>OY282468.1:22231430-23487925 GCA_958295575.1 Leucania comma
AGTTGTGTGGAAGTTCTGGATCTCTTTTTCATTTTTCCGTATAGGTTTGATACTGTTGTATGAGAAATCGCGGAGTTCCCAGTTCAGTGGTCTTCCAGAAGTTTCTTATGAATTTTTTAATCTTGAGCACTGAAAATATTCATGATTTTTCCTAACCTACATCTTTAAGTATGCTCTGCCAATAGTTGTGTGGGAGGTCTGGATCTGATTCTTGCTAGGTTACATAGACCTGATACAGGTGTATGAGAAACTGAGGAGTTCTCAGTCCAGCTCGCTCTAAAAAATTTCTTAAGATTTTTTTAACTTTATCACTAAAAATATTCATGATTTTTCCTAACCTACATCTTTAAGTATGCTCTGCCAATAGTTATGTGGGAGTTCTGGATCTGATTCTTGCTAGATTACGTAGACCTGATACAGGTGTATGAGGTACTGAGGAGTTCTCAGTCCAGGTCGTTCTAAAATATTTCTTAAGATTTTTTAACTTCAATACTGAAAATATTCATGATTTTTGGTAATCTACATCTTTAGGTATGCTCTGCTAATAGTTGTGTGGAAGGTCTGGATCTCGTTTTCATTTTTCCGTATAGGGTTGATACTGTTATATGGGAAATCGCGGAGTTCCCAGTTCAGTGGTCTTCCAGAAGTTTCTTATGATTTTTTTAATCTTGAGCACTGAAAATATTCATGATTTTTCCTAACCTATATCTTTAAGTATGCTCTGCCAATAGTTGTGTGGGAGTTCTGGATCTGATTCTTGCTAGGTTACATAGACCTGATACAGGTGTATGAGGAATTGAGAAGTTCTCAGTCCAGGTCGTTCTAAAATATTTCTTAAGATTTTTTAACTTCAATACTGAAAATATTCATGATTTTTGGTAATCTACATCTTTAGGTATGCTCTGCCAATACTTGTGTGGAAGTTCTGGATCTCATTTTCATTTTACTGCTTACGTTTGATACTGTTGTATAAGAAACCGCGGAGTTCTCAGTTCAGTGGTCTTCCAGAAGTTTCTTATGAATTTTTTAATCTTGAGCACTGAAAATATTCATGATTTTTCCTAATCTACATCTTTAAGTATGCTCTGCCAATAGTTGTGTCGGAGTTCTGGATCTGATTCTTAGTAGGCAATTTAGAACTGGTACAGCAGTATGTGGAATTGAGCAGTTCTTAGTCCAGGTTGTTCTAAAATTTTTTTTATGATTTTTTAACTTCAGTACTGAAAATATTCATGATTTTTGGTAATCCACATTTTTAGGTATACTCTGCTAATAGTTGTGTGGGAGTTCTGGATCTGATTCTTGCTAGATTACATAGACCTGATACAGGTGTATGAGGAACTGAGGAATTCTCAGTCCAGGTCGTTCTAAAATATTTCTTAAGATTTTTTAACTTCAATACTGAAAATATTCATGAGTTTTGGTAATCTTCATCTTTAGGTATGCTCTGCTAATAGTTGTGTGGGAGTTCTGGATCTGATTTTTGCTAGGTTACATAGACCTGATACAGGTGTATGAGGAACTGAGGAGTTCTAGTCCAGCTCGCTCTTAAAAAATTTCTCAAGATTTTTTAACTTCAATACTGAAAATATTCATGATTTTTGGTAATCTACATCTTTAGGTATGCTCTGCTAATAGTTGTGTGGGAGTTCTGGATCTGTTTCTTGCTAGATTACATAGACCTGATACAGGTGTATGACGAACTGAGGAGTTCTCAGTCCAGGTCGTTCTAAAATATTTCTTAAGATTTTTTAACTTCAATACTGAAAATTTTCATGATTTTTGGTAATCTACATCTTTAGGTATGCTCTGCTAATACTTGTATGGAAGTTCTGGATCTCGTTTTCATTTTCCCGTATAGGTTTGATACTGTTGTATAAGAAATCGCGGAGTTTCCAGTTCAGTAGTCTTCCAGAAGTTTCTTATGAATTTTTTAATGTTGAGCACTGAAAATATTCATGAGTTTTCCTAATCTACATCTTTAAGTATGCTCTGCCAATAGTTGTGTCGGAGTTCTGGATCTGATTCTTATTAGGCAATTTAGAACTAGTACAGGAGTATGTGGAATTGAGCAGTTCTCAGTCCAGGTTGTTCTAAAATTTTTTTTATGATTTTTTAACTTCAGTACTGAAAATATTCATGATTTTTGGTAATCTACATTTTTAGGTAAGCTCTGCTAATAGTTGTGTGGGAGTTCTGGACCTGTTTCTGACTAGGTTATTTAGGCCTGATACAGTGTTTTAAGAAACCGAGGAGTTTTCAGTTCAGTGTTCTTCCAAAACCTTCTCATGAATTTTTTCATCTTGAAAACTGAAAATGTTTGTGATTTTAATAATTCTACATCTCTAAGTATGCTGTTCTAATCTTTTTGTCGGAGTTTCCGATCTGGTGCTCACTACGTCATATACACGTGCTACAGTTGTATGAGAAACCGTGGAGTTTTCAGTCCAGGTTACTTCCAAAATTTTATTATGATTTTTTTTAACTTGTTTACCCGAAAATATTCGCTTATTTCTAATCTACATTCTCAACCATGCTCTGCTGATACTTTAAATCGATTACCGTTATAGTTTGAAGTTTTTTTGTTCGACTATCATCTGACCTTTAGATCATATATAGAATTATTTGTGAAAATAGTCGAATTGCATAATTATCGTCAGTTTTATGAACATTATTTGGTTATTTCTGATATCAGTTCAATATGTTTTTTTTTTTTTTAGGTACTCTAATGGACAGAACTATTACTAAAAGTATTTAGGAACTATAGAACTCGCCTTTGTGCACCTAAAGCACTTTTAAAATTTCGCTTTTGGAAAAAATGATCTGCTACCGGAAGTTAGCAGATCATATTTTCATTTGACATTTTTCCAGGAAAAACAGCAGAACTTTTCCTTAAAAGTATCAGGAACTCCAGAACTATGCTGCATGTGAGTAGAACTCTAATTTTTTCATGCTCTGCTGGAAAATGATCTGCTAAGTTCACGGCCATCCGTTGTGCTGTGTCTGTCTGGAATAAACGTATTACTATTCTATTCTTCTATTCTATTCGTTACTGAAAATATTTTTTAGTATTTTGATCCAAAGAGTATGAAATAATAACTATATCTATGATCGGATTGATTACTTTTAGGGATTACGTAGTTAAATTAAGAATCCAATTTATGTCATTTAAGGCCCATTCCGTAACCTAGAAAAGAGGTCTGAGTTTCCACAGTGGGAACATTGTAAAGCCGTTTTCTTTAATTAAATAATAATATTAAATTAAATAGAAATCAATTTTTGTTTTTTTGTTTGTATTTAAATATTGTTTTGTAACTTCTTCACACTTAAACTACTAAACGGATTTCGACAACATTTTTGCAAATGAAGGACTATTTATTTTCTTTTTGGTTTATATAGGGTGACTGGTAATTAGTGAATGATACTTAAACACGTGATTGTAGTCATGATAACAACCAACTTTTACTATGAGACCAAACCTGAAATCACGAAAAAAATCTGCTGGTCAGTACATTTATGTTTATTTATTTATATATACTTTATTGTACACCAAGATAAAAAGATTATACATTTTTGAGACTTAAATAAAAACATACAATGGGCGGCCTTATCGCCATCTGCGATCTCTTACAGGCAACACCTATTCGCCTATTTGGTTAAAATATACTCAACTTGCTGATTTTTTTTCGCGATTTCAGGTTCGGTCCCAAAGTAAAAGTTGTTTGTTATCATGACAACAATCGCGTGTTTAAGTATCGTTCTCTAATTACAAGTCACCCTATGTATCATTATTTTATTTCTGAAAGATTAAATACGAGAAACAAAGTTTTAGCAATGTTGTACATAGAAAGTGTATACGCTTCAAATTTAATTACTATCTAATGAGTGAGTACAAGTAAAAAATTATTCAAAAGCACTGTCACTGTACATATATATCTTGGAAAAGGATAAATGGTATTGAGTGGCGACTGCGTACCAGAAGACGCAGCTTTGGAAGGCTTCCAACAAGATGAACCGATGACCTGGTAAGGGTTGCGGGAATCCGATGGATGCGAGACGCACAGGACCGTTCATTGTGGCGACACTTGGGGAGGCCTATATACAACAGTGGATGTCTTTTAGCTGAAATGATGATGATGTGCCTCCGTCAGTTAATCTTTTACAAAAACTGGTAAAGCATACAATCAATTTTGACAGGCCGGTTGGTCTAGTGGTTAGTGGCCCTGACTGCTATGCCGGAGGTCGTGGGTTCGATCCTCACCCAGGACAAATGTTTGTGTGATGTGCACTATCATTTGTTCTGTGTCTGGGTGAATTGTATTTATCTATAATATGTATGTATTTAGAAATATATTTAGTATGTTTATCAGTTGTCTAGTAGCTTGGGACTCGACGACGTTGTGTGGTAGTTGTGGAATATATATATATTATATTATATTAAATATCTAAAGCCTCGTTTATTACAAGGCTTAGGTATATTTAAACGGATTACCTCGGGTGGTGAATGTTGACTACAGTATTAATTTCATACTCAATTAAGTGACAAAGGCCTATCGTCACTTCTATCAAGTGGGCTCGACCGCAACTACCTTTGGCAAAATAGCGGTTTAAGGTAATATTGACATAATAATACTTTTTTAATATACTGACTCCAAAACCCGCTCGTATCCTACCGCTTTTAGGCACGTAATGGACTGTTTTCCGCACTAGTGCAGAAAAATGCGCGTGCTCACCCCCGCCACAATTTTATTGCAGTAAAATTGTTTATCGTATCGGGCTGGGCGCGCGTCGACCATCACAAGGCCCCACGAGTCGTAAGTGTATTGAAAAACGTCGTTTGATGCATGTGCAAATTTGTCATTGCATCCCTTTCGAATTCCGCCTTGGTAGCAACGACAAACTTTCTGCATTTGTATCAAAATGTACTATTTTTTTAATCGACATTCAATTGGTCTTGCCTTTTTCCTAGCTATTTTTTCGTTAGGAAAATCATCAAATGACTTCTCCCGCTCAAGGGTGTAGTGGGAGGTGTCAGACTTTTATTAATTCAAACCACATCTATGTTCTTTTTGTTGTCATTTGCATCACAGAACCACGAGTAATTCTTTCAAAAATCGTCAGCAAACCGTAGGGGCCCAGCAGGGTCGAAGCCTACTAGGGCAAAGGGTCTGTTTCTGAAAGGAAGGCTCGGCACTGGTATGAAAGGCAACGTTTTTTAGTCAGTAAGAGTCGAGTCGGTAAAAGTAGACACTATCTCCCGTTCCGCCTAAGGGCGGGAGATATTATTGGATGATTTTCCCAACCGAACCCCGTAAAAAACCCGTGGCTCCAGTAGGCTTCGAGCCAGCTGGGCCACTACGGTTTGCTGGCATCTATCTGCTTGAGCCGCGCGTCAAATTATACGTGCTGTCAACAATTCGAGCTCAGTTCGGACGGTTATCAGACGGCAAGCTACCCATTGCTTGCTGACCCATGTGGCTTACTGACTAAAAACCTACCTTTCCATTCATTGCCTTTGTCCCAGGGCTCGTGGTGACATTTTCACATAACCTTTGGCCCCAGTAGACTTCGGCCCTGCTCAGAACACTGCATCACCCTAAATTACTTATTTAAAAAGTACGTACCTACAGTTCATAGTAGTAATGACGTGTTTTCTTAGGGTAAGGTATTTATAGGCCGCCTGGTGCAGTCGCATAAATAAATATAAACAATTCCATGTGAGAAAGTAGAAAATATAATAATTTTCAGGTTAGCGTTGTTGTAGTTTTCTACGTGATTTCACACATAGTTAAACTGTGTACAGACTATTTGGTACGGGCATAGACCTAGAAAAGGTCCATGGGTACGGGCTGTTTATGAAACAGACTATAACACTGTAAAAGCATGGAATGATCCCGTTCCATCGTTGCCTATCATGCCGGGGCTGAGCCTTCCTCTCAGAAAACGGCCCTTAACACCAGCAGGCTTCGACCCTGCCTGCCTGCAGCTAGCAGGCTGGGCCTCTACGGTTTGCTGACAGCTCCTTGAGGCGCGCGGGAACAGAACGCGCCGTCGACGACTTGGGCTCGGTCCGGTATGTTACAATTAATGGTACTTAATAATTTCATGGTTATTACATAAAAATTAAATATTACTAGCGAAATGTCTCGATCGAGTGTATTTTAAATATTATGTTAATAAACCATTTTTATATTTGAAATGATCAAAGATCATAGAAATATGATTTGTTAATAAGGTCAAATACTGTCGAAGTACTGAAAAATGTATTTGACACAAGATATGCTCATTATGTCTCAACAGAAAAATCACAATACTTTTGTTCATCAAGATCGTAACCAAAAACCCTATAATAAAGTAACTGAATTTTGGCTGATGTTCCAAATTCCAAATCAACACTTTAGCAGTATTTACTCAGCCATCTCCAAAATATTTGAAGCTTTGAAAGTACTGTCAAACGAAGTGAATAGAAACGCAGTGGTGAATAGGAACAATACTTTGATTCCCCATCAAAGTAATGGGAATTTTCACTTTACTCAAAAATTGAGAACTCAAATAATTGAAATATTATTTTTAAATATCAACGCTTCATTGAAACTAAAAAAACTAGTGTGGGTATATAGTTTACTAATTTCAGTATATATTGTATTGTATCTTTGGTTTATTAGTTTTTCTTTCTCTTTAATTGCTCTTAATAAGCAAAAGCATAATCAGCCTTATAATGTTCCCACTGCTGGGACTCAGGCCTTCTCTTTAGGAGAGGGAATAGGCCGTAATTCACTACGCGAGCCCAGTACGGGTTGGTTAATTGCTCTTACCACTATTTTACTCTGTATCACCCAAAAGTTTACTGATAAAAAGAGACATTAAGTTCTCTTCTTTAATGTTATGTCCATAAGCATTAAATAATTAAATAAATACATACATGAAGATAAATGGTACCAAAGTAAAAATCCTGATCAAAGTTTTGTTTCTATTAACCCCTGCGTATCTATTCACCCCGATTGACTTCTATAAGTAATACGACACTGTCAGAATGTGCCACAAAATCGAAGCCCCAAACAGAGGAATTTGATCTGGTAATAGAATTCCCTGGAACCAATCCCGCAGATGCTCAACGTTTCGCAAATACGATTATTTCCATATTAAGCGAACTTATTACGTTCACTAATGTTTATGTAGGTTTTTATGTAAATACAATGTTTTCTTTTAAGGAACACTGGCTGTTTCATTATTGTTCCGTCATATTTTATGTCATCATAAATATAAATGTTTTTTTTTATAGGACGCCTTTAATGGGATCCAATAAGTGACTCTCACAGCTCATCTGATAGCGACATTGCGACAGACCATAATGAAGGAGGAGAGATATATTTTTTTTTCTTTTTTATAAACTAGCACTTGACTGCAATCCTACCTGACGGTAAGCAGTGATGCAATCGTTGATGGTAAAGCGCATAGATAGACTTGATTCTTACTGGAGGGACTGGCTCGTTATGGTCGAAGACTGACTTGTGTGTAAAAGCGATATTTTTATTTTATTTAATGGGGAAAACAATAACACATAGAATATTACATAAAGAAAGGCTTTGAAATATAATAATATAATATAATAATATCACATACACTATCACACATCGTCGTCTAGTCCCAAGCTAAGCAAAGCTTGTGTTATGGGTACTAGACAACTGATAAACATACTTATGTATTTCTACATACATACATATTATAGATAAATTACACCCAGACACAGCACAAATGATCGTGCTCATCACACAAACATTCGTCCAGGGTGGGAATTGAACCCACGACCTCCGGCATAGCAGTCAGTGCCACTAACCACTAGACCAACAGGCCAGTCAAAAAAATAGTTTTACACATGTGATATCAACAATGTTCTCCACATTATAAAAAAAACGTGAGACTTTAAGCTGTATTTTTTTATTTTTTTAAGGAAAGTGAAAAGTTAATATAATAAATTGCAATATGGTTCACAAACAATATAAATGGCATAATATTATTATTAACCCAGTAGTGGGACTTAAAAGGACAAACTAGATTTCTTTTAAGTGACTTTTATTTGCTTGCTTTGTTAATAGGAGTTGAGATAGATACATCAATGGAGTAATTACTTTAGGGTTAGAAAGTTGTCAATAATTTATAAGGTCTTCAAATTTCTACCTATAGGCTACAAATTACCAACGTGATCACGTCACTGAATATTTCTCTCTGTTACATTCTTCATTGACACATCAGTACATGGGGACTCAACCGCAAAGTTGGGGCAAAGCTTGGTGAATCATGATGAAATATCTGCATTGTCTATTCAAACTTTAAAATAAGGGTGAAGTAGAAATACAACCTTTATGTAAATCGGTACTGAAAATACATCATGATTGATAAGAAGGGGTTTCGAAAGTACATTAGTCAACGATAGTAGCTTATACATAAATTATTTATGATATTTAATGATAATATTTAAACAAACTTTGTGTAGTCATTAAACAAAATGTGTAGTTCATTCTATTCTTGTTCACTCACTCGATATTTATAGGACTTTAGTAAACTATACATTCCTATTGCAAAGCCCAGTTAAAAATACTAAATTAAAAGTTGAGATTTAAAATTGGTTTAAATAAACCGATCATTTCGTTGAATATGATGAATATAAATATACAATTTTTTTTTTAATTATGTATGAATTAAGTAGCTACGTAAAAAGTAAAATATTAATTTTAATTTGCCTAAAATAAAATGCTGTTGGAAAATGTAAATCAATTTTTAAATAAGTAATTGTAAATAGTAACAGTGTTTTCGAAAAGAAAACTTTTTTAGCATTTCTCATTTCGTCATGAAAGCTGAATAAGTTTCCGCTTATAAACTAAATAATTACTTGTATCAATACTGTTTTTCCAAACGTAGATAAATTTATAAAGGTACCATGTAGCAACCTGTTTTAGATAATAAACTTTAAACTAGTTAAAAACTTACGAAATCCAAAACTTTTTCAAGTAGAAAAAAAATTGCACAAACCTTCACATAATCCACAAAAATGCACAAAAAAAATTTGTTGAACCAAGTTCACTGCAATGGTACACTTTCTTGCATTCAAAAACACCGTTCACACAAGAACGCGTCGCGTTACGTTTACGTAACCGGGAACGCTCACGTTACCGCGGCCCGTGCTTTCGGTAAAGCGTTATCGGCGCGTCTGGCGATTTCGCCTCATGCCGACCCCCTTTCAACTACTTCTATAACTGCATTGCGCTCGTACAAACCCAAAACGCTCATTACTACTACTTAATTCTATATCTTAGGTAGTTTCAATAGTGAAACTTTGAATGGGAATGGTTAGTGTGTAACGCTTGAAGCAACTTTACTGAAGCGCGTGGCTTTCGTAATTGTGATTATTGTACTCGGCGGAGTTTGTCGAAGCGGATTGTTATCGCTGTAACGAGTGCTGGAATAATCCTTTTCCACTAACTAGTACAGGATAATCTCTGTTCATAGGCATTTTTTTTGAGTTCAGGTGTTTTTTATATCGTGCGGATTTGCTCCGCATGCGTAACCTACGCAAATTTCCTTTTCATACAAGTAGATAATTATTGTAATGCGTGAAATACGCACGCGGGACGCGATTTTTTTTTTGCGTTTTGATTTTTTTTGCATGCGGAGTAAATCCAGTTTCTTCAAGATGTTTGCAGCATGTCTTAGAACCAAAAATTCGAAGACTTGTGACATTCACCAACCCGCACTGGACCCGTGTGGTGGTTTACGGCCCATTCCCTCTCCTAGAGAGGAGGCCTGAATCCCAGCAGTAGGAACATTATAAGGCTGATGGTATGCTATGCTATGCTATGCTATGAGTAAATCCGTATCTGGGATCGCACCGCACGCGTAGCCCCCGTAAATATCCTTTTCATACAAGTGTTTGTGGTAGTGCGTGGAATACGCACGCGGGATGCGGGTCGTGATATCGGGCAGTAGCCCCGCATGCGAAGAACTTCCGCATGCGTAATGAAATCCACACGATATTAAATCAGCCTTAGAATAATCATGAAACAGGTCTTCCCACTCTGCATGGAGTAAGATGGATTATCAGACTTTTACTGACTAAAATTTGCCTGTGTTTCTTTAGTTGCCCTTTGCATTCCAAGGCATCAGACCTAGTGAGTCAATTTTGCCGACATCATTTTGAGGCGCGCGTAGAACACAACGCGCCGTCGACTCAGGCTGGAACGGTGAGCTACCTATTGCTAAGCGTGCAAACCTCCGCGTTGATAAACATACCTAATAGTTCACCCCTTCTCCTTGTAATTTTACTCTTCAATCATTGTAAAGCGCATTAGATACCTAATAAAGGAATCGCTTCGCCTAATGGCTAAGATTTGAGTGGCGGAGTCATAACATAATATGGCTTTATTGCAGTCATTCGGCTTTCCTCGCCTTTTGTGGTAATTTAATCGTTTCCCGGATTCCCCGGCGAATTAATGCAGACTTTTTACGTCGGTAAGGTTTTTCCGCTAATGAAAATTAGGCGAATTATTACGTTTCCGTTTGTGTTTTCGACACAGTTTATAAACACTCGTTTTGAAATGTCAACGGTGTTTGCAACGAGCTTCATAACGGCTAAAACTTTACGTTGAGGTTGAAAGGTGAAAAATTGACAAATATTTTTGTTTTACTGAATGGTCTCGTGGCTGAGTTTTAATGCACTAATTTTTACCTGGGTTTTTAAATACTAGGCAAATTTACAAACAAGGTGTAAGTTCAGTTATATTGTGTATTCGTAAGTTTAATCAGACTAAAATAACTAAAAATATAAGAAGGTTTTCACAATGACTGAAATCTCGAGATACCTTTTTTCCGCTGAGTAAAAATCATCCAATGACAACTCCCGTCGTTCGGCGCAGCGTGAGATAGTGTCAGACTTTTACTGACTAAAAAATCCACCCTGTTCTTTCATTGCTTTTGTGCCAATAAAGAAACAATCAAATTGTTGATGATATTATTAAGCGTCACAACACATGTTGCCATGATACTGATTAAATAATTTGCAAATTTTTATCAAATCAAGGTAATGCGTGTGCTAATAGTGCGTCATAAAATGGTATGAAAACTCAAAAAGGTTGGACAGAAGCTCTATAAGTAGGTATATAAATCCTGATCCCGATAATATTTTCTTACAAGATAAAACAGTATCAAAATCGTGTTGAATCCCACCGCTTGACCCTCATATTTTTATGTCAATCCCTAACGGAATATGATAAAGACTTATTGTCGTGTATGAAATATCTTTATATACCAAAGGGTAAATGTTACATTATACCCGCAATGACGTTCAGTTTTATGTCTACGATTTTTATTAAAAAAAAAAGAAAACATCGTTTAGGAAGGTTAAATTTTTCTCATATTTTCTTTTAACATTTTAAAATGCATATTTCTGAGCGAGCAAAGGAATTCCAGTATGCGTGGTTGTGGCACGAACTGGACACAGACATGACGTAATCTGACGTCAGACGATAAAAAAGGTAACAAACCATAGACAAGTTAGACTTCGCCACGTTTCACATATTCGTGTGAATAAAAAGTGTACATTACATTTCTGTAGGTGCTAAATAAAGTACTTATGAACTCAGTTAGACTAATATGAAAGAATTTTATAAATACCTTCTTCAACGACGAAGTAATAAAGCTGTGTAAGTCGATAATTAAAAAGAAAAGCCTGACATGGACTCTGACGTCACAGTCCATCACGTCAGCGATGATTTTGTGAGGGAGATCAATATACTTGTTCAAAATTGATACCTATATTGCATCTCTTTTGCTCTGCAATCAATTTAGATTTTATTTTAAGGAAAGATTTGTATTTTTGTTTGTAATGTATGAACACTTAAGTTACTAGACCGATTCTCTTTAAGTTTTGTCTAGTGACGGATTTAAACAATTTTTTCAACAGTAGTTTAGAGGTAAGTGAAATAGAGAGTAAAGTCCTGCACGCCTCCTTTGAAAAGGGAGGATCCTCTGACCAGACAGGTATGTTGTCTGGTGAGCTACTGACCGATATATGATTTCGAGCTGTTTTATATATTCAAATCGCGCGGAGAACTTTAATAATAATAGATTCGTGTATTCTCTTTTTTTCTTCTTCATTCTAGTTTGAGTACATATAGGTTTATTATGTAGGGTAGGTATATTGTATTTATAGTATATAGGTATATATTTGTATAAGATAATAACATGTAATGCTTAATTTTGCACCTACTACAATTTGTCTCTGCATCACCCAAAGGTTGCCTGGTAGAAAATGCCTTAAGGCATTAAGTCCTCCTCTGTACTATTAGTGTGCATAAAGGATTAATAAATAAATAAATAAACTTTAGTTGCGCGATGCTGGATTAGTTCTTATGTGACGCCATAGATGTCGCTACAGTAGAATGCTGCTTTATCACTGAGTTACATACATTCTATTCTATTATATTCTATATAGCGCGAAATATTCCACGCGCGCCTCAAAGAGATGTCAGCAAAACCGTAGGGGCCTAGCAGGGCCAGAGCCTACTGGGACTATGGGTTGAATTATGAAAGGGATATCCGGGGTCCTGATACGTAAGGTAAAGAAGAAACATAGGAGTGGGTATTAGTCAGTAAATTCTGCCCTCTCGCTCCGTTCTAAAGCTGGAGAAGTCATTAGATGATTTTCCAAATTGCAAAAAAGCCTGAGTACTAGGGCACCAGAAGATAAAAACGTAGTTGCCGTCAGTTTAGAACGCTACCCATTTTCCTCAATTAGCTTTTACTACAAGCGTGGGAAGATTACCACCTGACGAAATCAGTGGTAAAATCTAAACTTTCAAACACGTATTTTACTTTCAGAATTTTTCAAAACGTAAAACTGAACTAAGCCCTATTTATTCAGATAGTTTATTTTATGATATTTTAACCGGTATAAGGTTTGTAGAGCTACATTACGTAATTGCTGAGATATCGTAGTTTTAGTGAAAGTGGAGAAGTCTTGCGAAATCTGCCGGGCGTACTGTTACAGATAACGAGTAGTTGCGAAAAATGACATTACGTTGGAGGGGTTAATAGGGACTAGATCTTACCCATAATCTTGTGCAATGCCATCTGTCAACTATTTAGATACGCTATAATGGCAATCTTAAAAGAACTCCATCTTTAGCCAATCAAAGTCCATAATTGATTGAGTGTCCTCAAACAGACTTGTCTGAATTAATGGACGCAGAGCCCAGTTTGTCTTCAATCCGTAACACGATCAGGGTACAGTGTAATATCAGGATTTGGGTCACTACTAAGTTTTAAGACTATTACTTGATTGATTATAAAGGCTATAGAAGTATTCCTAGTTTTGTATTGTTCTTTTCGACTTTGAAACTATTTGGTAAGCAAATGCCAATATTACATGTAAATTATAAGCTTCTACAAGCGACCTTGCATAGTTCTGACCATTACATGTTTGCTTTAAGAGAGAGACTGAGATTTGAACCCTGACTTTGTTTCGATGTTTCTTCTCAGCTAGGAAACACCGGTTTCATCTAGTTAATAAGTTTCATCTAGTTAAGCATGTCGAAAAAGCAATTTTGAGTAGTATTCTTTTATTGCGGTTGTCACTAATTTATATAACACATACATACACTTTTAAACATTCGCCTCTATTATATTGATTAATAGTGATTGTTTCAGGTTTTTGATATCAAATTTAAACCTCAAATATTTTTATTAGGAACTCAATCACAGTCTTACTGTATGTATATAAAAAGAATAAGAGATTCCTTTGTAAAACGAAGGAAAGGAAGAAATTTTGTGTCCCAGTTTTTGAAGACAAAGGAAAACCATTTGAGAGAGTTAAATAAAATAAAACAAATGAGAAAAGTCGACACTCACTATTGGTAATTTTGCAGTAACATTGGACGAAAAAGTCAATGTTTGATTTGGCAAACAGTGTATCGAAACAAGATATTATGAAAGGGTGAATTCTTTATTCAGGCAAAGAGTCAGGATGTTATTAAACTATTCGTGGTTGTTATATACTGTGAAAATTATCCACCTGAAGGTTTCTTTAGCTGGATAATTTTTATAAAAAATATGCCACTCATTCTACCCAGTGCAGGATATGTTATTTGATGATGTCCCAATTTAAAGGTATGGTTTCATGTACCGAATCGATCTTGCGCGGGATTAAAATGAACAAAACTGAACGGTGTGTAGCTATATTTAAAAAAAAAAATTGTGTATTATGCCACAAAAATTAAATTTCCTTTCTTTTTGTTGTTTATTAAGAGCGTCTAAAATTCTACTATTGTTTTATGTATCTGCAAGGTAAGACAATATCAATCAAGCAGGCCGTGATAATAGAAATAGCTGTGTACCAATATTTTTCTCAGCCTAGCAAAAATAATAAGTAACCAATGGACAGAAAATGTCAAATTATCTTGGAAAAATATTGCGAGAATATTCTAAGCGGAATTATTTTAGGTACAATTTTTGTTGTGATATTTTGTTAGATACGTTATAATCACATCGGTATCCAATTAATTCATTATTATGAATGCAATTGACGGAACCCGAAAAAGTTGAAGAAGTTTTATGACATTTCTAGCTTTTGCCTGAGGCTTCGCTCTCGTCAACTGACCATAATTATTTTATTCCATATACCCAACCCTACCCCACTCTTTTTTTGCTCTCTCTTATGTTGTAGCGTGACCAGGAGATATAGGGGTTAATTTTTACATATATACTAGCTTTTTCCTCCCGCTTTACCCTACTCTACCCTACTCTACTTAAAAAAAAACTCTACCCTATACCAATAATGAGCACGTTTTGAATATATTTTTTTATTTAAATTCTAAAAATCCTATGTCCATCTCCTGGTTTTAAGCTACCTTCCCACCAATTTTCAGTCAAATCAGTTCAGCCGTTCTTGAGTTACAAATAGTTTAACTAACACGATTTTCTTGTATATAGCTTTGTAGACTAGCTGCTGCTCGCAGCTTCGTCTCAGCCATTGCAGAAAAGTGTCCCTAAGAAACACATTCCGTGGAAGAAAAGTATTCTATGTGCTGTTCTAAAAGATGTCTACACGTGTATCAATTCAAATCCGTTCAATCTTTCGAGCGTGAAGAAATGCATGCGAAGGGGCTAATTGGTGATCCAGATCTGGTTAAGTCCAATCTATAAACCAAAAGTTTGACTGGCCTGTTGGTCTAGTGGTTAGTGGCCATGACTGCTACGCCGGAGGTCGTGGGTTCGATTCCCACCCAGGACAAATGTTTGTGTGATGAGCACGATCATTTGTTCTGTGTCTGGGTGTTATTTATCTATTATATGTATGTATTTAGAAATATATAAGTATGTCTATCAGCTGTCTGGTACCCATAACACAAGCTCTGCTTAGTTTGGGACTAGACGGTGCTGTGTGATAGTTGTGGAGTATATATATTATATATAGCTTCTGCCCGCGACTTCGTCCGCGGAAAATTTCTTGTTTTAACATAAGTTTACACTCAATATTACTGTACCTTTCCATTAGTAAAATAATTTTTGGAATCGGATAAGTAATTTCGAAGATTACTGAAGTTCTCTTGTCTGCTCAAGGTAAATTATCCCTTAGTCGCCTTTTACGGCACGAACTTTTACGAAACGAACTAAACAACCGAAACCAATAAGCAACAGACTGACATGCAACAATTTAAACACCAACTAACGACAACGTTCGCGGACGGTGGGCAATGGGTAGCTCGCTGTCCGTCCGTCCGGTAACAGACCGGTCCGAGCTCAAGTCGTCTACGGCGCGCACTGTTCCCGCGCGCCTCAAGGAGTTGTCAGCAAACTGTAGGAGTCCAGCAGGGCCAAAGCCTACTGGGGCCAAAGGTTATGTGAGAATGTCACCACGGGCCCCGCGACAAAGGCAATGAATGGAAGGGTAGGTTTTTTTTTAGTCAGTAAGAATCTGACACTATTTATAAATAATTCTGTTTTATGAGGTATTTTTTCCGACTTGCAAGACAAAAATTGTGATAGCTCGGTTAATGTACGTTATAAAAATAATTTATAGCCTATAGCACTCAGGAATAATGTAGCTTTCCACCAGTGTAAAAATTTTTAGAATTGGATCATGAG
Organism: Leucania comma; assembly: GCA_958295575.1. Taxonomy (NCBI): domain Eukaryota; kingdom Metazoa; phylum Arthropoda; class Insecta; order Lepidoptera; family Noctuidae; genus Leucania; species Leucania comma. The sequence goes on from OY282468.1 coordinate 22,247,568, forward strand.
TTCCAGAGATTACCCCCTACATACAAACTTACAAATTTTACCTCTTTATAATATTAGTATAGATTATAAAGCCTTGAGCACAGGCGTAGGGTAGCCAGCCTTTAGGTGTTTTACAGGATGCATTTTGGAGAGTGTGCGTAGGAACTGCATGACTTGATTCCACCATCTCATTTCTACCATCGGACAACTCGACATACGGTGAGTAAACATCCTTACGTTGTTGAAATCTCTACGGTCCGTACTAAGCGTTTCGCCTCGTCATTTATACTGCGTACATCGAGGGACTTGAACAACTTGCCTGCTGCAGTCTTCCTGTCTGATTATTATTTAATTGTCTTCAAGGCTAGAGTGAATAGATTCCTTACCACTAGTCCGCCTCACTATCAACGTTTGCATCACTACTTACCACCAGGTGGGATCGCATTCAAGCACAAGTTAAAATCAATTTTAAAAAATTAACACTAACATTTAAACATATTATGCACTCAGAAACTTTTGCTTTTCCAATAATAATTAGTGTGATAATGGCAGCGAAGGATACTTCGCGAGAAACAGCGAGAAAAAATCTCATTATTAGGCAACTTTACATAAGTTCCTATACGGCAAGCAATGGGTAGCTCGCCGTCCGACTCCAAGCCCAAGTAGTCGACGGCGCGTATTGTTCCATGTGCGTCTATGGTTTGCGGAGATTTCAGCAAACCCTAGTAGGGTTGAAACCTATTGGGGCCATGGGTTCGCTTCTGAAATGAAAACCCAGCCTTGGAATGAAAGGCAACGAAGGAACAGGAGTGGGTTTTTAGTCAGTAAAAGTCTGACATGCCTTCCTACTCTGCTCAAAGGCGGGAGATATCACTGGATGATTTTCTCACCTAAAAAAAAAACATAAATTCCGATAATTGAACAAAAACATTCGATTTGTGACATTAAATTACACGAGCAGCGTCACATAATATTTATTACCTACTCCAAAATGCCGTTATTATCACTCTATCCTCATTTTCTTATCCTTTTTGCTGTCGTAAAAGGAAAGCACCTACCTTTCACCCACTTATCGCTAACCGCCAATCTTTGAAGGGTAAGTAGATAAGAAACAAGTTAAATTGGAAAGGCCTGCAGGCCTGCTAATCTCTTTTACTTAGTTAAGAATTAATTGAGAACAAAGTCTTATATGTGTACAAGTATGTTAATGAAATAAGAAAATCATGTTTTTATTTAACTATAAAACTTGTTTTGTGTTGCGTAGTGATCCATGCGCTCCTCAAAGAGATGTGTGCAACCCGTAGGGGCCCAGCAGGGCTGATACCCACTAGCTAGAACCGCGGGGAATTTCCGAAAGGAAACCTGTAGTCCTATAACGTAAAGGGCTACAGAAGGACACAGGTGTGGTTTTTGTTAGTAAGAGTCTGACACTATCTCCCGCATCAGCCAAGGGGGGATTTGTCATTTGATGATTTTATCAAACATAAAAAAATCCCTCTCGCTCCGCCCAAGAGCGCACCTTAAAAAAAAAAACAAACCTATCAGCACTGTTGTATAAACATAATAAACTGTGGTGGGGGAGGGCTCACGAATTTTTCCGCATTAGAGCAGAAAACAGTAAATTGCGTATCTAAAAACATTAGGAATAAAAATGAATTTTAAAATAAAATTACTTCAAAACCCTTTGGTATCAAACTTTCTCCACTTGTATCAAAATGTTCTATTTTCATTTTAAGCTATTCATTCGAGTTTTAGTTAGCAAGCTTTTAAATATGAAACAGAGCTTATCCTCAGAAACAAGCAGGCCATTCATAACTCTTTTGAAAAGAATCTAAAACACGCGTGTGTAAGGAGCTCCACATAAAAGATGCGGCGTCGGCCATGTGCCGAGTTTAAATACAAAATGGAGGGTGAAGTCATAAAATTAAAACAAAAGCGTATTATACAGCTTCTGATGTAGACGAATTCTTTATTTTTTACCTGATTAAATGACCGAACAAACAAGAAGGCCTAGACGAACCGATGCGACCGTTTAATGGCGGCAGTAATGGGGAATATGCATGGAAAAAAATATTTGGTATGTGACTATACATATAGATACATGTAGATGGATGGAGAGGAAGAAGGAGGCCAAAGAAGAGATGGACGGATTGTGTGAGGAGTGATATGAAAGAAAAGGGAGTTAGTGATAGTGTGACGGGTGACAGGACGGAGTGGAAGAAAAAACGTGATGCGCCGACCCCAAGTAATATGGGATAAGGGCAGGAAGAAGAAGAAGAAGAAGAACTATACTTATAATTAAATGCAAGAATAGAATTGTGAATTAAAATCACAACTGTTCGAAAAGCAAACAATTAAAAAATATACCTGTCTCTCTCAGAAAAACGCTTTTTTTCTATAGCGATCTTTGACGTTAGATTCGATGTAGGATTGCTTTTTCTAATAAAATTATCTGTTTTGAAACTTTATATAACTTCGTTCTTGATGAGGATATTTTTGATATTATTACATAATAGTTTCCTACTTAGTAGTAATCATCACCATCTTCCTGCCCTTGTCCCGTTTTATTTGGGGTCAACTTAACACATTTTTTTCTTTCATTCTGTCCTATCACCCGTCACGCTATCACTAACTCTTTTTTCGTTCATATCACTTCTTACGCAATCCATCCATCTTTTCATTGTAGTAAATATTTTATTTAGAACTCAGAAAAAAATAAGTGCTATATATAAAGGTCATATAAAAAGGTTAAAAGTGTATATAAAGGTCAAAAAATCCAGATTGTCATGCACTGCTGAAATTTCATGTGGTTAGTCCCAAACAATTTGGTTTTAGAATATCGAGCGATATTTTATAGATCATGATTTTTGTTGTTTTCGTTTTTGTCGTTGTCTTGTAACCGCCTATTAACGTATCTTTGGAGTTTTGTTTCGAAACTTCATTCATAATGGACCATTCCACGTGGGTCGCAGTGGCCTTCATTCTATCCAACCCACCTCTTTCTAGAGGCAGATTACGTCTCCCAGTTTATTTATATCTGTGAGGAAAATCTGTGACTCTAAGGTTGACATGCGTATTTCAGTGCGCGATAATTTCATCCGTCTCAGTGCATGAAAGAAATAAAGAAAGAAAGAAAAAAATATTTGAGACTCGCACAGGACAAAATATATATATATATAAAAATATATACAATACAAATACAAACATACAATAAAAATATATAAAAATATATACAATACAAAAACTATAAATAGGATTTACAACATAAAAAAAAAACAATATATAAAAGAACACAAAAAAAACATTGAAAATAAAAGACCTGTGCGAGGTCAAAAAGGCCTCTATCTCAGCAAATGCTGCGATATTACCTAAAAAAAGGTAAAATAACGCAGCGCTGGTATTCTGATAGGGCCTGGTGATGCCATGGACACACTCACGGAACACAGATGCTCTACACAGGAACCTATCCGTGAATCCTATAGTGTAAAAGTATATATTTCTCGTCACCAGGCATAAGTTGCCTCCGCCTTTTTGGCTTCCAACCCAAAAAGTCCGCGTCAATTCAAAGTTTCCACCAGGGTGGCATAAAATGATTGCAACTAATCGAAAGGTCTCACATTTTCAGTTGATTTTTCCCAGTCCTCTAGGGATTGTAGCACTATTGTAAATGCTTAAAATACCTATATAAAGTGTTATATTTAATTTACCTTTTTATGCCCCGCAATAAAAACTTCCTTTTGAAGTAATAAAAACTGCAATTACCTGGAAAGAGCAAAACGTTTATGTTAGTTGTCAGTATTGTAATGTTAGCTTTTATCCTAATTGACATTAAAGTTAATTCAACTTGGTTATATGTAAATAAACCATTTATTAGGGTTCCGCGCCTCAAAAAGAAAAAACGGAACCCATTGAATCAGTTTTTTGACCATCCGTCTTTCTGTCTGTTAGTTTGTCGGTCAAGACTCTTTATCTCAAAAACGCGTGGAGGTATCAAGTTAAAACTAACATCATCTACTCAAGTCTGTGGTCCCTTGAAGCTGTCAAAAAATTAAACTTCTAAGTTAACGAGAAAATAAGATGGACGGGTATGTCGCAAAAAACAAATATTTTAAAACTCGCAAAGAAATAAATTTCGTATATACGTATTTTTGAAAAAATCCATATTCGAGTTTTTGAAAAAAGGTACCTTGTTTTTTTAATTTTATCTTTACAAATCGATAGTATTCATGAACCGAATCGACCCTCCACGGGATTAAAACGACTAAAATTTAACGGTGTATAGAATTTGCAATTCTATAGCTCTTCAAATTAGAATAATCCATTACAAAATACATATACATTATGTAATATTGAAATTGAACAATGTTTTAGGCTTTTTCTATTAACATGCGGAACTGCCCCGCGCCGTACGCATCCCGCGTGCGTATTCCCCACATTACAATAAATATTTGTATGAAAATGAAATAAGAATGTGGAGCAAAGCCGCATGCGTGACGAAATACGCATGATAATGTATAAAGCAAAAAAATATTTATAATAAAAGTATTAACATTTAAAAAATACAATTTAATTTAATTAATAAGTCTAAGTTTGATATTCCTCAAATAGATACATAATTTCGTTTTCTTTTATCTTTCTTTACTTAGCTTTGAATAGGATCATAATTATGTGTTGATAGGTCGCGGAACTTTTAAAACTTTCGGCACCAGCTTGTGGAACTATTGAAGTAAGGAAAAGAGTTCAGGTGCTTTAGAAACAGCTTTATACATAAGATGCCTACTTTAAGAAACAAAATTTTTTTCAATTGTTTTTTTTTTTCAAATAATTAATCCATAAGTGAGGGCGTAGGCTGAACAAAAGGTATGGCAACTCCTGCTCAGGGTCGTTCCTGGTGCAAGCGTTATGGGCCTTTGCGCCTGGAGCAACCATGGGTAGTTTGTTTGAGTAAGTTTTTTGTCGTTTTTAAGATTCCGTACCTCAAAACGAAACAAACGAATTCCTTATAAAATTACTATGTTGTCCGTCTGTCTGTCTGTCAAGACCCTTTATCTCGAGAACTTGTGGAGGTATTGACTTGAAACTAAAACCATATACTTAGGTCTGCGGACACTTGTGGTGATTTTTTCTTTCAATACCAAACAAGAATATTATGTTGCTTATACAAAACTTTAAAACCATTCATTGCAAAAAAAGTCTTATTCAAAAACCTGCTTAAAACAAAACTAGCGCTACTTGGTCAGTAAAAATAAAGTGGGCCAGCCAAATGAATAGCATTGAAAGCTTACCTATTTGAAACGGCGTGGAAGGAGTAGAATGACGTAAATGAAATTGGAAATTGTTCTGCTGGCTTTGTGTAAATGATTTTCTATACAAATCTGATAGAGTACGGTTTATACGAGTATTATTGTATTTAGGGACATATTATATGTAAGAACCTGGTTGTATAACGAAATTCTATGCTTTGAAACAAATGTTCTGCTTGAAATCACAATTGTCATATTTTAAGTTCTGTTAATAATAACGATTTGATATTTATCATAGCATTTATTAGTTTATAATATTAGCATATATATGTATTTTATTATTAAATGTAACTTTGTTTATACTAAACTAGCTTTTGCCCGCGGCTTCGCTCCCGCTCTACCCTACTATACCCTACTCTACCCAATAAATGAGCAGGTTTGCATTGTTTTTTTTTTTACTTTTATTTTACGGGATAAAAATTACCACACCACAGTGTTTTCTTTTTTTAACCCAAAGGTTGATTGGTAGAGAATGCCTTGTTGCATTAAATCCGCCTATGTACCACTACTGTACATGAAGTTTAAATAAGTAAATAAAATGTAAAATATCTCGAATATTTGATAGCTAAACAGGATTTGAATGAAACTTTGCACATGGGTAGACCAGGTCTAGACTGGATTATAGAAGAAGAAACACGTATATTTGGCACACAGACATACACAATGACCATGGATAATGTGAAAGTGAAACCCGGGGCCCCAGTACGAAGGGAAAGAAGTAAGAGGAGTAGGTTTTTAGTCAATAAAGGTCTGCCACTATCCCCCGCTCCGCCCAGGGGGGAGATGTCGTTGGATGATTTTCCTACCTAAGAAAAAGACATACACAATGATCAAACAAGTTCATAGACACAGGTGACACACACACACCCACATTAAATTTATTAGGCTAAGATTTTTCTTGATGTAGTGTGTGACCTCTAGCTTCTGCTTGGTTATGAATTTAATGTCTGGGTTTTAGAGTGCCGCTGATTTTGGAATAATTTATTTCTCTAAAAGTAGTCCAATGCTGGCTCCAAAACGAGGTGTAACAGTGATTCTAAAATATATTTGCATAATATGTACAAAGAAACATAAATATAAACTACACATAACTACGAACCGAAGTATTCCTCCACAACGCTGATACCTGGAAATGTTCCCAGAAAATTGGTAACATATTATATTTATATAATATGATAGGATGTATTGTAAATTACAAAATTTTAACACTTGTTATGATGACATGTTTGTATGAGGTTTTACGTTCCATGATAACTTTAAAAAAAAAAAAATACGACTTGAAATTGACTCGACTCGTAAATTTAGGAAGAGATTGTGACGAACGAACAGGCTGTGTTTTTACGGCCTAAATAACATAGAATAACTAATAGCGCGGTAGCGAATAATTTTAACAAAATTACATTCAGTTGATTAACTTGTCAAATAAATTGGCTACGTTTTAATTGGGTTTCAGTGAGCATTTCAAAATGCTGTTTACTTTCAAAATTTATTTTGTTTATTAGTGTCCCGAGTCGCTTCCATATTTCTAACTTAGAAATAAACTTTTCAATTCGTCTTATCATCATCATTTCCGCCGAAAGACGTCTACTGCTGGACATAGGCTATGCGTCTCTCATCCGTCGGATACCCGTGATCTTCACCAAGTCATCGGTCCATCTTCTGGTAGACCCTCCAACGCTGCGTCCCATACGAAGTCGCCACTCCAGAACAGAATTTTTAAGGCAGCTAGTAGAAATTGCAAGTCGGGGCCGCGGCAGATCACGAAGGTAATGGTGGGACGATTTCGAAGTCTTCTTGAACACTACGCATTGTCGACGATTCGGGCTCAGTCCAGATGGTTGCCTATGCGTGTGGGTCGGCTTCCAGTCTAACCAGACACAATTGAATACCAGCATTTTATATGGAGTGACTGCCTGTTTTATCATTATATCCCTCGGAAACACAGGTCTCTGTTGACTTGGGCTCGGTCCGGTCGGTTACCTGACGGTCGGACAGCGAGCTGTCCATTGCTCACCGTCAGCAAGCCCACGCCTACGGTAGCCAGAAATCATTATCGGAATCCCGACGGCGGATGAGGTCTGAGCGCCGTTGTCTCATGCAGTCGGACTTCTCAGTGGTTCTGATATACGCGTCATATCAGAGCCACAAAACTGTTATTATTTTAAACACCAGCTCAATTTTGATAGTACCATTGGGTACTTAATCACTTTTTTTATCACTAGCCTAATGATGCCTGAGGGTATCCATAACACAAAGTACCTCTTAACTACGGGCCATCCCATTAAATGAACCATTTAAAGCATTACCCCGATTTTTATTTTTCTTCAGTCATTTGTTAGTTCTTTTGGTTTTTCTTCTTGAATATTTATTTAGAGTATCTTTCTCTGTCAAGAACTTCTAGATTTTATTAGGTGTGAATAATTTGAACGATGTATTTAAACAAAAAAAACAATCAGTTTAAAATGGAATAAAACCAAAGTCGGACTTTTTTTTATGGTAATAAACTAGGGCTTGACCTCGACCTAATAGTGTTCAGTGATGTAATCGTTGACGGTGAAGTAGCATAGCATAGCATCAGCCTTATAATGTTCCCACTGCTGGGACTCGGACTTCTTCTCTAGGAGAGGGCATGGGCCGTAATTTACGCGGGTCCAGTGCAGGTTGATGGATGTCACAATACATGTCTTCGAATTTTTGGTTCAAGGACATGCCGGTTTCCTCACGATATTTTCTTTCACGGTTTAACCCATTTATGCCCGGTACGTCTTCCAGAAAATTATTTTACTGTTTTTATAAGTTTTCATGTTGTTTCGGGTCTAAATATAATTTTATTTAAATCCGCGACTTAATATCTTTTTTGGCGTGTTCAAAATCTAACGCCTACATTTGTAGGCACTGGGCATGGAAGGGTACATGGTTTGCATAAAAGATAAAATGTTAAAAAAATGAATCAATGTATTTCCAGACTTTTATTTTTATTTATTTGTTACGTTTAAAACTTAACATCAAAACTACAAAATAATAATCTTGAGTTCTTAGGTATGAAACGCTTCAAAACAATGAATATGGCAGCCAATTGACAAAATGAACAAAGCTTTCGAGCATTTTTGCCACACTCTCCACAAGGCTTCTGGGTTAGTGATGTTTCTAATCTATGAAGTACATCTGTACTCAAGCAAACTCTAACATCAAATATGCTTTTACCAGCCACAGGCATTCGAGCTGGCCTTACCGGCCAATAGCACTTTGGGCTGATATCAAAGTTCAAAAATGTCTACCGGATCTTTGACTTCTGTGTATCACTCAGGTTTGTCTGCAGCTGGTCGTGAACTCTTATTAGGAATGTCCTTTTCAATCCACTTGCGCGATTAAGTAGGACAACCCTATTTCTTCTAGGAATCTTGCGTCCGTGAAGTAAACCGAGCTCCCTGTTTACGACGCTTGCGACCGGCAGATGATGCTGTCTCATCAGTTTCGTCTGCAGATGAATTCGTCGTTACATCATCCCCTCGACCACTTTGATGACTAACTGGCTGAACTCGATCGTGGGCGCTGGTTCTATTTCTGAGTCTCCCTGAGCGCCAGAATATTTGTTTCATGTGTTTCATGTGGTTACCTTGCCGACTTATATTCTGACTTAGAAGATGTATCGAGAGCTACATCATCGACGTCAGAGTCGAAGTCTGCTTCATTTATAGTAAAATGTTCCAGGGTACCATCAACAAGCCTTCTACCCTCTAACTTGTCTCTCCCTCGCAGTTGGTTCCCCGAAAGATGGCTCAAGTCGCCCTCCTGATCTTCTAAGTCGCTGTCGCCGTCTCTTTGCTGAGGGTTATCGGGAGGTTCAATACAAATTGAGGCTTCCAGCAAGTTGTCGCCTTCATCTTTCTTAAAAGATATTATTTCGGCCGCTATCAGCCACTTTTTAGCAGTAAAAACAAAAAAGAATTCACTGTACCCGGCCGTGCCCAGTGCCTACAAATGTAGGCACTCTCTAAAACCAAGCTTGCATTTTCAAAATCAATGATAAATACCACAAACTAACCCGTAGGGCAGTTAATGCTAACCCTCCTGCATAAAGAAATCCCATAATAAACACAAAGCAATAAAAAATAAAGATCGGAATCGCTCACTGGTTACGGCAGGTCATGATGAGCACACAACGTGTGTTTTGGCCTTTAGCTCACAGACAACTGAGTGACGCCTATGATGTCAACCTGCAGGCTCGACCTCCTTTGCTTCCTCCCCCTTAACACTGTGTTGCCGAGCGGCCTCTCGCGCGGTTTTTAAAGACTACAGCGTGATACTTTTGTATCGCCTACAAATGTAGGCACTGGGCATAAATGGGTTAAACAGCAAAGATGATGAAATAAATTGCATGGCTTGGTTTGAACCTCCGACCTACAACTCATAAGTCGGGGCTGTTACCACTCTGCCACCACTGCTCTCAAATGGCAATGATACTTACATATTGCGGACGACGCACGCCAAATTAACATTAAAAAAATTAGATGTAATTTCTAATGCCATACTATACTGGCAATGTATAAAACATGTTCTTTTTTTAATATATGACGATGTTGCATGGTGCGAGTGGACCCGACACTAAATATTTTTTGTGGTTGTCAACACTGTTCGATCTTACGTTTTTCATGTCCGCGCGAAGTTTCGGAAAAAAATTGAGAACAGTTCCTAAAAACTATAATATCAGATTATTGAAGTCCAAATAGCCAGTCGCATCCTCAAAATCGTTTTTGTTCAACAATTTATTGTTTTATTTCGCAACAACAACACACACTTCCAACACTTCTCCCGCTCTGGGTTGATTGAGGAGGAGTAGCAGATGCTTACTAACTAAAAGTTACCTGTGTTTATTCAGTTGTCTTTTGTTTTCCAGGGGCTGGCTGGTGTTTGTTCTAAAGAGTTATGTACCGTAGATAATTCTTTCGAACTATCTTGCTTATCCAATTTGCCTATGAACTGGGGGTTCAAAATTTATTCTATTTTTTTACACAAAATACAAAACACAAAAAAATACCTAATTTCTAAAAAATAAAGCACCTTTAATATAAAGTCTATTCGAAATAAATTCCAGGTCAATACAAAGATATAACACTTCAAAGCAACTCGTTTTAAAAACGGCAATTTCATAGGTCTCTATCTATTATGTAAAACCTTCTTTGACGCAAGTAAAGCCGCTGACAGAAGCTATTGGCTCGATTACAGACACATCACTTGTATAGACTTTAACGAGAAAGGTAATTTTAATGCCTCTTCAAGGCGTCAAAAGTCATTTAAAAGTATAAATTGCTTGATTTAGAAGAGGCACTTATGATATTATAAGTTGTGCTTCAAGTTCAAAGCAGTATCTTAACTTCCACGACATAAAGTTACCAAACAACAAATTAAACTTTTAACTTTTTGATAACTTTGGAAACCTCTTATAATATCCAGCCATGAGCCTTGTCATAGATAGCTACAATATGGAAAGATATTCTTGTTACGCAATATTGGCATAATCACCAAGATTTTTGATTGCAGGGAAAAACCTAAAAAGTGATGGAAAGACTATGTGAAAGATGAAGACAGCATTACTGCTTCGCAGAAAGAGTTCCTCACTTCAGACCATGGCCTGTACCAGGCCCCGACGCGAGAGGTCATTGCCACCGATCGTTCCCACGAGGACACGGCGGTGCTTTGCTAAAGGGCATACCTCCAACGTATGCTCCACCGTGTCTTCCAGGCGCTCCACACAGTGGTGACACCCGGGCGTTTCTTCCGTACGGCATATTGTGTGTACTACGATGACGAATTATGAAGAAGTAACTATGGAAGACAATTTGCAAGTGCAATTTTCTATAATATATAATAATAAAAAGTACAGTACGGCCGACGAATCTCGGCGCGTCAGAAGGTAGGCGAACTTTAGGGCTTGTGCACTCGTAAAAAAATAAATGGTTTGAAAAAATAAATAACCCCTTGACGTTCGTTGAGCCTAACTTCAGACGGGACAAGATCCGTCGGCCGTACTATAGCCTGCGGAATCCAAATTTTCTTAAGTTTTCTAAACTTTCATTCAATAAAGTTAGCTGAACTGAGACGGTTGTATTAGTAACTGTAATTCCGTTTTTATTAGTAGCACAAGTGGTTGCGCAAATAAGCTTGATGTTTTAATGGACTGTATGTTTGAAAAAGCGATCTAAGGTTTGTTAACAATATGCAGGTACTGTGCCTGGCGTTTATTAATGGGATAAATGTATTAGGAAGGAACACTGACCTTTTGACCTCGAAGGTTCCACGTGGCGCCGGCCGGCGAACCTCGACTTCGCACATTTAACCACTGCCAGGTCCTGTATTGCACTACACTGCACTATTGTTGAGTCTTTGAATGGTTGGATCACGAAATAGTCAATTTTCTTGTAATTTCGAGCGGGCGATGTTAGCGGAGCGGTCACATTCACAATCGATGCACAAAACGTCAATGTCATTCCATTTCTTGAGGTCGTGCGGGGAAGGGAAACGGAAGGGATAGGATTGCTAGGCCAAAAAAAATAAATTACAAAAAACAAAATCGCGGATCATAGCAAATTGGCGCAACCATTCCCCCCGGGTTTGAAGGGTTACCTTCAAAGAAAAGGAAAAAACAAAAGCGAAACTAAACCCTATTACTATATCTAAACTATCAATACTAGGTAGCGAAACTACTTATAACTAACTATGCCACTACTACTGATTAGGCAGAGGGCAGAGGCGAATAACCGGACGCAGGTACGATCCAGTTGCGGTTTTAACCTTTACGACTCGCGTTATTCCGTTCGAACCCGGAAAAACTTCTTCCACTACACCAAGAGGCCAGTGCAGAGGAGGCGCACTCTCAGTCTTCAGTATCACCACAGTACCGACTGTGACTGGATCTGAAGGAGTGTTCCACTTTTGACGCGACTGCAGCGTATGCAGATAATCTGTCCTCCATCGCTTCCAAAAGGACTGAACTAAGCTATCCAGCAGAGCGTGACGATTCACCTTATGGTGATAATCCACCAACAAATCCAAAACGTGATCCTTGCGTGGTAGAACTACTGGATGCATTTGTTCAAACTCTAACTTAGCATTTCGCAGACGGCCACCGACACGAATGAGTCCGTCTTGTAAAAATGGTTTCAAATGTTGAAGTGCGCGACTACAAGATTTATGTGATTCTAAACTACGAAATTCTATTGAAAAATAAAATTTCTGCAACTCTCGAAGTACAACTGATTCAGCTCTATCCAAATCAGCTGCGATTATAGAACCACGCGATGGTAATAATCTCAAAAATCTTAGGACGTAAACTACACAGCGTAATAGTCTCGACCAAGACGAGACTCGATTAGACAACAACAAAACAACTGACTCTTCACGCGGAACTGATACTACAAGCGTATGTTTCTTCTCCTCGGGTGGCTCTGAAACAGTAGCGGGGTAAAACGGAGCACTTGGCCACTCGTTAGGAGTGGTATGAAGCCAGGGAGGGCCACAAAACCAAAGCGGATGATTTAAAATTTGCGCAGGAAGCAAACCACGTGAGAGACAATCAGCTGGGTTTTCTGTTCCAGCGACATGGAATATATTTTCCGGTGACAATTCAGCTTGAATCTTAGCCACCCTATTTGCGACAAACGTGCCCCATCGATGGGGTGAAGAGTGGGCCCAACATAGAGCAACGGTTGAGTCTGAAAAAGCTACAATTCTCTCTATATTAATGCGAGGACGACAAGTTTTGACTATAGATGTAATCAATTTAACCAACATAAGAATAGCGCAGAGTTCGAGACGAGCAAGAGAGACAACCTTACGAGGAGATACCTTTGATTTTGCGCTAATGAGGAAAACTGAAATGTTATCGCCATTTTGGACCTGAAAGTAAACCACTCCCCCGTAAGCCCTCTCACTGGCGTCTGCGAAACCAACCATATTAACAACAGTGTCTGGTACTATACCAACATGGCGAGGAATCTGTATCTGATCGAGCATTGGAAGCTCTTTCCTATAGCGAGCCCACAACTTGGCAACACTGTCAGGAGCGGTGTCGTCCCAATCACAGCCGGAAAGCCAAAGCTCTTTTATAAGCAGCTTTGCATACAAAACGACAGGAGCTACAAAACCCATTATATCCCATATCCGAGCTACACATGCTAGGATAACGCGTTTGGTACAAGTTGGCGGAGTCGAGCTAATTTTAAGACTGAACATATCAGTTGCGGGTGACCAACTTAAACCAAGGATCTTATGCGAATCACTATCATCGAATTCCTTTACCGAAGTCAACCGGTGTGACGATGGAATCGACTCTAATGTAGCTTGCGAGTTGCTTGTCCATTTCACCAGATCAAATTGACCGGACTTCATGAGGCTGATTACTTGAGCAGCGGTCTCTATAGCCTCTGCTTCACTAGGTACACTGTACACAAAATCGTCCTTGTACAATCCGGTTTCAATAGTGGCCCTTGCTTTCGGGTATGTATGACCCTCGTCAGCGGCCAACTGCTTGATAGTGCGAAGAGCGTGAAAGGGACTAGACTTAAGCCCAAAACAAACACGATTGAATTCGTAAACCTTCAAAGGTTCCTGCGGAGAAAATCTATACAAGAAGCGTTGGAATCTACGGTCACATTCTCTGATTCCAATACTAAGAAACATTTGCCGAATATCAGCAGAGAGCGCAATAGCAAACAAGCGAAAATTTACTATTATTTCAAATAAGTTACCCTGGAGGTTCTGACCACAACACAAGATATCGTTAAGCGATATGCCAGTACTAGTTTTAGCGCTACCATCCATAACCACACGCAGTTTAGTTGTAAGTTTGTCTTCTCTAACAACTCCATGGTGCGGGATGATATAAAACGGGTAATCACGTGTCTCCTCAGTCTCGGCAGGCGCTGATGAGATATAACCTTTATCTAAATATTCGATCAGCAGTGCTATTCTGTAAATGGTAAATCACTTCGAAAGTCATCTCGCAAATCATCTCGAAAGTCACACTCACTTCGCTTCTCATCTCGCCTGTACAAGTTTCGGTATTCACATGTCAAGATCAAGGCCAAGTGAAGTGAAGTGACTTCCGAGAACCTAAGTGATATTGCTCTATGGTAGTAGGGTAGGGACGTTGAATTGTGTCTTGTTATAACTTATATCGACTCGCTAAATTTAGCTGAATTTGCGCTCTACAATAATAGTTTATAGTTCATTTCAGCCATAAATGCAATATAAATGCATAATTTTGTACGTTTTAATATTTACAAGTTTTATTTAAGATGAGAATGAAAAAACTAGACTGAATGCAGGTCGCCTTTGCCTCATATCCGTATATTGGAAAAAAGGCACTCGCGTCGCGTCGCTTGTACCTCTTAAGTCAAACAAAGTCGCCAATCGTCTTTTTTGTTTACAAACAAGCAGTTTAGATTTCTCTTATTTCCCCGCGATTTTTCAGTGAAGTGTGTAACAAAACTATAGCCGAATGCTTGCTCTCATGGAACGCAACAGTGAGAGGGATCATTTGCTTGTGGAGGCTACTAAAGCTGTGGGAGAAGGCTTAAAAGCTCTGGCAGAAGCAATTAGGCGGTAATATGGCATAGCTTCTGCCGTTTTATAAATGTGTGTGAAATAAAAATATTTTTAGTTTATTGATTATTTAATATTATTACATGCATATCATTACAGTAAAAATATTTTTAGTTTATTGATTATTTAATATTATTACATGCATATCATTACAGTTACCCCAATGCGAAAATGTAGGAAAAAATATAAATTAATACAATTTTGAATAACTTCTATTTGATACATTAAGTTCTATACACAATATTAAAAAATACAATAAAAATCATTAAATTAATCAATACACAAAATTAAATTCATTACATTAGTACATTAATACAATTTATTTCAATTCAAATGCGAAAATGTAGGAAAAAATATAAATTAATACAATTTTGAATAACTTCTATTTGATACATTAAGTTCTATACACAATATTAAAAAATACAATAAAAATCATTAAATTAATCAATACACAAAATTAAATTCATTACATTAGTACATTAATACAATTTATTTCAATTCAAATGCGAAAATGTAGGAAAAAATATAAATTAATACAATTTTGAATAACTTCTATTTGATACATTAAGTTCTATACACAATATTAAAGTAAAATCACAAATTGGTATTTGGTAGTAAAAAAATCAAGTATTCATTTCTTTGACAGAACTTACCAATAGAACATTTCTTGCATGATACCCTTTGCGACAGAAATATCTTTCTTCATTCTCCTTAGATTTCTAATATTCCGGGCTTGACGACGACTTGCAGCAGCGTCTAGGGTATCAGCTTCTTTCAGTAAGCTCAATATCAAAAAAGAATGAGACATCTACAAAAGTTAGAAATAGATGAAAACACAACAAATTCACAAGTGCTTAGAGTTTTTTATGGTCGGTATATTAGTTAGTTCATACTAACCGTTTCAAGTTTTCTGCAAAAAAGTCACAAATAGGTATATATTTGCGAATATATAATTTTTCTTTTTGTTTATTTCTAGAATTCACTCAAGAAATAGTAACTTTTGATTTGACAGATGAATTCGTGTGTGACATGCGAGATGACTTTCGAAATGACAAGCGAATTGTATTTCAGAATTCAAAATCAGAATACAAACGTCAAAATACTCACCCGTTTCAGTTCCTCTCACTTTGATCATCACTTGGTGGCGCTAGTGTCGAATTCACTCCATTTAAGAATACGAAACTTTAATTTCACATTATTTCACTGCGGATTCAGAAGTGAGTTCGCAAATCAACTTTTCAGAATAGCAATGCAGCACATCATCATAGGCTTGCTTCAACTTAGGAGACGCCTGCATCTTACGTTCCAAGCATAGAAAGCGTTTTTCTGCGGAGGCACGGGAGCCACCGAGCGAAAAAATATCACCCTTGAAAGGGAGCGCGACAACATAACGACCATCTTTATCACGAGTAGTCGTGCGGGTATAAATCTCCTCAGTGACCTGATCCTCAGGGCTGAGAATAGGCGGGACATTGACCTCTTCAATCTCCCAGAACTTGCGGATGGTAGACTCAAGCGGCGGCTCGACGGTGCAACAGTGCGACACAGTCGAGTAACTATCTAAACAAGCGGGTGCGGAACCAACTATAACAAACCCGAGAACTGTTTCCAGTGCGTGCGGAGCGGGGTACATCGGAAGACCTTGAATTTTACGTGATAACTGGAGATGCGGGAGAATCGAAGCACCGATCAATAGATCGATATCTCCAGGGAAAGCGTAATTTCCGTCGGCTAACTGCAAGTTCTTAAACTCCGTCAGCATGGACGTGTCAACCGGTACCGTGGGCAACCGTTCCGTAATCTTATCTGCGACTAGCGAATCCATTTCAAACGAAATATTACGATTAAAACGTGAACTAAATATTATTTTAATGGAACCGTGAATGGTTGCCTTTAAACCTCCAAAACCTTTCACTTCTGAGCGGGATGACCAATTATTAAAACTAAAACCAAGGCGTTGACAACAATCCCGAGTAATAAAATTACTCTGGGAAGCGCCATCTAGTAGCGCTCGAACGGTGTGCGGTTTGCCAAAGGCATCTACAATGACAACTTGCGCGGTCGCAAGTAAAACGGTAGTGATTTGAGTACCAGCGGCGGAAAGCGAACACAATGTTACGTCGTTTGCACTTGCAGCAGGCCGCGCGTCACAAGCGTCGCGCGTCTGCGCAGGCTGCTGCTGCGATGGCAGCTTACTACTCTCAAAATGTAAGAAGGTATGATGTCTAGCTAGACTTTTACGACAGCTAACACCACTGTTACATGACGTAACCAGATGTTTGTCACTTAGACAATTAAAACACAAATTATTAGTGCGGACAAACTTGTAACGATCACTAGGCGATAATCTCTGAAATTCCGAACACTTGTACAGCTGTGTATGGCTACCCTTACACAGAGAACAGTCAGGTGTTGAGGCGGTATTAACTAGCGTATGTGCAGTCTTGACTGACTTCGATGACGCGTCTATACGGCGATCGGAACCTGTCCTATTCGTGACTTCATGACGTGCCGACGTGCGCTGCAATACCTTAATATGGTCGCGAATAAAAGATTCTAAATCTTTGAACTTAGGTATTTCGTTACCGCGCTGAGTCGTTTCAAACAGACGAACAGTTTCAGGATCTAATTTCTGTAAACCGATATACAAAAACAAAAAGTCACAGAGGTCATTGACCTTTAGGTTCTTTACTGCACGAACAGATGATGCGAAAATATTTAAAAACTTCTCTAAATTATGATCGTTACAAACGGAAAAACTTTTCAAATCGAATAATTGATCTAAATATGCGGTGGCTACTAATCGCTTATCTTCGTATTTTGTTTTTAAAGTGTTCAAAACTAAAGTGTAATTTTCAGCGCTAAACGTAATTCCAGCACAGACAGCCTTTGCCTTACCGGTCAATTTTTCTACGAGATAATGCAATCTCTCGTGATCTGTCAGCGATGTGTTCCTATGTATTATATTTTCGAAACTATCTATAAATAAATTCCAATTTCGAATGTCACCATTAAATTCAGGTATTTGAATTGGCGGCAATCGTGGGCGTTCGCGAGGAGGGTTGGATAAACCACTCGCGGGGGGGGGAGTCTCTAAACTCCTAGCAATACGTTTGATACGACAATACAAGTCATCAAAGGACGACAATGCCTGATAACTCACACAGTAATCGGGATTTAACTCCAACTCTAAAATGTTTATATTATTAATTGTAGATTCAAAATCCGCGCGCAAACTATCTAAAGTTTCCAACGAACACAAGAAAGCATCTCTAATCGCCAGATCCGAGGTTTGCAAAGATTTATCACAAATTGATTGAACTCGTGAAAACTGTGAGTCCCTTTTAGCGTATAAAAGCTTTAACTGAACCTTTAAATCAGTACTAACCTTGGTTCCCTTAAGAGACATCTTGTTTTGATATATTCACACTTTACACTCAAACAAACACTTAACGAATTATTAAGTAAGCGATAATTATCAGATAACAATATGGTAATATTGTAAACAACAAAGTGAACGGCGAACGAACGGAATAACCTGAATCAATGAGTGAATATTACCCAATTTCTCAATTAAATCATTCACGTCGTTCATATGCGTATATAATCTATGGTTTATCCTTTTCCTACAAATATTCACTCAACAATGAACGGGTATTTTTGAAATGCGTCTACCTACATGCAATTTGTAGGACTTCCGAATGAAATTTGTCAAGAAAAAGAATGCGATCGATTTATATCTACGCTGATATTTACGTAGCTAACTATAATTATGCGGTGCGGTTGACGGCGTAGGTACCGTAATTATCAATGGCTCTTTAACTATACGAGCGAAATAACGTTTAGTTGCCTAAATGCCTAGATGCGGGTTTTCTACTATTATATCTAGGTAAACAGGCGCGTTGCGTTTATTCCCTATGGAACAAATACTATAGGTATTGCGAAATTACAAGAAAATGATTCACGATCCTGCTCGTAGGACCAAAAGTAATGGTTGCGCAAATAAGCTTGATGTTTTAATGGACTGTATGTTTGAAAAAGCGATCTAAGGTTTGTTAACAATATGCAGGTACTGTGCCTGGCGTTTATTAATGGGATAAATGTATTAGGAAGGAACACTGACCTTTTGACCTCGAAGGTTCCACGTGGCGCCGGCCGGCGAACCTCGACTTCGCACATTTAACCACTGCCAGGTCCTGTATTGCACTACACTGCACTATTGTTGAGTCTTTGAATGGTTGGATCACGAAATAGTCAATTTTCTTGTAATTTCGAGCGGGCGATGTTAGCGGAGCGGTCACATTCACAATCGATGCACAAAACGTCAATGTCATTCCATTTCTTGAGGTCGTGCGGGGAAGGGAAACGGAAGGGATAGGATTGCTAGGCCAAAAAAAATAAATTACAAAAAACAAAATCGCGGATCATAGCAAATTGGCGCAACCAACAAGCTTGATCTACAAAATGCGAATAAGAAAAATTTAATTCTGTGGAATCCATTCCACTTCCCTCTTAAAAAAATTCTTAGTTCTAACGCGGAGTATGAAAGTAAGTGAAGTGATAATCCAGTGCCTCGGAAAGTACAAAAAGCCGTTGACTCTGCGCTTGATTTCTTTCCGACTGGAACTCTTTAAGGCATAGAGGAAGAGCAATTGGCACTATAATATCTCCGACTATACTATTGAGATCACACTATGACCGAAATTCGGTCAAGTTAACTATAAAATAAAAATGTGCCAACTCTAAACAGATTGGTAAGGAAGGGCAAGGGAATAATTAAATTATATAAAAACAGACATACTGGCCATTATAACACAAAGAATGCATTGAAGTTGCTTTTTGATTTATCAAAGTCTTCACTCCCTTGTTCTAAATTCACTCAGTCAAAACATAATTACTAAGTTCAATACCGAACTATTTTGTGGACGATCAATCATGTCTCCCAACTGAAACGACGTCGAGAGCCTGACTTTGCATCCCGCTAGATGCATTAACTACAGTCCCTATCTTTCCTCCACAGATAGTTTGAGCTCATTGACAACTTCATCATAACTTGCCCGTACATAATTTGAATTTATTTGATATAACCTCAAAATAAATTATAGTGCCAACTTGCCAAGGTTAGTTAAATGTTAGATTATATTGGTCGTAAAAATAAACAAATAGAAGTATAAGAATGGGTCCCGACTGCTACAATTTATCTTGTATTTAAAATATTATATAAATAAGTGCAATCGGGTACAACGACTTCCTTGTTTTAGGGCTTTTTCATGTATATTCAGAAAAGCAGTCGGGTTTTTTAGTTTTTTAAATTACCGTTTTTTATTTTTATTTTTTTAGTTTTATTTTATTACGATATCACTTTCACAGTAATTACGAATCTAACTACACCTCGCAAACTAAAATCCATCGAGCCGTTCAGGCCGCAGAGCGTACCAAACATTTGAATTTGGTGCCAAAAATCCACCATTTTGTTTTTTTTATTTTGGTATACCCAGTGTCACTCTCACAGTAAATACAAATCTAACGACACCTCGCAAACTAAAATCCATCGAGCCGTTCAGGCCGCAGAGCGTGCCAAACAATTATTCATACATACATACATACATACTCTCGAAAAACATAACCCTCCTTCTGGCGCAGTCGGGTAAAAACAAAAGTTAAAAAAATCTTCGCGAATCCGAGGCAGTACGTCCCTAAAGAATTTTGGCCTTTTAATAAAATTTGTGTTATTTCAATAATGTAGAAGCAAATTGGGTAGGAGACGGCACTAACCCCATTATATTGTCTTGCTAATTGAAAATTGTAATCAGAGGTCTTTGTCCCTTGTCGGTACATTTAGCTGTTCAAAGACAATAGATTGTATGTTGTGCATTTGTCTTAGTTACTGATTGCTTTACGTACTTTATGACCATCGTTAGTAACTTTGTAGGATCATTACTGCGAGCTTTATTTAGTGTCTTTAGCTACAGATAATCATCTTAGTTTAGTTGGATATTGCAAGTCACGTAATTTTGATTATATTGTCATTTTTAAACGACTTCAAAAAGAAGGAGGTTATATGTTCGGCTGTATGTTTTTTTCTTAAGTATGTTAATCAATTTATTGGCCAATTGTTTTAAGAATTGAAAGGAGTAAACATTACAAAAGTAAAAATTTGTATGGGTATGACTGTAACCGATTTGGAAGAAATTAGGCACACGTATAGACCATGCCCTGGAATAGCACATAGGATATTCTTCCAGGGTGTATATATCCTTGGAACAATTACCTACTTTCACAAGAGCAATAATAAGTGTATAACAAATAAATATAAGACCACTAAGTAGCAACTAGTAAAATAAAAATCTCAAATTAATTAAATTAAAATTAATTAATTAAAATTAATTAGACTACCGGGGAAACTCCAAAGTTTCCCCGGTAGTCTAAAAATAATTAAACAGTTAATTTTAAAATAATGTATTTTAAGGTACAATAAAGACAAATTCATATAATCAGATTAAAACTACCTGTCTCTCACAAGCATATCTTAATGTCTACATTCCCTAATATTCAGCCGTAATCAGAAATCCTTTGTCTGCGCACATATTGTCATCTATAACTGTGCTAATAAATTATAACAGCAGCAATTATAGCTCCACTGATTCATGAATTAGAATTAATTGGAAATAATCATCCAAAATGTTGGAGGGAATTAGGTTCACTTTAAGAAGACCACTTTACCTGAGATCGCAGTAAAGAGAATCAAATGACCGAGATCCGAGATCTTTCCAAGACCAAATGTTGTAATTGCTATGAGTTGATATAGAATAGAATAGAATAGAATAGACTTTTATTTTGCAAATATGGGTAGTACATAGTAGTTCTTAGGATTACATTACAGCTCAGCCACATTTTACCGTTCAGCATGCAAATATTTAAAAATTATTATCTGTTTATTATACTTAATTTTTTTCTTTAAATTACTAGATAAACTTATACATTATTATTATTCAATTTTATATTATCAATTTAATCAAGTACACGTATGTGTCAAATTTTATTATCATTTGATTATAATATAGCATTTCATTACGAATTCAATCCTATAGGTTTTCTTTAACTTTACTACATATTTTTACATAGATTTTTATATCTCGCACTATTTCAAATGTCATACCATTATCATAAATTTTATAATATATCATTACTATTACAAATATAACATGTTTTTACTATTTAATTTAAAATATCACTATTATTACAATTGTCAAAGAATAGATGTCACAAATATAAATAATTATTTAAATAAAAAAATTTAAAAAAATATATAACATGTCATTACTATTTAAAATGTCATTATTATTAAAATTGTCAAAGAATAGATAAGAATGTCACAAATATAAATGATTATTAATAAAAACAAAAATATATAAAATGTCATTACTATTTAAAATAACATTATTATTATAATTGTCATTGAATAGATAAAAATGTCAAAATGTTATCCATTAACAAATTTTTTTCTCCGATATGAACTCAGTTACACTGTAGTATGTTTTGTCTATCAAAAACTTCCGTAATCTACTCTTAAACAGTGCTGTATTCAAAGCTTTCCAACTGCTTGGTAACTTATTGTAAATAATTGGGGCCATGCAAAAAACGCTCTTGCGCATTAAAGCGGTTTGACATGAAACTTGACATAATTTACTGTTGTCACGCCTATTTCTTGGAAATACGTCAGCCAGGCGTTCAAAACGAGATGGATTCTGCTTAACAAACATAGCTACTTCAAAAATATAAATACTTGGAAGTGTCAAGATATTGTGTTGCTTAAAATAGGGCGCGCAACTGTCTGTAGATTGAAGTTTAAACAATGATCGGACACATCTTTTTTGGGCCTTAAATGCTGTATCTCGATCAGTTGAGTTTCCCCAGAAAATTATGCCATACCGCAAGTGAGATTCAACTATTCCGTAGTAAGCCGTAAGAAGTGTTTTGACATCTACTATTGAGGATAATTTATATAGTACGTATGCGGATGAACTTAATTTTTTACATAAAATATCTATATGTGCTTTCCAATTTAAATTACAGTCTATTTGTAACCCTAAAAATTTGGTATCATCTGCTTCTTCTATTTTATCATTTTTGTAATGAACGTTAAGATTAGTTGCGCCGAAAGTACGCTGTCTAAAGTACATTATCTTTGTCTTACCTAAATTTATATTTAAATTATTGTCATCTAGCCATTTAATTAGCGAGTCAAGGGAATTATTAATGTCATCTTCGTAAGTATTAGAATTTATACAAGGTATTGTTAATGTGCTATCGTCTGCGAACATAGTTATAGGATGTTCAAGGGACAGGGGCATATCATTAACGTAAGTTATAAATAAAAACGGGCCCATAACGGTTCCTTGTGGTACACCGTATGAGATTTTACGTTCTCCTGATCTTGTTATCTCTTCATGTTTACTAACTACGTTAATGCGGCTAACCTCGGTTATTTGCGTTCTGTCTTCTAGATAAGATTTTATAAGTTCGAGCACGTTCCCTCTAATGCCATAGACTTCCAATTTACCTAGCAATGTATTATAATGGACATAATCGAAGGCCTGGGTCATATCGCAAAAAATAGCGCATATGGGAGATCGTTTATCCATGTTTCTAATAATTGTATACAAAAAGTCATATATTGCCATATTAATGGTTCTATGCTGTCTAAATCCTTTTTGTTCTTCACAAAGTATATTATATTTTTCCATGTAATTATATAATGCCCTGCAAATATATTTCTCGAATATCTTCGAAATAACCGGTATCAGTGAAATGGGTCTATAATTTTCCATCAACTCCTTATCTTCTTTTTTAAATAAGGGTTTTATTATAGATGTTTTTAAGGCATCTGGATATATACCCGCAGAAATAATAAGGTTGAGTATGTGACTTAAATGTTCGCATATCTCAGTTGACACAGACTTCAGTACCTTTGTGGCGATTCCATCAAAACCAACACTGTTAGTGTTTTTTAACGACACTATTATTTTATATACATCTTGTGGTGTGCTAGGAGCCATAAACATTGAATTATGTTTCATGGATGACATGCATGTTTGCGGCTTACATTCAGCGTCTATTTTTGGGCGTATTTTATCTATGAAATGGTCATTAAAAGAACCAGCAATATCCAAAGGTTTGTATAAAATTTGATTACCAACTTTAAGTTTCTCTATTTGTTGTTTAGGCATATTGTATTTTGTCTGATTAATTACCTGCCATGTGGTCTTTGATTTATTTTTTGATTGCTGTATTTTGTGATTATTTTGAGCTTTTTGTGTTAAATTATTTGCTTTTTGTGTTATAATATCTTAAAATCTGGTATATACTTTTATTTATGTCAAACTTAGAGCAGTGGTGGCCGATTGGTAACGATTTACGAGTTGTAGTTTGCGGGTTCAAACCCAGCCAGGCGCGCATTACTTTGTGTCGTTTATTTCTTTACCACTGCACTCAATATGATGAAGGAAAACATCATAAGGAAACCAACATGTCCTAGAACCCAAAATTCGAAGACATGTGACATCCACCAACCCGCACAAGGCCTGCGTGGTGGATTACGGCCCATTCCGTCTCCTAGAGAGTAGGCCTGAGTCCCAGCAGTGGTAACATTATAAGGTTGATGCTATGCTATTCTATGCCAAACTTAAGATGCAGTGCTCGTAGA
This sequence comes from Leucania comma, assembly GCA_958295575.1. Classification (NCBI taxonomy): domain Eukaryota; kingdom Metazoa; phylum Arthropoda; class Insecta; order Lepidoptera; family Noctuidae; genus Leucania; species Leucania comma. The sequence continues at coordinate 22,272,159 of OY282468.1, forward strand.
ATAGATAGTCGATGTGTTCGAAATTTTAAGACGCAGCGTTTCGCGCTAGGCCTTTCGCATGGTGGATCGATAACTTTGTGAGGGTGGCAAGAATCAAATGGATGCGAGATTCATAGGACCATCATAGGTCATGGTGATGACAGTTGGGGGAAGCCTATATTTAGCAGTGAACGATGAAATGATAATGATGATGAATGAGGGTAAACCTAACGCTAAATTACGTAAAAAAACAAATGGATGTTAATATCACTTAAGCTAGTAAAAAATCTTAGCTAGATATAGTCTACTTTTCTTCAGCATAAATTTAGATATTCGTTTTGATTTTAAAAAAATATACATTTTCTCGCGTCTTAATGGCACTTATATCATTTGAGCCACAAACAAACCGTGTATCAATGAAACGCCTCCTTTTCTTAGAATTCTCTTTGAAGTCTTCCTAACAAAAAGTGATAAAACAGGCATCGTTGTTTTAATTTATGTTCATAATAATTAGCTTGTTGATCTAGTGGTTATTAACCTAACTGCTGTGCCGGAGGTCGTGGCTTCGATTCTCACTCAAGAAAAATATTTGTACGGTGAGCACGATTTGTGTATTTTATTGTTATTTATGTGTAATTTATTTATTTATAGTGCGTAATTATATATATGTAATTATGTCTGACAGTTGTCCAGTACTCATACCACCAGCTCGTTTTAGTTTGGCGTAGAGCGTGGCGAAAATTGTGGAATATTATTATTATAAAGTCAGAGGAATAATAGCTACATGGGTTTATCTTCAAAGTTATGCATCGCTTGCAGAGGTCAATCTTTGGATTGGTGACCATCTTTTACACACCCAGATATCTAAAAGCACATTAAACTGTTAGTCCCGGCTGTTGCTTTTTAATCTTTGACAAACTTTTGATTTTTGATCTTTGTAGCAAAATCTGACACCAGTCTTGCTGAAGGATATTGTGTGACCCAGAGTTACAGGGTGGTTACTGACAGATAGGCGGTCACTCAGTGTGAAATACTGGTATTCATTCAGATGCATGTGGTAAGACTGTTAGTCAAGCTTGACATCATTAGGGAATAAGCTTAGTAAATTAAAGTATTACAATGCAGTGGTGCTATTCTCTAAGAAAACGCAACGCTGTTCGACGTTGTCGCAACGTCGAACATACAAATAGAATACATTGAATTAACAATCCAATGTATAGGTTTCTTTAGGTTGACAATCCAATGTATCCTATTTGGGTGTTCGACGTTGCGGCAACGTCGAACAGCGCTGCGTTTTCTTATAGAATAGCACCACAGGAAATTCTGTCTTCAATCTTACATACATTATGACATTTATACCAAAATAGATTAATTTCCCAATTACCAACACATGTGATAACAGAATTGGATGTGTCTATTCAATTTTGTCATGCCCATTAGAGTAATCAAAGTCATATTACAAGTTAGATGCTTGTATCTATATAATGGTTAAAACCCTAATTTATTTACCAATTTTTCTGACGATGGTCGCAACCATCAAGATAACGTTAGACTGTAATGTAAGATCTAATACCTACAGCACTTATAAAACCAAGCCTTTTGTGCCTTGCTTCGGTTATATCTTAACAAAATACCTAAACCCATTAAATGAATAAATGTATCAAAATTTAAGTTGCAACTGAATGCAACATTATTATTCGTAGAGACAAAGATAATTGTAGTTATTGCCTTGCGATTCACGAATGCGTCGAATATTATGTCTGACATATTGAAATGCATTTATTTTCGATACATAAGTATATTGCCACTGTTTTTCTCATTCTTCTTCTTCTTCTCGCTCGATAGTATTACATTTTTACTGATTAAAACTCAGTTGGGTTTGTGGGTATGTTTCTTCACGGAGGAGGCGGTGGAGCATACGGTGAAGGTGTGCCCGACTAGGATAAAGCAGTGCCGTGTCCTTGTAGGGGCGTTTGATGGTAGTGATCTCTTGCGTCGTGCTTTGGTATAGGCCGTGGTCCGAAGCTAGAAGGAATGGCAGGCGGTCGCCAACTTCTGCAAAACATTAATGCTAGGAAAAAAGGCGGCCGAACGTCTGAGGGTACGGACCCAACAGGATCAAAGCCTACCGGGGCCATGGATCGACTTCTGAAAGGGTTATTCGTGATCCTAAGACGCAAAGGGCCACTAAATTGGGTTTTAGTCAGTAAAAGTTTGACACGCCTTTTCGCTTCACTCTATAGCGGGAAAAATCATTAAATGCATTTCCACGACAATTTTTTTTTTTCATATTACAAATAGACACTTAAATTTTGTTTATATGTATACTTATATGTACCATTAGTTGTCAACTTTATAAAGAAGTATTAATGAAAGAAGCTTTAAAGTATATATTAAACCAAGTATAAATAACTGCTACCTACATCAAAGTCTCCTCACAAATTCGCTACTTAGGTACTTCTTACAAAACTGCTTCAACGGATCTTTGAAAGAACTTCCTCTCGTCTTCAGTGGATAAGGAACTAAATGGCGAGATGATTCACGAAACTTTTAACAACAAATATAGCGATTCAAATCGTAGCATGTTTATTCTGTGCGGAAAAGTACTCGTAGTTGGAAATAAATTGTCCAGACGAGGATAACACTGAGAAAAGAGTTTGCTTGACAAACTGAAGATCCGGATTTGTGAACTAGGGAATGTTTTGGTTTTTATCATATATCATTCTTCACAATAATATATTCTAAAGGCGAAGGTTTGTAGGTATGTGATTATATTTTTTATTTCATCACGCTTAAACAGCTGTCGGTAGCAACTTATACACCGGGACTTAGTTTAGGCCATGATCTGTAGCGAGTGGGAATGGGCTAGCAAAATACTTAAATTATTCGACCTTGTTTAGAGCTGTACATAATGTAAAAAATGTTTTTTTACATAATGTAAAAAAAAAAAAACTATTATCCGACCTGAAAATCATAATTTCACTCTTTCTTATATTGTGTTTGGGCCGACGAGCCATCGTGTAGGACCCAAAAATCTTAAGGAGCTTTTGTAAGGCACCAACCGATAAGCTCAGCAGCACCATATCATCCATGTAGCTGATGTTATGAGCGCATACTCCATCTACATGACACCTAAAACCGGTGCTGCTGAGCTTTTCGGTCGGTTGACATACAGTTTGAATAGCGTTGGAAAAATCAGCCCCTTCTGCCTCACCTTGCATTCTATTCTGTGCTCCCCCGTGAGAGAACCTGTCTATCTCGCAAGTGTGTAAAGGAAGAACTGTCTTCTGATTGATAAACCGATACATAAAAAATAGCACGATCTCTCTAGGTGGTCAAGCCCAAGACGCATGTTCACTCGGGATAAATATCTTCTTTCACGTAGGCGAAACTACTTCTAGTACCTAGCTAATCGACAATGAGGCAGAAGTATATTTTAAAGTACATCTGTTAATGTATAAGGGGGTAAACTTTCATGTACCTAATACGGAACAAGCCCATTGCATCAGTTGTCTAGTACCCATAACACAACCTCTGCTTAGTGTGGAACTATAACAGCGTTGTGTAATAGTTGTGGAAAAAATACCTATTAGGGAATAGAATCACTTATTATATAATCTTAGAGGCAGTTAAACATTGGCCAGTTTTTTAAAGGTATTAAAAGAAGCCGTGTTTTTCCAAGTTAGGACATTTATCACATGATGCTGTAAGCCATTATAAATATAATATAAAACCTTAAGTAAGGATGAGCTAAAGTTATGAGCGTTCGCTGCTAATGTTCAGGCCTAGTATTTTGCATGAATAAATGCCTATTTAAACTTGAATGCTGTCAAAAGTTCTATAAACTAATCAAATTATTTAGAACTAGTTTGAAGCCAGCAGTTTCATCCGCGTGATCGTGGAAAGTTGTCCTGGGAGTATGTACCAAATTTCCAGGAAAAAACATTCTATATTCCTTTTCAGGACATGCTAAATTTCATCATCATCTGTTCAGTCATTTCAGTGTGAAGGTCTGTAAATACGTGTATGTACGTAGTTACATACACAAATACTTACAAAATAACGCTTCTGTAATATTAATGTGACATTTGAAACTCAAACTAACAAGATACTATCAGCAATTTTACTGAGAATGGAAAGTCAATTTTTGAGTTGCCTTTTGTAGTTATAAGCTCAAAATTATTCCTAGTTTACTACTTTGAGTACCCACAAACTAATCAAAACCATTACAGCAAAACTAGAAGGGACTATTTTTGTTAAAATTAAGCCTATTCACTCATCATCATCAGCTTTTTAATGTTCCCACTGCTGGGAATCAGGCCTCCTCTCAAAGAGAAGGAATAGGCCTTAATCCACCACGCGGGCCCAGTGCGGATTGGTGGATCTCACATGTTTTTGAATTTTTTGGTTCTAGGACATGCCGGTTTCCTCACGATGTTTTCCTTCACCGTTTTGAGAGCAGTGGTGATGATATAAATTCCACAAAGTAATGCGCCTGGCTGGGTTTGAACCCGCGACCTACAATTTGTAAGTCGGGACCGTTACCACTCGGCCACCACTGCTCTCAAGCCTTGCCAATCCAGTCTAGCCTTGAAGAAATCTTAATTATAATCGGACGGAAAGACTGCAGCAGGAAAATTGTTGCAGTCTTTCGATGTATGCGGTATAAACGACCTAGAATCTTTAGGTCCTGAAGGATTCTAAAGATCATAAAGGATTTTATAAATTTTGGAAATTGATGATACTTTAACTTAATTTAAATGTTTTTAAGTACAAGAATTCTTGACTTTCATTGAATTCCATTGTTCGTAAAACTTAGGTACATTCAAATCTGAACGAAAAACTATTTCAGACAAGTTCAGTACTATCCTCATCCAATTGAATTGGGCCACGATTGATCGAATTTAAACTAGCTCCGGAATGCTTTCATGAACAAACTCAGCAAATAGTTTTGAAAGAACAGTTCTTGCTTGTTTTCTCAATCGTAGCGCGGTCAGCTGAGGTGTATATTATCTGATCTGTGTTTCCAAAATATTTTGAGAAAGATGTGCATAACATCATAGTCACGTAAGAACGTTTGTATTATAAATTGTAAAAATGTATCTCAGGTTGGACGCTCTTAAGTTAAATAAACCCTTTATCTTACTTTTTTGTACTTAAAATCATCACGCACAGTACGGTTCCGGCGGGATCTCATGGTGAAATGGCGTCAGCGACTATCGCAACCACGTTCTAGGCGCGCCACAATTGAGGCGACGTGATATTACTAAAGAGAACAATCTCTAGATCTTATTTTTGATTGCACTCATTCAAAAATTTGTAAGGTAAACTGCCTAGCTTTTGTATAAAATGGCTGGGGCGCCCAGGCAATGTACGAAATATTAGGAATATTATTGTCCATTACAGACTTTACTATGGTAATGTTTACAATTCTTAGGTATTCTATGGAGTACCAGCTAGTCCATAAGCAATGTGTAAAATAAATAGATTTTGGTCTATATTTATTCATGTGAACCGACCTACCAAGAAAATGACCAGCAAATGAAACATGTTCTATTACTTAAAATCAAAGACGAGAGCATGCAAGGAATTTAATAGGTTTAAGGCACCCGAATAATATGGCTCCGTTTATTCTTTTTGAAGTCCGGACTGGTTGCGCCAATTTGCTATGTTCCGCGATTTTGTTTTTGTAATTTATTTTTTTGGCCTAGCAATCCTATCCCTTCCGTTTTCCTTCACCCGCACGACCTCTAGAAATGATTTGACATTGACGTGTGTGCATCGATTGTGAATGTGACCGCACCGCTAACCGCGCCCGCTCGAAATTACAAGAAAATTGACTATTTTCGTGATCCAACCATTCAAACTCAACAATAGTGCAGTGTAGTGCAAACAGGACCTGGCAGTGGTTAAATGTGCGAAGTCGAGGATCGCCGGCCGGTGCCACGTGCAACCTTCGAAGTCTAAAGGTCAGTGCTCCTTCCCAATACATTTATCCCATTAATGAACGCCAAGCACAGTATCTGCATATTGTTAACAAACCTTAGTTCGCTTTTTTAAGCCTACAGTCCACAGCAAATTCGCGCAACCATTACTTTTTGGTCCTACGAGCAGGATCGTGAATCATTTTCTTGTAATTTCGCAACATAGTATTTGTTCCATAGGGAATAAACGCAACGCGCCTATTTACCTAGATATAATAGTAGAAAACCCGCATCTAGGCATTTAGGCAACTATACGTTATTTCGCTCGTATAGTTAAAGAGTCATTGATAATTACGGTACCTACGCCGTCAACCGCACCGCATAATTATAGTTAGCTACGTAAATATCAGCGTAGATATAAATCGATCGCATTCTTTTTCTTGCCAAAATTCATTCGGAAGTCCTACAAATTGCATGTAGGTAGACGCATTTCAAAAATACCCGTTCATTGTTGAGTGAATAATTGTAGGAAACGGATAAACCATAGATTATATAGACAGGTTATTCCATTCGTTCGCCGTTCGCTTTGTTGTTTACAATACTACCATATTGTTATCTGATAATTATCGCTTACTTAATAATTCGTTAAGTGTTTGTTTGAGTGTATAGTGTGAATATATCAAAACAAGATGTCTCTTAAGGGAACCAAGGTTAGTACTGATTTAAAGGTTCAGTTAAAGCTTTTATACGCTGAAAGGGACTCACAGTTTTCACGTGTTCAATCAATTTGTGATAAATCTTTGCAAATCTCGGATCTGATGATTAGAGATGCTTTCTTGTGTTCGTTGGAAACTTTAGATAGTTTGCGCGCGGATTTTAAATCTACAATTAAGGATATAAACATTTTAGAGTTGGAGTTAAATCCTGATTACTGTGTGAGTTATCAGGCATTGTCGTCCTTTGATGACTTGTATTGTCGTATCAAACGTATTGCTAGGAGTTTAGAGACTCCCCCCCCCCCGCGAGTGGTTTATCCAACCCTCCTCGCGAACGCCCACGATTGCCGCCAATTCAAATACCTGAATTTGATGGTGACATTCGAAATTGGAATTTATTTATAGATAGTTTCGAAAATATAATACATAGGAACACATCGCTGACAGATCACGAGAGATTGCATTATCTCGTAGAAAAATTGACCGGTAAGGCAAAGGCTGTCTGTGCTGGAATTACGTTTAGCGCTGAAAATTACAATTTAGTTTTGGACACTTTAAAAACAAAATACGAAGATAAGCGATTAGTAGCCACCGCATATTTAGATCAATTATTCGATTTGAAAAGTTTTTCCGTTTGTAACGATCATAATTTAGAGAAGTTTTTAAATATTTTCGCATCATCTGTTCGTGCAGTAAAGAACCTAAAGGTCAATGACCTCTGTGACTTTTTGTTTTTGTATATCGGTTTAAAGAAATTAGATCCTGAAACTGTTCGTCTGTTTGAAACGACTCAGCGCGGTAAAGAAATACCTAAGTTCGAAGATTTAGAATATTTTATTCGCGACCATATTAAGGTATTGCAGCGCACGTCGGCACGTCATGAAGTCACGAATAGGACAGGTTCCGATCGCCGTATAGACGCGTCATCGAAGTCAGTCAAGACTGCACATACGCTAGTTAATACCGCCTCAACACCTGACTGTTCTCTGTGTAAGGGTAGCCATACACAGCTGTACAAGTGTTCGGAATTTCAGAGATTATCGCCTAGTGATCGTTACAAGTTTGTCCGCACTAATAATTTGTGTTTTAATTGTCTAAGTGACAAACATCTGGTTACGTCATGTAAAAGTGGTGTTAGCTGTCGTAAATGTCCAGCTAGACATCATACCTTCTTACATTTTGAGAGTAGTAAGCTGCCATCGCAGCCACGGCCTGCGCAGACGCGCGACGCTTGTGACGCGCGGCCTGCTGCAAGTGCAAACGACGTAACATTGTGTTCGCTTTCCGCCGCTGGTACTCAAATCACTACCGTTTTACTTGCGACCGCGCAAGTTGTCATTGTAGATGCCTTTGGCAAACCGCACACCGTTCGAGCGCTACTAGATGGCGCTTCCCAGAGTAATTTTATTACTCGGGATTGTTGTCAACGCCTTGGTTTTAGTTTTAATAATTGGTCATCCCGCTCAGAAGTGAAAGGTTTTGGAGGTTTAAAGGCAACCATTCACGGTTCCATTAAAATAATATTTAGTTCACGTTTTAATCGTAATATTTCGTTTGAAATGGATTCGCTAGTCGCAGATAAGATTACGGAACGGTTGCCCACGGTACCGGTTGACACGTCCATGCTGACGGAGTTTAAGAACTTGCAGTTAGCCGACGGAAATTACGCTTTCCCTGGAGATATCGATCTATTGATCGGTGCTTCGATTCTCCCGCATCTCCAGTTATCACGTAAAATTCAAGGTCTTCCGATGTACCCCGCTCCGCACGCACTGGAAACAGTTCTCGGGTTTGTTATAGTTGGTTCCGCACCCGCTTGTTTAGTTAGTTACTCGACTGTGTCGCACTGTTGCACCGTCGAGCCGCCGCTTGAGTCTACCATCCGCAAGTTCTGGGAGATTGAAGAGGTCAATGTCCCGCCTATTCTCAGCCCTGAGGATCAGGTCACTGAGGAGATTTATACCCGCACGACTACTCGTGATAAAGATGGTCGTTATGTTGTCGCGCTCCCTTTCAAGGGTGATATTTTTTCGCTCGGTGGCTCCCGTGCCTCCGCAGAAAAACGCTTCTTGTATAGATTTTCTCCGCAGGAACCTTTGAAGGTTTACGAATTCAATCGTCGAATTCAATCGTCACCCCATCGATGGGGCACGTTTGTCGCAAATAGGGTGGCTAAGATTCAAGCTGAATTGTCACCGGAAAATATATTCCATGTCGCTGGAACAGAAAACCCAGCTGATTGTCTCTCACGTGGTTTGCTTCCTGCGCAAATTTTAAATCATCCGCTTTGGTTTTGTGGCCCTCCCTGGCTTCATACCACTCCTAACGAGTGGCCAAGTGCTCCGTTTAACCCCGCTACTGTTTCAGAGCCACCCGAGGAGAAGAAACATACGCTTGTAGTATCAGTTCCGCGTGAAGAGTCAGTTGTTTTGTTGTTGTCTAATCGAGTCTCGTCTTGGTCGAGACTATTACGCTGTGTAGTTTACGTCCTAAGATTTTTGAGATTATTACCATCGCGTGGTTCTATAATCGCAGCTGATTTGGATAGAGCTGAATCAGTTGTACTTCGAGAGTTGCAGAAATTTTATTTTTCAATAGAATTTCGTAGTTTAGAATCACAAAAACCTTGTAGTCACGCACTTCAACATTTGAAACCATTTTTGCAAGACGGACTCATTCGTGTCGGTGGCCGTCTGCGAAATGCTAAGTTAGAGTTTGAACAAATGCATCCCGTAGTTCTACCACGCAGGGATCACGTTTTGGATTTGTTGGTGGACTATCACCATAAGGTGAATTGTCACGCTGGTCCCGATTTATTAATGTCCATTCTTCGACAGAAGTACTGGATACTTTCCGCTCGCAATTTGATACGCGCTAGAGTGCACAGATGTGTGCCCTGCTTTAAGCTTCGCCCGCGTTTCAACGCGCCGGAAATGGCCGACCATCGTTCTTGTCGTGTTGTACAGACGGTGAAACCTTTCATACATACTGGGACGGACTATGCTGGACCGTTTAAAGTCACTATTGCCCGTGGTCGTGGTATACGTTCCACAAAAGCATACATTTGCCTATTCGTTTGTATGACAACTCGTGCAGTTCACATAGAGTTAACCAGTGATTTGAGTACGCAGGGTTTTATGTCTGCATTTAAACGATTTTTATCTCGCCGTGGTCCCGTTAAGCGCTTATACTCTGACAACGGCACAAATTATGTTGGAGCGCGACGCAATATTTCGGAATTACATACATTCTTACGCTCCAAGTACTACCAAAGTGAATTCGCCCATGTCTTAGCTGAGAATCGCATTGATTGGTGTTTTAATACGCCAGCGGCTAGTCATTTTGGTGGCAATTGGGAGGCGAATATTAAAAGCCTTAAGTCGCACCTGTTTCGGGTCATAGGCGAACAGATTCTCTCGTACGAGGAGTTGAGCACCGTACTCGCTCAGGTAGAGGCGTTGATGAATACGCGTCCGTTGTGTCGGACTTTGTCTAGTGATCCATCGGAGCCACTAGCGTTGACGCCGGCTCACTTCTTGACGACGACTCCTCTTAAATATTTGCCCGCTTTAGATGTCGAGACTGACAAACTGCAGCTTCACCCGCGTCACGCTCTGCTAGATAGCTTAGTTCAGTCCTTTTGGAAGCGATGGAGGACAGATTATCTGCATACGCTGCAGTCGCGTCAAAAGTGGAACACTCCTTCAGAGCCAGTCACAGTCGGTACTGTGGTGATACTGAAGACTGAGAGTGCGCCTCCTCTGCACTGGCCTCTTGGTGTAGTGGAAGAAGTTTTTCCGGGTTCGAACGGAATAACGCGAGTCGTAAAGGTTAAAACCGCAACTGGATCGTACCTGCGTCCGGTTATTCGCCTCTGCCCTCTGCCTAATCAGTAGTAGTGGCATAGTTAGTTATAAGTTGTTTCGCTACCTAGTATTGATAGTTTAGATTAGTAATAGGGTTTAGTTTCGCTTTTGTTTTTTTTCTTTTCTTTGAAGGTAACCCTTCAAACCCGGGGGGAATGGTTGCGCCAATTTGCTATGTTCCGCGATTTTGTTTTTGTAATTTATTTTTTTGGCCTAGCAATCCTATCCCTTCCGTTTTCCTTCACCCGCACGACCTCTAGAAATGATTTGACATTGACGTGTGTGCATCGATTGTAAATGTGACCGCACCGCTAACCGCGCCCGCTCGAAATTACAAGAAAATTGACTATTTTCGTGATCCAACCATTCAAACTCAACAATAGTGCAGTGTAGTGCAAACAGGACCTGGCAGTGGTTAAATGTGCGAAGTCGAGGATCGCCGGCCGGTGCCACGTGCAACCTTCGAAGTCTAAAGGTCAGTGCTCCTTCCCAATACATTTATCCCATTAATGAACGCCAAGCACAGTATCTGCATATTGTTAACAAACCTTAGTTCGCTTTTTTAAACCTACAGTCCACAGCAAATTCGCGCAACCACGGACGGAATTATAAATATGGCTTCCAATATTTTTTTATCACAATTCTATAATCAAAAGGAGTTCACCTAAACGCAGACTGTGCAATCGGGATCTCTGAGCCGGAACAGCTTACTTCACAGCCCGCTGAACGCGATGAACCAAACACCGAATTTATGGACCCCTGGATTGTGAACACAAAAGATGCTTGTGTGAGTTCACCCTTAATTGCTTATTTGAAATGGGAAGTGACATTTACGATTCCGACATTTGTTGGACTTTGATATTTATGTTTTTAGTATTTAAGTTTGGCTTTTTTTTTCTTTTTATGGGTTATGGTTGTTGTGAAGAAACACAGGTTTTTTATTAGTTGGGAAAATCATCCAATGAGATCTCCATGCCCTTGGGCGGGGCGGGAGGTAGTGTTACACTTTTAATGACTAAAAACCCACTCCTTTTCTTTCTTTGCCTTCGTTCTAGGGCTCCGGAGTCACTTTCACATTACTCATGGGTGAAGAAAAAGAGGTAAGTTTTATTTAGTAGAAGTCTGACTACTTATTTAGCTCCAGCTACAGTAAGAGAAGTTATATGATGCTTTCCCACCCTATAAAAATAGTTATTATGTTTTGTAACCGAACTTTTTCTGTTTGAACTGATCTTGTAACCTCTTATAACCAAACACTGAAGGTCAATATAGCTTTCTACATATTAGTAATCTGTGGTCAATGATCTACAGTGGTCACACTGACCTCTACTATTGATCACACTGGTCGTCAAAGTGCTTTTGTGCCCGTTTGATATTGGCCGCGCTGTTGGCCGTAGCGAATATTTACTGTATTAAAACTAGTAATGTCGCGCCGCTTACAATATACACATGCCGTAAACTTTTATGAAAAAGTATGGTTTTATATAATTTCTGAAGTAGGAATTCGAATGAAATTAAATCGAAATGAAGAAATATTTCAGAGTACAGTATACTTTTCTGCAGTCATCTGCATTGTGCGTCTAAATTAGTTCTCTGGACGCTCGCGAGTGGCGCTTCAAATAAGCACAAAAAAATTGCTTTCAAACATATGGAACAGCCTGTCCAGTGGTAGTAGATTTCAGTGAGTGGTTACCATCACGCTACTCTTTAACATAAACCCAAGACGTTTCGACGGTTCGGTATTTTTATGTGACTTTATGATAGCAAAACTATCCTAACGAAGACGAAGACACATATCATATTTTGATGAGAGTGTTCGGAATCAATCGCTCAGAACACAAATTGGCGTACATAACATTAATTTATCGAACCCTTTATCAGATAAAATAGTCCTTATAATTAATATGGTTAAGTTTGCTCTGAAAAACCGACCCAGGACCTAGTTATTATTATTTTTTTAACTAACACTAATTTTATTTCATAATTATGTTTACCTAAAGAGTGTCATATTAGCACCAGTGAAAAAGCTCTTTAAATAAAGATTAAAAAAAAAACTATCCTAAACGATAATAATATAAATCTAATCTTCGTCCCTCTGAATTTCGGAGCGGACTGAAACCGCACACTGTCCCGCCTCCGTTGCACCGACCGCAGATCGAATGGTCAATGGCTGAAGCAGACCCGCTCGTACGAACAGATTCTCTATTTTTCAAATCGAGTTTTAAACATTGTTATTTCGATTGTGACTTTTTTTCTAAAGCTCGAATGAATAAGCACATATACGAAATTAATCTCTTTAAGTAAACGAGTCAATGACCTTCTAGGTAGCTGTCGGTCGTTGCGTACTAACTACCTACAGTTCATTGGCCTCGCCCAGCTGACGTTTACTTTAAGAAATGAATTTCGTATATGCATGAATTTATTCGAGTTTGAAAAAAAAAGTACTTTATTTTTCATTTTTATCTTTACAAATCGATAGTGTTTCGTGTACCGAATCGACCCTCCGCGGTATTAAAACGACCAAAATTTAAAGGTGTAAGAGACATGATAATTTTCTGCTCTGAACTTTATAGCAACGACAAAAAAATACAAATGTTTCCTCTTTATGATATCAGTATAAATAAGCAGTTCTAGCCATTTATTTCAAAAGCCTAGGACGACAGCTAACGCTTATCTATAACATATATATAAAAGGGGAAACTTGTCCCACCCGCATGCAAAATACATGCTTAGTCTTGGAGTTACGGACACCAGCCCGAAATACAAAAGGAAAAACTAACTGACTGACATATCAATGCAAAGCCAAAACTATTGAGACTAAGAGCCAAATTCATCAATAAACTAATCGCGATTCGTTCAAACAAAACGCAGTTTGAGCGCCTAATCGAGATTATAGCTTCATTTTGCGTTTCACCGCGATGAATTGAACCTAGTTTACGCTAAACTCAGTTTCAATTCTTTTGTTGTCGCCCATGTTTACGACACGGGTCTTTAAACTAGATTACGCCGAGCTCAGTTTAGTTGAACTAAGTTTTTACATTGAATGATGAAATCAGTCCTAAGAGCGTCAAATTTTGCACAAGGTTTTTTTTTATGACGTAAGCGAGCTCTAAGATAGGATTTTTTAAAATATACCCTCTAAGAGTAGGTAATGGAGGTTCAAAGTTTGTATGGTGAAACCTACTTTCATGCCCAAGCCGCTGGCAGGATCTAGTCATCATCATCATCATCATCATTTCAGCCAAAAGACGTCCACTGTTGGACATAGGCCTCCCCCAAGCGTCGCCACAATGGCCGGTCCTGTGCGTCTCGCATCCATCGGACTCCAGCGACCCTGACCAGGTCATCAGCCCACCTTGTGGGAGGCCTTCCAACGCTGCGTCTTCCGGTCCGCGACTCCAGAACCTTTCGGCCCCAACGGCCATCTGTTCTGCGTGCAATGTGCCCAGCCCATTGCCACTTAAGTTTGGCAATTCTACGTGCTATGTCGGAGGATCTAGTATGAATATATTATTTTTAGGTCTAGCAGATCTATTAGTAACGGATCTCTGTTTTATTTTCAGTGTTCGCTATGGATACAAAAATTATACATATAAACATACTAAAGCTAGCTCAGTTTTTTTTATGAGGTATCATTGATTGTTTATTTATTTATTTATTTATTTATTCTTTATGCACACAAACAGTACAAAGGCGGTAAAAAACGAATAATCTGCATTCCTAATTGATTTTAGATAAATAGTCAGGCATTATTAAAACTAGCATAGCATACTATCAGCCTTATAATTTTCCCTGCAATCCACTGCTGGGATTCAGGCCTCCTTTCTAGGAGAGGGAACGGCCCCTAGTCCACCACGCGGGCCCAGTCCCGCGGGTTAGTAGATGTCATGTCTTCAAAATTTTGGTTCTAGGACATGCGGGTTTCGTCACGATGTTTTCCTTCACCGTTTTGAGAGCAGTGGTAATGAAATAAATTACGCAAAGTAATGCGCCTGGCTGGGTTCGAAATCGCGATCTATCGTAAGTCAGGGCCGTTACCACTCAGCCACCACTGCTGTCAGAAACCAAAGGCCCCAGGATAAAGGCAAGGAATGGAAAGGTAGGTTTTTAGTCAGTAAAAGTCTGATGCTATTTCCCGCCCCACCCAAGGGCGGGATTTGTCATTGGATGATTTTACCTACGTTAAAAAAAAAAAAAAAAAAACCACTGCTGTCAGAAAAACTATCAAAAGATTTTTCATTATCGATAAATTATTCTCTATTGTAATCAAGAATAAATAATTTGGTGTTCATAAATCTAGATTCGCTGTCTAAATACGCCTTAGGTTGAAAAACAAGCTTTATTCAATAGTTCTATTGTTGAAAATTCTTTAGAAACCGAAATCAAACGAGGTTCATTGGCAGTAACATACCTAATGTACCTTTTCATGACATGTTCTAAATTCTTTATTGTACACAAAAACATATCATAAATACATTGTGATACAAACAGTTTTTGTACAAAGGCGAGCTTAACTCAGCAATGAGTTTTGTCCCAGCAAACCTTTGAGTTATAGAAAGAGAACATATTCGAGGATATTATCCAAAGCACGATACGAAACTACATAGCTAAGTCTAATATACATTTAGTATATGTAAAACCTGAATATACTTTGTTCAGAATCAGTAACTGAATGTTGACTGTTATATTTTTCCCAAAAATATTTTTAAAAAGTCATAAGTCGGACACCACTGATACTAAGTACAAAACACGTCATGGCAGGCCACAACGGGCATTAGGTGCCAGTGCACAGCTCGGTGCAGGAGCAAAACTATCTCTAGGTCACCTGGATGTCCCGGTAACTATGAATTTGTGAGGACAACCAGGTAACATTTCATGCTATAGTTAGGAAACTTTGAACATAGATTCTTTGCATAAAAATACTAGACACGTGTATTATACTAAAACCAATGTTGTCTAATTATATTATACAAACTAATACATAATAATGAAAGGAAGTGCTCTTTAAGTTTCCTTTTAAAGACATCTAGAGGACAGTTGCGAAGAAAGTGTGGAAGAGATTTCCAGAGACGCACTTCAGTTACAAAAAAGGAGCTATCATAGCGGCTGTAAGTATGACGTGGAGTACGAAGGAGAAGAAAAGAAGTTTTGTGACAGGGTTTACCCCTCAGGACGGGGAACCCAAAGCGTTTTATTCTCATAATGCATGGTATTTAAAAAAAAGTTCAGGTTAAACGCATACCCATCAATCAACACTTGAATTTACTATGGCACGTGATGGATTATCTTTTATTACTCGTCGACTATAAAAATGCCATAAAATCGTTATTACAACGCCTATGGTATGTTCAGTGATCTAAATGTCACTGGCCACATTTCCAATGTCGGCAACAAAATGCCATCGAAATATGATGCTGTATTGGAATCGATTTGCAATAGCCATTTGCGAAGTATTCCAATTTCAAAATGTAAATTGACTGTCATGTATTTGGAAATTTTAGTAAATTTTATTTCAGAGTAGCGATTGAACGTCAAACTCTTAAAATCATAACATAAATAAATGTATATCACACTTCACACTATAAAAATATTACAAGCTTCTGCTCTGCCAGTGGTTTTGTACGCGTGCTCTGCCAGTGGCTTTGCACGTGTATATGTAGGTTTGTTCCAAAGGTTTGTTCATACAATTTTGTGCCACGGCTAATATTTTCAGCAGTCAAGTTTCAAGACGCATGACTTTAGTAGACTCCGGCACTGTTGGCACGTGGACTGGACAATCTGAACGGTCAACGGACGTTAGGACGGCGAGCTACATATTGCCCGCCTACGGGCATCTCTTTCGCTAGCATTACTGGAGGTGATAGCCGTCCATTTCCCTCCATTGATCGCCCCGACCAAGAAAACGGTGCCTCCGACGATCACCCTCACGAGGATACCCAAGGGGGGCACACCTTCAACGTGTGCGAATTACCCGGAGGATACGGTAAAACGTGTCCTTCGGGTAATCCGCACAGTGGTGACACCTAAGCACACCTACTATTGCGGTTAAAAATTTTATACAAAAGAAAACGTGAATATTTTTTGTTTTCATAAAATAACCATAACAAATACTTCTATATAATCGTATTCATGCAATCAAACAAGACCTCCAGTTGTCTACCAAGCACTTTTATATTGAAAGCCGCAACTTGATGGGCGCATAAAATTTCATAGCTTTCGAATTTTATTGCACGGGAACGTTGAGTAGGGGACGTATGTGTACCACACGTGATAGTTTTATGAACTTTTTTTTTAAACGTGAGAAACCATCAAATTTTTGTCGGGTAGAGCGAGAGGGAGTATCAGATTTGTACTCAATAAAACCCAGTTATATTCCTTCTGTTGCCATTTGCGGTCATTTTTTATGGTTGAAAAAATCATCCAATGACATCCCCCGCCCTTGACTAAAAACCTACCCGGTTCCTTCATTGCTTTGGTTCCAGGGAGGGCCCTGGAATACATTTTTATACTTCCCCAGAGCCCCAGAGTAGGCTTCGACTCTGCTGGCTACAGTTTGCTGACAACTCCTTGAGATGCGCGGGAACAGTATGCGTACTTGGGCTCGGTCCGGACTATTACCGGACGGACGGACAGCGAGCTATCCATTGGCCGCCGTCCGCAAGCCCACGCCTGCGGTGGCCGGAAATCGGGATCGGAATTATGACCGCGGCTGCAGCGTGAGCGCCGTTGCCTGTTGCGTTCGGCCTCCTCCTTTGCTAGCATTACTGCTTCGCAGCAGGAGGCGACCGCCTGCCACTCCTCCTTACTCCGGAGCATGGTCTGAACCAAGGCCCGGCGTGATTGTTCGCCGCCGCCGATCGCCCCTACAAAAACATGGCGATTCTCTTACCAAGCTGGGGACACCTCTACTGTGTGCTCCTCCGTGTTCTCCGGGCAGTCCACACAGTGGCGACACCCGGTCGTCACCTCAGCACGAATCTTGGCTCAGGTACTTCCCGAACTTTCTATGTTCGGTTAGTAGCTGCGTTATACGGAAGGTGAGGACGCCGTGAGGTCTTTCCAGCCACATCTCAAAGAGGACTTACCGCCATAATCATGGCGTGCCATGCGGTCTAGGGCTATGGTAAATCTTTTGGGGTTCATGATAAAAAAAATTACGTGAGAAATTATCCAATGACTCGTGCCGCTCTGGGTAGAACAAGAGAAAATATCAGACTTATACTGACTAAAACCCAGCTATGTACTTTCAGTTGCTCTTGGTGGTCCGGGGCCATCTTTCGAACAATCTTGCAACCCTAGCAGGCAACAGGCTTAACAGGTACCGTCAATAGCTTTCCTCAATCGAGAAATTATCTATTTAAATGAAAGAAAGTCGTGTTAGCTACACTATTTATTACTCAAGAACGGCAGAACCGATTTGGCTAAGAATTGGTGGAAAGGTAGCTTAGAACCAGGAGAAGGACATAAGATAATTTTTATCCCGTTAAATAAAAAAGTAATCTAAAAACCTGCTCATTGATTGGTACCTATAAGGTAGAGTAGTGTAGAGTAGGGTACAGTATCAGACTGACTGAAGATTTGTCACAATCATGCGCAGTTTGCAATTTTCCGGTGACACAGATCTAGCTAACTTTGGCCTTGTAATATATTATACGATATTATTAGAATAATGTTTTAAAGTAAACGTTCCATTAACAAGTCACTTACTTCTAGTAGTTTGTCTTTACGTCTGTGCGGTGAATAAATTGAACTAAGTTAACTTAGTTTGTCGAATTCATTATAATCCTGACTCCATCTATTTTATGTTATGAATAGGGACTTTGTTAGTGAAGTAAATTTACGTTCCTAATAACATGATGAGCATACCTGAGGGTATAGTATTAGTACAATATGCAGATAATTAAAAGAAAATATGTACTGTCATTTCTTTTAATTAATTAAATCATGCTGAACTACTGAGATCTGGACTAATTGTGTTAGTCCTGCCCTATTTTGGATTAGCGCAATTTATAGCCAAATGACACAATATGTTATTATCCGAAACAGATATACGAATATATTATGTAATAGACACAACACACATAAATAATGTTAAAAATAAAAATATTTTACAATTTTATACTACAGGTATTTTTTTAGGTTTTTTTTTTTTATGGTAGGTAAAATCGCCTAATAATATCTCCCGCCCTTGGGCGGAGCGGGAGATAGTGTCACATTTTTACTGACTAAAAACCTACCCCGTTCCTTAATTGCCTTGTTTCCAAGGCCCTGGTATGCATTTTCATACTTCTCCTATGTCCCAGAGTAGGCTTCAACCCTGCTGGGCCCCTACAATTTGCTGACAACACCTTGAGGCGCGCAAGAACAGTGCACGCCGTCGACGATTTGGACTCAGTCCGGACTGTTACCGGAAGGACGAACAGCGAGCTACCCATTACTCGCCGTCCGCAGACATTTTTTTAGATTGGAAAGTGGTCTTTTGCGTTCCAGGATCATAGTAAGTCTCTCGAATAATGTCATTTCAGTTTTCCAGATTGTACATTTGCCGTTAAAATTACCGTATTACGCATCTGAACTGACAGATTTATCATCGAACATCCTAGACCAATTGGATTCACTTTTGAAACTAGTCTCAGATTGATAGAAGTAGATGGTATTGTGACATACAGGAGAAGATTCCCAACTGTCAAAAATTGGCATTGACATTTATACTATCGAATTAAAATTAACGCAGCGTTATCTTAGTAGTAGAAATCAAACTAAACAACCACGTAAGCGATAGTCGCTAACCGATTGTACCAAGTGACTTCCCAAACCCTTCACACTATAATTTACCTTTATAACCCCATAAAAACGTAACACGTATCTTATGGTAAGCTCTGAGATTGCATAATGACACGCTGAGGAGGGTCGAGGGTTAAATGTGTATGAAGATTTGCAACGTGGTGAGGTGATAATGAGCTGACTATATTTTCAGGCTCTATTTCAGCAGCAGAAAAAGGTTACCTATGCGTAGAAAATGTTAATTTTTTGTAATTTACAATTTTTGTTTGATATACTGTGAATATTCGTATTAACGGCATAAAGAATACAATCATCATCATCATCATTTCACCCCAAAGACGTCCACAGTTGGAGATAAGCCTCTCCCAAATGTCACTACAACGCCTTTACCAGGTGTATCGATCTACCTTGTAGGAGACCTTCCAACGCTGCGGCTTCCTGTATGCGGCCGCCACGAATTACGCCAGAATACAATATTTTGGCTATATTTTTTCAACATCTTTCGTAATTTCAGCCGAAAAACGGAGAACACTGTTTGAATTTGGGCCTCCCCCAAGATGCTGCATCGACCAATCCTGTGCGTCTTATAATCATCAGATTCCTGCGATCCTTATCGTGTCATCGATCCACCTTGTCGGAGGCCTTATAATGCTGCGTCTCGGGATCGCCGTCCAGAATTTTTCGGCCTAATTGACCATCTAGTCTGAGAGCAATGTCACTGCTTGTAAGCGTGGTTTTCTTTTTTTTTTCGGGTTCCGTACCTGCAAAAGAAAAAACGGTACCCTTATGGGATCACTTTTTTATACGTCTGACCCTCTGTTTGTCAAGACAATTAATTTCGGGAACGCGTAAAGATATCAATTGAAATTAAAACCATGTACTCAGGTCTGTGATCCCGAAAAAAAGACGTTTATGTCGCAAAAACTGTACATTTCTACACTCTCAAGGGATTTAAAATTCATAGGGTACTTTTCATTGATCGAGTATTCTGGAATTTGGCATGAAGCAAGGCCTCATAATTCAAGTATAGGCAAGAATCTGAAATTTGGAATTTCTTCTTCTGAATTTTGTAGTTACAACACAAAAAACTTACTTTTTGTCATTCGGAAAAGATTCGTGAATTTAACTGTTTTCAAAGGTAAGTTTGTACGGAGTCAAAGTGCGCGAGTCCGACTAACACTTGGTCAGTTTTTTTCAATTATAAATGTCAAATTATCATGTAACAGTTTTTTTCATTAAAATATAAGTCGGTACTCAAGCGATATCCTTCAGCAAAACTCTTGTGCATACATGCAAAACCGAAGAAAACGTAAAAGAATTTATGGAGAAGAAGTCATCCTTTATGACATTATAACTTCTAAGAATGTGTTGAAGAATATTGGATTTTGTTATGTTGTGGGGTTAAATCTAATACAATCTGAGTGCCAATGCACTTAGCCTTTAAGTTTAGATAGTGTATGAAGTTTGAAGCTTAGCATCGAATTTTAAGCAGTGTCAACTTTACCATACTTCAGACAATGACGTTACAGCTTTACTTTACCACTATGCTTCGTCAAAAAATATAAAATATTTAGAACTTTTGACGATTTTTGGAAGAAGTTTTATACAAGCTATATGTTGTTTCAGGTACTCACATCACGTCGGGGTCTCTTTAGGTATTCTATGGGCTGGGAAATGAAATGATTCTATCTTTTATTGTCCGATTGACACATAGGGTGGTTAGCGAGCGACTGCACTTCACTGCTGATGTAACAAAAAAATACAAACATGCTTAGACCCCACAGTTACTTTAGAAAAGGTATCCCATGGTCCTTGAACGCAAGGGCAAAGAAAGAACATACGTATGATTTTAGTTTGGAGAGAAATCATTGGATGATTGCCCAACTAAAAAAAGAACGCTGCAGGATATTTGATCCACTCGAAGCGGTACACGGTATTACGGGCAAGATAATAACCCTGGGTCAGGACGGGAAAGTCCATTATTTGTATTCTAGTCCAAAAATTATTTGAAACTAAAATAACCATCTAGTTCTAACTTCGTCGTAGAACTACGACACCGATTAAATCGTTTAATCCTAATCCGAAGCCCGCTTAGCACAACAAAGCTGTTCAAACAACGTCCGCTGTACCGTAAAACCTATCACGTTGGGCCTGCAAACTGGGTATAATGAAAACAGACAGTTGACAAGTTCATTTGCTTAGGAATTAATGTCGCCTGTTCCTAAAACTCTGTCAATTTGTAAAGTAGAAGACCAGGACCAGGAAGACTAAAATACTGACATGTAATATCATTTTTTGTACAGTTACCGCCCCGAATCTATCTCCTTTCGTTCAGTCCAGCCTAAGGTTGTCTGTAAGAGATTGCCCTGTGCGATAAGACCGCCCATTGTACATTTAGTTTTTGTTAATGTTTATCCTGTCCACATTATGAGGTGTACAGTAAAGTATATAATAAATAAATTTCTTTACTAAGATTTGACAGCGCTGTCAACTAACAAGATGATCGAATCAAAGTAACAGATCCAAGGATCTTATAAATCAGCTGATCATACTTTGAGCACTTCAATTGATACTTGACAAGAGATTTGACAGCTAGTTAACTAATTTTTACGTTGATCGGGCTCTCGGAAACCGGTTGATACTCACTTGGGTACATGTAGAGGTTTTTTTTTTATTGTAGGTAAAATAATCCCATGACAGATCCCACCCTTGAGCAGAGCGGAAAATAGTGTCAGACTCTTACTCACTAAAAACCTACCCCGTTCATTCGTTGTCTATCATACCGGGATCGAGCCTTCTTTTCAGAAGCCGACCCATGACCCCTGTTGGCTTCGAGCCTGCCTGCCTGCAGCTAGCAGGCTGGGCCTCTACGGTTTGCTGACAGCTCCTCGAGGCGCGCGGGAACAGTACGCGCCGTCGACGACTTAGGCTCGGTCCGGTCGGTTGCCGGACGATTCAACAGCGTGCTACCCATGGCTCGCCGTCCGCAAGCCCGTGCCTACGGTAGCCGGAAATCAGATACTACATGTAAAGGTAGTGTATTCAGGACTAGACGTGTGACCAATTTTGGGAAAGAATGTAAAATAAATGTAATTTTGGTTTTGAATCGGGACAGTTTTTATGGACAACTATTAATAGAAAGACAATTATTTTAATGGTTTTAGGAAAACTCTATTCAGAAATTGTAGTTTTTACTTCTAATGTGACATCATAGAGTTTGTAAAAGGAATTTGCAGTATATTAAACAAAGCTCTTGTGTAAAATATATATTCGTCTTTATTGTAGGCACAGCCTCAGCAAAGTTGAGTGAGAAAGTCTCTATTGTGTTTGGATTTGACGTGCGATCGATGTCCATAAAATTTTCCTTACACTACCTGATGTCTGAATTCTGCGTATTTTCTAAGACTTTTAAATAATCTCTTTGTTCTATTATGTTTTAGACGAATTTATTCGAGGAATACAGCTTTCCTTTTGTTATAAAATACTGGTTTAATAATACTGTTTGCTGGCTAAATTGTTTAGCGGTTATATTAAGGTTTCGTGAGTTAAATAAACTTTGCTTTGATATATTTTTTTGAGATTATTATTTGGGACCTTTTATCAGGGTTTTCCTCTTAATGTTTGAAGTTGGTCTAGCTCGTCTTATTTAATGTTGGTCTAGACGATTTTAATAAGTTTTTGGTTCATTTTTTACAGGGGCAGATGAGGAGTTTTAGCCTTGTTAATCTACAAAGAAAATGTTTGCACCTACCTACCTATTTACCCATGATAGAGCACACGAGTACCTACATATCGATATCTAACAGTAAATACCTCGCAACTGCGAAATGCCTTCGAAACTTTTCAGGAAGCACAAAAAACAAAATTAGACCTTTATTATCATTTAAATGTGCTTCTGCGTACAACAATATTGATATATTTCTTTTGTTTTCAATTTTTTCGACAAGTTTTGACATGCTTCCGCGAGATTATCATAATTGAGAGTAGTTACAAGCCATGAATTCAATATCACAGATGGCGCTACAAGTATCGAATTCAAATGCGTGATGTAAGAATGGGCATTACAAGTTAAAATTATCTAAAATTTGAAAATCAATTGGATGTCAATTGACGGCATCAAGTAAATAACACTAACTTAGATCATTAAAAAAAAACTTGTAAATTGACCGTTATTAAACCTACGAATTCTTATACCCCTCTATGCTACAGCTTCCCTGAGAAACCTCTATTCATCTAATAAAGAAGACAACGACCCATTACCAAGATAACCACGCAAATATGTTACATTACTGAACCGGAACGTTGCCTGAATTTCTGTGAACAGGAAGCTTACTCGACGTTTCTGAACGCTGAAGATTTTTCGCGACCGTACCCTGCATTGTTCGGATAAAGGGCTTATTCTGAGCTGGTTGCTCTGTGGACAGGCTTTGGATTACGTTTGTGCCATATGAGGAAGCATGTTGGACGTGTGTTATTATTTTTTAAGTGGCTTATCTTCGGTTTGTTAGTTGGGATATTGTTATGAAAATGTTGAAAGAATTATGATGTAAGTCTGTCACGGCTGTTCGAAAGTCTCACCACGGCTCTGGAATGCAAGGAACGTGGGTGGGTTTTGGTCAGTAAAAGTCTGACACTATCTACTGGCCCGCCCAACGAAGCGGAGATTCATTGGATGGAAGTCATTGGATGATTTTTCCTTCTCAAAAAAAGACTATAGGGACAAGAACGAATTTGACTAATTAATATCATATGTTGGTGGTTTCCTGATACTGTAAGGTTATATTAGACATCATTGACATTAGTATAGGCAAAAAAACACTTAATTCAAAACATTGGAGAATGGAATGCCATTTTAACGTGACTTTTCGAAAAGTTCTGATCTTTCGACCACACACATTGGAAGGCCTCCCACAAGTTGGAGCGGTGACCTGGTTAGGATAGCGGGAATCCGATGAATGCGAGACGGACAGCACATGTAATTATAGCAACACTTAGGGGGAGGCCTATGTCCTTCAGTGGACATCTTTTTGACTTGCCGGCTGGTATTATACAGCCATCCCAAGGATGTACTCTATCCAGTGTTGCAGATAATTCTTTAAAATGGTCACGTTATTGAGTAAGTGCATTAAGAATCCCCTACACCTCAATGGATCGTCTGAAAAAGAACCCCGGGGTTCTGAGACGCAAGGCAAAGAAGAAACATATGTTTTAATCAGTAAAAGTCTGACACGCCCTCCCGCTGCTTTCTAGAGCGGGAAAGATCATTGAATGATTTCCCACGTAAAAAAACTCCTTGATTTTCAAAAGTTTCCTTAGACGGTTTAATTCGATAGTGAAACATCGTTTGTAACTTAGCACGCAATTATAATTTTCAAGAAACAATTTAATTCGCAAGCTTTCTAAGTTTTTTTTTTCTGTAAGCTACTGTATTTTTGAGCTAAAGCCAGGCTCTGAGACCGCAAGCCTTCGTAAATGCACTGGATTAAGTTGTACGTTCGCGCTTCAGAAAAGAACGAACGTAATCTGAGGTATATTCTATATCCCCTTTATACAATCTAGGGCTTCTTTTGAAAGTTATTACATTAAATAGACTACTAGCTTCTGCAAGTGGCTTTGCTCGCGTGGTAGTAGAAAATTATTAAAAAGTGTCCTATAATTACGCTATTCCAGGAGTTTTATCGAAATTCGTTAAAAGAAGGGTAAACAGTTTGGAGAGGAGTTTTTATTAAACAATATAGTAATTTAAAAAAACTCTGCTTCCTTTCTAGTTATTATTCAAGATAAACATTTTTTTAAATTGATATAAACTAGTGCTTGACTGCAATTC
The DNA here is from genome assembly GCA_958295575.1 of Leucania comma. Taxonomy (NCBI): domain Eukaryota; kingdom Metazoa; phylum Arthropoda; class Insecta; order Lepidoptera; family Noctuidae; genus Leucania; species Leucania comma. Next base: position 22,297,255 of record OY282468.1, read on the forward strand.
CTCCTGATGGTAAGCAGTGATGTAATCGTTTATGGTGAGACGCACTACTTTATTAAGAGCCTATTCACTCTAGCCTTCAAGACACCTAAATTTTACTTGGATGGAAAGACCACAGTAGACAAACTGCTCCAGTCTTTCGACGTACGCGGTATAAATAACGTGTGAAAGTGTTTTTTTTAAACCGATTTGCGACATGAATACCATTCATTTTTTTTTTTTTTATTGTTGATAAGCTCGCGTTTGACCACTATCTCACCTGATGGGAAGCGAAGATGTGACCGACGATGGAGCACGCCTGCCTAGAAGTAACCTATTCACTCTTATAAATGTATTACATCTTTTTTCTCTTCTCCCATTTTACTTGGCGTCGGCGCAACGCGTTTTTTTTTCTTCCATTCTATCTTGTCAACCGTCACGCTATCACCCTTTTCCTTTGGCACCTCTTTCCCTCCCCACCCATCCACATGTATAGTTATAGCTCTTTTAGTAACTTTTGCTATTCAGAACCTATTATTTATTATATCTTTTTGACAAGTGAAATAAGTATTCCTCTCCTAAAGAAGAGGCCTGAGCCCCAGCAGTGGGAAAATTATAAGTCTGATTATTTTATGTTATTGTTAAAAAAGTATTTCAAATCCAATAACTGTAAGCCACTTAGTTTTGAAACAATAACTTAGTGTAGTTTAACTTAAGGTTAAAAAAATAAGTACAAAAAGTACTCCATAAAATAAACGAAAAAATCCCGGAAACTGAAAAAAGGATGCAAATATTTTTCAGTTTTGATGGTTAAAACGTGAACCACATCTTAAGTATATAATTCAATCCCTTATTTCAATGAAGCAAAGTAATTTGCAAGTTGACTGCCTGCATATAAAATTTAATCCGTCCAAAAAAATTCCGTATATGAATCACGTCACAGATACAACGTTAAAATTTTGATCATTTTAATCCCGTGAAGAGTCGATTCGGTACATAAAACAGTATCAAATTGTAAAGATAAAATTAAAAAATAAAGTACTTTTTTTAAACTGGAATTAATTTACGCATGTACGAAATTAATTTCTTTAAGTAAACGTCAGCTGAGCGAGTTTAATGACCTGTAGGTAGTTATTACGCAACGACGCACAAATACCAACAAAGTCATTGACTCGTTTACTTAAAGAAATTAATTTCGTACATGCCTATATTAATTCGAGTTTTAGAAAAAAAGTACTCTATTTTTTTATTTTATGTTTACAAATCGATAGTGTTTCATGTACCAAATCAACTCTCCACTGTATTAAAACGATCAAAATTTAACGGTGTATATTGGTAAAGGTAAGTATGTATGTTCGTGAGTATGTATGTTTATTATTCCTCTGCGCTTAAACGGTAGAACAGATTTAGATGAAACCAGTATGCTAACTGGTAAAACCGGTGGTCGATGGGTAGGAAAGGGTCTGGAGTGGCAACCACTCACGTAGCGTTGGAAGGCCTCCCACGAGGTGGGCCGATGTCCTAGTGAGGCTCGCGGGAATCCGAGACGGATAGGACCGGTCTATGATGGTTGGGATGCCTATGTCCAACAGTGGACGTCATTTGGCTGAAATGATGATGATGATGAGCTTACGAGTAGAACATGTTTTAAAGGGGATAAAGCTTAAGATTTCATATATCCCTTGCGTTTGTTCTCTTGGAATAATTTTCTGCTTTCACGCTGGCGAAGCATTTCTATGGTTCTAGAAAATATTTATACCAGAAAAATATTTGGCTATGAAGCCAAAAGTGTACGAGATATAAATGTAAGCAAGAGATATGTGCTAGTATAATTTAAATGGTGTGCGTGACGTTCTTTTCTGACAAGAATCCTAGATCTTTTATTGCACTTCCTTTAACAAAGATCCGTAACAATACGAATAGGCATGGGGAATAGTCTGCTCTCTTACACACGGCAGATCATTTCCTGAAATAGCACATAGGTAACTATCCTAGGTGTTCCTTTACGACATACATTTCATTCTTTCGCACGAGTAAAGCTGCTAGTAGCAGTATTGTTTTAAAAACCTCTTAAGTAAGAGGTTACACTGCTTACCATTAGGTGAGATTGCAGACAAGCAATAGTTTATATCATTTAAAAAAAGATACGCAAAATACTTTCTAGTGAACCCAATCGAGAAGGCTGACCGTATCAGGCAATGGCGCATACGTCGCCGCCGCCGCCGGGATTCCTATCCCGATTTTTAGCCACCGTAGGCGCGGGCTCGCCGACGGTGGGCAATGGGTAGCTCGCTGTCTGTCCGTCCGGTAACAGACCGGTCCGAGTTCAAGTCGTTTATGGCGCGCACTGTTCCCGCGCGCCCTCAAGGAGTTGTCAGCAAACTGTAGGGGCCCAGCAGGGCCGAAGCCTACTGGGGCCAAGGGTTATGTGAAAATGGACCCCGGGGTCCTGGGACAAAGGCAATGAAAGAAGCAGGGTAGGTTTTTAGTCAGTAAGAGTCTGACACTATCTCTCGCCTCACCCAAGGGCAGGATTTGTTATTTGTTGATTTTATCTGTCATAAAAAAAATCATTACATTCCGTTAAATGAAGAAACAAACTCTGAAAATACAAATATGTACAGAACGAGTCTAAAATATCAAAACTATTAACTCAAGGGTCCATCAAATCGAGAATCTACAGCCACAAAGAACATAATATATCGCATCCAGCTTTAGATCTCTGTGTTCTTGGCAGTAATAACGGTTTGGCAATAAGGATGTAAGCCCGTTTTATGGGGGGACGTATGTACGTTATACTATATGGTCAGGGCCTCCTGAGATCTGCGCAGGGTTAAAAAAGAATAAGGAAATGCCAGAATCTGTGTAGTTTATGTTGGAGATATTACTTGTACAGCTTTTGATAGTATGGGATTTTTCAGGGGTAAAAGAAGTCGAGTTTTGCTAAGAAGTATTGTGTGTGCACCTTAGTAAATGGGTCCACAAACTCGTGGATGCTGAGGTCAGATTAGTAAGTTTTTGGAGGTATGAGGAACAGAGAGTAAAGTCCCACAAACCTCCGTTGAAAATGGAGGATCCTCCGACCAGATGGGTGTTATGTCTGATGAGCTACTGCCCGATAAATGATTTTGGGCTGTTCTATATATTAAAATCGCGCGGAGAATGTTACTTGCGCGATGCAGGATTAGTTCATTTGTGACGACATAGATGTCGCTACAAGTTTTTCAAGTAAAATTGTCTGTACTTACTACGTATTTCAAGTATACTACTATTTATGCTTCTATAGAAATCAAAATATAAATTTGTGTAAAACTAATCCACTAAAGACCTCTGACCTCTACATTCATCTGTAAACACAAAATGTTTGAGTGTGTGTGTGTGTGTGTGTATGGTATTTCTTCACGACAAATGGCTGAATGGATTTCAATAAAACTTGGTACACAGGTAGACTATGCCCTGGAATAGCACTTGGAATATTTTCTAGCCGGTGAATATGTTCGCTTAGAATTTTTTTTAATTTCACTCAAGCAAAGTCATTGTCAGCAGTTATTTATTGAATACAAAGCAGAGAAAGATTTTTTTTATTGTCGATAGGTTTGCGCTTGACCGCTATCTCACCTGATGGAAACCGACGATGCGGTCGACAATGGAGCGCGCTTGTCTAGAAGTAACCTATTCACTCTTGACTTAAAGATTCCCAAGTCATAGCCATTACAAAACATGGACTCCGGCAGGGAATCAGATTTCTTTAATAACTAAGTATATAATTATACTGTTTAAAAACTTTCCTTAAAACCCTAAGCTTAGAAGCCCTGAGCTATAAAAGAAACTTATCTCCCATCCTTCAATACAATCTCGTACATTATGCATGGAAATCCAATACACGTCATTTTCGCAGCAAGGAGTTTATGCAAAAACCCAGACGCGGCACACATGCTAAATAAACTTGACTTCGAAATATTGTTAGTACAAAATATTTTGTTCGTCTTTTATTGCAAGCAAAATTGAGCAATTTTGAGCGATTGTCTGAATGAAATTCTTCAATATTAACGGGTTGTTGAACTGTACTTCAATGTTTTACTTGAAATTTTAATTTATTTCAGTACTGTCTTTATACAGGATGGCGCCGGCAATACGACAATAAATTAAATTGCGTATACCTCATGATGTTCCTAGTATGTATACCAAAAATTATTCGATTACATTCATTAGTTTAGATATGAGACATATGTAATTGAATAATAACAGGAATTTTTTTTTTCAGCGTTTTCTACCTTATGTATATTTTTTTTTTTTATGGTAGGTAAAATCATCCAATGACAAGTCCCACCCTTGGGTGGAGCGGGAAGTAGTGTCAGACTCTTAATGACTAAAAACCTACCCCGTTCCATCGTTGCCTATCATGCCGGGGCTGAGCCTTCCTCTCAGAAAACGGTCCTTAACCCCAGCAGGCTTCGACCCTGCCTGCCTGCAGCTAGCAGACTGGGCCTCTACGGTTTGCTGACAGCTCCTTGAGGCGCGCGGGAACAGAACGCGCCGTCGACGACTTGGGCTCGGTCCGATATGTTACCGGACGATCGGACAGCGTGCTACCCACTGCACGCCGTCCGCAAGCCCGCGCCTACGGTGGCCGGAAATCGGGATCGGAATCCCGGCGGCGGCTGGGGCGAGCGCCCCGTTGCCTCTGCCTGATGCCGTCGGCCTCCTCCTTTGCTAGCTTTACTGCTTCGCAGAAGGAGGCGACCGCCTGCCATCCCTCCTCACTCCGGACCATGGCCTGAACCAAGGCCCAGCGAGAGAGATCGCTGCCGCCGATTGCCCCCACGAGGACACGGCGATGCTCCGCCCAGGCGGGGCACACCTCTACAGTATGCTCCACCGTGTCCTCCGGGTGTTCCGCACAGTGGCGACACCCGGGCGAATCCTCCGCACGAATCCGGAACAGGAACTTGGCAAACTTTCCGTGTTCCGTTAGGACCTGCGTCGTGCGGAAGTTAAGAGTGCCGTGAGGTCTTTCCAGCCACGCCTCAAAGATGGGCCTTATCGCCTCAATTGTGGCGCGCCCTGAACGAGGTTGCGATAGTCGCTGACGCCATTTCGCCATGAGATCCCGCCGGAGCTCTGTCCGCCATGCCTCGACTTGTCGTGGCAGCGGAATTTCGCCCCGGCGTTGCATCTCCATGCGCTTGTCGTGCATGTGTGCAAGGACTGTTGCCTCCAGATCCCATGGCGGTTGGCCAGCAAGGAGGGTCGCCGCCTCGCGGGAAATCGTTCGGTACCCTCGCACCATGCGAATTGCCATGACTCTCTGGCACGCATTCAGCTGGGCCCTCGGCTGCTGTTGCAGCGACGGTGCCCATACTGGAGCCCCGTAGAGGGCCATGGATCGAACGATTCCCGCGTAGAGCTTCCGGCAGGAGGCGTCTGGTCCCCTGAGGTTGGGCAGGAGCCGCCCCAGAGCAGCCCCAGTCCAGTTCAGTTTGGGAGCCAGACGTCGGAAGTGCTCCTTGAAGTTCCACCAGCTGTCGAGGACGAGTCCCAGGTACTTCATCGTCGACCCGACGCTGATGTGAACTCCTCCTACCGTTAGCTGGGAACCCGGTGGTGGCACACCCCGAGGGCCGTGAAAGCACATAGCCTCAGATTTGTGCAATGCCACCTCGAGTCCCAACTGCTGGATCTTATCAACGACTATCGCAACCCCGCGTGTCGCTAGTTCGACCGCCGTCCGGTACGACTCTCCCCGCGCTAGGACCAACGTGTCGTACCTTATGTATATGAAGATTATGATCACAAAAAAAAAAAACTTTTTGGAGGTATGCGGAACAGAGATAAAGTCCCACATAGCTCCGTTGAAAAGGGAGGATCCTCCGACCACGTGGGTGTTATGTCTGTTGGGCAGCTGCCCGATAGATATTTTGGGGCTGTTCCATATGTTTGAATCACGCGGAGAATTTTACTTGCGCGATGCAGGATTAGTTAATTTGTGTCGACATAGACGTCGCTACAACTTCTCTGCCGACTGAGAAAAATATTATTGTTATTGTACCATTATTAAAAAATAATGTTATTTTTTACTTACGATTTTATGCTTTTTAGTTTGTTTGAAAAAAATAATAATTTTAGGACTTTATTAGTAGTTATGAGGACGGAACTGCGACTGTTCGTATAGACGACGTTGACTCAAAAAGCTTTTACACCCGCGCTGGCGTTCGACAGGGTTGTATATTGTCTCCACTCCTGTTCAACATTTATACGGAGTATATAATGAGAATCGTGTTGGAACAGTGGGACAAAGGGATCTCAGTGGGAGGTAGAAAGTGTCTAACTTGAGATATGCCGATGACACTACCCGTCTAGCACAATCGAAGGAAGATATGGAACACCTGCTGACACTTCTAGAGACAACAAGCCTCTCCTTCGGTCTTACGCTCAATAGAGACAAAACCAAGATGATGATAGTGGACCGAGCTGTACTGAATCATCCTGATATCACTGTGATTGCCAATTGTGAAGTTGTTCAATCATATGTATATCTTGGTTCCACCGTCACCAATACTGGAGGATGTGAAGATGAGATTCGAAGGAGATGTCCAGTGTTCCCGAGACGCCGTTAGCCGGGAAAAGTGGAGACGCATCGCGGGAGCCTCACTCGCCAACGAAAACGCAACATCGTCAACCACGACCACTCTGTCAAGAGTGAACGACTAAGGAGGAGGAGGAGTAGTTTAATAATATTCCTATGGACTAATACTTCGAGTATTTTAATATAATTATTGTCGTATTGTCGCCGCCACGTTGTATACATTTCGTGTTTTGTGGCATTTCGCCTCTAAGGAATTGTAAAACTTGAAGAATAATTCAGTGGTTGATTAATTGTGTCTTTAGAACAGAACAAAGAATGCAGAATAGAGTGATGAAAATTCGGTGTTTTGTCAAGCCTTAAAACTGTGCAAAGTAGGGTTACCTACTTGCCTAAATTATGATATTTTTGTTAAGCCAATAAGCACAGGCCAAAATTGTGGGAAACACAAGATTAATCTTTAAATGGGGTAAAGGGGTAAAAAGTAGACTCAGGTCATTGTTCAAAGGTAATTTAGATTTTACTGGGATATAAAACCTGAACCCTTATTGCTTTTAAACCATTTATTATGATTAAGTTAAATTAAAAACTAAAATTGGAGGTTCTCCTAAACAAACTCGAGCAACTGCGGAATTTGTGCATTCGTTTCATTTTTGGTGTCCGCAAATACGACCATGTGTTGGAGTTTCGAACCAGATTGAAGTGGCTGTCAGTTCGGCGTCTTCGTGATACCCATATCTTATCTCTTCTCTACTCTATCCTGCATAATCCAAATTCTCCTCAATACCTTCGAGAACAGTTTGATTACTTCGTTCCGGGGGTTAAACCCTGTCGCACTGCGAATTCTCTTCTTCTTCGTACTCCATTTCACACTTCCAGCTGTTATGATGGTTCTTTCTCTGTTACTATAGTCTGGAACTCTCTTCCACATTCAGCCATACATGGCAACCCATCTCTGGAGATCTTCAAGAGGAAAATTAAAGAGCATTTTCTTTCGCAATGATATTTACATATATAAGTATGTTTGTATTTATGTATGTGTATTTATGTGTATGTGTATGTATGTGTATTTATATAATATTTAATGTATGGACATATTTGTGATTTTAAAACTGTACACTGGATTCTACCCTCTATTTCGATCTCTCTTTGTCACTCAATGGTTTGCTGGAAGAAAGCTCAACTTTGAGTTAAGCTCGCCTCTGTACATGAACTCTGTATCCACTTATTTTATATGATGTACAATAAAGAATTAAAACTAAGTATAATTTGTCGACATAAAATTTAGACCACGGTGACGTGTTAAAATATTTGTTTGCTATTATTTTTTCGTTGTGCTGGTAAATCATCTCATGACTTGAGAGTGTTACGCTGCCAACAGCGCGTATTGTTACACGCGCGTCTCAAAGAGATGTCAGCCGTAAGAGCCCAGCAGGGCCGATGCCAGCTAGAGCCACAGGGAAATTCTAAAAAGGAAACCCTTGGTCCTAAAACGCAAAGGGCAACAAAAGAACACGGCTGTGCTTTTAGTCAAAAATCTGACTCGCCATCTCGCCTAACCCTAGAACGGGAGAAGTCTTTAGATGATTTTCCAACTTAAACAAAAACCGGGCAAGTGCGAGTCGGACTCGCAAAAACAATTCAATTCCCGAATCAAGATTCGAAGATTTTTTCGAATAAAAAAAAGTTAGTAAGTAGTTCGAGCAAAAAAATACAGTTTTTAGATTTTTTTATAGGTATACTTGTGCTATGAGACCTTACGTACCTATGAATTTACCCTACCCTAGTATCTACACTATGAATTTGGATTCCTCTGAGAGTGTCAAAATATACGTTGCGACATAAATGGCCGTAACTTTTTTCGTTTTATCATTAATTTATGACTTTTTCACAGCTTCAAGTGATCGCAGACTTGCATATTTTAAGACTGACAGACATCCGGACAACAGAGTGATCCTAATAAGGGTTCCGTGTTTTCCTTTTAAGGTACAAAACCCTAAAAAAATACTAATTTGATGAACAACAAAGTTTATTCTATTCTATGAGCTTCTAGCTATTCATTTCAAAATTAAGAAAACGATTTGCTAAAAGTCTTTGACTTAATTTTAGCCTTTCGCCATTGCTAATGAGTTTTCTTGAACAATCCACTTGGAAAAGTCCTTTGTCTAAGTTTTAATTACGAAAAAAATATGAATTGAGTACAAGTTTTTAAAGTGCCGTTTTCTGTTTCAATTCTAATTCATGAACTTTTATGAACCTTATAAAAGTCTACACCGGATATAACCGACAAATACTCCCGGGTTTATTTCATCAAGCTCAAATACCTAACATCAAATACTCCATCATGTTAGCTCTTCTGTCACCTATGGAAATTGAAGAGCTAAACAAGATGGAGTACCCAGTCGCTAACACACGACTCTAGCGAATAGGTGTGCCCCGCCTGGGGAGAGCACCGCCGTATCGGCGGGCCTTGGTATGGGCCATGGTCTGTAGCGAGGAGGAGTGGCAGGCGGTTGCCTCCTTCTGCGAAGCAGTAATGCTAGTAAAAGAAGCGACCTCGCGAGAGACCGGCCCAGCGGCTGGGGTTCCGATCTTGATTCCCAGCCAGCAATGGGTAGCAACGGATAGGTGGCCGTTCGTCCATCCGGTAACCGTCCATTCTGAGGCCAAGTCGTCGACGGCACGTAGTTTTCCATGTGCGCGTCAAGGAGATGTCAGCAAAACCGTAAGGGGCCCAGCAGGGTCGAAGCCTACTGGGGCCATGGGTTGTGCGAAAGAGAACCCCGGGGCTATGGAACGAAAGCAAAGAAGGAACCGATTTGTTTTAGTCAGAAAAAATCTGACATACCTTCCCGCTCCAGCCAAGGGCGGGTGATGTAAGAAAAAAACGAATAGAACACAAAAATACACGTCGAACTAATCCGAAGGAAGCAATTAAATGATTATAGAATGATAGAATGGATTTAAGGAATAAAAGTTCCTGTTTGTGTTTATTTCAGTGCTGAAAATGTAGCAACTCAGTGCTTTATCATTAAAAGAATATAATTTTGTAAAATTAATTTTCCCCAGCCCTGTGAAAATTAGCAGCATTTTATCATTATAATTTATGACAAGTTTGGGCTTCGTTTGGGTCATAAATCTTACGGAAACATTTGAGCGCCGAATATTATCAAATTAATTTAAATTCAACTGAAAAATATTTTCAATGTATAAAAATCCAGTTTCATAATTTACCGTGCCTATTGTTACTTTGAGTTAATATTATTTTGTGGGATATTATTTTACAGATTTTTGTTTTTATTTAATAGTTTGCTAGCTTCTGCCCGTGGCTCCACCCCTTTAAATTAGTACTTCCCTCCTTTATGAGAAGATTCCGCCGGCAAAATTATCGTTTTGAATTTTATTATTTTCCAACTGTTTTACCATTCTTATATTTATTAATATTACTTTTTTCAATCGCTTTATTTATTTTTTCACTCAAAAAGGGATAAAGATAAGATAAGATATATTTTTGTAATCTCTATATTTTTATATATTTTGCAAGAGTAGGTTTAAACAGTGATCGTTCATTTTTCATATTCAAATATTGTATCTAGGTAGAATATTTTAATAATAACAATGAATGGTAGAAAACCACCCATCTAGGAATTTCATAACGTATTTAATGATCTGAATAATCTGTGGTATGACGTCTAAAATGGAGTATCTTTGGCAAGGTCACAAGAAATCGTACGTTAATAATAAATTCTAAGCTCATCTGTGCCGAGAGAAGTACCTAAAAACCACTCGTCATGGAACTAGGTATATTTTTGTTTATTGCTCCAGTTCTATATTATTTAGGCCAAAAACGCTCTGGCACGCTTGGCGTCTTTGGAGACATTGTCTGTTGCGACTTTGCACTAGGCACGCCACATCACGGCAACTCTCCTCTTTGAAAAGTGAATAGAATAGCGCCATGGCCCTTATCGGTCATAATTGTTTTAGGAGATTCTTGTTTCAGATTCAGTGAGAAGAAACACCCGAGTGTCACCTTTGTGGATCAAACAAAAGACACGGCGGTGGAGCATTCGGTGGAAGTGTGGTTCAGTTGGATAGAGCACCACTTTTTTTTATTGCATTGCAGAAGGAGGCCTGCCACTCCTCCTCGCTTTGGACTATGGCCTGTACCAAGGCCTGGCGTAAGAGATCACTGCCGCTGATCGCCCCCATGATGACACGGCGGTGCTCTGCCCAAGCGGGGCACACCTCCACCGGAGGTGATTGACGGCGTCAAATTCTCGCGTTCAGCCATGGGCGAGAGGAAATGAAAGCAGTTACCTTTTTCTCTGAAGCAGTAATGTTAGTGAAGGAAGTAGCGGAAAGCGTGAGGTCTCTAATCTCCGCCACAGAAGAAACCTGGGGTGTCAGAAGTCCTAAGGCAATGGGTAACTCGCCGTCCGATAAGTTACTCCTTTAGTTGACAGTCCTTAAGATCCAGTAAGCTGACTTTGATTGATTACTATCTAAATGTCCTCACTGGATAGATCCTTTTTACGGATCATATTGAAATGGTCTGTAGACAATGCTGCAAACTAACTACTATTATAATTTAGGTGTCTTCAAGGCTAGAGTGAATAGTCTCTTAATAAACTAGTGCGCCTCACCATCATAAACAAATACATTTTAATTTCCGTAATAAACGATTTTCTAACATCTGTTAAGTTATTACAAACATTAACACTCGTCTTTACAAAGAAGCCCCAAGCGAACGCCGGTGTTCGCACACCTAATGTTTTTCTATCGTGTCTCTAATTACGGTATTCAAATAATTAAGTCAGCGGTTGACGTCCGAAATCTTCATACAAAATTTAAATTTTTGTAAACTATAGCATATATACATTGTTACTTCTACTCAAGTATTACTTGTTTATAAATACGGGTGATAGAGCTGTTAACTCACTTAGACACTTGTCTACTTTTTTTCTCACACCAACAAAAATGTCACTTCGTAAATTAAACTAAAACAATGCCAGCACAAGTGAGGGGAAGTTTAAATCGAATAGAAACTTTGTCAACACCACAAAGTTAACAGGTTTGCGGAGTTAAAAGCTGGAACGTTTTCTTTCTAACTGCAGACAAACTGATGAAATATTGTGCGGTATTTTGTTAATCCCCTCAAAATGCACTCTCATGATACAAAATATTGATAGGTCTGCAAAAAAATCGAATAGCATAGCATAAGCCTTATAATGTTACCACTGCTGGGACTCAGGCCTCCTTTCTCGGAGAGCAAATGGACTGTAATCCACCACGCGGGTCCCGTGCGGGTTGGTGGATGTCACATATCTTCGAATTTTTGATTCTAGGACATGCCGGTTTCCTCACGATATAACCAGTGTGCATTTGAAATAAGGTGAGTCGTAGTAGAGTTTTGTCGTACAATCGATAATCGTAAGTCCACTTTTCGAGCTAATGTAGTACACTCGAACACTTGTCATGTACGAATTTTATTTATGAGTATTTCGGAGTAACCTTTATGACATCGTTAAAAGGGATCTCATTCTCTGTTTAACGTCCCCTAAAGTTTTTAATTCATCTGAAGTGTAGGATCAAAACTGTCTGACGTGAAATGGTGAAAGAATAAATCTACAGTGATATTGTGTTGAGTACTAAGTTCGGAACGACTGTTTCTTTACGGAGAAATTGAGAAATGCTAAGAGAAAATGTGTCGAAGTTAGATAACACGTGCTGAAATAAACTCTTTTTTTTTAACTAGCAACCTTCGTTGCTCTTTTGAGTTTTAAATCTATAAGATTTTTCTGGAAATTCTCCAGAATTCGTTGTTTGTTTTATTTTTTGGTTGTGATTACTTTTTTTAATTCGTAATATAGACACACTTTTTTAGACGAGCTTAATTCTGAGTTGAGTTTTTTCTCAGCAAACCTGTGAATGATAGAGAATTATCACAATAAAGGTTAAAATTATGTACCGTAAATTACGTAATAATATATTTTATGTGCGACGTGTTTTTATTTGCATAAAATAAGTCTTTACCTATGAAATTACCGTTTTTTAAATCGGATTGTTTTGAAGTGGATCAGTGGATTGACTTGGAATTATAAGTTCAATAAACTTTTTTTTATTATTTATATGAACTAGTGCTTGACTGCAAATTAATTTTATTAAACCTATTTAATCCACAGATCCACTTCAAAACAACCCGTTTCAAGTCAATACTTGCAATTATAAGTTCGAATAACTTTATATTAAAAATACGATATTCTTTTTCCGAAATTAGGTTCTTTTTAGGTATTTTCAATAGGTAATATCGCAGTACTGCTAAATAAAAATCCTTCTTCTTTCTTATAATAGGTATTAGTACCTATATTAGTATAAACAAGTATAGATTTCATTAATGTTTACAAGAACGGTCATTAATTATTTATGTATCACCAATTCTCATTTGTTTTTCCGTTGAGTTCACATTTTGTGACTTTGCCAAGAGATCTTGGCTACTTCTGGACGGCAAGGCATTATTTACAATACTTAATTCAAAAACACTTCAGACTTTTTTTTGTTTTAGTTATTGATTGAACAAAAACATACAACTAAACATTACTATACATATTTTTATTACCATTCAAATACAGCATGCTTAACTAAAATCACTGGACTTTATAAACTTATATTTTACTAGATAACTATTCCATGGGAATATATTTCTGCGATAAAAATCTTTTACCTACATGGTCTACAAGTCTCATATCTGAATACCGTAATTAGAGACACAATAGAAAGACAATAGGTGTGCGGACACCGATGTCCTCTTGGGGCTTCACAGTTTAATACAAATTCCACACCACACTATATAAAGACAGGCCAATGTAGGCGCAGGCTCGCGGACAGCGACCAATTGGTAGCTTGCCGTCCGACCATCCGGTCAACGACTTGGGCTCGGTCCAACCGTCCGGACCGAGCCCAAGTCGTTGACGGCGCGTATTTTGCGCCTCAAGGAGTTGTCAACGGTAGGGGCCCAGCAGAGTTGAAGCCTACAGGGCCTATGAGTTCGCTTCGAAAAAAAAAGCCGGTCGTGGTATAATAATAATATAATAATAATATTTCCACAACTATCACACAACACCGTCTAGTCCCAAGCTAAGCAGAGCTTGTGTTATGGGTACCAGACAGCTGATAAACATACTTATATATTTCTAAATACATAAATATTATAGATAAATAACACCCAGACACAGAACAAATGATCGTGCTCATCACACAAACATTTGTCCTGGGTGGGAATCGAACCCACGACCTCCGGCATAGCAGCCAAATAAGGAACAAAAGTGGTTTTTTAGTCAGTAGCAGTCTGATACCCCCTCACGCTTCTTTTCTCGCTCTGGGCGGAGCGAGGGCGTTTCAGGCTTTTACTGACCATACCTGTGTCCTTCAGTTGTCCTTTGCGTGCTAGGATGGGTTTTCTTTTCAAAAATTCTTCGTGGTCCTAGCTAGCGGCCATTGGCCCTGCTGGGCCCCTACGGTTGGCTGATTTCTCTTTGAGGAGCGCGTGGATCACTGGATCACTACGCGCTGCTGACGACTGGGCTCGGCTCGGTCCGTTACCGGACGGCCGGCTGGCGAGCTACCCATTTCTCGACGTCCACAAGCCCGCGTCTACCCTGGCACGAGTAGAACATGTCCAGAAATAGTACATATGATACTCTTATATCTTTTTATACAGGAAGCATGTTCTTTTGGGATAAATATCTACTTTCACGCGGGCGATGCCCCTAGAATAGCTAGTTTAAATATAAAAATCCTTTCAAGCTAACCCGCAAAGCAACCTTGGTTACATTAACATAACCTTCTCACCCCGTTGATAGATGGCGTTGTGTTCAAGAATAATATATAATAGCATCTAGACTAGTGATGTTAAAATCCGCTATAAACTGGAAGCGCTATAGACTATTGAATATATTTTTATAGCGCGCTATATTATACGCTATCATTGTAATATGCTAACAAAACTCGGCAGTCGGCATGGCAGTGACGTGCTGCTATCCTGTTTTGGCTGCGCTGGTGGCAATTTGTTGAGTAAAACGTTATATTATAGCGCGGAAGCTGATCGGAAATAGCAAACGCTATACGCTATAAAATAACATGCTATATTTTGACGCTATACGTTATATTAACCACCACAAATTTAGACGTAACTATTTACATCTTCGAGTGACACTCAATTAACTGTCTTGAACGATGTTCCCATTATTCATACTCATGCTGTATGAATAATGGGAACATCGTTCATGATGTTGTTACTAGAAACTGGAATTTATTTTTCCATAGTTTTTTTTTAGTATTTTTACTGGCGGACCCATTACACGTTTTCCCCCGAAAGGATTTTTTGGATTTGGATCACAGATTGCAGTAGTACCACCTGGCCCTATTGTATTTTCAAACCATCTAAGGACTCACCAAGAACACACAGTATTTTCAAACCATTCACTAAAATATATTATATACACAAAGTTTCATCAAAATCGGTCAAACCGCTTAGAAGGGGTGAGAAAATACAGAGGTACGGAAAAATTAATATATGTATAAAGATATATCTTCCATTACTACTACTTAGGCTTAGCACACACTGCGATTAAACGCCCGCGTTTTACCGCAGGTCTGAAACCGCAAAAAAATGTAACAGATGGCTTTCTATACAAGCGCATGCGCATTTTTTCAGTGACTGATTTTAAGCTGCAGTGCGTGTTGACACGGGGTTTTGCGTTTTCAGCTATTCCTAAACCGCTTGCGTTTAATCACAGCACGTGCTAAGCCTTACTCATGCCCTAATCGGACACTGGTGTCCTCACACCTATTGTCTATCTATTGTTTCTCTAATTACGGTATTCGGAGGGCTACAATAGCAGGATTTACGTATCTTAGGACCCTGTGGTTTTGGGCCTTTGGAAGGCGTACGAGGAGCCGAGAGCAACTCGCAGAAGCCCTTTAGACACTTTCAACAAAAGGTGATACCAACCATGCCTGTACGCGCAATGATAGTGCATCCAAGGGCAACCCAGGGTTGATGAAAACTGGACAACAAAGACAATACAGTAATCTGTTGTAGGCTTAAGTGGACTGGTTACTAGAAACTATGTTAAAACTATGGCCCCTGCCTAAATAAAGTAATTAATATCAATCGGTAAAAAGGCAGGGGGCAACTTGCGCACTCAATAAATTGGCCCCCAAAAAGGCCGCAATATCAGGATTATTATTACGAAGCCACTGGCAGCTAGTATAAAAATAAGTAAAATATTTCCTTTTTTACCAATTTGCAAAAACGTTCGTTTTTTAATAAATAATGAGATGCTAATAACGAGTTAAATAAGATTTCTCTATGAGGTTATCTTCGATATAAAAACACCGTTTAACTCCGTATTATGTTATCAAGATTCGTGAAGATTGCTTCAATATTCCGCCACAATATGAGGGCAATTTATTCTGACGGATATTCTTTCACGTAATACGCTTATCAAAAAACTTGGCTGCTTTACCCATTTACCATAACGTAATATTGTTCTGTGAGTAAAGAAGATTCGTAGAAGGCATTTTGTTGGCAGTTAAAAAGGTACAAAATACTTACATTTTTTTTAACGACTTTAGTTATCAAATTGAAAGCAGTTAAAAATGTTTCACATGAGCTGCTTATTACTATATCACTGCTTGTATTTTTTTATTTGTTACTAAGTCTCAATATTACCCCTTCATTGAGTGAGACCCCCACAACCCCAATACAAGTATTATTAACTTACTGGGGCTGTTTTATCCACAATTGTAAATGTAACCGTTTAAAACCGTATAAACATTTTTTTTTAAATTTAAATCTGAGATTTTCTATAGACAAAAGCTGAATAAATGGAGGAAGTCCTTAATACCACATCTATAGCTTCGATTATCTTAAACCCAGCTTTTTATAACGTAGCGGAATAGGGTTGATACACAAAATGTCGTTATTGTCATAATTATGACATGTGTTCGCTTGAAGGCAATCAAAATCCCGTTGGTACTGAAATATGCTTATGTTTATTACACTTGTCTTATACCCACTTAAGAGGAGATGATTTAAAAAGTTTTGCTGTATTTAAAAGTGGTGGCTGGAATGTTGGAAGGGAATTGGTTAATTTGATGAGAAGATATGAAACGCATTTTTTTCTGATCCCGCACTTGACATGATGATGATGATGGCCACTTTACAAAAGTTGTCTTATTAGTAATAAGACATTACAAGTTGTCTGATTAGTAATAAGTTATTACTAACTTCAATATCAATTAGGTGACCGGATTTGAGTAGTCACAAATGTCACGTAGCTCAAAACCGTACGGTGTCTAGTAATAGCCCAGCCCCAAGCCAAGTTACGATAGTTTCGTTAAGCGTGAACGCTTGGAGTAGGCCATGTCCCTAATTCCTTTGTTCTGACGTCATCTCAATGCTCAGTCACGTAGTCAGAAGCGAACTCCAAGCGTTCACGTTTGACGAAACGATCGTAACTTAGCTAGGGGCTCAGGTAATAATAATAACATTGAGCTAATACTCTGTAAAAATATTGAGGTCAATGGCTTAAGTATACTTTTAATCTCTTGTACATTAACGGTAGGTAAATAACAATCTCATAGATAAATACAATTTGAAAGCACCATTAACGTGTTATCATATTCACCGAATGTTGCATATTTAACTTGAAACGCGGAATAAATAGGCGCTTTCATAAGCCTCTTCCTATATGAATCTTTTAAATTTTTGATTTTATCAAAAGACGCTTATGTGTAGTACGGTACTAGAATTTAAAATTCACGAAGCGGCAATCTTTTTACCCAAAGATTTTGACAGAAAGCCCTTTTAGCATAATTTTCAATCAATTGAAAAAAAAAAAAGATTCTTTTGAAACCGAATCTTACTAATAAACTGTATCTTACAATAATAAATGATTTTGTTAATCCACATTATATTGGTAGAAATTCACAAGATAAACATGTAGTCAAAAGAACTGCCAAATTTAATTTTGATACTTGTGTATCTGATTATCGATTTTGTTCTCAAAAACACTTTATTGTTATTATAAAAATGTTTGATTACTCTCCGCTGCTCTCCGCCCTCTCCGCCCTTAAGGGGATTACATCGCCCAAATCCAAAAAAAAAAACACCTAGATTGATTGAAGTTTATAGATTATTCCTTATGTACGATTACCATATAAAAAATGAAGGGGATACTTAAGGACATTACTAATAAATTGTATTGATTACGTTTTTCAAAAAATACCCTAACTCTAGAAAAAAAATCTGGTAAATAGGCCTTCTTTGAACATTAATTCCATATTTTCTCGAAAACGGCTCTATATTTATACATTGAATTTATACCAAAATATATGTTACGATAAATTGAATTACTTGTATTGATTTTTTTTCTAATTTCATTGAATCGAATCAGTACCCCGCGCGCAGCACCCCCTGCAATGCCTGTGCAGAGGTCGATTCTTCTCTACTAGGGTAGAGGTAAATTCTTCAAGGTCATTGAGTAATGTAATACCCTTAACAGTGTAACACTAATGAGCTCTATTAACATAGTATAAGCATAATTAGCTTTTTAATGGTCCCACTACTGGAACTTAAACGTCCTTATTATTAAACGTTATTGGACAGGGCCGTTATCAACCATGCAGACCTTCACCGTTTATAAAAATTATAATATTACTCTATTAGACAGACAGTACACATATAATCGGTCAACAAGACCTTATAAAATATAAATGGCTAGTAGGTGGATGTAGTAGTGGTGGTAGTGGGATGAGTGGTACATTAAAATAACGGTCATCCCGTCCAATTAAGGTGTAGACTGCGCGTATCGTTCCACGCGCGCCTCAAGGAGTTGTCAACCGTAGGGGCCCAGCAGGGTCGAAACCTACTGGGGCTAAGAATTGGTTTCTCAAAGGAAGGTTCGGCCCCAATATGAAACGCAACGAAGGTACACGAGTGGAAAGGACTAATTACACAGTCAAGGACTAGTTTACAATATTTAAAAAAAAAACCCTGTACGTTTTATATAAACAGATAATTGTATATTAAAATCATGAAACAGTATTCTAAGTCTTCCGAAACATCTACAAAAGAGGCTCATATTTTCATATTTTATCAGCGGAGCTCTGAAGCGCCTCAACTTCGGAGTCATGTAACGCCCTCTGTAGGTTCTCATTAACATAAAGTTTCGCTGCGAACTCTCGTGAAGTTGCCTCATACAATATGGAGGCTTCATTTTTAATTTAATTACCTTGTCTGTTTGTAAGCCATTTTATACACCATTAAATTTTAGTCGTTTTAATCCCGCGTAGGGTCGATTCGGTACATGAAATACTATCGATTTGTAAAGAAAAATTAAGAAATAAAGTACCTCTTTTCAAAAACTCGAATTAATATACGCATTTACGAAATTGATTTCTTTAAATAAACGAGTCAATGACCTTGTAGGTAGTTGTCGGTCGTTGCGTACTAACTACCAAACATTTCATTGACCGTTCATTGACTTCGCTCAGCTGACGTTTACTAAAAGAAATTAATTTCGTACATGCGTAAATTAATTCGAGTTTAAAAAAAGTACCTACTTTATTTTTTAATTTGTTCTTTGCAAATCGATAGTATTTCATTTACCGAATCGTCCCTCCGCGGGATTAAAACGACTAAAATTTAACGGTGTATATTGTTTCTGTGTGACTTTTGCATAATCTTGGCGTGATGTGTATGACAGAATGTGATACGACTTGGTTTTAATTTTTTAATATCTGGCGATATGATAATCGTATCTTCATACTACGTGTTATGAAGTGCAGTAGGTTATTTGCTGGTAAACTATCGGATCGCGTTCACAATAATATTCTCCACTCCAAAATTCCGGTCGTTGACGCGACATGTCTGTTGTATGCTGATCGAACGGTTAGTTCGTAAAACATAAAAATGGTGCCCTGAAATTGCAAGACGGGGTTGCGACAGACCACGATTGAGAAGGGTTGTCTTAGATGACTACCTTAGGAATCGGCAATAAAGGACCAAGAACAATGAGCCCCCTAGCTAAGTTACAATCGTTTCATTTAGCGTGAACGCTTGACGTTGGCCACGCCCAAAATTCCATTGTTCTGACGTCATCTCAATAAAGGTATTGGGGGCGTGGCCAACTCCAAGCATTCACGCTAAACGAAACGATTTTCACTTGGCTAGGGGGGCTGGTTACCTCTAGGCAAGTGCTCCGTAATATAACATACGTTAGCCGTAACATCGCTTACCATCAGGTGATACTCTGATCAAGCGTGAGCCTATTAATAATAAAAACCGGGCAAGTGCGATTTCGGATTCGTGCACTGAGCGTTCCATACAAACTTCTTATGAAAACAATTCAATTCCCGAATTGAGTCATGAAGATTTTTCTGAATCGCAAAAAAAGGTTTTTTTTGTGACATAACTACAAAACAGTTTTCAGATTTTTTCCTATGCTTGTGCTATAAGACCTTTTTTCATGCCAAAGGAGAGTGGGACTTCTGGGCCAAAAATGTAAGTGATTGAGATATGCTTTTAAAAATTCGTCACATAATTCTATTTCAAAATAGAAAAAATCTAGCCCTAGTTGAAGTGAGGAAAATGATATATCTAAAAAATAAGTTTTAGTCATGAGTAACCTATTTTAGGTTAGGTATACAATCGAAAAATAGTTTATTCCAAGGACTAACTCCTTGGAATAAACTATTTATCGATTGTATGATGTATTTTTTTTTAATTTTTGTGGACAAGACTCCTTTCTACTTTTCTACTCTATGTATGATTAGTCGTAGACATGGGCATTTTTGGCTTTGAGTACATACGGATATTAATCCGATATCAGACTTCAAAATAGATTTTCTGTTTTTAGATATTCGGTTTTAGTAACGCCTAGCCTAACAATAAACCATAAAATAAAATATAGCAGTATTCTCGTAAATATTCTTAAGCACTAAAAATAAGATGATATTGTTTGCTTATTTCAATGTGCAATAGATTTTCATAAAAATCTAAATTGTGCGATTCGCACTGTCTTTTTTATTCCACGTTTATATAAAGAGAAAAAGCGAATTTTTACGCATTTGTCAGTTTGAGTTTGGCTATACACAAAATTCCTTTGGCCTTTCTCAGCTCCAGCTACATCTACTTATCCAGTGCTATTATTCGTCGATTCTGATTAGTTTGGTTGTTTATATCGTTTAGCTTGGCTAGGCCGGTTTTATAAATCTGATTTTCTAGACCGAGAAAACGATAAAAGTGTGTTTGAAATTGACTTTTAAATTCGTTTTTATATATCGAACACATGCCTAGTCACTCGTCTCGTATTCTTCGGTTCCTTGCGGTATAATGACTAGTAGTTGCAACCTCTTCCGTCACGGCATAGGACGGAAGAGGTTGCGGCTAAACGGCATAGAGTTATTATGTCGATGAGATATACTGACATAATATAGAAACGTCACTAATAAAAAGCTATTTTAAAATTCCTGTTTTCCACAAAGGCCATCAATGAAGAGTTGAAGTTGAAATATAATTGTTGTTATTGAACTGCATCTAGAGTATAGTGTATTTTCTACACACCATCTAAGCACTCCAGATTAAATGCTGAAATGCACTATGTCGACGACCTATGTATGTTGAAATGATATTGTCAGTGATTTCTCTTAATGGCGCCACAACCTGTAAGTATAATCACCCCACATTTTATTATTAACCAGCATCTACTACGATGCATCGTTTTCTTTCTCCACGATATTAACAAATAAAAATATATTTTTAGAGAACATTGATATTATAGGATATTATTTACATTTTACTAAATTATTTTTTGAATAAACTATTATTCCCATGTTTCAGGTAATCGATAGTGACTACATTTATCAACCTTACTGGGACTTTGCTCAAAGGTCGTCTGTTGATGAAACAATACAAACCGGCCACAGTTGTATTGGTCTCCACTGTGGTCGTTCTCTTGCATCACGAATCACTACTTCATGCAACTCGTGAATCGAGAATTTATAATTTTATTCAATTGTTGATTATGTCTCGAAACGGAAATTCTTGGTTTGCATGGTGTTTATGAAAAAAAAAAAATATATGTAAACTGTTTTATTATAAATTAAATATGACCCTTTGCTTTACCATTGCCATTTGGGAACGCGATAATCATGGCGGTAAGTCCCTTCTTTGAGGAATGGCTGGAGAGGCGTCACGACGTCAAACCTTCCACGTGCCATAGGTCCTCCCCAGATATGGTAAATTCGAGAGGTACCTGTACCGGATTCAGATGGAAGAAACGCCCGGGTCATCATTGTGCGGACCACTCGAAAAACAGGACAGAGGGGACAAGCAGTGGTCGCCTCCTTCTGCGCAGCAGTAATACTTGCGAAGGAGACTGCGGCAGCCTGAGGAAATGGAGACTCTCACACCCCAGCCACTGAGACCCTGACCCCGACTACCAGCCAGCAGGATGATGAGTAATGGGTAATTCGCTTTCCGGCCGTCTACTAACCGTCCAGACCGAGTCCGAGACGCCGACGACCGTAGTATTTCACACGCGCGCCTCTTAGAGATGTTAGCAAAACCGTAGAAGCCCAACGAGCCCGATGTCCGCTGGGGTAGCAGATAGTTTCTGAAAACGATTCCTGAAATAAGTGTAATTGAAGGACAGAGACGGTTTTAGAAAGTAAGTCTGACTCGCCACTTTACTCTAGAGCTTTTTTTTTGTGGTAGGTAATATCATTCAAAGACATCTCCCGCCCTTGGGCGGAGCAGGAGATAGTGTCTGACTCTTACTGACTAAAAACCTACCCCGTTCCTTCATTGCCTTAGTTCTGGGGCCCTGGTATGCATTTTCGTACTTCCCCAAGGCTCTGCTGGGCCCCTACAGTTTGATGACAACTCCTTGAGGCGCGCGAGATCAGTACGCGCCGTCAACGACTTGTCCTCGGTTCAGACTGTTACCGGACGGACAGACAGCGAGATACCCATTGCTCGCCGTCCTCAAGCCTGCGCTAACGGTGCCCGGAAATTGGGTTCAGAATCCCGGCGGTGGCGGCAGTGTGTGCGCCGTTGCCTGATGTGGTCGGCCTCCTCCTCTACCCTAGAGCTGGAGAAGTCTTTTGATAATTTTCCACCTCAATAAAAATACAACCTTACCCTAAATATATGAATGATGGGTTGTTTAATATTTTTTCATTCTGCAAAACTCTCAATAAATAAATACTGTCAATCAAAACTTAATATCTTACATAACCTCACTTTTACTAAATCTCTGATAACTCTTCTCTCTGACAGATAAATTCCGCAGAATTTTCAGCAAATGGTTGAAAATATATTAGCTACTAACTGACATCACTTTCATTTCTTTACTACCCAGGCCCAACATTGTATGAAAGCGTATCTGTCTCCTTTCAGGATTCTAGGTCAACGGAAAGTACTCTATGAATTTTGATTTCCTTGAGAGTGTCAAAACTTACGTTTTTTGAAACATAAACGAACGTGTCTATTTTTTTCGTTATCTCAGAAGTTACATTTTTTCACAGCTTTTACGGACCATAGATTTGAGTATATGGTTTTTATTTCAACTCGATACCTCTACGCGTTCCCAAGATAAAGGGTCTTGACAGAAAGACAGGTAGACGGCCAACAAAGTGATCCTGTTAGGGATCCGTGTTGTCTTTTTGAGGTATGAACCCTTAAAAAGGCTTCTGTTAGATATGCCAAGGATGCGAAGCCGCTCACCTTAGCTAGGTTAAAGTTACCAAGCGTATACATAAGTCACCGAAAACAAAGTAAACTCTGTCACACAACTTTGACTCACTTTACAAAAGTCTGTTCACATTTCCACCAGTTTTCTAAGTTCAAATAAACAATTAAGTTTTTTTTTTCAAGAAATCTGCAATCAGCTTTTGCTATAAGCAGGTGTGTTGTGAGACATTGTCGCTTTGAGTGTGTCTTTCAGTAAAGGCATCTCCTCTTCAGTGGACCATATTAAAGTTAAACAATTAAGTTAGAACACATTGCAGTCAGTATTCGAGTTGATTGGAACTTTGTAGCTATATTTTGTGTTATTTAATTGTTCTACGTATTGAGAGCAGATAATTTTTTAGAGGTTTTATCTACTCGTATAATTAATTATTGTAGGAGAGAAATGGTGGCCGAGTGGTAACGGCCTCGACTTACGAGTTGTAGGTCACGGGTTCAAACCCAGCCAGGCGCATTACTTTGTGTAATTTATTTCATCACCACTGCTCTCAAAACGGTGAAGGAAAACATCGTGAAGAAACCAGCATTTCCGAGAACCAAAAATTCGAAGGCATGTTACATCCACCAACCCTCACTGGGTCCGCGTGGTGGATACGGCCTATTCCCTCTCCTAGAGAGGAGGCCTGAGTCCCAGTTGTGGGAACATACTGTATGTATTTATTGTACAGAATTTATTAAACCATGAATCCTAAATGGCTAATGAAAACGCTTTATGATTCTTTTATGTCATACGATTTCATCATAAACTTTTTTTTATGTTTTGATATTCTGGAATAAAAGCGTTATTTATAGTCTGTAAATTATATGTGCTAGAAAGTACTAAATATTTAATTCACGATTCCCATAAATCCCTTTAGTTCATCGCTAGCCTGTTAACCCTGGCTGACCGCAAAGAACACCAGCCAGCCTTGAGTCGGACTCGTGCACGAAGAGTTTCTTACCGTCCGTAGCAAAAAATGGCAAAAAAAAATCACGTTTCTTGTATGGGATCATTATCAAGTTTGTTGTGCGTGTTGCCCGTGATGAAATATGGTTCTGAAACACGGTCGCTTACCATGGGCCTCATCAAAAGGCTTGAAGTCACTCAAAGGGCAATGGAAAGTGCTATGCTCGGAGTTTCCTTGCGTCAACGAATAAGGAATGAAGATATCCACAGGAGAACTAAGGTTGCCGACATTGTTTGAAAAATCGCCAAATTAAAGTGGCTATGGGCAGGGCACATTTCTCGCACACCAGATGGCCGTTGGGGCCGAAAGGTTTTGGAGTGGCGACCGCGTACCGGAAGACGCAACGTTGGTAGGCCTCCTAGAAAATAGACCGATGACCTCATAAAAGCTGCGGGAATCCGATGGATGCGAGACGCACAGGAGCGTTTATTGTGGCGACATTTGGGGGAGGCCTATGTCCAGCAGTAGACGTCTTTGGGCTGAAATGATAATGTTTGGGAGGCCCATTTAAATATTTATTGTCTTTTTGTTGAGAGCAGTGATGGTCGAGTTGTAACCCAACCCAAATCATAAATACATCATCTGTGAAAATTTTAACTGTTTATCCATCATGGTTCATGAGATACAGCCCGATGGTAATAGGGTTCCGCCTTTATTCCTTGGGTACGCCTTAAAAACAGTGTGCAGTAAAAATAAATCCCGCAGTATTCGATCACAGGATAGTGTCTGATCTAGTTTATTTTTATCCTGTCTGTTTCACATGCTTGGGCAAAAGCAGACGTTATTCAATTTTGTTAAGCGAAGAACGGGTTCGAGTGATAGCAAATCAAAGGAAAAGCAATTTTTCTTTTTAGGATTGCTTACCTCAAAAGGAAAAAACGGAACCATTATAGGATCACTTTGTTGTCTGTCTATCTGTTTGTCTGTCAAGACTCTTTATCTCGGGAATGCGTGCAGGTATCGAGTGGAAATTAAAACATATACTCAAGTCTGAGGTCCCTTGAAGCTGTGAAAAAATCAAACTTATTTTAACGGGGAAAAAAATATATGGTTGTTTATACACTATTTTTTAATTAGTGCAAATACTTAAAGGGCTTATTAGAAAAGGTCTTGTTATTATTTAAGTAAAGTCTAAAAAATATTCATAAACAGCAAAGTTATGAGCGTTTGTTTATATCCCAAAATCTCACTCAATTTATGGAAACATTGTACAGGTTTCTTTCATTTATGAATGAAAGAATGTCAATAAACAATTTATGTTTTTCCATTTGAAAAACACTGCGCTTAGTATTTTCTAGTAGTAGTTGTTATGAATGATTGATTCAATTATGAATTTACCAAATGACAAATTTTCGTGGACAATTTTGGGATTTGGTTATTTTTTTCCTTTTGACTACACAAATATGATCAGTAACGGGTACTGATTGAGCCCCATTTTTTTTTGCACTAATTAAAAAATAAGGGTGTATAGCGATGATTATATAGCGATCGTTAAGCGCGATCGCTTGGAGTTGTCCACGCCTCCAGTTCTTTTATTCTGACGTCATCTCAACGCTCCATCACGTGGGTCGGGGAAAAGGGATCGGGGTCGTGGCAAAATCCAAGCGTTTACCCTTAATGAAACGATCGTAACTTGACTAGGGGGCTGAAGAGATAAACAGTAAATGTTGGCTAAATCTAATTGAAAAATATCAATCCATAGATTAATTGTAACTTTGTTTGTTACGCTTTCACGGTTAAACTACTGAACCGATTTTGATGATTTTTTTTATGAAGTAAGCTTATAGCTTAGAGATGTGCCTCCCTACTCATTCGCGTTCGTGGCAGCACCAACATACTGAGTGTTTTTGTAGATAGGTGGGAGTCCCCTATGTTGCAAGGACGGGTGCGACTTCATGTCAAAGTGTAGTTGTGTTTTGTGTTGTTAATTCCTACTAACATTAGTTTTAAGATAATTGTTACTACCAGAATGTGGACTTAGTCCGAAATAAATGTTTTATTATTATTTTTATAGGACATTGGTTACTTTTTATTTGGCTTTAACTTTGCATCCACAGTAACCGACAATTACGCGGACGACGACGCTAACAGAAACTAGTTCGTAATACTGAAGAAACCATTTCTTCACCTTGCTGATTTTCAATAAAAGAGTAACATTAAAATTAAGACAAAGCCTTCGGTTGAACTCGAAGTTTTAATGGGTTTGTTTAGAAATTTATAATTTGAAGGGATAACAATTGGCTTCAGTTAATAATAATTCAACTGAAGTTTACAGGAAATGTAATTAGTTATTCAAACTGAAAGGTTTGAATAAATCTTGGCGAGATTTACGGCTACCCACAAAATATACATAATATACATTTTTTTTAATTAATCCTCTTCTAAAATAAAAGTATTTTCTACGATGTTTTCTTACATTATTTTTGAAAACCTGACTAAGTACAGTACGGCCAACGGATTTTGGCGTATCTGAAATTAGGCTCTGCGAACTTTAGCGCTTTTTTACTTTTATTTAAAAAAATAAAATATGTTAAAAAAAATAAAACCCAATAACAGATGTTATTGCCGTTAGCAACGCCGCCGCCGCAAATGCCTAATTTCAGACTCGCCAAGATCCGTCAGCTGTCCTATATGTATGTACCTACTTCAGCTACTTCAAAAAATAAAGACTATGTTAGAACAACGTAAGGGTTGCACTTAGCTGTATGCACAATCAATGTGTTCCCAAATTGTTTTGTGCGTATGAGTGTGATGTCCTCCATGTACAGGTGGCACATCCCCGTACATCCGTAGACAACTAGATAGTTATAAGTGCCCATGTAGACCAATGTGAAATCACCGTAGGCGCGGGCTTGCAGACGGCGAGCAATGGGCAACTTGCTGTCAGATGGTCCGGTAACAGTCCGAACCGAGCTCAAGTCATCAACGGTGCGTAGTGTTCCACTCGCGCCTCAAGAAGTTGTCAGCAAAGCGCAGGGGGTCGGCAGGGTTGAAACCTGGGACCAAGAGTAATATGAAATTGAACATCAGGGCCCTGGAACGAAGGCAAAGAGGAGTGGGCTTAGTCAAGTCGGTAAAAGTCTGACACTATCTCCCGCCCCTCCCGAGGGCGCGGAGATGTCATTGGATGATTTTCCCACCAGCAAAAAAAGGCCTATGTGAAATAAATGATTTTAAGTTAGAGTTTTAAGTTTAAGGATAGAATTAGCGGCATTAAGTTATAAAATTCCGACTGCACTAAACTAGACGTTACGACAGCTGTAGTTAAACTTATGCAAAAGATTTGTGTTTTTCTTAATGAACTTATAATTTACCATGATTTTATGTCATCCAGTCACGAACTTGATAAGTTTGCATCCAAAAAGTTTGGTGTCGTGTTCTGGATGAACAATGAATTTGACCTTGTAATAAATAAGCAGCCTTATGAATAAATCGAGATTATTTTGATGAGAACACAAAATATTATTATCTGCGTTTAGATTTCAGTTTAATAACTTAAATGGAAATAAAATATTTGTATTTTTTCAAAATTTCTATCTTAAAAAGTAATATGTTCAGAATCGGCTCCTGAATCAAAAGATTTTTTTTTTATCAAAACAAGAGAATTTTGTAAAGAACTTCCTCTGTATCCAATTTATTAAAATATTAAGCATAAAATCTAAAAATAAGAATAACCCGCAACTCGCAACATCCCAATATAAATTGGCTTATCAAAACTTTAGTAGGCCAACAACCGGTCTATCTCCCCCGGGAGTAGTGGTCAAATGGTCGCATGCCCTCAAAATTTTTGTTTTGGTACCACTAGGCTAATAATTCACAGTTGCTTCTTGATAAAGAAGTTACCTAAATATTTTTGAACGGTGTGTTTTAAGAAAAAAAAAACTTCAGCTGCACAGAGATGTGCGTGTTTTTTTTATTGATAGACTCGCGTTTGTCAACTATCTCACTTGGTTGTTGTTTCATAAATAGAATAAAAAACTGGGCAAATGCGAGTCGGACTCGCGCACGAAGAGTTTCGTACTGTCCGTAGAAAAAAAACGGCAAAAATATCACGATTGTTGTATGGGAAATTTTTATTTGTTGTTATAACTGCAACAAAAATACACCATCTGTAAAAATTTCAACGGTCTAGCTATCACGGTTTTTGAGATACAGCTTGGTTACAGACGGACAGACAGATAGACGGACAGCCAGCGGAGTTTTGGTAATAGGGTCCCGTTTTATATTTGGGTAGGGAACCCTAAAAATTACATAATCAAAACACAATTATTTGCTGTGTTCAATCAAAAAGGAGTTTGCACTATCATGGCAATTGAGAGAGTCCTCTTACTGTTTTAAAAATTTCTAAAAATACACCGCACTGTATTAAACAAAAAAAAAGAATAACGTACCTAAATAGATGTGCCAACATTTTCACTGCGAGCTATTTACAAACCTATCTTCGAGAAAAAAAAAATGTTCATATCTCTTAAAATTTGCTAAATCGAACTTTTCTATTTGCAGATTTACTAAATTTTAAATTTTTGTTTTTTCTCGAAATTAAGGATAGGTTTGCAAATATCTCGCGGTTAAACTGTTGGCACATCTATTTGAGTTCTTAAATATATTTTTTTTTGTGAAATTCAGTGCGGTGTATTTTTAGAAATTTTGTAAACTCTCTCTCGGTGTTTTCAAGGACTCTCCCCTTAAAGTAATAACGACAGGCTTTATTACATTGTCTGGAGGTTCTTCTATATTTTACCTTACTTAACAAAATATATTTTCGATCAAACTGCTCCGATATATTCAATTAAGATGGAACTGTTTGCTATGAGGAAGATCTTCCTTTATACAAACAAAGGAAATTTTTCATCATTGCCTCTTGAGACTAATACATTCTTAACCTTGGTCTTTTTTATTCAAATTGGAAATGCGGCACTATAAATCAATATTTATATCTATTCCAAGCTTTGTAGATAATATTTGTAATGTACACAATAATATGTGTGTGTTTTTTATATCAGCTATAGGTTATTGTTAACACAAAAACACACACAACTGAATCCTTGATCTCTCTCAGTCACTCAATGGTTTGCTGGAGGAAAAGATGTAGATAAACTTTGTCATCCACTTATACAAGTACGTTGTTATGGTGTAAAGAATTAAAGAACAAATGTTCATTAATAAATGCGTATTTTTTTTATTACCTGAGCGAATACATATTTCTAAATATTGTTTATATCGGTAATAAATGCAAAACGAGAGAGTAAATGAAC
This sequence comes from Leucania comma, assembly GCA_958295575.1. Classification (NCBI taxonomy): domain Eukaryota; kingdom Metazoa; phylum Arthropoda; class Insecta; order Lepidoptera; family Noctuidae; genus Leucania; species Leucania comma. The sequence goes on from OY282468.1 coordinate 22,326,832, forward strand.
CAATTTGGATGAACTTTTTCAAACTATAAATTTATTTGCACTCTTAGTTTATGAAGAGACTAACTGCCGAACTCAACTCTATCTATAATTCTATATCTATAGCATCAGCCTTCTAATGTTCCCACTGCTGGGACTCAGGCCTCCTCTATACGAGTGGGAATGGGCCGTAATCCACCACGCGGGCCCAGTGCGGGTTGTTCGATGTCACAAGTCTTTGAATTTTTGGTTCTAGGACATGCCGGTTTCTTCACAATGTTTTCCTTCGCCGTTTTGAGAACAGTGGTGATGAAATAATTTACACAAAGTAATGTGTCTGGCTGGGTTTGAACCCGCGACGCACAGTAAATTCGTAAGTCGGGGCCGTTACTACTCGGCCACCACTGTTCTATCTCTATACAATTATTATATAAAAGAATATAATACTTATATATATTATAATATAATATTCCACAACTATCACACAACGGCGTCTAGTCCCAAGAGAAGCAGAGCTTGTGTTATGGGTACTAGACAACTGATAAACTTACTTATATATTTCTAAATACATACATATTATAGATAAATTACACCCAGACACAGAACAAATTATGATCGTGCTCATCACACAAACATTTGTCATGAGTGAGAATCGAATTGACGACCTCCGGCAAATCAATCAGGGCCACTAACCACTAGACCAACAAGCCAGTCAAAGAACAAACTGACTGACTGACATATCAACGAATAGCTGAATAACTGAGCGAGAAATTTTGCAGTAGCCTTGCTTTTATGACGTAGTGCGAGTAATAGGCTCTCATTCACCGATCTCCCGAACAAAGCTACGCACCGCGGTAATATTGATAGCCTGAACTACCGTAAATAGCCGGCTTTATGATAGTGATGTTATTGTGGGTAATTGATGCGTCGGTACTGCTCGATAATTTGAAAACGTTCGATCGATAGTTTGATTAGTCGGTCGGATAGTGGATTTGAGAGGATGTTCCAAAATTTACTTCCTTAGGGGATGAAACAGCGGTCTAAAGATTTTATGGAGAAACCTACTTTCTGGCAGGCAAAGTCGCTAGCAGAAGAACAATTTTGTATACCAAGGGAAAAAAGCCGGGTAAGTACAAGTCGGCCTCGCGAACTTAGGGTTCCATACTTACCTATGAAGACAGTTCGATTCCCGAATTGAATTACGATGACTTTTCCGAATTACAAAAAAGTGTTTTTTTTTGGTGACGTAACTACAAATTTACAATTTTCAGATTTTATCCTATACTTGTGCTATATGACCTTGCTTCATGCCAAATTTCATGATTCTAGCTAGATCAACGAAACGAATATATGAATGTTGCTTCCCTTGAGTTACACGGTTTTTTTTGCATCATACACGGAACATAAACGGCCGTATTTTTTTTTTTTGTTTACTTAGGAGTTTGATTTTTTCACAGCTTTAAGGGACCTTGAGTATATGGTTTTATTTTTAAATCGATACATCCACGCGTTCCCGAGATAAGGGTCTTGACAGACAGACAAGGAGGCACAGACAGACAGACGAACAACAAAGTGATCCTATAAGGGTTCCGGTTTTTCCTTTTCAGGTACAGAACCCCTAAAAATTAGGTAAACACATCAATATGAATATAAAACTAATAAAAATAAATAGAAAAGGTAAATAACATTTTAAAAATAATAACTCAAAAGCATTTTTCTTTATTCTTGGGGTTTTTGTTAAAGAATTTCTGTCAAGTATTGAGCAAGATAGAGTTTAACAGATATGTGAGGATTTACTCGGAATTTATATAAATAAACCTTATTTATTTATTTATTTTTTTACCTTTACGTTGTTGAAACTTCTACGGTCCGGACTAAACGTTTTGCCTCGTCGTTTATACCGCGTACATCGAAGGACTGGAACAGTTTGTCTGCTGCAGTCTTTCCGTCCGATCTTAATTTAGGGGTCTTGAACGCTAGAGTGAATAGGCTCAAAATAGTGTGGCTCACCATCAACGATTACATCACCGCTTAACATCAGGTTTTTTTATGGTAGGTAAAATTATCAAATGACAAATCTCGCCCTTCGGTGGGGTGGAAGATAATGTCAAACTCTTACTGACTAAAAACCTACCCCATTCCTTCATTTCCTTAGTTCCAGGGTCCTGGTATGCATTTTCATACCTCTTCTCTTTCTTTTCATGTCTTCAAGGCTAGAGTGAATAGGCTCTTAATAAACTAGTGCGCCTCACCATCAACGATAGCATCACTGCTTACAAGCATGCGTGCTTACTGGTGCCCTGCTTGGCAAGAGCATCGCCGTGTCCTTGTGGGGGCGGTCGGCGGCGGCGATCTCTCGCGCCGGGGCTTGGTTAAAGCCATGCTCCGGAGTTAGGAGGAGTGGCAGGCGGTCACCTCCTTCTGCGAAGCAGTAATGCTAGCAACGGCGAACACGCCGCCGCCGCCGCCGGGATTCCGATCCCGATTTCCGGCCACCGTAACAGACCGGTCCGAGCTCAAGTCGTTTACGGCGCGCAATGTTCCCGCGCGCCTCAAGGAGTTGTCAGCAAACTGTAGGGGCCCAGCAGGGCCGAAGCCTACTGGGGCCAAAGGTTATGTGAACATGTCACCCGGGGCCCTGGGACCAAGGCAATGATTGGAACAGGGTAGGTTTTTAGTCAGTAAGAGTCTGACTCTATTTCCCGCCCCACCCAAGGGCGGAATTTGGATGATTTTACCCAGCATAAAAAAAAATGTCCCTGGTAGGATTTGACCCTGCTAGGCCCTTACGGTTTACTGACATCTTCTTGAGGCGAGCGTGGAACAATACACGCCGTCGACGACTTGGACTCGGTCCGGACGGTTACCGGACGGTCGGACGGCGAGCTAACTGAAACCTACTTGTGTTCAAGTTGCCCTTTAGGCTTTTACGTTCCAGGGCACGGTAGCTAACTCTTTCGAGCAATCCTACAGACGATATAACTTAAGGTAAAAGTATACCTGTACTTATCAGGTTATCAATAATCGCCAGTTTTTCGCCAGTTTTAGAAAATTTTGCCTACTGGTATCACTATCGTCTCTTAATTCATGTTTTTTTTTTTCAATCAATGTGCATGTTTCAGTCCAAACAGTATGTGGGAAAAGATAACATTACCAGCGAAATAAAAATAGTAATGAGAAACTAGTAAAGATTAGTTCATTATGTTTTTCATAGATGGCGCTAAACATTTGTCATCTCTTCGCCGCGACGCGACGTCCATGCGAAACCGTTATCAATCGTACCAGGGTTGCATAAAATGGAAGCGGTTTAATTAAGTTTCTATAGCAACGCGTTTGGTAAACGGTAAACAATACTGAATCAATTTTGGAATTCAAGATTAATACAAAACCAAGCCTCTATGAGACTGCCGTTTTTTTAAAACGGGTTGCTTTGATGTGTTATATCTTTGGATTGACTTGGAATTATAAGTTCAAATAAACTTTGTATTAAAGTTATGTTATTCTTTTTTCGAAATAAGGTATTTGTTGGTTTCTTTATGTATTTTATTTTCTCTATTTTTTTAAATATAAAGAAGAGAACTCGCATTATTTTTTATAAAGACTGACATTATTAGTTTTTCAATACTACCCTTAAAGTACGGCTTAAAGGATGTTAAAGTTTTATGAAAACTTTCCCGCAAACGAAGTTAAAGGCAAACTACTCGTTCCCTCCCCATAAAAAAAATGTGTATAATTAGATGGCCATGCATTCGTTGAGTTCCAATGCGGAGAAGTTAGGTACTACAACGCTTTAATATTTTTCAAAAGTAACCAACCTAACCCAACCCTAACTAACGTCATAGGTTTGTTCATTTTGATGCAGATGGCGCTATACAGAAACATTAATTTGTGTAGTGTTGTTGATCGTGGCCGAAAGGCGTTAGTGCTCCGGCCATTTGTACTAGGGTAACATGATATGAAAGGGGAGAAAGTTGTTGAACCAAAAATTGTTAAACAAATAATAAACAAACTACTGCTGTTGCTGGTGTGTTTTTTTTATTAGGAAATAACAAAATATATGTGCCTACATAAATTATTAATATATATTATTTACTTTTTTAGTTTAATTTAATTAGCTGACAATAGTGGTAAACTAGTCACGCCAAATATGAATCAATCGGCGAGAAATATCTCATGAAATATAACATGTACTCAGACCCCATAGCTCAAAACTGTAATAATTGAAAATAAGGTTACAGTTTAAATAAATTGAGAACAGTGATCCAGTGGTGTCAGCCCCAACTTACGAGTCATTCATCGTGAGTTCAAAGCCAGAGAGGCGCTCAACGTTTTGAAATTTATTTCATCGCCTCTGCCCCTAAAACAGTGATGGATAAGATTGGGAGGAAATCAGCAAATGAAAAAATTTAACCACCTCGATTCGCATGCATGCTTTATAAATTAATCTAGATTTCAAATGAAGTATTTATTAGAAATCAGCAATATATTAATTTTCAAAAAGAAAGTCAAAACGTATGTAATACTCAAACAAACATTTTTATCCTTTTGTTATTTTTACCAAAAAATATATTTAAAAAATAAAATAACTCAAGTGCACTGCAAGCGCTTTTTTCGTTGTTAGTGCACGTGTTTTTTTTTTGTTTACGGAGACGCGGCGCGTTGGGCGTTTGTCGTACATTGCAGCAGCGGGCCACATCATCGCACGCGCAAACACAAACATATGGCAACACACGACGACCGCACAACGCGCTGCGCAATGCGCCTGATAAATGCCACTGTGCTGGACATCGATTCAAAAACGAGCTTAACGAGAAATAGACTTCAAGTCTGTCTCTCGTCTGCAACTGAAGAAAATAATGGCTATCATTATTGTAAAAGTTTTATCACTCACAGTCGAACGTAGACTCTGCTAAAATTTTTAGTAGCATGTGACGCTGCTTGTAGATATTTTCGTAGCACTTCGTAGCAGACATATATCGTAGACACTGTAGCGGACGGAATACGCGTACAATATGCGGTATATAAGTTGATCTAAAATGATGATTGACCTTCAATGCACAGTAATAGATTTTCGGGTCTCAATCGAAGCGGGGCGCGTAACCATAGCAACGACGGCCATTTGATTTTACTTATTTGTTGCATTCTATAGCAAGTCTGAACTTTTTTCATTTATTTAATAATACAATAATATCATTTACCTACAAAATAAACCACATATAAAGAACGGACACATTGTGAACGATAAGGTTGCCCTTGCCGCACCATAACACTTACAAAATTTCTCAGTTATGGGGCATCTAATTGCTCCGATAGCGCCTTCAGACTACTGTTAGAACTGCCGCGAATTCGTGCTAGAAGAGAAGCGGTCTTTTTCCTTCTGATCGCGTAAAAATCGTCTGTTCTCGCTTCTGCGAACATAGTGGAGGCACTACAGTAACGCGGCAGCCCTAACAGCAGCCTGAAAGAGTTATTATATTGCACACGCAGGACGTCTAGCGCCTTACGCGTATAATTGACCCACAGGCCGCCGCCCGTGTAAAAATTTTGACAGTAAGGTACAATCAGCGTTATTTTAACTTCTGTACTACTACGGGTAAACCTATGCGCCAACATATTACACTTAGCCGCCAGCGTCCTACGCTCACGTTCTATGTCTCGCTGATCCTTAAGATCCTGTTACCTAGTGGCCGAGATATTTAAATTGAGATACGCTTCTTACCGGGTCACCGTTGAGAGTCAGCAGTGGCTAATACGCAACCGGCTTTCCCGGGTCCTTAAATATCAGGTATTTACTTTTTTTAACATTATACACTAGACCGTGTTTTTAATACAGATGGCGCTACAAAATTTTTATGCTAAACCTAGATCATGTTCATACTGACGACCGCAGACGAAGAGTTCAGCGCTCCATAGATACTAGGGTCGCATAAACAAACAGAGATTGTGGGAAAACCTTTAGAGACCACGTGGTTTGAATTTCCCTTCCCAAGAAAAGTTAAGTACGCTTACTTTACAAAGGTATTTTTTTTTTATTCTTTACTCCTTTCTAGTTATTGCTTTACTTTTGTATTTGTACATAATATAGTGAGATAGTTTTAATGTGTTATCGGTTCTGGGCGTTATTACAATAATAATATAAGGTGAAAGTTTGTATATAGGCGTCTGGGTATAGATTTTTAAATTCTGTATGCTCAAATGAACAGATTTTAATTAAATTCGGCACACAAGTATAAAACATAGAAGATTTTTTTTTTTATCTCGAGTATACGAGATTCCCAGATTTTTCAACTTTGTAAGCACTTTTCGTTTTAAATGTTGAAAAATCTTGAAAAAACTAACTAATATTACGTAAGCCATCACAAAAATTACAATAAATATTTTAAGTGCTGCCATCTACTAACTCATAGCATAACTGTTTAAGTTATGCCTCCGCCTAAACTTAGCAAATGCCTCATGTAAGCACGCATAGATGGCGCTGTTTTCATTTTCCAGTGTTATGACGTCATCGACGGCAGTGACGACATATTGCGGGAAGGCTGCAACAACTCACTGGCAAGTACTAGGATAACATAAGCTTTCACTGGTGGCTGCTTTCTTTGGCGATGGAAAGTTGGGGTGAAAGTTTACTATTAGTCTACTGTGTGACGTTGACAATGACGTGTTCGTTGCGGGTGGTTCAGATTGTCTGAAAAAGGGACTAGGAGAGCAAAAACTAGGAGCGGTGGTTAAAGTAAACATTCAGCTTGTATATTGTTTGTCTTTTATTTACTTACTTTAGTGTTTTATGTACCAAATTATTTTCAAACCTAGGCTTTTGCCGGGATTTCTTCGAGTGAAGTTCAGTGTGTTTTAATTATTCAGTAATTGATTTCTAGTGGATATTGTGATTTAAAATGAGTGTAGTTTTGTATTTTAAATGTTAGCGCAACTAGATATTGTGTGGAATCATTGAAAGAGGCTCGATGTAGGTAAAATAATAAATCAGTATATGTAAATTATTATAATTAAATTTAATATAAGTCATTTTAATCGAATTTAATAGAATTTATTGTAATATGTCTTGTTTGAAATTTTTATTCTGAACAAAATTAGCTTTAAATTACAATATTAATAATAATTCAATCTATTTATATAAGTAATTTAGATGTATTCAACTAAAGTGAATATGCTCCTAATAAACTAGTGCGCTTCACTATCTACACTTGCATCACTGCTTTTCGGCTTCACTACATTTGCTGCCAAATACTGCAAAAATATTAGAATGTGTTACATCACGTTCTAATGGATTTCAAAGTAACTTAACGTGACCGAAAACTTAAAACTTACTTAACTTGACATGTGTAAAGCCAAAATTACCAAAAAAAAAAATGTTTTTTGAAACAAACAAAATTAATTAATTTGTATGGTGTTTTAGAAACTTTATTACAAGGTGGTTTAAAACCAAGAAAGTTCAACACACAACTGATTACAACAGTTAACGACAGTGTGACGTGAGCAGTGACGTGAGCGGTGACGTTTCCGATGCGGGAGTTTCATTTTGCCAGGAAAAGTTACTAGGGTCGCATAGACAGCAGCAGGTAGAGTGTGTAAGCTTTTCATGAAAGTTTAGCTGAACGATTTACTTAGTAACAACGTAGTTTTTTATTTTCCCTTAGTTTCAGACATGAGATTTTTGTAAATAATTTAAATATTATTTCGACTAATGTCACAAATCAAAACATTTTCTTTTATTGAAAAATGGAAGGCGGCCGTTTCTCGTCTTCAGAAAGTTGCAATGAAATTTGACTATGCGCTGGTAGTCAAAGTGACGTTTACCTTGTTGGGGAGATTTCAGTTCATCGTGAAAAGTACTAGGGTAGCATAATTTTAAAAAGGTTGAATGCAATAATTTCCTGAAAATAACTGTCAGTTTTATTCAGCCATTTGTTACGATATATGGTTGGATTTATAATAATATTATTTATTTTTTATTATTATTGGAAATATTATTATTGGTTAATTTAGTTTCAGTTTTCACAATATATATGATTGGAGCCTCCTTTTAAACATGTAATGCCTGTATTAAGAGACGCCGCCCTCCCATAAGAATACGTGTCATGAAAAAAAAAAATAGATATTATTATGATTTTATACTAAATCTGTTTAATAAGTAGATATAACTATGATTATATTATATTTGATTTTTTTTAGGTTAATTACAGATTTTGTTTCAGTTGCTTAATTTTTCTTTTTTTATGTTCTAGTAACTTATTTTTTTTTTTGGTCTATAGTGGCAAAATAACGAAAGAAACTTATATCAAAATGAAAACTGAAGGGAAAGTTTTCCAACGAGAATGCGAGGAGCGCTATGTGACGTTGACAATGACGTCCTCGACGTGGAAGAAACGAGGAAGCGTACTAGGGTAGCATAAACCAAGGAAGATGGATGCTCCAGGTTTACTAAAAAGTTTTTCATGGTTTTTACATTAAACGCGTTACTTTTGATCTAGAATTAGAAAAAAGGATTTGAAAAAGGATTTGCTTAGCTTTAATGTAGATATCTCAAGTTATGTGTTTTACACATTACACATGTGTAACACACATAACTTGAGACGGTACCCACAATTTATTTATTTATTTATAACTTTATGCACTAAAAATACAGTGTGCAAAGGCGGACTTAATGCCTTAGGCATTTTCTACCAGCCGACCTTAGGGTGGTGCAGAGACATAATATGGCAGGTGCAACTTAAAAGAAACAGACAGAAAGGACAAAAGAACAATAATACATATATACTTAGATACATACATACAAATAAAGAACGATATTGTGAAAAGACGAATACAACAAATCAAGAGTGTGATGATTCTACCAACTTCTTAAAAAAACAACAAAAGTATTTTTTTTTTCCAATTTAAAATAGTTAATGCTAATTATTATTGGAGATCATTTTATTTTCAAGTTATCTAATATTTACATATTAAAAAGAAACACTTAACTATCGTTTTATATAAGTGAACTAAATAGAAAATTGAATAAAGATATTAAGAACTAACCAAAAAATAGTAAACTGAAGAAGTATGTCGTCTAAGAACTCCACCGCATCGCTGTCGACTTGTAAAGTTTTCCTAATTTTGTTAGTTCATCAACAAAATAACACTAAAAGTAAAATTCCATTCGTATTATTTTTTGTTTTAACAATTTATAATAAAAACGGAACACAAATTAAATCATTATGGGCCGGTTTCACAATGTGTAAAAAGTCCGCTATTTCTTTACTAAATTCAAAAATAGAACAGTAATTCCATGAAATTATCGGTCGAGTAAATTAACGGAAACTTAATCATAGATGGTGAAACAAGCCTTTATTCTTACTGATGTTTGTTTTGTTTTAACAAAAACCGGGCAAGTGCGAGTCGGACTCGCGCACTGAGGGTTCCGCACAAACTTACCTGTGAAAATAATCGAATTTTCAAATCGAGTATCGAAGATTTTTCCGAATCACAAAAATAGTTTATTTATTGGTGACGTAACTACTTTACAGTTTTCAGAATTTTTCCTACATTTGAGCTATAAGACTTTTTCTACGACAAATTTCAGGATGTTTAATCAGCGGGAAGTACCCAATAAATTATAATTTCCTTGAGAGTGTCGAAATATGTTTTTTGTAACACCTGCATCTGTTTTTCTCGTTAACTTAGAAATTTAAATTTTTTCACAGCTCCAAGGGACCGCAGACTCCAGTATATGGTTTTAATTTCAATTCAATTGCTCCAGCATTCCCGAGATAAAGGGTCTTGACAGACAGACAACAAAATGATCCTGTAAGGGTTCCGTTTTTTTCCGTTTGATGTACGGGACCCTATATAAAGTGAATAATAGAAGCGTCGTGACGTCACCAATGACGTCATAGTTGCGAGACGTTTCAGCAAAGCGGGAAAAAATACTAGGCTAGCATAAACTACTAGAGGTGGGGTTTCAGGTTATGAAAAGGCTTTTTCAACACTTAATGACGTTGAATGTGACGTTTACGCTGACGTGAAGGCTTCAGCGTCCCGATAAAAAGTACTAGGCTCTCATAAATAGTAATGCGTGGTTGTGATGTCACAAAGCTTTCAGAAAGAGCAGAAAACCAAACGCTATAAATTGAAATGGTGTAGTTTTTTGTATAGTAATTATTTTATAGAAGTTATAATTTCTACAAAGTTTTCTAAAAAATGGTTTTTTTGTTTTATTAGCGTAGTATTTCCTCAAATTTATATGTTTAATTTATTACGTGCTAGGTTCTACTTGGTATGAATTTTCTTGAATCGTTCTTGTAGTTTTTTGATTTTATTATTTACAAACAAAAATATTAACTTACAAATCTTTTCTCTATGAGATTGGAATAGAAGTATTATTAGTTTTATAAAATCTCTTTGAATAAATTGTTTTGGTTCAAAGAAGGTTCGGAATACGTACGTATTGTAATAAAAAATATCATACAAGTCTTAATAAAATACTAACAAATTAAATACATGGGTAAGTCCTTGCCCCGATTTCTTAAATTGTTTCTATAGTGCTACGTTGCTACGAAACTCGTAGCTACGTGCTACGGTACTCGTAACTATGAACTACGTTGCTACGGTTTTCATAGCCGTAGTACTCCATGACGTCGAACATGACGTTACCACAGCGAAAAGTTTCAGGCCATGCAGAATAACATACTAAGGCTGCATAAACGGAAAAAGGTTCTAAAAGCTTTCCTATTGCTGTAACAAGTGAAAGCTTGAACTAATTTAATTCTCCAAATATGTAACTGTTCATTTATTACATTTTATGTATCCATGCGGTACTTCCTGAAGCTATTGGGTAAAACAAGTGAACCAGATTTTTTTTAAGATTGGTAATATTTTACTCGTGGCTACGATAAAACTCGTAGCTCGTTGTTACGTATGTCGTAGCTGTCCGATTTCAGTGCAGATTTTTTTTTTCGCAAAAAAATGGTCATCACCGAAATAAGACTGACCTTTTTATAAATTTTATTTCTCAAACTGTTAAAAAATTGTTTTGTATTATTTATGCTCAATAGCAAAGTTGAAAATCAGCGTCAGGAAACTACAACGGAAATGTCACTGAACTTATTTGTACGCAGTCGTGAGAGACGCATTAGTATGATTTTTTTTTTTTGATTAATTTAGTTTCTAGATATTTGTTTGAATAATTATTGTGTGGAAACATGTTTTCTTTCTTTCACTTTTAATTTCGGTCTTCGGATATTTATTAGTAGATATTCTTTTGGCAATTACACGTTACATAGACTGACACACCACCATCATCATAAATACCACATCATGACACTACCCAAGTTGGCAGTATTTTCCATTACCTATGCGAGACAAGGCAATGATTGCAACCAACCATTTATTCATCTATTCACTCAAAATTTTTCTAAGCATACCTATTGTGAATACGTATTTTCTGGAGGAACTGACTCCCAAGTCACAGGCAATAAGCCTAGTTTGGGAGCCAGCGATCATATTTAGTGTACTCAATGTATGTCATGAATAAAGTTATTATTATTATATTATTATTATTTAAGGCTATACTTATTGGCAATAGGAGTGTAAAAGAGAGAGAAACGTTTCAAGGCACGTGGCTTCTGAAATTTTTCCTCTTGGAACATTATGTTATCCTAGTACTTTGTGTAGGAAAACTGAAGTTTGTCACCACTGTAACGTCATCGTCTACGTCACGTAGCAACCCGTAGCACCGCGCTACGGTATATTTTATCTTGACTACGACTTTCGTAGCGTCACGAGACTTTCGTAGCGTCACGAGACTTTCGTAGAAATGTGCGCTACGGAATGGAGCAGGAAAGCAGCAACAGGAAATATCTTGACTGGTTTGTTGGTCTAGTGGTTAATGACCTTGACTGCTATGCCGAAGATCGTAGTTTTGATTCCCACCCAAGACAATTGTTTGTGAACATGATTATTAAAATTTGTTTTGTCTGAGTTTAATTTTTTTCTAATATGTATTTAGAAAAATAGGTTAAAAAATATATATAAAAAAAAGTTTGAAGTGATAAAGTTCGCAAAACCTAAAGTGGGTAATTTTTTTCACTTCAAGGTCAAAAACAGCTGAAAGTAAATTATTTTCTGTAAGTGTCATTGAAAATATCTGTAGCAACTTTATTGACAGGCCAATATTAGTAATACAAAAATACGCAATATATAAAGCATTCATTTAAAATAAATGATTTACAGCTCAGCTAGCTGATTTATTTGAGTGAAAGCTTATGCAATTATTGTAAGACAGTTTTAGTCGTAGAATTAATAAAGTTCTTCATTGTTTCATAAAAAATTTACTAACAATAAATATTTGTACAATTCGCACAAATAATAGTACCAAGAAAACTTATAGTATGTTTTCTTGGTACTAAATAAAAGAAAACTACAGAGACAGTACTGCTGTCCCTCTTTTTTCAATAAAGCGTTATGATAAAACATAATGCTACGTTTACATGTGGGCCCAGCCTCGGCCAATCGCAATTGTGTAGCCATTTTATAAACGGGAAAACCCCTTTAACACAATGGCGAGTGACCGAGGCTGGGCCCACATGTAAACGTAGTCGTTGCTACGCACACTCTGGATGCCTGAAACGCTTCAGAAAGTTTCAGCGCTCCAGTCATATGTACTAGCACTGCACGTCATAAAGAGGTTTACGATTTTCCGTAAAAGCTTTCATGAAAGCACACAAACTGCACTATACTGCATATGATATATGATAACACAGGTACAATACTAAGTGTAAGGGAAATAGTTATATGCTGAAACGGTTGAGAGAGTGAGATAGAAGATAGATGACGTAAACCTACACGACGGCAATCATTACCCATTTTGATAAAATGATACATCATAATAATGTTAAAACACCTACAATGGGCTGAGCGATAGTAAACTTTATAAAATCACACAAAAATATAAAGGCGAAAGTTTGTGACCATTATGTAGCCATTTATCATGTTGTTTTGTCATTTTTTAACGCTCGAAGGGCTAAACAGATTTAGATTAAGTAAAGCATGTTCTGCAATAGCACAAAAAGAAAAACATCTTTTTTTTGTTCTCCCTCAAGTATTGCCACAATAAACGGTCCTGTGTGTCTAGCATCCATCGGATTAGCACAACTCTAACCAGGTTGGATTGGTCCACCTTGTAGGAGGCCTTCCAATCCTACATCTTCTGGTACGTGATTTCCATTCCAGAACCTTTTGGCCACAACGGCTATCCGTTCTGCGATGAATTAGTAATTATCTAAACGAATATTATAAAGTGGAAAGATTTGTTTTTTTATTTTTGTTATGATTTATCTAAAAAACTATTTGACCAATTTTAAAATCTTAATTAATTATTTAATCTTAATTTTATTTTAATCAAATATTATTTATTTATTTAAAACAAAGGAAGATATATGCATAATAATACGGTAGATGTTAGATATTTTTTGTCAACTTGTGCAATACTGTTCCTTTAAAGAAATATGACTTCTTTTAAAGTTTTATTTGAAATGATCAGTACCGTTGTGCTCTTCGATCTGTATTTGTTATTTTAATTTTTAAGTATTAGCGTTTACATATATTTATAAATAAATTAAATAAACAAAAATAAAGTCGCTTTTTGACTTCTGAATTTTTATAACAGTCCTATTTATGCACACTCTTCCTTAGCACCCGCGCGCGGCCGCTGCCAACCAACTGTAGAGCCTGCGGGCGCAAACCGTCGCCAAGGCGGCGGCGGGCGGCGGGCGCCCGCGGCGCCGGTCAGCGGCAGCCACGAACAACCGCTCACACCGCGGCCGTAAACCGCGTCGTGAAAACTGATTTAATTTTTTATATACATATTTAAATTCTACAGAAGCTGCGGGCCCACTACCGTGGCGGCAGCGGGGGAAAACCGCGTCGTGAGTTCTCTCCCTGAGGGTTCCGCACAAAATTTACCAATAAAAATAATCCAATTCCCGGATCAATTATCGAAGATTTTTCCAAGTCGCAAAAATAGTTTCTTTTTTGGTGACGTAACTACTTTACAGCCGCAGCCGCCACCGGGATTCCGATCCCGATTTCGGCCACCGTAGATGCGGGCTTGCGGACGGCGAGCAATGGGTAGTTTGCTGTCCGAACGTCCAGTAACCGACTGGACCGAGTCTAAGTCGTCGACGGCACGTACTGTTCCCGCGCGCTTCAAGGAGCTGTTAGCAAACCGTAGAGGTCCAGCAGGGTTGAAGCCTGCTGGGGTCATGGGTCAGCTTCTGAAAGAAAGGCTCGGCCCCAGCACAATAGGCAACAAAGGAACGGGGTAAGTTTTTAGTCAGTAAGAGTCTGACACTATTTCTTGCTCCGCCCAAGAACGGGATCTGTCATTGGATAATTTTACCTACCATAAAAAAAACACCTGTAACTGTTTTCCTCGCTAACTTAGAAGTTTGATTTTTTCAGAGCTTCAAGGGACCGTATATGGTTTTAATTTCAATTCAATTTCTCCAGCGTTTGCGAGATAAAGGGTCATGACAGATCGACAGACAGACAATAAAGTGATCCTGTAAGGGTTCCGTTTTTTTCCTTTTGAGGTACGGGACCCTATAAAAGTGGATTATAGAAGCGTCGTGACGTCACCAATGACGTCATAGTTGCGAGACGTTTCAGCAAAGCGGGAAGAAGTACTAGGCAAGCATAAACTACGAGAGGTGGGGTTTCAGGTTATGAAAAGGCTTTTTCATATGATGACGTTGAATGTGACGTTTACGCTGACGTGAAGGTTTCAGCGTCCCGATAAAAAGTACTAGGCTCTCATAAATAGTAATGCGTGGTTGTGATGTCACAAAGCTTTCAGAAAGAGCAGAAAACAAAACGCTTTAAATTTAAATGCTGTAGTTTTTTGTATAGTAATTATTTTATACAAGTTATAATTTCTACAAAATTTTCTAAAAATGGTTTTTTTGTTTTATTAGCGCAGTATTTCCTCAAATTTATATGTTTAATTTATTACGTGCCAGGTTCTACTTGGTATGAATTTTCTTTAATCGTTCCTGCAGTTTTTGATTTTATTATTTACAAACAAAAATACTAACTTACAAATCTTTTCTCTATGAGATTGGAATAGAAGTATTACTAGTTTTATAAAATCTCTTTGAATAAATTGTTTTGGTTCAAAGAAGGTTCGGAATAAGTACGTATTTTAAACAAAAAAGTCATATAAGTATTATTAAGCCTACAGGTAAAATAACATACGGGTTAGTCCCTGCCCCGATTTCTTAAAATGTTGCTACGGTGCTACGAAGCTACATTGCTACGAAACTCTTAGCTACGTGCTACGGTACTCGTAACTATGAGCTACGTTGCTACGGTTTTCGTAGCCGTAGTACTCCATGACGTCGAACATGACGTTACCACAGCGAAAAGTTTCAGGCTATGCAGAATAACATACTTAGGCTGCATAAACGGAATACGGTTATAAAAGCTTTCCTATTGCTGTAACAAGTGAAAACTTTATCGTTGTGGTTTCGTGAAAACTATTAATAGGGTTTTGCTAGATCAGCTTGAACTAATTTAATTTTCCAAATATCTAACAGTTCATTTATTACATTTTATGTATCCATGCGGTTCTTCCTGAAACTATTGGGTAAAACAAGTGAACCAGAATTTTTTTAAGATTTTTTTTTTAAGACTCGTGGCTACGACAAAACTCGTAGCTCGTTGTTACGTATGTCGTAGCAGTCCAATTTCCATCCAGCGTTTCCGAGATAAAGAGTCTTGACATACCGACAGACAGACAACCAAGTGATCCTGTAAGGGTTCCGTTTTTTTTCCTTTTGAGGTACGGGGACCCTATTAAAAGTGGATAATAGAAGCGTCGTGACGTCACCAATGACGTCATAGTTGCGAGACGTTTCAGCAAAGCGGGAATAAATACTAGGCTAGCATAAACTGCGAGAGATGGGGTTTCAGGTTAAGAAAAGGCTTTTTCATATGATGACGTTGAATGTGACGTTCACGCTGACGTGAAGGTTTCAGCGTCCCGACAAAAAGTACTAGGCTCACATAAATAGTAATGCGTGGTTGTGATGTCACAAAGCTTTCAGAAAGAGTAGAAAACAAAACGTTATAAATTGAAATGGTGTAGCTTTTTGTATAGTAATTATTTTATAGAAGTTATAATTCTACAAAATTTTCTAAAAAAAAGATGATTTTGTTTTATTAGCGTAGTATTTCCTCAAATTTATATGTTTAATTTATTACGTGCTAGGTTCTACTTGGTATGAATTTTCTTTAATCGTTCCTGCAGTTTTGGATTTTATTATTTACAAACAAAAATACTAACTTACAAATCTATGAGATTGGAATAGAAGTATTACTATTTTTATAAAATCTCTTTAAATAAATTGTTTTGGTTCAAAGAAGGTTCGGAATACGTACGTATTGTAATAAAAAATATCATACAAGTCTTAATAAAATACTAAAAAAATAAATACATACGGGTAAGTCCTTGCCCCGATTTCTTAAATTGTTTCTATAGTGCTACGTTGCTACGAAACTCGTTGCTACGTGCTACGGTACTCGTAACTATGAGATACGTTGCTACGGTTTTCGTAGCCGTAGTACTCCATGACGTCGAACATGATGTTACCACAGCGAAAAGTTTCAGACCATGCAGAATAACATACTAAGGCCGCATAAATGAAAAACGGTTAACGGTCCGATTTCCAACCAGCGTTTACGAGATAAAGGGTCTTGACAGACCGACAGACAGACAAAAAAGTGATCCTGTAAGAGTTCCGTTTTTTTTCCTTTTGAGGTACGGGACCCTATAAAAAGTGGATAATAGAAGCGTCGTGACGTCACTAATGACATCACAGTTGCGAGACGTTTCAGCAAAGCGGGAATAAATACTAGGCTAGCATAAACTACGAGAGGTTTTTTTTTTTTTTTTTTTGTGGTAGGTAAAAATCATCTAATGACGAATCCCGCCCTTGGGTAGGGCGGGAAACAGTGTCAGACTTTTACTGACTAAAAAACCTACCTTTCCATTCCTTGCCTTTATCCTGGGGCCTTTGGTGACAGTCTCACATAACCTTTGGCCCCAGTAGGCTTCGGCCCTGCTGGACCCCTACAGTATGCTGACAACTCCTTGAGGCGCGCGGGAACGGTGCGCGCCGTAGACGACCTGAGCTCGGACCGGTCTGTTACCGGACGGACGGACAGCGAGCTACCCATTGCCCACCGTCCGCGAGCCCGCGCCTACGGTGGCCGGAAATTGGGATCGGAAACCCGGCGGCGGCGGCGGCGTGTCCGCCTTTGCCTAAGGCGGTCGGCCTCCTCCTTTACTAGCATTACTGCTTCGCAGAAGGAGGCGACCGCCCGCCACTCCTCCTCGCTCCGGAGCATGGCTTGAACCAAGCCCCGGCGCGAGAGATCGCCGCCGATCGCCCCCACGAGGACACGGCACTGCTCTTCCCAAGCGGGGCACACCTCGACTGTGTGCTCCACCGTGTCCACCGGAAACTACGAGAGGTGGGGTTTCAGGTTATGAAAAGGCTTTTACATATGATGACGTTGAATGTGACGTTCACGCTGACGTGAAGGTTTCAGCGTCTCGATAAAAAGTACTAGGCTCTCATAAATAGTAATGTGTGGTTGTGATGTCACAAAGCTTTCAGAAAGAGCAGAAAACAAAATGCTGTAAATTGAAATGCTGTAGTTATAATTCCTACAAACTTTTCAAAAAAAAAGATGATTTTGTTTTATTAGAGTAGTATTTGCTCAAATTTATATGTTTAATTTATTACGTGCTAGGTTCTACTTACTATGAATTTTCTTTAATCGTTCCTGTAGTTTTTGATTTTATTAATTACAAACAAAAATACTTACTTACAAATGTTTTAATAGAAGAGAGAGATTGTAATAGAAGTATTATTAGTTTTATAAAATCTCTTTGGATAAATTGTTTTAGTTCAAAGAAGGTTCGGAATACGTACGTATAGTAATAAAAAGTATTATATAAGTATTCATACTTTATATTAAATTAAAAAAAAATCTAATAAAATTATAACATACCTGCCCCGATTTCTTAAATGTTGCTATGGTGCTACAAGTTGCTAAAAAACTCGTAGCTACGTGCTACGGTACTCGTAGCTATGACCTACGTTGCTACGGTTTTCATAGCCGTAGTACTCCATGACGTCGAACATGACGTTACCACAGTGAAAAGTTTCAGGCCATGCAGAATAACATACTAAGGCCGCATAAATGAAAAACGGTTATAAAAGCTTTCCTATTGCTGTAACAAGTGAAAGCTTTATCATGTGTGGATTCGTGAAAACGATAAGTAGGGTTTTGATAGATCAGCTTAAAATAATTTATTTCTTCAAATATGTAACTGTTCATTTATTACATTTTATTGTGTATTTTTGCAATACTTCCTAAAGCTATTGGGTTAAATAAGCAAACTAGAAAAAATAGAAGATAAAAACATATTTTACTCGTTGCTACGAAAAAACTCGTAGCTCGTGGTTATGTCGTAGCAGTCTTATTTCAGTGTTTATTGTTTTTTTTTTCGATTTTCAATTTTGCGTGACATATTTTTATTTTTTCGTAAAAAAATTGTCAGCACTGAAAGAAGACTGACTTTTTTAATATTTTATTTCTCAAACTGTTAAAAAATGGTTTTGGATTACATACACTCAAAGGCAAAGTTGAAAATCAGCATCAGGAAACTACTACGAAAATGTCAGGCATTCTACTGAACTGGACTTATTTGTACACAGTCGTGACACACGCATTAGTGAAGTTTTTTTTTCTGATTAATTTAAGTTTCTAGATATTTGTTTGATTATTTATTGTGTAGAAACGTTTTTTTTTTCTTTAGATATTACACTTTTAATTTTGGTTCAGATGTTTATTAGTTGATATTCTTTTGGCAATTGCACATTGTATAGACTGAAAGTTTTTTTTGAAAGTCATAAAAACTATAACATATTTTGATACAGAAATAAAACCCTTGGTATTTTTTATTAGCACTCTACGAAGTTGCACTTGTGCAGTGTATGGCGGCACACCACCACCAATCATAAATACCACATCATGACACTACCAAAGTTGGCAATATTTTGCGAGACAAGGATAAACTTATTGGCAATAGGAGTGTAAAAGAGAGAGAAAACGTTTCAAGGCACGTGGCTACTGAAATTTTTCCTCTTGGGACAGTATGTTATCCTAGTACTTTGTGTAGGAAAACTGAAGCTTGTCACCACTGTAACGTCATCGTCTACGTCACGTAGCAATCCGTAGCACCGCGCTACGGTATATTTTATCTTGACTACGATTTTCGTAGCGTCACGAAGTTTTCGTAGCGTCACGAGATTTTCGTAGAAATTTGCGCTACGGAATGGAGCAGGAAAGCAGGACCAGGAAGTTACTTCAAGCCATGCTCCGGAGTGAGGAGGAGTGGCAGGCGGTCGCCTCCTTTTGCGAAGCAGTAATGCTAGCAAAGGAGGAGGCCGACCGCATTAGACAAAGGCGCACGCGCCGCCGCCGCCGCCGGGTTTCCGATCCCGATTTCCAGCCACCGTAGGCGCGGGCTCGCGGACGGTGGGCAATGGGTAGCTCGCTGTCCGTCCGTCCGGTAACAGACCGGTCCGAGCTCAGGTCGTCTACGGCGCACACTGTTCCCGCGCGCCTCAAGGAGTTGTCAGCAAACTGTAGGGGTCCAGCAGGGCCGAAGCCTACTGGGGCCAAAGGTTATGTGAGAATGTCACCACGGGCCCCGGGACAAAGGCAAGGAACGGAAAGGTAGGCTTTTAGTCAGTAAAAGTCTGACACTATTTCCCGCCCCACCCAATGGCGGGATTTGTCATTGGATGATTTTACCTACGGTAAAAAAAAAAAAGCTCAGCTAGCTGATTTATTCGAGTGAAAGCTTATTGGTTGCGCAAATAAGCTTGGTGTGGACTGTAAGTTTGAAAAAGCGATCTAAGGTTTGTTAACAATATGCAGGTACTGTGCCTGGCGTTTATTGATGGGATGAAGTATTAGGGAGGAACACTGACCTTTTGACCTCGAAGGTTCCACGTGGCGCCGGCCGGCGAACCTCGACTTCGCACATTTAACCACTGCCAGGTCCTGTATTGCACTACACTGCACTATTGTTGAGTCTTTGAATGGTTGGATCACGAAATAGTCAATTTTCTTGTAATTTCGAGCGGGCGATGTTAGCGGAGCGGTCACATTCACAATCGATGCACAAACGTCAATGTCATTCCATTTCTTGAGGTCGTGCGGGGGAAGGGAAACGGAAGGGATAGGATTGCTAGGCCAAAAAATAAATTACAAAAAACAAAATCGCGGATCATAGCAAATTGGCGCAACCATTCCCCCCGGGTTTGAAGGGTTACCTTCAAAGAAAAGGAAAAAACAAAAGCGAAACTAAACCCTATTACTATATCTAAACTATCAATACTAGGTAGCGAAACAACTTATAACTAACTATGCCACTACTACTGATTAGGCAGAGGGCAGAGGCGAATAACCGGACGCAGGTACGATCCAGTTGCGGTTTTAACCTTTACGACTCGCGTTATTCCGTTCGAACCCGGAAAAACTTCTTCCACTACACCAAGAGGCCAGTGCAGAGGAGGCGCACTCTCAGTCTTCAGTATCACCACAGTACCGACTGTGACTGGATCTGAAGGAGTGTTCCACTTTTGACGCGACTGCAGCGTATGCAGATAATCTGTCCTCCATCGCTTCCAAAAGGACTGAACTAAGCTATCTAGCAGAGCGTGACGCGGGTGAAGCTGCAGTTTGTCAGTCTCGACATCTAAAGCGGGCAAATATTTAAGAGGAGTCGTCGTCAAGAAGTGAGCCGGCGTCAACGCTAGTGGCTCCGATGGATCACTAGACAAAGTCCGACACAACGGACGCGTATTCATCAACGCCTCTACCTGAGCGAGTACGGTGCTCAACTCCTCGTACGAGAGAATCTGTTCGCCTATGACCCGAAACAGGTGCGACTTAAGGCTTTTAATATTCGCCTCCCAATTGCCACCAAAATGACTAGCCGCTGGCGTATTAAAACACCAATCAATGCGATTCTCAGCTAAGACATGGGCGAATTCACGTTGGTAGTACTTGGAGCGTAAGAATGTATGTAATTCCGAAATATTGCGTCGCGCTCCAACATAATTTGTGCCGTTGTCAGAGTATAAGCGCTTAACGGGACCACGGCGAGATAAAAATCGTTTAAATGCAGACATAAAACCCTGCGTACTCAAATCACTGGTTAACTCTATGTGAACTGCACGAGTTGTCATACAAACGAATAGGCAAATGTATGCCTTTGTGGAACGTATACCACGACCACGGGCAATAGTGACTTTAAACGGTCCAGCATAGTCCGTCCCAGTATGTATGAAAGGTTTCACCGTCTGTACAACACGACAAGAACGATGGTCGGCCATTTCCGGCGCGTTGAAACGCGGGCGGAGCTTAAAGCAGGGCACACATCTGTGCACTCTAGCGCGTATCAAATTGCGAGCGGAAAGTATCCAGTACTTCTGTCGAAGAATGGACATTAATAAATCGGGACCAGCGTGACAATTCACCTTATGGTGATAATCCACCAACAAATCCAAAACGTGATCCTTGCATGGTAGAACTACTGGATGCATTTGTTCAAACTCTAACTTAGCATTTCGCAGACGGCCACCGACACGAATGAGTCCGTCTTGCAAAAACGGTTTCAAATGTTGAAGTGCGTGACTACAAGGTTTATGTGATTCCAAACTACGAAATTCTATTGAAAAATAAAATTTCTGCAACTCTCGAAGTACAACTGATTCAGCTCTATCCAAATCAGCTGCGATTATAGAACCACGCGATGGTAATAATCTCAAAAATCTTAGGACGTAAACTACACAGCGTAATAGTCTCGACCAAGACGAGACTCGATTAGACAACAACAAAACAACTGACTCTTCACGCGGAACTGATACTACAAGCGTATGTTTCTTCTCCTCGGGTGGCTCTGAAACAGTAGCGGGGTTAAACGGAGCATTTGGCCACTCGTTAGGAGTGGTATGAAGCCAGGGAGGGCCACAAAACCAAAGCGGATGATTTAAAATTTGCGCAGGAAGCAAACCACGTGAGAGACAATCAGCTGGGTTTTCTGTTCCAGCGACATGGAATATATTTTCCGGTGACAATTCAGCTTGAATCTTAGCCACCCTATTTGCGACAAACGTGCCCCATCGATGGGGTGAAGAGTGGGCCCAACATAGAGCAACGGTTGAGTCTGAAAACGCTACAATTCTCTCTATATTAATGCGAGGACGACAAGTTTTGACTATAGATGTAATCAATTGAACCAACATAAGAATAGCGCAGAGTTCGAGACGAGCAAGAGAGACAACCTTACGAGGAGATACCTTTGATTTTGCGCTAATGAGGAAAACTGAAATGTTATCGCCATTTTGGACCTGAAAGTAAACCACTCCCCCGTAAGCCCTCTCACTGGCGTCTGCGAAACCTACCACATTAACAACAGTGTCTGGTACTATACCAACATGGCGAGGAATCTGTATCTGATCGAGCATTGGAAGCTCTTTCCTATAGCGAGCCCACAACTTAGCAACACTGTCAGGAGCGGTGTCGTCCCAATCACAGTTGGAAAGCCAAAGCTCTTTTATAAGCAGCTTTGCATACAAAACGACAGGAGCTACAAAACCCATTATATCCCATATCCGAGCTACACATGCTAGGATAACGCGTTTGGTACAAGTTGGCGGAGTCGAGCTAATTTTAAGACTGAACATATCAGTTGCGGGTGACCAACTTAAACCAAGGATCTTATGCGAATCACTATCATCGAATTCCTTTACCGAAGTCAACCGGTGTGACGGTGGAATCGACTCTAATGTAGCTTGCGAGTTGCTTGTCCATTTCACCAGATCAAATTGACCGGACATCATGAGGCTGATTACTTGAGCAGCGGTCTCTATAGCCTCTGCTTCACTAGGTACACTGTACACAAAATCGTCCATGTACAATCCGGTTTCAATAGTGGCCCTTGCTTTCGGGTATGTATCACCCTCGTCAGCGGCCAACTGCTTGATAGTGCGAAGAGCGTGAAAGGGACTAGACTTAAGCCCAAAACAAACACGATTGAATTCGTAAACCTTCAAAGGTTCCTGCGGAGAAAATCTATACAAGAAGCGTTGGAATCTACGGTCACATTCTCTGATTCCAATACTAAGAAACATTTGCCGAATATCGGCAGAGAGTGCAATAGCAAACAAGCGAAAATTTACTATTATTTCAAATAAGTTACCCTGGAGGTTCTGACCACAATACAAGATATCGTTAAGCGATATGCCAGTACTAGTTTTAGCGCTACCATCCATAACCACACGCAGTTTAGTTGTAAGCTTGTCTTCTCTAACAACTCCATGTTGCGGGATGATGTAAAACGGGCAATCACGTGTCTCCCCAGTCTCGGCAGGCGCTGATGAGATATAACCTTTATCTAAATATTCGATCAGCACATCATCATAGGCTTGCTTCAACTTAGGAGACGCCTGCATCTTACGTTCCAAGCATAGAAAGCGTTTTTCTGCGGAGGCACGGGAGCCACCGAGCGAAAAAATATCACCCTTGAAAGGGAGCGCGACAACATAACGACCATCTTTATCACGAGTAGTCGTGCGGGTATAAATCTCCTCAGTGACCTGATCCTCAGGGCTGAGAATAGGCGGGACATTGACCTCTTCAATCTCCCAGAACTTGCGGATGGTAGACTCAAGCGGCGGCTCGACGGTGCAACAGTGCGACACAGTCGAGTAACTATCTAAACAAGCGGGTGCGGAACCAACTATAACAAACCCGAGAACTGTTTCCAGTGCGTGCGGAGCGGGGTACATCGGAAGACCTTGAATTTTACGTGATAACTGGAGATGCGGGAGAATCGAAGCACCGATCAATAGATCGATATCTCCAGGGAAAGCGTAATTTCCGTCGGCTAACTGCAAGTTCTTAAACTCCGTCAGCATGGACGTGTCAACCGGTACCGTGGGCAACCGTTCCGTAATCTTATCTGCGACTAGCGAATCCATTTCAAACGAAATATTACGATTAAAACGTGAACTAAATATTATTTTAATAGAACCGTGAATCGTTGCCTTTAAACCTCCAAAACCTTTCACTTCTGAGCGGGATGACCAATTATTAAAACTAAAACCAAGGCGTTGACAACAATCCCGAGTAATAAAATTACTCTGGGAAGCGCCATCTAGTAGCGCTCGAACGGTGTGCGGTTTGCCAAAGGCATCTACAATGACAACTTGCGCGGTCGCAAGTAAAACGGTAGTGATTTGAGTACCAGCGGCGGAAAGCGAACACAATGTTACGTCGTTTGCACTTGCAGCAGGCCGCGCGTCACAAGCGTCGCGCGTCTGCGCAGGCTGCGGCTGCGATGGCAGCTTACTACTCTCAAAATGTAAGAAGGTATGATGTCTAGCTAGACATTTACGACAGCTAACACCACTGTTACATGACGTAACCAGATGTTTGTCACTTAGACAATTAAAACACAAATTATTAGTGCGGACAAAATTGTAACGATCCCTAGGCGATAATCTCTGAAATTCCGAACACTTGTACAGCTGTGTATGGCTACCCTTACACAGAGAACAGTCAGGTGTTGAGGCGGTATTAACTAGCGTATGTGCAGTCTTGACTGACTTCGATGACGCGTCTATACGGCGATCGGAACCTGTCCTATTCGTGACTTCATGACGTGCCGACGTGCGCTGCAATACCTTAATATGGTCGCGAATAAAAGATTCTAAATCTTTGAACTTAGGTATTTCGTTACCGCGCTGAGTCGTTTCAAACAGACGAACAGTTTCAGGATCTAATTTCTTTAAACCGATATACAAAAACAAAAAGTCACAGAGGTCATTGACCTTTAGGTTCTTTACTGCACGAACAGATGATGCGAAAATATTTAAAAACTTCTCTAAATTATGATCGTTACAAACGGAAAAACCTTTCAAATCGAATAATTGATCTAAATATGCGGTGGCTACTAATCGCTTATCTTCGTATTTTGTTTTTAAAGTGTTCAAAACTAAAGTGTAATTTTCAGCGCTAAACGTAATTCCAGCACAGACAGCCTTTGCCTTACCGGTCAATTTTTCTACGAGATAATGCAATCTCTCGTGATCTGTCAGCGATGTGTTCCTATGTATTATATTTTCGAAACTATCTATAAATAAATTCCAATTTCGAATGTCACCATTAAATTCAGGTATTTGAATTGGCGGCAATCGTGGGCGTTCGCGAGGAGGGTTGGATAAACCACTCGCGGGGGGGGGAGTCTCTAAACTCCTAGCAATACGTTTGATACGACAATACAAGTCATCAAAGGACGACAATGCCTGATAACTCACACAGTAATCAGGATTTAACTCCAACTCTAAAATGTTTATATTATTAATTGTAGATTCAAAATCCGCGCGCAAACTATCTAAAGTTTCCAACGAACACAAGAAAGCATCTCTAATCGCCAGATCCGAGGTTTGCAAAGATTTATCACAAATTGATTGAACACGTGAAAACTGTGAGTCCCTCTTAGCGTATAAAAGCTTTAACTGAACCTTTAAATCAGTACTAACCTTAGTGCCCTTAAGAGACATCTTGTTTTGATATATTCACACTATACACTCAAACAAACACTTAACGAATTATTAAGTAAGCGATAATTATCAGATAACAATATGGTAATATTGTAAACAACAAAGCGAACGGCGAACGAACGGAATAACCTGAATCAATGAGTGAATATTACCCAATTTCTCGATTAAATCATTCACGTCGTTCATATGCGTATATAATCTATGGTTTATCCGTTTCCTACAAATATTCACTCAACAATGAACGGGTATTTTTGAAATGCGTCTACCTACATGCAATTTGTAGGACTTCCGAATGAATTTTGTCAAGAAAAAGAATGCGATCGATTTATATCTACGCTGATATTTACGTAGGTAACTATAATTATGCGGTGCGGTTGACGGCGTAGGTACCGTAATTATCAATGGCTCTTTAACTATACGAGCGAAATAACGATTAGTTGCCTAAATGCCTAGATGCGGGTTTTCTACTATTTTATCTAGGTAAACAGGCGCGTTGCGTTTATTCCCTATGGAACAAATACTATATTGCGAAATTACAAGAAAATGATTCACGATCCTGCTCGTAGGACCAAAAGTAATGGTTGCGCAAATAAGCTTGGTGTGGACTGTAAGTTTGAAAAAGCGATCTAAGGTTTGTTAACAATATGCAGGTACTGTGCCTGGCGTTTATTGATGGGATGAAGTATTAGGGAGGAACACTGACCTTTTGACCTCGAAGGTTCCACGTGGCGCCGGCCGGCGAACCTCGACTTCGCACATTTAACCACTGCCAGGTCCTGTATTGCACTACACTGCACTATTGTTGAGTCTTTGAATGGTTGGATCACGAAATAGTCAATTTTCTTGTAATTTCGAGCGGGCGATGTTAGCGGAGCGGTCACATTCACAATCGATGCACAAACGTCAATGTCATTCCATTTCTTGAGGTCGTGCGGGGGAAGGGAAACGGAAGGGATAGGATTGCTAGGCCAAAAAATAAATTACAAAAAACAAAATCGCGGATCATAGCAAATTGGCGCAACCACTTATGCTATTATTGTAAGACAGTTTTAGTCGTAGAAATAATAAAGTTCTTCATTGTTTCATAAAAATTTTACTAACAATAAATATTTGTACAATTCGCACAAATAATAGTACCAAGAAAACTTATAGTATGTTTTCTTGGTACTAAATAAAAGAAAACTACAGAGACAGTATTGCTGTCCCTCTTTTTTCAATAAAGCGTTATGATAAAACATAATGCTACGTTTACATGTGGGCCCAGCCTCGGCCAATCGCAATTGTGTAGCCATTTTATAAACGGGAAAACCCCTTTAACGCAATGGCGAGTGACCGAGGCTGGGCCCACATATAAACGTAGTCGTTGCTACGCACACTCTGGATGCCTGAAACGCTTCAGAAAGTTTCAGCGCTCCAGTCATATGTACTAGCACTGCACGTCATAAAGAGGTTTACGATTTTCCGTTAAAGCTTTCATGAAAGCACACGAACTGCACTATACTGCATATGATATATGATAACACAGGTACAATACTAAGTATAAGGGAAATAGTTATAAGCTGAAACGGTTGAGAGAGTGAGATAGAAGACAGATGACGCAAACCTACACGACGGCAATCATTACCCATTTTGATAAAATGATACATCATAATAATGTTAAAACACCTACAATGGGCTGAGCGATAGTAAACTTTATAAAATCACACAAAATAATAAAGGCGAAAGTTTGTAACTGTGTATGTAGCCATTTATCATGTTGTTTTCTCATTTTTTAACGCTCGAATGTCTAAACAGATTTAGATTAAGTAAAGCATGTTCTGCAATAGCACAAAAGCAGATGTTTTTCTGGAAAAACATCTTCTTTTTTTTCTCCCCCAAGTATCGCCACAATAAACGGTCCTGTGTGTCTAGCATCCATCGAATAAGCGCAACCCTAACCAGGTTGGATTGGTCCACCTTGTAGGAGGCCTTCCAATCCTACATCATCCGGTACGTGGTTGCCATTCCAGAACCTTTTGGCCACAACGGCTATCCGTTCTGCGATGAATTAGTAATTATCTAAACGAATATTATAAAGAGGAAAGATTAGTTTTTTTATTTTTGTTATGATTTAACTAAAAAACTATTTGACCAATTTTAAAATCTTAATTAATTATTTAATCTTAATTTTATTTTAATCTAATATTATTTATTTAAAACAAAGGAAGATATATGCATAATAATACGGTAGATGTTAGATATTTTTTGTCAACTTGTGCAATACTGTTCCTTTAAAGAAATGTGACTTCTTTTAAAGTTTTATTTGAAATGAGTAGTACCGTTGTGTTCTTCGATCTGTGATTGTTATTTTAATTTTTAAGTATTAGCGTTAAATATATTTATAAATAAATTAAATAAACAAAAATAAAGTCGATTTTTGACTTCAGAATTTTATAACAGTCCTATTTATGCACACTCTCCCTTACCACCCGCGCGCGGCCGCCGCCAACCAACTGCAGAGCCTGCGGGCGCAAACCGTCGCCAAGGCTGCGGCGGGCGGCGGGCGCCCGCGGCGCCGGTCAGCGGCAGCCACGAACAACCGCTCACACCGCGGCCGTAAACCGCGTCGTGAAAACTGATTTAATTTTTTATATACATATTTAAATTCTACAGAAGCTGCGGGCCCACTACCGTGGCGGCAGCGGGGGAAAACCGCGTCGTGAGTTCTCTCCCTGAGGGTTCCGCACAAAATTTACCAATGAAAATAATCCAATTCCCGGATCAAGTATCGAAGATTTTTCCAAGTCGCAAAAATAGTTTCTTTTTTGGTGACGTAACTACTTTACAGCCGCAGCCGCCACCGGGATTCCGATCCCGATTTCGGCCACCGTAGATGCGGGCTTGCGGACGGCGAGCAATGGGTAGTTTGCTGTCCGAACGTCCAGTAACCGACTGGACCGAGTCTAAGTCGTCGACGGCACGTACTGTTCCCGCGCGCTTCAAGGAGCTGTTAGCAAACCGTAGAGGTCCAGCAGGGTTGAAGCCTGCTGGGGTCATGGGTCAGCTTCTGAAAGAAAGGCTCGGCCCCGGCACAATAGGCAACAAAGGAACGGGGTAAGTTTTTAGTCAGTAAGAGTCTGACACTATTTCTTGCTCCGCCCAAGAGCGGGATCTGTCATTGGATAATTTTACCTACCATAAAAAAAACACCTGTAACTGTTTTCCTCGCTAACTTAGAAGTTTGATTTTTTCAGAGCTTCAAGGGACCGTATATGGTTTTAATTTCAATTCAATTTCTCCAGCGTTTGCGAGATAAAGGGTCATGACAGATCGACAGACAGACAATAAAGTGATCCTGTAAGGGTTCCGTTTTTTTCCTTTTGAGGCACGGGACCCTATAAAAAGTGGATTATAGAAGCGTCGTGACGTCACCAATGACGTCATAGTTGCGAGACGTTTCAGCAAAGCGGGAAGAAGTACTAGGCTAGCATAAACTACGAGAGGTGGGGTTTCAGGTTATGAAAAGGCTTTTTCATATGATGACGTTGAATGTGACGTTTACGCTGACGTGAAGGTTTCAGCGTCCCGATAAAAAGTACTAGGCTCTCATAAATAGTAATGTGTGGTTGTGATGTCACAAAGCTTTCAGAAAGAGCAGAAAACAAAACGCTATAAATTGAAATAGTGTAGTTTTTTGTATAGTAGTAATTATTTTATACAAGTTATAATTTCTAAAAAAAAATCTAAAAATGGTTTTTTTTTGTTTTATTAGCGTAGTATTTCTTCAAATTTATATGTTTAATTTATTACGTGCTAGGTTCTACTTGGTGTGAATTTTCTTTAATCGTTCCTGTAGTTTTTTATTTTATTATTTGCAAACAAAAATACTAACTTACAAATCTTTTCTCTATGAGATTGCAATAGAAGTATTACTAGTTTTATAAAATCTCTTTGAATAAATTGTTTTGGTTCAAAGAAGGTTCGGAATAAGTACGTATTTTAAACAAAAAAGTCATATAAGTATTAATACTACTAATAAACCTAATAACATACGGGTAAGTCCCTGCCCCGATTTCTTAAAATGTTGCTACTGTGCTACGAGGCTACATTGCTTCGAAACTCGTAGCTACGTGCTACGGTACTCGTAGCGATGAGCTACGTTGCTACGGTTTACGTAGCCGTAGTACTCCATGACGTCGAACATGACGTTACCACAGCGAAAAGTTTCAGGCCATGCAGAATAACATACTAAGGCTGCATAAACGGAATACGGTTATAAAAGCTTTCCTATTGCTGTAACAAGTGAAAACTTTATCGTTGTGGATTCGTGAAAACTATAAATAGGGTTTTGCTAGATCAGCTTGAACTAATTTAATTCTCCAAATATGTAACTGTTCATTTATTACATTTTATGTATCCATGCGGTACTTCCTGAAGCTATTGGGTAAAACAAGTGAACCAGAATTTTTTAAGATTAGTAATATTTTACTCGTGGCTACGACAAAACTCGTAGCTCGTTGTTACGTATGTCGTAGCAGTCCAATTTCCATCCAGCGTTTCCGAGATAAAGAGTCTTGACATACCGACAGACAGACAACCAAGTGATCCTGTAAGGGTTCCGTTTTTTTTCCTTTTGAGGTACGGGGACCCTATTAAAAGTGGATAATAGAAGCGTCGTGACGTCACCAATGACGTCATAGTTGCGAGACGTTTCAGCAAAGCGGGAATAAATACTAGGCTAGCATAAACTACGAGAGATGGGATTTCAGGTTTAGAAAAGGCTTTTTCATATGATGACGTTGAATGTGACGTTCACGCTGACGTGAAGGTTTCAGCGTCCCGACAAAAAGTACTAGGCTCTCATAAATAGTAATGCGTGGTTGTGATGTCACAAAGCTTTCAGAAAGAGTAGAAAACAAAACGCTATAAATTGAAATGGTGTAGTTTTTGGTATAGTAGTAATTATTTTATACAAGTTATAATTTCTAAAAAAAAATCTGAAAATGGTTTTTTTTGTTTTATTAGCGTAGTATTTCCTCAAATTTATATGTTTAATTTATTACGTGCTAGGTTCTACTTGGTATGAATTTTCTTTAATCGTTCCTGCAGTTTTGGATTTTATTATTTACAAACAAAAATACTAACTTACAAATCTATGAGATTGGAATAGAAGTATTACTATTTTTATAAAATCTCTTTAAATAAATTGATTTGGTTCAAAGAAGGTTCGGAATACGTACGTATTGTAATAAAAAATATCATACAAGTCTTAATAAAATACTAAAAAAATAAATACATACGGGTAAGTCTTTGCCCCGATTTCTTAAATTGTTTCTATAGTGCTACGTTGCTACGAAACTCGTTGCTACGTGCTACGGTACTCGTAACTATGAGATACGTTGCTACGGTTTTCGTAGCCGTAGTACTCCATGACGTCGAACATGATGTTACCACAGCGAAAAGTTTCAGACCATGCAGAATAACATACTAAGGCCGCATAAATGAAAAACGGTTAACGGTCCGATTTCCAACCAGCGTTTACGAGATAAAGGGTCTTGACAGACCGACAGACAGACAAAAAAGTGATCCTGTAAGGGTTCCGTTTTTTTTCCTTTTGAGGTACGGGACCCTATAAAAAGTGGATAATAGAAGCGTCGTGACGTCACTAATGACATCATAGTTGCGAGACGTTTCAGCAAAGCGGGAATAAATACTAGGCTAGCATAAACTACAAGAGGTGGGGTTTCAGGTTATGAAAAGGCTTTTTCATATCTCAACACTTGATGACGTTGAATGTGACGTTCACGCTGACGTGAAGGTTTCAGCGTCTCGATAAAAAGTACTAGGCTCTCATAAATAGTAATGTGTGGTTGTGATGTCACAAAGCTTTCAGAAAGAGCAGAAAACAAAATGCTGTAAATTGAAATGCTGTAGTTATAATTCCTACAAACTTTTCAAAAAAAAAGATGATTTTGTTTTATTAGAGTAGTATTTGCTCAAATTTATATGTTTAATTTATTACGTGCTAGGTTCTACTTACTATGAATTTTCTTTAATCGTTCCTGTAGTTTTTGATTTTATTAATTACAAACAAAAATACTTACTTACAAATGTTTTAATAGAAGAGAGAGATTGTAATAGAAGTATTATTAGTTTTATAAAATCTCTTTGGATAAATTGTTTTGGTTCAAAGAAGGTTCGGAATACGTACGTATAGTAATAAAAAGTATTATATAAGTATTCATACTTTATATTAAATTAAAAAAAAAAACTAATAAAATGATAACATACCTGCCCCGATTTCTTAAATGTTGCTATGGTGCTACAAGTTGCTACAAAACTCGTAGCTACGTGCTACGGTACTCGTAGCTATGACCTACGTTGCTACGGTTTTCGTAGCCGTAGTACTCCATGACGTCGAACATGACGTTACCACAGTGAAAAGTTTCAGGCCATGCAGAATAACATACTAAGGCCGCATAAATGAAAAACGGTTATAAAAGCTTTCCTATTGCTGTCACAAGTGAAAGCTTTATCATGTGTGGATTCGTGAAAACAATAAGTAGGGTTTTGATAGATCAGCTTAAAATAATTTATTTCTTCAAATATGTAACTGTTCATTTATCACATTTTATTGTGTATTTTTGCAATACTTCCTAAAGCTATTGGGTTAAATAAGCAAACTAGAAAAAATAGAAGATAAAAAAATATTTTACTCGTGGCTACGAAAAAACTCGTAGCTCGTTGTTATGTCGTAGCAGTCTTATTTCAGTGTTTATTGTTTTTTTTTTTCGATTTTCAATTTTGCAGGACATATTTTTTATTTTTTCGTAAAAAAATTGTCAGCACTGAAAGAAGACTGACTTTTTTAATATTTTATTTCTCAAATTGTTAAAAAATGGTTTTGGATTACATACACTCAAAGGGAAAGTTGGAAATCAGCGTCAGGAAACTACTACGAAAATGTCAGGCATTCTACGGAACTTAACTACACAGTCGTGACACACGCATTAGTATTTTTTTTTCTGATTAATTTAAGTTTCTAGATATTTGTTTAATTATTTATTGTGTATGTGTATTTTTTTTCTTTCGATTATACTTTTAATTTTGGGTCAGATATTTATTAGTAGATATACTTTTGACAATTGCATATTATATAGACTGAAAGAACTATAATATATTTTGATACAGATATAAAACCCTTGGTATTATCTATTTGTACTCTACGAAGTTGCATAATCACTTGTGTAGTGTATGGCGGCACACCACCACCATCATAAATACCACATCATGACACTACCAAAGTTGGCAATATTTTGCGAGACAAGGCTATACTTATTGGCAATAGGAGTGTAAGAGAGAGAAAAAACGTTTCAAGGCACGTGGCTTCTGAATTTTTTCCTCTTGGAACTTTATGTTATCCTAGTACTTTGTGTAGGAAAACTGAAGCTTGTCATCACTGTAACGTCATCGTCTACGTCACGTAGCAATCCATAGCACCGCGCTACGGTATATTTTATCTTGACTACGACTTTCGTAGCGTCACAAGATTATCGTACCGTCATGAATTTTTCGTAGCGTCACGAGACTTTCATAGAAATGTGCGCTACGGAATGGAGCAGGAAAGCAGGAACAGGAAATATCTTGACTGGTTTGTTGGTCTAGTGGTTAGTGACCTTGACTGCTATACCCAAGATCGTAGTTTTGATTCCAACGCAAGACAATTGTTTGTGAACATGATTACTAAAATTTGTTTTGTCTGAGTTTAATTTTTTTGTAATATGTATTTAGAAAAATAGGTAAAAAATACACGGTTACACGCTGGTTACACGCTGTATATATATATAAAAAAAAAATTGAAGTGAAAAAGTTCGCAAAACCTAATTATTGCGAACTTTTTCACTTCAATGGTCAAAAGCAGCTGAAAGTAAAATGTTTTATGCAAGTGTTATTGAAAATATCTATAGCAACTTTATTTATGGACAGGCCAATATTAGTAATACAAAAAAATACGCAATATATAAAGCAAACAATATTTCAAATAAATTATTTACAGGCACTTTTGAATTGTCACGAAGTCAGTCAAAAAGAAAAAGATGCGAATAGCACATCCCAAACTGTAGATCTCTATGGAAAAGTATATGCAAGAAAATCTATGGACAACACAAACATAGTCACAAGACACTTCAAGACTTCAAATACTTTAGGGGCACTATTATTCACGACACAAGTTGAATCATGGCCTTCACTTCAGTGACAGATTTTCAGGTCTCTTTCCAAGTGCATAGCGGGGAGCTGTGCGTAACCATAGCAACGACGACCATTTTAGTTCAACTTATTTACCGCCTATAGATATCATGCGTGCATGAGCACGTATGCATGATTTTTCCTCTTTGGCCTAAACTTGGCGCTTGTAGCTGAAGAATCGAAGACTTGGCCGAAAAGTACTAGGATAACATAAACTATGAGAGGTACGCTTATCTTTTTAGTGAAAATAAATAACCTATTTATTGGCACTGACAACAAATTAATTGTATAAGAATATTAAAAATCCATCCCAGAATATGATTATTTTATCTGAAAAAAAAAATCTGGAAGGATATTTGGCATGTTTGCGATGTTAAACTATGATTTTTATCGCTCAGATTAGAAAAAAAAGGACACCAAAATGTAGGTATTTTAGGACCACACATACATTACAATTTTTTTAATTTTATAAAGTTTTTATTTTACATTAAGAATCCTTACACTGTTTCTTAACTCCCTACACTATCTAATTTTATTTACAACCCCTGAGTTCTCAGTAAATTTTATATAGATAAAATATAAATAAAACAGTTCGCATGTGTGCTTAAATAATACTTCAAACTACCATATTTCCTGAGTTAGTCCCATCGATATATATGTATGGTTAGTCCCAACTCAAAATTAGAACCACAATTTAACTGATGTGTATTTTTCTTAAAAACTGAGTTGATAGCGCGGATGCCACCGTCTACGCGGTGTCTACGCAGTCTACGCCGATTGACCTCGACCGTGGCGCCAGAGACCTGCGCATTCGGGTGAAAATGTACTAGGCAAGCATAAACCGAAAGGAAATGTGGTGTACTCCAACCATTTGCGGAATCGATTGCTGAAAGTTCAAGCAAAAGTGAGCACATCTTTTCAATAAAGAAAAGTAATAAAAAAATATTATATACAACCAAGTACATATATATACCATTACTGTACAAGAAGTTAAATAAAAACAAAATACTGCAGGTATTTTGTTATTATTTTAAAACAGTTTTTTTAGTCGTAGAAATGATAAAGTTCTTCATTGTTTCATAAAAATATTACTAACAATAAATATTTGTACAATTTGCACAAATAATACCAAGCAAACATAATATTAAATAAAAGAAAACTACAGAGACAGTACTTCTGTCCCTCATTTATGAATAAAGCGTTATAATAAAACATAATGCTACGTTTACATGTGGGCCCAGCCTCGGCCAATTGCTATTGTATAGCCATTGTACAAACGGGAAAACTCCTTTAACCACGGAGCCTTTAACACAATGGCGATTGGCCAAGGCTGGGCCCACATGTAAACGTAGCATAAACTTAGTCGTTGCTACGCGCACTCTGGACGCCTGAAACGCTTCAGAACGTTTCAGAGCTCCAGTCATATGTACTAGCACTGCACGTCATAAAGAGGTTTACGATTTTCCGTTAAAGCTTTCATGAAAGCACACGAACTGCACACAGATATGATTTATGATAACACATGTACAATTCTAAGTATAAGAGAGATAGTTATAGGCTGAAACGGTTGAGAGAGTGAGATAGAGAGAAAAATGACGTGATCATACACGACGGCAATCATTTCCCCTTTTTTTTTAATCTTAAATTTTGCAAATAGGTCGCTTTCAATCAGGTGACATAGCGGTCAAGCGCGAACCATCAACAATAAAAAAAAAACAGTTTTTACATACACTTGCATTGGGCGATCGATGGTAAACTTTGGAAAATCACACTAACTCTCTTGACGATAAGTCATTACTTGAGGCTAGATATCCTAATTATTATTATTTTTTTTATATTTTTTACTCAAGTAATAAGTTTTACTTGTTCATAAATACGGGTGTAAGAATAGAAAGGCAAAAGTTTGTGACTGTGTGTGTGTGTATGTATGTTTGTTAATTTTAAACTCTCGTAGGGCTAAACAGATTTAGATTGGGCAAAACATGTCCTGCAGTATCACAAAAAGAAGAAGTTCTTTCTGAAAAAGTATGACATACAAGTATTTTATTAATTTCAAAACTATAATACTGTATGCAATAACTTTCCTCGTGTATCAAACGACGTTTTTCAATACACTTTCGAAGAAACTAATAAAAGGGGGTTTATGTTAAATCAAAACATCTAAAAATAAAAATAGTACGCTCCAAGTGCATCGTTTGTAAAGAAAAAGTTAAAACGTAAGTTGACAATGAAACATTTCAGCCAGTTTCAGCTAAAGTTAATGAAATTCAATTTGTAATTACACGCCCTTCATTGAGATCGTCAAACGAGTGGAGGTTTTAGCACTCCAGTCATGTGTACTAGGAGAGCAGGCTATGAAAAGGCAGAAGGAAAACTTTCATGAAATCACATGCTATACACACCAAGAAAGTTTTGGTTCACACAAGCAAACTTTTTAGGGAGAGGGACAGTGATAGACTGAAACAAATGAGAGAACGCGACAGCATACAGATAACGCGATAAGGATAATCATGTGAGTCTCCCCAATCCTATTTAGATAAGTATCCTCCTCCTTAGTCGTTCACTCTTGACAGAGTGGTCGTGGTTGACGATGTTGCGTTTTCGTTGGCGAGTGAGGCTCCCGCGATGCGTCTCCACTTTTCCCGGCTAACGGCGTCTCGGGAACACTGGACTATGGAAGTCCGTGTTGCAGCTCTGATGAGGTCTGTCCAACGCGTAGGTGAGCGCCCGCGTGACCGCTTCCCTTCCACTTGTCCCTGGACAACGAGTCGCTCCATGGAATCTTCGTTGCGAACAATGTGACCAAAATATTTAAGGATTCGTACTTGCACAGTCGACGATAATCTCTGTTTGATTTTTAACTCCTCCAGGATCGAGACGATAAGTATAGATAATACTAAATACCATTAACAACAGGTGGAAACTTATTACCTCGCCATTATTCCCGTAACCGATTGGCAGAGGCCCTGATCGATTGGCGAGTAAAACCGCGGTCTTGTAGCTCGTCGGTAAAGCTCGCTGGTGTATCATTGCAACAGAACATAAGAATTCTTCTGTTCTGTGATCAATGCAATACGAACGACGAGCCTGGCTCGCGGCCCATTGTGTTTGCTTCATTTTCTACTCGGCACGTCGTTCAAAACGGTTTTACTCGCTAGTCGATCAGCAACAACGAGCCGCGAGTAAAACCGACGTTTTTTAAAACCGCGGTGTAGGTACGTACGTCGATCGCCCACTTAAGTCCCAATTTGTAAATGTTTTCAGCTAGAACAGTTCAATAACTCAAGTATTAGGTGACTGAAAATACATTTTTTTTTTAAAGATTTATACCTACTTTGAAATATTAATACAAAATGAATTGTTTTCAATCAGTGGCATTAAATAAGGCTTTCAATAAGTGAGTTTCATAACAATTTAAGTGATAACGAAAATATAGTAGAATTTACTTACACATACGCGGTCTCTATAGCGACCGCCAAACGGTGAATGATACAAGTTTCACAGTAAATTATAGATTTGTATTAATAAAAAAGGGTTGCTAAACGCTTAACTCGAAAATGACTGAAGAAAAAAAAGAAAGACAATTTTTGAAATCTTTTTTGATATCCATTTTTTTAGGGATCTATCCTTACTATAAAGTACTTTAATTTCCGTAGATTTGAATCTATTTCTTTTTAAGGTGTGTCGCTTATCTTCGACAGAACGACCTCCGTCAGTTATTAGTTCTACGTGCCTTCTGGACGCCTGAAACCCTAAAAAATGCTCCAGTGCTCCGGCTCTGCACGTTACAAATAGGTTAATATTTCCAATTATAGATTCACACGAACTGCACATAGCTACTAGTCGAGTATGCTACTATCACGCTTCTACTAGTAGTTTTTACAATTTATTTGATTTCAATTAAGCTTATTACTTTGTTAGGTTGACATTCGTAGCAACCTCCAACAAGCGGCAAGGCTTCATGGTTACTAAGAAAGAACGCTTAAAGGTTAAAATAAAAAGTAAGGAACTTATATGCCTTATTTACATACGTTCTTTGGGTTACACGAATATTCAGGAAACGAGCAACTAATTTAGTCACCATACAGTCACCACATATGACTGACACAAATTCGTTCGAAGCCACGGGGCTACGCGACATTCGTAGAGACCGTCAAAAACAGTGGAATGCTTCAGCACTCCAGCCATGTATACTAGGATAATACGTTAATAGGAGGTTAATATTTCCCACAGTAGAAAACACGGACACCACACAGCTGAGATTTATGGCAACACAAGTAAACCAACGAGGGTGAAAGAAACAATATAGACTATAACTGTAGAGAGAGTGAGATAGCAGAGCCATACGTGCGTTACCCCAGTTATTCAACAGGTGGAAAAGGATAATCCATCACGCTCCTACATTTCCCGTAGGGGTGATAGAGTTGAATGCTACAACCCCGAATTGGCACATTTAACTCATTGACAGTGACACTATTATGTCAAAGCCAGAGTTTATAGATTTTTAATAAACTACTGCGCTTCACCATCAACAATTGCATCACTGCCTACCATCCTGTCAATCAAGCACCAGCACCTGTTTATATGAAATAAAAGGAATCATTACATACCTTAATCCATAAAGTCTACAAAAACGAAAGTCAAAACGTACGTTAAAAAAAATGGAGAGAGGGAACTAAACACCAATGAAATAATAATCTATGATAGCTTCGACTACTCGACAGCGGCCGTCAAACGAGCGGAAGGCTTCAGCGCTCCGGTCATATTTACCAGGAGAGCACGTTATGAAGAAGTGATTTTCAGCTAAGGCCTTTCCTTAAATCACACGGACGATACACAGATGTAATATTAATACAGACTACCATAAAGTGTGAGGGAAACAACGATAGGCTAAAATTCGAGATAGCAAATTGATGACGTAGCATCCACGTGCGTTTCCATGGCTTGTTCTAAAGGGAGCCCCGGTGTCCTGGGACGCAAATCAAAGGAGGAATAT
This sequence comes from Leucania comma, assembly GCA_958295575.1. Taxonomy (NCBI): domain Eukaryota; kingdom Metazoa; phylum Arthropoda; class Insecta; order Lepidoptera; family Noctuidae; genus Leucania; species Leucania comma. Next base: position 22,365,736 of record OY282468.1, read on the forward strand.
AAGTACACCGCAGATCTCCCCCTTTTTATTCTAGTTCTTACAGTCCACCCTAAGGTTGTCTTGTAGATATCGCTGTTAGTGATAAGACCACGATTGTACTCACAGGTTTTGGGGCCTTGGGAAAGTGTGAAAATGCATACCAGGGCCCTGGAATAAAGGCAATGAAGAAACGGGGTAGATTTTTAGTCAGTAAGGGTCTGACATTATCACCCGCTCCGCCCAAGGGCGGGAGATGTCACTGGATGATTTTATCGACCTAAAAAAAATCCATAAGTTTGAGTTTGTTGCTATTTTGGTGTACAATAAAGTTAACTCTATTTTAATCTATAAGAGTGGGTTTTATTCTGTAAAAGTCTGACATCTCGCTCCTCCAGCAAGAGAAGTCAAAGGATAATGAATAAACAAAAAAAAAATTGAAAAAATCTCTGAAAAGAAACTAAAAGCTAATGAAATCCGTGATCGCTACACGCCCTTCAAAACAACCGTCAAACGAGTGGAAGGCTTCAGTGATTCGGTCCTGTGTACTAGGATAGCACGTTATGAAGATGTGGCTTACAGTGAAGGTTTTTCCTGAAAGCGCATGAACGGCACACAGTTTTACCATGAAGCGTGAGGGAGACAACGATAGGCTGAAATTGGAGATAGCAAATTGATGACGTAGTATCCACGTGCGTTGCCACAATATACACAACAAATAAAAACATAACCCTTCTTCACGGTCGAATAACAGTAATAGAAAACCTACAACTATGTTTTTCTACAATTTAACTACAAAGTTAACGATGAAAGTGAGTTAAAACTATACAGCATAGCATAGCATAGCATAAGCCTTAAAATGTTCCCACTGGCTGGGACTCAGACCTCCTTTCTAGGAAATGGCAGTGCGGGTTGGTGGATGCTACATGTCTTCGAATTTTTGGTTCTAAGACATGCCGGTTTCCGCACGATGTTTTCCTTCACCGTTTTGAGAGCAGTAGTTATGAAATAAATTACACAAAGTAATGAGCCTAGCCAGGTTTGAACCCGTAACCTACTTCTGAAGGGAAGGCTCGGCCCTAGTATCAAAGGCAATGAAGGAACGGGGTGGGTCTTCAGTAAGAGTCTGCCACCATTAAAAAAACCCGTAACCCTCGTAAGTCAGGGCCGTGACCACTCAGCCACCACTGCTTTAGATGGCCACAAATAACTCCCGTATCTTATATCAAGTGCATTTCATTATTCAGAATAGTGATGCTGACATTATCGTTATTGATAAAAAAAAAACTATAGGCAAAACACACTAATGAAAATTCTGTGGTCGTAGCGACCGACAAACGGGTGGAAGGCTTCAGCGCTCTGGCCGTTGTGTACTAGGATAGCATGTTATGGAGAAGTGATTTTCAGCGACGATTTTTTTCTGAAAACACGTGAATTCGGTAATGTTACCAGAGGGCTGAGCTTTACTTTGGCCAACAAATCAGCATTCGACATGGCAATTCTGCCACTGTCCCTATTGACAGTGGCGTGGATGAATGTTTTGATACAAGTGAATTCTTTTTATACGTGTTTCTACATACCTACTATTATTTTTTGTTTGTACTAACAACTCATCCCCTCGCCCGCGGGGTTGTATTATTACGTAATTGCGCGCTTTTTCATCACATAAAAATAATTACTTTTTTTTTGGTTTTTTCAAAGCAAAACAAAGATATAGAAAGCATAACTTTCGGCCGAATGAATTCCGTACACCCATTATTACGACAACTAACGTTTTTCAAGATCATTCAAGTTGTACAAACGTATGTACAATCGGCGTTCGAGTTAAGTTGTTTATTAGTTAAATTATTTGTAAGTATGTAAGTTACATTAATAAAAATAAACTTCCAACGATGCATCTTCTGGTGCGCGGTCAGTACTCCAATACCTTTTGGCTCCATTTGCTATCTGTTCAGCGAGCAAAATATCCTGCTAACTGCCACTCACGTTTGGTGATTTTTAGGGTTATTTTGGCAACCTTAGTGCTTCTGTGGATATCATCACTTCTGATGCGATCGCGTAAGGAAAGTCCGAGCATAGCTCTTTTTATTGTTCTTTGGTTGACATTGTATTTGTACTTACCTGAATTTAATAAAACAAAAACGTGTTTTCTTAATAAAAATCTTAAAAACTGTTCTCAAATTCAAATATACTGAATTGTGTCATGGTGACGTGACATTCATAGCGACCGTCAAACGTCCAAAAGGCTTCAGCGCTCCGGTCTTTCGTACTAGGAGTGCACGTTAGCAAGAGGTTAACATTTCTACTGAAAGCTTTCGTGATAGTATACCGACAGCACACAGGCGTTGTACATTATTAACACAAGGAAATTGTCATGCCAAAAAGAGACAGGGATAGCCTGAAACAGGCTTCGGGTGAGATAGCAGTCCATTCACCTATTGGCTTTCACGCGTCGCGCGCGCGTGCTGTAGCGTTGAATAAGACAGTAGATAAAAAATAGTGTCATGTGACTTTTTACAACACCCAATGTTTTAATTTTATAATAGTGTCAAATCTCTTTTATCAGAAAAGTGGTACTTGTAGATTTCATAGACGTCTAATAGTTTTCGTGTACAAAAAAGAGAGAACAACTCACTTAGTGTAAGCCAATAAAAACAATATTTGAATATTTTTTCGGATAGAACTTGTGAGTTGTGACATTTTATTCATCCGTTTCAGCTTCTCAGAACTTCAAAGAATTAGAGATTTATAAAATCCATACGTTACTAATCTTTAAAATTCTCAGCTTTTCTCTACAATTACGAATATTATATGATTAAACCTTTTTCATAAATTTCTCTGACTGTTGTTGAAAACTGCATGAAAATTCTTTCAATAATTTTTGAGTTTATTGCGAATAAAACAAAGTCCCTATATCGTTTCTGTCAGTTGTAAAGACACTATAGGATGTATGATTAATATACAATTAAATTTTACTCATGAATTACAAAATCCATTCATCAGTTTTTGAGTTTATCGCAAATAAAACAAAGTCCCCCATCGTGTTTATCCTATCATCATCTTCCTGCCTTTGTCCCGTTTTATTTGTGGACAGTGCATCCCGTTTTGTTCTTCTCCTGTTTCTCTTCACGCCGCTGTCACTAACTCCTTTTCCTTTCATATACTACAGGATCATAGCAAGACAAAACGATTCTCTTACAACTTTTCAGTCACTGGCGCCCACTTTCAAACTTCCCCTTTTATACTCATTTCTCACTTCATCCATTATCGTCACACCATACATCTATCTAAACATTCTCATATCTGCTAATAATAATAAGATGATAGTCGTGACGGCCAATAGCTTAATAGCTAAGAGATCGACCAACATCTGAGGAGGCACTCGTTAGACAGTTGGATCAAGAGAAGCCAAAGAAACTTAAGAAAGCAACAAGTGATTGGGGTAGGTTATGTTTGGTTATACTACGAGTATAATTAAAATAATAGTTTTCTTATAGCGGGAAATATCTAGAATGAAATTTCTTGTGTAATGTTTATTCCAATCACAAAAAAAGTTTCTAAATTTAAAAAGCTTTTTTAAGTCTGTCCTAGGATTTGCGTATTACACTATGAAATGTAATGTTACTGTACTGTGTATACATTCAATTTCATCCCGCAGATTAATATTAATGAATTAAAAGTTGTATTTTTTATATTGAAATATAAAGAATACAACTTTAGTTTGAACGTGAAAAAAAAATAAAATAAATAAATAAATAAAAAACTCACAAAACTTTTTCAATACACTTTCTCAAAATCCCAACTTTTTTTAGGCACGCAAGGGACTGTTTTCCGCACTAGTGCAAAAAAATGCGTATGCTCGCCTCCAACACAATTTTATAGTAATAAAATTGTTTATCATAACAGGCTGGGCTGCAGCCCACGACTCCATAAAACACTCGCTACGGCTCGTGCGAGCTCCGCCTCGGTCGCAATAACAAACTTTCTGCACTTATATCAAAACGTACTATTGCCTTTATGTACTATATTATTCAAATAACGATTAATAAAGTTGTGCTGAAATTACAACTGATTTGATATTAAAACCAATTGAAAACCTTTAGGAAAAAATAATCTAAGAAAGTCTTTTCTTTTCTTATTTTTAAAAGACTGCTCTACACTGAGAATGACTTTTTTATGTCGTGAGTGTGTTCACAAACATGTAAACTTACATAGTAAACAAGACACCCAGAACCGCATCATCTGTAGGCCATACAAATATAATTATGTTCCGTGTGGGAATCGCTCACCTACTGCTTCAACCATGCCATCAATTTGATAACCAATCAGTCAATTTATTGCTACACCTTTTTTTTACCTTTACTTTTTCACAACGACCATCAAACGGCGGGGAAGGTTTCAGCACTCCGGTTATTTATACTAGGAGAGCACGCTAGAAAGAGATCACAATATCCTGTTTCACTTTTATGAAAATGCACCGACTGAATACGGCATGGCACAACACACACAGATTTGATTTATGAAAACTCAGATAAGACTTTGAGTGAGAGGGATAGTTAGATGCTGAATAATTGAGGGAGTGAAATAGCGGAAAAATAAAGTGGACAGCAACGTGGTGGAAACTTTTCATGACGAGAAAAAAGCCGAAATAGTCGAAAAACGTCCCCTGTTCTACTTAGACTTCCCCAAAGTATCACCGTAACGGCTGTGCGTCTCGCATCCATCGGATTCCAAGGACCATTACCAGGTCATCGGTCCACCTTGGCCTTCCAACGTTACGTCTTCCGGTACGCGGTCGCTAAAATAGAACTTTTCAGCACCATGTACTATTTATCTCTCTCGCCAGGCCATGGTCCGGAGTGAGGAGGGATGGCAGGCGGTCGCCTCCTTCTGCGAAGCAGTAATGCTAGCAAAGGAGGAGGCCGCACGCGATAGGCAACGTCCCTCACGGCCCAGCCGCCGCGGGGATTCCGATTCCGATCCTGATTTTCAGCCAACGTAGGAGCGGGCTTGCGGACGGCGAGCTATGGATAGCTCGCTGTCCGACCGTCCAGTAACCATCCGGACCAAGCCCAGGTCGTCAACGGCGCGCACTGTTCCCGCGCGCCTCAAGGAGTTGTCAGCAAACTGTAGAGACCCAGCCTGCTAGCTGCAGGCAGGCCGTGTCGAAGCCTACTGGGGCCAAGGGTTTGCTTCCGAAAGGAAAGCCCGGCCCTGGTATCTAAGGCCACGAAGGAACGGGGAGGGTTTTTAGTCAGTAAGTGGTTGCGCAAATAAGCTTGATGTTTTAATGGACTGTATGTTTAAAAAGCGATCTAAGGTTTGTTAACAATATGCAGGTACTGTGCCTGGCATGGGATGGAAGTATTAGGGAGGAACACTGACCTTTTGACCTCGAAGGTTCCACGTGGCGCCGGCCGGCGAACCCCGACTTCGTACTTTCAATCACTGCCAGGTCCTGTATTGCACTACACTGCACTATTGTTGAGTCTTTGAATGGTTGGATCACGAAATAGTCAATTTTCTTGTAATTTCGAGCGGGCGATGTTAGCGGAGCGGACACATTCACAATCGACGCACAAACGTCATGTCATTTCTAATTCTTGAGGTCGTGCGGGGGAAGGGAAACGGAAGGGATAGGATTGCTAGGCCAAAAAATAAATTACAAAAACAAAATCGCGGATCATAGCAAATTGGCGCAACCATTCCCCCCGTGTTTGAAGGGTTACCTTCAAAGAAAAGGAAAAACAAAAGCGAAACTAAACCCTATTACTATATCCGTACATATATATCAATGACTATATCTAAACTATCAATACTAGGTAGCGAAACAACTTATAACTAACTATGCCACTACTACTGATTAGGCAGAGGGCAGAGGCGAATAACCGGACGCAGGTACGATCCAGTTGCGGTTTTAACCTTTACGACTCGCGTTATTATGTTCGAACCCGGAAAAACTTCTTCCACTACACCAAGAGGCCAGTGCAGAGGAGGCGCACTCTCAGTCTTCAGTATCACCACAGTACCGACTGTGACTGGATTTGAAGGAGTGTTCCACTTTTGACGCGACTGCAGCGTATGCAGATAATCTGTTCTCCATCGCTTCCAAAAGGACTGAACTAAGCTATCCAGCAGAGCGTGACAATTCACCTTATGGTGATAATCCACCAACAAATCCAAAACGTGATCCTTGCGTGGTAGAACTACTGGATGCATTTGTTCAAACTCTAACTTAGCATTTCGCAGACGGCCACCGACACGAATGAGTCCGTCTTGCAAAAATGGTTTCAAATGTTGAAGTGCGTGACTACAAGGTTTATGTGATTCTAAACTACGAAATTCTATTGAAAAATAAAATTTCTGCAACTCTCGAAGTACAACTGATTCAGCTCTAGCCAAATCAGCTGCGATTATAGAACCACGCGATGGTAATAATCTCAAAAATCTTAGGACGTAAACTACACAGCGTAATAGTCTCGACCAAGACGAGACTCGATTAGACAACAACAAAACAACTGACTCTTCACGCGGAACTGATACTACAAGCGTATGTTTCTTCTCCTCGGGTGGCTCTGAAACAGTAGCGGGGTTAAACGGAGCACTTGGCCACTCGTTAGGAGTGGTATGAAGCCAGGGAGGGCCACAAAACCAAAGCGGATGATTTAAAATTTGCGCAGGAAGCAAACCACGTGAGAGACAATCAGCTGGGTTTTCTGTTCCAGCGACATGGAATATATTTTCCGGTGACAATTCAGCTTGAATCTTAGCCACCCTATTTGCGACAAACGTGCCCCATCGATGGGGTGAAGAGTGGGCCCAACATAGAGCAACGGTTGAGTCTGAAAACGCTACAATTCTCTCTATATTAATGCGAGGACGACAAGTTTTGACTATAGATGTAATCAATTGAACCAACATAAGAATAGCGCAGAGTTCGAGACGAGCAAGAGAGACAACCTTACGAGGAGATACCTTTGATTTTGCGCTAATGAGGAAAACTGAAATGTTATCGCCATTTTGGACCTGAAAGTAAACCACTCCCCCGTAAGCCCTCTCACTGGCGTCTGCGAAACCTACCACATTAACAACAGTGTCTGGTACTATACCAACATGGCGAGGAATCTGTATCTGATCGAGCATTGGAAGCTCCCTCCTATAGCGAGCCCACAACTTAGCAACACTGTCAGGAGCGGTGTCGTCCCAATCACAGTTGGAAAGCCAAAGCTCTTTTATAAGCAGCTTTGCATATAAAACGACAGGAGCTACAAAACCCATTATATCCCATATCCGAGCTACACATGCTAGGATAACGCGTTTGGTACAAGTTAGCGGAGTCGAGCTAATTTTAAGACTGAACATATCAGTTGCGGGTGACCAACTTAAACCAAGGATCTTATGCGAATCACTATCATCGAATTCCTTTACCGAAGTCAACCGGTGTGACGGTGGAATCGACTCTAATGTAGCTTGCGAGTTGCTTGTCCATTTCACCAGATCAAATTGACCGGACTTCATGAGGCTGATTACTTGAGCAGCGGTCTCTATAGCCTCTGCTTCACTAGGTACACTGTAGACAAAATCGTCCATGTACAATCCGGTTTCAATAGTGGCCCTTGCTTTCGGGTATGTATCACCCTCGTCAGCGGCCAACTGCTTGATAGTGCGAAGAGCGTGAAAGGGACTAGACTTAAGCCCAAAACAAACACGATTGAATTCGTAAACCTTCAAAGGTTCCTGCGGAGAAAATCTATACAAGAAGCGTTGGAATCTACGGTCACATTCTCTGATTCCAATACTAAGAAACATTTGCCGAATATCAGCAGAGAGCGCAATAGCAAACAAGCGAAAGTTTACTATTATTTCAAATAAGTTACCCTGGAGGTTCTGACCACAACACAAGATATCGTTAAGCGATATGCCAGTACTAGTTTTAGCGCTACCATCCATAACCACACGCAGTTTAGTTGTAAGCTTGTCTTCTCTAACAACTCCATGGTGCGGGATGATGTAAAACGGGTAATCACGTGTCTCCTCAGTCTCAGCAGGCGCTGATGAGATATAACCTTTATCTAAATATTCGATCAGCACATCATCATAGGCTTGCTTCAACTTAGGAGACGCCTGCATCTTACGTTCCAAGCATAGAAAGCGTTTTTCTGCGGAGGCACGGGAGCCACCGAGCGAAAAAATATCACCCTTGAAAGGGAGCGGACAACATAACGACCATCTTTATCACGAGTAGTCGTGCGGGTATAAATCTCCTCAGTGACCTGATCCTCAGGGCTGAGAATAGGCGGGACATTGACCTCTTCAATCTCCCAGAACTTGCGGATGGTAGACTCAAGCGGCGGCTCGACGGTGCAACAGTGCGACACAGTCGAGTAACTATCTAAACAAGCGGGTGCGGAACCAACTATAACAAACCCGAGAACTGTTTCCAGTGCGTGCGGAGCGGGGTACATCGGAAGACCTTGAATTTTACGTGATAACTGGAGATGCGGGAGAATCGAAGCACCGATCAATAGATCGATATCTCCAGGGAAAGCGTAATTTCCGTCGGCTAACTGCAAGTTCTTAAACTCCGTCAGCATGGACGTGTCAACCGGTACCGTGGGCAACCGTTCCGTAATCTTATCTGCGACTAGCGAATCCATTTCAAACGAAATATTACGATTAAAACGTGAACTAAATATTATTTTAATGGAACCGTGAATGGTTGCCTTTAAACCTCCAAAACCTTTCACTTCTGAGCGGGATGACCAATTATTAAAACTAAAACCAAGGCGTTGACAACAATCCCGAGTAATAAAATTACTCTGGGAAGCGCCATCTAGTAGCGCTCGAACGGTGTGCGGTTTGCCAAAGGCATCTACAATGACAACTTGCGCGGTCGCAAGTAAAACGGTAGTGATTTGAGTACCAGCGGCGGAAAGCGAACACAATGTTACGTCGTTTGCACTTGCAGCAGGCCGCGCGTCACAAGCGTCGCGCGTCCGCGCAGGCCGCGGCCGTGATGGCAGCTTACTACTCTCAAAATGTAAGAAGGTATGATGTCTAGCTAGACATTTACGACAGCTAACACCACTGTTACATGACGTAACCAGATGTTTGTCACTTAGACAATTAAAACACAAATTATTAGTGCGGACAAACTTGTAACGATCACTAGGCGATAATCTCTGAAATTCCGAACACTTGTACAGCTGTGTATGGCTACCCTTACACAGAGAACAGTCAGGTGTTGAGGCGGTATTAACTAGCGTATGTGCAGTCTTGACTGACTTCGATGACGCGTCTATACGGCGATCGGAACCTGTCCTATTCGTGACTTCATGACGTGCCGACGTGCGCTGCAATACCTTAATATGGTCGCGAATAAAAGATTCTAAATCTTCGAACTTAGGTATTTCGTTACCGCGCCGAGTCGTTTCAAACAGACGAACAGTTTCAGGATCTAATTTCTTTAAACCGATATACAAAAACAAAAAGTCACAGAGGTCATTGACCTTTAGGTTCTTTACTGCACGAACAGATGATGCGAAAATATTTAAAAACTTCTCTAAATTATGATCGTTACAAACGGAAAAACTTTTCAAATCGAATAATTGATCTAAATATGCGGTGGCTACTAATCGCTTATCTTCGTATTTTGTTTTTAAAGTGTTCAAAACTAAAGTGTAATTTTCAGCGCTAAACGTAATTCCAGCACAGACAGCCTTTGCCTTACCGGTCAATTTTTCTACGAGATAATGCAATCTCTCGTGATCTGTCAGCGATGTGTTCCTATGTATTATATTTTCGAAACTATCTATAAATAAATTCCAATTTCGAATGTCACCATTAAATTCAGGTATTTGAATTGGCGGCAATCGTGGGCGTTCGCGAGGAGGGTTGGATAAACCACTCGCGGGGGGGGGGAGTCTCTAAACTCCTAGCAATACGTTTGATACGACAATACAAGTCATCAAAGGACGACAATGCCTGATAACTCACACAGTAATCAGGATTTAACTCCAACTCTAAAATGTTTATATTATTAATTGTAGATTCAAAATCCGCGCGCAAACTATCTAAAGTTTCCAACGAACACAAGAAAGCATCTCTAATCGCCAGATCCGAGATTTGCAAAGATTTATCACAAATTGATTGAACACGTGAAAACTGTGAGTCCCTTTTAGCGTATAAAAGCTTTAACTGAACCTTTAAATCAGTACTAACCTTACTGCCAACCTTAAGAGACATCTTGTTTTGATATATTCACACTATACACTCAAACAAACACTTAACGAATTATTAAGTAAGCGATAATTATCAGATAACAATATGGTAATATTGTAAACAACAAAGTGAACGGCGAACGAACGGAATAACCTGAATCAATGAGTGAATATTACCCAATTTCTCGATTAAATCATTCACGTCGTTCATATGCGTATATAATCTATGGTTTATCCGTTTCCTACAAATAATCACTCAACAATGAACGGGTATTTTTGAAATGCGTCTACCTACATGCAATTTGTAGGACTTCCGAATGAATTTTGTCAAGAAAAAGAATGCGATCGATTTATATCTACGCTGATATTTACGTAGCTAACTATAATTATGCGGTGCGGTTGACGGCGTAGGTACCGTAATTATCAATGGCTCTTTAACTATACGAGCGAAATAACGTTTAGTTGCCTAAATGCCTAGATGCGGGTTTTCTACTATTATATCTAGGTAAACAGGCGCGTTGCGTTTATTCCCTATGGAACAAATACTATATTGCGAAATTACAAGAAAATGATTCACGATCCGGCTCGAAGGACCAAAAGTAATGGTTGCGCAAATAAGCTTGATGTTTTAATGGACTGTATGTTTAAAAAGCGATCTAAGGTTTGTTAACAATATGCAGGTACTGTGCCTGGCATGGGATGGAAGTATTAGGGAGGAACACTGACCTTTTGACCTCGAAGGTTCCACGTGGCGCCGGCCGGCGAACCCCGACTTCGTACTTTCAATCACTGCCAGGTCCTGTATTGCACTATACTGCACTATTGTTGAGTCTTTGAATGGTTGGATCACGAAATAGTCAATTTTCTTGTAATTTCGAGCGGGCGATGTTAGCGGAGCGGTCACATTCACAATCGATGCACAAACGTCAATGTCATTCCATTTCTTGAGGTCGTGCGGGGGAAGGGAAACGGAAGGGATAGGATTGCTAGGCCAAAAAATAAATTACAAAAACAAAATCGCGGATCATAGCAAATTGGCGCAACCAGTAAGAGTCTGACACTATCTCTCGCTCCGCCCAAGGGCGGGAGATGTCATTGGATGATTTTACTAACCACCAAAAAAAAAAGCCCCATGTACTATTTTGTTCTGCAAGCAATATGCTCTGCCCAGTGTCACTTTTAGCGGTTAGCAGAAATAATTGCGTGCAGTGCATAATGATTTTTCAAGACAGTTATTCGAAAACCCGCTCTTTTCCTACCGCTTTTTGGCACGGAATGGGCTATTTTTCGTATGAGTGCAGAAAAGTGTGCGTGCTCACCCCACCACAATTTAATGGTAATAAAATTGTTTATAGCATCAGGCTAGGCGCACGTCGACCCCCACGAGGCGCGGGTCAACCCCCACGTGTCGTAAGTGTAATGAATAGCGTAGTTTGACACACGTGCAAACTGCATCTCTCGGCTCCATAACACCTCGGTCGCAATGATAAACTTTCTGCACTTGTATAAAAATTTACTATATCAGTTTTGAAAATTATGGATTTAGGAGGCTACCCTAGTCATGTAAACAAGCAAAAAACAACAAGTGGTTGGGATCGGTCATTTTTAATTTTATTATACCAAACCTGTGGTGTAAATAAAAATATTATCTTTATTTTTAAATATAAAATTATTCCCAAAGATCACACACAGAAAACACAACGATTTATTTGCACTTCTTTCTTTCTTCTCTATAAGTACGTGAACTGTGATATTTTTGGTTTGATTTAGAATTATAAGTCTAAACAAACTTTATAATTAAAGGTATGTTATTCTTTCGTAACAATTAGTTGTTTATTGTTTTTTTTTTGTGTGTTTTTGTTTTTCTGGACTTATTATAATTCAGATAAAAAATATATGTTTCAGAAATAATTTCATGAAATTGCTCACAATTATTCTTTTATTCAACCTAGTTTTCTACAGGAAATTAACATTCAACATTAGCAGAACTAGTCGAGTTGTTCGTACAATAAAAAAAAAATCAAGCCGTTGTTACGTGCTTTTCATAGCGACCGTCAAACGGGTGAAAGGCTTCAGCGCTCCGGTCATTTGTACTAGGAGAGCATATTTAGAAGAGATTATATTCAGTGAAAGCTTTCGCGAAAGCACATGGACTGCACACAGCTACGATGTTTTATCAACACAAATGTTAGTAAATTGAAAGGGAGACAGAGATAGGCTGAAACAGTCGTGGGAGTGAGATGGCAGTGCAATGGTCTAGACGACCATGTGTATTTCATCTGTCAACGTGGAACAATAAAAGAAACAGTGGAAATTAAAAATAAATCATGGAAAGAGAAACATCGTCATGAAATCATCAGACATAGAAAATACAAATATAGGGGGTGTATTCAGTTAAGTCGGGAACAATTTTTTTTCGGGAACATTTAGTTCTTTAATTCGGTGGTCAGGAATTTTATTTTACTTTTTTTGAAAATCATTTTGAAATGTGAGGAAGTCTTTGAGACTGCTTATGATACTTAATTAACAAAATACTGGAAAAATTTAATAAATCATCAATTTTTCAGATTTATTCCTATATAAGTACTGTAAGACCTCGCTTCATGCCAAATTTCAGGATCCTAGGACAACGCGAAGTATAGTAACCTATGAATTTTGATTTCTTTGTGAGTGTCGAAATATACGTTTTTTACAACATAAACGGCCGTATCTTTTTTCATAAGCTTTGAAGTTTTTTTTTTTTCACTGCTTCAAGGAACCGCATACCGGAGTATATGATTTTAATTTTAACTGGACACCTCTACGCGTTCCCGAGATAAAGGGACAACCAGACAGACTGACAACAAAGTGATCCTAAAAGGGATCCGATTTTTCCTTGTGAGATACGGAACCCTACCTCAAACCTCTCCTTTTACCTCAAAGGTGGCGTGAAAACGTGTGCATATTATGACGATTACCTCTTTCAACTTTTTGAATCATTCTAATACATCTCAAAAACGGTAGCTCATAGGAAAAAAGTAGTCAGACATTTTTGTAGATGTTTATCTGATCTAAAATTTTCGTCTGAGCTAATTTATTGATAAAACTTATCGTTTGGCTGAAAATCGCGAAAAACTCGTTTTTGTGACCTCGTAGTTTTTTTTTTCCAGGTCGGTTTGAACAAACCCACTAATTTTGAACTGGGTGCGAATTATTATAACAATGATAATATTCTTTTTATTTCAGATTTTCAATTATAACCTTACTCCTATTTTTTGGTCTAATTTGACTCGATTAATAGCGGTTAGTACAGACGATTGCGTGCAATGAATAATAAATATTCAGTTTTGAAAATTCTTAGCATTATCTGAATTACAAAAACTTACTTTTACATTAAAAATATTATTTAATAAATTGATTTTTCAACATAAATTATTTAATGTTATCTTAGGACTTAAATTAGGTACTAATTAAAAAAAATATATTAGAGTAGTTACATGATTTATATCTTTATAAAATATTATTCTTATGTTTCAGAATTGCAACTATCGCGTTTATTATTTAAAATCAATGTGGTTTTCTGCAGGAATAAATTAACAGTTGCAAACTCAGTCGAGTTGAATAACTCGACTGATTTTGATTTATTTTTGTACGAATGTACAAGAACAATCGTCAAACGGGTGAAAGGCTTCAGCGCTCCGGTCATTTGTACTAGGAGAGCATGTTGCGAAGAGATCATGTTCAGTAAAAGCTTTCATGAAAGCACAGGCACTGCACACAGTTACGATGTGGATATACACAAATGTAAATAAATTGAAAGAAACCGAATTTTACGTGGATGAAGCTGCTAGCTGAAGCTACTAATTTCATAAAATCGTAGCTATCATAATATTAAATTACTATTATTTTATTCAATGGTTCTCTGCAAGAAATAATCTCTAGCAGAACCAGTCGAGTTGTCCATACAAGATCAAAATTCAATCCGTTGCTACGCACCCTTCATAGCGACCGTCAAACGGGTGAAAGGTTTCAGCGCTCCGGTCATTTGTACTAGGAGAGCATATTTTGAAGAGATTATGTTCAGTGAAAGCTTTCGTGAAAGCACATGGGCGGCACACAGTTACGATTCTTATCAACACATATGTAAATAAATTGAAAGATAGGCAGTGATTGGCTGAAATAGTTGTGGGAGAGAGATGTCAGAGCAAACGGTAATTAGACGACCAGTTGTGTTTTTTCTGTCAGCGTGGAATGTTAAAATAAATAGCGAAAATATAAAATAAATCGTGGATTAAATAAAATAAATCATAAATGAAAATATTTATATTTTTATAATTAACGCGGCATCTCTCATTCAAAATTAAGTATTTTAAAATTCAAAAAAAGTAAAAAAAGAACTCGTTTCATCTGCATATTTTAATCTTCTTCCAAGGTGATTAGGAATTTTATTTTATTTTAAACTAGCCGCCAAACTTTTGTTTTTTTTTTTGTGTAGTTTTCCATATTTTCTGACCATTTAAACCTTTCCTGGACTATCCCGAATATTTCAAGACTAAAATTATCCAAATCAGTCTAGCCGATCTCGAGTTTTAGCGTGCTAACGCACAGCTATTCATTTTAATAATTAATCTTTGCCTTTTCCAACTGAAATGATTCTAGTACATGTCTAGGTACTCCATGCCTGACGAGCGGCGGTGGGTCTGTGAATACTGGATTGGATGACACAGAGACACGGGACCGCGGGAAACTACGAGAGAGAAAAATCGTAAAAGAAGAAGCTAAAAATCGTCAGCATTGGAAGATTTCTTTTGCACAGCTGTAAGTCATAATGGGCTCGTAAATAAATAAAAAAAATCCTATGGCATAGCATAATCATCCTAATAATTTTCCCACTGTTAGGATTAAGGCCTTCTTTCTTTAGAAGAAAGAATGGGCCGTAATCCACTATGCAAGTCCGGTGCGGATGTCACAGTTAATGCTGCGAATTCTTGATTCTAGGATGAACGTATTTAATTATAATGTTGCCTCCGTTCTGAAAGCAATTGTGATTAAATAAATAACACAAAGTAAAGTGCCTTATCTGGGTATGAACCTCATAAGCCGTGTGATTCCAGTTTTTTCACTACAATACTTCAGTTCAGTATATAATAGTTCAGTCATTTAGTAATTTTATTTAAACTTCTCGCACGTTATGTACAGAGGCGGACTTAATGCCTTAGGCATTTTCTGCCAGTCAACCTTTGGGTGATGCAGAGAAAATAGAGGCAGGTGCAATAAAAACAGAAAAGAAAAGAGTGATCAATGAATTATAAATAAAATGCAACAATATAATAGATACCCAAATACAATAATATAATATATACCCAATTTAATAAACTAAATACATACATACTCAACATTGTCCAAATCGACAAAGAGAGAAACACTAACGTAGTGATGATACTACTGCCAACTTCTTACGAATATGCTCGCGAACCTCAATTTTGAATTTTAAACGGTTTGTGACTATCCTGATCTCCTGGGGGAGCGCATTCCACAGAGAAATGGCCTGAACAAAGAAGGAACAGTGAACGAAGTCAGTGCGATGAGTAGGACATAGAAGAAGACGGTTATGCGATGAACGTAGATTTTTATTGTGGTTGGCGCAAATATATTGAAAGTGAGGGGCTAAATAACTAGGGAAATTGGAAGAATTGAGAAATGAAAACAAGGTAGTAAGCGCCCTTTGCTCTCTGTGGTTGCGCCAATTTGCTATGTTCCGCGATTTTGTTTTTTGTAATTTATTTTTTTGGCCTAGCAATCCTATCCCTTCCGTTTATTTCCCCGCACGACCTCTTGAAGAAATGATTTGACATTGACGTTTTGTGCATTGTGAATGTGACCGCACCGCTAACACGCCCGCTCGAAATTACAAGAAAATTGACTATTTTCGTGATCCAATCATTCAGAGACTCCACAATAGTGCTGTGTTAGTGCAATACAGGACCTGGCAGTGATTTAAATGTGCGAAGACGAGGATCGGCCGGTGCCACGTGCAATCTTCGAAGTGCCACGTGCAACCAACGAAGTCTAAAGGTCAGTGCTCCTTCCCAATACATTTATTCCATGCCAGGCGCAGTATCTGCATATTGTTAACAAACCTAAGATCGCTTTTCAAACCTACAGTCCATTAAACATCAAGCAAATTCGCGCAACCATTATTTTTGGTCCTTCGAGCCGGATCGTGAATCATTTTCTTGTAATTTCGCAATATAGTATTTGTTCCATAGGGAATAAACGCAACGCGCCTGTTTACCTAGATATAATAGTAGAAAACCCGCATCTAGGCATTTAGGCAACTATACGTTATTTCGCTCGTATAGTTAAAGTGTCATTGATAATTACGGTACCTACGCCGTCAACCGCACCGCATAATTATAGTTAGCTACGTAAATATCAGCGTAGATATAAATCGATCGCATTCTTTTTCTTGACAAAATTCATTCGACCATCCTACAAATTGCATGTAGGTAGACGCATTTCAAAAATACCCGTTCATTGTTGAGTGAATATTTGTAGGAAACGGATAAACCATAGATTATATAGACAGGTTATTCCGTTCGTTCGCCGTTCACTTTGTTGTTTACAATATTACCATATTGTTATCTGATAATTATCGCTTACTTAATAATTCGTTAAGTGTTTGTTTGAGTGTATAGTGTGAATATATCAAAACAAGATGTCTCTTAAGGGAACCAAGGTTAGTACTGATTTAAAGGTTCAGTTAAAGCTTTTATACGCCGAAAGGGACTCACAGTTTTCACGTGTTCAATCAATTTGTGATAAATCTTTGCAAATCTCGGATCTGATGATTAGAGATGCTTTCTTGTGTTCGTTGGAAACTTTAGATAGTTTGCGCGAGGATTTTAAATCTACAATTAAGAATATAAACATTTTAGAGTTGGAGTTAAATCCTGATTACTGTGTGAGTTATCAGGCATTGTCGTCCTTTGATGACTTGTATTGTCGTATCAAACGTATTGCTAGGAGTTTAGAGACTCCCCCCCCCGCGAGTAGTTTATCCAACCCTCCTCGCGAACGCCCACGATTGCCGCCAATTCAAATACCTGAATTTATTGGTGACATTCGAAATTGGAATTTATTTATAGATAGTTTCGAAAATATAATACATAGGAACACATCGCTGACAGATCACGAGAGATTGCATTATCTCGTAGAAAAATTGACCGGTAAGGCAAAGGCTGTCTGTGCTGGAATTACGTTTAGCGCTGAAAATTACAATTTAGTTTTGAACACTTTAAAAACAAAATACGAAGATAAGCGATTAGTAGCCACCGCATATTTAGATCAATTATTCGATTTGAAAAGTTTTTCCGTTTGTAACGATCATAATTTAGAGAAGTTTTTAAATATTTTCGCATCATCTGTTCGTGCAGTAAAGAACCTAAAGGTCAATGACCTCTGTGACTTTTTGTTTTTGTATATCGGTTTAAATAAATTAGATCCTGAAACTGTTCGTCTGTTTGAAACGACTCAGCGCGGTAAAGAAATACCTAAGTTCGAAGATTTAGAATCTTTTATTCGCGACCATATTAAGGTGTTGCAGCGCACGTCGGCACGTCATGAAGCCACGAATAGGACAGGTTCCGATCGCCGTATAGACGCGTCATCGAAGTCAGTCAAGACTGCACATACGCTAGTTAATACCGCCTCAACACCTGACTGTTCTCTGTGTAAGGGTAGCCATACACAGCTGTACAAGTGTTCGGAATTTCAGAGATTATCGCCTAGGGATCGTTACAAGTTTGTCCGCACTAATAATTTGTGTTTTAATTGTCTAAGTGACAAACATCTGGTTACGTCATGTAACAGTGGTGTTAGCTGTCGTAAATGTCTAGCTAGACATCATACCTTCTTACATTTTGAGAGTAGTAAGCTGCCATCGCAGCCGCAGCCTGCGCAGACGCGCGACGCTTGTGACGCGCGGCCTGCTGCAAGTGCAAACGACGTAACATTGTGTTCGCTTTCCGCCGCTGGTACTCAAATCACTACCGTTTTACTTGCGACCGCGCAAGTTGTCATTGTAGATGCCTTTGGCAAACCGCACACCGTTCGAGCGCTACTAGATGGCGCTTCCCAGAGTAATTTTATTACTCGGGATTGTTGTCAACGCCTTGGTTTTAGTTTTAATAATTGGTCATCCCGCTCAGAAGTGAAAGGTTTTGGAGGTTTAAAGGCAACCATTCACGGTTCCATTAAAATAATATTTAGTTCACGTTTTAATCGTAATATTTCGTTTGAAATGGATTCGCTAGTCGCAGATAAGATTACGGAACGGTTGCCCACGGTACCGGTTGACACGTCCATGCTGACGGAGTTTAAGAACTTGCAGTTAGCCGACGGAAATTACGCTTTCCCTGGAGATATCGATCTATTGATCGGTGCTTCGATTCTCCCGCATCTCCAGTTATCACGTAAAATTCAAGGTCTTCCGATGTACCCCGCTCCGCACGCACTGGAAACAGTTCTCGGGTTTGTTATAGTTGGCTCCGCACCCGCTTATTTAAATAGTTACTCGACTGTGTCGCACTGTTGCACCGTCGAGCCGCCGCTTGAGTCTACCATCCGCAAGTTCTGGGAGATTGAAGAGGTCAATGTCCCACCTATTCTCAGCCCTGAGGATCAGGTCACTGAGGAGATTTATACCCGCACGACTACTCGTGATAAAGATGGTCGTTATGTTGTCGCGCTCCCTTTCAAGGGTGATATTTTTTCGCTCGGTGGCTCCCGTGCCTCCGCCGAAAAACGCTTCTTGTATAGATTTTCTCCGCAGGAACCTTTGAAGGTTTACGAATTCAATCGTCGAATTCAATCGTCACCCCATCGATGGGGCACGTTTGTCGCAAATAGGGTGGCTAAGATTCAAGCTGAACTGTCACCGGAAAATATATTCCATGTCGCTGGAACAGAAAACCCAGCTGATTGTCGCTCACGTGGTTTGCTTCCCGCGCAAATTTTAAATCATCCGCTTTGGTTTTGTGGCCCTCCCTGGCTGCATACCACTCCTAACGAGTGGCCAAATGCTCCGTTTAACCCCGCTACTGTTTCAGAACCACCAGAGGAGAAGAAACATACGCTTGTAGTATCAGTTCCGCGTGAAGAGTCAGTTGTTTTGTTGTTGTCTAATCGAGTCTCGTCTTGGTCGAGACTATTACGCTGTGTAGTTTACGTCCTAAGATTTTTGAGATTATTACCATCGCGTGGTTCTATAATCGCAGCTGATTTGGATAGAGCTGAATCAGTTGTACTTCGAGAGTTGCAGAAATTTTATTTTTCAAAAGAATTTCGTAGTTTAGAATCACATAAACCTTGTAGTCCCGCACTTCAACATTTGAAACCATTTTTGCAAGACGGACTCATTCGTGTCGGTGGCCGTCTGCGAAATGCTAAGTTAGAGTTTGAACAAATGCATCCAGTAGTTCTACCACGAAGGGATCACGTTTTGGATTTGTTGGTGGACTATCACCATAAGGTGAATTGTCACGCTGGTCCCGATTTATTAATGTCCATTCTTCGACAGAAGTACTGGATACTTTCCGCTCGCAATTTGATACGCGCTAGAGTGCACAGATGTGTGCCCTGCTTTAAGCTCCGCCCGCGTTTCAACGCGCCGGAAATGGCCGACCATCGTTCTTGTCGTGTTGTACAGACGGTGAAACCTTTCATACATACTGGGACGGACTATGCTGGACCGTTTAAAGTCACTATTGCCCGTGGTCGTGGTATACGTTCCACAAAGGCATACATTTGCCTATTCG
The DNA here is from genome assembly GCA_958295575.1 of Leucania comma. Lineage (NCBI taxonomy): Eukaryota > Metazoa > Arthropoda > Insecta > Lepidoptera > Noctuidae > Leucania > Leucania comma. Next base: position 22,385,729 of record OY282468.1, read on the forward strand.
TTTGTATGACAACTCGTGCGGTTCACATAGAGTTAACCAGTGATTTGAGTACGCAGGGTTTTATGTCTGCATTTAAACGATTTTTATCTCGCCGTGGTCCCGTTAAGCGCTTATACTCTGACAACGGCACAAATTATGTTGGAGCGCGACGCAATATTTCGGAATTACATACATTCTTACGCTCCAAGTACTACCAAAGTGAATTCGCCCATGTCTTAGCTGAGAATCGCATTGATTGGTGTTTTAATACGCCAGCAGCTAGTCATTTTGGTGGCAATTGGGAGGCGAATATTAAAAGCCTTAAGTCGCACCTGTTTCGGGTCATAGGCGAACAGATTCTCTCGTACGAGGAGTTGAGCACTGTACTCGCTCAGGTAGAGGCGTTGATGAATACGCGTCCGTTGTGTCGGACTTTGTCTAGTGATCCATCGGAGCCACTAGCGTTGACGCCGGCTCACTTCTTGACGACGACTCCTCTTAAATATTTGCCCGCTTTAGATGTCGAGACTGACAAACTGCAGCTTCACCCGCGTCACGCTCTGCTAGATAGCTTAGTTCAGTCCTTTTGGAAGCGATGGAGGACAGATTATCTGCATACGCTGCAGTCGCGTCCAAAGTGGAACACTCCTTCAGATCCAGTCACAGTCGGTACTGTGGTGATACTGAAGACTGAGAGTGCGCCTCCTCTGCACTGGCCTCTTGGTGTAGTGGAAGAAGTTTTTCCGGGTTCGAACGGAATAACGCGAGTCGTAAAAGTTAAAACCGCAACTGGATCGTACCTGCGTCCGGTTATTCGCCTCTGCCCTCTGCCTAATCAGTAGTAGTGGCATAGTTAGTTATAAGTTGTTTCGCTACCTAGTATTGATAGTTTAGATTAGTAATAGGGTTTAGTTTCGCTTTTGTTTTTTTTCTTTTCTTTGAAGGTAACCCTTCAAACCCGGGGGGAATGGTTGCGCCAATTTGCTATGTTCCGCGATTTTGTTTTTTGTAATTTATTTTTTTGGCCTAGCAATCCTATCCCTTCCGTTTATTTCCCCGCACGACCTCTTGAAGAAATGATTTGACATTGACGTTTTGTGCATTGTGAATGTGACCGCACCGCTAACACGCCCGCTCGAAATTACAAGAAAATTGACTATTTTCGTGATCCAATCATTCAGAGACTCCACAATAGTGCTGTGTTAGTGCAATACAGGACCTGGCAGTGATTTAAATGTGCGAAGACGAGGATCGGCCGGTGCCACGTGCAATCTTCGAAGTGCCACGTGCAACCAACGAAGTCTAAAGGTCAGTGCTCCTTCCCAATACATTTATTCCATGCCAGGCGCAGTATCTGCATATTGTTAACAAACCTAAGATCGCTTTTCAAACCTACAGTCCATTAAACATCAAGCAAATTCGCGCAACCACTCTGCGTTGACGTATGGGCAACCACTTTAGAAGTGTTCGATGTGCAGAGACATGATCATATTTGCGCAGATTGAAAACAAATCGAATGCAGTAATTTAGAAGACGGTCAAGTTTATTGAGGAGATCTGCATTCAGGTCATAGTAGCACACATCACCATAATCGATGATAGGAAAAATTAGGGTCTGTACAAGCATTGCCTTCGTTTTCGATGGTAAGAAGTTTTTAAAACGATACAGAGCCCGTAGTGTTCCCGTAACCCTCAAAATTTAACCCGTTTTTTTTCCCGTAATTTTATCTGGAAGGACTTCCGGGAGTTTTGAAAATTGTAATTGTATAGATTTTGATGTGCTCTTTCCGAATTCCAACTTTGCCACCTCGTATTTATGCCACTCGCGCCGCCATATTATTATAAAAGCAGTTTTTGGCAATATTTCCTTCCCGGATTTTACATTAAATACTAATTGAAACTAGAGACAATTTCTTACAGTTTACGTACCAACTTTTTTTCATAAAGTCAATACTTTTGGCGTACGAGGGCCGGAAAGTGTACTCCAACACGCGTTGTGGTCATTACTCATTTATACACCCAATCGGTAAAAATAGTGGTTACTTAAAAAAAAATCCGTAAGTTTTGAAAATTGGTATTTTTAAAACTCCCGGAAAACTTTCCAGGTAACCACTATTTATCGAACCAAATGACTGTACTATAATAATAAGAGGACAAGCAATAAACATCCGTAACAACAGTCAAACAGGCGGAAGGCTTCAGTGTTCCAGTCATGTGTACTAGGAGAACACGGTAGAAAGAGATCACAATGTCCAGTAGTATCATTCATGAAAATGCACCGACTGAACACGGCATGGCACAGTTAATACTTGAATTTATAGAATACTCACAGATATGATTTATGATAACACAGATAAGCTTTTGAGTGAGATAGAAGTATAGGCTGGAACAGTTGAGAGAGTGAAATAGCGGAAAGATGACGTCAGTTTCATGTGGATACTTTTCATAACATCAATCCTGTATTCTCTTTAGCGGTTAGCAGAGATGATTGCGTGCAGTGAACAATAATATAATTTGCCAGTTTCGAAAATTCTTAGCGTACAAGAGTTTATAGTTAGTAAAGTACCGTAAGTTATGTTATATGCATTTATGTACATATATAAAAAATATTAAACATGGCCAATCCCATGGTCCTGTTTAATTTTTCTGTTACAATATTTTCGTTTTTAACATAAAAACATTATCTTGATTTTTCTATATAAATCACCCATTCAACAAATTAAACATCTGCACCCCATTCAACTCTGACAACTGCAACTGTATATCCATCGATCGGACTGACAATATTAAATATCTTGGAGTAATCATTGATAATCACCTCAAATGGAAAAAGCAGATCAACTCCTTAGTGACTCGTGTTCGTAGATTAATCTACGTCTTTAAAAAGCTTAGAGCGGTCGCTGACTTCAAATGCCTCATGACAGTTTACCTTGCACTCGCTCAATCAGTTTTGGGGTATTGTATAATCTCGTGGGGAGGAGCCCACAAAACTGCCATGCTCCGACTAGAAAGGGCGCAGAGGGCTGTACTAAAGGTTCTTTGTAGGAAACCTATCCACTACCCAACCTCAAACCTTTACTTAGATTGTAACGTACTTACGGTTAGGCAAATATTTATTCTGCAGACTGTGCTGAGAAAACATAACCTTGAACCTTATGATCCCAATTTTAGTACCGCTAGGCGTCTCTCAGACAGAGTCTGCAAAATAGTACCCTGTAGAGTAAAAATTGCAAAAAGGCATTTCACATTCATCAGTGCCAAGATTTACAACAAAATAAACAAACTTGTTAATATCTATCACCTGAAACGAAATGACCTTAAAAGGAATTTGACTGAATGGTTAAAAACACTCTCGTATAGTGATACTGAGAAAATTGTGGAGCCATAGGAAATACTAATATATATACACACACACACACACACACACACACACACACACACACACACACACACACACTTACTGTTAAGTCTGGGACATTGTTTTTCTTAATATTAAGATGGGCGTTGATAGTTGCGACACAGTTTGTAACTTTTGCAACTGTCATCGTTATCTATGTCTTTATTGTCAGCTGTTTTGTGTCCAAAATAAATATTTTTATGTGTTTTTTTATGTGTTAAATTATTCACAAAGGTAATTTACAGTTGCAGTTATCACTTAATGATTTATTTAGAGTTATAATTATAAACTTTATAATTTTTTGGTACCTATGTTACTAATTACAAAAGTTTTGTATAGTAGTTTAATATTTGTTTCTGCATCACCCAAAGGTTGACTGGTAGAAAAGCCTTAAGGCATTAAATCGGCCTCTGTACTGTTTGTGTGCATAAAGGATAAATAAATATTTTTTTTATATCTTTTTATAATATCATTCTCATGTTCATATATTAATAATCATATATTGAATTATTACCTTATTCAATCTCGTTTTCTGCCAGAAATTAACACTTGCAGAACCAGTCAAGTTTTTCGAACAATTAAAAAATTCAAACCGTTGCTACGCGCTCTTCGTAGCGACCGTCAAACCTGTGGTTTCAGCGCTCCGGCCATTTGTACTAGGAGAGCATATTTGAAAGAGATAATTTTCAATGAAAGCTTTCGTGAAAGCACACAGGTATCACACAGTTGCGATTTTTATCAACTCAAATCTAAATAAAAAAAGGAGATAAACATAGGCTGAAACTGTCGTGGGAGTGAGATGGTAGTGCAATGGTCTACAATATCATTTCGGTTGTCTAGACCCAGAATCTTGTATACCCTATGAACTAACGTCTAAAATCTAGACAACCACGTGTGTTTGTTTCTTCTGCGAATATGGAGCAATATAAATATAAAATAAATCGTAGAAAGAGAAATATAAATCAGAACTTCAAAATGTTATTATATTTACAATTAGCAATTTGCCAGCGATTTAGTTTGCGAGTATTATTTTATAGAAACTTTAACACCTCCTTTAAAAAACTAATAATGACAGATTATTATTCATTTAATAACCCGTAAATCATTTTATAGGGGTAGTTTTAAAAACGATTATTGAAAACCTTTTTATTTAGGAATATGAGGTCAGGGAGTAAAACTTTGAATACAAACGAATCCCTTTTCACCCCCTTAAATGTTGAATTTTCAAACCCCGTCTCATTGCTCACGTTCATTATAAAAGAAAGCCTTATGGAAAAATTCAATTACTCAGATCCAGTAGTTTCAAATGTTCGTTGATAAGTTAAATTACATAGTTTCTCCTTTTATAACGCTCCTGGAGCGTTTCCCACAATTGAGAGGAGGTATTTTTTGACTGGCCTGTTGGTCTAGTGGTTAGTGGCCCTGACTGCTATGCCGGAGGTCGTGGGTTCGATTCCCACCCAGGACAAATGTTTGTGTGATGAACACGATCATTTGTTCTGTGTCTGGGTGTTATTTATCTATAATATGTATGTATTTAGAAATATATAAGTATGTTTATCAGCTGTCTAGTACCCATAACACAAGCTCTGCTTAGCTTGGGGCTAGACGGTGCTGTGTGATAGTTGTGGAATATATTATATTTATATTATATTATTTACATATTAAACGGCTGTTTTTCAAAACGGGATACTTTGAATTATACCAAATCTTAGGTAACTTTATACTAATGCTTCGAAATTCTTTCTTTTTGATTAGTTATTTAATAGTTCCTCTGTGTTTTGTATTCTTACGTTTCATAAATTATTTGCATGAAAATAAAACAATTTCAAAGTAAAGTCAGCAGAATTGTTCAAACTGGTTCATACAATAAAAAAATTCAATCCGTTGCTACGCGCCCTTGGTAGCGACCGTCAAACGGGTGGAGGAAGGCTTCAGCGCTCCGGCCATTTGTACTAGGAGAGCATATTTTAAAGAAATCATGTTCAATGAAAGCTTTCATGAAAGCACACGGACTGCACACAGTTATTATGCCTATTCACACTAATGTAAATAAATTGAGAAGGAGACAGAGATAGGCTGAAACTGTCATGAGAGTGAGATGGCAGTACATTGGTCTAGATGACCACGTGTGTTTCTTCTGTCAACGTGGAATTAAAATAATTTTTTGAAATATTAAACAAATCGTGAAAATTGAAACATATGTCAGCAAAGGACAATATTGATATATTTATAACAAACAACGTGAATGAATGAAAAATAAATCAGGATCAGACGATTTATTTTTCATTCATTCACGTCTTTCGTTCGTCATCTTGCATTCGAAATGAAAATTTTTGAAATTTGCAAAAAGTTACTTGTTATATCCGTATATTTTAACCGATTTCAAAGGGTAAGGTTTTTTTATTTTACTTTCTTTTTGAAAATAATTTTGAAATGTGAGGAAGCATATTTTGAGGCAGCGTAAGATGAATTAACAAAATACTAGAAAAATATAATAAATTAATGCAATTATCAATTATAAATAATTTACAACTAAAATGAGACTGGCCAAGCAAGACATGTATACCGCATGCCTGACGAGCTGTACGTCCGTAAAACACAGATCGCGATACACCACGAAGGAGATACTGGGAAGACCTGGAAGTGATGCTTAAAAATTTAAAAGAAGAAATGAAAAATCGTAACCATTGGAAAGCATGAAGTCTTTTTGCCCAACTGTGGGTCAATATAAGCTCGTAAATAAATAAATAAACAAAAATTTCCTAAAATATAGTATTGTATAGCATAATCAGCCTTTAAATGACCCACTGCTGAAAGCACAAGCCTCTTTGGAAAAAATAATGGGCCAAAATCCACGCCGCAGGCCAAGTGCAGATGTTTTGTAAGCTGTGGTTCTAGGACGTGCCATTTTTCCTACGATGTTTCCCTTCACTGGTACCGTTTTGAACACAAAAGTGATAAAATAATTTGCACAAATTATAGTACGAGTACATTGCCTGGGTTTGAACTTCTTAAGACGTTAAGTCAATATTTTCATTACAATTTTATTTTCATTATTTTGACGATGCGAAGCAATCAAAATCATTCCGTTGCTAGTACCCGCGCAACGTTCGTAATGAACGTCATGCTGGCGGAAGGCTTCAGCGGCTCAGTCATACGTACTAGGAGAGTACGTTATGAAGAGATTAATTTCAGTGAAAGCTACCCAGATACTACAAAGATGGCACACATGTATAATGTGATGTCAACACACGAAAACTTAGAGAGTAAGAGAAAAACTGAAACTGATCATTTTGAGGAGGGGAAGCAATGACAATCAGTCCGCTGCTCCTTGGCAACGCAACGTTCGTAACAACCGTCAAATTGGCAGAAGCCTTCAGCGCTCCAGTCTCGTGTACTGGAGAGAGCACGTCACGAAGAGGTTAATTTTAGTGAAAGCTCTCTTGATAGTACAGGGATGTCAAACAGTTATTTTGATGTCAACACACGAAAGTTAGAAGATAAGAAAAAAAATTAATACTGCTAAAATACGCGGCATACAAGTTGAACCATGACGGTGATCGACCTTGACTGCGCAGTATAAGATTTTTGGGTCCCAATCTAAGTGGAGCGCTGTGCGTAATTATAGCAACGGGTTCAACTTATTTGCCGCGTACAATACTTATAGACGAGGCAAAGCAGTGAAAATCATTCCGTTCCTACGTGGCTACACAACGTTCGTTGTGCCCGTCATAGAGGCGGAAGGAAGGCTTCAGTGCTCCAGTTATATGTACTAGGAGAGCACGTTATGAAGAGGTTGATTTCAATGATAGCTATTTAATTTGATACTATAAAGATGGCATACAGGTATAATTTGATGTCAATACACGAAAGTTAGAAGATAAGAGAAAAATTAAAACCAGTAAAATTCGCGGCATACAAGTTGAAACATAATGGCGATCGACCTTGACTGTGCAGTAACAGATTTTTTAGTCTCAGTTTAAGTAGAGCGTTGTGCGTAACCATAACCATAGCAACGGGTTCAACTTATTTGCCGCGTACAATACTTATATTGACGAGGCAAAGCAGTGAAAATCATTTCGTTGCTACGTAGCTACGCAATATTCGTAGCGACCGTCAATCCGGTGGAAGGTTTCAGCGCTCCAGTCACATGTACTAGGAGAGCACGTTATGAAGAGGTTGACTTCAGTGAAAACTATACTGACACTACAAGAGTAACACACAATATTATAACATGATGTCAACACACGTGAAATTAGAAAGTAAAAGAAAAACTAATACTGCTGCTTATGTATTGACGAGGCAAAGCAATGAAAATCATTCCGTTGCTCCACGGCAACGCAGCATTCGTAGTGACCGTCATAGAGGCAGGTTTCAGCGCTCCAATCATGTGTACTAGGAGAGCATGTTATGAAGAGGTTGATTTCAGTGAAAGCTATTCTGATACTCTAAAGATGACATACAGGTATAATTTGATGTCAACACAAGCAAAGTTGAGGATACGAAAAAAATTAAAACTGCTAAATTATGCGGCATACAAGTTTAATCATAATGGCGGTCGACCTTGACTGCGCAGTATAAGATTTTGTGGTCTCAATCTAAGCGGAGCACTGTGCCTAGCCATTGAAACGGGTTCAACTTATTGACCGCGTACAATACTTATATTGACGAGGCAAAGCAGTGAAAATCAGTCCGTTGCTACGTAGCTACGCAACGTTCATAGCGACCGTCAATCCGGTGGAAGGTTTCAGCGCTCCAGTCACATGTACTAGGAGAGCATGTTATGAAGAAGTTGATTTCAGCAAAAGCTACCTAGATACTACAAGGATGGCACACATGTTTAATTTAAGGTAAACAAACACAAACCAAAAATAATAATATATACAAACGGGTAGAAAAAGAGCTCATAGGGCATCAAAAAATTCATTGCCATCGATGTCAATGGGATAAGTGCCCAGAACGCTGGCAGCATTGCGACGTTGGATGGCAATGCTGATTCGTTTACCGAAGAAAATTCCAGCCCTCTAGTCACGCGAAGAGTCAACCAATCGTTTGCTGATATCTCGAAAGACTCGATGAGCGCTTGGACCCCATGGCCCTAGCGTTTCAACCCCAAACGGCTCAAACATATAACTTCCGATGAGGTTATTATATTTACGTCGTTTGAGGTTTTCTGCACCTGTATTTACCAAGTACATAATAAGTAATCAACTACCGTTCACTCTCAGCAAGGTTCAGTTGAAAACCAGCGTCAGGCAACTACCACTGACTATCATGTAGTTGTCTGGCATTTATGCTGAAGTGGACCTATTTGGCGTCGCCGTGAGGCACACATTGTGTCAGTATCGTATCTTATCTTAAGTTTTATAAATTTGGTTTTACAGTGTGTGTCCATGCGTGCCAAATAAAATATTTTTTCTTTCTTTCTTTCACCTGCAGCAGCCGCCCGCAGTACTCAGAAGAACTTTTATTTACTTGGAATACTATTTATGCTAAGTTTCAGGAATATGGCCCATATTCCTTAGTTATTCTTTCTTTTTAATTAGTTATTTAATAGTTTCTTTGTGTTTTGTATTACCAATATTATAATTCTTACATTTCAAAAATTATTTGCTAGAAAATAAAAAAAATTCAAAGGCAGTCGAATTATTCGTACAATAACAAAATTTATACTGTTGCTACGCGCCCTTCGTAGCGACCGGCAAACGGGTGGAAGGCTTCAGCGCTCCGGCCATTTGTACTAGGAGAGCATATTTTGAAGAGATCATGTTCAGTGAAAGCTTTCATGAAAGCACTCGCGCTGCACACAGTTACGACGCGGATTAACACAAATGTAAATAATTAAAAGGGAGACAGAGATAGGATTAAACTGTCGTGAGAGTAAGATGGCAGTGCAATAGTCTAGACGACCACGTGTGTTTCTTCTGTCAACGTGGAATTAAAATAAATTATTAAAATATTAAACAAATCGTGAAAAGTGAAAAATAAGTCAGCAAAGGAAAATATTGATATATTTACAATAAACATGTTTGACCGTTTTCACTAAAAACAGGATAAGCCGATTTATTTTTCATTCATTCACGTCTTTCGTTCGTTATCTTTCATTCGATATGAAACATTTTTGAAGTTTGCACGAAGTTGAAACAAAAAGTTACTTGTTATATCCGCCATTGTACCCATAGATTTAAGTTTAAGTACTTACTACATATGTAACTTTTTTGGTATACAATACATTTTTATTCTATTCTATTCTATATTTTAATCGATTTTAAAGGGTAAGGTTTTTTATTTTACTTTTTTTTTTTTAATCATTTTGAAATGTGAGTAAGTCTTATATTTTGAGGCAGCTTATGATGAATTAATAAAATATTAGAATAATATAAAAAATTATTGCTTTTTCAACTGAAATGGGACTGGCCAAGGCATGCATACCGCATGTCTGATGAGCTGTATGCCTATTAAACGTAAGATAATATACATAATAGGAAGACCGGTAAGTGTTGCTTAAAAATTGAAAAAAAGAAGTGTAAAATCGTGACCATTGGAAAGAATGAACTGAAAAAGAAAACTTTTTGTCCAACTGTGGGTCATTATGAGCTCGTAAATAAATAGCTAAACCAAAATTTCCCAAAGCATAGTACTGTATAGCATAATCGGCCTTATGATGATGCACTGCTGAGCCTCAAGCCTCCTCTCTTTGGAAAAAAGAATGGGCCATAATCCACGAAGCAAGCCAAGTGTAGCTTGTTTGGTAAGCTGTGGTTCTAGGACGTGCCATTTTTCTTACGATGTTTTCGCCGGTACCGTTTTGGACGCAATAGTGATAAAATAATTTGCAAAAATTAAATTACATTGCCTGGGTTTGAACTTGTTAAGTTGTGTAAATCAATATTTCCATTACAATTTTATTTTCATTATTTTGACGAAGCGAAGCAATAAAAATCATTCCGTTGCTAGTAGTAGCTGCGCAACGTTCGTAGTGACCGTCACGCTGGCGGAAGGTTTGAGCGCCTCAGTTATACGTACTAGGAGAGCATGTTATGAAGAGATTAATTTCATTGAAAGCTATCCAGATACTACAAAGATGGCACACATGTATAATTTGATGACAACAAACTTAGAGAGTAAGAGATAAACTGAAACTGACCATTTTGACGAGGTGAAGCAGTGAAAATCAGTCCGCTGTTCCTTGGCAACGCAACATTCGTAGCAACCGTCAAACAGGCGGAAAACTTCAGCGCTCCAGTCATGTGTACTAGGAGAGCACGTTACGAAGAGGTTGATTTCAGTGAAAGCTATCCTGATACTAAAGTTGGCTCACAGGTATAATTTGATGTCAACACAAACAAAGTTAGAGGATACGAAAAAAATTAAAGCTGCTAAAATACGCGGCATACAAGTTTAACCATAATGGCGATCTACCTTAACTTCGCAGTATACGATTTTCTGGTCTCAATCTAAGCGGAGTGCAGTGCGTAATTATAGCAACGGGTTAAACTTATTTGCCGCGTACAATACTTATATAGACGAGGCAAAGCAGAGAAAATCATTCCGTTGCCACGTGGCTACGCAACGTTCGTAGCGACCGTCAAACAGGCGGAAGGCTTCAGCGCTCCAGTCATGTGTACTAGGAGAGTACGTTATGAAGAGGTTGATTTCAGTGAAAGCTATCCTGATACGTCAAACAGGTATAATTTGACGTCAACACACGAAAGTTAGAAAATAAAAGAAAAATTAAAACTGCTAAAATTTGCGGCATAGAAGTTGAACCATAATAGCAATGGACTTTGACTGTGCAGTAACCAGACTTTTGGGTTACAATCAAAGCGGTTGGCTGCGCGTAACCATAGCAACGGGATCAACTTATTTGCCCCGTACTGTACAAGTATACTGATGTGGCGAAGTAATGACAACCATTCCGTTGCTCCATGGCAACGCAACGTTCGTAGCAAACAGGCGGAAGGCTTCAGCGCTCCAGTCTTGTGTACTAGGAGAGTACGTTATGAAGAGGTTGATTTCAGTAAAAGCTATTCTGATACTATAAAAATGGCATACAGGTATAAGATGATGTCAACACATGCAAAGTTCGAAGATGAGAGAAAAATTAAAATCATTAAAATTCGCGGCATTCAAGTTGAAACATAATGACGATCGACCTTGACTGTGCAGTAACAGATTTTTTAGTCTCAGTTTAAGTAGAGCGTTGTGCGTAAGCCTAACCATAGCAACGGGTTCAACTTATTTGCCGCGTATAATACTTATATTGACGAGGCAAAGCAGTGAAAATCAGTCAGTTGCTACGTAGCCACGCAACGTTCGTAGCGACCGTCAATCCGGTGGAAGGTTTCAGCGCTCCAGTCACATGTACTAGGAGAGCATGTTATGAAGAATTTGATTTCAGCAAAAGCTTCCTAGATACTACAAGGATGGCACACATGTTTAATCTAAGGTAAACACAAAGCAAAAATAATAATATATACAAACGGGTAGCAAAAGAGCTCATAGGGCATCAAAAAATTCATCCGCATCGATGTCAATGGGACAAGTGCCCAGAACGCTGGCAGCATTGCCACGTTGGATGACAATGCTGATTCGTTTACTGATGAAAATTCCAGCCCTCTGGTCACGCGAAGAGTCAACCAACCGTTTGCTGATATCTCGAAAGACTCGATGAGCGCTCGGACCCCATGGCCCTAGCGTTTCAACCCCAAACGGCTCAAACATATAACTTCCGATGAGGACATACGTCGTTTGAGGTTTTCTGCACCTTTATTTACCATGTACATAATAAGTAATCAACTACCGTTCATTCTCAGCAAGGTTCAGTTGAAAACCAGCGTCAGGCAACCACCACTGACTATCATGTAGTTGTCTGGCATTTATGCTGAACTGGATCTATTTGGCGTCGCCGTGAGGCACACATTGTGACAGTATCGTATCTTATCTTAAGTTTTATAAATTTGGTATTACAGTGTGTGTATCCATGCGTGCCAAATAAAATATTTTTTCTTTCTTTCTTTCACCTGCAGCAGCCGCCCCAGCACAGCCCGCCAATATTTATTTCACAAATACATAATGTATATAATTATGTATTTGTGAAATAAATATTGATATTGATAAATCAGACGATTTATCTTTCATTCATTCAAGTCTTTCTTTCGTTATCTTTCTTTCGAAATGAAACATTATTGAAGTTTGCACGAAGTTGAAACAAAAAGTTACTTATTATATCCGCCATTGTACCCATGATTTAAGTTTAAGTACTTCCTATGTAACATTCTTGGTGTACAATATTTTTTTATTCTATTCTATATTTTAACCGATTTGAAAGGGTAATATTTATATATTTATTCATTTTTGAAAATCATGTGAGAAAGTCTTATATTTTGAGGCAACTTATGATGAATTAACAAAATAACCAGAACAATATAATAAATTATTGCTTTTTTCAACTGAAATGGGATTGGTCAAGACATGTATACCGCATGCCTGACGAGCTGTACGCCGGTTAAACATAAGATTGCTGAGATAATAGGACGACCTGTAAGTGTTGCTTAAAAAATTAAAAGAAGAAATGAAAAATCGTAACCATTGGAAAGCATGAAGACATTTTGCCCAATTGTGGGTCAATATAAGCTCGTTAATAAATAAATAAACAAAAATTTCCTAAAATATAGTATTGTATAGCATAATCAGCCTTTTGATGACCCACTGCTGAAAGCACAAGCCTCCTCTCTTTGGAAAAAATAATAGGCCAAAATCCACGACGCAGGCCAATTGCAGATGTTTTGTAAGCTGTGGTTCTAGGACGTGCCAGTTTTCCTCCGATGTTTTTCTTCACTGGTACCGTTTTGAACGCAAAAGTAAATTTGTACAAATTATAGTACGAGTACATTGCCTGGGTTTGAATTTTTTAAGTCGTGTAAATCAGTATTTTCATTACAATTTTATTTTCATTATTTTGACGAAACGAAGCAATGAAAATAATTCCGTTGCTAGTAGTAGCTGCGCAACTTTCGTAGTGACCGTCATGCCGGCGGAAGGTTTCAGCGCCTCAGTTATACGTACTAGGAGAGTACGTTATGAAGAGATTAATTTCAGTGAAAGCTACCCAGATACTACAAAGATAACACACATGTATAATTTGATGTCAACACACGAAAACTTAGAGAGTAAGAGAAAAACTGAAACTGACTATTTTAACGAGGGGAAGCAATGAAAATCAGTCCGCTGCTCCTTGGCAACACAATGTTGGTAACAACCGTCAAACTGGCGGAAGGCTTCAGCGCTCCAGTCATGTGTACTAGGAGAGCACGTTACGAAGAGGTCGATTTCAGTGAAAGCTATTCTGATACTATAAAGCTGGCTCACAGGTATAATTTGATGTCAACACATGCAAAGTTAGAGGATAAGAAAAAAATTAAAACTGCTAAAATTCACGGCATACAAGTTTAAACATAATGGCGATCGACCTTGACTGTGCAGTAACAGATTTTTTAGTCTCAGTTTAAGTAGAGCGTTGTGCGTAACCATAACCATAGCAACGCGTTCAATTTATTTGCCGCGTAAAATACTTATATTGACGAGGCAAAGCAGTGAAAATCATTCCGTTGCTACGTGGCTACGCAATGTCCGTAGCGACCGTCAATCCGGTGGAAGGTTTCAGCGCTCCAGTCATATGTACTAGGAGAGCACGTTATGAAGAGGTTGATTTCAGTAAAGCTCTGCAGTCAGCACACGCATAATTAGAAGATAAGAAAAAAATTAAAACTCCTAATATAAGCGGCTTCAAGTAAAAATATGATAGCGATGGACCTTGACTGTGCAGTAACAGATTTTTCAGTCTCAGTTTAAGTAGAGCGCTGTACGTAACCATAACCATAGCAACGGGTTCAACTTATTGGCCGCGTACAATACTTATGTTGACGAGGCAAAGCAGTGAAAATCAGTCCGTTGCTCCATGGCAACGCAACGTTCGTAGCAACCGTCAAACAGGCGGAAGGCTTCAGCGCTCCAGTCATGTGTACTAGGAGAGCACCTTATGAAGAGGTTGATTTCAGTGAAAGCTATCCTGATACTACAAGGATGTCAAACAGGTATTGTACAAATTCCCTAAAAGAATGAGGAGCCTGCAAGGCAGCTATGATATAAATCAAACGCCAAGCTCAGAACGAGTTTTTTTTTTTTTTTTTTTTTTTTTTTTATGGTAGGTAAAATCATCCAATGACAAATCCCGCCCTTGGGTGGAGCGGGAAGTAGTGTCAGACTCTTACTGACTAAAAACCTACCCCGTTCCTTCGTTGCCTATCATGCCGGGGCTGAGCCTTCCTCTCAGAAAACGGCCCTTAACCCCAGCAGGCTTCGACCCTGCCTGCCTGCAGCTAGCAGGCTGGGCCTCTACGGTTTGCTGACAGCTCCTTGAGGCGCGCGGGAACAGAACGCGCCGTCGACGACTTGGGCTCGGTCCGGTATGTTACCGGACGATCGGACAGCGTGCTACCCACTGCACGCCGTCCGCAAGCCCGCGCCTACGGTGGCCGGAAATCGGGATCGGAATCCCGGCGGCGGCTGGGGCGAGCGCCCCGTTGCCTCTGCCTGATGCGGTCGGCCTCCTCCTTTGCTAGCATTACTGCTTCGCAGAAGGAGGCGACCGCCTGCCATCCCTCCTCACTCCGGACCATGGCCTGAACCAAGGCCCGGCGAGAGAGATCGCTGCCGCCGATTGCCCCCACGAGGACACGGCGATGCTCCGCCCAGGCGGGGCACACCTCTACAGTATGCTCCACCGTGTCCTCCAGGTGTTCCGCACAGTTGCGACACCCGGGCGAATCCTCCGCACGAATCCGGAACAGGAACTTGGCAAAAAGCTCAGAACGAGTGGTTTTATTTACAATATACAGGCAACGTCATGAAGCCGCGGAAAATCTTAACACCGCGATTCAGCGAGCGGTACAACACCATCTATCGAGATGATGCGAACTAAAGTGCATAAAACAAAATAAATGACAGTTCGACTTTCGAATCTTAACATACCGCCCACCATGGACAGAGTGTCCATAAAAAAAAAAAAAAAAAAAATTTTACAAAATAAAACAGTTGATCTGCCCACCAAGACAACAATACAGCTACTACCAAAAACAATAAATTATAAAAACTTAAATCAACACTTCACTTCACTTGTGTGTGGCAGGTAGCCTTTGAATACAACGCAAAAATATCAAACCTTAAATCTTGGTCGTAACGGGTAAAATATTGAGCTTGGACACTGGTCTCTTTATCATAGAATCTTTACATTTTAAAGAAACAACGCGCGTAAAATTGTCCACACCAATATGCTTGTCAGTTATTATACCATTTAACCATCTTGCCGGTGGCAGATCATCCTCTTTAACCAACACAATATCTCCTACATCAGGTTCCGGAGTTATTTGTGACCATTTATAACTGTGCTGTAATTGTGTAAGATATTCATGCGACCATCGACGCCAAAAGTCTTGTACAAGCCGTTGAGTACAATGCCATCTTTTGAGAAGACTCATGTTCACATTTTCATAAATAGCATCCGGCACCAGCACTAAAGGCTCACCCACAAGAAAATGTCCCGGGGTAAGTGGGTATGGATCTTCTGGATTGGAGCTAACTTGTATTATCGGCCGTGAGTTAAGACATGCTTCTATCTGGCACAAAAGAGTCGTCATCTTCTCGAACGTGAGTGTGCTATTGCCGATCACGCGTTTTAGGTGATGTTTTGTGGACTTCACTCCCGCTTCCCAATGCCCACCAAAGTTTGGAGAACAAGGAGGAATGAAGTGCCAGGTGGTACCGTTTGTTGCAAGCCAGTCAGCTATGTCACTTGCTACTACCGAACCTTCTCGTGGTAATGCATTTTTGAGCTCTCTATTCGCACCAACAAAGTTAGTGCTATTATCACTCCACAAATCTGCACAATGCCCTCTGCGAGCAACAAAGCGCTTGAATGCTACGAGAAATGCATCTGAAATCAGATTACTCACCACCTCAAGATGAATTGCACGAGTGGCCATGCAGATGAATAAACAGATGTAACCTTTAGTGGAGCGATAACCACGTCCTCTTGTGGTTCTGACGGCGATAGGGCCGGCGTAATCAACACCACTTTGATAAAAAGGCTGGCAAGCAGTGACACGGGCTGATGGTAACTGACCCATCAATTGTTAGTTTGTTTGAGCCGCATAACGAACGCAAACGACACAATTACGAACATGCTGCCTTATGAGACTCTTTGCAATCAAAATCCAATATCGAATTCTTATGTAAGTCAGCATTAACTGAGAGCCCCCATGAATAGTACGTTCATGAGCATCTGCAACAATCAACCTTGCTAGATGTGACTTATGCGGAAGCAAGATAGGATGTTTCATTCCTTCTACTACGTTAGCTTGCGTGTAGTGGTAGATCTATGGTCAGATCAAATTGGTTTTTAAAAACCTTCTACAAAATTAAATACCCTAACTAACCTACTTTAACTCAAAAACCATGTAAATAAATAAATGTCTTGAGTTGCTGTGTCATAAGACCTTATTTTTTCTTTCTTCTAAACTTCCCCTTACTATAATGGACTGTATTTTCTTGTAGCCTTTTAGGGCCATTTTTCCAAATTTGAAGTTCAGACATATCCCATCCCATATAATGTTTAGTCCGAAATTCAAGATTCTTAAGTAACCGTTTCTCGTGTAGATAAAACTGTTTTCGAGCAATTTCGAAAGAGTTACCAATCTTACACTCTGGATTATATGACTTGAAAGGTAATCTCACTACGTAGTGACCTAATAAATCTTTTGTAATAGTTTCTGTAAAGAAGTCCTCGCAGGCTTGCTCTTCCTCTGAGATAAGCCCTTTTTCAGAAAAAGATTCCTCTAACTCCCAAAACTTCTTACACAGATCTTTAGTCACTATCGTAATGTGCATGTTCACGATTTTATCTTGCGGAGAACCTTGGTTACTTTGTGAGTTTATACAGCCAGACAGGACCCATCCGAGTTTGGTATTCTGAGCCATGGGAAACCCAGGTAGACCCTTGATAACACCATCCATTAAGATCTGGCTATATACCTCTGCGCCTAGCAAAATATCAATTTTGTTTGGAGTATTAAATGAAGGATCAGCTAATTTTAGATCCGATATTTGAGGTGACAACGCTGTCAAAACAATCTTCCTTGTAGGAAGAAGTGATTTTATGTTCTCAAGAACATGAGCCTTTACAACAACTATAAAGTTGGGATCATGACATGACTGAAGCCTTACGGTTACAAACCATTTAGAGTGCAATGTTGCACTCTGGTCACTGCCAAGTCCTGAAATAAAGCTCTTGCTTGCTATCTTCCTCAAACCAAGAATCTGTACCGAGGAATCGGTAATAAACGATGTTTGAGATCCTTGGTCTAAGAGTGATCTTAAAACAAAAGTACCTGTTCTCGCTTCTACCTTGACCAAAGCAGTGGCCAATAACACTTGGCTGTTCACGTTGGAGAAACAAGATACTATGTTGTTTGGTGACTCGCTCTGTGAAGTTGATGGTACAGATTGATCCGTACCATCATCCTCTTGATCACGTGTGACGTGATTGCCTTTAGGGACTGAATTCAGATGAAGAAGGGAGTGGTGTCTCTTCCTACAAATACGACAATTGGTTGAAAGACGACATGAATATACCGAGTGATTTGGACCGAGACAGTTAAAACACAACTTATTGGTTTGGACAAACTCACGACGTGCATCAACATTTTCCTTAGAAAACTTCTTGCAATTTATCAGTTTATGGCTTTCAGCACAAAACTCGCACGTTAAGTTTGAAGTGATATGCATAACCTTAGTCGTGCGAGTACTATTATTTGACTTATAACTGACTTTATTATCTAAAAATTCAAGAGACCTGAATCGCTGCTCTAGGAATTCCTGCATATCGAAGTTATGTTCTTTTGATTCATGAAACGTTTTAAAATACAATTAGCAAGGTGTAATTTATTATTATAGCGATGTTCCAGTTGATCCCAACAGACTTTGTAATTATTGGCCGTGACAGGAATATGGCGTAAAAGCTGTTCGGCCTCACCCGTTAAGTAGCCTTTGAGATAGTAAAGTCGTTGAACATCGTCCAATGCTTTGTTGCTATGTATTAACGACATGAATAAATCGCGAAAACTTGTCCATTCGGTGTATTTACCACTAAAACTAGGAATGGAAATTTTAGGTAATCTAACACTAAAGGATTGACCGATGTTTGACTCAATAACCTTAGAACTAGACAATGCAACAGTACTAGAATCTAACTTAAATTTAAGTAAGCAATCCTTTAACTCTGTTTTATAATCCGTGTATAGTTCTTCAGTTACGCCGTATGCATCAGCTGTGCAATAGACAGACTTAACCAATTCCTTGGGGTCAAATTCCGAAACGATGACTCTATGTGTATCGCGATATGAAGTCCAGTAATTTTCCAATGTCTCGAATCGAGTTTCCAAATAAGATTGAGTTAGTTTTTCCTTAGGAGATTTTTTAAAATTAACTCTGGCTTTCTGAATCTTAGTTTTCGTATCTTCTTGAATCGCAAAATACGTTTCCATCTTTACTAGTTTTTCAAATGAATGTTGTTTAAATTATCTCAATTATTAGTTTAATTTTTTGATTAACTTGAATATCCGATCTCAAAAAAATTACAAGTCAATGAACGTTTTTATGAAAACTTTCTAAGTGTTTGCACTTCTGTAGGAAAACCGGCGTGGATTCCCCGTCTGTTGACTTTTTGGGAAACTATTCTAAGTCCAAACAACTTCTAAATTTTTGTAAGTCTATTTCTTCTTGTATTGAAGGTTCTAATTTGCTTGAATTTTCTCTAACTCAATATTGCAAAGAGTACTCACAGTTTTTCCACTTTATACTTCACTGAAATAGGGTCCAAAATCGCTCTCCGTCCGATACTGTTTCCTATATTGGATATGTCGCTGCGTGGTTCAACTTCAATCAACCGATTTATCATTCGGCTCGAAGGACCATGTACAAATTCCCTAAAAGAATGAGGAGCCTGCAAGGCAGCTATGATATAAATCAAACGCCAAGCTCAGAACGAGTGGTTTTATTTACAATATACAGGCAACGTCATGAAGCCGCGGAAAATCTTAACACCGCGATTCAGCGAGCGGTACAACACCATCTATCGAGATGATGCGAACTAAAGTGCATAAAACAAAATAAATGACAGTTCGACTTTCGAATCTTAACAGGTATAATTTGACGTCAACACACGAAAGTTAGAAAATAAGAGAAAAATTAAAACTGCTAAAATTTGCGGCATACAAGTTGAACCATAATAGCAATGGACTTTGACTGTGCAGTAAAAGACTTTTGGGCCTCAATCGAAGCGGATGGCTGCGCGTAACCATAGCAACGGGTTCACCTTATTTGCCCCCTACTGTACAAGTATACTGATGTGGTGAAGTAATGAAAACTATTCCTTTGCTCCATGGCAACGCAACGTTCGTAGCAACCGTCAAACAGGCGGAAGGCTTCAGCGCTCCAGTCTTGAGTACTAGGAGAGCACGTTACAAAGAGGTTGTTTTCAGTGAAAGCTATTCTGATACTGTAAAAATGGCATACAGGTATAATTTGATGTCAACACACGAAAGTTAGAAGATAAGAGAAAAATTAAAACTTCTAAAATACGCGGCATACAAGTTGAACCATGATAGTGATCGACCTTGACTGCGCAGTATAAGATTTTCGGGTCTCAATTGAAGCGGAGCACTGTGCGTAATTATAGCAACGAGTTCAATTAATTTGCCCCGTACAATACTTATTTATAGACGAGGCAAAGCAGAGAAAATCATTCCGTTGCTACGTGGCTACACAACGTTCGTAGCGACCGTCAATCCGGTGGAAGGCTTCAGCGCTCCAGTCATGTGTACTAGGAGAGCACGACACAAAGAGGTGATTTTCAATGAAAGCTATCCTGATGCTACAAAGATGGCACACAGGTATAATTTTATGTCAACACACGCAAACTCAGTTGCTCCATGGTAACGCAACCTTCGTAGTGACCGTCATAGAGGCGGAAGGCTTCAGCACTCCAGTTATGTGTACTAAGAGAGCACGTTATGAAGAGGTTGTTTTCAGTGAAAGCTATCCTGATGCTACAAGGATGGCACACAGGTATAATTTAATGTCAACACACGCAAATTCAGTTGCTCTATGGTAACGCAACCTTCGTAGTGACCGTCATAGAGGCGGAAGGCTTCAGCACTCAATTCAATTCAATTAATTTATTTCGTCAGAATGTGGTAAATAAAATGGTCTTAAATATTAATGGTCTCATCACAGTCTGCCACGTGAGGCATGCAAAAATTTGGTAGGTACATAAATCATTTTTAAATTAAAATATTAGGTTAGTACTGGGTTAGAACAAATTATGATTTACAAATTATTATGGCATGTCGTCCAAAAATATTATTTGGATTAAATTCGAAGTAATATTCAATGTCAAACATGTCAAAATTTCTAAAAATAAAATTCAATTAGGATGTAAACACACACATAAAAAAGTAATATTCAATGTCAAAAAAGAGAGATATGTCAAAATTTATAAAATTACAATTAAATTAGGATGTCAAACACACGCAAAAAATTCAAGGTAATATTCAATGTCAAAAGAGAGACGTCAAAACTTATGAAGATACAATTCAATTAGGTTGTCAAAGTATCATTTAAATAATCGTTTAAATTATAATAACATTTTTTGCACAACAAGTCTTTAAGTTCTTTTTTAAACCCATTTAAATTTAAGTCCCTAATTGATTTTGGTATTTTGTTATACAATTGTGGGGCTATACAGAATATACTTTTTCTCATTAGAGCTGTTTTGGCTTTACGTCCGCGTAACATATCATTCCGTCTGTTACGTTTCACAGTATCGGATAAGTTTGGAAACAGAATGATGTGGGTTTAATTTGACAAACAAGGCAGTTTCATAAATATACAAAGACGGTAGTGTCAGAATTTTATAGTTTTTGAAAAATGGTTCACAGCTGTCCATAATTTGAAGTTTGAACATGGCTCTAATGGACCGCTTTTGCACTCTAAAAGCAGTTTCCCTATTAGTGGAGTTGCCCCAAAATATAATACCGTATCTTAATACAGACGCGACAAGGCCATGGTACGCTGTAAGAAGTGCATCTATGGTAACAGTAGGGGCAAGTTTATATATATAAAGCATAGGAGGAGCTACAGATTCTCTTACATAACGCTTCCATGTTATGTGTACTAAGAGAGCACGTTATGAAGAGGTTGTTTTCAGTGAAAGCTACAAGGATGGCACACAGGTATAATTTTATGTCAACACACGCAAACTCAGTTGCTCCATGGTAACGCAACCTTCGTAGTGACCGTCATAGAGGCGGAAGGCTTCAGCACTCCAGTTATGTGTACTAAGAGAGCACGTTATGACGAGTTTGTTTTCAGTGAAAGCTATCCTGATGCTACAAGGATTTTTTTTTTTTTTTTTTGGTGGTGGGTAAAATCATCCAATGACATCTCCCGCCCTTGGGCGGAGCGGGAGATAGTGTCAGACTCTTACTGACTAAAAACCCACCCCGTTCCTTCGTGGCCTTAGATACCAGGGCCGGGCTTTCCTTTCGGAAGCAAACCCTTGGCCCCAGTAGGCTTCGACCCTGCCTGCCTGCAGCTAGCAGGCTGGGTCTCTACGGTTTGCTGACAACTCCTTGAGGCGCGCGGGAACAGTGCGCGCCGTTGACGACCTGGGCTTGGTCCGGATGTTTACCGGACGGTCGGACAGCGAGCTACCCATAGCTCGCCGTCCGCAAGCCCGCGTCTACGTTGGCTGGAAATCAGGATCGGAATCGGAATCCCCGCGGCGGCTGGGCCTTGTGGGCCGTTGCCTCTCGCGTGCGGCCTCCTCCTTTGCTAGCATTACTGCTTCGCAGAAGGAGGCGACCGCCTGCCATCCCTCCTCGCTTCGGACCATGGCCCGTACCAGGGCCTGGCGCGAGAGATCGCCGCTGCCGATCGCACTCACGAGAACACGGCGATGCTCTGCCCAAGCGGGGCAAACTTCGACCGTGTGCTCCACCGTGTCCTCCGGGCAGTCCACGCAGTGGTGGCACCCGGGCTTACCGTGTCCGGTGAGAACCTGGGTCATGCGGAAGGTTAGGACGCCGTGAGGTCTTTCCAGCCACGCCTCAAAGAGGGGCCTTACCGCCATAATTAAGGCGTGCCCAGCACTGGGTTGCGACAGTCGCAGTCGCCATTTCACCATGAGATCCCGCCGGAGCTCTTTCCGCCATACCTCGACTTGTCGTGGCAGGGGACTTTCGCCCCGGCGTTGCATCTCCACGCGCTTATCGTGCATGTGTGCAAGGACTGTTGCCTCCAGATCCCATGGTGGCAGGCCAGCAAGGAGGCTCGCCGCTTCGCAGGACACCGTGCGGTATCCCCGCACCATGCGTATGGCCATGACCCTCTGGCACGCGTTCAGCTGGTTCTTTGGCCTTTTCTTCAGCGTGGGCGCCCATACCGGTGCTCCATAAAGGGCCATGGACCGAACGATGCCTGCGTAGAGCCTCCGGCAGGAGGCGTCTGGACCTCCCAGATTCGGCAGGAGCCGCTTGAGGGCAGCCCCGGTCCGATTCAGTTTGGGGGCCAGACGTCGGAAATGTTCCTCGAAATTCCACCGGCTGTCGAGGACGAGTCCCAGGTACTTCATCGTCGACCCGACGCCGATGTGAATTCCTCCTACCGTTAGTTGGGAACCTGGTGGCGGTGCGTTCCGAGGGCCGTGAAAGCACATGGCCTCGGACTTGTGCAACGCCACCTCTAGTCCCAACTGCTCGATCCTCTCCACAACTGTCGCAACCCCGTGTGTCGCTAGTTCGACCGCCGCCTGGTACGACTCTCCCTGTGCCAGGACCAGCGTGTCGTCTGCGTAGCAGACCACGCTGACCCCGCCAGGGAGGTCGCCGCGCAGCACGTAGTCGTAGCCGACGTTCCACAAGGGCGGCCCCAGTACCGATCCCTGCGGAACACCGCACGACATCTCTCGCCGTCTCCAATCTCCCTGGTGACCAGGGTAGATTATGTACCTGTCTGACAGGTAGGCCTCGA
Organism: Leucania comma; assembly: GCA_958295575.1. Taxonomy (NCBI): domain Eukaryota; kingdom Metazoa; phylum Arthropoda; class Insecta; order Lepidoptera; family Noctuidae; genus Leucania; species Leucania comma. The sequence continues at coordinate 22,409,255 of OY282468.1, forward strand.
TCACACGACAGAGGTAGTCGGGCACCCGGTGGTACCGGAGTGCCGTTCTAATGCTACTCCAGGGCAGGGAGTTGAAAGCGTTGGCAATGTCCAAGGACACCGCCACGACACACCTGCCCCGGGAAACCGCATCCCCCGTCGTGAGGGCTCGCACGCGCATGATGGCGTCCACCGTGGAGCGCATCCTGCGAAAACCGAACTGTCCGTCCGAAAGGTCCGGCCCCACCCGTGCAAGGCGCGCGACGAGGCGGTTTGCAACTACTCTTTCAAAGAGCTTGCCCACCTCGTCGAGCAGCACAATGGGCCGATACGCGGACGGAGAGTCCGCAGGGCGCCCCGGCTTCGCAATGAGGACCAGTTTTCCCGTCTTCCAGCGAAGTGGGAACTGGCCCCTCTCCATACATGCGCTAAAGAGCCCCCTTAGTCGAGGCCCGAGAGCCTCCATGGCCAGGACCCAAGCCTTCCCAGGCAGGCCGTCGGGTCCTGGGGCGGTATTTTTGGCACTCAGCCGTCGTACCGCCACCCTCAACTCTACCTCGGTCACCTCTGGAGTATTGTTGTCGTCGTCACCGTCGTGGTCCGCGTCAGACACTGCTGGCGGCGGAGCCATGAGCGGGGGGGAGTGTTCCCCTCGCGCAGGGAACAGAGTGCTCACCACACCCTCTACAACCTGGGGCCGGAGACTCTGGGTCAGCGGGGGAGCCCAGGGACGCAATTTCTCCCGAACCACCTTGTAGGGGCGTCCCCATGGGTCCCTGTTCAGAGTCCCCAGCCACACGTTGCGGGCCTCCAACTTGGCCCGCTTAATCTCTGCTCGGAGGGTGCGCTTCGCCACTCTGTAACCCTCGTACAGCTCCGCCTCTCTGGCCTCCGCATCTGGCGGGCGGATGCGGCGCCTGCAGTATCTGGCGTACCGGCGTCGCGCGTGATTGCACGCGTTGCGCAGTGCTGCAATCTCTGGCGACCACCAGTACACCTGGCGCCGAGCACGTCCTGGACGGACTCGGGGCATTGCCGCGTCGCATATTTGCGACATGGCGTCCTGGAACCACTCCGCCTCGACGTCGATGTCGACAGGCCTGTCCGGTGCTAGCACCCAGGCCTGTACCGTCGCGGCTTCCAGGAGGAGCTCCCGGTCCATTTGCTTCAGCGCCCATCGCGGACCACAGGGGCTCTGTCGAACCGGCGCGGCTGAGGTTTGGGCGGAGACGTCAAACCGGATGTAACGGTGGTCTGAGTACGTCTCCACCCCCTCCATCACGCGCCAGTCATTGACACACGGCGACAGACCGGGGCTGGCGAACGAAATGTCCACCACTGAGTCACCCCGCATCCGCACACACGTGGGGACAGAACCCCGGTTTAGGATGACCAGGCCAGACTCCAGAGCCCAGTCCTCCACCATCACTCCCCGCTGGTCCGTGTAACGGGAACCCCAAGCCAAGTTCTTGGCATTGAAGTCCCCGCAAACGACCACAGGGAGGGAGGGTCCAAACCCAGTGACAACGTCTTTTAGCTCCATAAGGGAGATATGGAGATCGGCGAGAGTTCTGTTCGGGGACAGGTAGACGCCTACCACTGCAATGTCCCCGACTCGTGCTGCCACGCAACCCCGCCCCCTCGTGACGGCCTCGAGGGGCGGGGTACCGGCGGCGGTTGACGAAATTATGGTCACCGAGCCGCTCAGGTCCTGAACCCAGTCTCGTCTGGGCCGGACAAAGTACGGCTCGGAGACCACGGCGATGTTGATCGACCACTGCGCCATGCTCTGGAGCAACAGATCCTGAGCGGCGGCGCAGTGGTTGATGTTCGCCTGGAGGAGACGTAATGGGGCCGTTATTGGCATTCCATCGTCTCCTCCGGAGCCCTTTGCGGGGGCACTGCCGCGGTGTTTGCGGCGGCGACAGCGGCGGCGGCTAAGGACGCGGCCGTGGCGGCGAGGGCGTTGGCGGGGATCCTACGGACCTTGCCTATGTCCTTGGCGGGGGGGTCGCAGGACCTGCTCCCAGCCCGGTGGTCGGCCTGCTTGCCTGCCGCCGCACATGCGTAGCAGTGCGGCGACGCTTGACATTCTGCAGCCTTGTGACCGGGCTTACCACACTGGTAGCAGTGGTCACTGCGATCTACCTCCGCAGCGCAACAGGCCCCTGTTGTAATATCACATCACTAGTTAGTAAAACTAATGGTCACAACCCTAGTGAGATATATCGGTCATTGTCGGTATGGGTGTGGCCGCCTAAGCAGTGTCTGATTAATCCTAATATTATGTACATGTTCTAAGTCTAATAAATCTAGTATTCACTATATCAAGTGTTTCAATATAAACATTACATGGTGTCAGAAGTGAAGAATCCAAAAACACGAAGAAAATCGCGAAAAAAATGGACCACTCATCAACAGTCAAAAGCGGTAGCCATTTTGAACAAAGTCTGAACAATGCGATTAAAGCCTTGAAAATCACCTCAGATTCAACAAACAACAATGCGGAAGCATGGAAACGCTGGTGGCAGCAATTTGAGCTGTATTTGTTAGCCACAGGTCTGGACAGGGCAGGTGAAAAACGCAAGATCGCCATTTTACTCCATCTCATTGGTGAGAACGGTTTAAATATATTTAACACTTTTAACCTCAAATTAGAAGAGACCACGATACTGGATGTCAAAGAAAAATTCGACCATTATTTTGAGCCTAGGAGAAACTTGACCATGTGCCGTTATAGTTTCTTCACAAGGAGACAACAGAAATCCGAGTCCATCGAGGGATTCCTGGCAGATCTAGAAAATAAAAGTCAAGAATGCGAATTTGGAACGCTCAGGGAATCACTCATCAGGGATATTTTTATCGCAAATCTAAATCTAGATTTAGCACATGTCCGTCAGAGATTGCTGCAGGAACCTGATCTGACATACCAGAGGATGCGAGAACTAGCAAGGACACTCATCGTTGCTCAGCAGGATGCAGAAAAGATGCTCAATGGTTCTACAAAGGAAAATACGGAAAATGTCATGCATCTACGTCGGAGGAGCCGTAGTCGAGGGGAACGTCGACAGCGAGCTTCACCAGTCGGTCAGCAGGGATCTGGCGCAGGGAAGTCACCCAACAAAGGAAAACAGTCTCCCAACCCTGAAAAGCGCTCGAGGACGTGTAGCCGCTGTGGGCAGTCTCACCGCTACAAGTGCCCAGCGCAAGGAGTCAAATGCAGGTCATGTAAATCTTTTGGTCATTTTGCTAAGTACTGTTTTACAAATAAAAAAGTCAGTCATTTAGAGTCGTTTAATTCAAGTGATAACAGTAGTCAAGATTATTTTGTTGGAATTATAAGTCATAACACAAGTCAATCCAACAGTCATTTAAAGTCACATAAACATGTCAAGTCAATAGGCACACCGTCACGCACTATGCAACTACACCGACAATCACAGTCAGGATGGTCATTTAATGGCCAGTCACAGTCTAGGAATGATTCCGATGATGAGATTGGTGTCATATCTGAGAGATCTCATGTAGACTCACATTGTCATAAAAAATATTATAAGTCATGTCTCAATGATGAAAGTGGTGAAAATGTAATATCTGAGAGGTCCAAAAATAGCCTCGGTGATGAATGCAATCACCAGTCTGAGAGATTCAGTGTCAAGTCAAAGAAGTCAAATAAATATAGTCAAAGTCAAAGTTCATATCTCAATGATGAACACAGACACATGTCTGAGGAATCACTCACTATCATAACAAAACCATTTCATCAAAAGTCATTTGTTACACTTAGAACAAGTACGTCAATCACATCACCACAAAGTCAACAAGTCAACACAGTAGATACAACACAAAACAAATACTATTCTAATCAGTCATGGAACATAAACATTTTAGTAGGTCATACACAAATTAGTTGTATCATTGATTCAGGAGCTGATCTTAACATAATGTCAAAACAAACTTTTCTTTGTTTAAAACGTCATTCTCAAATGACACTTGTCAAATGTCAGATAAATGTCACTGGATTTGGTGGCAAGTCAATACCCATAATTGGTAAAGTCAATGTCAGATGCAGCTTAACCTTGAATAACAGTACTATTATAGAAAATATAGTATTTATAGTCGCAGATTTAGTTTGTCCAAATGTCCTAGGTCTTCCCACTTGTGAGAAATTAGGTATAATTAAAAGAGTTTTTTCAGTGTCAAAACAAAATTTTTGTCAACAAATTCTTACACAATACAATGATGTATTCCAGGGTCTTGGATGTCTGCCTCCTGTCTGTCACCTGAAACTCAAACCTGATGCAGTGCCATGTGTGGATCCTCCCAGGAGAGTACCATTTGCGTTGCTCGATAAACTTCGCGAAGAGTTGGATCGCATGGAAAGAATGCAGGTGATTGAGAAAGTCACTAAGCCTACAGAATGGGTGAATAGCATAGTAATTACTGTCAAGAATTCAGGTCAGTTGAGAATTTGTTTAGATCCTAGAAATTTAAATAAGAATATTATAAGGGAAATCTATCCACTTAAGTCAATTGATGAGATAAGATCTCAGTTAGTTGGAGCTGAATGTTTCTCTCATTTAGATGCTTTTTCAGGATTCTGGATGTTAAGATTAGATGAATATAGTTCTGATTTATGTACCTTTCAAACACCCTTTGGTAGATATAAATATTTAAGATTGCCTTTTGGTATAAATGCATCATCAGAAATATTTCAGAGAGTTATGATGAATTTGTTTGGTGATTTAGAAGGAGTCTTAATATTCATCGATGACATTCTTGTCTATGGACCGAATGAGGCCATACATAATGAGAGATTACATAAGGTCATGCAAAGAGCACGTCAAGTCAATTTAAAGTTCAATAAGTCTAAATGTAAATTTCTAGTTTCTGAAGTCTGTTTTTTAGGTTATGTTTTTAGTAAACATGGTGCTAGGGTCGATCAAGAAAAAGTAAAAGCAATTGTCAATATGCCTACACCACAAAATGTCAAAGAATTGCAAAGAATTTTAGGTATGATCAACTATTTAGGTCCCTTTATTAGCAATTTGTCAGAAAAAACTCAAATTTTAAGAAATCTTTTGAAAAAAGATTCAGTCTGGACTTGGGATGAAAATCATAGTAAATGTCTTAAGAGTTTAATAGATGAAATCACAAAGTCACCAGTCTTAGCTCATTATAACCCCAATATTCCATTAGTCTTGTCAGTAGATTCGTCTAAGTCAGCATTGGGAGCAGTCATTTTACAAAACAATAAACCCATTGCTTATAGTTCAAAAACACTAACAGAAACTCAGTCTAGGTATGCTCAAATTGAGAAAGAATTGTTAGCAATACAATTTGGTTGTGAAAAGTTTCACCAGTATGTATATGGTCATAGGGTAACTGTCCATACTGATCACAAACCCTTAGTCTACTTATTTGATAAACCATTACATGATGTACCAGCTAGATTACAGCGAATGATGTTAACTTTACAAAAATATGATTTGAGAGTTATACATGTCCCAGGAAAGCAGATGTATATATCAGATACATTGTCCAGAGCAGCCTTAAAAGATCATTATATACCAGAGAATGAATCTGAAATGTCTTGTCATGTCAATTTAATGTATTCAAATTTAGCTGTCACAAAGGAATACAGTACAAAACTGTTGCAACATACAAATAAAGATGAAACTTTGCAATTGTTAAAGAAATATTATTATGAAGGTTGGCCAAAAAATAAAAATAAAGTCAGTCCATTGGCAAAACCATTTTGGAGTACACAAGCTGAAATTCATGTAGTCAAAGATTTGTTGTTTAAAGGTTCAAAATTAATAGTACCTCAGTCTATGTATAAAGAAATGTTGGCTAAAATCCACGAAGGTCACCAAGGTATAAATAAATGTTTAAAAGTAGCAAGAGATTCTTTGTATTGGCCAAGCATGTCAGCAGATATTAAAAATGTGGTAGAACAGTGTCTCATATGTGCAAAATATAAACCGTGTAATCAAAAGGAACCACTACAAAATTTTGAAATAAATAAGTATCCATGGCAACAAGTTGGTATTGATTTAATGTATTTTGATAACCTTACATATTTAATTGTCACAGATTATTATTCTAAATACATAGAAATAGCTTTGTTAAATAAAAACAGTACAGCCAAAAATGTAATTACACATTTAAAGTCTATTTTTGCCCGTCATGGAATACCTTTGTCATTAGTGTCAGATGGTGGACCTCCTTTTCAGTCATTAGAATTTAAAAATTTCCTACATGAATGGGACATAGAACATAATGTAACTAGTCCATATCATTCACAGTCAAATGGACAAGCAGAAAGTTCAGTCAAAATAGTCAAAAACATGTTAAAAAAATGTAGAGAAAATTCGTCTGACCCATATATAGCCTTATTACAATATAGAAATACACCTAAGAATAACTTACCATCTCCAGCACAATTGTTAATGTCTAGGAATTTAAGAGATAACATTCCAATGTCATACAAAAAATTAAAACCAAAGGTTGTAACATTTAAAAATTATAAAGAGTGTGTCAATAAGAACAATGAAAAAAAGTCTAAGTATTATAACAAGAATACTAAGTCATTGTCAATATTATATCCCAATGATCATGTCTACTTCAAAAGAAAACCAAATTATAATTGGGAACAGGCCATTGTCAAACAAAGGTTGACAGGAAATAGGTCATATATCATTGAGGATGTCAATGGAGTTAGGTATAGGAGAAACAGAATTCACCTAAGGCATAAATATTCTCCTATGTTATCCAACTCGTCGCAGGGGAGAGAGGAAGGTGATAGTCAGGAGTCAGCACCTCAAGAATCCTCATCTCAATCCATAGGTCAAAAGTCAACCCGTTATGGTAGAATTGTAAAGCCAACTAGAAGGCTAATTGATGAAATCAATTAAATGTACTAAAGTGTATTTTAGATTAAGTCATATTTAAGCCAAGATGTTTTGTATTGTAAAACTAAATAAGTACTTGTCAGATACTTTGTATTGTCAATTGAATTTAAGTCAAGTCCGTCCACAGCCTATGTTACATTGTTTGTTAAAGGTTAATTTGAACTTAACAAGGGGGATGTTGTAATATCACATCACTAGTTAGTAAAACTAATGGTCACAACCCTAGTGAGATATATCGGTCATTGTCGGTATGGGTGTGGCCGCCTAAGCAGTGTCTGATTAATCCTAATATTATGTACATGTTCTAAGTCTAATAAATCTAGTATTCACTATATCAAGTGTTTCAATATAAACATTACAGCCCCCACGTGGTGTCCCACGTGGCAGCGGTAGCACCGCAGAGGTCTGGGCTCCAGCAGTTTCACCTGCGCGGAGACCCAGCCCACCAAAAGCCGTCGGCCCTCTCCAGTGATGGCCTTGGCCGCCGACACGGGACAGCTAACCGTTACGGCTCGCATGCCCGTGCTGTCAGCGCGGATGGTGCCCGCCCGAACTTGATCGGTCGTGCACCCGCCCGCCCTGACGACGGCGGCCACCACCTCTTCCACCTTGACGGAATCGTCCAGGCCCATGATGCGCATGTCAATGCACTTTGTGGGCCTGGACACTCGGGCCTCTTCCGCATCGAGAGACGCCCTGATCCGTGCAGCCAGGGCATCCGCGACAGGGCCACTGGCCGCACCGGGGACCTCGAGGATTCGGGCCCCAGTGACCGTACGCCTCATGCGGAAGCCCTCGGAGGCTCCGAACTCCTCAAGGTGGGGTAGGATCGCCCGCCTTGCCTTCTCCATGACGGAGTCATAGTTCACGCCCCTCTTTTCCGCTTCAGGCTGCAGTGTGATCACTACAGCCTCGGAATTCGGGGCGCGAAGTCTGGCCGCCATGGCGCGCTTTTTGCGCTCTTGCCGCCTCGCTCGCTTTTTGGCCGCTCTAGCCGCCTTGCCCGCCCTCTTCTTGGCGCCGACAACCGTCCAGTCGGCGCCAGCCAAGGGATCTTCGAGCAGCGGAGGCGGCATGCGCGACCTAGTCGCCACCGCAGCCGGAGGGCCGGCCGGTTTAGCGGCAGGCGCCGCTTTACCTTTCGGGGGAGGAGGAGCATTCCTCCCCTGCCACCGCCGTTGCCCGGACGCCGGGGCTGGCCCCGCAGGCTCTGGCGCCACGGCTCTGCGCCCGGGCTGCCCCGACGGGCCCGCCTTTGGCGCAGCAGCAACAGCCGCGGCGGCAGCATAAGACGCCCCTCCTCGCTGGCCCGACGCCGCTAGCGGCGGGCGCAGCACGATGCCCTCTAAGAGAGACAGCTGCTGCTGGAATCGCAGCTGGAACTGTTGCTGCTGCTGTTGCAGCTGCTGCTGGAAGGCAGCCAGCTCCCGCTGCACCAGCGTCAGCAGCTGGCTCTCGTTCTCGGGCTGGGGCTGGGGTGGACTTTGGCCCTGCCCTTGCCCTTGGTTGCGCCCACCTTTTGGTGCCTCCTCCTGGAGGGGGGCACGTTTATGGGCACCCATCAGCTCCTTACGGAGCTTCGCGAACCCCTTCTCGAGGACAGTGTCTACCGCCCCCAAGATAGAGGTCGCGAATTCGGCGATACCCCTCTTCTTAGTGCCTTTCTCCCACTTCTTTTTTCGGGACATGGTCGTCAGGGCTTCGACGACCAGCTCCCCCAGTTTCTTCCGCGAATCCTCAGCGGAGTCTACCTCGGTGTCCGGCTCGCTGCCAGACGGCCGTGAGGGGTCCTCAGCACCAGTCGCTCCGGGGTGGCGCCCCTCTGCGGCGAGCTTCTCCGCTCGCTGAGCAGCTTCTTGGGAGGTAAGGCCCCTCCCTCTTCCTCCCGCACGGCCCGCACCCCGTCCACTGGTGGGGATTTTCCGGGCTGGTCCCTTCTCTTCATCGGAGGACGATCTGTCCCCCGATTTGGAGCGCTTACGGAAGGAACTTGCGTTCCCTCCGGTGACGCCCGCCGCCTCCTCCAACTCCGAGCCTGAGCTCCTTCCGGATGCCGCGTCGGACTCCGACCGCGCATCACTCTCTGTAGGGATGTTAAAAAATTTAGATAAATGTTTTTCCATGTTGTTCCCACGAGTAATAATCATATTTTACTGGCTCAAGATAGTGGTCCGCACTAGTGACTAATTTAGCTACCCATTAGTCAAGCTAACAACCTCCCTCACGGTGCGCCGCCGCTTGGAGGTTTGGGGTAATTTTTTATAGAGGTGGTCTTCCTCGCGGCCCGGGCGGTTAAGCCAAGACCCTCGACCCCCATCGAAAGTCAGAAACATGACCTTGGACAATCTTTGGGGCTACGAGAACAACGGTGACAGAAGGAGGAACAAGTCTTCCTCCTGCCTGCCCGGTGGCAGGGTGAGTGCACGCCGGGCCCGCTCTTGCTTCGCCACTGTGCCCTCTGCTAAAGCAGAGGGACACGCGTTGAAGCGTACTCCCAACAGAACATTCGCAGACGGCCATCGAGGCCCCTTAGGCAGGAGTGCCCAAGGGGGGTTGTTGGCCGCCTCCCAGGGTGCACCGTCCCGCAGACTAGCCTTCGCTCCGGACGTATCCGCAAGGGAACTATAGCCTGCGGGCACTCGTGGAGGTTTTCTGTCATGGCACCCCATGCTACAAGGATGGCACACAGGTATAATTTAATGTCAACACACGCAAACTTAGTTGCTCCATGGTAACGCAACGTTCGTAGTAACCGCCATAGAGGCGGAAGGCTTCAGCGCTCCAGTCATGTGTACTAGGAGAGCACGTTATGAAGAGGTGGATTTTAGTGAACGCTATCCTGATACTACAAGGATGGCACACAGTTATAATTTGATGTCAACACACGCGAACTTAGAAAGTAAAAGAAAACCTGATTCTGCTGCTTATGTATTGACGAGGCAAAGCAATGAAAATCATTCCGTTGCTCCATGGCAACGCAATGCTCGTAGTGACCGTCATAGAGGCGGAAGGCTTCAGCGCTCCAGTCATATGAAATAAGAGAGTACGTTATGAAGAGGTTTATTTTAGTAAAGCTGTCCTGTCAGCACACGCATAATTAGAAGATAAGAAAAAAAATTAAAACTGCTAAAATAAGCAGCTTTAAGTAAAACCATAATAGCGATGGACCTTGACGCGCTGTAACAGATTTTTGGGTCTAAATTGAAGCGGGTGGCTGCACGTAACAATAGCAACAGGTTCAACTTATTTGCCGCGTACAATAATTATATTGACGAGGTAAAGCAGTGAAAATCATTCCGTTGCTAGGTAGCTACGCAACGTTCGTAGCGACCGTCAATCCGGTGGAAGGTTTCAGCCTTTTCAGCGCTCCAGTCACATGTACTAGGAGAGCACGTTATGAAGAGGTTTATTTCAGTGATAGCTATTCTGATACTATGAAGATGGCAAAGAAAGTTAGAAGTTAAGAAAATTAAAACTTCTAAAATACGCGGCATACAAGTTGAACCATAATGGTGATCGACCTTGACTGTGAAATAACAGATTTTTGGGTCTCAATCGAAGCGGGCGCTTCGCGTAACCATAGCAACATATTATAGCATAGTTATTTGCCCCGTACTATACTTATATACACCACTATTTTTTAATTATGGCAAATACTTATTGTTTATGAATGAAAGAATGTCAATAAAAATTGAAAAACACTGCGCTTAGTATTTTCTAGTAGTAATTGTTATGAATAATGATTCAATTATGAATTTACCAATAATGACAAATTTTCGTGGACAATTTTGGAATTTCGTTTTTTGTATTTTTGACTACACAAATATGATCAGTAACGGGTACTTATTGAACCCCATTTTTTTGTGCACTAATTAAAAAATAGGCGTTTATATTGATGTGGCGAAGCAATGAAAATTCATTCCGTTGCTCCACGGCAACGCAACGTTCGTAGTGACCGTCATAAAGGCGGAAGGCTTCAGCGCTCCATTCATGTGTACTAGGAGAGCACGTTATGAAGAGGTTGACTTCAGTGAACGCTATCCTGATACTACAAGGATGGCACACAGGTATAATTTGATGTCAACACACGCAGTCTTTGAGAGCAAGAAAAAAATTTAAACTGCTAATAAAATTATCACTTATAATACCACAAAAGTCGTCAAGTTTTTCAGGAAAAATCACTCGCGCTTCGCGCTCGTGATTTTTTAACCTGAAAAACTTGACTCCTTCATTTGTTTGCAACGAACCTATCGGGAAATACCCGATAATTTTGAAGCTCGTGTGGTATTCGGGGGATTATTTTTCCGTCCCAAATGTCGGCCAATAGAATTGCACCATTCGACGTCACGTGGTACAACCTAAAAATTTTCAAAAAATTATCAGTATAATACCATGTAGGTTGTACCACGTGACGTCGAATGGTGCAATTCTATTGGTCGGTATTTGGGTCGGAAAAATAATCAACAATGTTAGCAGTACAATGTCCTATCATAGTTCCCCCATGTTTTTTTTTTTTATGTTATGATTACTTACAATAAACCGGAAAGTAAAGTTGTAGAAGGAAAAAATCTGAACAGTTTCAGGAGTCAAAAGACTTATATTTTTTTGTTTTTACTTTTACTTTCCTACAGTGCTTTCTTTTTACATATGGATATTAATATAGATCACAAAATGCAACAAAAATTAAACCTAATTTCGTTGACTACACGATTTTTGTGGCGGCTGCCAAACAGGTGGAAGGCCTCAAGCACCTTGGTCAAGCGTACTAGGAGAGCACGTCTTAAGAGATTATTGTTTCCGCAATCGTGAAAAGCATCAAATGGTTGAGGTAGGTCAATTTTAGTTTTCATTAACATAACTATTCCTTGAACTAATGTGCATTCTCATAATATGTAAACAATTATTTTTTTAATGAAAATCACTCCAAAATGGAAAGAATTCTTGAATTGCACAAAAACCTGGCATAAAACAGACTTTTATTACAATGCGTACTTTTTATCATTTAATAAGTATTATTAACTGGATAGATAGAATTATCGTTTGGTATTTTATTTTCTTGTATGGAGAAAAAAACAATAATTTCAGTTTAATTAAGTACATACATGGCTACGGTTTCGTCAAATGTAAAGTAGACAAAAACTAAGATAGCTGTGTACATTAGAAAAGAATTTCATTCAACTCGAGTTCATGAAACTGGATTAATTGCTTACTTTTTGTAGTGATCGTCAAATGGCTGAAAGGCTTCAGCGCTCTGGTCATCTGTACTAGGAGAGCACGTTTTGAAGAGGTCGTTTTCAGTGAAAATGTTTGTGAATGCACACGGATGAAATTTGTATAATTACAGGTAAACCTGGGAAATGTAGATAGTAATATATTCAAATTCAAACATTTATTTTTCGGACATCACGGTCCAACGGTTAGTATACATGAGACTTAAAAAAACTATTGTTAGTAATAAAAATAAATACACACACAGACTAAAAAAAAATCTAAATAATATAACCTCAGGGCCAGGAAACAGTAAAAACAGCCCACGAGACTCATAAAATGGCCCAGCGTTGAGACACTTCGCCTCATCCAAATAACCGACAGAGAGACCCTCCCTAATTGATCATTAGACGAATGAAATGTCTCAATACAGGAGCACGCACATCCTCAGCTATGGTTTTGTATGGTTTAATATACTGAAACTGTTGAAGTTTTAAAAAAATTGTTTATATAGTGATCATGAAAAGTAGACGTCTACCACGTGACTGCTTGGGTTCTTCGCCAATCTCATTTTCATACTTTCGCTAAATCTAGAATTACTATTTTGAATAATTGTTTTTGTACCGTACGCAAAATACGCGCTTTAGTCTATACAGTAATACAATACAATTGTTTTGTACAGTTCTCTAAAACATTTTATACTTTTTTGACGACACTGTTGGGGTAGTGATTGTACGATTGGCTGCTGTGCTACGTATCACGGGTTTGATTCCCACACGGAACAAATATTTGTATGACACCTTCCTATAGATAGGTGATGATTATATAACCTTATAAGTACAACCTTATTTTTAGTTTATTATGCTAAACCCGAAGCACGTGTCTAGTATTTTTATGTGAAGAATCTACGTACAAAACATAACTGTATAATGAAAAATTACAAACTTTAAAAATTACAAGCTTTATTATTATGTTACCTGGTTGTTCGCACAAACACATGGTTACCGGGCCATCCGGGCGATTGAGGGGTGGTTTTGCTCCTGCACTCAGCTGTGCGCTGGCTTCTAATACCCAGTATGACCTGCTGTGACCTGTGTTGTACTTAGTGTCAGTGGTGTCCAACTTGTGACCTTCTTTAAATATATTTGGGAAAAATATAACATGGTGTAAAAAATATAAGAACCGATTCAGTTACTGATTCTAAAATGATTCTAAACAAATTTTATTCAGATTTCGCATATACTAAAAATAATGTTTTAATATATAAAAAATTACAATTCTAGCAACCCATGCGGGCAACCGGCAGACGGATCTTACTCCACCCACAAAAGCTACGGTGAAAGTGTTCTAAGAGTGAATAATAAAATTGAAGGTTTCACAAATTATAGTTTAAAAATTTAAACTGAATTCGTTGCTATGGCAGCAACCAACGATCTAACGTTCGCGTAGCTGCTCTGTGTAGCGAACGTCAAACAGGCGGAAGGCTTCAGCGCTCCGGTCATGAGTACTAGGAAAACACGTGTTGAAGATGTCGTTTTCAGTAAAAACTTTCATGAAAGCACACTCATAGTATTGTGAACACTGAAACGATATCAAGTTAGAGAGAGACAATGATAGAAATATTGGGATAACAGTTCAATGACCTCGTCTACCACGTGCTTTAACTCCTGTTAGTTTGAACAAAAATTTATTTATATTTTAAAAATGATAAGTGATTCGAAAAATTGTCTGACTACTGCTATATCTTTTTTGAATATTTATCATCTTATCCAATAACATGTACTGTAAATTAAACTTAATTTCTGTTTCTTGATGCTACTTATTAAGTTTAAACATTAAATAAAAAGTAAAGGTATTATAGGCAGTTACTTCTCACACAACGGAGTGAGCAGTACACTCAGTTATATTTTCTATTCCGATAGTGTCAATTAGATTTTTTATTTTTTTTGTATTGCTCTTAATAGGCGGGTTCACACAGAGCGGGCAGTCTCGTGGTGCATTTGCCGCGCGAAGCAGCTCGGTTGGTGTAGTTGGGGGTGTTGGCTGAGGCAAGCGCGGTTTTTTTTATTAAGCCTAGGCCCAGGCACTGCTTCGCGCAGCAAAGGCGTCGTGAGGCTGCTTGCTCAGTGTGGACCCGCCTAATATGGTTTTTTAACTGTAGAAATGTTGACTACATAGCTACGCGACATTCGGAGCAAATGTCAAACAGGTGGAATGCTTCAGCACTCCTGCCATAATGTACTAGGAGAGTACGCTTTAGGAGGTAAAGGTTTCAGATCAAACTGAACACAATTTTGACGCTATCTACAACACTTTATTTACAGCCGAGTACATATACATACAGCCAAGTTTACGTGATTTTCATGTACTCATATAGAAGTTGCGAAGAACATAATATATATGTAGACCAAGAAAAAAGGAATAAACTGTATTGAAACTGAATGGGGTGCTACGTGGCTAGCAACACTCTTCGTAGCGACCGTCAAACAAGGGCAAGGCTTCAGCGCTCCGGTCGTATGTACTAGGAGAGCACGTTATGAAGTAGTTAAAACGTACAAGTTTTCATCTGAAAATACACACCAACATTATGTGATTTTATGATAGCATAGATAACAGTATGAGGGCGGCAGTTAAACGCTGATAACGATGAAACAGTGATATGCGAGCGTTATATAGGGTGACTGGTAATTAGTGAACGATACTTAAACACGTGAAGTCATTGTGACAATAAACTTTTACTGTGGGACCAAACCTGAAATCGCGGAAAAAATAAGTCAAGTTCAGTACATTTTGACCAGTTAGATGAACACAAATGACATATATTATGAATTGGGTATGATTGTTAGTGAACAAAAAATTAAATGGTTTTTTAACTTTATCTTGTGTTATTATATAAAGTTATAATGTAATATATATATATAATAAATAGAATTATGAGAAATAATTGCACATTTTAGTTTTATCACGTCGACAGGAGTGATTCTAATTTCTACATAAGTGACAGAATCATTTATAAAACTATTAAATTTTAATAGTAAAATAAAATGAATCATCAGTCTCAACTGCTTTTGATATAATTACTTAATACGGCTAGTATTATTTGTATTAGCCGTATTAAAAAATAAGTCAAGTTCAGTACATTTTGACCAGTTAGGCAAACACAGATGACATATTACGAATTGAGTTAGATTGTTATTACATTTTTATGTATTTATTTATCCCATAAAACTTTCACAAGGTATACGAGGGGCTGAAGCCAACTCGCAGAGGCCCCTTAGATACTGTTCATGGAACGTGGTACCAACCGACGATATTATCCCTGTACGCGCTATGCTAATGTACACCAAAATCGGTTGGTGAAAAACTATTGCGACATATGGAAAACAATGATGGGCGATGGTTTTGGATGGCTTAAATGAACTGCTCCTACCCGAGCTATTTTTATTATTATCCTTTGAGCAGTATTTTTTTTTCCAATATCGGTAGATTTTTGTATGAAAAAAAAAAAAAAAATATTACCTCGTAGTTTTTCCTTTCGATAACAACTTAGCCTAGTTTTGAAGTAATGCTGAAAGAAAGTGATGCCTTACTGCCGATATTCGCAGCGACAGTCAAACGGGTGAAAGGCTTCAGCGCTTCGGCCAGGTGTACTAGGAGAGCACGTTGTGAACAGATAGATTTCAGTGAAAACTTTCGTGAAAGCACACCAATGGCACACATGTGTGAGGCATTTGAACACAGGTACACTTTCAAGTAAGAGAGAGACAGTGATAGGCTGAACCTGTTGGAAAACGTAACAAGAATATTCAGATGATCAATGGCTTTTTCACCTGGTGTTTTTCTTCTGTCTCGTTCGCTTTTGGTAAAAAGAAAATGTTCTAGACAGTTTAATGGTTTCCTTGGGTCTCGTCAAAATTCATGAATCGCCGTGGTTAGAAGTAGGTAGGAGCGCTGGTGTACTTGTTACAGCTAAAAAGTAAAAATGTCAAGAGATGAAAAATAAGGGAATTTACTACTGTAATGTTGTAGTATTTTTTGTGTTTAGTTTTAACGTTAGGTATTAAAATTTGTAACCTTGATTTTTTATCCATGTAGTTAATAATTATTATCAATTAATAGTTTTAGTTTATTTACCTACTATTTTTCTTTCATGGTTTTTTTATGAAAATTATTTTTTTTTATATTTCAACTGTTTGTGTGCAAATTAATAATATTATATCGTTATTCTACAACACGTAAGATATATATGATTTCTAGCATATCGTCGCTGTAGAATGATAACCTCGTATGTCCAGATATCCAAACTTCACAAGAAAAGTAACAATATTCTAAACATTGACAAAAAAAAGGCTTTTGCCTCATGTTTTGAATATTAAAAAGGTCTTATTTATGTTATCAACCAACGCCTTACCTAAATATATTATGCCAGAGAAATTACATAAGAGGTTTTTGTTCCTTAAAAAAAAAATGACATACAAGGTATTCATCCTACAGCGACGATATAATAGAAGTTGAATTTGTTGCTTGCTACGCGGCTACACGAAATGTACGCGATTTTTTATAAATTTTATTTTTCTCTAAGGTTATTATAAAAAAAATGTTCCATAAGTTATTTATTAATTTATGTACCTACCCACAAATACTATAAAGGAGAATAACAAATAAAAGATAACACAAGCGAAACCAAACCAAAATAAATGAAACCATTGCTACGTTGCCACGCGCCCTTCGTAGCGACCGTCAAACAGGTGAAATGCTTCAGCGCTTCGGTCTTGTGTACTAGGAGAGCAGGTCGTGAAGATATAAATTTCAGTGAAACTAAACTGATATCTCACAGATAACATACAGAAATAAGTTGGGACAACATAGACAAAACTTAAATGTTTTGAACCCAGAATACCATTAAAAACCTCAATAATTTTTTTAATTCAAATAATGGTTGTTTTTATAATACTTCCATAATACGATATTACTTAAGAAGTTTTAGAGAGCAGTGTGTACCAGTCATTATTGTACCCTACACTTATTATATTAAAAATAATAATAATAAAAATTGTGTCATATTACAACATAATTTATGAATCCGTGGAGTCCACAGTGTTCTCATATTTACACTATAAAAAAGAGGCTCTATAAAAATAAAAATAAACCTATCACTAATAAAGTTTAAAAGTTTAACCCTTTCGCGAGCAATACCTACTATTTACACCTCCAATTTTGGTTTTATTCATTGCGAAATAACATTTGTAAAACAATATTAAGTAAGTCTAAATAATAAAAAAAATGTTGCAAAAACCATGGAACAAAAAGAAAATAAAAAAACTTTGTAAAGAAATGAAACTGAATTTTCGATACGATATTTGTTGTGACCGTCAAACAGGCAGAAGGCCTCAGCGTTCCGATCATGTGTACTAGGAAATCATGTATTAGAATATATTCATTCCCATTGCCTTAGAAACATGTCAAGCATCAATTGGTTGAGGTAGGTCGTGGGAAAGCTCAACACTACCTTTCTCAATAGCTTGATGCTTTTATACAACTTTTCTATATGAATTGTATTGATTTGCCGGCATTTTTTTATAAAGTCACTGCAAAATCAAGTATGTATACCGGCATGAAATCTGCGGTTTTTCCGTCTGATTATAATTTAGGCGTCTTCAAGGCTAGAGTTAATAGACTCTTAAGGGGATTACATCGCCCAAATTCAAAAAAACACCTAGGTTGATTGAAGTTTATAGATTATTCCTTATGTACGATTACCATATAAAAAATGAAGGGATACTTAAGGACATTACTAATAAATAAATAACTTAGTGTACTTATTAGTTTATAAAAAAGACACAATCACAAAGACAGTCAATAAACTTCTTTTTTGTAGACAGTACCACCATTACGTCACCATTTTCTAGCTACCTGAAGTATTTATTATAACTATTTATGTAATACGTAGGATTTAATGTGGTTTGTATAAAATGTAGAAAGTTTTAGCTTATGTTTTTCAATTAAAGATAGATTATTATACTTTGGCATACCAAAGATGTGGATAAAGCAAACTAACGGGGAATAAGAAGAAAGATCAACTCAAACCTGTGTGTTCCTTTCCTCAAAAAACCATATTACGCGAAAGTCACCTCCTTTTGCGAAGCAGTAATGCTAATGAAAGTCACACGCGTGAGGGAACGGACATTCTCCAGACTACGGGCCCCGACCCCTATACCAGCCACCGTAGGCATACTTTACATGGAACGTGGTACCAACCGACGATATTATCCCTGTACGCGCTATGCTAATGCACTCAAAAAATGGTTGGTGAAAACTATTGCGACATATCATGGATAACAATGATGGGCGCTGGCTTGGCAGGTTTAAGTGGACTGGTAACCATGGCCTATGTAAACGCCAGAGCTCCTGCCTGAACAATGTTATTATTATCCTTTGAGAAGTAATTTATTTCTCCAAAATCGGTTTTGTATTAAAAAAAAAAAAAAAAACATTACCTAGTAGTTTTTCTTACGTAATGTCAACTTAGCCGAGTTTTGAAGTAATGCTGAAATTGAAACTGACTGCGTTACTGCCGATTTTCGCAACGACCGTCAAAAGGGTGAAAGAAAGGCTTCAGCGCTTCGGCCATATGAACTAGGAGAGCACGCTGTGAACAGGTAGATTTCAGTGAAAACTTTCGTGAAAGCACACCAATGGCACACATGTGTGAGGCATTTGAACACAGGTAAACCAACCAACCAACCGCAACCAGCGACATCTATCATATTCGATCGAAGTAATGGCGGACCATGGCGCCATCTAGCAGCTACATTGGGAGTTTTTACTGACGCGGGACCAGAGCGTCGTTTGCACAGTTTCCGTGTCCGTAAAATTCACTTGTGAAAAAACTCGTTCATGAGCAACAGGCTCTCGTATAAAATTGTAATTTTAAAATACTAAATAAATCTTATAAAATATCCTTGAATAATACCTGTCATTGAAAAGTTCCTGCCCCTATACACTTGCTGCACACCTACACAAGCTCAAAACACCAGGTATTTTACTTCTGTCACTTTCGGATTTGGTAAAAAAAAAATTCGAAAGTTTAATAGTTTCCTTGGGTCTCGTCAAATTTCAAGAATCACAGTGGTTAGAAGTAGGTAGGAACGCTGGTGTACTTGTTACGGGAAAAAAGTTAAGAGATGAAAAATAATGGAATCACTACTGTTGTAATTTTTTTGTGTTTAATTTTAAAGTTAGGTATTAAACTTTATAACTGTCATTTTTTATCCATCTTTGGTTTTCATGGTTTTTTTTTATTATGAAATTATTTTTTTTAAATTAATGAAAAACAATAATATTATTATGATTATTAATCGTCATTCCTACAACCCACAAGATATAGGTGCCTTGCAAATGTATGAAGCTGACTCCGTTGCTACGTGGCTACGCGAAATGTCACGTAGCCGCGTAGCAACGAATGCGTAGCATCCGTCAATGGCTTCAGCCGAGTAAACGTAAGTTATAGTAGCCTATCTTGCAAAAGTAGGTAGACATACATATAGTACTCGTAGTAAAGCTAAGGGACTGTCTATTTCTATTATTCAAGCATAATTAAATTCCTGTAAACGGTAAAAATTTTATGAAGTTATTTATGTACACAAATGTTTATAAAGGAAAATAACAGATTAAAAGATAAAGTGGACAAATTAAACCAAACCAAAATAATGAAACCGTTGCTACGTGACCGCATTGCTACGCGGCCGGTGAAATTTCAGCACTCCGGTCTTAGTATACTAGGAGTGCATGATATGAAGAGGATGATTTCAGCTTAACTAAACTGAAAGCACACCGATAACACACAGAAATAAGTTCGGACAACACAGACAAAACTAAAAGCAAAAAAGAGACAGAAATAGTTGAAAATTAGAACAAGCAATGCTGGGAGATTAGTTTGAAAACATCTATAACCTGCAACTATAAAAAAATATTACTTAAAAAAAACTGAATAACCAAAATGTAAAGTAGTATGTATGTGTGTGTGTGTGTAATGTATGTGTTGTGTGTAATGTGTGTGTGTGTGTGTGTGTGTGTGTGTGTGTGTGTGTATGTGTGTATGTGAGTATTTCTCAAAATAAATGTACGTAACGAAATGGTAGTAACGAAATATTGTTACGAAATAGTCCTTAGATGTAACTAAATAGTAACCATAAGGCTGGTTACACATTGGCGAAATATTGTGAATGCTCTTCATTTATTCAATACGAAATATTTGTAAGTATGTACCCAAATACTTAAGGGGTTAGAAATAAAATAAGGGAGTAATCATTCATACTATTTTAATCAAATTATTTTTTTTTCCCAATCTTTTAAAAATGAAAACCTGACGTTATTTTAAACATAAAAAAACTTAATTAGAATCACTATCCATTAGCGCTTTATAAATTTCTTCCTTATCTTTGTAATAATTGAATTCTTTCCGAAACACATTTGGTTTGACAATCCGTTTTTTAATCTTTGGATCACATCGCTTTGGCGCGTGAAGATAATTATTAAGCGATAGAGGTTTAAGTCCTTTATAAACCACTTTCTTTTTTGTGTGTATATTTTCCAGTATTTCGTCGTTAAGAATAGTCAGTCCACATGTTTCGCCTTTGACTTTGTGAGTGCCTTCAATTGGTACATTTTCATTATTTTCATATTCAGTGTTATTTTTTGTTGCATTATTATTTTGTATTATAACATCTACATTGTCCAAATCATTGAAATTAAACTCCGGTTCATTAAATGACATTGCATCACTCATATATTTTTCATCCGTAGTTACAGCTTCGTCACTTATTAAATCCTCGAGAATTATTGGCTTTGTATTGATATCAGTTGTTGATCCTTCTTCCTCATGACTTTTTATTTCTTTACTTGGTTTGTCTGTTTCACCTTTTTGTTTTAATACATTCATTATATCAATTGGATATTTGTCTTCTTCCATATCTTTTTGTTGCTTTGCTGTTTTCTTCCCTGTTCCTTTTCCTTTATTCTTAAAGTTTTCTTTGCCTTGTTGTGTTTCGTCTGCCTTGAGGCATTTTACTTCAGTATCATAGAAAGCATGGTTTGCAGACATAAATCTTGACGAAGATAACAATGTTACTTGTTCTGGGGGTTGCCGTTTAACATTTTCCTCCTTTGATGTGTCCTGAAAATTAAAAACATGACATCAAAGTGTATTTAAAAATATTTTTTTTTTATGATTGATTTTGAAAGGTATTTATTAGTTTTTTATTTGTGTTTGACCCTAAAATACGTCAAAAATCATAAATAAATCTCTTTTATATTTGCTCTCAAATGGACATTCACCTCTAAGTCTTGATCACTCTCTCTGTCATCTATCCTGGGTAAATCATTGTCCTCACTCCAAAAATCCGCATCTATCAGATCTGAATCACTATGATAACTTATACTGACATCACTCTCCGTCGTAGTAGAACTATTTATTCTTTTGAATCTTTTCGCTGCTGGTTTTTGTTTTTTCAAGGCTTGCGGTTTGTTACTGCATGATGCTTTTGGTTCTGATAGGGTGTTGGATAGAAGTTCATGTTCTTTAGTGTAGTAGCAATCACAGCAGATGTTTTTCTGGCAATCAAAGCAGCTCAGCAATTTATATTTAATTGTCGTGTTGCCATCCGTTACAATCTGATGCAGCTTCATTGTTCCTTTTATGGGAATAATATTTTCAGGGATATTTTTGGTCATCTTCTGAATGTCGTTTTCATTAACATAAAACATTTTTACTTTACTGTTAACCATTAAATAGTCATATGCTTCTTTTGCGTTGGTTATGTCATTGCCATGTGAAATATGATTGTCAAGTTGGCGCTTTAATGCCCCACCAACCCCGTCAGCTGGCCCTTTGCCGTGAGAGGCTTCAAAAAAATTCCAAGTTGCATATTCAAATCCGTATTCTTTTATATTATGTTGGAACAAGAAAAAATTATGTTTTTGGCGGTACTGAGTTGTAGGGCTATCAGAAAATATATGAATCTTTTTAATGGTAAAGTGTTGGCACAGTTTCATTATTGGATCCAAATGGGCCCAGATTGCTCCAGGACCATGTTCATTATTTGGGGATATGGAGCATATCGATTGGGGTTTCACATTTTTTCTGTAAAGGACGCAAGTGTGCAATGTGACTTGATTTCTAGACCCTCCGAAGTGTATCGCCTGAATTTCTTCAGACTGCTTGCACGAAAAGTTTTCTGAAAAATCGCAAATCAATGCAGCTTCGTCTTCATCAAGGTTTTCAATACACTTTTTCCACGCCAAGTACTGATGTTGAACATTGTAGTAGTGAGTTTTAAATTTTTGAACATCATTTTGAAATTCTTTTATCAATGCATTCACTGTCCCTTTCACTACCTGTTTTGAATACTTTTTCGTCTGTTTTTCTACGCATTTCTTTTTGTCAATTTTAATATAAGTGTGTGTGCCTATTTTCCATTGAAGCCACTCCACAGGGCTGTCTTCATTTATTGTCAAATCAACAGCTAGTTTCTTATTTTTGCATTCAGAACACTCAGAGTACATGCATTTAAAACATTTACTGCAAGTGACATTTTTCATAAGTTCGTCAATGTCAGATGTCTGAAGCAAACCTAGCTTCTTCAACGATATTGCTTTGAAAGATAAATTACTATGCTTTATGCAAGCACAAGTATTCCTATCTTGAAGTCTTGGTTTCACAACGGAGAACGGTCGAAAACGATAAAAAGTTTGCAAAGACGCTTTACCACCCTCTAACCTGTATTTTCTATAGAGCTTGTATATTGGTTCCATTAAATATCTCTTTTGCACTTTTTCTTTGTTTCTCGTTATGCACTCGTTTTTTCCCGCACTAGGTCTACTTACATATTCTCTTTCAAAGAAATCTTGTATATCTTTCATGAATTTCTTTTTCATTTCGTTTATTGATTTCGTCTTTCTTATTCTTCCTTTCAGACCAAGAACATTAGAAATAGCTGTTTTTAATTTGTATTTATTTGCAATATCGTTGGTAGCAACTTTTTTTAGTACTTTCTTCTCTTTGGTATCTGCTTTATTAAACTCTGTTTTTAAAGAATCTGTAATTGTGTTAAGCAAAATTAACTTCTTTTTTACCTTTTCTTTTTCCGTCACGGACACATTTGGTAAAGTTTCTTCTAAAAAACTATTCGATTTTGTTAACGGTGTGTCATCACACTGACGAGTTTCAATGGAAATAGCATCATTATCAGGCCTAATTTGTTGGGGTAGTCGTTTTTTCAGAATTTCCACTCGCTTTTTCATCCGATTGCAGGCCTGTCTTAAATTTTTATTTCGTCGTTTTAATTGAGTATTTTCTTCAGTAAGCTTTTGTAGTCTCTCCTTTAGGATATTTGTATTATTTTTAGCATTTTTTCTTACTTCCAATGTGTTGTTTTGTTTTGTCGTAGAGTAGGCCTTTTTTTTTCTTTCAGCTCTTATAGCATTGGCTTGTCTCCACTTTGCTCGTAGCTCTTGTTTTTCTTCTTCTGTAAGAATTTCTTTTTTCTTTTTGATATTTTCTTTAACTTTTTCCAAATGTTTGACACGGATTTCCTCATATTTATTTGGTTTATCCTTTTTGAGTCGTTCTCTGTAAGCTTTTTGCCTTTCGGCATTGGTTTTTGGCGGCATTCCTTAAAAAACAAAAGAAGTAATGCAGTTGTATATAAGCAGTTGTAAGTAATAACCAATTTGATAAGTCAAACCAACAAGTATAGTGGGCATCTCTACAGAAGTGTCATTAGCAAGAGTTAAGTATTTGTAACAATCGGTATAATTCTATTCTCAAGCGAATTGAAACAAAGCCGCGAGGTTTTTTAACCGACGAAAAGGAGGAAGTTCTCAATAGAACTTCATGTAAGTAATATCAGGGGTAAAAAGTTGTTAAATCACATAAAAACGTAATTTAAATTATTTCATTATTTTTTGCTGGTGGCACTTCTATATAGCAGATAATATCCAATCCTTTAGTTATTGACGCTCTATATATTTTTTTTTCATAAATTAAGTAGTGAATATTACTATGCTTAGTCAGGTTATAACAGTATACACTCAGCTTTATGTTGTACTTTTTCGTTACGTAACGAAATTCGTAAAAAACGTTACGAAATATTAGACAAATTGAGGTCAGAAAAAATATATTTATTGATAAAAGCTGTTACAGCAAATATAAAAGCTTATTAAATATTCGTACAACACGTATTACAAAAAATGGGTAAATGAAGACTTACCGTTCTATGAAAAATCGCTGATTTTACTTCCTGTCTCGAAAAAGTAACCCCACAAAACACACACGTTCTCACTGATTTTCACGATAGATGTAATGGCGGAGACGTCAAACCAATAGCCAATCAGAGTGAAGCTAGTGTTGTCCGTGTAAAAAAATTACGGAATCGTTCAGAAATCATGGGAAAGTAGAAATAAATCGTAACTAAAGAGTAATAACTAAATAGTAAATGAGAGCGACTCATTTTGTTTTTTTGCTTTAAATTGCCAATTCACTATGACACCCCATAGAAAATCAATTTGATACAGAAACTGCGATTACTGTAGAACGATGATACAAAGAAATTTACAAAAATTTAGTTACGTATCGCATTTTATGAAACAAAAACACATGAAAAAGGTAGAGTGGCAAACAGGTTTTTGTATGAAAGGTAAAAAAAGCTATTTTTAAAATATCGAAATATTTGATAATAAGTATGATTATAGCTATAATTCTTCGTTATCTTAAAGATTAATATTCATCCTACAAAATTGAGTGTGTGTTTTTTTTGTGTGATGATTTATAAATATAAAACTTTTGAACTGTTTCAAAGCACACTTTTTTTTTCAAAGATGTACATGTATTTTGAGAAATACTCATGTATGTGTGAATGTGTGTGTTGTATTTTTAATCAGTTTTAAGTAGGTACTAGGTACATATAAAGTTATAAAAATTCTAAACTGCCATATGTCCATTTTTTTCGGTGGGAAAATCGTCCAATGACATCTGCGCGCCCTTTGGCGGGGCGGGAGATAGTGTCAGACTTTTAGCGACTAAAAACCCACTCCTGTTCCTTATTTCCAGGATCTTGGTACGCGCCGTTACGCCGTCCATAAGACAGCGCCTATAGTGGCCGGAAATCGGGATCGGAATCCCACTGGCGGCTGAGGTATGATGATTGTTGCCTCATGCGTGCGGTAGCAAAGGAGAGGGCCCCTTTGCCACCATTACTGCTTCGCAGAAGCCATAATAATATGTCCATGTGGTTCCAATAGTACCAATTTATTTTTAGAATTGCCTATTATGTTTGTAGCTGTATTAATATGTAATATGTATTCATTGTTTAATTTAATGGCCTGTTAGTTTAGTGATTAGTGGCCCTGACTGCTATGCCGGAGATCGTGGGTTTGATTCCCACTCAAGATAAATGTTTGTGTGATAAGCTGAGATCATTTTTGTTCTGTTTCTGGTTATAATTTATCTATAATATTATGTATGTATTTTGAAATATATAAGTATAATTATATTTATCAGTTGTCTACTAGTCATAACACCAGCCCAATCTACGTAGTTTGGGATGGCATTATATGAAAGTTGAGAAAAAAGAAAATAAGTGTGGAATTTTCTTTTTTTTTTTATAAAAGGAATTTAATAGTGCGGTTTCATTTTGCATTTTGGTAATACCTTTAGGTCTAGCGTAAAGTGTTCTAAACTGTGATGAAAACAAACAAATAAATTTAAATTATTTTGTCGACCACAATATTATAATGACGGCGGCTCATAGGATGCAAAGTAATGATTTTTTTTATGTATCTATACATACAGCAGGTTATGAGGTGCTGTGGTTTACGATGAAAGACGCTTGTCTAAAAGTAACCTGTTCACTCTTGACTAACTGAATCCGATTTGACACACCACTTGTTGTGACCGTCAAACAGGCGGAAGGCCTCAGCGCTCCGGTCATGTATACTAGGAAAGCACGTATTAGAAGGACTTCGTTGCCGCAGCCATAGAAACATGTCAAGCTTCAAGTGGTTGAGGCAGGTCGTTCGAAAGCTCAACACTAACTTCCTCAATAGCTTGATTACTGTTTGACATATCTCTGAGCTTGAAACTTTTATTTTATAATAATTGCATTGATTTGATGGATTTGCCGGCATTTTTTTAAAAATAGGTAAAAAAAGAACTGCAAAATTAAGAATACCAGCATAAAGTCGACATTTCTGAAAACTGATTTGTATAGCAAAGTTACTATACTCCACTGGTTAAGGTACTTAACAACAAACAATCTTGATATGTCTTTTATCTAAAAATGGTCTAAAAATTGTATGTAAAAAAAGTTTCCAATTAGTTAATTGCTTAAACCGATGTTAGCGAATCAAATAAAGTTAAACAATCTTAAATGATTTTTAAACGATTTTTTTTAAATAAAATGGTATAGAGTGTTTACGTTTAGTTAAGTACCTAAACAGATAGAGTATTAATTCAGACGTTTGTACCAACAGTGGAAGAGGCGGAAGGTTTCAGCGCTCCAGTCATATGTACTAGGACAGTACGCTATAAGAGGTTAGTGTTTCAGAACGTTTCAGTTGTTATCACATTTTCACAATGCCCGTACCTTTATTTCCAGCAGAAGTAAGTTGAAGTTTGTGTAATAGATGTGTATTGAAATTCAGTAGAGTCGCTTGTCAACTATGCAGTGGTACAGATCCCAATTTTGGGCGGCTTAAGATATAATAGAATAACCAATAAAATTGTGGAAATAACAGGCCTTTAAGAGTTTAATATTAACATAAGTACATAACTGACGAACTTATAATTCCACGTCAATCCAAAGATATAGATTGACTTCACAGCAATCCGTTTAAAAAAACGGCATTTTCATAGGTAAAGGCGATGGGAAAGGCCTATTATAATAAATCCGTTGCTACGTGGCCTTCATGTTGGCCGTCAAACAGATGAAAGGTTCAGTACTCCAGTCATTTGTACTAGGAGAGCAGATTACAAAGAGGTTTATTTCAGTGAAAGCTATCGTGAAAGCTCTCCGATAGCACACATAAATAATTCCATGTCAACACTGTTATACATTCAAAAGAGAGAAAGAGACAGTGATAGATGAAAAGTGAGAAGGGATCATAATACAGCCACAATATCGAGATAATAGTTCAGTGACCCCATCGTCCACGTGCTTTTCACCCATCTCGCTTTCACAACACATTGTGTAATATTTAGGACTTAATAAAATATCCATTAGGACCACAGATATAGATAGATCTGTGATTAAGACCTTGATATTCTTTCTAGCGAAATGGGTAGATTCATTGAAAAAAAAAACTTGACATAAATGTATAAAATTCCCATGTTAAAGTGTTTGTTACAGAACTCCTCTAAAACAGCTGAACCCATTTTTATGTAATGTCTTGTGTATATTATATTTGGCAGGTCTGAGAATAAGTTGTAGGCTATTTTTTATTCTCTTACTAGGTAAAAATAGAGTAAAAATTCTAGGCAGAATAACGTTTCAGTCGTCATTGTGGAAGCACTGGAGGTGGTCTATGGCCAGCAGTGAACATCTTTGGCTGAAATGACAATGAGGAAGGTGAATAAAATAGAATTTGTTGCTACTCTGCTGCATGATATTTCGTAGCAATTGTCAAAGAGCTAAAATGTTTCAGCGCTACGGTTATGTACTAGGTGAGTACGTTACGAAGGAAGTTGATTTCAGTGGTCGTTGTGGAAACACTGGGGGAGAACTATGGTCAGCAATGAACATCTTTGGCTGAAATGACAATGATGATGGAATGAAACGGAATTTTTTGCTACGCTGCACTCTGCTACAGGATTTTTGTAGCAATTTTCAAAGAGCTAAAATGTTTCAGCGCTACGGTTATATGTACTAGGAGAGTACGTTACGAAGGAGGTTGATTTCAGTAGTCGTTGTGAAAACACTAGGAGAGGTCTAACTAAGGTCAGCAATGAACGTCTTTGGCTGAAATGATGATGATGACGATGGTGAATGAAACAAACGGAATTTGTTGCTACACTCTGCTGCACTGCTTCATGATATTTCGTAGCAACAGTCATACAGCTGAAACGTTTCAGCGCTACGGTTATATGTACTAGGAGAGCATGTTACGAAGGAAGTTTATTTCAGTGAAAGTTTTGTGAAAGCATCCGACAGTACACATCACTGACCTCTATATCTCTCTCTTTACTTACTACTGAATTGGCTGTTCCATACATTTGACAGCTAATATTTTGTCCCTATTTGAAGCGCCACCCGTGAGCGTCCAGAGAACTAATTTTGACGTATAATGCAAATGGCTGCAAAGAAATGTCCTCTGAAGTATATGTGACATTACTAGTTTTAGTACCGTAGACACTCGCTGCTATAGTCATTACAGCCGACAGCGCCAAAATGGCGAATAACAAACGCCGACAAAAACACTTTGACAGCCATGACTAGTCCAGTTTGTTGATAAATAGACGTCAGTGGTACACATAATAAATACCCTTGTTAAATCTAAAAGAAAGACAGAACCACAAAAAGGAGATAGTGATTGGCTGAAACTGTAGAGGCAAAAACTTTATTTAAAAAGTTACCCCTAAATAGGAATGCTTGAATGCCTGTTTTAATTCTACATAATGCAAAATATGCTATTAGATAAGTCCATAAAATTCTAACTATACTACTAATAGTTACAATGATAATAAATATCCGGTTTAAATATTTTCCCTCAATATCAAATGAAATTTTTGTAGTGTTTCTCACAGTTTTTCATTCTATTGGTTCACAATAACTATCAATAAAAAAATATATAATATACCTAAGCAGGGACATTTTTTTTCTATATATGTTTATTTAACTGCTCACTAATAAATATTAAAATTAAAAGGTATATATACAAATATGGCGTTAAATAGGACATAAATTAACTTAATTGAATGGTTTAAAAAAATAATAACCGCGCTTCAATGCAATAAAACTGAATTCGTTGCTACGTAAATATGCGACTTTCCTAGCGGCCGTAACTAGCGGAAGGTTTCAGCGCTCTGGACATTTGTACTAGGAGAGCACTCTTTTAAGAGGCAATGTTTCAGTAGCCTTGGATACTATGCCAGACACAGGCAGTACCAGTTTTATCCATCCCCAACTCACCCATATGAGAAAAGTAAATGGTTTAAGTTTGAAACTTTTACAATGAACTTTATTTTCTTGAATATTATTTTATGAGGATAAACAATAATAACTGTGGACAGCAAGCTTTATAGTCTAACAGTCACTGATATTAAACCCATTGAGGCTTTCAAAAAGGATTACTAAAATTGGTACTGGAGATGGTTATAGCTTTATCAAATGTTAAGTTAGGCAATTACAGTATGGCCGTTGGCCGTACTGTACGTTACTTTCACAGTGATCGTCAAACCTTCGGAAGGTTTCAGCGCTCCAGTCTTGTGTACTAGGATAGCATGTTACAAAGTGGTATTTTTCAGCGAAAGTTTATTAATGGCACACAAGTGTAATTTAGTGTTTACACAGATAGGTACATCTTCAAGTTAAAGAGAGGCAGTGTGAGACTGAAACTGCCCAGAGAACCTAAATCAATACATAATTCATTCATTCAAATCAATACATGTTTTTTGCATATCACTTTTCCATAACAGATTGCAAAATTTTGTACTTAGTAAGAATACTTACAAGATTGGTTTTTCCCAAGAAAATTTAACAGAAATTGAGTCGAATATTTTATAAATTACCTAATATATTTCCTGGATTAAAGTCGGGTTTATTTATAAAAAGATGCTACAACACACCACTATTATACATAAACCAAATGTCTTTAACGTAGAATATTTTCCAAACCTAAAAAAATAAACGTAAACGTAAAAAAATCATTGGTTTTAAAAACAAACTTGTTTTAAGCCAATGATTTTTTACGTTTTGATTTATTTACATGTACACAATTATTTATTTACTAGATTTAGTTTACAACTAAAACGAATGAAACTCCAATTCGTTGCTAGGTCGCTTCTACGCGAGATTCGTAGGGACCGTCAAACGAGCAAAAGGCTTCAGCGCTCCGATCATGTGTACTAGGAGAGCACGTAGCGAAGAGTTCTTTTACAGTGAAAACTTTCATGAAAAAATACCAACAGCACACAGCTGTAATAAGATATTCGCACAGATAAACGTGTAAACGAAAGGAAAACAGTGATAAACTGAAATTGTTGAGCAGCAAAAATCAGCAACATGAGCAAATGCATCTGTTGCAGGATGATTTTCAAATAAGCCATTACTTAAATTTTATTTGTTTTGTTTGAGAATTTATCTTGGAAACATGTTCTCTTGAGACTTTCTATTTTCTATGGTCCCAAGAGAACATCATCATTAGCCTTTTAATGTTCCCACTGCTGGGACACAGGCCTCCTCTCTAGGAGAGGCAACATATTCCCACGTGATTTTACCCACCATAAAAAAAATACGGTAATTTAAAAACCGAAAAAACCCGACTGCTTTTCTGAAAATTCATGAAAAAGCCCTAAAACTAGAAAGTCGTTGTACCCGATTGCACTTAACTATATAATATTTTAAATACACGATAAATTGTAGCAGTCGGGACCCATTCTAGAAATGGAGGCTTAGTGAATTGAGAGCACATACCTATATTATATTGCAGATTACTCCAATCTACTGACTAGACGGCTGACTTTCTAGAATGGTTCTCGACTGCTACAATTTATCTTGTATTTAAAATATTATTTTCCAGTTTCACGCAACTAGTTATATAAATTAAACTTAGCCGTCATTGCGTCTTAAAGTATTGTTTAAAAGTAAAGAGAACAGTATAAAATGTAGCACTTTTAGCAGTAAATAATTTTCAGTAGCAGCGAGCCTTAAAGTTCAGTAGAGTTTCACAGTAGGATATACCATTGAACCTATGGTAATAAACCAGAACAATTCAAGTTGCCGTGAGGTAGGTCAGCAATCTGTAGGCAGGGTCGAAGCCTACTGGGGCCAAGGGTCTGCTTCTGAACGGAAGGCTCGGCCCTGGTATCTAAGGCAACGAAGGAACGGGGTGGGCTTTTAGTCAGTAAGAGTCTGACACTATCTCTCGCTCCGCCCAAGGGCGGGAGATGTCATTGGATGATTTTACCCACTACAAAAAAAAGGTAGGTCAGCAGTCGTATATACATCGCGATAGGAAATTCGGTTTTCAGCAAATATCGCATCATCAGTTTAACATAAATTAAAAATTATTTCAAATTTTGAGAGATTGGGGTAGGAGGTTATAATATGACCTGTTCTCAAGCTTCCTAAATATACATAAAAAATCATAAATACTGTTTAGCTATATTGGAGGGTTTTTTTTCGGTGAGTAAAAATCATCCAATGATATCTCCCGTTTTTTTTTTTATTATTGATTGGTTCGCGCTTGACCGCTATCTCCCCGTCCCCGTCCCAAAACCAAATAATTATACACTGGAAATACTGGAATACTTTACTTGTAAATAAATGAAACTGAATTCAAGCTACGTGCCCTCAAACGTCAAACAACCGGAATTGTCCAACAGGCTTCAGCGCTACAGTCAGGTGTACTAGGAGAGCATGAGCTAAAAAAATAACACTTCTGTTGCCGTGGAAACTATGTTACTAATAAACAAACAACTGGCTGAAAAGCTGCATTTTACAAGCTTTTTTTTATTTAGTTTTACCTGACTGATGTTTGTCTGTGTAAATTTGATTCACTTCCCGGTTATCGACTGAGCTGAAAATTTGTATGCATGTGTAAATCTCGTGACAATGCAATACTATGATGACATGGAGCTGCTCTAATGATGGAATCGGAAGGTGGCCAAAGGAACACGGTCGTAAACGACACAACCCCTTCGAGTTTGGGCTCGTATGATTTGTAGTGAAGAGTATTTAGGTACTAGATGGTATTCAGGGTCATAAGATGGAACTGAAAGATGGCTATAGAAACTCGGTAATAAGTGCAACAAGATAACCACATCGTGTTTGAACTTTTTGGAGTGATCTTGATGAGTATTAATTATATAATAGATAAGTATATACCGCGCTATAAAAGCTTGATATGAAAAAAATATTTTCACTGAAAACTTGTTTCAGGTTTACTGTTATCCAAAATACAAATAAAAACCTATTATATTTCTGAATTCATACATAATATTTTTGGTAAAAAAGGTTTGTTATTTTATTAGCCTGTTTTAAAAAAGAAAAGCTAACCTATGTATATTCATTTTTATTTATTGCTATTAATTTTAATGGATACAGAATATTAATTGTAGTAGTAGGTAATAAATAACTCAACTAGAATCAAGTTTAAAATAGTGGTAGTACCGTAGTACCCATTAAACCGAGCGGGGTTCGCCTGCTTCGGTCTAAGTACTAGGAGAATATTTTACAAAGAAGTTAATTTCTATCCAATGTTTTCCAAAAGTTACTTCTTTCTTCAGACAGGTTAAACATAATAATTATAATTAACACTTAATTTACATGAATTTCAGCAGAGTTAGTTGCATTTCAATTCTAAAATCCATTGAATAGATTTAAATAGTTTTTGAATTGATTAAATGTCCTTAAATGGATATAGAAAAAATTTTTTGTTAACAATAAAAATGATGACTTTTTAACTAAACGAATTGAAACTGGTAATTAAAATGATCAGATGCTTCAGTTTATAGCAAGCAGCAAGCAAAAATCAAAGTTTAGATTCGTTGCTACGCCATTGTAGTGACGGCGACGATCGTCAAACATCTGAAGACTTCAGTACTCCAGCCATATGTACTAGGGAATGATGAACTAAAAGATATAAACATTTTCCGTCGTGGAAACTTCAGTCTAAGTTACTCGCCACGTGGAAAGCGCACTTGTTAACTAGCAGCTAAAAGGGATAGAAATATGAGTTTTCCCTATAGTGCGAGAGAAATAGATAGATGCAACCCCGTGTACTTAAGCGCACTCCCCTTTTCCCGCCATTATTGTGAGAGACGTGGTAGTTGTGACGTCACTTACAGTTTGCAACGCAATCAATTTTCATTCATAAAGGCGGAATTAAAAAAAAATATGATTGGATAGAAATCTACAGAGACAAGATAAAAAAAAATCAACTTTTTCAATTCCCTTCCAATAGGAAAGTAATTTTAAAGACGTATTAATTAAAAACTGCTTGCTTTCAAAAAAATTAAAATAAAATTAACTTAAAAAAAGTAAGTGTTTTTTTTTATATAGATTTTTTTTTTCCTTTAACGAAAGTAAAATCGTAACGAATCGTAACTTGCAACACGGAGCGGTGGCTACAAGTTATAAATCGATTTTATTCACGAAGTTCATTGTGACGTAATCAATGACGGAACCAATATGACGCAAAAGCCGGGGCTGGCCTCAGCACTTTGGTGAAAAGTACTAGGATAGCATAGAGCACGAGGATGTGCTATGTTGTGCTTTGAACTGAAGTTCGGTCACAACAGTCAGTGCGCGTGGTGCTTTCGAAAACGGTGGATGAGAACTTAGAGATGGTAAGTAGCGCCATAGTCTAATGATCTCGTGAATGAATATGAATAATTAGGTTCTGGTTGCATACTTATTCTCGTGGGCAATTTTCTCAAATGTTATTGTAATGTTAAAACTGTAAAATTTTAACAGCTATTCAGTATCAATATTGGTATTTCCGATTTACAGTGCATTTTTTGGGCCGTGTAAAGTTTGATAAATAGGATGATCACCGTCCTCTGGGTCGCAATGACTGCTGAGGCTCTCGATTATAAAAACACTAACTCACTGTTTCCTGTTAGCTTCGAAACGATGACATCGCGCGGCAACCTGCAGTGGTGTTTGAGTTAACAACATACCTGAAAAAAAAAAAACATAAGTGTTATGTATGAAATTTATTTAATTTCAATTTATTAGGACGATTTTAATACCGTCAGTCATAAAGTCTGTTCTTCTATTCATTCATCTGTTTCAATTTTGTTCCCAATATTCGTAAATTGAATACAATAAAGATGACCCGGTAAGTGGCACTCTTACCGGGTCATCTATTTAATAATTATAAAGAGACCCGTAATCCGAAAGTTTCAACCCCAAACGGCTCAACTACCTGTTTTTATTTATCATTTATTTACATCCAAATTCATGTTACTCTACCTTTCCAATCTACAGGTTTAATACCAAGCAGGTATTGACAAGTTATCGGATGCATTCAAGGACCTAAAGGATTTACGGAAGAACCGGTCAGATCGATTTTGTGTGGTGGCTGACCGACCCCACAAGGGATCTGTCATTGGATGATTTTACCTACCAAAAAATACCTACAAATTTTCAGGCTACCATAGCTGGGATTCTCATAGTCAGAGAAAGTTGGATTGCGTTTTTCTTTTTTTGAAGTGAAATTCATCAAATTACTTCTCCTGCGAGTTTCACCCACCTGTGTTCCTTTTTTTATGGTAGGTAAAATCATCCAGTGACAAATCCCGCCCTGGGGTGGAGCGGGAAATAGTGTCAGACTCTTACCTAAGAAAAAAAAAACCTGTGTTCCTTCAATTTTTCTTTGAGTTCCAGGGCCGCAGTAACTGTTTCGAAGATTCCCGGAGTTGCTGAATAGGTTAAAGGTTTTGGTCTCTATGTCAACATGTAACCAAGACAACTTTCGACTCTTGTTTCGATTGGCGGAAACAAATGATAATTGGAAAGAAGGAAACTCCCCGGAACGTTTCAGTCGCTATAACGACTGAAAAATCTCTCTTATCTCACATAAAGGCAATGTTTTAACCTTTCCCATAATTTTTGACTGTAGTGAAGTGTGCCATTATGAATTGAGTTAAGATATATGTTCTTCTTTACTTAAACATAATTATGTACCTAACTGTATATTTTTTCTTTACGTGTGCTTGTAACCTAACTTCTCTTAAACGTTTTGATCGATTCGAATGTAATTTTGTGTGTATAGTGAGTTCGAGTGGGCCTTTGGATATTTTGTAAATACAATCAGACCCAATAAATGGCGAGCAATAGAGTTCTTAATTATTTTTTTCTGACAAAATGTCAGCTTTTGGGCAGGACAATTTCTGTCAAGACTACTTGTATAGTATATATTTGCGTATTGTTTGTATCACATGTATTTAAATGATTATAAACAGACCTCTAATCCAACAATTTCAAAGCAGTAATGCTAGCAAAGGAGGAGGCCGACCGCATCAGGCCGAGGCAACGGAGCGCTCGCCCCAGCCGCCACCGGGATTTGGATCTCGATTTCCGGCCACAGTAGGCGCGGGCTTACGGACGGCGTGCAATGGGTAGCATGCTGTCCGATCATCCGGTAACCGACCGGACCGAGCCCAAGTCGTCGACGGCGTGTTCTGTTCCTGCGTGCCTCAAGGAGCTGTCAGCAAACTGTAGAGGCCCAGCGTGCTAGCTGCAGGCAGGCAGGGTCAAAGCCTGCTTGGGTAATAATTATTATAGTCTAACACTACTTCCCGCTCCGCCCAAGGGCGGAATTCGTCATTGGATGATTATACCTACCATAAAAAAAAACCCCAAAAGGCTCAACTACCCATTTTTATTTAACTACAGCCGAATTCATGTTTTATAAGTTAGATGGCGATGGTGGTAGTCAATTGATTTGTACGATACGCGTCGTCACCGCCGTCGTGATGTGAATGAAGTTTAGCGCTTGTCTCAAATGTACTAGGACAGCATAAACCATAGAAAATAAACTTCAGGATTTTCACAGGCTTACGGACTTTTGGCTACTTTCAGGGGTAAAAGCAGTACAGCGCTAACTTTGGTCATTACAAAAACCTACTACCTAATTATTATACTTAGAATATTCTAGCCAACAGCTGTTTTATAAAGTTCTTCGTTTTCCTAACAAATATTCAATAACATTTAATTTAAATAAAAACATGGATTAAATCATTATGACACATATCATTATCATTCACATTTCACATAAAAATAAAGAGTGCGATCGTTAAAAGTCAGATAATGTAATTTTTCAAGTTTTATCAAATCAATAACTCGTATCCCCAAAAAATTGTGAGAGTGGTAAATGGACGACTCCACGTGCTCAACGAAACAAATACCCAGACAGCTCAAACAAAAGAATAGCTAAATGTCTATGACAGATTGCTGTGCTAAGTAGGATACAGTAAAAATTAAAAAAAAAAACATTTTATAATCAATTATTTATTTTTGTTATGGACCTCTGGACAAGTAATAGGTCTCCTCCATTTTCCACTTTTTCCTATCTTGGGTTGTAACAATCCAGTCATTTCCTGCAGTCTTCAGTCCATTTCTTTAGCGATTTTCGTTTTGATTAATTACAAAAATATTGCTAATCGAAGCAACAAATTAAAAAAATATGTTAAAAAGGGAAATAAGAACTCACTCTCTTTTTAGAAGTTGATTAAAAACTAAAGGAAAACATTTTATAGTTTCAACTATTCATTAGTTTCACTAATTTATCCCCACTAAAACAGCTCTCTTAAAAGATTTACCGGACGGCGGTCGAATTAGCGACACGCGGGGTTGCGATGGTCGTTGACAGGATCCAGCAGTTGGGACTCGAGGTGGCACTGCACAAGTCCGAGGCCATGTGCTTCCACGGCCCTCGGGGTGCGCCACCACCGCGTTCCCAGCTAACGGTAGGAGGGGTTCACATCAGCGTCGGGTCGACGATGAAGTACCTGGGACTCGTCCTCGACAGCTGGTGGAACTTCAAGGAGCACTTCCGACGTCTGGCTCCCAAACTGAATCGGACTGGGGCTGCTCTCGGGCGGCTCCTGCCCAACCTCAGGGGACCAGACGCCTCCTGCCGGAAGCTCTACGCGGGAATCGTTCGGTCCATGGCTCTCTACGGGGCTCCGGTGTGGGCACCGACGTTGACACAGCAACCGAGGGCCCAGCTGAATGCGTGCCAGAGGGTCATGGCAATACGCATGGTGCGAGGGTACCGAACGATCTCCCGCGAGGCGGCGACCCTCCTTGCTGGCCAACCGCCGTGGGATCTGGAGGCAACAGTCCTTGCACACATGCACGACAAGCGCATGGAGATGCAACGCCGGGGCGAAATTCCGCTGCCACGACAAGTCGAGGCATGGCGGACAGAGCTCCGGCGGGATCTCATGGCGAAATGGCGTCAACGACGATCGCAACCTCGTTCGGGGCGCGCCACAATTGGGGCGATAAGGCCCATCCTTGAGGCGTGGCTGGAAAGACCTCACGGCGTTCTCAACTTCCGCACGACGCAGGTGCTTACCGAACACGGAAAGTTCGCTAAGTACCTGTTCCGGATTCGTGCGGAGGATTCGCCCGGGTGTCGCCACTGTGCGGAACATCCGGAGGACACGGTGGAGCACACTGTAGAGGTGTGCCCCGCCTGGGCGGAGCATCGCCGTGTCCTCGTGGGGGCGATCGGCGGCAGCGATCTCTCTCGCCGGGCCTTGGTTCAGGCCATGGTCCGTAGTGAGGAGGGATGGCAGGCGGTCGCCTCCTTCTGCGAAGCAGTAATGCTAGCAAAGGAGGAGGCCGACCGCATCAGGCAGAGGCAACGGGGCGCTCGCCCCAGCCGCCGCCGGGATTCCGATCCCGATTTCCGGCCACCGTAGGCGCGGGCTTGCGGACGGCGTGCAATGGGTAGCACGCTGTCCGATCGTCCGGTAACCGACCGGACCGAGCCCAAGTCGTCGACGGCGCGTTCTGTTCCCGCGCGCCTCAAGGAGCTGTCAGCACACCGAAGAGGCCCAGCCTGCTAACTGCAGGCAGGCAGGGTCGAAGCCTACTGGGGTCATGGGTTAGTTCCGAAAGGAATGCTCGGCCCCGGCACGATAGGCTACGTAGGAACGGGGTAGGTTTTTAGTCAGTAAGAGTCTGACACTACTTCCCGCTCCGCCCAAGGGCGGGATTTGTCATTGGATGATTTTACCTACAATAAAAAAAAAAAAAAAAAAAACAAAAAGCTCTTAAAAGATTGTAATTTCAACAAGTTTCGTTACTACGAAAAGCTTGTACCGTTGCTACGTTGCAACGCGTTCCGTAGCGACAATAATGCCCAAAGTCTTCAGCACTTCGTTCAAAAGTACCAGGCTAACATAAAAATAAAGCGGTAAACACTTTCCTCAAAACGAAAACTCCACCAAAATTTTGAAACATTCAATCTAGGTAGGACCGATCTATTTGGCTTTATGTGTGAGCGAGATAGCAGAACGAAGTTAAAATGGTGTGCTTGGTTCTGTCTCACTTTAAAAACCATGACCTACGATAACATGGAATGAACGTCCAAATAAATTCTAGGGCTATTTTATGTTCGATTGAAGATTATCTTGCTAAAATTTATTCAACATATTACACAGGAATATAAATTTATTAAAACTATATATACACTTAAACCTACAAACATTACACAAAAACATAAATATATACACTAAAGGCTACTCCTAACTAGAATATAGCGTCAAAAAACTCCTCCGCATCGCTGTCGACTGGAAGTGTGCCCAAAAGGCTGGCGGCCGATTGAAGATTCTGTACAAACTACCTGAAAACGAGAAGGGCCAACTAATAAAATTAGGACTTCAATGTTCTTTCGAGGCTCAGCTACACTTTCAAGCAGAAGATTGTTTGCTGCCCTGGACTGCAAGATTCGAAATAACATTTTATTCAAACGTTTAAATAATGTGGTATTGCCTTACTCCAAAAAGGCACTCCGAAACTACCTTAGTTTCATTGAGGTCATTTTCTATTGGCTGAATTCAAGTGTTGTTAGCAACCCTTCAACAGCGGCAGCTAAATAATCCAATACTCCCAGAATATGCACCAGGGCAACAGTTACTAGGAAAGTTCAATTTATAGTAGGCACATTTCGTGGCTTTGCAACAAACAGTTTTTTCAATAAAAGCGCCTCGTGTTGCAACTTAGCAACGGGCCCGAAACCCAAACGCTTCGGCAAAAGTACCAGGGTAGCATAAGATGGAAAAGCTTGCCTTTGGGGATAATAAACAATCTTTTCCCGAGGGTTCAATTCGTAAACAACTCAATTATTATCATAAAAAGTATTAATATTTATTATAATAAATTATCCTTTTTGGTGTATGATACACCTACTACGGAAAAATTATCTCCAATGAATAGAAAATATATTTTCATTTACTTTGAAAAAGTTTGAATAGTCGCTATTAAGTAACCATTCCTTCGACTTCTATGTGACGTCATTTCAATGACGTAATAGTTGCAGGATTCTTTAAGATTCCGGTAAAAGGTATTAGAGCAGCATAAGTTAGAAAGGGTTGTTCTGATTCTCGTTCCCGCGGAAAGCAACGTAGGGGTGGAAAATGGACCCGCCCTAAATTGTTTCTGTTTCATTTTGTGCAATAGAGGGCGGGTTGCTAGAGAGTGAAAGGAGATATACAAACACATGTCTATGACCTGTATGTATGAGTAAATGGAAGGGGTGAGAAAAGGTAAGGGTTTCTCGTTTGAGTGTATTGAAAAATACTTTAGTTAAATAGACAAAGTTTGCAAAGTCTTTGAACTTCTGCTTTCAATAAAATATCTACATAACCCTCGGCACATAAGTAGAACCATCTTGGTGGTCGATTTTGAATGTGCTGTAACCGATTTTCGAGTCTCAATCGAGGTAACCGTAGCAACGGATCCAACTGTTTTGCCGCGTATTTATACGTCTTTTGTAAAAAAAGTCTACGATAAAAAGGTTACTACAAACAACCTTTTTGCCCACTATAAGCCTCATCTACTTAATCATAACTAGGATAATAACAGTGATTTAAATTGAAAGGACTAGTGTTAATGGGGTTATTTAATTACTTTGAGTAGGAAACTTAATTTATGTGCATAACAATCATGAAGGTCTAAAAGTAATTTTAGAATTAATTAAACCACATAGTAATAAGTTAAATAGTCATAAATTATTATTTTCAAAATTATAATTATAGTTTGAGCACAAAGAACAATTTATTTTGCGTCAATGCAAAATGAGTTCACTTTCGTTTTCCATGTGACGTCGACAGTGACGCAACGGGTGTCGTACGCTTCAGGTTTTAAATGTAAAGTACTAGGATAACATAAACTGGTGGAAGCATTATCGTTGCTGCCTGGCCTGAAATTTCAGCTGATGAAGGAAATGGCAAATATGGGAAAGCTACAGGACTCACCTCGTCCAATTGAGTACGTCTTTTAGAATATTTTTAATTGTAGAATTTGCTAAAATGTGCAATTTGTATTTGTTACAAAATATTTTATACCTTATCTTTTGTAGAAAAAATCTACACGCTAATACAGGGTTATGAAATTAGCTGTACAGCTTAGTTTTTGTATTTGTTATGATTGTTACATTATCGCTACGCAATTTTCATAGTAACGAGCTAGCGAGTAAATGCTTCACTGGTTTTGAAGCATTTACAATTAAAAACTAGAAAAGTATTTCATATCACTTAAAAGTATCTGAGTTTTTAACTTTATTTTATCAAAAACGTACAGATGGAGGAATATCGAACGAGTGAATGCAATGAAGCGAGGAGGGAACGGTAACGACTCTCAGTATTAAAGAATACGACGCAAGAAGGGGGAGGAATCTTATCAAAACTTTCCCAAAATAAACCACAACTGGAAGCCTAAATTACCTCATATAGGAAGCCTAATTAACTCGAATTAACAATCATAGACAATACACCGTTAAATTTTGATCGTTTTAATCCCGCGGAAGTCAAACGACCGACTACTACCTACAAGGTCATTGAATCGTTTACTTAAAGGAAT
This sequence comes from Leucania comma, assembly GCA_958295575.1. Taxonomy (NCBI): domain Eukaryota; kingdom Metazoa; phylum Arthropoda; class Insecta; order Lepidoptera; family Noctuidae; genus Leucania; species Leucania comma. Next base: position 22,450,170 of record OY282468.1, read on the forward strand.
TAATTTCGTACATGCGTAAATTAATTCGAGTTTAAAAAAGGTACTATATTTTTTAATTTTCTCTTTACAAATCGATAGTATTTCATGTACCGAATCGACCCTCCGCAGGATTAAAACGTCCAAAATTTTACGGTGTATAAATAAAGTAAAACTTTCCAAACAACCATTATTTAAAACTTCTGTATGCAACTAACTACATTCTCTTTCAGTATCTATGTGACGTCAACAATGACGTAATGGGTGGCAAACGCTTCAGGTTTTAAAAGTAAAGTACTAGGATAACATAAACAGCGAGAACCTTCTCGTTATTGCTGACTGGACTCCTGAAAAGACCATCGAAGGTAACAGCAGATATGGCGGTGCTTGAGAAGGAAAACCTATATTCCCAAACAGTGAACGACTTTTGATTGAATTATTACACTTACTAGAAAATCCACGACTTATTTCAATGATTTATTATGGTATAATGTTGCTCGGGACCACAAAAGATTGTACTTGGTTAAAGGACGTGACGTCATAACATGCGCTGGTACGTCACTTCGATAACAACCGAAGGTTTCAGAACTACGATCAAAAGTACTAGGATAGCACAAAACTGTAGATGCATGGTAAAAGTACCTGTGGAAACTTAAATAAAAGCTACTCACCGTCATTTAAGGTAGAATTACTATATGTCAAGTTTAGTTGCTGCCATTGACACTACGTGGCCACTGTTTTTATTTTTCGAATTTTGTTTTCTATTGGATATTGTGATATAAAATTGATGTAGGTTTATATTTCAAGTATCTGAACCATATTTAGAATAGAATTTAATTTAATATACTTTATTGTACACTAAAATAGTAACACTTTTAAGTAAATTAAAATCTATGGGTGCAATGGCAGCGATATTTACCAGACAACCTCAGGATGGACTGTAAGAACTTAAAATGAACTTGGTAATCTGCGGTGTAATACAAATTAATAAAGTATTAGAGAGTATTGTATCTCGATAAAACATAGCTGATAATTCTATAGTAGTACTTTAGCGAAGCTGCCTGGCTTGTTAGCTCACAATTATTATTTTTTGCCAAATATTATAAAGCAAAATTAATTTAAAAAAACAAAAAAAATACAAACACCATATTCACAGTCCATCTTGCTATACGTTTTGCTAATACCGCAATGCTAGACTGTAGCTATAATACACTAAGTATCGTGTGCGCAGCCAGCAAGCACGCTTATCTAGTGAGATGAAATCAAACGAGCTAGATGAACTCATGTTGTGTTTTTATTTGTCTAAATGCAACTAGTATGATTTAAAAACCAAAAATGGTAGTAGTTCTCTTAGATCTATCAGTAGGAACACAGTATACATTGAATAATAAAAGCTTTTAGATCAAAAATTCTTTCCTGACATTTTCATGTCAAAAAAGACGAGCTGGATATATAAAAAGAAATGCAATCTTTTTATTTGTTTCATGGCTAACCTATATGTAACTCCGATTAAGAAACGTATTTTTCTTAAATATTTTTTTTTATAACTAGACTGTAGGTAAAGTTAATTTTAGACTGATTTTAAATAAGGTTCTTACCCTCGAATGTGATCTCTCTCTCACTCAACTCATTATTAAGTTAAGCCTCCCTTTGTACATCAATTGTCAAATAATTGTATTTGTGTACAATAAAGAATTAAAGGTTCAACATCAGTATGATACATATTACAAAATACAGCAGCATTGTGCAACACGTACAAACTTAATTTCGTAATAAGTAAATGGCGCTACGTTCAAATTACTCATCTCCCGTAGCAAACTTGTAACCCAACCCGTGACGTCACGGATGACGTCATTGATGCCAAAGCCTTCAATATTCTGGCATTAAGCACTAGGGTAACATAAACTGCAACGATATTACAAAGCTTCGTTGCCGTAGAAAATGTTGTTTTCAATGACGTCATCTATCTATTGAGCAAAGACGTGGTGCTCTGGGGAAGACTCCAATATTCAATTACCAGGGTAGCATGGCTACAGGGAGGTGGAGGTGGGAAAATTCACGAAACTGTAGTACGAAGAAAGTATTTGTGTAATTTTCTTTCGAGAGCTCTTAGGGTAGTAAATATTAAAAAAAAATGAACCTGGCACGGAAAATAAGTACTAAACTAAGTTTTATCGTTTTCGTGTTTGTATAATATTATTGTAGTGTGTATTGTTATTTATTTAAAAAATATTTTTTTTATTTGTAAAACTTATCTCTCAGCACTATTAGCCTAAGCCAGTGAACGCCATCTATCGTACAATAAAAGTTTACCCTTATTTACTTACTCCAAGAAAACTTTGCAATGTACTCGTTTGTCGCATTGGAGAAGGATACAATACTGCGGTACCAGGGAACCATACCTACTAAGAGATAAAGGGAATGTCTAAACAATGCCAAGCCCGCGAAGAAAAAGTTCTACTTTATAAGTTTAAAATTTGCCAATGCAGAATTTGAAATACTCAAACTTTTTAAATGTGGAACATAATACTCCAACCGTAAAATAATACTCCAGGCCTAAATGTGTTCCTATCATCGAATTCCTATGGTCATTTGATAAAATAATGAACGTAAGGAATTATTAATATTCTATTTTTTTGAATTACGCCTTCAGGTCAGTGGTGTTAATATAAATTAAGCACTTTCAGCCAACAAAAAAAAAAAAACAAAGACAAGTACATACTAGCACTAGCTAAGTAAGTGCCGAAATTGCTGTAACAGTCACATTTCACAAAGTATAATTCTCCGCATACAAGTTGAACCGTCATGGCGGTCGACTTTGAATGCAAAGTAACCGATTTTTGGATTTCAATCGAAATGCGGGACTGCGCGTAACCATAGCAACGGGTTTAACTTATTTGCCGTCATTCTTATAAATATATTCAAATTGTTAATAACTTAAAAATATTATTATTATAGCAAGCTTTTCTTTAGCCCGTATGTACTAAGCGCAAAATATTCGTAACAATGCAAAAAAAAAAACAACGCTGGTAACCGCGATCATAGTAGCAGCGACGTGTAAGAAGAATCTTCAGTTATTCGGTATAAAGTACTAGGATAGCATAATTATATAAAAGGAGGTTCACATTCTTTACAATGTAGGATGAAATGAAAAGTTTGGGGGTGCTACCACTATGGCCATAGCAATGACGTGAAGGGGAAGCCTTCGGCATTCCCGTCGAAAGCTACTAAGATAGCATAACTTAAAAGAGATGGAGGAAATTTCTCGAAACCTTAGGTGAAAGAGGACGTCGCGACGACTATGGCCGTAGCGACGACTATGGCCGTAGCAACGACGCGTATGGAAATGCTTCAGCGCTCCAGTCGTGAGTACTGGGGCAACATAACTGAAAGAAGGAAGAGGAAAACATCATAGAAAACTCGAGTGAAAAACTAGGGTGGGTATCGCGACGACCGTGGTCGTAGCAACAATACGTAGGGGAAACCTTCAGCGCCCGCATCGCAAGTACTAAGGCAGCATAACTGCAAAGAGATAAAAGAAAATTCCTTAGTAATGGAAACTCGTGTTAAACGTTTGCGAGAGGAGAGGGATTAGGGAGACGACGGATAAGCGGAAAACGCGAAAAGCTAATTCGCGCCTGGCTAATAGATTTCTGGAAATCCCGATTAGAGCGGAAAATGTCTACTTTGTACCAGGCATACATAAGCATAAGAGGACGTTGAAGGAACAGGAAAAGTGAACGAGGGGTTGGGAAGTCGCTTAGTGGGCGGAGCCTAGACAAAGACAACATAAGAAGGACTGAGACAAAATGTAAGGGTGCGAATATACTTCGGCACTCATCCTCCATAGACAAGGATTTACAAAACCAAACTTTTCGCAGTAAACTTTGGAACCTTGTTATGTATCGCTTCTTATTCATCAAAATAGTTTATCCGTGAACCGATTTTTTTAAAGGGTATCCGCTTTTTTTAACTTAATTATTCTTTTTCTTATTTAGTTGTTTGGATCTTACTCTTGCTTTGGTGTCAAGCATCCAGGTCCAGGTCTATAAGTGAGACATGGTGAGATTATTGTCTGATCGTAGTACTCGTACTGTCTTTTTCATTGTAAACCTCACAATGTGGTACCAATTTGATTTAAATTATTATGATTTCGTTGGAGGTTTATTATTGTATTGGTATGAAATTCTCCAAAATTATTATAGAACACAAGAAAAGGCACGACGCCCAATTTTTTTTTCATTGAATTACTTATCTCCAGGTACTTAAATAAATGTAAACAATCTTCATATGCCTTTTATCTAAAAAATATCTAAAAATGTAAACAAATATGAATAATTAAATGGCTTATTGTAAATAATTAGTCATTTACCTAAACCAATGTTAGGTAATTAACTAAAAAAACTATTTAAATTATATCTAAACATGTACAAAACCTTAAATATTAACTAAACAATAATCTTTGTATAGTTTGTATGTCTTGTATTGTATTTGACGGCGCGACACATGACATTTGACGTTTGCTGTCGACGACGTCGGAACAGAATGGCAGCATGACATATGTCAGCTGTCTGTCAGCTGCCATTCTTGCGGAACGTCACACCGGTGGGAGCGGCGCGGCCATCTTGTTGACTTCGGAATCGAGAACCGCGGACGCACCACGCGCTCGACGAATCGCTTACTTCCGACGCCATCTTTAACAGTTTCTAAGTTGATTTAATTCAGTATCGTTATCTATGCCTAATTAAAGAGTGTTAGCGTTATATTTTGTTAATCTGTGAAGTTAAGGAGAAATAAATCATTGGAGAATCAATTTGTGACTTTGTTCGAGTTTCTGACCCACGTGAAACATGGAAGATTCTGATATAGGCCATCCTGAGTCTATATCAGAAGTGGGATCCCACGGGCCACAAACAGGGAACACGCAGCCTGCAGAAAACATCCCTGCAACGAGAATATTGTCGAATATGGAGGAAATGTTTACCCGGATTTTTGCGATGTCGCAAGCATCAACTCCTGTGAGTACCAACACGATAAAACTAATTGACTTTGATCCTGATGATTCCGAATCTGACATCGAGGGCTGGTGCAACGTCACAGAAGTAATAGTGCAGGAGAAAAATCTTGTAGGTGTTGATCTGTTGATGGCACTTACTAAGGCGCTCAAAGGTCGCGCAGCGACCCACTTGACCAGAATGAACCTCAAGGAATTAACATGGGCTGCAGTTAAAGAAACTTTGCTAGCTAGATTTGCTAAACCCAAACTAATGCAAGATCATTTTGATGACATTTTACGATTTCAAATTAATGTCAAAGAAACCGCATCAGAGTCTGCAATGCGATTGTGGAACTTGATCGAACGTATACCAAAAACTGACCTTCCTGAGGAAGTTATCACTGGGTTCGTGATATCAGTGCTATGTCAAAAGGATAATTTGATACGTAGAGAGTTGATAGCACATGTGATAACTACTCGTGCTCAGTTGTTTCGGATCCTCAATGGCATATCACTAAAGCGACGGTTGGACGTCAGTGATGGAAATCAAGACGCCGATTCTAAGCGACCTCGAATGACAGACTCTAGATTCCCTGGAAAGTGTCATTGGTGTGGCGTGCCAGGACATCGACAGTTTGAATGCAAGAAGCGAAAGGATGACTCCAAATCATCGAAGTCTCATGAAGCATCCAGTTCTACAAATAATCAAGACAAGCCGTCTATAACCTGCTACACGTGTGGCAAACCTGGTCACGCGTCTACGACTTGTCCAGAAAAGAAGAATGGAGGAAAGTCTGAAAGGAAGGAAGTCAACCTTTGCGACCACCAACTTTCCAGATCTACGTTAGAGACATCAGCGGGTGAGAGATTTCCATTTTTATTTGATAGCGGATCATCTTGCTCTCTCTTATCTGAAAGTATTCGCTGTCGGTTTCCGGGTACTGTGCGCAATAATCTAGTTCATCTTTCTGGTATCGGAGGTGATGACGTGCAGTCCACTTACCAAATTTTAAGTACCGTAAAAATTGGAAATGCCTCAGTAGACCTTATGTTTCACATCGTTCCAGATACGGTAATGTCTGTGCCGATTATTGTAGGCAGGGATATCTTAGATAAAGGCTATTCTGTGACGATCGATAATGACAAAGTCCTATTTAAGACCAAAGATCATACTAATTTTTGTGAAACTAAATCGGCAGATTTTGATATTTCTTCAATCGATACTGACTTAGAAGGTGAAGATAAAATGCTGCTGTCAAAAATAATTAGTAAATATTCAGACTATTTTATTGACGGTATACCTACTAGGCGCGTTACTACAGGGCAGTTGAGCATTAAATTGATAGACCCTCATAAAATAGTTCGAAGGTCTCCCTATCGACTAGCACCAATAGAGAAGCAAATAGTCCGAGAAAAAATACAACTATTGTTAGATGCCGGTATAATTCGTGAGAGTTCCTCTCCCTTTGCAAGTCCGATACTCCTCGTAAAGAAAAAGGATAATACCGACAGAATGTGCGTTGATTATCGGGAACTGAATTCCAACACACAGCCGGAACACTATCCCTTGCCTCGCATCGAGGAACAGATAGACCAGCTCAGTGGAGCCAACTACTTCTCCTCATTAGATATGGCTAGCGGATTTCACCAAATTTTAATTCACCCCGATTCAATTGAGATGACTGCATTCGTCACTCCGGAGGGCCAATATGAGTACCTCGCGATGCCTTTCGGTTTACGCAACGCACCTTCTGTGTACCAGCGTTGTATCACAAAAGCACTACAACACCTTAATGACAGGCCTCTCATCTATATGGACGATGTACTTTGTTATTCTTCCAATATTTCGCAGGGTTTGGACCGCCTAGATGAGGCCTTACAAGCCTTAACTGCGGCAGGCTTTTCATTTAACTTTCGGAAGTGCAAATTCATGAAACAAAAAGTAGACTATCTAGGTTATTCCTTACAGTCCGGGGAAATTAGACCCAATTCCCGCAAAATTCAAGCATTAATCGAAGCACCATCACCACATACAGCTACGCAGGTTCGCCAGTTTCTCGGACTCGCGTCATATTTTAGGAAATTTATACCTGGGTTTACAAATGTTGTTGGACCGTTATACCCGTTAACTAAACTAAAAGGTCCCATTAATTGGACCGACAAACATGAAGATATCCGTAGAAATGTGGTTAAAATACTAACTTCAGAACCAGTTTTAACGATTTTTAATCCTGAATTGCCGGTCGAGTTGCACACAGACGCGAGTGCCGAAGGTTATGGTGCGATCCTTATACAAAGAGCGAATAACTTACCCCATGTTGTGGAGTACTTCAGCCGGCGTACATCTGAGGTAGAATCTCGCTACCACTCGTACGAATTAGAGACCTTGGCTGTCGTACGAGCGGTAGAACATTTTCGGCATTATTTGTACGGCCGACATTTTATAGTTTACACTGATTGCAATTCGCTCAAAGCATCAAAATCTAAGGTTGATCTGACGCCTCGCGTGCATCGTTGGTGGGCTTTCCTACAAGCCTACGACTTTGAGATAGTATATCGTGAAGGCCGTAGTATGGAACATGCAGACTTCTTTTCCCGTAACCTTCAGTCAGATGCTGGCGCGTCTTCGTCCCAAACCCCTACTACTAAAAGTGTCCAGTTTGTTGAGTTACATCAAGGATGGCTCTCAGTTGAACAAAAACGCGATAGCGAAATCCAAGACTTGATTAGTAAGCATAACAACGGTGACTTCCCGGAAACAGTAGCACATACTTACGATGTTAGGGATGGTATCCTGTATAGAAAGGTTGGGCGCAACAAAACAATTTCTTGGTTACCGGTCGTTCCACGCTCTCTGATTTGGACTCTTATCAACCACGTCCATAACGAAATTCAACACCTTGGTAGTGATAAGACACTAGATAAACTCTACGAACAATACTGGTTCCCGCAAATGTCCAAGTGCGTTCGTAAGTTTATTGACTCCTGCATAGTTTGCAAAGCATCGAAGGGACCATCAGGCGCTCAACCCATTCAGTTACATTCGATCCCAAAACTATCCGTGCCATGGCACACAATCCACATAGACTTTACCGGGAAGCTTAGTGGTAAGAGCGACCGGAAAGAGTATTGTTCAGTCATAATAGACGCGTTTACTAAGTATGTCCTGCTAGAACATACAGTATCACTAGATGCAAGTAGCGCGGTGCGAGCTCTCGAAAAGGCTGTTTGTCTTTTTGGGGCTCCTGCACGCGTAATTGCTGATCAGGGCCGATGCTATGTGAGTAGTGAATTTAGAAACTTTTGCAAAAATTATAAAATTGATCTGCATTTCATTGCAACCGGCTCCAGCAGGGCTAACGGACAAGTTGAGCGAGTCATGCGAACACTAAAAAGCTTGCTCACAATAGTCGAAAACGACCCCAATAAGACATGGCGCGATGAGTTAGGCAATATACAACTAGCGCTCAACAGTACAAAATCGGCTGTTACTAAGTACTCACCTACGGAACTGATGTTCGGGATACGTGCAGAATCATTAGGTATGTCCCAGATATCTTCACATTCTGATGAGCGAAATAACCGTTTAGATTTAGAGTCCATTCGAGAAAGTGCATCGGAAAATATTCAAAAGGCAGCCGCGGCGGATACTCTAAGGTTTAACCGGGGCCGAGCTACCATTAAACCATTTGCTCAGGGCGATTTTGTTTTTATCAAGAACAGTGAACGAAATCAAACTAAACTAGATAGAAAGTTTAGGGGACCGTTCGTTATTACCTCCGTGTTAGAAAATGATCGGTACGAGCTAAAAAGTGTAAGTGGTTCACACCGCACTTATAAATACGCACACGAGAGTTTGCGCGCAGTTCCTCAGGGACACGCTGGGTTGCTTGAAGTCACTACCTGTTTGTTGAACGATGAGGAGGCCGAGACGGCGCCGGAAGATGCGGAGCAATTAGAATCCAGTAGTGATGTCATGCTACCCCAAAGCCCAATTCAGGAAGGCGATGACCTAAATATTAGAGATGAAAGGTCGAACACAGACTCGGACACTGTCTCGGCAAATTCAGTTACCGTTACTGCCGGGTCAGGTACACTCAGTGTGTACTCTGATCCCGGCGCACTAGATGAAGTCGAAATTCAGAATGAGCAAGATTGTCCGTAACTTATAGGTATGCCACATTTCTGTTCCTTTGTATTTAAAATGCTGTGTTATAACTGGTCGCAAAGACGGTGCCGTCCGGTCCATGCCATTGGGGCTGGTCGAAGGGACACACTTGTCTAGACCCTGTCTGTGATCTGGTCGATAGGACAGTGCCGTCCGGTCCAAGCCATTGGGGCTGGTCGAAGGGACACACTTGTCTAAACTCTGTCTGTGATCTGGTCGAAGGGACAGTGCCGTCCGGTCCATGCCATTGGGGCTGGTCGAAGGGACACACTTGTCTAGACCCTGTCTGAACCGGTCGAAGGGACAGTGTCGTCCGGTCCATGCATTGAAGCTGGTCGAAAGGACACACTCGTCCGGTCCGGGTTGTGTTGTCCAGCTTGTGAGATGTCATCCGGTCCATTATTCATAATGGTCGAAGGGATACATGGTTTCATAATGTTGCTTCTGAAATTTGTTAGAATTAGTGCTGTGTTGCTTTTCAGGCTGGACGAGCAGCTAACCATGAAATAATAAAATTGCCTGTTTTAGGACAACGTTAGCTCTACGCCCGAGGACGGTCGAATGTCAGTCCGGCCGTGACGGCGCGACACATGACATTTGACGTTTGCTGTCGACGACGTCGGAACAGAATGGCAGCATGACATATGTCAGCTGTCTGTCAGCTGCCATTCTTGCGGAACGTCACACCGGTGGGAGCGGCGCGGCCATCTTGTTGACTTCGGAATCGAGAACCGCGGACGCACCACGCGCTCGACGAATCGCTTACTTCCGACGCCATCTTTAACAGTTTCTAAGTTGATTTAATTCAGTATCGTTATCTATGCCAAATTAAAGAGTGTTAGCGTTATATTTTGTTAATCTGTGAAGTTAAGGAGAAATAAATCATTGGAGAATCAATTTGTGACTTTGTTCGAGTTTCTGACCCACGTGAAACATGGAAGATTCTGATATAGGCCATCCTGAGTCTATATATTCATTAAAAAAAAAATAAGAAGATTGTTTGTTTATGTTTAGTTAAGTACCTAAACAGATGGAGTAACAAGTAACTTGTTGAAATCTTACAAAAAAACGTAGCGGGCTGTAGCGAGCCGTAGCAACTATACCGCTACGCGGCTACGTTATTCGTAGCAACGGCCATTATAACTGAAACTTTCAGGCTGGGCGTGGCCCGACAACGCCACGTTGATTTCAGCGTTTGGGTTAAATGTACTAGGGATCCATTAAGTACGAAGAGTATATCGATATCGTGCTCTCAAATTCATGAAACGTTTGAATGTTGTTAGTGGTCTATATGTCATCAAATCAAAATAAAAAATTAAAATAATTTAAATAATTAAAAAATTAGATCATTTATACATTATTAAACTTGCCTCGTGGATTGGTGACCTAAACTTTATTCTAGCATAAAAACAATTCAGTTCTTTTAAGAATTCAAATTCCTACCTATTCGATATTTTCATATTCTTTAAAAAGTAAGTCTGTAAGTTCATAGAATAGGAGATTTTTTTATGCAATCTCTTTTGATAACACAATACCGTATGATAGAAAGAAAGAAAGAAAGAAGTGTTCAATAGCCCATTTTTCGTATAAAAAAATAAAAAAAGTTAGCTTTCTATCTGGGCGTGACAGATTGCATTACCATAACAATGAGGCAAAGGCAGATTCTAGCCTGAAAAAAATACCAGGGTAACATATACTGTAAGGTGTTTGTCTGCTGAAGGAACTGAAAACCAATTATTCACGCCAATGGGACATTTTTACAGCAAAGTTTATGTATTTTTCTACTTTATACTAGGCTTTGACTTCACGTCCGCTAATATAACTGACATTCACATAAATGAAGTCGTGCTACTCGCTAATTGATCAGCACCAACGAGCCGCGAGTAAAACTGACGTTTTTTTTATGGTAGGTAATATCATCCAATGACAAATCCCGCCCTTGGGCAGAGCGGGAAGTAGTATCAGACTCTTACTGACTAAAAACCTACCCCGTTCCTTCGTAGCCTATCGTGCCGGGCATTCCTTTCGGAAGTTAACCCATGACCCCAGTAGGCTTCGACCCTGCCTGCCTGCAGTTAGCAGGCTAGTGAAACTGACGTTCTATAAAACCGCGGTATTGGCTCGTACGTCGATCAACCACATTAAACAGTTTTGAACCACAATTGGTTTTTAGAAACAAACGAAATCTTCTAACTGCTCCCTCTGACATAACGTAATACGAGTATGTTAATAAACTTAGCCATTTCGCAAAGAGGTAGACAAAAACTACATAAATAAACGGGGAACCGATTCCCATTCCACTTTCCCGATTTTTTTGTTGTTCGAATTTCATGTGACCGAAAACTATTGGCCGACGTTTATTTGCTAAATGCATTATTTGACATATTTATGAATTATAAACCTCTCTTGAACTTTTTTCATTTACCAAATGATTTATTTGCCATATCACGCCGAAACAACAGTTTACAAAATTTTGGTCACAAATTTATAGACGGTTATAGTACGCGTTATAGTAAATAACTTGAACCATTTGCTACGGTTGCGCGCAATCCTCCTCCACTTTGATTGGGACCCGAAAATCGGTTACTATGCATTCAAGGCCGACCGCCATGATGGTTCAACTTAAGTGACAAGGATTATAACCGATTTCGGGTCTCAGTCCAGGGAGGGAGCTGCGCGTAGCCGTGTCGGATGGTTCAACTTATTTGCCACGTATTGGTAGAATTTTCAATATTAAATTAAAATTGTGTCATAAAAGTCAAAAGGGTTAGGGCGGCCCGCGCGCTGAGGAGCAGGTTATTTGAAGGCCCACCGCCGCGGCTGAGGCTGGTCGGCTTTGCCGGCCAGCAAGCCGAAGCTGCGGTGGTGAGCGTTGAAACTATCTGCGGCTTATCGCCGCAGTGGAACCGCCCAAGCCCCGCAGCGCCGGAGCAGAGACAGAAAACCTTCCATGGTGATATAATGAATGTTCGGAAACATAATACTTCGAACAAATAATAGTTCCGCTAAGTGTAACACTGGAACAAATGAAACTTTGATGTAACGAAAAAATTCTAATTGAGAAAAGGTCAACTGTTACAGTGGCAGACGTGACTTTAGTAAAATAAAAAAAAAAACGAAACGATAATAGTTGAAAAGTTTTAGGTGAAATGAAATTCGGTCAAACGTTTTACGAACTTATGAAAGGTAACCAAATAAACGTTATCATAATTTTTGCCGAAAGAATGGCTTTCTTTGTTGAAGTTGTAATTGGAATAATAAGGCGATTCTTAAGGTCACGAAAATAATAATTTTCCAAAATTCTCCACCGGTAAGATATTAGGAATAAATACAATACAAGCTTAGAACAAAAGAAACGATTGTATCACACGATTAATAAAACATTGGGTTACAAACATTTCTTGATTTAAATCATGGTAATAAGGCCCAACGAAGTTTTTCTACGCGTTGACGAGTTGGCATCTTTAGTTTGAAGTTACTAGGGCATCAAAGGCCATAGGGGTAGTGAATAAAGCCTCAGCAGTGGAAAGATCTACTAAATAATTATCACTTATAATACCACAAGAGCTTCAAAATTATCGGATATTTCCCGATAGGTTCGTTGCAAACAAATGAAGGAGTCAAGTTTTTCAGGTTAAAAAATCACGAGCGCGAGCGAGTGATTTTTCCTGAAAAACTTGACGACTTTATTTGTTTGCAGGGAACCTTGAGGGAAATGCCAGATAATTTTGAAGCTCGTGTGATATTCGGGGGATTATTTTTCCGTCCCAAATGTCGGCCAATAGAATTGCACCATTCGACGTCACGTGGTACAACGAGAAAATTTTCAAAAAATTATCAGTATAATACCATGTAGGTTGTACCACGTGACGTCGAATGGTGCAATTCTGGTCGATATTTGGGTCGGAAAAATAATCATGAAAACGTGTTGGGAACAACAAAGCCCGTGTTTGAAATGATTTGTTCGGCTCAAAGTTACTAGGGTATCAACATTTACTAGGTAATAAATATAACTGAAGCTTTCCAAATTCGCACTACGGGTAAATTGTCGACGTTTCTAGCTGAAAAGTACCAATGTGTCAGAATTTTAAAGAGATAAATACTGAAAGTACCAATACAGACAGTGATGAAAGATTTTAGCAATGGCATTTGTGATGAAAACGACACAAAAAAGAGATAAAAGTATTTCCAAAATAATTATTTACAGAAAAATGTGTAATAATGTCATAATCACGTAAGAGCGGCTGTATGAAAAATAATGAAAATGTATCTCGGGTTGGTCGCTTTTAATTCAGAAAGCTATTATCCTTTTCTGAGCCGACAAACACAAGTTAATTCAATATCGTAAAAAAGTGTCAAATCATAAAAGTTAAAATAGATTGACAGTTAGCTCTTACATTGGCAGACAGCTACGAATAGTTTGTATTTTTTCTTTAGTTTTCTCTTCATAAAAACGTTTCTAAGACATCAAAAATTGTTATCTAAATTGGTTAAGTAATAAAAATTAATTATTAATTGGTTAATTTATATTTAAGGGTGCATTTGAAGAATTTTAAAATATTAGAAATTGATGTATCTTTAAATATTCAGCGATAACATTTATAGTTTTTATATATTAACACTTAATTATCCTAATATATAGATATCCTTATCTTTATATATATAGATATATATATAGTAAATAAAAAAACCTTAAGAATTAACTAAAAGTAATCATCTAAAGTAAGGCTTCATAAAACTCTTCCGCATCGCTGTCGACTGGTAAAGAAAGTACCGAAAAGGCTGGCAGCATTGCCACGCTGTATGGCAATGCTTATTCTCTGACCAAGGTAAAAACCAGCCCCTGGGTTACGCGAAATGTCAACAATTTGTAGTTCATTGCTATCTGGACTTTTCCTCTTAAAAATGTAGGTGCTCTTGCTACTAAAAAATAATATTGGGTAAATCTCCATCAAGATATCATAACAATGGATAAAAGATACCCAAAAACATGGTCATTGAGATTGATCGCAGATTTTTTGAAAAATAAAACGAGAAACAAGGAAAATTCCAGAGTAATGTAGTTTCAAAAGTAGTACGAGTTTATTCTAAAATCCCTCAGAGGGAAGGAATATATTCCACAAAAAAACATTTTTCTAAAAAAAATATGTTTCTATTTTTTATAGAAATCTGGGGAAAGGAATACAATTATGAGTAAATACGCCGTAAATCGTTAACTCGTCTATCATTTCTGCCACTGAAAATGCCCCCCGACCGCAAGAATATGACTCAGCGCTCCGATCAAACGTACTAGGATAGCAGCAACTTAAGGGTGAATAATATTGCCATCTCATATTGTTGGACTCCTCTAATACTACCCTTTACGCCACGGTACTACGTTTTCCTCGCGTTTTCCTTGAATGAAGGATGAAAGAGACGGGTATAGTCCGTTTTGTATAGCGTCTTTTCATTTTTGCGTAGCTCCGGGGTTACGAGGTCAACGCAACGAGATGACGTATTGGTGACGTCACTATCGAAGTGTTTTTGGAGTATTGAAGAAAAGTGTAGTTTTTGACGGGAATTTTCTAGTAGTTCTTAAAGTTATTTGCTGATTGATTCGGTGTGGATACAGTAATGTAAAATTGGTGTAGTTTTTTACCTCAAATGTTAACACGACTGGAAGTTTGGTGATGCTTAAGTTCTTGCTACTTGCTTAATGTTAAAAACTTCGAATTTCGTTTTTCTCTCATTTTATCTACAAAAAGCTTTTTTAATTGGTTAATACAGATATCACCTAACTTTGATGAGACTTTTTTGTTGAAGATAATATGTGTTATATTTATTAATTTAGTCTAAATATTAAAGAATAAGTAATTTAATGTTCAATATTAATTTAGTTAGTGTATTACATAAGTCCATTGGCCTGTGAATGGCTTTATGCACTCTGATGAGGCCTATTGTGAACGACCATGACCAGTCCATGAACATTATGTGATCGAATTAAGAATAAAGAAACAGGCAACCTGCAGAAGAACTAAGGTTCCTGATATAACTCGAAGAATCGCTATACCTAAGTGGTTTTGAATTGGCGACTGTGTACTGGAAGATGCAGGGTTGGAAGGCCTATATGGTAGACCGATGGCCTAATGAGGTTTGCGGGAATCAGGATACGAAACGCACAGGACCGGTCATTGTGATTACATTTGTACGATGATTACATAAGTCGGTCTTTACTGACGAGTTTTAGACGATTGGAACTTTGTTTTGTTTCTTTTATTGATTTAATAAACATCACCTTGAAAGTGATATATGAAGTACTAGTTTTAAGTTATCAAGAACCATATTAGCTATGCCTTTTTTCGATACGACAATAATTCAAACCTGGAACACTATTATCCAAATATCCAAATATTCGTCATATCCACTGCATCGTCACTAGCAGCGCCTAAGTTACTTCGGCTGCATGTTTTGGGTCACTGATATATATATACTGCCCTATAATAGGAGGTAAAAAAAGAACCATTGTACAAACTACAGTTCAATTCACCTAACAGCGACATCTAACGTAGGGTGGCCGCAACACAAAGCTTTGCGTTGCTCCACGTCAGTCACATTACAACACAGCGTACATCCAACTGCACATTATGATTTACCGTGCTACCGCTAGATGGCGATTTCCCTTGCAAAAGGAAGGGTGTAACTTGTATTTTTTTTATGGTTTATTCAAGAAAATTTACATAAATATTTTCACATATCTTCTGCCAAATTGTAGTACAGTTTGTCGGCCCTGCGAGTATTTTTTTTTCTTTTGGCAAATCACTACTTGTGCAAAGTCTTGTGGGAGGCCTTCCAAAGCTATGTTCTGGTGCGCGGTCGCCACACCAAAACCTTTCGACCCCATCGACCATTTGAAAATAGGGTTATGCTCGGAATTTCCTGCGTAATTGCCGAGATTTGGACTCAGTGGAAAAGCGTGCGAAGAGGCTAAGTGGTAATCTAGATTTGGTTAAGTACAATTTTCACAGCCTTCAACACAGGCGCAGAGTTTCCAACACAGCGTTTGCCTCGTCATTTGTACCGCGTACATCGAAGGACTGGAACAGTTTGACTGGAACTGGAACTGGAACACTGGAACACTGGAACAGCTGTAGTCTTCCCGTCCGATTATAATTTAGATGTCTTCAAGGCTAGAGTGAATAGGCTCTTAATAAACGAGTGCGACGCACCATCAACGTTTGCATCATTGGTTACCATCAGGAGGGATCGCAGTCAAGCACTAGTTTATATCAATAAAAAAAAATAGAAATGAAGATGGCCGCTTGGGAACCAAGGTTGGCAATATAGTCCAAAGAATTGCCAAACTTAAATGGTATAGTGGGCAGTAATGGTACGTTGCTCGCAAAAGAAATGAAAATTTTAAAATTATAATCGTTTAATATTTGTAAAACTTGTCTGACAGTTAATAAAAGTTTCAACGTGTTTTGTCTCTATTTCACTATTTCCATTTCACGTCTACGTCATTAATGACGTAGCTCGAAGCGTCACGTTGCCCATAGAAACGCGCTGAAGGTTTCAGCGCTCGGGCAAAAAGTACTAGGGCGGCATAAAATGTAAAGGGCATTGATATAATATGTTCCAGGTTTGATGTTGAAATAAAAACTGCTTTTCAACACTTTTTTTTCACGTAATCAAATATTTTCTTGCGTTCTAAGTGTTTAAAACGGTACTTGTTAAAACTTCGCCACAGAACTATGAGAAAATAGTACTTTTTCTATGAATTTAGTTGTTCTCTAAGATAATCTCAAAAGCTATACTTGCAAACTTAGACTTAAAACACTTAGGTTAAAATAAATGGTTTTAGTTATATTTATTATAAATATCGTCTAAGTGCGAGTCGGACTCGTGCACGAAGGGTTCCGTACATAAAGAACTTTTTTAACACAATTTATTTTATTCTGTTTTTAGTATTTATTGTTATAGCGTCAACAAAAATACATCATCTGTGAAAATGTCTACTGTCTAGCTATCAAGCTTCATGAGACATACATACATCAGTGGCGGATTAAGCCAATGAGGGGCCTGTAGCAATTTGATATGCGTATTTAGATTTCATGTTGTGTAAATAAATTAACTAATTTTTGTAACGGTCAGGTGGCGCGATTTGTCATTGGATGATTTTACCGACCGAAAAAAAAAACCCATTCGATACGGAACCCTAAAAAGGACTATACTTGATGAGTTTATATGGTGTAAAGATCATCAAAATACGATAAAGGTTTGTCACCCACCTGTGGCATCACTTGTTGTTGCTAGCAAATGAGGTTTCAGATCTTCTTCAGGTGTTGCTAACAGCAACACGTTTGGATCGTAAGTACTAGGAAAGTAGGATCACTTGGAGTAAAACGACAGACATGACAATAAAATTGACGCAAATAACTAAAAATTTGTATTTTATTAATCATTTGGTGGTTTATTTAAAGTTGGCGAAAATTGAGCTTGATGTGTGCTAGCAGTGTAGTTATAATCGTATGTACGGTTTTGGCGCGATTTTTTCGAGTGGCAGTTTTAATTAATTTAAAATAAAATTATTCGGAAGTGGATATTGTGACGTAAAATTGGTGTAGGTACTTAGTTATATATATTATTATTAAATTAAGTTTCTGTGTAACTGAAAAATAAGATAAATAAGATCTCGGTAAAAAGGGAGCTGAAAATTTTAATGTATTTTTAGCGAAGCTAACAAATACTACAAAAACATGACTGTGAATGTTTACATCGCTTCCATCTTCAAGTGGTAAACAAATAGTTATTTATGACGTACGGTAAAATTCTAACGATTTTATGATTTGCATCATCTGTAATATATCTATTCCTTGTATAAATTTAGAAAAAAATAAATGAAAAAAAAAATACGAATTTTTAATACTTTGGCGGAGCCAGAGAAAAAATTAAAATATAATTGTATGTACTGTTTAAATTAAAAATTACACAAAAATTGGTTTCCCTTCAGTAATTTTTATGAAAACAAAAGTTTTCCATAGGCCAAAAAACTTAAAAGCGCCATCTATGCTGATAGCGTTTAACAAGTTACTTTTGAACTGCAACCGACACCATTCAGTTTATGTATCCACGTGTAGATGGCGCTGTTAACACCAGATTTCAAAATTGGGTGAGTCGGGGGTGAATACCTACACAAACTATTTTTATGTTTTGTGTATATTCGTTTTT
The DNA here is from genome assembly GCA_958295575.1 of Leucania comma. NCBI lineage: Eukaryota > Metazoa > Arthropoda > Insecta > Lepidoptera > Noctuidae > Leucania > Leucania comma. Next base: position 22,468,517 of record OY282468.1, read on the forward strand.
TTTTCAAAGCTTGCAATCTCATGATTTATTTATTTATTTATTTACACTGCGATTACCGCTTCATTAGCGATCGCATCATAAATAATTTATGACTGATTATTATTTTGGGATTCTGCTTTTGCAGAATAACTACTCAGAAATGATAATGTGAAGAATAACTAATTAATCGTATATTATTCATACAGAAACCTCCTTGAGGAGCGCAATATCTGCGCTGTCGACGACTTGGGATCAATCCGGTCGATTACCAGACAGCCGGACGACATGCTACCCATCGCACGTCGGCCGCAAGCCAGCGTTTACCATGGCTGGCAATCAGTGTAGTGGTCTCGGCGGCTGGGACGTGAGGGTGTCCTGTCCCTCACGCGTATGGCCGTCTTCTTCACTAGCATTACTGCTTCGCAGAAGGAGGCGAACATACCATTCCTCCTTGCTCCGGAACGTGGCCTGCCAAAGGCCGACGCCAGATTTCACTGCCGTCGGTCGCCTCGACGGGGACACGGTGGTGTTCCAACCAAGCCCCCCGGACACCTGCACCGTGTCCTCTAATATTTGATACCCGACAGTTACGGTTACGGAGTCCCATAACAGTCCTTGCTAGAGAAGAGAATCACATAGCACAGCCACTAGCGTAAAGCAACTTCAGCGCCACGACAAAAAGTACTAGGATAGCATAAACCACTAGACATTAAACGTACATTATTATGTTCAGGACGTCAAAGAACGAATGCATTCATACACGAGTTTCAAGAAGAGAACTTTTTAATAAAATAAATTTCTAGTCTTATTTGTCCTACTGTATAAAATTAAATTCTTTTGCAAGTCACAATTTAAAAGACCTTTTATAGAGTTTCCTCTCTGGAATACATAAACGAATGAATAAAACATTAGTCACTACATACATAACAAATTAGCTTGTGTGTACTTAAATAGATTGGTTTCGACACCCGGGTGCGAGGAAATGTAGCTAAATTGCATTTAGTAGATATCTACTACGCAGGCTAAGTACTGCGTGATAACAAAAAAAAAAAGATTCTAAGGAACTTTTGATCTACCGGAATAAAAAGTATATCCTATATTCTAAACCAGGACATAATCTTTTCATGTACTAAAAGGACGATGCCCAAATTAGTATGGAGCTGTTCCCCAGCAATAGCAATTATTTAATAAGTATAGTGGCACATATAGGAGTATTTTTGACATCCGATTTTTTCTATTTCGTATGTATTTTAGTCATAACTACTCAAGCCCCAAGCGAACGCTGGCGTCCGCACCCCTATTGTGTCTCTAATTATGGTATTCAAATGAAGTTATGTAAATCAAAATCAAACATGATGGCTTTCTTTTTTTCTTTATAATTGGGTTTTTTATTATTATTTGGTCTTTAAGCCAGCTACATGCCCCTGTAAAGTCTGTTTACTAACATAGTTGTAAGTTTTTGTGTTACTAATCTGTTGTTGTATTTGTTTACTAACATAGTTTTCATAAGTTATTATGATACTAACAAGTTGTTATGGATATATCTGAAATAAAGATATTATTATTATTATTAATGGTGACAAATAAAGGCGATTTTATTAGAGAAACAGCTAAAAATAAAACTCAACTTCAAAAGAAAAAAAAACAATTAAACTCAAATAGATTTCACGCATTCTAAGATTAAGTTATTTTCTTTATTCCCAGCTTTTGGGAACAAATTGCATTCCTCAGGCCCTATTCTCAGAGGAATGTCCATTTGTGTCGCTAGGAATGTCGGATTCGTATGGATCTGAAGCAGCCTTATAATTGAGACATACTAGATGTTCTTATGTTCTTGAAAGGAGATTGATATAGTAACGTATATTTAAATGAATTAATAATGCGGTTAGATTTATTTTCACACAAATTTCGCCCTTGTGAACATTTACACAATATAGTACTCATTAAAACCAATAACTATCTGACTTTGAGAAGTGCTAAAATGTTTTTTTTTTTTTTTTGGTAGGTGAAATGGGAATTCATTCAATGATTTCTCCCGGTCAAAGGTGGAGCGAGAGGGCGTGTCGGAATTTTACTGAATAAAACTACACGTGAGTTCTTCAGTTGCCATTTCCGTTCTAAGACCACGAGTTTCCTTTCAGGAAACTATTAATGTGTAAAAAATGATAAATTATAAGTAGATTTTTAGTAATCATAAGACCCTTATCCTAAAACGCCTTAAGTATCAAGTTATTTTGAACCTGCTTATAAACCTGTGGTATTTGGCTGACATTACAAGCGTTTTCTTTAATGAACCCGCGACATTTAAAAAGGTTATGATGGGAAAAGATCCTGATGGGTGCTATTTTTTATAAAAATAGATAATTTTATCAAATGTTAACATAATATACCCAGTGGCATTGACATACTACAGGTCGATTTCTAGTTGGAACTTTTGGTAGGATTCACATCGACAAATGGTAAGCTTGAACTTGTTGATACCGTTTTAAAAAAAAGAAACGTCCCACACTTTAAATTACTTTTGTATCGTGGGTACGTTCACATTAAAACTCACATACACAAGACTTTTTTTGTGTTACCTCTCGTAAGTCAATCTATGAGATTGGCGACTGCTTAAACGGACTAACCTGTGAGGGCGTTCATAGTAATTAAAACCTCCAGCCAAGATTTACTAAAACTAAACTTAAAACTAAGAGACTACACGCTAAAGACACCCTCTCTGGACCTTGGTTTAGGGCATCGCTCGGAGAGGGCAGAAAAGGACGAGTTGGATCCAACAAGGAACATACAGAAGACACCTAGATCCAGAACAATTATTTGTAGGCCGTACTAAAATATTTGTTCTGTGCGAGAATCGAACCCGCGGCACGTAGCGTAGCAGCCAATAATACTAGCATAGTATCAGCTTTATAATATTCCCACTTTTGGGAATCAGGCCTCTTCTCTAGGAGAAGAAGTGGGCCATAATCCACCACGCGAGCCCAGTGCGGGTTGGTGGATGTCATATGTTTTCAAATTTTGGTTCTAGGACATGTCGGTTTCCGCTCGATCACCAGTCGCCAATCGTACTAAGTCGTATCGTAGTCGTTTCGTTTCAGAAACCGGGTGATTTCTCTCACATTCTGAGCAACTGACGTTTAATATTACACCATCCACCAGGGGATTATTGATTTAAAGTACCCAAAAATGTACTCACCCCGAGTGAAAATTGCCGACGGAATTTAATCAGACCGAAGCTTACCTGAAAAAATGGAGTGAAAAGTTTAATAAGCTTATCAAATAAACTCAACATTTTTAGGAATGTTTGGAACCTATTTTTTTTTTTTTAGATTGAATTCATCCGATAACTTCTTCGATCTAGGGTTGAGTGCGAGGGCCCACACTCATGTTCTTTATTTGCCTAAAAAAAATATTTTCAATTCTAAGCTTTCATTTTATAAGCTTTTCTGGTTATTTTTTTAGTCTGGTTGGTAATGTAATTTGTTTTATTTATTTTTAAGGCCATTTTTTGTCATAAATAAACACTTTTTCTCTTTTTTTATCACTCCCGGAGATAAAACCGCCATTGTGTAGCCATTTTGTAGACTCAAACTAAAGTCTGTAACAATATGTAATTTTTGTAACTATTTTGATGTAAATATAGAAGTTTTTTTATTATTTTTTACATAATTTTTTTAATTAACTAGCTTCTGCTAGCGGCGTTCGCGCCGGGCTTTGGTACAGGCTATGGTCCAGAGCGAGGAGAAGTGGCAGGCGGTCACCTACTTCTGTGAAGTAGGCGACAGTAATGTTAACAAGGAGTAGGCCGACCGTATAAGGCAACGGTGCTCACAACATAGCCGCTGCCGTAATTCCAATCCCGATTTCCAGCCACCATAGGCGTGCCTTTGCTAGCATTACTGCTTCGCAAAAGGAGGCGACCGCCTGCCACCTCTCCACGCTAGGGACCATGGCCTATCACCCCTACAAGGACAAGGCGATGAAGCGTAATTAATTAGGGGTCTATATTACCCGACTGAGATACAGAAATCTAAGAAAAGTTTATCTCTCACATTGATGGCCAATCTCCGCTAACTTGGTCGCTATGACCAAAAATTCGGTTATGGAGATTATTCGTCATTCCAATTGCAATGATTTGTGCGGATAAAACTTGCACGAAATAAAAATCTTTTCGATATTTTGCGAACGAAAAATTCTATTTTATCCAGATCTAAATAGCCTTCTATAACCTATAAATCTTAATTTTAGCTCTCCAAACCTGTCTTATATGAAATTCTTTACCCAGCAGTAAATTACAATCGACAAAATGGAGCTTAAAAATATGTTAGTCTAGATAAAATTTGGCGTCTAGAATAGAATTACTATTTGAACCTGCTAAAAAATTTATTGCAATGTACCGGGTATAGTTTACCATGTTTTTATGGTGGGTAAAATCATCAAATGACAAATTCCGCCATTGGGTGGGGTGGGAGATAGTGTCAGACTCTTACTGACTTTAAACCCTACCCTATTCCATTCATTGCCTTCAATCCTGGGCCCCGGGGTTCATTTTCACCTAACCCTTGGCCTCAGTAGGCTTCGGCCCTACTGGGCCCCTAAAGTTATGGTTTACCATGTACCATCAAAGAATGTCATTCTGAACTTCGACAGTTATTTATTTCGACATAGTCCTATGCTGGGTTAAATAAAAACAAAGGACCAAAGGGTCATCATCATCATTTCAACCGAAAGACGTTCACTGCTGGGCGTAGGCCTCCCCCAACTGCCGCCATAACGACCAGTCCTATGCGTCTCGTATCCATCTATCGGATCCGCGATTGCCAACCCGCTTGCCAAGCGTGGCGCTTATCGAAAACCCTCCCCAAAACCTGACGAACACAACATTAAAGTGTATTTTCACTTTAATCAAATATTGATGTGGCATTTCACTATTTCAATTTATGAAATTAATAATATAATAGGATAAAATTTGGCGTCTAGAATAGAATTACTATTTGAACCTGCTAAAAAATTTATTGCAATGGGTATTGTTTACCACCCTTGGGTGGGGCGGGAGATAGTGTCAGACTCTTGCCGAATAAAAACCTACCCTGTTCCATTCATTGCCTTCGATCCAGGGCCCCGGGGTTAATTTTCACCTAACCCTTGGCCCCAGTAGGCTTCGGCCCTGCTGGGCCCCTAGAGTTTGCTGACAACTCCTGGAGGCGCGCGGGAACAGTGCGCGCTGTAGACGATTTGGGCTCGGACCGCTCTGTTACCGGACGGACGGACAGCGAGCTACCCATTGCCCGCCGTCCCGCGCCTACGGTGGCCGGAAATGGGGATCGGAATTCCAGTGGCGGTGGCGTGTGCGCCGTTGCTTGATGCGGTCGACCTTCTCCTTTTGCTAACATCACTGCTTCGCAGAAGAAGGCGACCGCCTGCCATCTCTCCTCACTCCGGAGCATGGCCTGTACCAAGGCCCGGCGCGAGAGATCTCCGCCGCCGATGGCCCCCACAAGTACACGGCGATGCTCTTCCTAAGCGGGGACACACACCTCGATTGTATGCTCCACCGTGTCCTCTGGGCGGTCCGCACAGTGGCGACACCCGGGCGTCGTCTCCGCTCTGATCTTGTACAGGTACTTCGCGAACTTGCCGTGTTTGGTAAGCACCTGCGCCAAACGGAAGGTGACGAATCAGGTGAGATAGTGGTCAAACGCGAGCATATGTACTCGTATAATAAAAAAAAACAGGCAAGTGCGAGTCGGACTCGCACACTGACGGTTCTGTACAAATTGCGGTTTACGATTTATGACGTATTAACAAAAAACAACTTACTAGATCTCGTTCAAACCAATTTTCGGTGGAAGTTTGCACGGTAATGTACATTATATATATTTTTTAGTTTTATCATTCTCTTATTTTAGGAGTTACACACATTTTACCATTTTGAAAGTTTCTCTCGCGCAAAACATTCAGATTAGAAAAAATAAAAAATAGAAACCTAAATATCATTTTTGAAAACCTATCCCACACGTAAGGGTTTGATGAAAAAAAATTTTTTCAGTTTCAGTTCTAAGTATGGGAAACCCCCAAAATTTTGTGGATTTTTTAAATCTATTTTTGAGTGAAAATCTTAATGCGGTTCACAGAATACATCTACTTACCAAGTTTCAACAGTATAATTCTTATAGTTTCGGAATAATGTGGCTGTAACAAACGGACGGACAGACAGATATGACAAATCTATAAGGGTTCCGTTTTTTGCCGTTTGGCTACGGAACCCTAAAAAAATACTGTTTTTCGTAGAGACCTTGAACTGACGAGGTGAATTAATTAAATTGACTGATCGTACACATTTGGGTAACGCCTATAAAAGCCTGTACCAAATTTATCTCACCACTTATTTCCAAGTATCCGTCGTGGAATTCGACGATTGTGCTTTTAGCTTGGCAGTAATCATTTTCGTCAGACAAATTATTTTAGATGAAGACCGTACGCCTACTTACGCATATGTTAAGACATTTCCGTAATGAGGTAAGTAATTTTCTCCAAAAGGTTTTATATGTACTTGTGCAGACAGTCTTATCTCTATTCTTCTTTATCTTCGACATTCACATTCAATTTCATGTAATGGAAAAATACCTTTACTCATCATCTTATTTGGTTGAAGTCTCATCATCTTATGGATTGAGGTGAAGCGTAAAGCTCAAGACCAGTGGCATTGGGTGACTGCTATTGATACCCTCTGCTACAGCTAAGGGATATAGAATCTAATGGTGGCTTCCTTTTCCTTTTGGGATTCCAGTCCAACGCCTATTTAGGTATGTGATCGGAATCCCTCCTAAGCGTGCTGCCAATCCATCTCCACTTACGACGTTTGATCTGGTGGTCGATTTAACTTTTAGGTGGCAATTCTCGTACAACTGTACGTTAGAGATAGTCTCGTTAATGCTGTGGATGCGACGAAGACATCGGTTTACGAAAACCTGGATTTGTTGTGAGATCTCCTTTGGTACCACTTTACTAGGCAATTAATTCAAAATATTTAAGTCAATGTTGAGTTTTGTCTGTTTGTTTATCTCTTAATTTCGCCTTACCAAGCAACAGATTTCAAAGCAGTTTTCATTAGTAAAAGGAACGATAAACGAGTTTATTCATATGATTTCCGTGGAAAGTCGGGATGAGTCGCTAGCTGTTTATATACGAAAAAAAAAAACATGTATGACAGGGTCTATGTGAACATTCAAAACTATTAAAATACATAAAATTGCAATCAAGATTGAACTAATTTTGAAATAGGAATAAAATTTCTTAAATGTAGAGTTTATTCAAAGTCAATTGGAAGTTGTCACAGTCAAAAGTTAGGGCAGAAGAAAGAACGATAGAAAAAAAGAAAAATATTTTATATGAAAAGAATAGAAACTTAAAAAATCGGCTGCTATTTAAATTACTATGTGTGGGATTTTCCTAATATAACGAGAAATGCGACGTCTACTCTCACTCACAGTCAATTTCACATCTATGCTCCCACTTCCTACAATTTAAATACAAATATGAATTCCTGGAATTTTTGCGGTATCTGAAGCGTTATAATTTATCGAATGATGTATGGATATTAGAGGAAATTGATTTCCCCATGAACCTGTCGTTAAACTCAAATTATAAATCATTATTGAATGTTCGGTGGCAATGATCGTGATTTATGGGGTAAACGGGGGATCAAGGGGTCTGGAAAGTCATTAGGGGGATACATTTTTTTATCGTTATCATGACAGTATTTAATTTATTACACATGGGTATTTTGTCAATATGTCAAGATTATGTCAAACTAACTCCCGCCCCTGAGTCCGCCCGCATCTTATTAGTGCCTTCTTTATAAAACATTATTTTTAGTATAATATGCGAAACCTAAGTATAGTTGGTTCAGAATCAGAATCTGAATCGATTCCAATCAGTTTTACACTATGTTGTATTTTGTCCCAAAAATATTTTATGAAGGTCACTGCGCCCGAGTGATACACTCTACTTTTCATCACCCAGTATGAGAAAATAAAAGGCACCTCATATTTTATTGTATGTAATATTATTATTTAATAAAACATAGAGTAACAACTAAATTGAAATTAAATGATATCTAACAATAAAATGACTTAAAATTTTATATTTACGTTACAGACATTTTCGCAATTATGTTTTTTTTTTTTTTTTTGTATTTAGCCGGTGCGGCGGCGCGACTATGGGCCGTCGAACCAGCCAATCTTTATTCAATAGCCAATATTCGAAAGACTAAATAAGTCTTTAACCCGAGGTAAACACTGTGCTTTTCATTACGAATAAAAGGAAAATAAAAATAAAAACCTGAGTCGTCGTCAAAGGTCGTCGTATGATTTTAGGTAATTTCTTTTGATTTAGGCGGTAAAAGGTTTCCGACTACTACTTTAACCTCTTTTCTTAAGAATCAGGCGTTAAATCCTAATCCGATGAACTTATTGTTTAATTACAAAATCTCTTACAGCAGAGATTTAGTAAAGTGTAGACAAAATTCTACAACTCGAAATAGCCAATCGCCGTTCAGATCGCCGTTTTCCCGCCATTTTGTATTTTTTTTCTGTAGTCTACCGGCTATTAAGCCATTATATTTCATTTTTATCAGTGAAAAAATGGTAAAAATTTATCTCAAATCTACGATTATGTTATTTTTAAACAAATTATTGAAATTAAATTATAATTAAAAAATATGTACTTATCTTTATGTTTCTGTACATCGCACTGTAATTGAGTGGCTGTATAGAAAGTTAGGACATGGTTTAATAGAAATGAAGAAATTGAACTATTTTTTTTTTAAATAATTTGACAGCTGTCAGTTTAAAGTGATTCTCCCTAGGGATGAAAAGTATTACTTTCAATCCGCTCCTCAGGCAACTTCAGACCTACTTTCTGAGCATGAGTAATGATAATAATATTTGTGTTCGATTTCTTTGGCGCTTAAAATTAAGATGTTCCAAATTCAAACTAATAAATAGGATTAAAAACTCATAACTGCCAGGTAAAAGTTTCTAATAGAAAACACCACCTTTGGGTGCATTTAAAGGCGAACCAAGTCGTCCTTTTCGAATAGGTGAGATGAAAAACGTATTTGCAAAACAAAATTCATTTATTATTTAACAAAATAAACTCCCGCAAAACTTATGCCATCTTGTACAAATCATGCGAACTCGAGTATCAATTATTTGTTGCTGAAGTTTATTTTCTCCTTTCGACAAGTTCACAACAACTCACGTCATATTTGGAACGAGTCCCTAACCTAATATTTCCCTTGTAACCTACGTACTTACCTGTTTATAACAATGACAGCCTTGTTCTTAAAGTACGTATAAAATTATAGCTTCAGGGAGGAAAGATAAATGCCACTAAATTTTACACTTTATCGTTACTGTTTTAAAGTTGAATTTCGTTTAGCAAATACTGTTATTTGATGAGCTCCCTGATGTTCAGATTGGATCAAATGGTACGTAATTTTACAGAGAATCAATATTATTAAATTTCTGCTTCTTATTTGTTGAGAGTTGGTTCAGATTTTTTCAGTTACAGAAAAGCAGTATTTCTTTTTGTTTTTTTTTTTTTATATGTTAATGAGGTTTCATGTATATGGTATGAAGGAGTTAATCATATCAGATGCAAACTGTTCGTGAAAATATATTCTATATTGTATCGTTATTACGCAATGTATAGCGGCAGTCGAAGTTACTTTTGTGTTTCCTATTTAGGTAAGTCTAGAATCAAAGAAAAGGATAAATAAATTAACAATACGACTTACTTAATAAAAAGAAAGTGTGTTAAATACCTAATGTTGAACTAAATCAACAGCTAAGGTAGAAATCAAGATTAGAGGAAGTCAGCTTCCCCAAAGGACCCCGTTCATATAGACTAACCAAAATAGTTAGCGGAACGTATTAGACTATTTAACTCCCAGAGGGCGGGACCCTTCTAAATACTAACGATTTCATCGTTCAATATAAAAACTTAGTTCAACTAAACTGAGCTCGGCGTAATCTAGTTTAAAGACCCGTGTCGTAAACATGGGCGATAACAAAAGAATTCAAACTGAGTTTAGCGTAAACTAGGGTCAATTCATAGCGGTGAAACGCAAAATGAAGTTATAATCTCGATTAGGAGCTCAAACTGCGTTTTGTTTTATATAATCGCGATTGGTTTGTTGGTGAATTTGGCCCTAAATCGTATATCCTAAGAAAGTTTCATAAGGAAAATCTGTTTTAGATCTTCAACTTGTACTCATTGAAAGTTAGTTATGGCTTAGCAAGAAATTGGAAAGTTATTTTTGAACCCTCTATCACTCAAGAAGTTGGATCTAAAAAAAACTACACATGTTTCTGGATTGTTTTATTAATTTAAGTATTTTTATAAAATTAAAAAAAGGAGTGATGCTCCAAAGCCTTGCCTTTGCCTTATAAATCTGGAATTTTTGGACTTATAAAAAAAGATAACTTTCATTGTTATTACAATGAAAGTTATCTTTTTTTATAACTTTTCAAATCGGAGCGTGCGCGGCCTCGACGTATTTTTTTAAATTACCAACAGTAATTTGAAAACGAAACATTTTCTTTTTCTCTTGAAAATAAATAACCTCTTTTTGGGGCAGTCAGATAAAAAATATAAAGCATTATTTACGATTATTCAGTCGATTTCCTTCGATGTATTCTTTTTTTCAAATATTCAACATTGTTGTCGTACGATAAATCCAGTAAAAATTCATTAAAGATAGGTCGAATTTTAATTAAATCAGAATATTCATTAATTAAAATTCCTTTTTCAGGATGATCGTTGATGTTCCGTCATTATCTCGCAAACGAACTCTGTGATCTTAAAAAATAACAACAAAGTATGAATATGAAACAAATTTGGAATAAACTTGAATGTTTTTGTGGTAAGCCGAATGATGCTGGAGACTGCAGTGCAATAATGTAACTATTTCGAGGAGCGTTTCATACGACTGTTCTACTCCACTGGTGACTTGACTAACGCCAGTTTACCGTTAATGTTAACAGGCAGAGCCGGCTGAGCGTTTCTTCTTTCGTTATGGTATAATTTGTTTTCAGATTCTATTGTTATAATATTTGATTCAAAAAATAAGAGGAAGCTATGCTCCACTTCATGTCAACCTCGTACGATGACGAGGCTATCGTCTACTTAGACGTCTACTTATTTTGTTGCATATGATTAGACTCAAAGTCACCGTAAGAGGTTAGGCCAAAGATGTCTGATGAGGGTAAGATGTACGGTAATATTTTTTTTTCTTAGTTTTTAGGCTATTAAAGCCTATAGGACATTATACCTTAATGATCTTTAATATTTGAAGTAACTAATCTATTTATTATTATTACTTCGTTTGGTCGGCGACGTATTGCTAATATATGACACCCGTCGGCCAAAATTCCTCCTTCATGAAAGTCTCCAGACGAAAAGTCGGTACCCGTACCACAAAAGAAACCTTTCAAGTCTCAGGATGAACTTACATCATTGTAATCAGTGACGATATTTGTAAAGAAGTTTCTTACGATCCACTTGTATCATCATTCTTTCCTTCAATCCAACAACTCAGGATATGTGAAAGCCATGTGAATTTCATGATTGAACCACTGAATCGTGAAAGTGAAACGATTCACTTACGCCTTTATAATATTGGTTGCGCTAGCACAGAGAGAAAATAAAAAAGGATTTATTGGCTACGGAAGCCTTGAGAGGACTTCAGGGCTTTTCGTTTGATAAAAGCTGTCCTGATGTGAAGATTTCATTCTAAGTTTATGGTAAGTGCTTTTTCTTTTTATATTAGGAAAAATTCTTATGAAAGACAGATATATGGTAAATTCTATAAGTAAACATTTACTTTTAACAATGACGCCTTACTGCACTATTGAATTGAATTGGATTTTTTCGTTTGTGGTCTTTTATAGGACATTTTATTATTCCACATAAAAAAAATCATTTAACTAACCTTATAAATATATATACATAAATTTGAAAAAAAACTTAAGAACTAAGTAAAAGTAATCTAAAGAAAGGCGTCAAAAACTCTTAATAGATAAGGAGGATAAACTTAAATATAAGACTTTCGGTACATACTGACACTATGTCGCTATCATATGCATTGTTTAAGTTTTTTACGTTGGGTATTTTAATGACTAAATATTAAATAAAATAAATATTTTGCAGTTTACGAACAAATTAATTTTAAGGCAAGTCAACTAGCATTAAGAGTAAACGAGGCACCCGCTTTGTCGGTGTACTGAAATGCAATAGAAAAACAATAACATAGCTATCAACTACATTGAAGGAATTTATCGTCGGATTCCCATCGGATTTCAGACGGAAACGATATGTCAACAAACTGAATTTTTTTTTTATTTTTTTTTTAATAATGAATATAGAAAGAAAACAGAAAATTGTTTAACATGAAGCCTACCAACTACATAAAAGAATATTGATTGAAATAATTTACGTCAATCGCAAGAATAACCTGTCATGCACAAAACATTGTACCTGTATATCATAGAGGCGTAAATTCGACCGTCCGGTAACCGTCCGAACCGAGCCCAAGTCGTCGACGGCGCATGTTGTTCCACGCGCGCCTCATAGAGATGTCAGCACACTGTAGAGGGCCAGCAGGGCAGGGAGTAGCAGCCTACTGAGGTCAAGGGTCAGTTTTTAAAAGAAAAATTCTGCCCCGGTATGAAAGGCAACGAAGGAACAGGAGGGTTTTTAGTCAGTAAAAGTCTGACACTATCTCCCGCCCAGCCCTAGGGTGCGGTGATGTCCTTGGATGATTTTACCACCTACAAAAAAAAAGGAGCGTAAGTAGAGATTGCTGTTACACCCCCGATCTGCTGATTGCCCGTATGTGCTGCCCATCTATGATCGTAAACGTTTGGAAATGAGGATTTCGAGGACTACTAGGGCTGCAGGGACGTTCGAAAACTCTCTCTCTCTTCCAAAGACTCCAGCACAAAAGCCAATTGAAATACGATTCAAAAAGTATCTTTCAATGACAAGTTATGTACACCTACTGCTCATCATACTGTTCATGTTCTGTCACCGAGCTAAGCCGTCACTGCTGACATCCCGCTATAAGCCCGCGATGGTTTATGAGGGTGTAATTGTAATAAGGTTATTGTTCATAAAACGTTAAAATAAGACTACAGGTAGATTTTAGTCAGCAAAAGTCTGACATTCAGACTCAACCCAAACCGGGAGGAATCATTTGATGATTTCCAAAAAAGAAAACCAATCCACCAGTTTGCAAATTTAACCAACTTCCATTGTGTACGCAAAGTACTGAAAACCCACCAACAAAAAGCTTGACAAAAAATATTTTCATAGAAATATACATGAAACATCTCAAGAGAGCATAAAAACCACAAAATAGGATCGTCAAAAAACTCGAGACGATTTGGTTGACATACATAATGTTTCTTTTCATCGCGTCATTCCCTAAACGTGGGGAAAAATGACGATATCTTTACGGACTGTTACATTGCATAATCTTTTGCCTTATACTCTGTGACCATCAATCTGGAACACGGTGTTTATGATTTTAAGTAAGAGGAACACTTTGTGTTTTTGATTTATTGTGCCATTTTTGTGACTTTGTTTGTCACATCAGAAATGAAGATATGCCGCAGGAGAACTAAGGCCCCTCGTCTTCGGCGACTTTTTGTAGCGATGCTGTCACGCGATCGCTACTAACGCTAACATTTGCAACGCGCTATAGAAAAGATGCCAATGCGCTACTAACACGCTACAGCATCGCGACTGTATCTATGCGAACGCGCTACAGCATCACTACACAGAGTCGCCGTAGGCGAGGAGCCTAAGGTGAATGACATAGCCCGAGAATCGCCAAACTTAAGTGCCAGTGGGTAGGGCACATTGCTCGCAGAACAAATTAATGGTCGATGGGACAGAAAGCTTCTGAAGTGGCGATCATATACCGGAAAACGCAGCGTTAGAAGTCTTCCCACTAGGAGGACCGATGAACTGGTGAGGGTCATGGGAATCCGATGGATGCGAGATGCACAAGACCGGTCCTTATTGCGATACTGGAGGAGACCTCTGTCCAACAGTGGTTTGTCTTTCAGGCTGCAATGATGATGATGATGACATTAGATGAAGTTTGAAAGTGGCACCAATGACTGAAAAATTTAAAGGAAATTATTTGTCTTGATATAGCCAAGTGAAGAGGAGTGATGGAACGCTTGTTACTAAAACAGTTATGAGTATACATGTAGATGGATGGAGAGGGAGAGGGAGGGCAAAGAATATTTATTATTTTTTATTATTATTATTTCTCTAGTTTAGTAGAAAATGCCTAAGGCATTAAATCCGCCTTTGAACATTGTTATGAGCATGAAGTCTTTATAAATAAATAAATAAATATTAGATAGATTATATAAGTAGCGATATGAAATAAAAGGGAGTTTGATAGCGTGAGGGGTGATAAGACAGAATGGAAGAAGAAAACGTGTTGCACCAACCGTAAGTAAAACAGGATAGGGGCAGAAAGATGATAATGACATATTTTTTTCTATAAACAATAAAAAATAAACTGTGCTTTAGTTAAACAATTCTCTTTTTCCTCGAGTGGTTACAGTTTTAGCAAAGATCTGACGCTGAACGTTTCATGACGCTAAAACGAAGAAATTCACTCAGTCCCAAATACGTTTGTTTCCGAATAACGATGGCTTATAGTGAATACCTCGTAACTGCAAAATACGTAACTTTTCAGTTGGCACAAAAAACAAACTAGGCCAATATTATGATGTTATTTAATTGTGCTTCTACGTGTTTGCAAAATTTAAATTTATTTCAAACACTTATTTCTCTTATTTTTCAATTCCTTCGACAAGTTGTGACGCGCCGTCGTGAGGTTATCATGAGTTGAGAGTAGTTACGAGGTATGTATACATTCAATGTCATAAATGCAGCTACAAGTATCTAAATTTTGTGTGATACAAGATTTTGCGTTACGAACTTTTCTGTCCAAAAATATAATTAAATAAGCTAAATTTAATCTTTTATTCACCACAATATAAATGTAAATTACCAACAACACAAAATGCTAATAATAAATCGAAACTTCAAATACCTCCTAAATTCCTTCAAAATTGCCCATTATAATTTGACACTAAAGAGAATCAAATAAAATTTATTACGTGGCTCAAGTTCCTAACTTTGTTTCAAAGTCAATTGGGGAAAATTGTTCTTGTTACAATTTTATGAGGTTACGTATAATCATAGAAATTTAGGTTTGGTCTGTTACTATCGTTTTCACACGATTTAACTAAATCTGAATATATATTTTATAAGAATTACTTTGTAGCGGTCCGGATTAGGATTAGTGATAGTCCAGTAGTAGTGGTAACGGCCCCAACTTATGAGTTCAAACTCAGCCAGGCGCATTCTTTTGTGTGATTATTTCATCACTACTGCTCTTAAAATGGGGAGAACTAATCCGCATTTAATCCGCATTAGGCTCGTGAGGTGGATTGCGGCCCATTCTCTCTCCTAAAGCGGAGGCGTGAGTCCCAGCAGTGAGGACATTATTAGACTATTATGCTATGCTATCCTGTGGTCCGGATTTTAAAGATGATGATGTGATACACCCGTGTCTTAGAAAGCACATTATAGCCGTGTGTCTTGAGCCCGATCTCTTGCCAGTCGCTGTGGATTAAAATCCCTTCGGACAAAAAGGGTTAATTGTTCCTAAATGGTCACCATGATCAAGATCAGTTGGGTGGATTATAAATATTGTTTATTCAAAAATGTATATACAAACATAACAAAAAAAAAAAACAGCCAAGTGCGATTTTGACTCTAGCTCTTCAACTGTCTAGCTATCATAGTATGAGATGCAGCCCGGTGACAGATAGGTACAGAACCCAAAGGGTGTTTTTAATATCATGCGGATTTCATCACGCATGCAAAAATCTGCATGGCATATGAAATTTTGCAAAACCTCCGCATGTAGAAAATTTCAAAAGGCAAAAAAATGCGTCCCGCGTGCGTATTGCACGCATTACATAAACACTTGTATGAAAAGGACATTTGCGGAGGTTATGCATGTGGAATAAATCCGCATGCTTGATGAAATCCACACGATATTAAAAACACCCTTAATAGCAGGTAGAGCCAGAAGCCAAACCTAGTCACAGACATGAGAAATTTAGGGACTAAAAGATTCAACGTGTCAAAACTCTTAGACATTAATTAGGACCGTGATAATTTATAGACCTGAGAGTCCTAAGACTTGAATTTGTTATTAAAGAGCACTTTCTTAAGCATGACTATGCATATTTAGAATGAAAAGTGACATAGGTTTTTCAGGTACTTTTTTCTAATTTCAGTTATTACATTGGACTAGTATGACAAAGTTTTCAAAAGCGTTCAAGTTTAACTGATGATAAATGACCCAAGAATGAAATGGACTGTCCTGAATTCGAGTCGTGTACCTAATTTTCAAATATTTGAAAACCCGGGGGAGATTGCCAAGATTTGTTGGCAATATTTTTACATAACTACACGTTAACTCTTACATTATTGAATTCAACAAAAAATAAAATTCAAGGAGAAAACCAAGACGATGATGATGATGATGAGGTGCACTAGTTAGAGCCTATTCACTCTAGCCTTGAAGACATCCAAATTATAATTGGACGGGAACACCGCAGCAGGTAAACTGTTCCATTTCTTCGATGTACGAGTGATTTATAAATGACGAGGCAAAACGGTTAGTTCGGACCGTAAAAATTTCAAAAGCGTATGTCCCACTTCTAGGCAAGGGCTGATCAGTCTCTTTTCCTCACAAATATTTTTTCAACCATTGCAAGACAATCTCTCTTGTAAGACTTAAAAGTAAAAAACTCTTGGAAAACTGTGTAAAAAATTTCACTTTCGTAAATCCCATAAAAAGCTTTAATTCCACCAAAAAAATTCTTAAAAGAATCTAGGATTCTACGAGTAGATACCAAAATTACGATCACCGTGAGAGCAAGATTTGTAATGAACTAATATTAAGTTTATAGGTGTTATAGTTTCGAAGATTCCGTGATTAATCAGTGAGTGGAAATTTGCTTATATATATATATATCTCTATATACCTATATCTATATATAGGTGTATGATAAAAGATAAGAAGGAAACGGAATAAAAATAGGTACAAAGGTGATGCTTGCTCAGGTGATATTTTTTATTACGTAATCGAAGTTGTAGCATTTATAGAGACAACCTATACATTAATATAGAATAGTAACAGGGATAGAAATCCCTATTGAAGGGGAAAATTCCATATTATTCACGGTAATATGCAATCCTGCATCGGTAATGGTTTGCCAGTGATTTCATTCAGGCGAAATAGGTTAATTCATTCCCTACACGCAACCAACTTTATGCGCGATACTATGTCATCAAAATCACGTCATTATGTGTTGATTTGATAATTTTATTTTCTTCATTCTATGTAGACTTAAGAATAGGTATCAAGACTTTATAAATGCAAGAAGATTTTCACTTTGTAAATTACTAGCAGTAGCCAGTGGTTTTACTCGCAAAAAGCAAAAAAATTAACCCCAGGGAACATAATCAGGAGGTAAAATTATTCTATGTGCTATATCAGTATATAATCTATCCGTGTACCATATTTTATCGAAATCCGTAACCAACACAATCACTCACATATTTTCGTCTTTGTAATGTTAGTGTGATTTTATTATGATGTAGTTCCTTAGCCTACCTTTGACTATAACGGCTATAATTGGCTATAGGCTTTGACTATGACGTAATTACCATCAAACTACAATTAGTTCGATGGTATTTGATGATGATGTCACCTAGCCGATTTCGGTCACAGCTACCGCGTTCTTTGGCTCCTCATGGTGGCTGTGAGCTCAGATGTGCTGCTCTGTCATGTGCTCGATGGTATTTGCGTTATAGTCAGACTGCATCCCATGACAATTTTACTCAATTGGACCCATACTTGGCCAGGATAAATGGATTTAATACGAGGTTTCAATACCTGCGAAGTTCAGCTATGATCCTATGAGGAGTTCAGTTTCATATCACCAATATTAATTATCAGATGATGACAATGTTTCTTACCGATTCAAGAGTACAGTCTTTATAACAAAAAAACATAATCGAAATCAGTTTACAATTGAATTAAGAATCGTTGCAAAGAAAAATGAAACAAAAAAGACTAATGCCATGAGCTATTTTTAAATAAACCATCCTGTTTATATTTCGTTCTCCCATCGGACAACCCAACATACGGCGGTTTACGTTGTTTAAACTTTTTCAGCCCGGACTAAGCGTTTTGCCTCGTTGTTTATACTGCCTACATCAAATGACTGGAACAGTTTGCCTGCTGCGGTCTTTCCGTCCGAATATAATTTGGGTGTCTTCACGGCTAGAGTGAATAGACTCTTAATAAACTAGTGCGTCTCACCATCAACGATTGCATCACTGCTGCCATCAGGTGGGATCGCAGTCAAGTACTAGTTTTTATAAAAAAAGAAAAAAAAAATTCAAACCAATACACAAAACAGACTTTTTATAATTTAATAACTCCCCTTTTAAGCCTTAAATATTCCCATTGTAAGTCGAGAACTCGTTCATTTTTCAGCCACCATTCAATTACGCGAAATTCTTTGTAGCCCAACGTGATATCACCTTGGAATGCCGAGTGTTTTAATTCGTATCTCATTTTGTATTCCGTGGGAATCTCGCCGCACTCAATTTAATAGAACTAGAGTATTTTATAGGCATGTATATGTTAAGGGTGATTTTCCACCAGATTTTTCTCATTCAACTTTTAAAAGGCTATTAAAACACAAAATTTTAGAAATTACTCAATGTTAATTTTACAACCTTATCCAAAGTAATATTTTTTGAATAAGACATATTGCACGCAGAACAAATCGATCGATGGCAACAAAAGGTTCTGGAGTGGCGACCGCGTATAGGAAGATTTATTTATTTATTTATTCAGTACAGCAAAATAGCCATTAATACTAAATTAAATTAAACCTATCACTCTGTCTTCTCACAGAACCTTAAACTTAATAGTAATATCGTCTTCCATTCATCAGCAAACAAATCTAATCCAGGGTTGGTCTCCACGAGCGCGTTGAGCATCGTTAGCATACGCGGTATAGGAGAGGTTTTTTTTTTTTTTTTTTTTTTTCGGTAGGTAAAATCATCCAATGACAAATCCCGCCCTTGGGTGGAGCGGGAAGTAGTGTCAGACTCTTACTGACTAAAAACCTACCCCGTTCCATTCTTCGCCTTGGTCCCAGGGCCCCGGGTGCCATTTTCACATACCCTTTGACCCCAGTAGGCTTCGGCCCTATCGGGCCCCTTCAGTTTGCTGACAACTCCTTGAGGCGCGCGGGAACAGTGCGCGCCGTAAACGACTTGAGCTCGGACCGGTCTGTTACCGGACGGACGGACAGCGAGCTACCCATTGCCCGCTGTCCGCGAGCCCGCGCCTACGGTGGCCGGAAATCGGGATCGGAAACCCGGCGGCGGCGGCGGCGTGTACGCCGTTGCCTGATGCGGTCGGCCTCCTCCTTTGCTAGCATCACTGCTTCGCAGAAGGAGGCGACCGCCTGCCACTCCTCCTCGCTCCGGAGCATGGCTTGAACCAAACCCCGGCGCGAGAGATCGCTGCCGCCGATCGCCCCCACAAGGACACGGCGATGCTCGGTATAGGAGAGGTGGATTGAGCTGCAGTGCGACAATATGGGACATAAAATAATTTATGCTTTCTAGAGCAATTCTAATTATTTGGAACAAATAGATGATGAGATATAATAGATAATAGATGATAAGATGCAGCGTTGCAAGGCCTCCCACAAGGTGGACCGATGACCTGGTTCGTGGGTTTGATGCGAGAAGCACAGAACCGGTCGTTGTGGCGAATCTTGGGGGAGGCCTGTGTCCAACAGTGGACGTCTTTTGGCTGAAATGATGATAAATGATGAATATTACATTAGTTTGTAGGGTTTCGTACCCAAAGGATAAACATGGGATCCTATTATAACTTAGACTCGCACTATTGTCCGACTTGATTGTACAGCACAATTTTACAGTACAAATAGTAATTGAAAAAACATTGTATACATACAATGTGCAACGTGCGTTCTCATGGAACAGAGCATTTTCATATATACAAGAAGAAAAAAACAAAGATACATCTGTTGTTTTTTTCTTTCAATCAGGTCAGTCAAAAATGTCCATTGTAACGACATAGGCCTGTCCAAAATGTCTACACAATGACCAGGCTCGTGCGTCTCGCATCCATCGAATATCCACGAACCTCATCAGGTCATTGTTCCATTGAGGCCTTCCAACGCTGCGTCTTTTGATACGTGGTCTTCATTCCAGAACCTTTCGGTCTTATCTGCTACTATCTGTTCTGCGAGCAAAATGTCAAATGTGACTTGCTTTTGGCGATTCTTTCTGGCTTTTTCCGTAACCTTGGATTTCCTGCGTATATCTTCATTTCTGTTTCTCCCACCCAAGTGAACTCCAAGCATAGCACTCTCCTTTGCCCTTGATTGATTTTAAGCCTTCTGTTTAGTATAAACTGTGATAACAAAGGAGATCCTCCAATTTCTTTGTTCTGACGTCACAAGGAATTGGCGGCGTGGCCAACTCCAACCGTTCGACGTTAACGAAACGATCGTAACTTGGCTAGGGGGGCAGAAGTGCTTTTAAGAATATTTTAAACTAATAATTTAACTACACAGAAGTCTTTCATTACATTTTCTGTCCTATCTGTGACGTACTAATAAAGGGAAAGTGACGTATACACGTGCGCTTGACAGTTAAGCCACTATCCGCTTGACTGTCGATAGAGGCAGACGTGTTACGTGCTTGGTAAAACCATTTTGTGTGTTTTATTTATCAACCTAGCAGCAAACCTGGACAACACAGTAACAATACTCACAAATTCCTAATTTGATCATAAGCAGAGGTCAAACAGCCCATAAGTGGCAAATGAATTGTAACTGTGAACATTTATATGAGTCTATCTAAAAGGCACCCCTAAACACCGTAATTAATTAAATGCCGTTTATTATGGGGCTGTTGACTGTGGGGAAGAAGGAAGCGTTCAACATGTAAGGAATTTTGATTGGGGCGCGCAACTGCGCGGTTATTTGGATCACTCATAGATATTGCATAATTTATTCTGGTCATGAAGAAATGTTTTAGGTGACGTTTGTTTTCCTGTTTTTTAATTTAGAATACTGTATGAAAAACTAGGCAGGATTTTTTGGTGGGTAAGTGAATAATTCGCAAATTGATTCCTAGAAGATATTTATACAACGTTTAATTTTGGTCGTTTTAATCCCGCGGAGGGTCGATTCGGTACATGAACCACTATCGATTTGTAAAGATCAAAATGAAAAATAAAGTACTTTTTTTTAACCTCGATTTAATTTACGCATCTACGAAATTAATTTCTTTAAGTAAGTTTTTAGTTTAGCAAAATCAGCTTTCAAGGCTTTAAAAAACTGAGCACCATTCCATTTTTTCCACTCATAAGCACAAAACGTTTTGGGAATACATCCATTGTAGATACAGCTACCGAGTAGAATCCTCCACCGGAGTCCGTCTTTCTAGTAAGAAAGACGGACTCCGGTGGCCGGGTCGGGTGGCTAGCTTACAACCTGGAGATTTTTATGTGAAGAATAAATAAATTACTTCTACACTAGTAAAAAAGTGCTCCATCGTCGACCACATTATCCTTTTCCATCAGGTGACGTCAAACGCAAGCTATTAATAATAAAAAAAAAATCAAGCAAATAACCTCTTTAGATGTTCTTTTAAACGTCACTTGCGAAAAAGACAGCCCCCCAGATAGAAAGCGTATTTCATTAACGTTGACAAATCTGTCAATATCAATAGAACCGGGGTGAGAGGGGATTACCCTCGAAAGTAGGTTTGCAAACCAAAGCTTTTACCAATAAAAAAACTCGGGTCAAGGCCTTAGCAAATCCAGAAAGGGAACGTAGTCGAGTTTCTTTGGAGCAATTGTAGGTATTTCAGTTCAATTGCAGATTATATGACACCAACATCCAATAATATGACACTGTTAGTCTTATTATTTTGTCATATTTTTCAGTCTGGTTTTCATAGAGTTAACTAGGCGTACGAGTCCCTGCCTGTAACGTGCCCCACTAGCAAAACTAACAAACGCATTTAAAACTACATAAACTATACAATACAAGGTAAACTTGCATTATACATCGCCGAAATACTTCTATACTAACCAGATCAGCTCAAATAAGCACTAAATTTTTAATGCTTATCTTAGTTTATCAAGTGGAACACGTTACCGACTGGGGCACGTATGTCTGATTTACCTTAACTTGGTTTAGATAAATAAGTATACTCTTTATTGTATCCCATAATAAATGAAAGTAGGAGTTTAAAATAAATAATACGGTGTAACAATGGGCAGTCGTAAAAGTGATCTTTTAAATTGTCTGTAAAAATTTGGATGGATTTAACAGAGAAGGACTACTTAAACTATTTGATACGTCTTATATTTAAGTAAGTCATAATCGGATGCCAGTTTATTTTGATAACCCACATGTCTTTATCACGAAAACATACGACTTCACATACCTCCCTAACGGCAGCTGTCATTTTGATCTATTTTCATAATAGTCCATGTCATACAGTGTTAAGATGAATCCAATGATATCTCGTTTGTCAAAACTTATTCAGGAGCAGTCGGGTGAAAAAAAAAACACGGAACAAAGACATACGGAATTCGAGTGAGTTCGTCGGTGTTTCAAATAAACTTAGCAGACTGTAGGTGTATCAGAATCTGTCAATAGAAATACCGCAGTCGCGCGAATCGTGGGAGGAACGTGAAAACGCAATACAAACGGATACTCTTGTAATTTGCCTCATTATTTGCCTAACGCCCTAGGAACTTCATTTTAGGGATAGTCTACCTGACATAAATGCTTAAAGGAAAAAAAATAACATGATTAGCGTGATTAAAAATCCAAAACCGATATCAGTTTATAACAGCACGCAGTCAGGTGTCAACTCCATCTAAATGTGAAAAAAACATAACTTGCTTTTTTACACGACTGCAAGAAGCCCAGTCTTGCAGTCGTGTAAAGTGCATCCTTTTCAGTATAATTATCAAGGCCTGCTAGGGACGGTGCCTGCCATTAGTGCTGGTTTGTGAGATTGTTTGCAAGAGTCACCATGACATTTAAAGCAATTGAACGAACACGGGTAGGCTTTTCACCAGTAAAAGTCTCTCGTCCCCCCCAGAGTGAAAGAAGCTAATTAGTAGAAAATTATCCCAAACATACTCCCGGGAGAAAAAGTATTCTATATGCTATTCTAGGATATGGTCTATTCGTGTACCTAGTTTCATCGAAATCTATTTAGTACTTTTTGCGTGAAAAGGTAACAAACATGCATGCTAACTTTCACGTTTACATTATTAATAGGATGCATACCTGAACAAAAAACGCGTCCCGCGTGCGTATTGCACGCATTGCAATAAATACTTGTATGAAAAAGACATTTGCGGAGGTTACGCATGCGAAGCAAATCCACATGCGTAATGAAATCCGCACGATATTAAGAAAATCCTAAAGCTACACATTAAATCCAATATATGATAAGCGGATGCGCTTGCAACTACATTGCTGACAAACCTATCACTATTTAAAAACCTTTAAAATAATACCACGTTATTGTGCAGTCATCTTTAGTCACAGTTTGGATTGAATAGACTCTCAAATTCATCGGCTAGTTCCGTAAAATTGAGCGTACATAGTGATTTAAATGCAAATTTCGACAAAACCGCGTTTGAATTTCACGTTTGCAGTTTTTTAAACGTTATCTGAAATTGAATGTCTATTTTTGTTACATTTCCAACTTTTCGTGTATTTTGTTTAATAATTGGAAGTTTTAATTAAGCAATGTTGTTTTAACTTTGATTCTATTAAATAAAATATGTCGTGACGACACAGTGTAGCTGCACTGTGTGGTTTAAAGCCCATACGGAGCAAATATTTGTATGGCCTACAATGTCCACAAAGAACAATGGGCAAAAATATATGGAGCATGGGCTCTTCGACCAACAGAGTTACGACACATACCATTGTAAATGATTTTGTTTATAATTAAATTTTTCAAGGGCACAACCTTAAATTCCATGGGAGAAAAAAGATATGCACGTAAATATATATATAGAGCGAGACAGTAAAATGCTGCTCGGCCGAGACAGTAATGTAAGCGATGTGTAGAGATAAACTCTTAGTCGAGCACTCGGCGCTATGTTTATACGCACCGAGAGTGTCTCACCATTTGCTCGGTACGTGTGATCAAGGCATTAGCAGCTAGCCTAATCAGAGCTATAAAAAATATTCAATACCCGGTCCGCATCAGACTCGGACAGAAACAATTCGAAGTCATGAGGATATTCTCTTTGTCCAATAGTGAGATGATTTAATCGGACCCCGTCATCGTTTCACTACTTTCTACTAAATGTGAGCGATGAAAATTATCCCAAGGAGGGTCCATACTCCTAGGAAGAAAAGTAACCCATGTGCTATTCCAGTACATATTCTACCCGTCTACCAAGATTCAACCAAATCAGTTCAGCCTTTCGAGCGTTAACACACTCTTAAATTTTCGCCTGATTTTAATATTAGTGTAATGGGATTTTATATACCTACCACAGATCATTTTTTTTTTAAGCTCGAAAGGTGAGCGCTAAAGAATCCATTGTTGCATTCAAATATGTACCACTAATGAAAATTCCTAAATTTTTAATCTATATACATATATAAAAGAAAGTCGTGTTAGTTACACTACATAAAACTCAAGAACAGCTGAACAGATTTGGCTGAAAATTAGTGAGAAGGTAGCTTAGAACTTATTATCAGAAGATATTATTTTTATCCAGTTAGATAAAAAAAAAACATCCAAAATCTGCTCATTTATTTGTATATGGTAGAGTAGGGTAGATTGGTAGCGAAGCCGCGAGCAAAAGCTAGTTAGGTATATATAAAAGCGAAATGCCACTCACTGATTAACCACGAAATCTCAGAAACTATAACACCTACAAACTTAAAATTTGGCAGTTAGGTGCCCCGGTGTAGACATCTGTTAAGAATGGATTTTATTAAACTCCACCCCTAAGGGAGTGCGGGCAATGGGTAGCTCGCTGCGGGCAATGGGTAGCTCGCTGTCCGTTTGTCCGGTAACAGACCGGACCGAGCCCAAGTCGTTTACGGCGCGCACTGTTCCCGTGCGCCTCAAGGAGTTGTCAGCAAACCGTAGGGGCCCAGTAGGGTCAATGCCTAGTCTGGCGCTCTGAGAAGGTTTGAAAATGCATACCAGGGCCCTGGAACCAAGGCAGGGAAGGAACAGGGTAGGTTTTTAGTCAGTAAGAGTCTGACACTATTTCCCGCCCCACCCAAGGGCGGGATTTGTCATTAGATGATTTTACCTACCAAAAAAAAAAAAAAAAACCCTACCTCAGGTAGTAAAACGGGGTTTGGAAGTCTGTATCGAAATCAAAATATTTTATATATGTTATGTAAAAACATAGAATTTCATGGAAGAACCGGCAAGAAACTCCATGACTACTCTTTTAAAAAAAATATTTTATATTACAATATTTCCATATTCCGTATTCAAAAATAAATTATGCAAGGACAATGTAGACCAGTCAATATTGTACCAGAGAGCACAACAAAAATAATCATAAAAAAGTGAGTCGTGATAGAGAGTAATCTAAGAATTTGCGGAGTCTACAGTATTCTCACATTTCCACTATAGGTAGAAAGAAGCTAAATAAAAGCAAGAAAAAAACAAATAATTACAATTATCACTACAACAATTACATTATCCGATGGTTTAAATAATATAAAAAATATTGCAAAAGCAATATGTCAAAATAAAATATATGGAGAAGTGAATCCGCTGGCAGAGGCTAGTATAATATAAGTACTTTTGCTAGGTATTAAATACCTAGAGTAGTTCCTTGAAGTCAGCCATCTGACCTTTTTTCGACTTTTGTCTAAAGTTCTGGCACGCTGCTTCGCTGCTTCACTATTCAAGACTTGAAACTTCTGATCCGTCTTAAAGTTTTCAACTTTCCTTTAATCTTAATGCCCGAATGGAATAACCAATTATTTGATAAAATCCGATGGATATATTTGTTAAGGTTTAACTGTTTGTAGTTCAGTAGAGAGATTAGCTTACTAGAATGGTTGTGATTGAGAAGGAAGCGGAGACCAAAAAAAAGGAAGAATAAAGCGTGTTACGCTAACCCCAAATAATAAAAAACAAAGGAAGGAAGATGATATTGATATACGCCGTCAAATTTTAGTCGTTTTAATCCCGCGGAAAATCGATTCGGTACATGACATACTATCGATTTGAAAAGAGAAAATTAAAAAATAAAGTAAATTTTTTAACTCGATTTTTTTTTTAGACGACTTGGGGTGGTGCTCCTAAAACCTACATGATTCAGCTGGAGAGGGCGCAACGAGCTGTTCTTAAAGTCATGACTTTTAAGCATTTCCGATACAGCACTATACAATTATATCAAGACTGTAAGGTCATGACAGTCAGACAGCTCTTTGTGCTCAACACCATACTGCGCCAGCATGGTTCACTGGATTTTAGCGCGGGTCGTCTGTTTAGTAGACGGTCTAAGTATGTTTGTCCTGCAGTACGTTGCAGAACTAAACTGGCTGAGAGACACTTCCGAGTCATGGGTAGTCGAATGTATAATGCAGTAAATAAACACTGCAATATATATGGAACAAATAAATACGAGTGTAAAAAGAAACTGAACCAGTGGCTCTCAACACTTACTTATGAGGAGATTGAAAAGCTATTGGGAAAGTTATTCTAATTTCTACACACAACACATACACATATACACACACAACACAAACACATATACACACACACAACACTCACACACTCACACACATCCCGCATCCACAGTAAAGAGTGGCTATGTATTCCTCTTGCTTGTTTTATTTATTTTATTTTACATTTACTTGCAAAATTTATTTTTTTATTTCTTTATTTAATTAATTGAACTGAGTAATTATTTTAATTTAACTGAAGTAAATAATTAATTTATATCAAATCGCATCCTAATAAAGATTGAATTAATTGAAGACTCGTATTTTAGTAATTGAATTGGTGAATTGTATTAATTAATTGTATTGAATTTAATAGTTTGATTGTATATTTGTTATTTTAATTCAATATTTAATTTGATAATATTGATGGTTTGTAATGCAAAATTGTATTGCATATAAAACATGTTCACACAATTTGGAATATATTAATGGAGTGAGCCCTGGCACCCATAACACAAGTTTAATCTTAGCTTGGGTGCCAGAGGTCGTTAATCTGTGATAGACTACAATTTTTAATGGAAACGATATTTCAATATTAATTCATTGTATAAAACTGTGTATTTGGATAATAAAAATCTTATTATATATTTATTTAAATTATATATACATATTTTATACATTTTTAAATATTTCTTAACAA
This sequence comes from Leucania comma, assembly GCA_958295575.1. Classification (NCBI taxonomy): domain Eukaryota; kingdom Metazoa; phylum Arthropoda; class Insecta; order Lepidoptera; family Noctuidae; genus Leucania; species Leucania comma. The sequence goes on from OY282468.1 coordinate 22,496,120, forward strand.
AAAAATTATTAAAATAAAAAAACATTTAAAAATATAAAAAATAGTAGCCCACCGGCATCGGTAACAGGGTCCAAGCTGCCGGTGGTCAGGGTTCCTGAGAAAGGAACCTCCAGACAATGCGCGCCGTGTCCAAGAGTACTGCTTTCTGAATCAGGCCCTTGATCCAACTGCCTAACGAGAGCTTCCTGAGATGTTGGTCGAAGCTCTTGGCTAATAAGCCATTGGCCGTCACGATTATCGGCACAATGACTGCTGTGTCCACTTCCCACATGTCGACAACCTCGCGAGCCAAGTCCAGATATTTAGTCTGTTTATCCTTCTCAGCTTTTACGAGGTTCTCGTCATGAGGGACGGCTATATCAACAATCATTGTGCGACGCTCTAGTCGATCTATCACCACTATGTCAGGCTTATTGGCAGCAATAGTCCTGTCAGTGATGATAGATCGATCCCAATACAATGTGATATTGCCATTGTCGAGAACTGGGTCGGGCACATACCTATAGTACGGTACTTCTGATTCCACAAGATTGTATTTAAGAGCAAGTTGTTGGTGGATAATCCTAGCTACAAGGTTGTGTCTATGCAAATAGTCTCCGTTAGCTAGATGAGAACATCCAGAAATAATGTGTCGGATTGATACTCCGGGTCGGTGGCATGCCCGACAGATGTCAACCGTACCGTCCTTCACAATATATTTCCGGTAGTTGTTCGTCATCATAACTTCGTCCATTATCGCACAGACAAAACCTTCGGTTTCCCCAAAGAGGTCACCAAAGCGCAGCCAGGATACGGACGCTAATAGGTCTACAGCGGGCCCATGTAAGGCCCGGTAAAAGCGTCCGTGAAGCTCCTTGCTCTGCCATACTTCTTTGCGGTCATTAGTATCCAGTACTAAAGGTTTGCGCCAGTTCTCGTTAGCCAAGGAGAGCGGAGTGAGGCCCTTGTCCACCGCTACCACATCTCGGTGCATGCCCACGTCGGTTTCTAGGAAATATTCCCTGAGACTGCACACCTCACGGTTGTGTAGGGTCTTAGCATTTAAAAAGCCGCGACCCCCGCACTTCCGCGGGATATACAGTCTCATCACCGATGACCGTGGGTGATGCATCCGATTTGCGGTAAGCAGTGTGCGGACCCTCCTATCCAAGGCGTCAAGTTCTGTCTGAGTCCATTTGAGTATGCCGAAAGAGTACATCAACACCGGCATGACCCAACCGTTGAAAGCGCGCACCTTGTTCCCGCCTGATAAAAGACTATTCAGTACTTTATTCAGGCGGCCGAAGAAGCGCTCCTTCAACGACCGTTTCACGTCATCAGCATTGATGCCTAACGCTTCCGACATACCCAAATACTTGTAAGTTTCAGTTGAGCAGAGGGATCTAAGGTGTATGGAATCCGTAAGTTGAGTTCTCACGGATTCCATAATCTCTCCTCGCTTTACATGCATGACTGCACATTTGTCCACACCAAATTCCATCCTGATGGCACTACTGAAGGCTTCAGTTATCTTCAGTAGCTCCAGCAGTTGGAAGTCGTTGGGGGCAAAGAGTTTCAGATCATCCATGTAAAGAAGGTGAGATATGACCTGACCACCTCTTTTCAACCGGAAGCCTAAGCCAGAACCCTGCAGCAGTGTGCTGAGAGGGTTCAAGGCTAGGCAAAACCATAGTGGACTCAGACTGTCACCCTGGAATATGCCACGCTCGATCCTTATCGGTTCACTGTTCCCTCGAATCTGTCGACATCCCGGATAGCGAAGGACTGTTCTCCACTGCCCCATACACGTCAACAGGAAGGTGCGCAGAGTTGTATCTACTTTGTACAGTTCTAGCACCCTCATGAGCCATGTATGAGGAACAGAGTCATAGGCCTTCTTATAATCTATCCAACATGCCGACAAATTCTTTCGAGAACGTCGAACCTGTTGGCTTATGGCCATATCGATGAGGAGCAGCTCCTTAGTACCACGGGACCCGTTCCTACATCCATTCTGAGACGCCGACATGATAGAATTTGTCTCAATATGACTATTGATTTTAGCTCTCAGAATGGATGTAAGAACTTTATAGACCGTCGGCAAACACGTGATCGGTCTATAATTTTTAGGTTCCGCAGTACTGCCTGATTTATGGAGCAGGTGGGTTATTCCTGTCGTAAAAAACTCGGGTAGCGAACCTGACTCTAGGGCAGACTGGAACTGAGATGCCAAGCGAGCATGCGACCTTTGAAACCATTTTATCCAGAAATTGTGCAGCCCGTCCGGCCCAGGAGATTTCCAGTTAGGCAACGGACGGACTGCACGGGCTACATCTTGGGGGCTGATGGTAATTGCCCCCATTTCTGGTAAAAGATCACATGTTCGCTCGACCTCTCGGATCCAATCACCCTCGATGTGACCGACTGGCGCCGACCAGATGCTGCGCCAAAATGAACACATGGCGTCATCATCCGGCAGGCGCGTATCAGTCACATCTTGGTCCGGTCGCTCCCAAGCCCTATAAACCCACCTTTCGTTATTTTGGAATGTGCGATTCTGAGTGTACCGCTCCACTCGCCGCTTGTACCGACGAATACGGTTTGCCCATGCATAGATCTTCTGCTTCAGGAGGTCGATACGCTCTGTGACGCGGGGCAGATAATCTCGAGGACTAATATTAGACCCCGAGAACGCCCGCCTCACAAAGCGCATCACCCTAGGGCGAGTGTTACCCTCCCTAAAGCAGATAAGCTTGCCGATGAGTGCTCTAGCCTCATCGATACGGCGCTCTATCCTGTACTGCCAAGCTGGCACGGCTGGTCGTGTAGCTCTGTCACAATTAGGGAACTTAACGTGAGCTACACGACATGCCGCTGCAGCCGCACAGTACAAGATCGAGTGGGTATCAGTGAGATCTTCGCTGCTATCAAAAAAAATTGATAGCTGCGAATCTAGAGCACACACCAGCGCCCTATTTCTCTTGTGCATGGGCAAACGAGGTAGACGGGGTCTAAGCCCCGGCGGTGTGGAGCGGTACTCTCGAAATGCGTCCTCCAAAGCACTCCTCAATCGTACATTGCATTGGGTACTCACAGATATAGTCGCGTCATCATCGACGTCACTAACATAGTCGGGTCGCGGTGAAGCACTGGGTTGAAGTTGCACCGCGGCCGGTGGTGTAGCAGATGGAACACGGCTACTCTGTGATTCCAGGCGCAATCTATCAAGCACGGTGTCATCCAACATACGATTACGCTGGATGACCCGCACCTGATCCGACAGTCGTTGGGCCGAAACGTTGACAGTTGGTTCAAGTACCTGAAACAGAGAGAGCATCCGACCACGATACGCAGTCAGGTTAATTCCCCCCTCTGTAGCCCCAAAGTATGAGCGCATGACGTTTTCATTAATGGATGGTGTCCATCGCATGCGCTGCACACTTCCACCGGCAGCGGGGACCCTATCAGAGGCCGGAGGGCCTCGAGGTCCTAAGCTGGCCGGAGGTCGGCCTCTTCCCCGTCGACGCGCAGGTGGTGGTGTCGTCGGCGGCGAGAAGTATTCGTCGCTCGAGCTCGACGCAACTACAGCGACCGGAATCTCTTGACTCACGGTTGGCGTTGGTCCCGGCGGCTGCGAGGCGGAGCTGAGCGACGATTCCGATGGTGTTGGGTGTGTGTTTGTGTTTCTTGCCCGGCTTCTTGTCAGCATTTCGTTTCCATTGATATCGGACCAAACCAAAAATATTATGCCATGTTGTCAGGTGAAATCATTCCGGTACTATTGTATTTAATTTTATTATAATTCTTGCTTTTTTTTTCTTGTGGATTTTGGGTGATTAGGCATTATTTACGGGTATATTATAAATAGATTTGCTGAAAAAATTTTACGTGTAAAAATTCGAACTGTCAATTCGACAGCCGGGCCACAGATTATTATTATTATTATTATTTACGCATGTACGAAATTAATTTCTTTAAGTAAACGTTAGCTGAGCGAGGCCAATGAACTGTAGGTAGTTAGTACGCCACGACCGACAACTATCTACAAGGTTATTGACTCGTTTACTTAAAGAAGTTAATTTCACACATGCGCATATAAAAAAAAATTAACGGTGTATAAAAGTATGTTGTCTTGATTTGTTTCCGTTTACTGGCAATAAACTAACTTTCAAAAAGATTTATAAGCATAATCAACCTTATAATGTTACCATTGCTAAGACTCAGGGCTCCTCTCTAGGAATGGGAATGGACTGTAATCCACCACGCGGATCTAGTGCGAATTGGTAAATATCACATGTCATAGAATTTTTCATATAGTCTGATGCATATGACAAAAGTAACATATAATCAGCATTATTATAATCCCACTGCTGGGACTCAGGCCTACTCTGTAGAAGAAAAAATGGGACGTAATCCATCAAGCCTTGCCCAGTGCGGGTAGATGGATGTCACATGTCTTCGAATTTGTTTCAGAACGTGCCGGTTTCCTCACGATGTTTACCTTTACCGTTTTAAGAGCAGTGGTGATGAAATAAATTACACAAAGTAATGCGCCTGGTTGGGTTTGAAAACAACTGTCCTCTGTTCTGCTATACTAAATAATTGCTGTACAAGATTCCCCTTTTGCAATATTGGTGTTAAATTTTCCAACTTCTGACTCGGATAGTCAGAAGTCGGAAAATCTAACATCTGTCAAAGATGAGAGGCTTTACCATGAAGTAGTAAAATATAAAGTTTTCGAGTAAAAAAGAGGGATAATAATAATTATAATATTCCACAACGATCACACAACGCCATCTAGTCTCAAGCTAAGCAGAGCTTGTGTTATGGGTACTACACAACTAACAAAACACACTTATATATTTTTAAATACATACATATCATAGATAAATTATACCCAGACACAGAACAAATGATCGTGCTCATCACACAAACATTTGAACCCACGACCTCAGGCATAGCTTTCAGGGCCAATACTGGACCAACAGGCCAGTCAAGGATGGAGCTATGTAGGGTCTGTAAACTAAACAGAACTTTTAGAGGGATGGAGTGTACTACTTCATCACTTTAAGAGTTCAGTTGAGTTCGTCAAATGAATCGCGTTAATAGCTCGTGGTAGGGCCTCTGACCAAACTATTACTGAGACCAGCTTTACATGCTTTCCGAACTTGCATTCTGAGTTACTCGTTACATTAGAACGTGCAAACCATTCATGATTTCCAATAGTTACTCAAACTACCCACAAATCGACCAATTCACAAATTGCGTTCAAAACGACTTTGACAGTTGCATTTGAATTTCACGTACCTACGTCTGATGGCACCATGGCTTAATGAAATCAATTAACATCGTTCATTATGTTTGATTACAGCGACATGGGCTGTCGCCGTGCGTGTTGCCGGTTCATTAGCAAATAGTGTTCTGTTCCACGTTTAATCTCCGTTTATTAAAGCCCGAATTAAGTGGTTGATTGCGATTATCGGTGCCATCACGTCGATTGTAACGCTCGTGTTAGTCAGATTCTATCAATATTTTGTATGTTGTGGAAGTAATTATAGTTTAGTTATTGTTTTACTTTCGAACACATAAAAGCCATACATTCATTTAAAGCATAATTTTGTTTGACATAATTATTTATCTATATGTAAAAAAAAACTGACTGATGGAGTTATCAATGCGCAGTTGAAACTACTAGGACTAAGAGCGTAAAATTTTGCACAAGGTTTTTTTTGAATTAAAAGGGAGGATTTTCTTAAATTTGCCCCTAAAGGAATAAAAAATAGGAAAGTTTTGTATGGAGAACCCTATTTTTACGCGGGCGAAGCAGCTGACAATAATAATTGTATTATATTTCGGACTGGTATCCTCAACTCTACGACTAAAGCACGTATTTTGCGTACGGGTGGGACGAATGTGTCATTTGGTCCACCCCAGCTCCTCAAGGAAGGCCAGCCGCTGGCAATAGCTGGTATCTAATTATCATGATCATCTCGAGATTGATGTTCAAAATTCTCATAAATTGTATTATTTCCATTATCTTGATACATTAAGATGTAATAAATAAACGATTCACACAAGATGATAAAGAAACAATTTAGAAATAAACTTGAAAGACTTCACTAAATCCTCGCGAACTTTCAAATCCGCGGATTTAAAAGAATCCTTGGATCATAAAATTCACTAGGCTCCCGTATCGGGCCAGGCAATTGTGATCCAGAGAATAGCATTTTTCCTTCCGAATATAAATGAATTTGAACCTAATGCTCCAGACGTTTGAATTGAAAATCCAATAGGTATGAATCAATTAAATTTCAAGCTTCTATGTAGGATGTGATAATCCTAGGATTCTTTTCATTGCATCGTCTTCGGGGTAAGTAGGTGGGCAAAGATTTGAAACAAATAAAGTAGCTTTTGCGATTGTATTACTTTTTATTGAATTTGACTTTGTTGTTTAACACAATTCAACTTTTAAAAAGATTTAAAAAAAGAATGAGGTGCTGAATTCGTATGTATGTTTGTTTTTGTGTTGTAAAATCATTCGTTGTTTATGAAAAAGTCACATTTCTCTACAATTACTATATGATGGTGTGGGGGACAGCTGACGGATTCATACAATATAGCTACTTATACTTTTTTTTCATCTTAACCTTAAACTTGTTTAAAACGAGTTTGCATGCATTTGTATGATTTTAACATGCGTGACTGAATGAATGTGAATGAAAGAAACACAAAAATATATCACGTCTTGAATAAAGATATTGATAACTAAATCCCAATAATATAATCCGCAATCTTACGAGTTTAACAGCTGGGTTGACACAATTATTGCTTTAAATACTTACTTATCTGCGTCTACTTACAATAAAAAATATCTGTATAAATCCATTTATTCAACTGTTTTTCATGACGGATAGAAAGAAAAGTAAAAAAAAGCGTTTATTCGTGCTTCACAGATTCGTATAAATTAGAAATACATAGGTATGGAAATGTAAAATTAAAAACTGCGAGGTCAAAATTGTGCCTAACTCAATCGGATCAATTATCGGTATCAGCTGCTTGGTACCCATAACACAAGCTCTGCTTAGCTTGGGACTAGACGGTGTTGTGTGATAGTTGTGGAAATATTATTATATTATTGAAGGATAGTGGTTTTATACACAGATCTAGTATTTTTATGCAAAGAATCTATTCGCAAAATTTCAAAACTGTATCATAAAAAATCACAAAGTTATAAGCTTGTTATATTACCTGGTTGTTCACACAAATACATGGTCACTGGGCCATACGGGTGATTCAGGGGTTGTTTTGCCTTCGCAGCCAGCTGTGTGCTAGTTGTTAATGCCCGCTATGACCTGCCATGACCTGTTTTGTACTTAGTGTCGGTGGTGTCCAACTTGTGACCTTCTTTAAATATTTTTGGAAAAAAATATAACATGATGCAAAAATTTATTGGAATTAATTTCAGTTACTGATTCTGAACTAACTATATTCGGGTGTTGCATATACTCTAAAAATAATGTTGTATATTGTGGAGTGAAATAGCTTTTACGATTTTTAGATATTCATCATTTCATCTACACCTCAGAGATACATTTTCGATTATCACGCGGACGATACCGCTGCGCTGTTAAAAACTAGTTTAGAAGGAGGACGCTCATAATGTAGATTCGTTTAAGTTTAAAATAGATTTGAATCATGATTGGAATGAAAATCCCAATTTCAACATTCAAATAGGAACTAAGGATCCGATTGGACCTTGGATCGAATTGAAGTCTGAATTATATTGAAGCTATAGGCAGGTAAGCAGGTAGGTAGGTAGGTACATTAGTATTAGAACAAAGAAACACCTTTCTGTTCGATAAGGAATTTAATTTTATCATTTGCTGCGGTATTTATTTGATGGTGTTTATAAATTTCCAGTCTTCGCTAGATAATAATGAGTCGTATTGGCTTATATGGAAAGCACTAACTCGGTTGCCTACTTAGATAGGCCGTTGCAAACGCAACATGGAAAATTGGGGTTTTATAGACTCGTCACACACCCAATCACTGTGTTGCTCCTCACTCACCTCGGGTTCAGAATATGAACTACACGTTGGGAGTGCCCCAAGTGCCCATACACCCGCACTTTGCAGGACTTCATAAAAGCCAGCGATGCTGCAATTAAAGTAGCCATCTACTTGGCCCAAACAAATTAAGAAGTTGACTTGAAAAAAAGAAGAAGTATATGTTGTAAACTTGTATCAAAGTCATTGTAAGTCTTAATTACATCTATCTCTAACGTCAAGTCTAAATTTAGGTTGGGTAAAGTTGAGCGCAAAAATATTCCGAAATGAAATAACTAATTTTATATCTTAGAGAAATCTCCTAAAATCAAATTAGACTAATCATAAAAAACTTTTTACAAAAAAAAATACAACCGACTTCAAAAACCACCACAAAGTGCAAAATAACTTTTAATTTCGGAAGTCGGTATTTCTACGAGTATAACAGTTTGGTCTCTTCGCTATTTAACACCGACTTCCGAAATTAAAAGTTTTTTTGCACTTTTTGGTGGTTTTTGAAGTCGGTTATATTTTTTTTTTTGTAAAATATTTTTTATTTCACACTTTTTAGTAGTAGTACCCTTCAGCCAAAAGACGACGACTTCTTGGAATTTCTGCTCACGCCTGTCTTGTAATTGTACCCTTTGAAAGTCGTCTTTCATCCATCTTCTCGACTGCTTAGTTAGGTTTCAATGCATGCAATATTGGTACTTCAATGTTCCTAATATTATATGGCTGATCACTTGGCACAACCTTTAAATTACAAATAACCTGTGCGAGATTGGCTAAGTTGGGGGCTTTGCCAATCTCGGGATTCCTCGGCAGATTTTCCTTAAAATACGAAAGAACTGAAACGAGAAAAAAAGCTTTATTTTAGACTGTCAAAAACAATATTAACAGAGTAGAAAAGTCTATTCCTTAAATAAACTTAGTACCTAATTGAAGGATTGAATCGAATAAATTAGATTAGCAGTATGATTTTGACTTTGATTCAAGTTTCCTAAGTGATTTACTTATCTAGTTAGTTTAGTGCTTAGCGAGGCTTTGTTTATTTATTTGTGGCCTTACCTTTGGTTTATAACTACTTCAATAAATAGTTTTGTCAGCGGTTTCACCACTGCGAAAGTCGAAAATTGAATCAAATTATATTAAAATGTTCATAATGAAATTAAATATAACAATTTTCGGATTGTTTTTCTTGGTACAATATATACGTGGCATATAAGTTGAATCAAAATGCGACATACCTTAAATACGCAGTATCAGATTTTCGGGTCTTGATCGGGGGCTGCGAGTAACCATAGCAACGACGGCCATTTTGGTTCAAATTATTTGCCGCGTACTATAGTCCAAGATAAAAAGTATTCCATCATAGGTGCAGACCTGCACCCACACACTTACGTGTACACCTATGCATATACACACATATATACGCAATTATATTACATACTCTACGTGCACTTTCATTACTTTTATTTTTTATTTTACCATGTTTTTTTTTTATTAAATTATTACATCATATTATCAAATGTATGACTCGCAACTGGTTGAAGATACTGGCTCCTATAACGCAAGTTACTATCAAGCACAGGAGCCAGGGCTTCAAATAGTTTGATACTCTGTATTTTTTTTTTGTGTCATTAAACCAATTTATTATTAATCTATGACGTAATTCAAGTGTCAGTCCTTACGACACCTGCCCGTCCGGTGAGGATCAAGCCAGAGTAGTCGACGATTGTTTGTATAGTTTTTCCACGCGCCCTTAAAAGAGTTGTCAGCAAAACCCAGTTGCCCAGTAGGGCCGATGATCGTTTTTTTTTTCTTTTTTTATGGTAGGTAAAATCATCCAATGACAAATCCCGCCCTTGGGCGGAGCGGAAAGTAGTGTCAGACTCTAACTGACTAAAAACCTACCCCGTTCCTTCGTTCATGCCGGGGCCGGGTATCCCTTTCGGAAGCTGACCCATGAGGGCCGATTACCGTTGGGGCCACGAGGAATCTCTAAAAAGGAAACCTGTGGTCCTAAACATGAAAGGCAATTGAAGGACATATCTTGTGGTTTTCGTCTTACATTCTTGATACTTCTACGGTCCGGACTAAGCGTTCCGCTTCGTCGTTTATACCGCATACATTGAAGGACTGCAGCAAATTAGCTTGCTGAGGTTTTCAAGGCTAGAGCGAATAGACTCTTAATAAACTAATGCGTATACCGTCAACTTGCATCACTGATTAATTAATTGCATCACTGCTTACTGTCAGGTTTATTTTTATGGTAGGTAAAATCATCCAATGATAAATCCCGCCCTTGGGCGGAGCGGGAAATAGTGTCAGACTCTTACTGACTAAAAACCTACCCTGTTCCTTCCCTGCCTTGGTTCCAGGGCCCTAGTATGCATTTTCATACCTTATCAGAGCCCCAGACTAGGCCTCGACCCTATTGGGCCCCTACGGTTTGCTGACAACTCCTTGAGGCGCACGGGAACAGTGCACGCCGTAAACGACTTGGGCTCGGTCCGGTCTGTCACCGGACAAACGGACAGCGAGCTACCCATTGTCAGGTGGGATCGCAATCAAGCAAAGGCTTATATCAATAAATAAACCAGTAAAAGTCTGACACGCTCTCTCGCTCCACCCTAGGTCAGGAGAGTCATTGAATGATTCTCCAGATAATAAAAATCTCCACGACTCCTAAATTGTATTCAAGTGATAAAATAAAAAGCACATAGATAAACAGACTTCACGTTTATCATATTATTTGTAGGATACGAAGTAGAATTATCTTAGTGGTAGTATCTTTTATAAAAGTTGGGTAATCGTGCTGGATTCTAAAGAAATACGTCGCTTTATGTTAAATAAAACTGCTGCTTCTACAGAATTTTGATAGGATATTAAATAGCCCGCTGCATCTAGAATTAAGCTTGTTCCTTCAATTGAATTGATGAAGATTTCTCTGAATTTTAGTCTAGTAATTTTTTTTTCAATACACTTACTCTCGAAAACCCAGTCTTATCCCTATTGCTTTTAGACACGCAATTTAAAGTATTACACACAAGTGCGAAAAAGTGCCCGAGCTCGTCCCTACCACAATTGTTTGTATTTTCCGTACCAGTCTTAACGTTGAGTGACCTCCAAGAGTGGGGTCAACCCCCGTTTATTTATTACTTCGTAAATATATTGAAAAATTTCGTTTGATACACGTGAATTTGTCACAGTAACGGTCGACTCTATAAAACCCTCGCCTGCGACTCGGGCGAATCACACCCCGATTACAATGACAAACTTTTGCACTTACAACAAAAAGTAGGTACTAGCATATCTAAAGTAAATTCTCCATAATGTTTGAACCGCTCTTAAGCAAAACAAGTGCATCTTTACAGCAAGATCAAAAGAGTCTGCGTCTGACAGAGACCGAGCGCAAAAAGGTTGAATAATAATAAAAAGGACGTATGTACCGTACCAGCTTTTAAAAATGTCGTATGTACAGCCTTCAGCGTTCCAAAACGTCGTATGTACGCCGCTAGCTTTTCATATTTTCCCTCTTGTGCAGAAAGAATACTCGCGGACCACGAAAATATTTTTGAACTTAAAATTACGTATGTATGAATTAATTTCCCGTTCACCCTTTGATGTTGGTTTTGGGACCATTTTGGTGTATATTCAAGGATGGTAGTATTTTTTTTATTGATGTTCTGGAACAATATCGGGGAATGCGGTTTGGAATGTATAGGTATTGTTTTATGTTTTTGTCCAATTACAGTGACAAGGTTAGAGGGTTTGCAGTGGTGGCCGAGTGGTACTGGCCCCGACTTACGAGTTGTAGGTAGCGGGTTCAAACCCAACCAGGCGCATTACTTTGTGTAATTTATTTCATCACCACTGCTCTCAAAACGATGAAGGAAAACATAGTGAGGAAACCAGCATGTGCTAGAACCAGAAATTCAAAGAAATATTATTATTACATCCAACCACCCGCACTGGGCCCGCGTGGTGTATTACGGCCCATTCCCTCTCATAGAGAAGAGGCCTGACTCCTGAGTCCCAGCAGTGGGAACATTATAAGGCTGATCCTGTGCTATGTATAAACAATGAGCTGATGATTTATTTGTTATATAATAATTTGACGATTTATCTAAATATAAAAATCTTCTGTCACAGAGTTTGTTCGAACTCCTCCAAAATGGCTTGAGTAATTTAATTTGTAAGCTATGTTTTGGTGGTAAGGGTGGCCCGAAATATTTTATATGACAAAATGACGTTTGCCTGGTCAACTAGTTTACTATTTTATTTACGTTTCATACATGTTCATCCATCAGTTCTCGTGTAAACTGAATTTATAACGTATTTTTTATATCTCATAACTCTAGGGTATGAATGAGACTATAACAAAGAATCAACTGGCATTATGAATTATTTTTCAATTATTATTTTTTATTGCTACCATTTTTCATACAAAAACAAATCGATAAATTATTAACTATTTATGTAAAACACTCTTACGTGAAATATGACAGCGTAAATATGTAATGTCATTATTTTGTTTGTTTTGCAAACCACTTTATATTTCATTAATGTCTAGCAACGTTGCAAAAGTAAAGATTTGTCATTCGGGTGACAATTTTTGACCTAAATTAATTATGATTGGTGATATCTTCGAAACCATACATTTTTGAACCACACATTGCAGGACTTTTAGCATTGTTTTTCCTTATAGGATATAAATCTTGAGTTATAGGATATCAAAAACAAACACACTGTATATCAAACGAACCTGGTTACTTATCTCTTTTATTATCTGTACACCTAGTAAAATTTTAAAATAATACAATAAACTTTCACCATTATCTTCCTGCCCGTGTGTTACTTGTAGTAAGTAACTCATCATCATTTCAGTCAAAAGACGTCGACTATTGGATGTGGGCCTCCTTAAAGTGTCGCCACAACGACCGGTCCTGTGCGTCTCGCATCCACCGGCACGGCCCACTAGGTCTTCATCAAGTCTACCTGGCTGGGAGGCTTTTCAATATGCTCCTCCTCTTCTATCTTTCTTGGGCTTAATGCAGCATGTTTATTTCTTCTGCTCTCAAACTCACTACTTAGTCTAATACGTAATCCACTATAAAAATGACAAAAACATTTGGCGAAGTAATAAAAAACTCTCCTCAATTTGAGGTGACGGATAGATCTATTGATTTTTATTTATTTATTGAATATGGGGTTTATCGACATGAATACGCCATCCCAACCTTATTAGTTCAAATTACACCAAGCAAAATAACTAATTTGAGTGAGAGAGAATAATCAACCGTTTAAATAAAAAATAATAATTTAGGACTTGCCAAAATTGTTTGAAGTAACCCAACATCTAGAAATAGTTAAAACTCTTTAATTACTGTTTCTCTCTCATCTTTGTTTCTTACTCAATCTGTTATGTGAAGTATATCTTCCATTTTGTTAGATCTATCCATGTTTATTATTGTTCAAAAAGCACTTAGTACTATCTCCAAGACGTGGACTACATCTAGACAAGTTGAGAGCAGACGGGCTATCGATTGGGCTAAAGTTAGTGCTTGTAGCTCCCAATATCCGAAAGGCTTTTAATACTGAGCCAAGATCTAAACACAATCAAGACTACAGTAATTTTAGTTCTAAATAAAATAGTAGGAACAGGGATGTTTAGCTTTGGTTTTAGACAAATATATCTATGTGTATACAATAGAAATTATTAAATAATGTCTCTAACTTCAAATAACTCAAAGGTGAAGCAAGGGGTAGTGTCAGATTTTTGATAACTACAACCCATTTGTGTTCCTTCAGTTGTCAATTAATGAAGTCCCCCTAACAAACGAAAACGTAAAACTATACAATTTCTGTTGATTAGGATATATGTTTCTTTCTTTCTTTTTTCTTTTTCATTTATAAATTACAAAAATTAAAAATCACATCTATAATTTAATAATGTAAAAAATAAAAATTAAAAAATCTGCTGGTCAGTACATGTGTGTTCGCCTAACTGGTCAAAATTACTGAACTTGACTGATTTTTTTCGCGATTTCAGGTTTGGTCCCATAGTAAAAGTTGTTTGTTATCATGACTACAATCATGTGTTTAAGTATTGTTTACTAATTACCAGTCACCCTATATGTAAAATGCAAATCTTAACTATGGATGCATTCTGGATACTGATGATAAAACTGTTGATTTAAGATCCAGTAGAAGAAGTACTTCCTCTCATCTGTTATTTTATTAGGTTAAAAACACAGAAAATTTTACATCTTAAATCTAGGCAACTATGGATTCGCACCTTTGTTGCTGAGGCAACCTAATACGATTGAATTATGAATAAATTAACCTTTAATTTGATATATAATTCAATTAAATAACAGATGAGGGTATATTATGATCATTTCCCTACCTTTTTAAACGAGGCAACCCCTATATTTGCACCGAGGAAAAGTAGGTAACTTTTATTTTTTTAGTTCCTTGGAGCGCATTCTTTTAGCTGATGCTCGACTTTCTTAATAACCAATCAGGATAGTTGATGAAAAAAGTGTAACAACAAATTTAATTGTTTAACATCATTGGCACCAGATTTAGCTAGACAACGTATTCGCAATGTATGAATAAATGCATATAATATTTATCCTAATCAAATAACTTATGATGGAAGGTACTTCTTCTATTGGATCTCGTACTATGTGAGTTTAAGTTAAATTATATCTTGAATTAAACTCGTAATATTGTTGGAAAGAACACAATTTAAATTAGAACAGTTAGAAGTTAAAGCGGCCTAGAAACGACTGTCTCACTTCATTCGTAACTCAACTGAGAAGAAAAGTTCGATTCATGTTGTGTATTTGGTACAAAGGCCTCTTTTTCACTTTGTCCCGAGTCTACTGTTAATGGCCGACTTTCTCAAAGACGGTCGTCGTTTATTCATTAGCAAGCCTACCTACAAATAAATAAATCATTGACTTTTGGGACGGCTTTATTCAAATATATAAAAAAAAAATCAGTTGAGTGCAAGTCGCGTTCTGTACCAACTTTCCAAATTTTAATTGCTCAATACCCAAATTGACTTTCGAAGATTTTCCCGAATCGGTTCCCAGATTTTACCTATACCTGTGCTATGAGACGCTAAGCTATGAGTATGCATATGGATGAATGGAGAGGGAGAAGAAGGTCAAAGAAAAGATGCTTTTGTATTTTTAGGGTTCTGTACCTCAAAACGAAAAAGCGGAACTCTTATAGGATCACTTTGTTGTCCGTCTGTCTGTCTGTCTGTTAAGGACCTTTATTTTCGGAACGCGTGATGGTATCGAGTTGAAATTAAAACCATATACTCAAGCCTGCGGTCCCTTGAAGTTGTGAAAAAATAGAAGAAAGGAGTCACAGAGCAATATAGTAAACCTTTTCGAAGGAATGACAGCTAAGAGTCTATGAAAGCGGCGCGCGCACCGCTACCTCTGGCACATTGACGGTCTATATAATTATTATACTCTTTGTTGACGGTTGTTATATTGGTAGCAGGAACATCCTTCAAGGGCCGTAAGTAATATTAATTTGAATTATTGTTATTTTGTTCTTCTAACTAAAAGTAAAGAATTGTTAATTTTATTGTGTCTCGCACTGTATTTTTTTTAATATCTACACTTCTGATTCCTAAAAATATATATATACTTATATATATAATACGGAACCCTCAGTGTGCTAGTCGGCCTCGCACTTGCCTAGTATTTTTTTATGTTTGTGGTTTTTCGATATGAGAAATAACAGCGTTGATAAAAGCAAGCAAGCGAAGCATAAGAAATCATATTGACGGGTATAAAAGGTTCCTACTAGCTTATCTTTACTGTTCATTCACATAAAGATTACAGTACGAGTCTTTCGAAAATTCGACCTACAATTTCTTTCCCTTCTACAATGCTTACAACTTTATTGAAAAGTTCTTCAATAAAGCCAGACCATTATGCAATACGATGTCGACGTATTGCGACGTTCCTTATATAAGATGAATGAAATAGCGGTGTACCACATACATCCGATTCTCAATGGCCGCTGCTGTGGAACCACAATGGGCACGCCTGAATTATTTGTCCTCTACAATGGTTGGGCTGGTTAGATTTCAACAGCTAATAATGAGATTTGGGTCGACGGGATCTTGGTTTTACGTGGCTTTTCACGTGGTAAATAATATATTACCTTTGATCAGGGTTTTAATTTGTGTATAAAAACCTAAACAGAACCAAGATTTTAGATTAAATGTGACCGTCCATAAGAAAAGGGCCCTTATGGCAGTTTCTAGTTTCGGAGCAATACCTCCATTTGTAAAATCCTTCAAAATTATCATTTTTTTGTTTTATGCAAAATAGTAAAATATACAAATAGAGGTATATTTCTACCTAGGTGTCAGTTGTGTACGTTAATTCTTTCTTTACCCCTTACCGCATAGCATGACATATCGGGCATCAAAAGTTTTTGTCACCTCATTTAAATTTGGCACAAGTTTTTTACTCCTTACAACTCTTAAATCAAAAACCGAAAATACACTTTGACGTTTGTGAAGAAAATCGGTATCCAGCACTGGTAGATTTAAAGTAACTGACGAAACTGTGAGTTTGTTTTCTGGCGGTTGCTAAGAGGTAAGTGTTCTTAAGTTTCGGGGTATTTTTGCATGGATTTTCACGACATACAGCTACTATAATTATTTTGCATAAAATACACATATATTATAAGACAAATAACCAAAAAAAAACTAGATTCGCATGAATGATTGCAAATATATTTATAGCTAAAGTTAGTACCCAAATATGGGATAGTATGCAGTCACAGGAAAAACTGTTTGCCAGAAATGGGATAGCATGCAGACTGACTACAAAAACCATAAAACCATATTTGGGATAGTATGCGATTGTGTCAATTTTTAAGAAAAAAATATTTGCATAACATTTGAAGAAGTGGGTACAATACTTTTTGGTTGTTTGGTTTGATTTGGCTTGCTTGTTGCACCTTACTATGCTGCTTTTTTCCCAATAGTTTGAATAAAAATGCCGAGACGGAAGCAAGTGCATATCGTCAACATTCCAGATGGGAGTGAAGACGAAGAGGTGTCTGATGAAGATACGGAATGGAGAGATAATTGTAGATCGGACCCATTATATTTATCCGAGTCCGATGAAGATAGTGACGTAGATTCAGAGTCAGAATTGGAAGACCCAAGCGATCATCCTTCAACAAGTCGGCAGGGGACTCGGCAAACTTCTAAGAAGACATATAAATGGGAAACTGGAAAAAAATATTATAAAACATAAATTATAAATGTGAGCGTTTTTTTTTTTAAATTTAATTCCATCTCTCCCTACACATAAGCAATCAATACCCAGCCTGCGCTAGCAATCTCGTTATAAACCGTGTGCTTTCTCATTTTGGTCATAATTTTTATTTCGCGCCAGCTCCTATTGCATACAATGACATGTTTGGCAAAGTTAATAATAAACCCAGAACTGCATACGATGCCATATCTGGCTTTGATAGTTTTTTGGGAATGTTTCCAAAAATATTGAGGGTAGATTTTTTTTCGATTTTTTTATGGTCTTTCTTAAGGTCTTTCTAAGCCAGAATTATTTTTCATCCGGTTAAAAAAATCCATGCAGTAAGGGGATAATTGAGTTCAAAGTTTAGTAGAAAAGGGCCCTTATGGGAAATCGCATACAAAAATGACAAAGCTCAACGGATAAATTGCTTACAAGTATTTATTTGCAATTTTTGCTTATTAATTTGTATACTATGTTGGCGGTGGCAAACAAGGATACGGCCGTCCTGATGGTAAGCAGTCACTGCAGCCTATAAATGCGTGCAGCTTCATGGGACTCATATTTGATATTATAAGTAAGTTTAAGTTTATATATACATAGGTGTAATCACAAAAAGTGCCTTAAGTACCTGAGTACCTACGGTCATTATAAATTTACTGCTCGTATAAGGCTTACAAACTGTATACCACGGCTATATCCCTCTTTAGATTTCTTCCATATTCCAACTATCGTAAAATCATAATCCAGCAACTTACAGTAATTGGAATGTGAAATAAGGGGTCTGACAGTGATTTTTGACCCCCCCCCCCCCTTATACACACCCCTACCCGGGACGGTGAGGGGGATCAAAAATCACCTAAAATGTCCTTATGTGATTTATGAATGGTTCCTTAGTGGTAACGGACTGTTAACAGTACAGATATTGTGTTCTCTTTCGGGATCACTAGGTAGGTACTATGTAAATTATTTAACGTTAACTTCAATATGTTTTGTCTGTGATTGGTCATAAGGGCCCTTTTCCCAAATGAATGGGAGTCAAATTTTTACGTAACTTTAATCGTGTATAAATAAAAAAGTGTGACTTCTAGAATAATAAAATAAGACTTTTGTGATACTCCTGTAGACTGATTAAATATAATTTAGAACTTACTTTACCAAATTTGTTACTGTTCTAGGGAAGATGTAAGTGATAATAATTATCACATTTTAATTAAAATAAAAATATTTCGTTAACTATGTGACTTTATTTCTATCCTAAAATGGAAATTCAATTAATGTTCTACTATATACAATGGATCAGATTAAAACATACTAAAGAAAAAAAAAAATTATTAATTTCGTTCATATGAGCGTGTTGCTCTTTCCAAAGGCTGTTTTTTCAGGATCTGGAAGTCGCATTAAAAAAACCATGACTGAGTTCCAAAGATAAACACCATGAGATACAAAATCAATCATAATCTATGTAACTTCCAATGGGAACATACTTAAAATTAGTTTCAAACTTCTTTTGACGATATCTCAAAAGTGCAATTTTAGCATGTGTAAATTCGATGTTTTTTTTTTTAAAAAAAGTATGGGACTTAGGGTCATGATTTTTTTTGTATTAGATGGCTTATTTAAAGTAGATTTAGGATCTGTGCTTAACTCAATACCTGCCATAAGGGCCCTATAGCCATGGACGGTCACAAATCAAAACTACGGAAGATAGGTGACTCGCCTCTAGCGCGTGGACCGCTGAAATTGTGCCAATTGGAACGACTTAACATCAGTCGCGACGATCACACACACACACACACACATTCGGTTCTTGTCTCTGTCCTTGTCTAGCAGTGACTACAGTTAGATGTGTGAGTTTTGAGTCCAGGTTTTTTTGATTTTATCTTCCCTTATAATATATCGATGCCGACGCTTGCCTAAATGCTAGCACCGCTTTACATCAGGCCTTAAATATACAAACAAAATAATCAGATCTGTGATTCAAATGTTCTAGATATAGAAATTTTACCAAAATTAAGCCAACGTAAAGGATATTGGAGTGTCATTGTAGTATAAAGAAGTTCTACCTTAGCGGTCAACTTTATCATTACAATCTAAAGCTAGTTAACATCCCACTTATACGCACGAAACATTTTAGAAAGACCTTCTTTATGCATAATTGAAAAGGAGTGGAATTTATTTGCTGGGTTCAGAGTTCTGACTGCTAGAATTACAGAATATTTTAGACAAGATTAAATAGAGGTTACTTCAAATCAAGCCTGCCCCACCGTCGACAAGATTATCATCTTCAGATGAGTTACTGATCAATAGCAAGCCTATCTATAATTCAAAAATAATAAACGTTGTAATAATCTGACATAAAAGAGTGTGCATGAATTTTCTTTTACATTCTTCTGCACTGCTTTATCTCTCTGATTAATAAACCAACTCCATACCAAAATAGACGTGCCTGTAAATTATACAATTAAACTATGTAAATGCTTTGAAAATGACCTAGGCAAAGCGCCATTATGTAAGTTAGCGGGTGAAGCAATAACCTGACCGACTAAAATTCAGCCAGCCAGGCTGAATTTGCACCTTTACACCACATCTGATATCAATATTATAGGTGTATCTACCATATTCGCGAACTAACTTCGTTTCATGCATCTTCAAGCGCTCTGATGGGATTTAATCTCCATAAAAAACATATATATGCTTCACAGACCCCTTGCAAACATGGAGCTAACATGTCAGCGAAGACTACAGAGGGCCTCCTTGCTTTCGAAAATCTAACATAGACAGTAAAGTACATTTTTCATGCAACCACTACATTCATCTAAGCGTTGCTCGCGTCCATGAAAAGACTGAGCTCCCCTTAATGTGCGGTCAAAAACCGCCACCAATTAGAGCGCTGAGAGCGGAGCGTGCAACTTGCACGCTTCAGAAGTGCGAACGTATCGTCTATAAGGAACGAAGATTTAAGAGGCTCGCGAACATAGTAGATACCCAGCTTTATACATTATTTTTAGTATATAACCTGAATATAATGTGTTCAGAATCAGTAACTGAATCGATTCAAAGAATTTTTACACCATGTTATATTTTTCCCAAAAATATTTAAAAAGGTTACAAGTTGCACATCACCGAGACTAAGTGCAATAGAGATCACGGCAGGTTATAGTGGGCATGAGGTGCCAGCACACAGGTGGGTGCACGAGCAAAATAACCCCTCAGAGGCCTGGATGGCTTGGTGACCATGTGTTTAAACTCATACTCAAATATATTTATTTTACATAGGCTTACATGGGCACTTATAAAACGTCAGAATCTAGCGCACGGTTTGTGTGGACAACCAGGTAGCATAAAAAGTTTATAAGCTTTCTAAATCTTCATGATATAGTTATGAAATTTTGTGCATAGATTATTTGCATAAAAATACTAGACCCGTGTTTTGGTTACGCATATACTAAAAATAAGGCTGTAGAAGTACTTGTACCGAAATTGAACAAGCACCCATCTACCTTACCTTAGCCACATCGTGAATGTCTGCATAATTTGTACAAGTCCAAAGCTATTACTTATGTATTTCATGGTCTAAGCTCAATGTCCAATTAGTTTGACAGGACCGGAACGAAGACGTAATGAAATTTAGCTCAAGATGAAAAGTAGGTTAAACGTATCAGCTGATTTCAGTGTACGTATTAGTGAATTTCGAGGTATTTGGTCAATAAGAAGACATAGTGAGGAAAAGATAAAGGCCTGGTTATACAAAGTGAAGTGTTTGTAACTATTGTGCTGAGTCTTTTCCGAATAAAAGTTTTTCTTTTTTATTTTATTCTAAAGGATATTAAACAAATTTGATTTTCGATAGTAGTTTCTAGTTATTTTCATGAATTTATTTATCTCAGGGCCTTGAGGTCCCGGACCATTGGAAGGCGTTTGAGGACCCGAAACCAACTCGCAGAGGCCCATTAGACACTTAATGGAACGTGATACCAACCGACGGATATCACTGTACGTACTATGCTTGTCCCAAGGACAACCCCCGGTTGGTTAAAAACTATTGCGCGGTATACCACGGCTATTAGGATAATCCCAGAAGTACGGTCAAGTTGGCCTACCAGCACCTAACTGGATTATACATCCTTTTCCCGAGCACGTTTGCTCTAGCGAATCTCCACTCAAGCCAGCTAATAAAGGCAAGACCGAGGTGGAAGCTCTGTTCCTCGTCAGTGTTCACTACGGCCGGCCAATAAAGGCAAGCTGGAGATGAAAAACAAGAATTCTCACGGGAGATAGGGTCCGTGTGGTCGCTAATGCCCAACAGTTTGCCACAAAACTGCCCTGTGGGCTGTATCTTTCTTATTCTGACCCCTCACTTAAAGCGTGTTACGGCAAAACAACTAGTTATTTATTGCATAGCATAGCATCAGCCTTATATTATTGTTCCTACTGCTGGGACTCAAGCCTCCTCTCCAGGAGAGGGAATGGGCCGTAATCCACCACGCTGGCCCACTGCGGATTGCTCGATTATGTTGCGGATTGGCAGTTAATTATTATTATTATCAAATTATTAGATTTTCGTAGTAGTAGTTTCTAGTTATTTTGATAACATTTATTATGCTAAAAACCTTGCTACATTACCAATATTTATTTACTTTTAGTTGCCCCATTTAGTTCATGACGAACCATTGTGTGTGGTGTTCTTCCATCACAATTTTAATTAAAACAAATATTTTAACACTACACAAATCAATGTAAATTGTAAGCGCTCATTTGTGGTGGGTAGATGAAACATAAAATATCTCTTTTTAGCAGTCCACATTCAAACGATGCATTTCCGTTTCAATCACTTCAATTATTAAAAAAAAAATCTTTAATGTTAATTGTTTTGTGGTTTGTGGTTTACAACAGGTCAAACTGTATCCCCCCGTTTCCGGAATTTTCAGTGCTCTTACACGGTCGATTGAATTTGGTATATAGTGACGTCACAGGACAGTATGCTGGAATATTTATTGAGCTTCAGGTCGCTACACCGTGCGGTTTCACTGATCGTAACAGAAGAGTAGCAGGCTTAAATAAAAATGCTATTGGATTTTGGCAAAAGGCTCAGACATAGACAGTTTTTTTGTATTATGTACTATTAATATTATTTTGATGTCTGTATTCTGACAGCCCTCTAAATTTGTCTCCTTTCGTTCAGTTTATTCAATTAAATTCAAAATATTTATTTATTTCACATGGATCGCAATCAAACACTAGTTTATAAAAAATAAATTGACCCACATGGGCACTTATATGTAGCGACATCTATGGCGTCATATAAAAACGAATCCTGCATCGCGCAATTAAAGTTCTCCGTGCGATTTGAATATATAGAATAACCCGAAATCATTTATCGGGCAGTAGCCCACCCAGATATAAAAGTTGTCTGGTCGGAGGATCCTCCCTTTTCAACCGAGGTATGCGGGACTTTACTCTCTGTTCCGCATACCCTGAAAACTGGTGACCCTCGACAAAACGCGAGTGCAGCCTTCGTGTAGCTACTAATTTGTGACGTCATCATCAATTCCTCAAGCTATTGAGCAGCGAGGCATTCAGCCAGTACCCACGGCTTTAAAGGATATCCTGACCACCAGCATGTCTACCAGGTCATACCTGGTCATCATCTTCAGACTCATCAGCGGCCTTAGCTAAGCACCTGCACCTTCGGCCAGTCACATGAAGAGCCTCGAAGAACCTCTTCTGGTCGATACCAGCAGTCAAGCCCTACGTCGCACAGCACCGCTCTGACTCACTGGAGCCAGTAGCATTACTCCGACTCACTGGAGCCTGCAGCATGATTCCCGACTCACTGGGAAAGCAACACCCCGACTCACTGGGGCATGACCGCAAACATTCCGACTCACCAAGAACTATGCGGATTCCGGTTCTGACTCACTGGAACCAACCTCCACTAGCCTGGCACACATCGCGGCGCATCATGAAGCATCAAGAACCATAGATCTCCGATTTCCAAAGGACAGTGATGTAGCGACATCTATAGCGTCACATAAGAACTAATCCGGCATCGCGCTATTAAAGTTCCAAATTAGTCGATTCTTATGGAGAAGAACCGGCTAGAAACTCCATGGTTACTTTTTTAAAGAAATGTTCCAGTCGATGCAATGTTTATATTTAAGAAAAAAACAAGTGTACTGCTATTGTACATTCACTTGCTTTTTTATATGCCTGTTCCGTGTATTTTTATGCAGTGTACATAAAGAATTTAATAAATATAAAAAAGGGTAGTTTTTTTTTAATGTTCAAAAATCACCTAGACTTTTGGGGAAGCGACCACACTGTTGAATTCTCCTGCATCTGATTCAGGTGGAAGACCTTTGTTGGAGCACCTTTGGGTCCTCTACCTTTGAGCAGGAGATGTCGTTAGAAGATTTCTACCTTAAAAAAATACATAGCATAGCATAGCATCAGTCTTATAATGTTATCACTGCTGGGACTCCGGCCTCTTCTCTAGGGGAGGGAATAGGCCATAATCCAACACGCGGGCCCAATACGGGTTGCTCCATGTCACATGTCTTTGATCTTTTGGTTCTAGGACATGCCGGTTCCATCACGATGTTTTCCTTCACCGTTTTGAGAGCAGTGGTGATGAAATAAATTACACAAAGTTATGCGCCATGCTGAGTTTGAATCGACCTCGACCACTCGACCTACAAGTCGGGGCCTTTACTACTCGGCCACCACTGCTCCAAAAAAAATGGTCGGGTGGACATATACACCATATTTACACGATATCTCACTTAGCGCTACCTATAGGGATGCGATTGTCAGTAATTAGAAGTATATAAACCAATTAGTCGTTGTTCATATCATTTTAATGATCTATAAACCAACCATAATCACCAGACGGCGCAGTAATTGTCGGAATTATGCCATTAGAAGAAAGGTCAATGCGGTCGTTAATTTCCCTGCTAATACATTCTCTCGGTTGACATCTCTGGGTATTAGTTGACTACAAATTGTCCATTTCATCAAATTACTTCTAATTTGTTGTATATGCTTTGCACGTCTATATTGTTAAAATGCTAGTTTCATATTTTCATAATATATTTTCTATGAAATAATGTACCTAACCTATATCTTGAAATATATATTTTTTATTTAACTATTTATGTACACACATATAATAAAACAGAAGAAGAAGAAGAAAACAGAAAAATGGTACAAAGGTGATGCTGATTTCTATAGAAATATCTTCTAGAATACTTGCGAAAGGAGAGTGGGAAAAAAGAGATGTACGAGTAGACATCGTGTTTAAGAGTAATAGGAAAGTAAGCACACACAAAAAATAATCTATGAAAAAATAAACAAACAATTATAGGCAAATTAATTTTAGTATACTTTTGCAAAACCTGAATACAGTTTGTTCAGAATTAGTAATTGATTCAATTCTAATAACTGCAACACTATGTTATATTTTTTCCCAAAAATAAAAAAAAGGTCACATGTTCGACACCACCGAAACTAACTACAACACATGTCAAGGCAAGCCATAGCAGGCATTAGACACCAGCGTATACATAGCTGGGTGTGAAAGCAAAACCACGCCTTAATCGCCCGGATGGCCCATAGACTATGTATTTGTGTAGGTAACATAAAAAGCTTATAATTGTGTGAGTTTTCATAATACAGTTATGAAATTTTGTACATAGATTCTTTACATAAAAAAAAGAAAAATATTTTATTCGGCTTCTTTTTTCGTTTCGGGTTTCGCAAATACTAAAACTAATGTTGTATATTATATTTTTTAAGACAAATTGATCGTGCTCATCACACAAACATTTGTACTGGGTGGGAATCGATCCCATGACAGGCATTAATAGCAGTCTGGGCCACTAACCACGAGACCAGCAAGCCACTCTAATGTTAGTAATCGAAGGTTAGTGAGTACGTCGGGTGGTAAACCAGGTCGGTTTACTATCGTTTGTATTTCGGGAAGTGGGCATTAGAATTTCATAATAATTCAGCCAAGTCCGTTCCATCATCAGATCATAAGGCACTGAACTCATGAAGCGGTTTTCTCCCGCGGCCGCCGCGGCAGAAGAAACAGTTATTTTATTTCAAAACTCACGAGACGGTAGATTCGCCGCGGCCGCCACCGGTGCGACGGCTGCGATGGCCTCTTCGTGAGTTCTCTCCCTATGACGTATGTAATGTTTATATTGAAACACTTGATATAGTGAATACTAGATTTATTAGACTTAGAACATGTACATAATATTAAGATTAATCAGACACTGCTTAGGCGGCCACACCCATACTGACAATGACCGATATATCTCACTAGGGTTGTGACCATTAGTTTTACTAACTAGTGATGTGATATTACAACATCCCCCTTGTTAAGTTCAAATTAACCTTTAACAAACAATGTAACATAGGCTGTGGACGGACTTGACTTAAATTCAATTGACAATACAAAGTATCTGACAAGTACTTATTTAGTTTTACAATACAAAACATCTTGGCTTAAATATGACTTAATCTAAAATACACTTTAGTACATTTAATTGATTTCATCAATTAGCCTTCTAGTTGGCTTTACAATTCTACCATAACGGGTTGACTTTTGACCTATGAATTGAGATGAGGATTCTTGAGGTGCTGACTCCTGACTATCACCTTCCTCTCTCCCCTGCGACGAGTTGGATAACATAGGAGAATATTTATGCCTTAGGTGAATTCTGTTTCTCCTATACCTAACTCCATTGACATCCTCAATGATATATGACCTATTTCCTGTCAACCTTTGTTTGACAATGGCCTGTTCCCAATTATAATTTGGTTTTCTTTTGAAGTAGACATGATCATTGGGATATAATATTGACAATGACTTAGTATTCTTGTTATAATACTTAGACTTTTTTTCATTGTTCTTATTGACACACTCTTTTTAATTTTTAAATGTTACAACCTTTGGTTTTAATTTTTTGTATGACATTGGAATGTTATCTCTTAAATTCCTAGACATTAACAATTGTGCTGGAGATGGTAAGTTATTCTTAGGTGTATTTCTATATTGTAATAAGGCTATATATGGGTCAGACGACTTTTCTCTACATTTTTTTAACATATTTTTGACTATTTTGACTGAACTTTCTGCTTGACCATTTGACTGTGAATGATATGGACTAGTTACATTATGTTCTATGTCCCATTCATGTAGGAAATTTTTAAATTCTAATGACTGAAAAGGAGGTCCACCATCTGACACTAATGACAAAGGTATTCCATGACGGGCAAAAATAGACTTTAAATGTGTAATTACATTTTTGGCTGTACTGTTTTTATTTAACAAAGCTATTTCTATGTATTTAGAATAATAATCTGTGACAATTAAATATGTAAGGTTATCAAAATACATTAAATCAATACCAACTTGTTGCCATGGATACTTATTTATTTCAAAATTTTGTAGTGGTTCCTTTTGATTACACGGTTTATATTTTGCACATATGAGACACTGTTCTACCACATTTTTAATATCTGCTGACATGCTTGGCCAATACAAAGAATCTCTTGCTACTTTTAAACATTTATTTATACCTTGGTGACCTTCGTGGATTTTAGCCAACATTTCTTTATACATAGACTGAGGTACTATTAATTTTGAACCTTTAAACAACAAATCTTTGACTACATGAATTTCAGCTTGTGTACTCCAAAATGGTTTTGCCAATGGACTGACTTTATTTTTATTTTTTGGCCAACCTTCATAATAATATTTCTTTAACAATTGTAAAGTTTCATCTTTATTTGTATGTTGCAACAGTTTTGTACTGTATTCCTTTGTGACAGCTAAATTTGAATACATTAAATTGACATGACAAGACATTTCAGATTCATTCTCTGGTATATAATGATCTTTTAAGGCTGCTCTGGACAATGTATCTGATATATACATCTGCTTTCCTGGGACATGTATAACTCTCAAATCATATTTTTGTAAAGTTAACATCATTCGCTGTAATCTAGCTGGTACATCATGTAATGGTTTATCAAATAAGTAGACTAAGGGTTTGTGATCAGTATGGACAGTTACCCTATGACCATATACATACTGGTGAAACTTTTCACAACCAAATTGTATTGCTAACAATTCTTTCTCAATTTGAGCATACCTAGACTGAGTTTCTGTTAGTGTTTTTGAACTATAAGCAATGGGTTTATTGTTTTGTAAAATGACTGCTCCCAATGCTGACTTAGACGAATCTACTGACAAGACTAATGGAATATTGGGGTTATAATGAGCTAAGACTGGTGACTTTGTGATTTCATCTATTAAACTCTTAAGACATTTACTATGATTTTCATCCCAAGTCCAGACTGAATCTTTTTTCAAAAGATTTCTTAAAATTTGAGTTTTTTCTGACAAATTGCTAATAAAGGGACCTAAATAGTTGATCATACCTAAAATTCTTTGCAATTCTTTGACATTTTGTGGTGTAGGCATATTGACAATTGCTTTTACTTTTTCTTGATCGACCCTAGCACCATGTTTACTAAAAACATAACCTAAAAAACAGACTTCAGAAACTAGAAACTTACATTTAGACTTATTGAACTTTATATTGACTTGACGTGCTCTTTGCATGACCTTATGTAATCTCTCATTATGTATGGCCTCATTCGGTCCATAGACAAGAATGTCATCGATGAATATTAAGACTCCTTCTAAATCACCAAACAAATTCATCATAACTCTCTGAAATATTTCTGATGATGCATTTATACCAAAAGGCAATCTTAAATATTTATATCTACCAAAGGGTGTTTGAAAGGTACATAAATCAGAACTATATTCATCTAATCTTAACATCCAGAATCCTGAAAAAGCATCTAAATGAGAGAAACATTCAGCTCCAACTAACTGAGATCTTATCTCATCAATTGACTTAAGTGGATAGATTTCCCTTATAATATTCTTATTTAAATTTCTAGGATCTAAACAAATTCTCAACTGACCTGAATTCTTGACAGTAATTACTATGCTATTCACCCATTCTGTAGGCTTAGTGACTTTCTCAATCACCTGCATTCTTTCCATGCGATCCAACTCTTCGCGAAGTTTATCGAGCAACGCAAATGGTACTCTCCTGGGAGGATCCACACATGGCACTGCATCAGGTTTGAGTTTCAGGTGACAGACAGGAGGCAGACATCCAAGACCCTGGAATACATCATTGTATTGTGTAAGAATTTGTTGACAAAAATTTTGTTTTGACACTGAAAAAACTCTTTTAATTATACCTAATTTCTCACAAGTGGGAAGACCTAGGACATTTGGACAAACTAAATCTGCGACTATAAATACTATATTTTCTATAATAGTACTGTTATTCAAGGTTAAGCTGCATCTGACATTGACTTTACCAATTATGGGTATTGACTTGCCACCAAATCCAGTGACATTTATCTGACATTTGACAAGTGTCATTTGAGAATGACGTTTTAAACAAAGAAAAGTTTGTTTTGACATTATGTTAAGATCAGCTCCTGAATCAATGATACAACTAATTTGTGTATGACCTACTAGAATGTTTATGTTCCATGACTGATTAGAATAGTATTTGTTTTGTGTTGTATCTACTGTGTTGACTTGTTGACTTTGTGGTGATGTGATTGACGTACTTGTTCTAAGTGTAACAAATGACTTTTGATGAAATGGTTTTGTTATGATAGTGAGTGATTCCTCAGACATGTGTCTGTGTTCATCATTGAGATATGAACTTTGACTTTGACTATATTTATTTGACTTCTTTGACTTGACACTGAATCTCTCAGACTGGTGATTGCATTCATCACCGAGGCTATTTTTGGACCTCTCAGATATTACATTTTCACCACTTTCATCATTGAGACATGACTTATAATATTTTTTATGACAATGTGAGTCTACATGAGATCTCTCAGATATGACACCAATCTCATCATCGGAATCATTCCTAGACTGTGACTGGCCATTATATGACCACCTTGACTGTGATTGTCGGTGTAGGTGCATAGTGTGTGACGGTGTGCCTATTGACTTGACATGTTTATTTGACTTTAAATGACTGTTGGATTGACTTGACTTATGACTAATAATTCCCACAAAATTATCTTGACTATTATTATGACTAAATGACACTAAGCGA
The DNA here is from genome assembly GCA_958295575.1 of Leucania comma. Classification (NCBI taxonomy): domain Eukaryota; kingdom Metazoa; phylum Arthropoda; class Insecta; order Lepidoptera; family Noctuidae; genus Leucania; species Leucania comma. Next base: position 22,525,634 of record OY282468.1, read on the forward strand.
CTGACTTTTTTATTTGTAAAACAATACTTAGCAAAATGACCAAAAGAATTACATGACCTGCATTTAACTCCTTGCGCTGGGCACTTGTAGCGGTGAGACTGCCCACAGCGGCTACACGTCCTCGAGCGCTTTTCAGGGTTGGGAGACTGCTTTCCCTTGTTGGGTGACTTCCCTGCGCCAGATCCCTGCTGACCGACTGGTGAAGCTCGCTGTCGACGTTCCCCTCGACTACGGCTCCTCCGACGTAGATGCATGACATTTTCCGTATTTTCCTTTGTAGAACCATTGAGCATCTTTTCTGCATCCTGCTGAGCAACGATGAGTGTCCTTGCTAGTTCTCGCATCCTCTGGTATGTCAGATCAGGTTCCTGCAGCAATCTCTGACGGACATGTGCTAAATCTAGATTTAGATTTGCGATAAAAATATCCCTGATGAGTGATTCCCTGAGCGTTCCAAATTCGCATTCTTGACTTTTGTTTTCTAAATCTGCCAGGAATCCCTCGATGGACTCGGATTTCTGTTGTCTCCTTGTGAAGAAACTATAACGGCACATGGTCAAGTTTCTCCTAGGCTCAAAATAATGGTCGAATTTTTCTTTGACATCCAGTATCGTGGTCTCTTCTAATTTGAGGTTAAAAGTGTTAAATATATTTAAACCGTTCTCACCAATGAGATGGAGTAAAATGGCGATCTTGCGTTTTTCACCTGCCCTGTCCAGACCTGTGGCTAACAAATACAGCTCAAATTGCTGCCACCAGCGTTTCCATGCTTCCGCATTGTTGTTTGTTGAATCTGAGGTGATTTTCAAGGCTTTAATCGCATTGTTCAGACTTTGTTCAAAATGGCTACCGCTTTTGGCTGTTGATGAGTGGTCCATTTTTTTCGCGATTTTCTTCGTGTTTTTGGATTCTTCACTTCTGACACCATGTAATGTTTATATTGAAACACTTGATATAGTGAATACTAGATTTATTAGACTTAGAACATGTACATAATATTAAGATTAATCAGACACTGCTTAGGCGGCCACACCCATACTGACAATGACCGATATATCTCACTAGGGTTGTGACCATTAGTTTTACTAACTAGTGATGTGATATTACAACAACGTACATTGTTGTGCCTTTGGTAAATGGTGGACATCGCACTCATACGTATAAAGTGATTTGGGAACACATTCGTTATGCGTACAGTTAAGGAATGGAATTCCCTGCCAGAGACTTTGTTTTCTCATAGCTTTAAGCTAGTTTCTTTAAGTCAAGAGTGAATGAGTTACTTCTAGGCTAGCGTGTTCCATCGTCAGTCACATAATTTGCTTATCGTGTCTTAACCAAAAAAGCATATTATGAGGTTAAAGACTATGTCGAAGACACGCTTGTTTGGCAATGACTGCTTCTGCACATGTGGCCCCTTTGTAACTCATTGATATTGTGTAGATGTGTCTATTAACTGCTCTATATTTGTTTTTAATATGTGACACTTATTTACTTTCTATTTTGACATATTGCTTTTGCAATATTTTTTATATTATTTAGACCATCAGATAATGTAATTGTTGTAGTGATAATTGTAATTATTTATTTTTGCCTGCTTTTATATAGCCTCTTTCTACCTTTAATGTAAATGTAAGAACACTGTAGACTCCGCAAAATCTTAGATTACTTCTTATCGCGACTCACTTTTTTATGATTATTTTTGTTGTGCTTTCTAGTACAATATTGACTGGTCTACATTGTCCTTACATAATTTATTAATGAATACTGTAATATGAAAATATTGTAATATAAACCTTTTTTAAAAGAGTAACCATGGAGTTTCTTGCCGGTTCTTCTCCATAGGAAACGACCAATTTGGAACCGTGCACTAGCTTCTGACGTTTTATAAGTGCCCATGTAGGCCTGTGTAAAATAAAAATATTTTGATTTTTTGATTTTGATTTTATCGTCAGGTCCAACGCGAGCCTATGCATAGTATCTCTAGTAAAGTAAAAAAAATCTCCAATGGCTTTAACAGGTGGTAGGTTGTTGAAACTCGGGGACAATTTTTTTCCTAATGTTCTCTGTACTTTTTGTTTTCTGTTACATTTCTAGACCCATCCCAAACATCTGGCACGTGGATTTATTATCTTTTTTACTTGTATTGCCTTACAAAAATATTTCTAATTTAAGCCGTATCTGAAGTTTTTACGGATCTATGAAACAGGCTTGTTTCATTTTAAAGGCTAATGGGTTTTTTCTGTAGGTAAATAAAGTGTGTATTAATGTTGGTGTTTTATAACAGGGTTAATGTTAATGAGGTTTTTATGTCGGTAGTTGATTTAACCTTTAAAAATATGCCTTGTTTAAAATAACTTTCCTTCTGTACAATTTTAGCTTTGTGTGACATATACATGGTACAGATACATGTACCATGTATATGTCACACAAAGCTTAAAAAAAAATACAAAAATAAATAACTGATCGATTTTTTATCTGTGTCTACTTTTCTTACATGTTTATCCGTCATGTTATGTCTGTCCACCTGCTCTTGGGAGTTGAAATTTCCTCCAAACTTAGGTTTGGACGGTTCATTTGGTCCAAAGCCACGGTAGCTGCTTGCAAAAGTCCGACGATACTTCACACCTAGACCACTTCTAATGTTATACAAAAGACAGGTCCAGTCGTGTGTGGAGTACTGCAGCCACATACGGGCTGGTGCTGCAAAATGCCACCTAGTGGCTTTGAACTAGGTGAAAAGGCGTGCGAAGTGGCTAATTGGTGATGCAGATTTTATTAATTCCAATCTTTAAAGCCTTGAGCACAGGCGTAGAGTAGCCAGCTTTTCGGTTTTTTAGAGGATACATTTTGGAGAGTGTGCGCGGGAATTGCTTAACTTAATTTCCACCATCTCCGTTGTACCATCGGACAGCCTGACGTACGGCTAACCCTTATGTTGTTGAAACTTCTACGGTCCAGACTAAACGTTTTGCCTTGTTGTTATACTGCGTACATCGAGGGACTGGAACAGATTGGCTGCTGCAGTCATCCCGTCCGATTATAATTTACGTGTCTTCAAGGCTAGAATGAATAGGCTCTTATTAAACTAGTCCGCCTCAACATTAACAATTGCATCACTGCTTACTATCAGGTGGAATCGCAGTCAAGCACTAGTTTATATAAATTAAAAAATAATAATTTTAAAATGGTCCTAAAATATAACGAAACAAAATAAAAAAAAAAAACAAAACGCATAGAAACAAAGGATAAAATTGTTTTAAAACATAAATAAGTGGTCTAAAATATAAAGTTGATTTGAACTTATATTTTGCGAGCCAGTCTAAAGATATCACAGTTCAAAGTATGCAATTGTATAATTTGTATAAAAATAATAAAGTAGTAAAGACCCAATATTATATCTGTATAAAGCCTAAGTTTAATATCATAAATCTTAACCCTTTCCTAGGTATGATTTATGATGTGAGTAACACAACTAGTGTTATATTGAAAGTTCATAAAATCATAATAATATTATAAAGACAAAAATTTAATGTTTGTTACTTCTTCTTCCAACGCTGTCTTCCGATACATGGTCACCACACCTTTCGGCCCCACCGACCATTTGTGCTACGAGTAATGTGCTCTGCTTACTGCGACTAAAGTTTGGCGTTCCTTCGGGCTGTGCCCGTTTGGTGGTACTGCGCATATCAGTAATTCTGATCCGGTTACGTAAAGATCCAAATACTGACTCTGCCTTAACTTTATATCTTAGAAAGTATTTTGTATGTTCGAAAAATCTCAGGATTTCTCTAAATTAGAACCAATTTTCATAATATAAGGACGCGCAGTAAACATGAAATTATATTATCTAAATGGAGATTAGCTAAAAGAAGCAAGTCGTTTCTCATAAACCAAATAAGCTTTTTTGAAAACGTTCCTAAAGTCTGTTAACGAAATTTACGAGAAAGTTCCACATAAAAAACGTAACCATTCATGCAATATTAAAGACTACGTTGAAGACAAGCTTGTACGGCAATGGTTATAATACTCGTAGCTTTTATAATAGCACATTAACTGATTTGCTGAAAATATCTATTAACTACTCCATCATAGTATTAATTTCTTTATTTTAATTTTTTACTCACAACATTGTTTTTGCAATGATTTTACATAATTTTGCCACCATAGTTATATAATTGTGTTATGTCACTTCTTAATAGGTTTATTTTATCATTATATAGCTTCTTTTTATAATTTAAAAGTGAAAACACTGGAAGACTCCGTAGACTCAGATTATTTTCTATTATCGAAATATAGACAGCACAGTTTTTTTATATACTTATTTGGTACCATTTTAACTGGTCTACAATCTCTTGTAGCTTCAAGTATTAATATTGCAATATGAAAACTCTAAATTGCATTAAACTCAGTCAGCAAAATTTAGAAAAACCTACAAAATCCAGAAACAGAACATTTCAATAATATTTGTAACGCCAGTTCATCCTATCATCCGTTTGCACGAAGATGGATTACGGAACGCAGAAAAATACATGGGAAATATTATTTCGTCCCCTAAAAGTAAAAAACGGGACCTAAGCTTCATAAGCTGAGTAAGCCTGGCGTAGATACATGATTGAACGTCGGAACCCATTGACGGCTCAGCTGTGTAAGAATTTGCTTTGAAATGACTTAGGATACGTTATTTCCTTTTATTTTAAACTAGCTTCTGCCAGTGGCTTTGCCTTTACCTTTGAAAATAATACGGCAATTAAGTTGAACCCGTTGCCTTGGTTACGCGCAGCCCCCATTTCGATTAAAACTCGAAAATCGGTTACCGCGCATTCAAGGTCGACCGTCATGGTAGTTCAACTCGTGTGCCTAGGATTATATCTGCTTTTGTTCCATTTTACTTTGCGCAACACGTTTTTTCTTCTATTCTGTCTTGTCGGCCGTCATGATATCACTGAATCTCTTTCCTTTCATATCACTACTCAGATAATTCGTCCATATTTTCTTTAGCCTCCCTCTCCCTCTCTATTCGTCCACTGGCACCACTTTCAAATTTCCTTGAACTTGAATATACTCATTCTCACTTTATATATTCTGTATTTTCTATATATTCTCATCTCATCTCAACTTCAGTCGTCTTTTTTACAGTTCAAAAATCGAAACCATACAGTATTACAAGCCATCATGGACTTGTAGATTGAACCCTTTGACATGAGGGGCATACGAAGGTCTACAATGTTCCAGTGACATTTTATAATTTCATATATCCTGAGTTGATGGATCTCTCTGAACAAAGAAGATTGTCCAAAATGCAAAATATCAGCGATTGATAAATATACCTTTCTGATCTTACACATTTCAAAACAATAGAAATACAAAACATAGAAGTTAATTTTATAATATCTTATATATTTATTTTAGAATTTATGCAAAAAAAAGACAATACATAATAAACAAAAGTACAAAGGTACTGTTTCATGACGAAACCAACGAACGATCAACTACCTGGCAGTGCGAATTCGAATACAATGAAGTTGACCTAAGACAAAGCAATGGTGCTTGGCGAAGCAAAACCCAATTACAACATGATCTTTAAATAAAGCAAACAAACAAACTCTTTGAAAGCAGTGCTGGCCAAGTGGTAACGGCCCAGACTTACGAGTTGTAGGTCGTGGGTTCTAACCCAGCCAAGCGCATTACTTTGCGCATTACTGGGCCCGCGTGGTAGATTGTAGCCCATTCTCTCTCCTAGAAATGAGGCCTGAGTCCCAGCAGTGGGAACATTATAAGGTTGATACTATACTTTGAATAAAGAAGCTCAAATACTACTCGTAGCATGACTTGTCAGTTACCGCAACAACACACACTTTGACCAGGCGCATTACTCTGTATAATTTTTTTCATCACGACGACGATCATCATCAAAACGGTGAAGGAAAACACCGTACGGAATCCGGCATTTCCTAAAACCAAACATTCGAAGATATGTGACATCCACCAACCCGCAATGGGCCCGAGTGGTGAATTACGGTCCATTCCCTCTCCTAGAGAGAAGGCCTGAGTTCCAGCAGTGGGAACATTACAAGGCTGATGGTATGCTATGCTATGTGGACTGGTTGCGAAGTTTTGTTATTATATTATTAGTTCAGATTGTGAGTCTTCATCAAAGCAATTAAACACACCAAATGAATACACATTATCTGTGTAGGTACTCTAATTCCTCGTTACCTCAAAGTTTAATAAATTCATCTCATGGATTCCTGAAGCCTCTGAAATATAGAGACCTTAAAAGGGTTCGTCTGGGAGCAATTTCCGGTCACAAAAATATTCATACATTCTTGGAGGCCTCTAAAACGTAGAAGGGTGCCTTTAAAACGTACTTACAGATGCAATGAAAGCAATTTAGAAGGTAATTGGAATCTCTCATCTTCGGTAAAAGGATTTTATTTATCTATTTTGGTGAAGAAATTTTTGCTACGATGTGGTGTGGTGCTGTGAAATAAGTATGTGATTGTGTGTGTATGTATATGTATGTAGAAGTTTTAACTTACATTTTCTTTTAGTCTTTTGAATACCGTAATTAGAGACACAATAGAAAGACAATAGGTGTGCGAACGCCGGCGTTCGCTTGGGACTAAAGCAACTACAGCACTAAAAACGCGTTTTAGTAAAAGGCAGTTATAGCAGGTCAAGGTTACAAGGTCAAAGTCAAAACCAATCCGAGTCCAATTTAATAATGCGTTTAGGGTGCTGATGGGGCTGCAGGGATTCTGTAGTGCATCAGAGATGTTAGCGGAACATCAACTGGATTTTTTTTTACGCTACGACGCGTAAAAGAAGCGCATCCGTGGTGCACAGAGTGCGGGGCAGCGCCAATAGCATTCTCAGCATGATCGCTATTCAGCTGGACTGTGGTTACACCAATCACTGTTCCACCATTTGTCATGGAATGTCGCAGTAGTGGTTGTTGTTCTTGTTACATGTTTTGTTGTGGGTAGTTTTAAGTATTAATAAGACTAGTCTAAGAACATTGTTTGAAATAAACTATTCTGATTCTGATTCTGTTACTAACAAATTGGATAACATGGTCTGAAATAAAGTATTTATTATTATTAAAGTACCTCAGAGAGATGTCAGTAAATCGAAGGGTCAGCATGGCCGATGCCCGGTCGGGAGGTTCCCTTAACTGAAATTACCACGAGGTAATTTACTCTCAGTATAATATCATATAGGCGAAAATTTTGGGAGTGCGTATACACACACTCATTTGTTACTTTTTCACGCCCGAACGGTTGTACGGATATTGATGAAACATGGTATACCGGTAGACCAAGTCCTGAAATAGTACACAGGATACTTTTTGTCCCGGGAATTTGTTCCGTAGGGATAATTTTCTAATGTAGTTACAATAAGTAATGCGTTTCGCCACGTTATTTAAACCACGTACATCTAAGGATCAGTCCAACAATTTGCCTACCGCGGTCTTCCCGTCCGATAATAATTTGGGTGTTTTCAAGGCTGGAGTGAATAGGCTCTTAATAAACTAGTGCGCCTCACCATCAACGATTGCATCTCTGCTTACCAACAGGTGTGATTGCAGTCAAGCACTTGTCTATATCAAATAAAAAAATAACGTACTAATCACTTAGATATATTTTCAAACAGCTTGAATGAATTATAACGATTTATTCAAGCCAGCACCAACAGTTCTTGATTAATTTGATTATTTCTGTTATAAATTACCTTACTCTGTTTTGCTTTTGCTTTCGCACTGTGAAGAATGATTTAATGTTTTACAATTTAATATGACATACAATTTGAACAAATTTTATCATTGGTTCTAATTTTAATTTATGTGTCTACTCAAACTTGATTTGTTTGTTTTTAAAATTTAATTTATATTCTTTTTATTGCTACTAAAATGTAATTGATCTCACTCAATGTATTGTATTTTAATTCAACTCAGTTCTAGTCACTAATTGAACTTACTGACATTAAAAAATAATTTTGAATTTATTTCGGGTGATATAAAATACATATTACGTCATCAAACTTCAGATTTATTATTAGAAAATTAAATTTAATAATTACAGTAAATTTGAGAGAAAGAAAGAAAGAAAATAAGTTTATTCTACTTAAAATATTCTATTTGCAAGTTTTAGTGATACAAAAAACCTGTTTTATAACTAAACCATGTGCTGCTTAGTCTGCTGATTACTCTGGAAATCTGCAAATTAACTAGTTAATCTAAACATGCATATGCAGATTAACTATTTAACTAGTTAATCGTATAACATATGTATATACATTTAAATATATAAAACAATAACCGTGCACGTGTTCACTACATTGTTTTCCGGGAAATCTCTACCCTTTCCTAAAAACCTCTTCGAAATTGATAGTCAAGGAAAACCCATAAACATTTCTACGCTCCATGTCGTGAGTTGGTTAGTAATAAATTCTAAGTAAACGATTGGAAGCATTTCTGGGTCACCCATAAACCCCAAGTTTTTCTCATAGTTAATTTTATAACTTGCTTCTTGTCAACTTCCTTCCCAAAAATATTGTTATTTCGGTGCGTTTAAGAACAAACTGCGGAGTCAGTGGCGTAGCTAGGTAACCAATTGCCCTGGAGCAGAAAAATCTGGGGCCCCTTATTTTACGTGAGAAATCTTCAAATAATTAATCCTGCTCAGGGTGGAGTCGGTAGAAGTTTCAGACTTTCATTGACTAAAATGAATTGCCATGATTAAAGTAGTAAGTTAGGCTGTGCCGTGACTCGTTCAACGAAGAAGGGTAAAAATACTCAGACGTCCACTTTTGAACATAGGCCTCCCCGAGTGTCCCCACAATGAACGGTCCTGTGCATCTCACTTCCATCAGATTTCCGCAAACCTTGCTAGAGGTCATCGGTCCACTTTGCAGGAAGCCTTCCAACACAGCGTCTTCCGGTACGCGGTCGCAACTCTAGAACCTTTCAGTCCCAATGGCCACCTGTTCTGCGAGCAATGTGCACTGCCCATTGCTACTTATGTTTGGTGATTCTTCGTGCTATGTCGGCTACCTTGGTTCTCTTGCGGATATCTTCATTTGTGATTCGATCAAGCAAAGAAACTCCGAGTATAACCCTTTCTATTGCATTCTTATGAGGCCTACTGTGAGCAACCACGTTTTGGAGCCATTCACTAGCATCATAGATTTTCGTCCCGAGACACTGTGGTCAGTTGGACGAAAAGATACCGCGCAGCTTCCCGAACGCCGCCCAGCCGAGTCGAATTCGACAGTCGACCTCTTTCTCGAAATTAGATCTACCCAACTGGACTGTCTGTCCGAGGTAAATGTAATCTTCAACAACTACGAGTGTTGAGTCTTCGATCTTGATAGGAATGGATGCTACATGGGTGTTTATCATGATGTTTGTTTTAAGTTCCACTTTTTCGGAAGCCCTACTGTAAAACTCAGTTGACCATTGACTGAAACCTATAATAGATATTGTATGAAGTACTGAAATTTGACACAATACGAAATCTATCGCGTCTACTGAAACTTGTAGTAGTAGATTGGCAGACGGCGGTCGTTGGGCGGTGCGGGACGCGTGAACAGACTGGCGTCCGGCGAAAACAAGCTGATCTCCAGCTGTACCCGCTCCTCTCGTTCACTCCTGCCGGCGGGATATTGAAGGCAGTGGTATCAACAATTGCCATCCATTTTATTCAGATTTCGGAGGTGGGGAAATTTTTCGTTATTTCAATAAGAGATTTGCTAATCCAGTTCTGTGGTCCCCTCGAGCTTAGGGGCCCCGGGGTCCTCCAACTAGCCCTTTGGAAGCTACGCCATTGTACAGGATCCATACCAAATAAATGTGAAAGTTACTCTATCTGACTTTTTTTTACGTTATCACACCGGTGAACCAATTCTTATGAATTTTGGTAGAGAATGACTGAAATAATTGGAAGTACGTTCGATTAGGATAATTTTTGATCTTCACGCAGACAAACAATTCTTTGTTATTATTACTCACAAAAGAGATTTTTTTATTGGAGCCAAAGGGCGTATAAAGTCGCGTGCTGTCACTGTCCAAACAATATCGAAAAAAGGGCCATTTTATGTTCATTTTTTTTAAATGGGTAATATTCAAATAAACCTTTACGATCTTGGTGGAGCAAGATAGATCTGAGTGTCAAGCTTTGCCCATTACCATAACTGAAAGCTGAAATACGTTCAGTGTTGGACAAAGACCTCCCTGAGTGTCGCCACAATGAACAGTTCGATTCCCACTCGAAAAAATATTTATATCACCTACAGATAGGTATTTCAGGCCTGAGTTTACATATTTGTGAACTCATCTAAGATAAAAGAGTAATTCCTAGAGTGAGGGAAAGTCTTTTTAGGATTCCATACCACAAAAGGAAAAAACGGAACCTTATAGGATCACACTGTCTGTCTGTCTTTCTGTCAAAACCCTTTTTCACGGGAAAACGTTGAGTTATCGAGTTGAAATTGAAAGAAAAATTGAAGCAATGAAAAATTCAAACTTCTAAGTTAAAGAAAAAAAGATACGGCCGTTTATGTCGCAAAAAAACGTATATTTTTCCACTCTCGAGGAAATCAAAATTCATATGGTACTTCCAGTTGAATATTGTAAATTGGTATAACGGAAGCTTTTATAGATCACATTTAGAAATAAATCTAAAAGTAGTAAAGTTGTTGTTACGTTACAAAAAAGATAAACTTTTTTTGCGATTCCGAAAAATCTTCGATACTTCATTCGGAAATCGAAATAGATAAATTGGATTCGGAACCCTCAGTCGCTCGCACTTGCCTAGTTTCTATTTCTACCTTATCAAAATACATCTAGGTTCTACATCATTATAAGCAAGCTCAAGTCTTAATTGGAAGACAGTCTCTATAATATCGTACACAAACAAGTAACACCTGCTCAAATTTCCTCATCCTTTTCACAAGAAAACTAGACTAGACGAGAGACGACAAGCTAACATCGTTACTGCAAAGACGCTACGAATAATAGCTTCATAATAAAATTAATAGAACCCATTTCTGTCCCATTTTCTCTAATACAAGTTCGTCCTAATGTTTTTCTTAATACAACTACGACTTTCGTTATTGCTTACATATTTTTTCGAAGTCAAAACGTGAGCAGAAAATGTGATTCCTCAATGATGCTAAGAAACTCTTTTATGATTTGGGGAAGTTTTTTTGGTCAACTATTGGTTTATTGGACTCTGTTTATGCCTGAAATGGTCTGATTTTGATTGTATTTTTGAATGTAATATTTTGTAGATATTTATTTGCTTACTTGCTTTAACATAACGCGGCCAAAGGCCAATTACTTTAGTTAAGGACATGGTTTTGAAAATTATACTCAAAATAATATAATCGAATCGACCCTCCGCGGGATTAAAACGACCAAAATGTAAAGGGTGTATAATTCTATACCATCGGATATAATTTTCTGGAAGATAGAAGAAAAAATGATCAAATCATTAATATGTGTAAAATATTTCACGGGAAAATAGATGCTCCTGAACTGCTCAGCGAGCTTTGCTAACTGTTTGCTCCGAATATTAGTATATTATATAGCCGTAATCGGAAGCATCGACTATTTGCTGTTTCTGGGAGTCATACCGTCGCCCGAGCCCAGTCTACTCTTCCTCGTGCTTTCTCCGCGCTCAACGTTTTCATTGATACTAAACTTGATTGTGACATGTTTGCGGATGAATGGAAGCACATCTTGTCTATCGGTGTATCAAATTTAACGGAGATTTAACGGTGTATGGATGAATTTTTTAAGTACCGAGCACCAGCTTGTCTTCACTTCGGTTTCGGTTAATCACTCGGAATGTACAGTTAGATTTACATAGTTTTATTGAATTTGATGATATTAATTCTGAGGCCCTGCTTGATGAAATATAGGCCATTAACCTAATTCCACAGAAGATACTAACTGTTAAGCACAATTGATTCTATTATTTAGTTGTTATTTACGTATAAGTAGCTTATGAGCAATTGTGTGTACATGTTTTACGTGCTTTTTTGTTTTAGTATTTTCTTATTACTTGTATCACAGCGCTTATTTCAGAACTCCTTCAAAATCGTTTGACTTGGTTTTATGAAATTTTTGTATGAGAATAAGAATGAGAATGAGAGCAGTGGTGGCCGAGTGTTAATGGCTCCGACTTACGAATTGCAGGTCGCGGGTTTAAATCCAGCCAGGTGCATTACTTTGTGTAATTTATTTCATCAGGACTGTTCTCAAAACGGTAAAGGTAAACATCGTGCGGAAACCAGCATGTCCTAGAATCAAAAATTTGATGACATGTGACATCCACCAATCCGCACTGGGACCGCTTGGTAGTTTACAGCCCATTCCCTCTCATAGTGAGGAGGTCCGAGTCCCAGCAGTGGGAATATGAGGCTGATGCTATGCTATATCTTATGCTATGAGAATAAGTCGTAAGCTATTGGTATTTTATACCCATCTACAACCACCCACTATTTTATCCTTTAACCATTTGTATAGTAGAACATCATTTTGTTGCAAAAAGATTGCATAGCTAAATCTAGTGACAATGATGTTAAATAATAGGCAACTTATTCGCAATTTTTAAACAAATGCATTATCTAGCATATAATATTTATCCTAATCAAATAATTTAGGAAGGTACTTCTTGTATTGGATCTCGTACTATTAACCTGACATCAAATAAACACGTTTTATTTGTCTTTCTTTCTCAGGGTAAATATATATTACCACTCTTTTTTTGCTTTTTCTAAGGAAGTACACTGATTAGACTATTTTTAGCTCTACGATTATGAGGGTTACACGTAGAAATATCCTGCACCTTGTAACCCATTTATTTAGATAAAAGTGTCATTATTGTGTAAGCTTTGTTTTTGTTTTGTTTCTTGCATGAGATGGATATTTTGCGTTGGCAATTTTAGAGCTTTTTTTTTCGCCAAAATGCAGTTATTTTTTTTTGGTCACGTCGACATGGAAGTCTTTTTAACTGTCAAGCCCCAAGAGCACACCGATGTCCGCACACCTATTGTCTTACAATTGTGTCTTTAATTATGGTATTCAAAAGGTTAATGTTACTTTTTGTTACTTTTAGTAAATTTATGTTACTTTTTATATCGAATCATATATAAGTCATTGATCAATCTCTAAACCTTTCACCCCAGAGCCTAGTAGGTCCATATGTTCTTTCACCCTCTTAACATACCAGTGAATATTACTTGCTTTCGGTTTTATTAAACACTTTTATGACATCATAAAATACACACAATGGACTGTGAAAAGTTCTCTGAAACTTTGATTAACAGTTTTTCCAATTCCCTGGACTTGCCAATGTATATGCGGGCTCCGTACTACATTTTTATAACCAAACCGACCATGAGCCCGATGTCATAAACTGCAAACTGCAAATTGAATATTCAATGGTTCGTCATTTCTCGAGTTTATTCGATTGAATAGAAGTGTCCCAAATGAATAGAAAGTTCTCAATGGCGACATTTTTTATTTATTTTTAATGGTAGTGGGTAACCTATTCGACATATGTACATTATTGTAAAATAGAATAGAATAAACTTAATTGTACACTGAAATTGTAACAATTTTATAGAAACTTAAATCTATGGGTATAATGGTGATCTTATCGCTGGTGGCGATATCTACCAACTTTAGGGTAGATTATAAGAACGTAAACTAAAAAAGGGAATAGTCTACGGTATACTGCTAGCAAATATTAATCAAACAAACACATACCTATACAAAAAATAAATAATTGAAATTCGTTTATTTGTCACCTCAAAGGCACACAAAAAGAACAATAATTATTTACGTACAACACAATTATTATTACAAGAATTTACTATTTAGACAATTATTATTTCTCCTTTCGCAGGTCTGCTGTAAGAAATTTATTTTTGAAATAAGCAGTACCTTTGTAAAATTTCATTATAATGTATCTTCTGTTTATAATATATGACTATGTTTGTATTTATGTACTTATATAGATATATCTAGGTTCAGTAGGTATTATTTGTAATTTAAAATCACCCACTGGATCCCACCCTCTATTGTAATTTTTCTCTATTTCTCTTTGCTAGATGAAAACTCCACTTTGAGGTAGAGTCGCTTATAGGTACATGAAATCCGATAACCACTTATATTATAAGTTTTTATGGTGTACAATAAGAAATTAAAAATTAAGAATCACTCTACGTAACCAACGGAATATTAATAAAGCGTACTTCACAATTCAAAGAAATTCTCACGCACACACTTAATGTTCTCGTGAATGCGAACATTTCATCATCCCTTTATTACCCTATACACGCAGCCATATTTGTAATACGCCATTATTATTAAAATTAACTGTAGGAACAATTTCTTACATCTGGTGGTATATATTAACATGCGCCCCATCGGTCGGATAGACGATCGCTAATGGAAAATTTATTGTGAATGTAATATAGCGAAATTCCTGACATTCTGGGTGAATTGTCTCGATTGGGAGCTCCTTAAATTCGGTTGGTGAGCGTACTGATAAAACGAGCGTTTTGTGAAGTATTTTGAGATAGGAATTCGGTTTTGAATAAAATTGGTAACTTATATTAGCTTATTTTTATTTATTTACAGTCTTGCCCCAGATCACTATCTCAACTGCTGTCCTATCCAAATTACAATCGTTTCGTTTAGCGCGAACGTTTGGAGGTCCAGTTCTTTAGCCCCAAATTGTTCTGACGTCACCTCAATGCTCAAGCAAGTGTTCAAGCGTTCACGCTAAACGAAACAATTGTAAACAGGCTACCCCGGGCTGAGGGCTTAGCTAAGTCGATGAAATCTACAATCGTTAACGCTTGTAGAAAAACTTCAAATGTATGGGAATGACGTCATCTCAACGCTCAGTCACGTGGCCAGAACAAAGGAAAGGCGATCGACAAAAGAGAAACGAAACGGTCTTAACTTGGCTAGGCCTGCTGATGGTAAGCGATGATGTGATTGACATATGATAGAGCTTGCTTAAAAATAACCTATTCACTCTTGTCTTAAAAACCCCTTAATTGTAGCTATCGGAAACATAGACTCCGGCAGGGAGGTTCTTGGCTACTATGCTGCGTGTCGCGGGTTTGATTCCTGCGTCGAACAAATATTTCTATGGACTACAGCTGATAGTGTTCTGGGTCTAAGTGCCTTGTTTAAGTAAGTTTACACACGATACAAGAATAATTCCTAGTATGGGGCAAAGTTTCATAAAAAAATAATGAAAAGATTTTTAATATGGTTTATTTGTTCTGTGTTTCGCTATAATTTATCTATAATATGTATTGATTTAGAAATATATAAATGTTTGTCAGTTGTCAAAAAAGCTCTGCTTAGTTTGAGACTAGATGTCGTTGTGTAAAAATTATAAAAAAATATCAGTTTCCTACTGAAATAAAAAGAAGCATTAGGGTGTTTTAACATCGTGCGGATTTCATCAAGCATGCGGAATAGTTTCGCATGCGGAGCTGCTGCCTAATATTATGCCCTGCATCACGCATGCTTATTTATTTATTTATTTAAACTTCATGCAATATAAAGGTACAAAGGCTGACTTAATGCCTGAGGCATTCTCTACCAGTCAACCAAGGGTAGTGAAGAGAAAACATGGCAGGTGCATAAAAAACAAAACAAAAGATTAATAAGAAAACAAGGGTACAAATGTATACAAATTCCACGCATTATAATAAAAATACTTGTATGAAAAGGACATTTACGGGGGTTCTGCACGATATTAAAAACTCCTTTAAATTGTAATATCAGAACGTCTAAAAATTCATATTTGATGTCATTCGTGAGTTTACCGTATCAAAAAGAAAAAAAAAATTAACTGAAAAGTCTCCTTTTCCGTACAGAAAACTTGTTCATTCCTACCTATTGCAGTGCACATTACTCAAGATTAAACATTTTTTCTGCACTCAACGAGATAACTTCGAAACATTTTCTACGCTTTATATTTGATTTGAAAAGCGCCTTCAGCAGTTCTGAACGAACCCAGCCTTAAACTTTGAATCCAGGTAATGAACTATTTCCACAAACTTTAGACTTTAATGTTTTTCGCTAACACGAAGTAACTGGCTGACCAATTTGGTATCTTTTCTATATTTTCGAGCATGAAATTTGATTTAGAGACCGCGGTGTCGCATGGTCTGGCTTCAGAGTTTGAATTTAAAACTAGCAGCGTATTAAATCGGTTTTTACATACTTTTACATACTGCCTTTGACTTTTATAAGCCTTTTATTTGTTTGTTTATTTTCAAAAGAAGTGTTTTTACGATCATTACCTTTTCAAACATCTGAACGGTTTTTTTGAAAAGCCAATGCAAACTATTGCATATTTTACTTTTTTTTGAAACCTAGGTTATAACTATGTTGGAGGACTATACGAGAATCAATAGCAAAATAAGCCAGCCCCCCTAGCCAAGTTACAATCGTTTCGTTTTGCGTTAACGCTTGGAGTTGGCCACGCCCCCAAATTTTTTGTTTGAATAAACGAATTGGGGACGTGTCCAACTCCAAGCATTAACGCAAAACGAAACGATTGTAACTTGGCTAGGAGGGCAGGTCCATAAACCGTAACCGAACGAAGATACGTATAGAAGAAGCATTGCTAGTTTTATACGTAATATGTTGAGGTTTCTATTGATTTAATAGTTTAAGGTGATTATTACTGTTATATTTTTTCACACACGCAGTTTGTAAAACTGAAAATAGTAAAAAAAATACTAGTGATAAACGAATCGAAAAGATACGCGTCAGTGTTGCAATAGTGATTGACAATATTTATTCACAATCCAAAATCCAAAATAACGCCTAATATATAAAACTATAGCAATCTACTAAATAGTCTCTAACTTCGTTAGGTTGCGGTTGGTATATATTTTTCTTTTATTATAATTCTTTTTGCTATTAATTTCTCATACAGTCCTTTAAGAAATGGCCTAGGTATCACTTTGGGCGACAAGAAAAAAAATATAATCAGAATCAGAATAGTTTATTTCAAATAGACCAATTACAGGCACTTTTGAATTGTCAAAATGTCGGTCAGTCCAAAAAAGTGAAGCTAAATTGCACGTTCCAAAGCGTAGATCTCTATGGAGAAGAACGTGCAAGATAGATATGCCAGCAATGTATGGCAAAAGTTTAATTTCAATTTTTTACCTACACGGGGAGTCTTTAATATCTTTGAAATAGTACAAAGGATACTTTTTATAATCCATTGGCAGTAAAGCTTGACGTTTGACGGTTGGCACAGTAATTGAGTGATTCACTGCTGCGCTACGAGTCAAAAGTTCGTTTCGGAACAAATATTTGTATGGTCTATAGATAGGTGTTCTGGGCTGAATGTCTTGTATATTTGAGTTTACATTGTTATGATAAACCTTGAGTTATTATTGTGATAAGATTATTAATGTTAAAAGGTACGATGGGGTTAGCATATCTGGTCAGATAAAAACCTTAAAATAAATAAAGAAAAAAAAACGAGTTATTATTACTAGAGTCCTTATCGTACTTAAAAAAAAATCATCGAAACCCAAGCTGTTTTATAGGGTTCCGTATCTCAAAAAGAAAAAACTGAACCTCGGGGATGCGTCGAGGTATTAAATTCAAATTAAAACTATATACTCAGGTCTACGGTCTCTTGAAGCTGTAAAAAAATCAAGCTTCTAAGTTAACGAAAAAAGAATCAAAATTCATAGAGCACTTCCCGTTGAATCTTGAAATTTGTAATGAAACAAGGTCTAATAGCACAACTATAGGAATAAATCTAAAACTGTTTTGTAGATAAATCACAAAAAAAAAATATTCTTATTCTTATTCTTATTCTTTATTGTACATACAGTTTTAATAAAACAATAAAAGGTCAGTGGATGTACATAGGCGAGCTTAACCCATAATTGGGTTTTCTTACAGCAAACCGAATACATAAAAAATGAGAAAGAAACCTTACCGATTCGAAAAATCTCCGAGACTCGATTCGCAAATTGAACTATTAACGTAAATAAGTTAGCCTGTATGGAACCCTCAGTGCACGAGGCAGACTCGCACTTGCCCAGTTTTTATTAAAAGACATATATATGCTGACTCCGTTTAGGTTCCCTCATAACATCGGGTACACACAGGATTCACGGAGGAATATCCAATTATACGTAGCGTTAGTGATACATAAGAATATTCCCTTTACCTTTTCTACACGTTAATGATATACTAAAATGATATATGAAACAGGACATATAACTGCGGAGGTGAGGCTGAAGGAATATATATTTTAATAATGCTGATAGTATTGCCGCGTGTGTGTTTGATGAGAAGAAAGAAAGTAAATCTATTTATTTACGCAAAAATAGAAAATTTCTAAAAAGTTTTTTTTTGGTAGGTGGGAAATCATCTAATGACTTATCTCGCTCTAGTGTAGAGCGAGAAGGCGTGTCAGACTTTTACTGAATAAAAGTTCAGGTTAGTTATGCGCTCCAAAGCCACGATCATTTATTCAAAAAACTTCCCCGTGGCATTAAAATATGACTGACGAATAAAAACTCAACATATTTTAGAAAAGAAGGGATATTATTGTCGCCGTGGGATTAAATACGAAAGAGGTAACTTTATAATCTGTGAAAAGAAAACACTACGCTTTTTAAAATTTTATTACCACAACTTGTTTATATTTGCGTATTCCACTTTCCAATTTGAATATGTTTTCAGATGCATTATAATATTTTATAAACATTTCTGTTTGCGCAGTTTAAGTAAAAGATAGCGTATTATTTCAAATTTGGCTGGTGCAGTGGGTATGAATTACCGCGTGATTGACGAGCCGTAGGAGACAATAGGCTCAAAATAGATAGGCACAGAAGTTAATCTCGTGTGTACTTCACTTTTTATACCTACGCTCGGTGGTTGCTAGAAAAAGTACTCTGTGATCTAGCACTGGTTTAGCACGGTTTAGTCCCGTACAAGATATCGTGTCCGTGAGCAGTGTCTATGTGTGCGTTGCTGGAGCGCGCTTTGTATGTAGATGGTCTTATGTACTATCTTTCTTTTGTGCAATAGGTCAGAACGAAAGAACGTGCCATAAAAAGAAGGTTGCCACAATACCAGGCCCTCAATTCTGCTATTACAATGGTGTCAAAATCGTCTATCATTGATTTCATCATGGTTGATTTTGACAAGTTTGGTAATCTACTAATACTCGTATAATGGCGTCACTATGACTTGACTTAACTTGACCTTGGAAAGAAATGGTAATCTCGTACATAATGACAAATGCATTTCTGTCTTATGGGGTAATCTGCTAAAATTTTGTGTTCCTTTGATTAGTGACTTACCATTAGATTTGTCTGAATACCAGGGGCCCAACCCCTGGTTAGTCTCGGCCACAGCTTAGCACGTACGATGTCACTATTTACAAGACACACACACTAAATTTCACTCCGATTTCGGAACTTTGATTGCTGACGCAACGCAAACAGGATCACACAAACGACGGCGACGCCATTAAATTTGCAGGGTACATACAGATCTATCATACCACAAACAATTACGCGGGTAGTTGCACTAGCATGATCTCACTTGTGTGAGCGACAGTATACTCCTTCTCGCTCACACAAGTGCGACAGGAAAGGGATGGATAGGAATGCAAGACTTAGTCGAAAAACATGAATTTATCGCTATATAATTAATCAGCGTCACCAATCTAAACGCCGTTAGATGATGCACAGGTGGTTTAATCATCATCATTATCACTTAAAAAAAAAAAAAACTTAGCAGAAGTTCACTATTGTTTTATTGTTTGACTGGCATGTTGGTCTAGTGGTTAGTGGCCCTGACTGCTATGCCGGAGGTCATGGGTTCGATTTGCACCCAGGACAAATGTTTAGGTGATGAGCACGATCATTTTTTCTGAGTCTGGCTGTAATTTATCTATAATATGTAGGTATGTGTGTTTATCAGTTATCAAGTACTCATAACACAAGCTCTGCTTAGTTGTGGAATATATTATTATATTATTGTTAGTGAAATACTAGTATCTGTTAAAAATACAGTTAGCAATGATGTCTATAAATGGATCAAAGGATTTATAAACGAAAATAAAACCAAATAAATTCACACACGGTTTCTGTAACCAGAGTAATTTATCGTGACAATTGAAACAACGGGTGGTCAACACACCGCAGACAAATTGTAGTTTTCAACGTTTTACAGTTGAAAATAAAACAGGACACGTACGTTTTTACATTGAAATGGACACGTGTTCAAGTAAGTATTTGTGGGTTTTTTGTTAAAGCAGTATATATATGAGAGTATATGTTTGGGAAATACATAACTTACTCCAATGTTGTTTGAGGGTTTATAAATTTTAATAAACGATTTTAACAATGAAAAATATTTAAGCACAGTAATAGGGGCTAATCAGTAAGTTATTTTTTTTTTAGAAGTGAAAATACGCTGGCCGGTGCGCACGGGTTTTGACAGTTAGTTGACACCTGACGTCGATGACATTGACAGCAACACATTAACGACCCGCGGCGCCAACAAATAAACAAATATTTGATAAGGTTTTATTTAGATATTAATAATACTTTATACTTAGTAAACTTTTTCATAGATAAGTGAAAAAAAATTGTTATTCGTAACGTACTGTTCGCATTCATATGTATTTTAGCTTTATATGCAAATAGTACACCACTAACTACCTGTTTATTGTCTCTGTCATAACTTTTTTTAATTATATACCAGTGCTTGACTGCGATCCCACCTGATGGTAAGCAGTGATGCAATCGAGACTGCCCATTGTTACACTATATTCATTTTAGGCTCATACTGTAATTTTCTATGGTGTACAACTTAAATTAAAACAGCGGATGACATGTGACTCGCCTCTAACACGTGGACCGTTGAAATCAGGCCCGTCGCCTAATTGCGGTTATCTCTATCCTTGTCTTTCAGTGGCTATAGGCTTGCGACTGTGATGACACTGATCATAGATGTGTGAGTTTCGAGTCCAGGTTTTCTGATTATAATTTTAGCGCGTAACGTAACTTCCCTTATAATATAATATTGATATTATCAATGGTGTACGATTATTAAAGACTGTCTATATTTCTCCTCACGTAGGTGTTTTGGATAAAATCAACTGAACTAATTGTAACACCACGCCATGAGTCCCCAAGTCGTCGACGGCGCGTTCTGTTCCCGCGCGCCTCAAGGAGCTGTCAGCACACCGAAGAGGCCCAGCTTGCTAACTGCAGGCAGGCAGGGTCGAAGCCTACTGGGGTCATGCGTTAATTTCCGAAAGGAATGCCCGGCCCCGGCACGATAGGCTACGAAGGAACGGGGTAGGTTTTTAGTCAGTGAGAGTCTGACACTACTTCCCGCTCCGCCCAAGGGCGGGATTTGTCATTGGATGATTTTACCTACCATAAAAAAAACCACGCCATGAGTCCAGTCCAGTCCATGCCAAGCCAAGCCAAAGCCAAAGACATGCCATGCCAAGGCAACGCCACCTTACGTCAATTTGGAGCCAAAGTCATAACCAAATTGTCAGCCAAGCCAACCAGCCAGTGCCTGTTGGAGAAGCCACATTCAATGACCAAAGAGTATATACTTGGATCGCACAGTTTTGTTCTCTTGCTTTGTTGTGACATATACCCACTTGACAGATAAGAAACGCTGAAAAACCATAAAACGAATGCCAATAAATAATCCGTTTCATAATTCAATTATTTTTATCCGCAATACAACACTTACTTTCATAGT
Source organism: Leucania comma (assembly GCA_958295575.1). Lineage (NCBI taxonomy): Eukaryota > Metazoa > Arthropoda > Insecta > Lepidoptera > Noctuidae > Leucania > Leucania comma. The sequence continues at coordinate 22,547,445 of OY282468.1, forward strand.
AATACTAAACACAGAATTTCAAAATCAATATTGCCTTTTTTAAACTAAAAATGAATCTGCAAATTATGAAATAAGTACCTACCAACTCAAGATTTCAAAATTACATTTTCTTACAAACAAGATGCGACCAAATTTTTAATTAGTAGGTAATTTAATCATTTAGATTACGTCTTAATTAGCAAAGTTGTGTTATTAATTTTGAGAACTTATTAAAAACGATGTTGAGAAAAATGGAAAAGTTATTTTTATTACGGAAGTTTTGAGAAGGGTATCTAAGCGTATTAAATATTTTTACAACCTTATATTTAGTACATGCGAAACCTGAATATAGTTTGTTCAAAATCAGTAACTGAATCGATTCCAATAATTTTACACCATGCTATATTTTTTCCTAAAAATATTTTAAAAGGGTCACAAGTTGGACACCACCAACACTAAGTACAATACAGGTTACGACAGGTCATCGCGGGCATTAGGCGACAGCGCTCAGCTGGGTGCGGAGTAAAACAACCCCGCAGTCGCCCGTATGGCCCCGTGACCATATGTTTGTGTGAACAACAAGGTAACATAACAAGCTAATAACTTTGCCATTTTCCTTGATACAGTTATGAAATTTTGTGCAGTTTCTTTACATAAAAATACTAGATCTTTTTATATAATAATACATAAATGTCGCTTTTCTGTACGTATGTTTGTCACCTAACTCCTCTGACTGATTTGAATGAAACTTTACGTCTACAATTTGCCTGCTCCGATCTTCCCGTCCGATTATAACTTAGTTGTCTTCAAGGCTAGACTGAATAGGGTCTTAATTAATAAATCAATGCAGTAGGCGACACTGCAATCGGGTGCTTAATTTTTTATTTCTGTCGAAAATCCTTCGGACACAACACGTTTACTGGGACCACTAGTACCTATATATTTACTGAATCAGTAACTGTTACAATAACTGACATCATTCCTGAATTCACCAATGGGTAAGGCGAAAGTTTACTACAATTTATTTATCTCAATCTACTCTCATCAATTGACCTTGAGAATTCTGGACCTTTGGAAGGCATACGAGGGGCCGAAGCCAACTCGCAGAGGCCCTTTAGACAATTTTTAAGGAACGTGATACCAACCGACGATTATCCCTGTTCGTGCTATTATTATCATCATAATTTCAACTAACAGACGTCCACGGCTAGACATAGACTTCCAAGCATCATCACAACGACCAGTCCTGTGCATGTCGCATCCGTCTGTTCCTAAGACTCTCATTAGGGCATCGGTCTACCTTGTGGGAAGCCTCCCAACTCTACGTTCAACCTTTCGCCCCAACAACCATGTGTTCTATGAACAACGAGCCCTGTCCACTGCCATTTAAGTTTGTTAGTTCTTTTACCGAAATGTATTCCACGGAAACAGCAGAAAATAGCTAGTATTATATAAATGTATAATTTGATATATTCATTATAGTTATATTATGTTTACGAGTCATGTATCGTACATAGCTCTCGCGTATTGCAGTTCAGCACTATTTCGTCGCTTTGCATAATATATTATATTGTAAAGCGACTGTATACAAATAGCATTCACAGACGGCTTTACTCATTAGCGATCATTCACGCTACATTCATATACATTTAATATGACAAGTTACGCAATAAATCAGATCTTCTTCGACTATCCGTGACTATTATTTCAAAGTAACATCCAAGATGTTTGCGACCAATTCAGCAGCGCATACAATATGCCTAATGTTTTATTTGCATATATAAATGTTATTATTTATTCATCTCAGGAGCCCGGGGTCCTAGACCTTTGGTGCGAGAGGTCGAAGGCCAACTCGTAAAAATCCTACACATACTTTTCATGAAACTTGGTACCAATAACCGATTGTTCCTGTACAGTGTACGCATTCTGCTAGTACACCCAAGAATCACCTCAGTAAATGGAAACCTGTTGTGACATATGCATTATTATTATTTAGTAAAGTACAAGTACATTAGCAGCCAAAGTTAGCAGCTATTAATTGATATGTGTTTCAAATAATTTGTAAAGATTTAGTCTGTCTGTCAACTGATTTTTGAAGCAGTTCTGTGTGCTAGCTTTCACAACAATATCTGGGAGCCTGTATCATGCTGATACGATGTTTTTTTTTTTTTTTTTAATTGATTCAAATGCTTTTTCTTGAATAAAATTCCCTATACTTGGAGAGTCCTCGTAAATTTTTATTGGCATTCAGTGTATAAAGGTTTTGAAGCCAGGGACATCGTAGTATTTCTTGAGTGTTTTATAAGTCTCAATAAGCCCATCCCTTTGTCTACGTTATTCCAGTGAGATAAGGTCAAGTTCTTTGTTACGCTATTCGTAGGATTGCGAATGGAACAGATCATTTTGGTTGACCTTCTTTGATCATTGTCAAGCAAAGTAATGTCTTTCTTAAAGTATGGGCCCCAAATGACATTAGCATATTATTCTGAGGGAGGTCTTATCTACATAAAACCTCTCATAGACTTACGTCTTATATAGTTTAATGAATGTTTTAGGTGACAGGCCTTTGAATGCCTTGCGGATAAGAAAAGTTTTGAATTTGTTCTTTTACGACATTGAATATAAATATGTGCTTCCCATTTTAGGTCGCTAGTCGGACATAATAACGTCTAGATCCTTTTTGACTCGTCAGATGAAAGTTATTGACGTCCCAGGTCATAACTTTGTTAAAGACTGTTTTTTTATAAGTAAGGTGGTATGTGATGGTATGGCATTTGTCGAAACTCAAAGTCCGTAACTAGTCTTGAGCGAACGATAATATTGTTTATTTTGCACATCGATTTTTCTTTAATTAAAACTAGACGAAGCCGGTGTTTCCTAACTGACTACCCTGAGAAAACCTCACTAGACAAAAATTAGAGTCCATTTGAATAATGCATTAAGTTTATTTTGTGTATCTTAGCATTGGACCTGGGAAAAATTTTTTAGGAATACCTAAAAAACTTTTTATCGTCTGCAAATAGCGGAAAAACCAAACCTAAGCGTATTTTGAGATCTTTCATTTATAGGATGAATATCAGCGGGCCAAGAAAAGATCCCTGCGGAACTCTGTTTATTATTATTAGCACTATAGGGGCTATAGAAAGAACGTCAAGAATCCGTACTCAGAATTTTCTTTTAGTAAGAAAAACACTTATCCAGGTTAATAGACTACCATGAACGCCTAAGTGTTCAAGTTTATGGATTAGAAGGTGCAAGGAGATGCGATCAAATGTTTCTAGAAAATCCAGATATATGACGTCCGTGCCGTGTGACTCCTTTTTTATGGTACTAACAAATCAATGGTGCTCCCTTACTATACTTTGCTGTTTTCGGAAGAAATTCTTGAATATAAGTCTTTAAAATTGCACTGTATATTACCGTAGGATTCTAACCTGTAATGTTATACATACAATATTTATTTATTTATATGCTGTATAAATAAATATTGTAAACAGTTGTGCAATACATGTGTTTCTGTTTTGTAAGTGATCAATTACCTTGTAACCTAATGCACTAATCCGTAATTTTGCTATTTACTACTAAAGACGGAAGCCATTGAAGTACAGATAATCTTTTCACAAGTTTTCGCTTGACTTAACTATTAACTACTCGAACATGAACGCCGACATTTCAAAAGAGATATTTATTATAAAAAAAAAAAAAAACTTTTATCTGATCTTTATTTTTTACTAGCTTCTGCCAGCTTTTTGTAGTTTGTGGTTGTGAGTGGATGTGTGGGAGAATGTAAACCGGGATACACGTGGCTAATTTGTAAGGGATCAAGATGCGCACATGATTTTTTTTTTTTTGTGTTCCATTGTTTTATTTATTTATTTGCATTTTTGTCACATGATAAAAGCGGCAAAAAATATGTAACCAGAATTTGAGTAACATATAAAAATGTTTTATTTTATTTCCGGCCACGAATATCCATTAAATTACACGGTATGCGCTAGATCCACTTAAAAATAAAATAGATTAAAACTAAACTTTTCAACGCAAACCAACAGTATATATATTGATAAAATCTATTTAGCTAAAATAAAATATTTACAGCAAAAAAAAAAAAAATACAAATACGAAAATGTTTTCACTTTCCGCTTTTTAACGTTGATTTTAACAACGTTGCGGTCAGACGCGATTAGGTTGTCCGACAAAAAATAATAAAGTGAACGTAACATTTTAAGTGAAAATCGACTGTTAGCAAATAATATTAAGGTTGAAATTCGTTTGGTGTAAAGTTTTCAGCTTGAACACCTTTGTCACGCGTGGCTCGTAGTACTTTATCTCATTTTGGCGAAGCTTAAATTCTTCACGCTCTAATAACCTAGCGTGTAACTTCGTGGAAAGTGCTATAACATTCATGGTGTTGGAAAATAACCTTTCGGTGTTTACAAAGGCCTATGTTGTTTTAGTATTTTTTTTTTTCTTCGTCCAGCGTTTGAGGGTTAAAAATAGTTCTGGTGTGTTTCACCTACGCCTGAAAGTGTTTTATAGTGTCTAAATTAGTTTGTACAAAGTTGAGTTTCATTCTCACCTGCGGTGTTGTGCTGGGCCTTTTGTAAAACGTTCCTTTGTGCAAAGTTCTTGAAATAGTTTTATAATTTTATTAAAAACGAGTTTTTAATGAAACCATTCTTATACCACGTTTTATTTCTTTTTTAACCCAAAGGTTGACTGGTAGAGAATGTCTTGTTGCACTAAAACCGCCTATGTACCACTAAACCTAGTGTATATGAAGTTTAAATAAATAATAAATAATAGCTGCTGGGGCTTCGCCCGCGTTTCGCCAAGGTAACATACTTCCTGGGTAAAAAATATCCTTTCTGCTATTCCATTATTTATATGGTCTATGATGTACCAAAATCCGTACAGCTGTTCGAGCGTAAAAAACTAACAAATATACACACCCCCTCACACACTTTTGCTTTTATAATAAATTATTAGTGTGATTCTTTTTCTTGCTTATCTATCTTTATATTATGGGTATGTACATTTTTTTACTTTGAGTAGGTAATATTTTAATACAAGGGTGCAATCTCAGCAGGTTAGTGAAATCAACAAAAAATAAAAAATCCAAGTCCAATTAGATTCGATGATAGCAAATAAAAAAGGAAAAATAATAAATTCAATAAAATTTCAAAACAAGAATTCGAACTTGAAATTGATTTATTGAATTTCAATCTGATAAGTTTGAAAAAGTCTGCGAACTTGATTCAATTGCTTGAATAAGAATTCAATTTATCGTAAAAGTTGTTCTGGCTGATTGAAAGTGCATTTCTTTTATAAATGAGCTCTGTTTACGTTTTTATTCGTAACCCAGCTGAAAACTTTATGGCTGAAAATGTAAGATTTATTTTACGAGACTCTAGAAACGAAGAAATAGTTTTATTTGCTAGTAGCACACCACAGAATAATTCCTTTGTTAGTTTATGGTCTTTCTTTGTTAGTTTATCCAAAGAGTCGTCCGATAGATATCGCTGTCAACGATGAGACCGCCATTGTTGTTTGAGCCGGCATTTCATTAAATTAATAACGTCTCTCGGTCTAGGGTAGAGCGAGAGGGAGTATCAGAATTTTGTGACTAAAATCCGACCGTGTTCCTTTAGATGCCCTTTGCGTTCTAGTGGCAGGTTACTTTTGAACTATCCCGCCGATCTTAAACATACCAGGCACGATATATTGTTTCTACTGTTAGCGATATTTTCAATACACTTACTCGAAAACTGCCTTTTATCGCACTACGATTAGGTTCGATATGGCATGTTTATCACCCGCGTGCTTTTTTTGAATTTATCAAAACAAGGGTTTTTTTCATTCCTATTTCGTCACGATCAAGGGTGATTATTATTATTTTTTTAAAGCAAAGAGGCGGATATTTTAAAGGTTTTAATACCATCAAATTAACAATTATCTGTGTTCTAAATTCAAAAATATGAGAATTCTTATATTTTTAATATAAGGTTGTATACGCGTTGATACCTTTTCTTCTCCTTGAACCTGCAAAGGTGCGCGGGAAAAAAAGTGCACCTAATATTGGCTAACTTATTCATTAGTGATAGTGGTGAAAAAAAAGATTTGAATAGAATCCTGTAAATGCTACGCCTCCAGATTATTTGATTGGGGTAAAAAATACTTGCGATAGCCTGCTGCGATCAAATCAAAACTAAATTGTGAGGCAACGTTGGAAAATTTTCTTTAGCACAAAATGAACAAAAATGTGTCGTAATAATTTTTCGACAGAAGATAGATTATTGGTAGATTTTTCATCGTATTTCTTCGTGTATTGAAAAACTTAGTTTAATACACGTGGAGATTTGTCACTGCAGCAATCAGCTTTATAACACCCTCGCCTGTTCGGCTCGGTTGAATTTCGCCTCGGCTGCAATGATAAACTTTCCCCACTTGTATCAAAATGTACTATACATCACCTAGAGTCTGTCTAACGAAAGCGCGACCTGAAAAAATGAGGTCAAATCAAAAAATATTGAATATGGTATTACTGTCATACTAGGAGAAAAAAATTTTGATACTTGAGTATTTTTTTGTATTTGCGACAATCGTATAATTCTTTTTGACGAACTATATTCCTAATATGAGGAACACAAAATTTTTAGAAATAAATATACTCAACCAATACGCTTTTAACAGCATCACACACTCAGAAATATTCAATTCCCTTACAAAACAAAAAATAGAATCCACACATACTTCTTCCAGCAAGTTAGAGAGATAAGATCCTATGTTTCAAACAGAAATGAGTCAAACAGGGCGTCCCGTTGTCCCCAAAGTTATTCACCACTTCTTTCAGACATTAGCAGTCGAATGGGAAGAGAAGGGCATTGTCATCAGCGAAGCTAAGTAATTTGCGTTTTTCTGATAATATTGTCCTGTTCTCTCCTACAGCCACAGGACTAGATCAAATGCTGGTTGGTCTACATATAAAAATGTTGAAGACCAAAATCATAACCAGCAGCTCCTAAAGGAACGTACACGTAGGCGGACAGAATATACAATACGTCTTAAAATATATTATTGTCTACTTGGGCCAAGTAGTCTCTTTCTGGGCCAGGTAAGACAAAGAAATAACGTGTCGAACAGAAAATACCTGAAAAAGTTACTGGTCCATCAAGGAACTATTTAAGGGCACTTTGCCCATATCACTAAAGCGTAAGCTTATGGACATGTGTAATCTCCTCATTTGACCTATTGTGTATACAGACTTGCTCTTTGACTAACATCCAAAAGTCTAAACTCAAGGTTTGCCAACCCGACCTGGATATCTTTCTTAAGAAATGGAATGTGAGTAAGGGACTGAGACCATTACAAAGAGTGGATGGCTTTTGCACAGCAGTAGAACAATACTGGATAGCTATACAATACAAAAACGAGTAAAGATTTATTTATTGGTATATTACTATTTTATCAAGAAAGTCACGGGAAAAGGTGAATAACACAAAATGTTGAATTTTATCATCCTCAAAGTATGCTATTTCATCACATAAATTCGACCGCTTTTGAACATATAAAGTGCGGTGGTGAAGATATTTCTTCTTAAAGCTTAGTTTTAAGTGTAAAGGCTTTTTCTCCAAATTCCTTAACGATTCAATTTTTTTTTATTTATTTCGCGCAGTCCTTGAATATCTTGCAAGATTATCTATAAACATAAGAAAAATTATTATCATATCGTAAAATATATCTAATAGTCAGTCAACAATGATCAAGATTATAATGTCATAGTAACTTAAAAACCCGAACACAAAAAAACCACTACTTTCTCTTCTTGTTTTTCTTTAAACTTACTGATCATAGTATTTCACAGCTTTCTTACATAACTTTTTATTGTTTTACCCATGATAAGCAATTATATTTTTTAAATCAATCTTTGACAAAATACTGACAATTGCAATCATAGACTTTGACGTGCTTTTGACGGCAACATTATGTTGCCAATTTAATTTAAAAAAAAAACTCCAGGTCGCGCTTTCGTTAGACAGACTCTATATATACAGTCTTTGTTTTCTGTATCAGCAACACTTAAATTTATTTTTGCACTGGAAACTAAAATGAAGTGCGTCTTGGGGGATGTGGCGTAACTGACAGTTAGGGCAGAAACACATAACCGCGTTGCGATGCCGTGCCGCTAAAATCGGCCGCTAAACTTATTGCTTGTTCGTTATTAAGTGACAAGTTAGAAACAAACAGCATTATTGTCAACAAGTATGACGACATATATCTGGAATTCGCGTGGCGGTGCATACCACAACATTCTAAGTAGCGGCGGGTGTCACTGCCGATTTAAGCAGCTCGGCACCGCAACGCACTTATGTGTTTCGTCCCTTAGAATTTATAAAGGGAGGCTCCGTGCTACCCGGCCCATTCCATTTTCGTCAGCGAAGGAAACAACATCTCAGTAAGTTCTGCTATGTTTATCAATTTCAATTGATTGATGATATTTGTGATAATAATTGTGTATTACGAGTATCAAAGCAAAAGTATACAGAGTATGGTACCCTTTTTGGCAGTTTTATTTACCGCTAGGTATACTAAATAAGTTTCTAATCAAATCATCCTCTGAAGTTAACACTACTATACCTTACCCACTATTTTTGAAGAATACGGCGACTTATATTATGGTTTGCTGCGTCGTTGTGTGCAATTGACATTACCTGGAAGAAAGAAAACTTTAATTAAAATCTTATATATTTTTCTCTATCTGATATATAAACATCTCGGGACATAACTGTTTCTTAACTAACTGCTTTGAAAAGGATTGACCAATTTTTATGGTGTTTTTTCGTGTATATTTGGTCGATCTTGGAATACTGTTCCGTACTTTTTCCTTGATAATATACAACATCATTTTTAGTATGTGCGAAACCTAAGTACAGTTGTTCAGAATCAGAAACTGAATCTATTCCAAAATTTTTTTACACCATTATTTAGGTATTTTTTCCCGAAAATATTTAAAAAAGGTTACAGGTTGGACACCACCGACACTAAGTACAAAACAGGTCACGGCAAATCATAGCGGGTATTAGGCACCAGCGCACAGCTGGATGCGAGAGCAAAACTACCCCCAAGTCGCCAGATGGCCCGGTGACTGTGTATTTATGTTGCCAACCAGGTACCACTGGCTTATAACTTTTTGATTTTTCATAATACAATTATTTTGTAATTTCATACATAGATTCTTTACTTGAAAATACTAGACAGGGGTTTCAGGCTTCGCATATACTAAAAATAAGGTTGTATATGGCAGAACGATTAATATATTTATTAGAGAAGATACGTAACGCGCAAACATCATAATCAGAAAACCTGGACTCGAAACTCGCACACCTATGATCAGTGTCATCACAGTCGCAAACCTACAGTCACTAATAGACATGGACAGAGACAAGAGCCGGCGCTGTCGTACGAGCGAAATCGCGTTAGCCGCAATTAGGCGACGACGGGCCTGATTTCAGCGATCCATGCGCTAGAGGCATCATTCTATCTTCTGCTGTTTTAATTTAACCTAAGGTCAGAACAAAGTTTGCCGAGTCAGGTAGTAGAAATATATTTCAAGATTTAAAATATGTGTATAATGTACAACGGTAAGTTATTTTAAGTTTTTTTGTTCATTAATTCCAATAGGTATCGCTTTGACTTGGCTCGCAAAGTTGTCTAACTCCCACCTTGGTACAGTAGTTTTTGTGTTGATTGTCGTGACAGTCAATGGCTTTATTCTTGGCTATACCTCGACCAATATCTAAGGAGATCCTCGTCGGGTAGTTTAGTCAAGGCACAGAATAAGTAATAGTATAAGTGCCAAGGGTATTTTTTAATCCAGAAACCAGTGCTTCTAGACATGGTGGTTATTGTTAGGAGATTCCTCTCTAAGAAACCCTGAAAACCAGTAGCTATTGAACCCTCTTCCTATATATTAAATTTGCATGTAGAGAAAATAAATAAAATAATATATAAATTGAATCAAATAAAAACAACGACGTATTTTAAATTGAAATTTCATTTATTCGCACTTATACTAATTTCTTTATATTACTTAAACATTTAGTTTAATTTTTTAAATCAATAATAATGATAATTTATTATCCTATATAAAATATTAACCTTAAATAAATATTTTATCCTACAATAAACCTAATTTTTTAATAAAATGTCGTCTTAATTCATAAATCGTTTAAGGAAACGTATAAAGTCGTTAAAACTGTGCACAACGACTGAAATATATTATGCAGTGTCGAATGGCGGCCTACAATGTGAAAGGCGGTCCATTTACAGATTGGAAACGTCGACCACAGCCACCAGTGCAGCACAGAAAATCACAGCAGGGACATCCGTTCATTAAACTCAATTTAAAAGGGAAACAATTTTCTTTTTGCTGTTAGTTATTGTGCTGAAAATGACAGGAATTCAGTCCTCTAGCATGTAGATTCGATGTTAAAAAGTAATTTTATCTTATACTTCAATGACTTCTTTGAGGCGTGCGTGGAACACTACGCCGTCGACGATTCGGTCTTCGTTCTTCTCGGACGGGTGGACGACGAGCTACCTGTTTCTCGTCGTCAACAAGCCCTCGCCTACGGTGACTGGGGATCGCCATTCTGATGGGTATGAGGCCATTTTAAAATGATTGTTTCTTGATTACAATAAATGGTCAACGGCAATATGAACATTTCTAAACAAAGCCATTATTTTCCTTGTGATCATCATCATCATCATTTCAGCCAAAAGACGTCCACTGTTGGACATAGGCCTCCCCCAAGCGTCGCCACACTGGCTGGTCCTGTGCGTTTCGCATCCATCGGACTCCAGCGACCCTGACCAGGTCATCGGTCCACCTTGTGGGAGGCTTTCCAACGCTGTGTCTTCCGGTACGCGGCCGCCACTCCAGAACCTTTCGGCCCCAACGGCCATCTGTTCTGCGTGCAATGTGCCCAGCCCATTGTCACTTAAGTTTGGCGATTCTACGTGCTATGTCGGCAACCCTGGTTCTTGTGATCCTTAAACAATATTATTCACTCGATAGTAATAGCCTGCCCACCAGTGTCCTGCCTGCTGCAGCTTTTTGCCAGCAGGCAGGGTCGAAGCCTACCTCGCTTCGGCCCCGGTATGAAAAACAACGAAGGAAAAAGGTGGGTTTTTTAGTCAGTAAGAGTCTGACATTATCTGCCGCTCCATTCAAGGGCGGGAGATGTCATTGGATGATTTCTAACCACCTAAAAAAAATACCACCCCTAACATTGGTCCTTCGAGCCGGATAATACGCTCGTCTGCGCAACTCCTCAGCCGGTTCAACACGCTCGTCCGCACGCGAACAATGATTCTTCTCTTCTATCCTTCTGTAGTATCCTAAATAAAATCTAAGATTTATCAACAAAATTCAGACTTTTACCAATAAGACAGGCAATTCTTAGGTTTTGACTCAGAATTACCAAGTCTTATTCGTAGCAGATGTTAAGATTTACATTAGTGAAATTGACCGTAGTTCGAGATTTTACAGTATAGTATAATTTGCTAGAATATAAATTGAATAGCAAGAACATCGTGTAATTAGCTTTGCATATATTTTACGGTAATAATTAAGCGCTTGACAGTAATCAAGTAATTAAAGGTAATTTAATAAGTGCAATCTATCAACAATTTAATTTATGAAACAATTTCTTTTTTAATCTGCAAAATATGTAGAAAATTATTTAATCTCTAGTAACACTAAAACCAAGAAATCATTTAACTTAAATAGACCAATTACAGGCACTTTTGAATTGTCAAAAAAGTCAAGCTAAATTGCACGATCCAAAGCGTAGATCACTATGGAAAAGAACGTGCAAGAAACTCTATGGACACTTTTTTTAAAATCATAATATTATGAGTTACATACATCATATTTCTTGTCACTTCTACTATGTGAGCATAATGAAAAAAATAGAACCAACATCAAACACTAGATCAACAACCTCCTACTTCAAACTCTATAATCATAGTTTTTACTTACTTAAAACCTCTTGATCACAATGCTCTAGAAACTTTAAGTTAATTAATTGACTTACTGACTTATCTACATTGTAAACCACATCTGAAAATTTATCAAAAGTTTTGAACAATTTTAGTAAACATAAACCACTCTAAAGCCTAACAAGTTTTTGTATGCGTAAACGTTAAACAAGTTCATATGATGATATTGAAGAATTCCAAGAATATTGTGAAGATAATAAATTTGCATTGCATTGCATTAGCCTTATAATGTTCTTACTGCTAGGACTCAGGTCTCCTCTAGGAGAGAGATTGGGCCGTAATACACCACGCGGGCCCATTGCGGATTGGTGGATGTCACATGTCTTGGAATTTTTGGCTCAAGGACATGCCGGTTACACGACGTTTTCCTTTACCGTTTTTGAGAGCATTGGTGATGAAAATATATTAAACAAAGTAATGCGCCTGGCTGGGTTTGAACCCGCGATCTACAACTCGTAAGTCGGGACCGTTACCACTCGGCCACCGTTGCGCTCTGATAATAAATTATTACAATAATAACATTATTTAGGCAGGGACCGTAGTTTTAACATAGTTCCTAGTAACTAGTTCACCTAAGACGCCAAAAATTATAGCCCTATTGTCTTTGTTTTCCATATGTCACATAGTTTTGGCAAAAGGGGGTTGTTCTTGGATGCACTAGCATTGTGCGTACAAATATAATATCGTCGGTATGCAACACGTTCCATTCAAAATATCTAAAGGTACTCTACGAGTTGGTTTCGGTCCCTCGTACGCCTTCCAAAGGTCCAGGACCTCAGGGTTCTGAGATATACTGATACATAATATTGCAAGACAACCAACTTTGGTCATCTTATTAAACAATAACCGCCTTATTCCAAAACGCGATCTAAAATAGCTCCGAGACTATTACTAGGTTTAATTCCGATTAAACGCTATCTAAATGTAGTTTTCGGGATTATTACTAAATTTAATACCAATTAAAAACGATCTAAATGTATTTTCGGGACTATAATTGGGTTTAATGCCAATTAAAATTAGTAATAGTCGTGGAACTATTTTAGATAGCGTTTTGGAATAAGGCGGTGAAAGTTTAAACTAAAGATTTGATAACGGGCAATAGAGCGCTTAGCATAATAGGTGTTAAGGCCCTAGCGCCCAACCAGTGCCATAAAACAGTGGTTTTCTAAAGCCTACTCCTTGGTAACGGCTAAGTCAATAGGGTTGAAAAAATATACGTCTATAATTATAGATTCATGTAAATCACTATCGATTTATGATTTTTTCGTATGATTAATATTTTTGTCTAAAAGGCATATTTAACAACATGATTTTTTTTTCCTTATTTACCGTACTCCTATCAAATGGCTTTGATATTTAGAAATACAAAATTTAAAAAATTGCTGATTAATCTTTTGAATACCGTAAATAGACACAATAGAAAGACAATAGGTGTGTAAACGCCTTAAGTGTTCTTCACATAATGTATACCTAAATCCATCAAATATTTCGGAAAGAAAATGGTTCTAAAGGTCAGCGAAGCGCAGGCGCAGGTACGAGTTTATGTGCATTTAATTCCGGCCAGCAGGCCTAGCCAAATGGCATCATACGCCTTGAGTTGTCCACGCCTCCAATTCCTTTGTTCTGACGTCATCTCAACGTTCAGTCACGTGGTCAGAACAAATGAAACGGAGGCGTGGCCGACTCGAGGTGTTCGAACACCACCTCACTCACTGGACGCCTGAGGAAGGACGACGTTCTCGAGGTCAACTGCAGCGAAAGTGGTGTGAAGTGATCAGATCATATTCGTGGCGCATACTTGGCCAGAGACCACCCTAGACAGGTAGGTTTGGAAGGAGAAAGGGGAGGCCTTTGCGCATCAATGGGGCATTATAATATAGACTTTTGAAAAAACAATGTATATTGCAAAGGCATATCAATTTGTTTAGTTGACACTTCGCGTGACCCAAAGGCTAGCTTTTACCTTGGTTAGAGATTATGCATTGCCATACAACGTGGTAATGCTGGCAGCCTTTTGGGCACACTCCAGTCGACAGTGATGCGTAGGAATTTTTTGATACCATATTTTAAATAGGATTAGTCTTTAGTGTATCATCATATCAGCTGAAAGACGTCCACTGTTGGACATAGGCCTCCCCCAAGCGTCGCCACAATGAATGGTCCTGTGCATCTCGCATCCATCGGATTCCCGCAACTCTTGCCAGGTCATCGGTCCACCTTGTAGGAGGCCTTCCAACACTGCGTCTTCCGGTACGTGGTCGCCATTCCAGCACCTTTCGGCCCCAACGGCCATCCGTTCTGCGAGCAATGTGCCCTGCCCACTGCCACTTAAGTTTGGCCATTCTACGTGCTATGTCGGCAAACGTGGTTCTCTTGCGGATATCTCCATTCCTGATTCGATTGCGCAAGGAAACTCCCTTTCCATTGCACTTTGGGTGATTTTAAGTTTTCTTATGAGGCCCATTGTAAGCAACCACGGTTCAGAGCCATATGTCATCAATGGCAACACACACTGGTCTTAGACTTTCGTCTTGAGATGCTGTGGTATGTTGGACAAGAAGATACCGCGCAGTTTCCCGAACGCCTCCCAGCCGAGTCGGATTCAACGGTCGACCTCTTTCTCGAAATTAGATCTACCCAACTGGACTGTCTGTCCGAGGTAAACGTAATCTTCGACAACATCGAGTATAGAGTTTCCGATTTTGATAGGAGTGGGTGCTAAATAGCTGTTTACCATGGCTTTGGTTTTGTCCATGTTCATTTTAAGCTCCACCGAGGTCATTAGTGTATACGAGTATATAGTTTTAATTAGTAAGACTGGCCTGTTGGTCTCATTACACAAGCTCTGCTTAGTTTGGTATTAGACGGCGTTGTGTAATAGTTGTGGAAAAAAAAGTATTTTATATATTATAATTGTGTATTTGTATGTTATAAACTAATAAATGAAAATATTTTGGTACTAATTATTTTGTTTGCGGGTTACTGGTGACTCCCATCGCACTAGCTTAACGTGATTTATTCTAAATAATTACTTAGTAGAAACATTAGTTTCATCTCAATATAACAGAATTTTACATTAAAAGCTAGACCTTAACATATACTTTCAACCTCAAGGGTGGTTTGTAACGAAAAGTTTATTGTTACGACTACATTCAAACAAATTACTTCTGCACCAAAACAAGCAGTTAACACACGCTCGTTTAGTAAAGAAGACCTATCCTTAATAGGCTAGTCATTACCATCTGCTTAATAGCCTAAAGCCTTAAGCCACAAGCTTTCAGTCAAGAGAGAGAAATAAATTTCTAAAACAGTTTTTTTTTCACTTTGATCGATACTTTGCGTGACAAGAGTCGATTTTTGCTGAAAAAATTAGCATTGCGATTCAACGTGGCAATACCATCTTTTGGGATTTCTGGATGACAGCGACATGGAAGAGGGCGGTGGCGTCTTCTCACGCCCGGCTCTGGTTTAAGCCATGATCTGAAGCGAGAGGGAATGGGAAGCGGTCACCTCCTGCAAAACAGTCATGCGAACGAAAGACATGACCACAACTGTAGGAACAGATATCTACAAGCCCCAGGCTATGCTACAGGAGATGCGCCTGGCGTCGCGAGTCTCAAGGCGATAACCAACCACCGTAGACACCGGCTTGTAAATGCGTAGCTCGCTACCCGGCCGTCCTGTTAGGACTGCAGCCGAGTCATCGACGGCGTGTATGGTTCCTCGCGCGCCCCGAAAAGATGTCAGAATAACCGTAGGGATCCCGTACAGCCCAAATCCGCTAGAGCTACGGAAATTCTTGAAAAGATACCGTGATCCTGGAACACAAAGGGCAACTAAAAGACACAGGTGGATTTTAGGCAGTAAAAGTCTGACATACTCTCTCGTTTCACTCTAGAACGAGATAAGTTATTGAATGATATTCCATCTCAAAAAGAAACTTAATGGAGGTACATTTCGATGCCTGTGTTTTTTTAACCTATATAAACTAGTGCTTGACTGTGATCCCACATTCCCACCTGATGGTCAGCGTTGATGCAATCGTTGATGATGATGGAGACGTTCAACTAAACTGAGCTCAGCGTAATCTAGTTTAAAGACCCGTGTCGTAAAATGGGCGACAACAAAAGAATTGAAACTGAGTTTAGCGTAAACTAGGTTCAATTCATCGCGGTGAAACGCAAAATGAAGCTATAATCTCGATTAGTCACTCAAACTGCGTTTTGTTTGAACGAATCGCGATTAGTTTATTGGTGAATTTGGCTCTAAATTATAATATAATTGGACAGGAAGACCGAAGTAGGTAAACTGTTAAACTGTGTGTCTTTTGTTTCGTGTATGTGTCCATAGTTAGATTAAGTATTAAAGTAAGTAAATATTTAAGCTTCTTATGTATTTCTACTTATTAAATTATAAAAAAAACATTTTTGTTTTTTTCTTAAAAATGCATCACTGTAGGATTTGCCAACCGGTGCGGGCGTCGTTATAGTTGCTTAGCTCTCTGTAACCACTAATGGCTATCTTTATCTCCGAGTTTGAAGCGATCTTCTTGAACTAATGATCAGTTGAAAATACACCGCAAAGTCTGGCTGCAGTGCAGATAATTATATTTTTTTATTATTGAGAAGACCAACAAAATAAGGCCATTTAATGACTATAAATTTTTATTTTATCTTCGATATCAATCATTTTAATTCTGAAGCTGTTAGATAAAAGGTTAATAATGATAATGCTGTCAAGTTCTACCCTAACATAATTATCATAAATATACAGTACTACCTTCTGCAAGCAGCTATGGCCGCGTCGAATCAAAGAGGAAAATTATCCCAAGGGTGTTTTACATGTCTTATTCCAAGATACCTACCGTTCATTCAAATTTTTCAGCCATTCGAGCGTGAAAGAGAAACATACATACAAATACAGACACATATGATCCTTCGTATCACAACATAGTATAAAACTAAATCGCTTCCCGCTGTGTATGCTTAGATCTTTAAAACTACGCAACGCGACTTTTTTTTTTTGACGCGGTTTTTTCGATAGGTAGAGTGATTCAAGAGCAAGGTTTATATGCATAATACATGCATAATAAATATATTTATTATCACCATTGCACCCTTGAGGAGCTGGGGCAGTCGCTACTTTATATATTAGTGTGTGATGTCGCACAAATTAAAAAGTTTGTCATTGTGGTTATGAACTATTTGGTCTGTACTGTTTGCACTGTGAGTGTATTCTTTTTTTAAACTGTTTTTATTTTTCCATTTTTACACATTTTCTTTCTCATACCGATCTAACTGCCCCTGTGGTGGATTACGGCAGACTTCCTCTTAA
This sequence comes from Leucania comma, assembly GCA_958295575.1. Classification (NCBI taxonomy): domain Eukaryota; kingdom Metazoa; phylum Arthropoda; class Insecta; order Lepidoptera; family Noctuidae; genus Leucania; species Leucania comma. The sequence goes on from OY282468.1 coordinate 22,564,821, forward strand.
ACACACTTGAGTTTTCTAGGTTCAACAAAAAGATATTTATTATCAAGTTCTGTTATTTAAAATATTAAAGCCAGTTGGCATAAAGCCTCATTTAATCTTAAAATAATTCATTTTATTTCTAAGACAGTAAAGCCGCGTTTCCACCTGTAAGAAAATTTGCGGAAGGTTTTATAAGTTTTTATAACACTGTTTATATATCCTGCAAAATAATCTATATGTAAAAGTATCTAAATTAATATTATAAAGAGCAAAGATTGTTTTCTTGTTTTTTTTTGGTTGTATGTTATGATTTAACTCAAAAACTACTTCACCGATAAAAAAAAAAATTTCACCATTAACAAAGCTACATCTTCAAATTAAGCGACGGGTCCTGGTTTCAGCGGTCCACGCGCTCAAGGTGAGTGTCCGCTGTTTTGATTAATCTAAGATTACGGGTTATTTATTTTGTAGTTTTATGCGGGCAAAGCTGCTGGTAGAAGCTATTTAGAATAGAATAGATTAAACTTTATTGTACACCAAAACATGACAATATATAAAAAATTCACAGGAACTGAAATCTGTAGGTACAATGGCGGTCTTATCGCTGATAGCGATTTCTACCAGACAACCTTAGGATGGATTATAAGAACTTTAAAAAGAGGGGTAGTCTGCGGTGTACTACTAGCAAACATAAAAATAAAAATACGAAAAATGGATAATATATACCTTTACAAAAGATAATACATAAGCTTAATATATATATATATATATATATATATATATATATATATATATATATATATCAGTACATGTGTATAATATAAATATATAGGTAATATATATAATTATGTGTTACATAATTAAATAGAAAAAAGTCATGATCATCATCATCATCATTTCAGCCGAAGGACGTCCACTGCTAGACATAGGCCTTCCTTAAGTGTCGCTACAACGAGCGGTCCAATGCGTCGCGCGTCCACCGCATTCCCGCGACACTGACCAGATCATCGGTCCACCTTTAAAAAAAAAACAAGTACAAAAATAAGTATCTGTTTCATTTTCTTGCCCCTGTCCCATGTTTTATGAAAACGTTGCAAAAATATTTGGTTAGTTTTTTAGTCGGTCGCCAGCCTGACTCTAACCTTCCTTGGGAATGCTTTTGTTGGTGGTATAGCGACATCTATGGCGTAACAACGGAACTAAAAACTACGAGATCCTGCATCGCGCAATTAAAGTTCTCCGCGCGATTTGAACATAGATATACAACAGCCCAAAATCAGCTATCAGGCAGTTGACGTAACACCCGTCTGGTCGTATGATCCTCCTTTTTCAATGGAAGTATGTGGGACTTTACTCTCTATTTCGCGTACCTCCAAAGTAGTTTACCCGCCACCACGCGGTGACCTAGGGTGCTGTAAGCAAGGTCTCAACCGGTCCCCTAATTGCCTCTTACGACACCCACGTGAAGTAATGGGATGGTGCTATTCTTTACGTCTGACACCATACAGTATCATTAAAGTGTCTGTTTGTAATATATCAAAATAACATTTTTTTATTAAACGAGTATTTTCAATACTTATAACAAAACTGCAATTTAAACACAAAAGTATCCACAGTAAAAAAACAGTTCAAAGCAGAATTCATTGAATCAAAACTAAACCCTATATTTTACTATGAAAATATTGTTGAAACAATTTTTTTTTTAAAGAGTAACAATGGAGTTTCTTGCCGGTTCTTCTCCATAGGAAACGACCAACGAACCGTGCGCTATCTTCTGACGTTTTATATATCAGCACCATTAATTTCAACCAGTTTTGCAGCGAAGCGAATGATTTAGCACATGTGCTTTATTCTTTATTGTACACAAAACGTAACGTTTTTGGAATAATTTAACAATTCATGTGCAAAGGCGAGCTTGACTCAACAATGAGTTTTCTCACAGCAAGCTATTTGACTATCATCATCTTCCTGCCCTTGTCCCGTTTTATTTGGGGTCGGTGCAATGCGTTTCTTTTCTTTCTCTAAACACACTGTAAACACAATCAAAAAGGAACAATCGTATAAGATCACGATCAACATCAGAACACTGACTAGGGTCAGTCTCCTACGTCAAAGACCTCTCCTAGTTTAGGAGGCAGGGTCCTAATATTATAAGATACCTTCCAAATTGTACCTAAGTATGTAAGTCTTATTTGATAGACAGAGAGAGATCACAGTAACATCACACTCATCTTCAAACACAAAGCATCATCTTCATTCACATCTTTCAATACACACTGAGCACGCATAGTGGATTACGGTCCTTTGAGAGGAGGTCTGCCCCCCTAGCCAAGTTACAATCGTTTAATTTTGCGTGAACGGTTGGAGTTGGCGACGCCCCCAATTCCTTTATTCGAACGCCCCCAATTCCTTTGTTAATACTCCAAAAGTTCACGAAAAACGAAACGATTGTAACTTGGCTAAAGGCTGAGTATGTTATACTTGTAAGCTGCTTTTGGACACTTTTAGCAGAAGTTTTACTACAGGTAAAAACACAGCCTCTAGCCATAAATAAAAGGTCTGCTCCACAGTAGCTGCATCATCGTCTCGCTGCGAGCGACGGCGGTAATTGCTCGTCTCGGTGACGGCTAATGATGCCCTTAATTAAAACGTAAAATGATCTGAGAAAAAGTGGGTAAAGTTCGCCATTTTAATTGACCAAGGGTTACTTGGGTGATGCATTAGAGATATTTTTGTTGTAGTAACTTTTTTTTGTTTGAAGAAGATATTATACCTCCTTCTTCTTCCTGTCCGTTGTCCTATTTTACTTTGGGTCAGTGCTACAGATTTTTTTCATCTATTCAGTCTTAACCCAATAACTTCTACACACAATCCAACCATCTTTTCTTTGGCCTCCCTCTCCCTGTCCATAGATCTTTTATATAGGAACTATAATAAATAATATATATAGAACTAAGATTGCCAGTTGATCAAACATAGATTAATGGTTGTAATATGTATTTATTTACAGAATTATAATCATTAATGTACAACAATATACCAACCCACACTGGGCCCGCATGGTGCATTATGGCCTATTCTCTCTCTTAAGAAGCCTGAGTCCCAGCAGTGGGAACATTAAAAGGCTGATTATGCTATGCTATGCTGTTACAACAATATAACTCTCTCAATTCGTCTTACCCTATTGAATGACTCTGGCATGAAATAACTCGCCAATTATGCTTTAAGGTCACAGCTGATTAGAGCCACCCGGAACCCACTCCGCACAGCCTCGCCTCTTGCAGCTAGTATTCTTTGTATAGACTTGCATGGGCGCATGCTCACTTAAATAAACATAAAACTTGACACTGACCTATAAGACAGCAAATAAATTAAGACAGTTTGAATTTTACGGGCTCTCTTTGAGCAACAATAATTTTACAAATAAATCCTCAAAGCTGTACCAATTTTGCCTCTTCTATACTGTTGCAAAACCTACTAAGAAGTCGTTCCAATAAAAAGCCAGCATCTTTATCCTAAGCGAGCCTGTGACGCGTCTCAGCTTTCAGGTTTTTTTTTTTCGGATATCCGTTACTTAGATAGGCAAGCTCTTATATGGGTTACGCTTTAAAGCGCTTTCGCCAATACTGCTGCATTAATGCGTCAATTTTACTCCGGCTTTATTGTTAGTTTTATTTCGATGGAAATCGCTTTAAAGCGCTGTTAACGCTGCTTTTAATGGTTTTGGGTTTGTTTTTATACTTGCAGCGTGAATGAAATTTTACGTAGATTCTATGGGAGACCGTAAAAAGTTGTAGATGTCATAATTCCACATTCTCCTTGAATGCTGATTTTATAGTTAATCGTAAATTTTTGATTGCAGAAATCGAATCGTTGCAGAAGACTAAACTTAATCAAAAAAAAAAGAAACGATAATGCGTCGTATTTATTTATTTATTTAAAAATATAAGTTTACAGTACAAGACCAAAACACTTATATTCTACAATCTTAAAGACTAATAAAAACAACATATGAGTATTTCTCAAAATACATGTACATCTTTGAAAAAAAAAGTGTGCTTTGAAACAGTTCAAAAGTTTTATATTTATAAATCATCACACAAAAAAAACACACACTCAATTTTGTAGGATGAATATTAATCTTTAAGATAACGAAGAATTATAGCTATAATCATACTTATTATCAAATATTTCGATATTTTAAAAATAGCTTTTTTTACCTTTCATACAAAAACCTGTTTGCCACTCTACCTTTTTCATGTGTTTTTGTTTCATAAAATGCGATACGTAACTAAATTATTGTAAATTTCTTTGTATCATCGTTCTACAGTAATCGCAGTTTCTGTATCAAATTGATTTTCTATGGGGTGTCATAGTGAATTGGCAATTTAAAGCAAAAAAACAAAATGAGTCGCTCTCATTTACTATTTAGTTATTACTCTTTAGTTACGATTTATTTCTACTTTCCCATGATTTCTGAACGATTCCGTAATTTTTTTACACGGACAACACTAGCTTCACTCTGATTGGCTATTGGTTTGACGTCTCCGCCATTACATCTATCGTGAAAATCAGTGAGAACGTGTGTGTTTTGTGGGGTTACTTTTTCGAGACAGGAAGTAAAATCAGCGATTTTTCATAGAACGGTAAGTCTTCATTTACCCATTTTTTGTAATACGTGTTGTACGAATATTTAATAAGCTTTTATATTTGCTGTAACAGCTTTTATCAATAAATATATTTTTTCTGACCTCAATTTGTCTAATATTTCGTAACGTTTTTTACGAATTTCGTTACGTAACGAAAAAGTACAACATAAAGCTGAGTGTATACTGTTATAACCTGACTAAGCATAGTAATATTCACTACTTAATTTATGAAAAAAAAATATATAGAGCGTCAATAACTAAAGGATTGGATATTATCTGCTATATAGAAGTGCCACCAGCAAAAAATAATGAAATAATTTAAATTACGTTTTTATGTGATTTAACAACTTTTTACCCCTGATATTACTTACATGAAGTTCTATTGAGAACTTCCTCCTTTTCGTCGGTTAAAAAACCTCGCGGCTTTGTTTCAATTCGCTTGAGAATAGAATTATACCGATTGTTACAAATACTTAACTCTTGCTAATGACACTTCTGTAGAGATGCCCACTATACTTGTTGGTTTGACTTTTCAAATTGGTTATTACTTACAACTGCTTATATACAACTGCATTACTTCTTTTGTTTTTTAAGGAATGCCGCCAAAAACCAATGCCGAAAGGCAAAAAGCTTACAGAGAACGACTCAAAAAGGATAAACCAAATAAATATGAGGAAATCCGTGTCAAACATTTGGAAAAAGTTAAAGAAAATATCAAAAAGAAAAAAGAAATTCTTACAGAAGAAGAAAAACAAGAGCTACGAGCAAAGTGGAGACAAGCCAATGCTATAAGAGCTGAAAGAAAAAAAAGGCCTACTCTACGACAAAACAAAACAACACATTGGAAGTAAGAAAAAATGCTAAAAATAATACAAATATCCTAAAGGAGAGACTACAAAAGCTTACTGAAGAAAATACTCAATTAAAACGACGAAATAAAAATTTAAGACAGGCCTGCAATCGGATGAAAAAGCGAGTGGAAATTCTGAAAAAACGACTACCCCAACAAATTAGGCCTGATAATGATGCTATTTCCATTGAAACTCGTCAGTGTGATGACACACCGTTAACAAAATCGAATAGTTTTTTTCATTTTTAAAAGATTGGGAAAAAAAAATAATTTGATTAAAATAGTATGAATGATTACTCCCTTATTTTATTTCTAACCCCTTAAGTATTTGGGTACATACTTACAAATATTTCGTATTGAATAAATGAAGAGCATTCACAATATTTCGCCAATGTGTAACCAGCCTTATGGTTACTATTTAGTTACATCTAAGGACTATTTCGTAACAATATTTCGTTACTACCATTTCGTTACGTACATTTATTTTGAGAAATACTCATATGTGAATAGACTAGTATGAAGACTTACACTCATACTAATATTCTATAGGCAAAAGTTTGTGGTTCACCCTTGTTTGATAGAACAACGTTTGATATAATATTACTAAATCGAACAACGTTTAAGAAAATCATCACTTTGTATAATATCGTTTGACAGAATTTTCAGTTCATCGAATATTTATTTGCTATAACAACATTTGCGCTAATGATCAAAAGGTATAGGTAGGTAGGTTTCTGCAATAATTAAATAATATTGTTGGTTAAAAATTTAATATGCTGTGCAACAAAAGTTAGTGACAGAACCAGAAATTGCTGCAAAACCGACTCCACGTAGTCTTGTTTGTCCTACCCCTAGAGTGTAATTTAAAATCGCGTAGGCGCGTAGGGGCGAGGCGGCCCGCGGGCTGAGGAGCAGGCGGCTGCGAGCGAGCCGCCACGGCTGAGGCTGGCCGGCGAAGCCGGCCAACAAGCCGATGCTGCGGTGGTGAGCGAAAGCCGTCTGCGACGATTAGCACGCGCGGGACCGCCGGAGGCCCGCAGCGCCGGAGCCGTGACAGAAACCCTGCCTGCTGCATGTTGCATGCTTGCTTGAATGCTGCATGCTGCATGCTTGCGTGCATGCTGCATGCTTGCGTGCATGCTGCATGCTTGCTTGTTTGCTGCATGCCTGCTTGCATGCTGCATGCTTGCTTGTTTGCTGCATGCCTGCTTGCATGCTGCATGCTTGCTTGTTTGCTGCTTGCCTGCTTGCATGCTTGCTTGCATGCTGTATGCTTGCTTGCTTGATGCTAGGATGCTTGATGCTAGGATGAAGCAAGCAATAATTATTTCATTGTTTTACCTATAAAAATATGTTTTATTATCATTATGCGTAAATAAATTTGTGCTTTAGGATATTATGCTTAAAAAAGTTCAAATGAAATTAGTTCAAATAAATAATTACGCTAAATAAAAATTTACCAATGAATTATTCGGTCAAATGAATAATTCTTCGAAATGACTTTATTGCAACTAAAATTCGATTTAGTAATATTATATCAAACGTTGTTCTATCAAACAAGGGTGAACCAAAGTTTGTGAGTGTGTTTGTTCTCGTAACTTCTACCACGCTCAAACGGCTGATCAGAATCTGATGAAACTTTGTACGTAGGTAAACCATGTTCTGGAATAACCCTTAACATATATTTTTACTAGCTTCTGCCCGCGACTTCGTCCGCGGAAAATTTCTTGTTTTCACATAAGTTTACACTCGACATTACTGTACCTTCCCATTAGTACTGCTCGCTGTCTTTCTGTTGCTAGGCGCTGCGAGCGCTCAGTGCCAGTCTCCCAATCCCTTGTTTCAGAGATATGCTGCCTTAAGTCAGATAGACGCTGCGCACGTTCAGCGCTAGATTCCCGAGCACGGGCCTGCGATGTTATGACATTTTGATTAGCGAGCCGCCGCGAGCGCTCAGCGCTAGTCTCCCAATCCCTTGTTTCAGAAACATGCTGCCTCAAGTCAGATAGACGCTGCGCACGTTCAGCGCTAGATTCCCGAGCACGGGCCTGCGATGTTATGACATTTTGGTTAGCGAGCCGCTGTGAGCGCTCAGCGCTAGTCTTCCTATACCTTGTTTCAGAGATATGCTGCCTTAAGTCAGATAGACGCTTTGCACCTTTAGCGCTAGATTCCCGAGCACGGGCCTGCGATGTTATGATATTTTGGTTAGCGAGCCGCCGCGAGCGCTCAGCGCTAGTCTCCCTATCCGTTGTTTCAAAGACATGCTGCCTTAAGTCAGATAGACGCTGTGCACGTTCAGCGCTAGATTCCCGAGCACGGGCCTGCGATGTTATGACATTTTGGCTAGCGAGCCGCTGCGAGCGCTCAGCGCTAGTCTCCCTATCCCTTGTTTCAGAAACATGCTGCCTTAAGTCAGATAGACGCTGCGCACGTTCAGCGCTAGTTTCTCGAGCACGGGCCCGCGACGTTCTCACATTTTGGCTAGCGAGCCGCTGTGAGCGCTCGGAGCTAAATTCTCTAGCGCGTCCTTGCGAAATATATTCTCTATTTCTCGAGAGGCGCTGCTCATTTTCAAGGGCAGATTCTTCCGTACGGCGTACTCGAGCTGCTCTAGTCTGTGATGTCTGCCGGGACAGTTGAGATTTCCTTTTAGGCATGCTCTTAGTCAACAAATGAAAAAACTACACAGACTTAAAAACAATCATGAACAAAGGGAGAGGGATCAGGGACTCGACACCTGTCCACCTTTTATAATTTTTACAACGAAATTACGAATATTACGATAGAACGAAGTACGAACATACAACGAAATTAATCGAAATTACGATATATCCGATTATTACGATTAGGAGTACGAAATTTGGTTGTTCGTTGATTCGTAGTACGAATCAACGAACAACCAAACGAACGAAACAACCGAAACCTATAAGCAACAGACAGACATGCAACAATTTGAACACTAACAACTAACGACAACAAGGGCACAATAATTCGAGAGCGTCATTAATCTACGGAAAATCTTAACACCGCGATTCAGAAAAATGACGTATTTGCAGAACGCCATCTATGAGCAAATGGATAAAACGTCCGCACAAAGCATGATAGATTTAGAGCTCTACGAATGAAAGTTGTGCTAGTGGCATTTTGCGTTTTAGTAATTTTATATTATCTCCGAAACTATATGACCAATTGACATACTGTAAATGGCAAATCTTATCTGTATGATGTCCTTGTGATACTGAAATAATTTATTGTGACAAGAATTAATATTTCGTTGCTCAAATAATCAACCAAACGTAAGTATGCCGAAAAATACTTTTTTAATGCAAATAAAGAAGTATAAAAGATAACATATAAAAGATAGAAATATGGTATCGCGGACTTTTTTGTAGATATAATTAAGACGAATCAGGTTGCCATACATTGTTTTTAATTTTAAGCAACTCTCTAGGCAGCGCACGCAAATAATTCTGTTTTATGAGGTATTTTTTTCCGAATTGCAAAACAAAAATTGTGATTGTCATTTCATAACTTTCACCAAGTGTTATTTTTTTTCTCTCTATAGTATTTGCAATATTTAAAAAAAAATGGTTTGTACTTAAGACCACACGACAGAAGCAAAAACTTCATCAAGACGAGCTTAACAATATAAAATCGTTTAAAGCGTTCGGGCATGTTTGGCTAAAAATCCGTCGAGCCATTTCTAAGGTGTTCAATAACAAACACTGTGACACGCGATTTTTTACATATTACATATACGCCGTTAAACTTCGGTCGTTTAAATCCCGCGGAGGGTCGATTCGGTACACTATCGATTTGTAAGATAATTTTTTTTTTCCTAACTCGAATTAATTCAAGTAAACGTCAGCTGAGCGAGGTTAATGAACTGTAGGTAGTTAGTACGTAACGACCAACAGCTACCTACAAGGTCATTGACTCATTTACTTAAAGAAATCAATTTCGTACATGCGTATATTAATTCGAGTTTTAGAAATAAAGTACATTATTTGTTTATTTTATCTTTACAAATCGATAGTCACCATCTTACTGTCCTTAAAGTCATTTTCTCAGTAGTCACCTAACTCAACTCATATTGTACCCATAAAACATAATATCCTACAAACAAATGTTTGCTACAAATATTTAGATCACGTATCTAACGGACAAGTAAGATAACAAACTGGTCCCATTTGAGAAGATCTCAAGACCAAAGACAGGCTTAGATGCATAAGAACAAATCCTGTATTCATATGTAAATACATAACATAACATTTCATGCATAAATATAATCTCCAAACAGCAGGAGTGAGTACTCTCACGAGCATTTTATCTGGGGCACAGTATCTCAGAGGATATTGTGAAAATGTTAGATTGTTGCGCTTAGAATTGGTAACAATGAAAATATTCTACTTAATGGGTCTACAGAAGTTAGTAGTGTTTTATGGACCAAGGGTGGGATAAGACTTGAAGTTTATAACGAGTATAACAACAAGTTAGTTTTGTTTTTTTTTTTTTTAATAAAAATGGGTTACCCCCTTTTTGGAATTGCTCTTGTCTCGTGGGTGCGTTCACAAACATGTAAACTCACAACATACAAAACTTCCGTTACATGTTGGAATCCAACCCGTGACATGCGGCGCAGTACCCTATCCCGATTTCCGGCCAACGTAGGCGCGGGCTTGCGGACGGCGTGCAATGGGTAGCACGCTGTCCGATTGTCTGGTAACCGACCGGACGTTCGACGGCGCGTTCTGTTCACGCGCGCCTCAAGGAGCTGTCAGCACACCGAAGAGGCCCAGCCTGCTAACTGCAAGCAGGCAGGGTCGAAGCCCCAGCACTATAGGCAACGAAGGAACGGGGTAGGTTTTTAGTCAGTAAGAGTCTGACACTACTTCCCGCTCCACCCAAGGTCGGGACTTGTCATTGGATGATTTTACCTACCATAGAAAAAAAAAAAAAAAAAAAACCCTATCTCCTAAAAAAACCCGGTTTCTGATTTAAACTCTCAAGCTCCAAGCGGACACCTATGTCCACACACCTATTGTCTTTCTATTATGTCCCTAATTACGGTATTTAAAGGGACATTTGAAGTTCAGTCTTTATCAAACTCTAAGTATCGCAAACGGGCCACAAAAATACTCCACCACCGGCTTGAAGCTGGAAGCAGCCTCTAGCTTCTTTTTGTAGTGGCGTTGGTTAAACATGCCTATGGCGGAGATTTTTGTGGCGGCGTTTTTTTGTGGCGGCTTTGTTTTGTGGCCCGTGTGCGGTGACCCTAATTTAGCTCGAAAACCTATCAAAATTATGTGTTTAAGTAGGGTTGAGATGTATTTAACTCAAAATACTTAATTAAAAAATCCGGCCATAGAGTCACAGTTTTAAATTTTGATAAATGTGGCTATTGATTAAAAAAAAATTTCACAGAGAGCTCCATTACAACAGCAGTCAAAACAATAACTTTTCAAACTGAAATTACAATCATTCACACCGTTACCCTCATAATAATAGATATCAAAGACGTCATTTTGGGGTTCAAAGGCAAACTGCAGCGTATCTCAAATTATCCGAATTGTAGAACTTTGACAAACTTTGTCCATTTGTGTCAGAGAACATAAGACGCAGTCAGTATTTCGATTTACTGGAGTTAGTAACTTAATATCATACAGCTGTCAGTTACTCTGATTACAGAAATATGGGATGATGGAATGGTTAGTGAGGTGGATATAATGAGTTATGATGTATTATGAAATAACCGCAGCAGAATATGTGTGATTAGCTATAAATATTCTACGTTTATCGTTCACAAAATCGTATCGTGTAATTTAACATTATTTTTCTGTTGAGGGTAGAAAATATTGATATATTAGAAGAAAAGGTACATTACGCGCTAACATCGCAATCAGAAAACCTGGACTTGAAACTCGCACATCTATGATCAGTGTCATCACAGTCACTGATAGACAAGGACAGAGATAAGAGCTAGCGCTGTCATACAAGCAAAATTGAAAAAAAAAATACGCTACACCCTCGTTTATGTCACTTGGCAATTGCGACTGGATAAAATCAGTCCATAAAGGCCTGATTTCAGCGGAAACGTATCTATAGTTACTCGTATATTAAACCCAGACACCATTAGTTGTATTGAGGTATAAAAGCGTACTTTCTATCTATCTATTTTATCTTCGTTTCAATTAGATTCTATAAATGTTGGTTGCAAAACCGCACTTAGCTTTATAGTTTTTTTTTTCGTTGGGAAAAGCATCCAATGACATATCCACGCCCTTGGGCAGGGCGGGAGACTACCATTACTCGCCTTCTGCAAGTCCGTGCCTTCGGTGACTCAGTTTTATACTACACTACACATATTACAGACCATATTACACTACCATTTAGGATCAAACACAGAAGAGATGAAAGAGATCAACCAAATCACTCTACAATTCCAACAAACACTCTTAAGTCAAGCTGCAATAATTTTTCTTCCACCTATAATGAAAAGAAACCTCACCAATAAGCACGTCCGCAATAAATCCTGTTCTAAACGCCAAGAAACAAACATAAACATATGTAAGCTTGAACGGTGCAAACGCAACACATAAATAAAGCATTTTCATTAATTCAGAAAGCACTTAATTATTTAAGATAATGAGGGATGTGGAGTGACCTTTTCCAACATCAAGGAGCTTCACTCCAATTGGCTAAAAGGTCCGATTCATGTGATCCTTCGACTCAGCCGAAAATGAATGAGATTCGTCGAGATAGGAAAGAAATTGAAGAATAGTTAATGCCGTTTTTCTTCACTGTTAGGGCTTTGTAAATGGCTGTAGTGTAAGCTTTTTCTCTTCAGGTTGGAATTGGATTTTTGTATTTTACGCCTTAAGTGTTTTAGCTTTTGAATCCGTTTAAAAATTAATTAAATATTTAGAATTAATTATATTTTTAAATGTTAATTAATGATGATGCCATCTAGTCGATTTCGACCACAGCGGCCGCATTCCAAAGAATGCCAATTCAAAAACCACCGTGAAGAGCCAAGGGCTCTTCATGGTGGTTGTAAACTCAGTATACTACTCCGTTATGCACACTCATGTGACAATAAATAAAATTCACATGTAGCGTATAAGAATGGCAATACTGATTCTTTGGGCAAAGAACGACCCAGCCTGGTCACGCAAAGTGTAGATCAGTTGGTGGGAAATTTGGAAAGGAGACGCGCACTCAGACCCCATGATCCAAGCGTTTCGACCTCAAACGGCTCAGCACTGAAATTATCAATAAGGAAATTCGGATGTAGATTCAAAAAGTCATGTACGTATTAAATAAGAATATCAAGAAATATCTTTAAAAACAAAAACATTAAAAGTAGAGAATAACTGCTACAGGCACGATTATGAAGAAAAAAGTTAAAATAAATTGTGGAAAAGCTTATCACAAAGCTATCTTCTTCAATTGCTATATCGATACATACGGTTAGGTACTTCACTACGTTAAAGTACAAAGTTCTTTGAAAGGCTATCTGTTTACAAGTATAGAAAAAGAAGAGCCGTTTGCTCCAGCTGTTGTCTTTTCAATAGCAAATAGGATCTATATTATCCACATTAAAGATACCCTCATCTCATTTGAATATTCTCTCAAGAAAGTACTCGTATATTTTTTCTTTCTTCTGTTCAGATTTCTAGACAATCTGTGTTGTATCTATTAACATATTTATACCAATAAACTTTTCTAGCCTGCACTAAACCATAACGAGCCTACGTGTTTTTTTTGAGTTAGTAATTCGTGCAATAACTTTTCTCGCTTTATGGTGCAGCGGAAGGGCTTATCAAACTTTTAGTGACTAAAAACCGCTTTATTATGGTAGGAAATCTTCTAATGACTTCTCCTACGCTCGAGGGTGGATCGGGAGGGCTTGTCAGCCTTTTATTGAGTAACTAACTAATAACCACATCTATTTTCCTACAGTGCCTTTTGAATCTCAAGACCACGGGTTTCTCTTTTAGAAGTCATTTTTAACAGACTTCAAAAATGAGGAGGTTCTATGTTCGGCTGTATGTATTTTTCTTTATGTTTATTCACCGATATTTCGGAAAATTGCGGACCGATTTTGAATTTTGATCTGATGATGAACTTCGAAGATATAGAAAGAAACTCTTCAAAAAATCATAGCAGAATTGTCGTAAGAAGTAAAATTTCTTTGTTTATAATACATGTATGTGTGTGACTGACTGAAAGAAGAAGGAGACACACTGCATAGAACTTCAAAAGAGTTCAAACCCAGCCAAGTGCATTACTTTGTATAATTTATTTCACGCCACTGCGCTCAAAACGGTGAAGCATCGTGAGGAAACCGGCATGTCCTAGAACCAAAAATTCGAAGTCATGTGACATCCACTAACCCGCACTGGGCCCGCGTAGTAGATTACGGCCCATTCCCTGTCCTAGAGAGGCCTGAGTCCCAGTAGTGGGAACATTATAAGGCTGATGCTATGCTATACTATGCTATAATTATATCGAACAAACCTCGTTATTATAGTAGGTCCAACAAATACGTCGGCTTATTGTGTCACCGTCGCAAGCTTAGACCTAGGTATAATGACAAGGTCCGGCGAACATGATCCGGAGGCATGTCTTATTAGAGAAGATCAGGCAAGTTTTCAAGAGATGTTAGAAAAATTATACCTATATATTTTGACCCTGAGAAAAAGAGCGACAAGTTTTTACCGAAGTTTTTAGCTTTCTTTGAACCGATGACTTCTCTCGCTCTAGAGCGGGAGTAATACCAATAATAATTACCAGTCACACATAATGTGTGACTAATAATTAGTGACCGAAACTTAAACACGTGATTGTAGTCATGATAACAAACAACTTTTGCTATTGCACCAAACATGAAATCGCGAAAAATATCAGCAAGTTCTATACATTTTGATCAGTTAGGCGAACATAAATGTACTGGCCAGCAGATTTTTTTTGCGATTTGAGTTTTGGTCCCATAGTAAAAATTGTTGGCTATCATGACTACAATCACGTGTTTAAGTATCGGTCACTAGTTACCAGTCGCCCTATACATGGCAAAAGAAAGGTAAGTAAAATCATCCAATGACAAATCCCGCCCTTGGGCGGAGCGGGAAGTAGTGTCAGACTCTTACTGACTAAAAACCTACCCCGTTCCTTCGTCCTCCTTGCTGGCCAACCGCCATGGGATCTGGAGGCAACAGTCCTTGCACACATGCACGACAAGCGCATGGAGATGCAACGCCGGGGCGAAATTCCACTGCCACGACAAGTCGAGGCATGGCGGACAGAGCTCCGGCGGGATCTCATGGCGAAATGGCGTCAGCGACTATCGCAACCTCGTTCGGGGCGCGCCACAATCGAGGCGATAAGGCCCATCCTTGAGGCGTGGCTGGAAAGACCTCACGGCACTCTTAACTTCCGCACGACGCAGGTCCTAACGGAACACGGAAAGTTTGCCAAGTTCCTGTTCCGGATTCGTGCGGAGGATTCGCCCGGGTGTCGCCACTGTGCGGAACACCCGGAGGACACGGTGGAGCATACTGTAGAGGTGTGCCCCGCCTGGGCGGAGCATCGCCGTGTCCTCGTGGGGGCAATCGGCGGCAGCGATCTCTCTCGCCGGGCCTTGGTTCAGGCCATGGTCCGGAGTGAGGAGGGATGGCAGGCGGTCGCCTCCTTCTGCGAAGCAGTAATGCTAGCAAAGGAGGAGGCAGACCGCATCAGGCAAAGGCAACGGGGCGCTCGCCCCAGCCGCCGCCGGGATTCCGATCCCGATTTCCGGCCACCGTAGGCGCGGGCTTGCGGACGGCGTGCAATGGGTAGCACGCTGTCCGATCGTCCGGTAACATACCGGATCGAGCCCAAGTCGTCGACGGCGCGTTCTGTTCCCGCGCGCCTCAAGGAGCTGTCAGCAAACCGTAGAGGCCCAGCCTGCTAGCTGCAGGCAGGCAGGGTCGAAGCCTGCTGGGGTTAAGGGCCGTTTTCTGAGAGGAAGGCTCAGCCCCGGCATGATAGGCATGAAGGAACGGGGTAGGTTTTTAGTCAGTAAGAGTCTGACACTACTTCCCGCTCCACCCAAGGGCGGGACTTGTCATTGGATGATTTTACCTACCATAAAAAAAAAAAAAAAAAAAAAAAAAAACCCCGTTCCTTCGTAGCCTATCGTGCCGGGGCCGGGTCTTCCTTTCGGAAGTTAAGGCCCGGCGAGAGAGATCGCTGCTGCCAATCGCCCCCACGAGAACACGGCGATGCTCCGCCCAGGCGGGGCACACCTCTACAGTGTGGAAAATCTTCATATAACTTCTGCCTCTTTAAAATGGAGCGAAATTGCGTCTTAGACTATTACTCACATTTGACCTTTACTGCGTCGTTCAGTTGCTTTCTGAGTTCCTGCCAGATACGATTGAAAAGAGATATATGATTGAAAAGAGTGTCCATGGAGTTTCTTGCACATTCTTCTCCATAGAGATCTACGCTTTGGAATGTGCAATTAGCATTATTATTTTTTTCTGACAGACTGACACCTTGACCTTTCAAAAGTGCCTGTAAATGGTTTATTTGAAATAAATGCTTTGAATCTTGAATCTTTGAATCTTGAATCTTGAATACGAAGGCCAGAGAGGCGGAGCTGTACGAGGGATTCAAAGTGGCAAAGCGCACTCTCCGAGCGGAGATAATACTTGTGGCTGGGCACTTTGAATCGAGATCCGTGAGAAAGCCCCTTTCAAGTGGTACAGAATAAGTTCCACCCCTGGGCTCGTAGCTCGTAGTCCGGCCGTCCGGTAACTATCCGGACGGGGCCCAAGTTATCAACAACGCGTAGTGTTTCACGCGCACCTCAAGAAGATGTCAGCAAAATCGTAGGGGCCCAGCAGGGCTGAAGCCTACAGGGGCCAAAGGTTCGCTTCTGAAAGGAAAATTCGGGGCCCTGGAACGGAGCGAGTTATAGTCAGTATAAGTCTGACACGTCTTCTCGCTCCGCCCAAGAGCGGGAGAAGTCATTGGATGATTTCCCACCTAAAAAAAATGTTTTTTTTTTGCGTTTTAGAGTCACGGTCACTCTTTCGACCGTTCCGTTAGTTTTTGGATAGCTAGCATATCTATTACCATACTCACTATTAATCAATAACATTCAAGCAATACGACGTCCAAGTGTTAAGATTATGGCATCAGTCCAAGGTTATCATGGTCTCCTCCTTCGGAAGTCAAATGTCTGGTGACCTATTTACCTAATCTAAGAGACATTTGGGGCATTGGTATGTATTATTTATTATACATGACCAATTGATCTAGAATTTGGCAAAAGTACCTACGGTTTTTCATTCACAATTTGTACATAATTCATATTTTTTTATTACAAGGAAAATACTTTGTCGGAAAATCCTATTATGAATAATAATACGTTTTTCATATTTGAAAATCGGATAGACCTCAAAAACTTAGCGGTTTCGGATGAATCTTATAGCACACAAAGAAATGTTGGTCTCAGTACTTATTACTTTTCTGTAGTAGATAAAATTAATAGTGTGTCAAAAGTGGGACAGACCCGTACAGCTAAGAACTGAAGTCCCTTACTAGAGTCTGTATTTTCTAATAGTTAGAACCTAGGGGTATTTCAGTCGAGAGTAAATTGTTTGAGTCACTTCTAGGCAAGCAAGCGTGCCCCATCATCGACCACATAATTGCTTACCATCAGGTGAGATAGCTGTCAAACGCGAGTATATCTAACACAAAAATCGGTCAAGTGCAAGCCGGATATAAGCGATGCTGGTTCCGTACAAACTTGCCAATTATAAATAATCCGATTTCACAACCGAATTTCGATGATTTTCCGATTCAGAAAAAATATAATACTACGAGTATTTGATATTACTACAAAATGGTTTTCATAACTCTTACTTCTGCTATAAATTCTTTTTTTTAGTTTCTGAATTCTGAGCCAAAGAGAAGTACCCTGTAGGCCTCCATTTTCTAGTAAGTGCCCAAATATGCACCTAAATGGAAAAACGGCCTTATCATTAGACTGCGTTGGTTAAGAAGTTTGATAATAGGTGTTTACTTATGAAATTAATGTTATTATGTTTTTAAAACGTGTTATTTTTGAACTGATCAATCTTTGGATTGATTAAGAATTATTATTATATTATAAGTTCAAATAAACTTTATATCATAGGTACATCTTTTGTATTTATTGATTGGTATTTTTTCATTTTGTATTTTCTGTAATATTACTGTATCTATTTATAATATCTTCACTGCTACTAGGAACTAGAGTATTTGATATACATCATCATAACAGCCAACAGACGTCCACTTTTGGACATAGGCCTCCCCCAAGTTTCACCATAATGAACGGTCCTGTGCATCTCGCATCCATCAGATTCCCGCAACTCTTGCCAGGTCATCAGTCCACCTTGTAGGAGGCCTTCCAATACTACGTCTACCGCTCCACTCCAGTACCTTTCGGCCCCAACGGCCATCTGTTCTGCGAGCAATGTGCCCTGCCCATTGCCATTTAAGTATTTGATATTACTTTCAGTTTTAATACCGCCACGCTTTCCTGAAAAAAGAATCTTGATAGATGGACAGACGGAAAACAAAGTGAATATTCCGATTTCACCAACTAAAGTACGACCGACGGCATCAACGGAACCGATATAAAAATGAGTCACAATTGAATTTTCGTTCATCAGACTTCTGACTTTACCGAAATGGCAAAAAAATCACGAAGTTTTCTATTTCAGTCAGCGCTTTCATTGAGCGGGCACCAAAAATAGACGAAAACTCGCGGATTCCGGAGCAGCTGCAACTGAAAACGAATCTCCCGTTTTACTACGCCGAGAAGATTAGCAATTAGTTTATTGGGACTGCTGTTAGCTTTAGCACAAACGAGAACAGGTATATGAGTGGTTTGTTTAATTTGCTGGTTCATTAAGTAGCTATAAATTGAATGGGTATGATCCCCGTAATAGGAAGACAGTTTTGTATCGAATGTCGAAAGTCTTAGGCCGTGTTTACGGAGACGCGGCTCGTTGCGCGGCACGTTGGGCGTTTTGTCGTACATTGCAACAGCGGGCCGCGTCATTACCCGTGCAAATAAGAAAGAAAGAAAGAAAGAAAACATGTTTATTTGGCACACCATGATTATAAACAAAAGATGATGACTATGACCATGATTACAAAACCTAATGCAGTGTACGACGGACCGCCCGACGCGCTGCGCAACGCGCCGCGTCTCGGTAATCGAGCACTTAAAAGGTTTGGGATTGCGATATGAGAAATGTTTTCAGGGATCGTTACCTCAAAAAAGAAAAATGGAACCCTTATATGATCACTTTGTTGTCCGTCTGTCTGTCTGTCTCTCTGTTGAGACCCTTTATCTTGGGAACGCGTGGAGGTATCGAGTTGAAATTAAAACCACTTACTAAAGTCTGCGGACCCTTGAAGCTGTGAAAAAATTATACTTCTAAGTTAACGAAAAAAGTCTCAAAAAATGTATATTTCAACACTCAAAGGAATCAAAATTCATAGGGTACTTCCCGTTGGCCTAGAACCTTGAAATTTGGCACGAAATGAGGTCTTATAGCACAGATATAAGAAATCAATCTGAAAGCTGAAAATTTGTTACGTCATAAAAAAAACATTTTTATTCTGAAAAATCTTCGAGACTTGATTTGGGAATTGAACTATTTACATATGTTAGTTTGCAAGGAACCCTAAGTGTGCGAGTCCGACCTGCACTTATTTTTTTTTTTTAGGGTCGAGCTAGAGTATCAGCATTTTATTTACTAAAACCCCATTCTAGCAGTAATGCTAGCAAAGGAGGAGGCCGACCGCATCAGGCAGAGGCAACGGGGCGCTCGCCCCAGCCGCCGCCGGGATTCTGATCCCGATTTCCGGCCACCGTAGGCGCGGGCTTGCGGACGGCGTGCAATGGGTAGCACGCTGTCCGATCGTCCGGTAGCCGACCGGACCGAGCCCAAGTCGTCGACGGCGCGTTCTGTTCCCGCGCGCCTCAAGGAGCTGTCAGCACACCGAAGAGGCCCAGCTTGCTAACTGCAGGCAGGCAGGGTCGAAGCCTACTGGGGTCATGGGTTAACTTCCGAAAGGAATGCCCGGCCCCGGCACGATAGGCTACGAAGGAACGGGGTAGGTTTTTAGTCAGTAAGAGTCTGACACTACTTCCCGCTCCGCCCAAGGGCGGGATTTGTCATTGGATGATTTTACCTACCATAAAAAAAACCCCATTGTATCTTTCAGTTGCATTAAGTGTTCTAAGGCCATGTTCACTCTTTGACGCTTTCTCGCAGCCCTAGAATACATGAGACTAACTCAGCTTAGCTGACATAGTTTTGAGGCGCACTTGGCGACTCTTTATTGGATGACTGAATGACTAGCTACCCATTGCTCGTCGTTTGTAAGTTCTCGCTTGTGGTGACCGAGAATAACATGATATGGATATGGTTTGAACTTTTAATCATAATGTAAATGTCACTGCGTAAAATTGTTTTGAGGTGAGAAATAATCAAATGACTTTTCTCGTTCCAGGGTAGAGCGAAAGATTGTGTCAGACTTTTACTAACTAAAACCCACCTAAAATGTTTCTTTGTCCTTTGCGTTCTACGGCATTTACCGAGGGCCAACGTTCTCACATCTAAATATCTAAACAATCAGTACAATCCCTCTTAAAGATAATAGTAAAAAAAAACATATTTCGTAACACATTCAGCATGTAACTAAGAATAATATTTCCAACGTAGAAAATCAATCCGATAGCACAGTTGGAAGGTGAACTACAGAAATCGGATTATTTCAACAAGCTTGCATCTCATTGCTACGTTTTCTGCTGCAGCATTTAATCAGATACAGTCATAAATATGTAGGAGATCAAACAGCAGTCGACTTGGATTAAGTAAAAATTCATAAATGTAATTTATTACAGAAAAAAATGTTTATTTATTAAAACTTCATGCAAAAAAGTACAAAGACGGACTAAGGATAGTAACGAGAAAACATGGCTGGTGCATAAAAAAAAGAAAAGATTATTAAGAAAACTAGAATAGGGTACAAATGTATATATATAAATAACATACATATATAATTAGTATAATATAACTTACATGTGTAAATATATATTATTTATAAAAAGTAAATGAAGAAGTTTTTGAGATGTTTTTGAATGTTCATTTTATTAGCCTAACATTATCAAAAGAGTCTCTATCAAAAGATTAAAGATATGATTTCGTGACGGCAATCGGTGGCGGCGAACTCTAACGTCTGGCCCTAGTTCAAGCAATGCAATAGTACGAAGCGAGAGGGAATAGGAAGCAGTTGCCTCCTTCTGTAAAGTAGCGAGCGAAGGAAACGGCCGCACGGCAATACCCAGCCACCGGCTTACCGACGATGAGCAATAAGTAACTCGCCGTCTAGCCGTCTGATAAAGAGCAAGCCTGAATTGTCGACAGCATGTAGTTTTCCAGGCGTGAATAAAATAGATGTCAGTATAACAGTACGGGCCCAGTAGGCCCAATATCGCTAGCTAGGACCACATAACTGTCCACACGCAGAAGGCAAATGTAGGACACGGTTAGGTTCCAGTCAGTTAAAATCTGACACGCTCTCTCACTCCACGCTATATGGCATCACAATAAGACCAATAAGAGTAGAGCGATAAACAAAAACGCAGGTAAAATTGCGAGGGACATCTCTGTTAACACGTGTGCTACACATAACGATCTGGGCGCGTCGATCTCCATACATTTTATATAGAAACTAGTCTTGTAAAGCTGCACTTGATACACGCTACGCGTCGTTCTACGTACAAATCAAGTGTGTTACACTTGTGCGTCGGCCTAATATACTCGTAGTACTAGCTTTATTGCTTCAAACATGTCCGTTAAACTTATTATTAACTAATGCAGACGATACATGAAACGCACCACGGGTGGTGTGAAAGTGAACCCGGGGCCCTAGAAAGAAGGCAATGAAGGAACAAGAGTGAGTTTTAGTCAGTAAAATCCTGACACGCTCTCCCACTTCGCCCTAGGGTGGGAGATGTCATTGGATGAATTCCCACCTAAAAAAAAAAACATGAAAAGCAGAATTTTTTCGAAACCCCTGCAATTTTACAACTTTAGTTTTAGTATAATTATGCGAAGCCTAAACGTGTCTAGTATTTTTATATATTGAGTCTATGTACAAAATTTTGTAACTGTATCATGAAAAATCGCCAAGTTATAACTTGTTATGTTACCTGGTTGTATTGAGGGGTTGTTATGTTCCCTCACCCAGATGTGCGCTGGCTCCCAATGCCCGCTATGACCTGCCGTGAACTGTGTTGTACTTAAAGTCCGTGATGTCTAAACTTGTGTCTTTTTTTAATATTTTTGGAAAAAATATAACATTGTATAAAAATTATTGGAATCGATTCAGTTACTGATTCTGAACAACTGAATATTGAGGTTTAGCATAAAATAAAAACAATGTTGTTTATACTTTAAGCGTTTTAATATTTCAAGAACGTTATGTTCTTCATTTCATTTTATAAAAACCACGAAGTACTAGAAACTTAACTCGAGCGTGGAGCTGTAAAGATAGCAGAGGTGAAATTGTCAATGCAAAATGTACTTTAGTCGTTGAAGTTAAAGTTTTCATTTGTCTGCTTAAAAAACTTGTGTACCGATTCTTCAACGGAGCTGAAAACGTTAGAAATGCAACGTAGCGTTGGCTGGTGGGGTTAGTGAGCGTGAAATCTATTTAAAAAACAACGTCATTTCTTCCGGTGATACAACTAAAGATAACTTGTCGTAATTCTTATAACAAGAAGGATGTTTTTACTACCATTCTTAGAGCGACTTTTTTTCGTGATATGGAAAATCATCCAATGACTTCTCACTCTCCAAGTTGGAGCGCGAAGGCATTTCAGACTTTTACTGATGAAAATCATACCTGTGTCTTTCAAATGCCCTTTGCATTCTAGATTCTTTTTCAGAAAATCCCCGTGCTCCTAGCAGGCATCGACCCTACTGAGTCCCTAGGGTTCGCTGTATCCTCTTTGAAGAGCGCGTTCTACTACGCGTTGTCGACAACCTGGGTTCGATCCGGATGGTTTCCGGACGACCAGATGTGAACTACGGTGAGCAAGCCCACGTCTCACGTTGTTGGTAGTCAGAGTCAGGACCACAGAGGCTTAAGGATGTTCGTTCCCTCCGCTTGCAGCTATCCCCTACGCTAGCTACTGCTTCACAGGAGATGACCGCCGCATATTCCTTACATTGTACAGAATATGCGGCATAATATGCCGTAAATATACCTAAACCAGAACCCAGAACGACATGGGTACACCTTCACCGTTTGCTCCATCATATCTTCTGGGTGGTCCGCATAACAGTAACACCCGGGCGTTTTTTCCACCTACATTTGGTGCAGGGACCTACCGAATACGCTGGCTTTCTCTATTAACATTCACAATTTACTACTCTGTCAATATTTTTGCTAGCCGTTACTCAATAATGATGTGGTTGAATTCCAGTCAAACGGGATGCTACTGGATATCAGTATTTTACGTGGACTGCCTATGCAAACCCCACAAATCTGTAATTGTAATAATACAGGGACACTTAACTATTAGAATTACAGATCAAGACTAGTAATAACTTACCATCAGGTGGGATCGCAGTCAAGCATTAGTTTATACAAATTAAAAAAGACAAATCCTGCCTTCTGACTACCTGTTACTACAAATGACTGTCAAAGGTCTACAAATGAGAACCGGGACCAAAGCCTTACTGAGTCAAGTGTGCGTGCTTTCAAGACGATTTTGCGGCTCATGGAAGTCGCTCACAGGGATATTTTATGTTCTTTAACAATGAATTGTATAGTTAGCACTGGGGGATTCCCAACATACGACAAGGGACGGTGGGCAATGGGTAGCTGGACGGTGGGCAATGGGTAGCTCGCTGTCCGTCCGTCCGGTAACAGACCGGTCCGAGCTCAGGTCGTCTACGGCGCGCACCGTTCCCGCGCGCCTCAAGGAGTTGTCAGCAAACTGTAGGGGTCCAGCAGGGCCGAAGCCTACTGGGGCCCAAAGGTTATGTGAGACTGTCACCACGGGCCCCAGGATAAAGACAAGGAATGGAAAGGTAGGTTTTTAGTCAGTAAAAGTCTGACACTATTTCCCGCCCCACCCAAGGGCGGGATTTGTCATTGGATGATTTTACCTACGTTAAAAAAAAAAAAAAAAACTTACGACAAGAAAACCCCATACAAAAACATTTTAATTAAGTAAAATCTTAAACCTCACATTGATTGATTAACAACAAATTTTTATTATATGTATTTGAATGGGAACGTAATAATCCATGAAGATCCTACAGGCAAGTTGTTTCTAAATCAAATAAAAAAAGGAATAGAATGAAATATCCTCAGTAATCACTTAGGATAACAACACAACATCGAGATACTGAAATTAACTGTAACAGTAATGAGAAAAGGTCTCAAGGGTGCATAGGGACGATAATAATACTTACCTACTTTCTTTTTGTGACACAAGAGGAACAAATGGCACAGTAGTCTTGCAGTGACTCAAAAGGAACACAGGGCACTAGTATTTTAATGACATAAGAGATACAACGGCTACAGTAGTGTTTTAATGACATAGGAAGTATAACGGCTGCTTGTCTGTGGAATGCATTGCCAGATGCTGTAAAACGTGCTCAATCGTTGCTTACTTTCAAGAAACTTGTTAAAGATCACTACCTGTCTCTGTGATTATCGAAAGTTTTCATTTCTTTTTATTGTATATATTTTTGTATGTATGTATTTATGTATCTATTATATAGCATATGTATATATCTGTTTTTCTATTATTGTATATTTTGTTAAAAGTGTTGGTGCTTATTGTGACAGCCCCATATCATGTCCCGAAAATTACTTTCCATTCCTGGTTGCCTGTAAGAAATCGCGGAATGCGATAAGGCCGCCCATTGTATGTGCTTAGATTAAATGTTTTTTTTTCTTTATTTATTTCAATATGTATATACAATAAAGTGTATAATAATAATAATAATAACGGCTGTAGTAGTTTTTAGTGACATAAGACGAACAAAGGGAACAGCAGTTTTTTAGTGACGTATATCTTTCATTTGTTCTATTGCAGCCGTTGTCGCAAGATGCTTGTCAAGAGAAGAGGAAGGAGGAGGAGGAGTATAATAATGTTTGTCCTCTAAGTATTTTTTGTTTATGCGATGTACACTAAGGAATATAGGTTATAATATAACATGTCATACACTTAAACCTACAAACATTACACAAAAACATAAATATATACACTAAAGGCTACTCCTAACTAGAATATAGCGTCAAAAAACTCCTCCGCATCGCTGTCGACTGGAAGTGTGCCCAAAAGGCTGGCGGCATTGCCACGTTGTATGGCAATGCTTAATCTCTGACCGAGGTAAAAGCCAGCCCTTGGGTCACGCGAAGTGTTAACTAATCGTTTGGAAAGTTCTTTAAAAAGTGAATGTGCACTCGGACCCCACGGCCCAAGAGTTTCAACCCCAAACGGCTCAAAAATATAACTGCCGACGAGGATGTTATAGGAATATAGTAAATAAATAAAGGAAGTAAATGAGCATGGCAGTTGAGAGTTTGTTATGCTCACTCAAATGTCTCGCTGATAGTGGCGCCTGTGTTGGGTCATTCGGTTCCCTTCAAAATGGATGAGCTGAGTGGTGCTGATATATGCGTCATGTTCATGAACGGGCGCTGTCGGTTGAGACTGGTCATTTCTTAGCTGCCAGTAGTTTATTTTAATATCTATAATTTTTTCTCTTCATATTTTTTACATTGTTCTCACTTATTAGCAGCGACAAGACATATGTAACCGAGATATTTGCAATACATAACTTGTTTCAAAAGAGTGTCCATGAAGTTTCTTGCACATTCTTCTCCATAGAGATCTACGCTTTGGAATGTTCAATTAGCATCATTTTTTTTCTTCTGATAAACCAACCTCTTGAGTTTTCAAAAGTGCCTGTAAATAGTTTATTTGGAAAAATGGTTTTGAATCTTAGAATCTTTGGACACAGTAGATTTTTTAGTGACATTAGAGGAACAAAGGGCACAGTCGTTTTTTAGTTACATAATTCTTTAATTTGTTCTTATCACAGTCATTGTCCTACGATGCTTGTCGTCTGAGTGTACGAGACGTAGCCAAGCACCTAAAAATGGGCCACATGAGTGCAAACTAGCGTCTCAATAAAGATTGCTTGTAGACAATCCGTGTAGGTATCAGATGTAACCTAAAGATCTGACAAACCAACAATCAATGCAATGGTTGGCTTGGTTTACAATCCACAAGTGAACATCTGTTGGAACGCGGTATTACATCCATGTAGCCCATGCTTTAGGATAACTCCACAAAGTGATGTCGAACAAAGATGTGATTTGATTGTTCACCGACGAAGGATTTATGGTCGTTCAATCTACAAAAGACAGTCACGTTTGACACAACTGACAATTGAGTCGGTTGTCTAGAGGGCGGTAAAACGAGAAAGAGAAATTTCGTAAACATGTGAATATGATGAACAATCTATTTTCGAAGAAAAATAACGCGTTATGGAAATGTTACGTTTATTTTTCACGAAGCTGTCGATATTTTAGTATTACTTATTACGATAGTATTTTATATTCTTGAATAGACACATTTTATGTAATGTTAGCATTATGTTTCTATCTATATTGAGATAATAATCACACTCTACATTTATATTTTAAAGGTAAAATTTTATTTTATCTTTATATAAATACGTATAAAGACGGCCTCACCTAGCTTAAACTGACGAAAAAATTTACGTGTAAAAGTGTATTTTAAAAAATCTATTTCCAAAATAAATATCATTTATAAGACAATTCTTGTTTGTGCCATTTATCTCCTCCTAATTTGGATGAAGTTTTGTGAGTACATTTGAATGGGTTCCTAGATGGTTTGAGAATACAATTGAACCCGGTAAGTTGGGTTGTCAATTTTGTATTTACGTAATACCTATTTTTGGGCCGGACAATGTCTGTTGGGATTGCTATTGTGTTTTTTGTATTGTATATTTGTTACTTCTTGACGTTTAAATGGAATTATGAGTTTATTTTTGGTTCAAGTTTGGTACACGAGTAGATAATATCTTGGCGTACAGGATGCTTTTTTTACTTTCATGCAAGCAAAGTCGCTAACAAAAGCTAATTCAAATGCTATGAATAAAAATTAACTCAAAATATTGATTCATGTTAAATAGTTTTGATCATTGGCAACAGAATGTTGTTTAAAGCAGAACTAATGAATCAAAATCAAGAAAAGAAAAAATATCTGCCTACATTTTTCAGGACCAACATTCAAGCTCCAGCCCTGTAATTAAGACTTTATTTGAATTCCACAAATAATAAAATTCAAGGAATCCCTACAGAATACCGTAAAATTTCTGTTCGCCTAATTAACCGTGAAATACGTCTGTCTTCTAAATATCATCTAATATCTCTCATTTACAAAAAGTCTTCCAAAAAGGGACTAAAAAAAGTTAATAGAAACATATCATTTACATAGTATACGGTAGACGCACAGTTTTTACGTCAGTGAGCTTATATTTGATATTTTTCAACGTCACGGAAAAAACGAGGCATCATAAATTTTGTGGTAATCGATAGAACCGTCTCCCCGTCATTGGGGCAGGATTTACAAAGTCTTGCACCCTTCCATCGAATGGATGAAAACTTTAAATCAATTTTAGAGGTATTTAGGCGTAAAGCTCGAAAATTCATAATCCGTGAAACTGGGTGGGTGGATTTTACGGGCATTGGGATGTACCAGAGTTTCTATAGAATTTATTATCATTCTACAAAGCTTTGTACAGTCCGAGGTCGTAAAAACCGTTTTTCGTTTAGGCTCGAACAATAAAAGCACGATGGAATATAAAAAAAGGATTTCATATTAAATTTGCATTTTTTTCTTTGTAAACTAGATGCAGCTAAATGCAAATAAGGTACTTTCGAGTAAAATGAAATATCCGGCTCGAAGGACCATTGAAGATTCAATACAATTCTTCATTGAATCAATCACGGCACTCTCCAATAGGTACATAGATTGGATTAAAGCTTATGTGCATTGTTCTTGACATGATTGGATGTCAGACTAAGCTTTTAGCTACTCATAAAGGCTTTATAACTTTGACGTGGCCTGATAGAACTGACCAGGGTTGCAGGATTGTTCGAAAGAGTCACCTTGACTTTGGAATGCAAATAACAACTGAAGAAAACAAAGGAGGGTTTCGGTTAGTTTGCTTATGCACCCGAGGTGTCGACTAATCGTAGGAGGGGGGGAGAGTCGCTTACCGCTGAACTAGATACGATAAAGAGTAAAATGCGTGTCTAAAATTGTTAGTACTAAGTGCGGGTTTTCGAGTAAGTGTATTGACCCAGTCTTACACTCCCTTTCTCTCCTACCAGAGTGGAAGAAGATTAACTTCAAAAAAATCACTTGAACCAAAAAAGGGCTATGTAACTTAAACTAAATACGGAACCCTAAAAACGGAGAGAAAATGTTCACCCAATATTTACAAACATAAAAATGAATCGCTGAGATGTATGTACGCGCGTAACTTCCGATCGACGGCACCAATTGGAAAATTCTTTGTTCATTATTAGATATCAATACAAAGTTTGTAGAAATGAAAACTTTAAGTAAATGAAAGAAGAAAACGTCCCTGCGAAGCCAGTACGGAGTTAGTTAATTATAAATTCTGAACTTACAACCAGCTTCTAGTCTAAGTTAGAACATCTTTTTCAACATTATCGTCAGTTCGTGTAAGTACGTCGGGTAGTGTGCTTACGACATACTAAAACGACCAATGTCCTTTGAACGCCGATAAGATACACCTTATTGCCACTCAAAAGACATTATAGTACGCGGCAAATAAATTGAACCCATTGCTAAGGTTACGCGCAGACCCCCGTTTTGATTGAGACCCGTAAATAGGTTACTGCGCGTCAAGGTCGACTGCCATGAATGGTTCAACTTGTGTGCTGAGGAATTTACACACGTGTGAATTTTATTAGCGTGTTCCATATAGATGTTATAATACAGTACTGCAGTGGATGTGATATTAAGTTTTGTGATTATGTCTTCAATCAAAAATAATATTCGCGATAAAGACTACCCATAGTGAAATTGTTGCTATTTTGGTGTGCAATAAAGTTTATTCTATTCTATTCTATCAAGTTCAAAATTAACCCAGCTTTTATTTTTTGTAATGATTTTGATTCAAAGTTAAGCGTGCACGTAATGATCATACTTTCCATAAAACGATACAATTGTGCCGATACCAATAAATAATTTAAAACCAAATAATAACCATACAGAAAAAATTACAAGTAAAAACGTTTAACAACCTAGTTAATAAAAATACAAAACTAAAAACGACAAATTTATCTTTAACAAAACGCTCATAAAAATGTTGTGTGCGAAGTTTTGAAAAGTTTAGAAAAATACAAAATATTTTTCCGTTTCCACTCGCATGTCTTAAGTTGCTAGCAGTAACTCATCCTTAGATACGGTTTACTTGTGTCGCAAACTGTGGGAGATAAATCATTGTATATTTTGTGGTGCCTACGGGAAGTGCAATTGCTTGTTTCTTGACCAGGATTGGCATCAAGAGCGACGGGTTGAGATCATTAGGAAGATGGTTGAAGTGTAAGATTAATGATTTTAGTTAAGTTTGTGTTTGTTTTAGCCTTCTAATGATGTGCTAGTTCCTTTCTGTAATAGATAGTAAACATTTTTGTGGTAAATAAAATAGAATAATTCGAAATTACAATAATAAGCTCTTAAGAAACTAGTGCATCTCACCATCTATGATTGGATCTCTGCTTGCCTTCAGGTGAGATCACAGTCTTTTTTTTGTGTTAGGAAAAATCATCAAATAACAAGTCCCGCCCTTGGGTGGGGAGGGAAATAGTGTCAGACTCTTACTGACTAAAAACCTGCCCTGTTCCATTCATTGCCTTCGTCCCAGGGTCCCGGGTGACATTTTTACATAATCTTTGGCCCCAGTAGGATTCGGCCCTGCTGGGCCCCTACAGTTTGCTGACCACTCCTTGAGACGCGCGGGAACAGTGCAGGTGGGATCATAGTGGGATCGCAGTCGAAGCACTAGTTTATATAGAAAAAATCTTTGGTTCTTTTTTTACTTTGTGTTTGTAACCGTTTTTTTTTCATTGGGTAAAAATCATCCAATGACATCTTCCGCCCTTGGGTGAACCGGGAGATAGTGTCAGTCTTTTACTGACTAAAAAACTCACCCCGTTTCTTCTTTACCTTGATACCAGGGCCGAGCTTTCTTTTTACGTTTGCTGACAACTCTTTGAGGCGTGCGGGAACAGTACGCGCCGTGGACAACTTGGGCTTGGTCCGGTCGGTTATCAGACGGCCGGACAGCGGAAATCGAGATCCGAATTTTGGCGGTGGCTGGGGCGTGAGCGCCGTTGCCTTTGCCTGATGCGGTCGTCCTCCTCTTTTGCTAGATTACTGCTTCGCAAAAGTGTGCTGTGTTTTTCCGTTATAAAAGTGTCCGGTATTTTAGGATTGGTATCTTACAGAAAAATAAGATTTTGTCAAGCTCAATTTTTTAAAGGAGATAACTTTTCCTTACAACTTAACAGACACATTCGTTTTTCCAGCATCTCCAGATAAAAGCCTCTCATCTCACAACGAAATGAAAAACGCGAAAATTATTCAAAACCCCAGATTTGTCGCGACGAACCGAGCGAAATAGTGGAAATACTCGCCAAGGATACTAATAAACATTTCGTGATTTAAATGTAAATACGTTATATGTCCATAACAAATTGTGTTTACACTGGTAGTCGGGTCAAAACACTAGTATTACGGCTATCACCGTAATATGCCATTTTTGTATCGTTAAAATTGCGTATAATGTTACAAATTGGATGGCTACGAGGTCCATTTTCAAGGTGTCAAACGCTTTTGCAGGCTATGCTTATCTCGTAATTGGGCTTTACGGAAAATTAAAAATAAAAGAGAGAACACCCAAAGTTGTGGATGCACAGATTTACTTTTAGTAAAGAATATTAGTCACTTTATTTTTTTAGTTTCTGGGGTTTGGTTTGAAGTCTGGTCACCTGTAATCGTAGGTCCTTTTAACATTCAATACTGCTACATCGAGAGAGTGACAAAGAATGAGGAAATTAGACTTTATATTACACTAGTCTCCTTTTTCTGCTTAAAAACAAGTAAAGTGTTACAGACATATGTAGGTTACGGCACATAAAAAGACCACAGTCTTACTTATACCCCCTTTTGTCCGGTTAGGGTTTGGTTATTGACCAACCCAAATAATATGTTAATTTATTTTTTCAATTAAGTTTTGATTATATCGTGTATAACTTTCTTTCACGTTTTTGGGCTCTAGTTTCGGCTATGCGGTGATGTGTTAGTCAGTCAGGTTCTCCTAATAAATATAAATAGGTGGACTGTTAATTAGTGACCGATACTTTTTATGTTTGACTAACTAGTCCAAATGTACTGAACTCGGCTGATATTTTTCGCGATTTCAAGTTTAGTCCCATAGTAAAAGTTGTTTGTTATCATGACTACAATCACGTGTTTAAGCATCGTTCACTAATTACCAGTTACCCTGTATTATATTTTTATTATCATCATTTCAGCCAAAAGATGTCCACTGCTTTACATAAGCACCATCCATGAATCGCCACAACGAAAGGTCCTGCGCTTCTCGCTTCCATTAGATTCAACATCTCTCATCGGATCATTGGTCCACCTTGTGGGTAGCCTTCCGACGTTTCGTTTTCCGCGGCCACCATTCCAAATCTCTTAACCTCATCGACCATCAGTTCCCTGCCCACTGCCATATAAATTTGGCGATTGTTTGGACAACCTTGCTTGGTTGCCGACATAGCCCAAAGAATCGCCAAATCTGTTATCCGGATATTATATTTATAGAAGTTGTGGATATTAGGTACGAGTATATAGTTAGTTATTTTAGTAAGATCCTCAAAGAGTATGTTGAAAGTAGCTTTATCACGGCAACTTTAATGGACAGCCGAAGTCGTCTCCCGAAGTTTGCAAACTATTATACCTACCACTTAATACTTTTTTTTTATGGTAGGTAAAATCATCCAATGACAAGTCCCGCCCTTGGGTGGGGCGGGAAATAGTGTCAGACTCTTACTGACTAAAAAACTACCCTGATCCATTCATTGCCTTCGTCACAGGGCCCCGGGTGACATATTCACATAAACTTTGGCCATATTAATTTTTTAAAAATCAAGTCGATTCGAAAATGATGTTTACCATGAGGTTT
The DNA here is from genome assembly GCA_958295575.1 of Leucania comma. Taxonomy (NCBI): domain Eukaryota; kingdom Metazoa; phylum Arthropoda; class Insecta; order Lepidoptera; family Noctuidae; genus Leucania; species Leucania comma. The sequence goes on from OY282468.1 coordinate 22,596,701, forward strand.
ACTATAATTTATTACGTCTAAAATCGGGTTTCAAAATGTGGGTCGGTCTCAATATAATACAAATGCCGGAAATTGAGTGGGAATTGAAACAAGCTGTCTATGGATCTTCCATCTCAGTTTATTTATTTAGATGAATAAATAATTGAAGCCTGAATTTGTAATTTAAATCTCATGTTTATTAAAATTCTTCAATTTAGCTTGCTTTCTTTCTTTTTATTTTCTTTTTAATTAAACAAAAAAAATCGTTTAATGTTTTAGCAAATTCGGCTTCGTTTTGGCTGGAGACCGCATTAACTAATTTGCTATCGAGTTTTTCAGTAACAGGAAACTCTGGTCAAACCTATATCTCAGAATTTATTTTCTAAATTCGAAGCATAAAAAAATACCGTGATTCGTGTTTCTCTATGAGTCAACTTAGGCACTGAACTCACGAAGCGGTTTTGTTCCGCGGCCGCCGCGGCTGAGGAAACGGCTAGTTTTATTTCAAAACTCACGAGGCTCTACATTATAATTGCCTTTAATAGTTATAATATGATTTTTATACAGGTGCGTACGAGATGCTTCTCTAATAAAACTATGAACCAATGTTATCTGTAAGTTAGGCTAAACGTGACGTGCTTGTCTTCACACCACACAACCATTTCCATATCTGATCCATCGCTTCCCGGTATTTGAAGTCAAGCGCGGGTTAATTAAATAATCTTAAAAAAAATCTCAATAACAAAAATATTGACTGACCTGTTAGTCTAGTAGTTAGTGGCCCTGACTGCTATGCCAGAGGTCGTGAGTTCAATTCTCACCCAGGAAAAATGTTTGTGTGATGAGCACGATCATTTGTTCTGTGTCTCGGTGTAATTTATCTATAATATGTATGTATTTAGAAATATATAAGTATGTTTATCAGTTGTCTAGTACCCATAACACAAGCTCTGCTTAACTTGGGACTAGACGATGTTGTGTAATAGTGTGTGTGATATTATATAGTATATTATATATATTAATCATCATAAAATTATAACAGTGAAATTTTGTGTTTATATGTGTGTGGATTTTTTATTGTATAAGGACGCCATCAAATTAGATTAGAGAATTATATAGGTAAACCAAACAATTTATATAAGCGAATTTAATACGTTTAAGTTGGTGACATTACTCATAGTCGTATAATATGTCACTCCTTTTTTTTTTCATCTTGATTGTCAAACCTTGAATTTTCTTTTACTAAATATTATAATGTATTAACTTAAATTCAATCCTGAGTTATTTTTGCCCTATCACAAATTAGCAGCAAAGTGTCGTCGCACTGTTTTACAATGTCAAATGTTCATTTTATTTTCTAGTTCGAATTTAAAAAAAAATGCGTGCTAATATTTTTTGTTTGTTACTCTTTCATGATTTCATGGCTGAACGAATTTTTAGATGTCTTACAGGGGTAAGTCGTGTCTTGAGAATAGTTATAAGAAAGCACTTTTTATACAGGGATATTCCCTTGAGATGGTTTCCTACTTCCACGCGTTCGAAACCGCCGGCAGAAACTAGTTATACTATAAATCGTTTCTTTCAAGACCCTAATCTGTATCTCTACGGGACCCTCATGGCACGTGATAAATTTTACTTGATGTGGTAATAAACTAAGATCCCAAAATAACGTTTTATTCCAACAACTTTGGCCTTTTGTTAACGATTAAATCAATATTGCTTACGTACTAGCATTCGCGATTTAATATCAACAAATAAACTACAGTTAAAAATTGGTAATACTATTTGTATTGTTATAGGAAGTATTACATTTAAACTTAAGCCCTGAGCTGTAGAGCACCGGTACATGGTGCATCGCCGCAATAGTCATATTATAAAATTTACTAATGACAGGCTACTATGTCATAATCATAACATAAGTCCCTTTTTATGGTAGGAAGTCATATAAAGACTTCTGCAGCTTTAGGATGGAGCTATAGGGCATGCCAGACTCTTATTGACTAAAACCATACCTATATTACTACTATTATACATCTACCTTCGGTTGCCTTTTGCGTTCTAGGACCACGAGTATCCCTTTCCCACTTTTCCCCATAGCCCTAGTAGGCATCAGTCGTGCTGATACCTTACAGTTTGATGACATCTGGTTTAGGAGCGTGTGGAAAACTATGCGCTGTCGACGGCTACGGCTGTTGCTTGTTGGCGGCAAGCCCGCGTCTACCGTGGCTGGTAGTCGGGATTGGAGTCTCGGAACCAGCAGCTTGAGGATGTCAGTTTCCTCACGGGTATGATCATCTCTTTCACCAGCATTACTGCGTCGTAAAAGAAGGCGATCGCCTGCCATTCGTTCTCACTCCGAACCATGGCCTCTACCAGAACCCGGCGCGAGAGGTCGTTGCCCAAGTTGGGGCATACCTCCACCATATACTCCACCGTGTTCTCGGACTGCTAGTGATTCATTTAGCATCAAAGGTTAGATATGCTACGGAAAGTTAGTGACAATCTGTGTATCTTATTGCTAGTAACTCTACTTACCCTTTTTATTATTTAACCAACATAGTGTAGAATGAATCACAATAATTTTACACCATCATAACATTAAAATCCGAACAGTTTCATCATAAAGTTTATACTTTCCACGTCCTTATTAAGCCGATAACATTAACCTAACATAGTCGTATTTATATTTATAAAGGATTTTCGTCCGAGCATCAACTAGAATTTTCAATACAACTTACATAATAATAATTTACGCTCTTCGATCAAATGTTTCATCGAAGTTTACGCTCCATTGCTCGAGTTTATTGCTTTTGTCACAACTAAAGAGACCATTGATACAACTAGGTCCCTAGATTACATAAATTCCTTTGTAAGGCTGCAAATAGTTATCAGGTCCTTTCTTTTGTATCGTTCAGTTCAGTTCAGTTTGTCCGTGTTGCTATCGAGCATTGTTATTGTTTGAGTTTCATAGAGGAGAATTGTTAGAAATATATTTTCTATGCAATTATTGTACTTTTTTTGAGGTAGTGAACCATCTAATCACTTCTCCTGCTCTAAAGTGGAGCGAGAGGTGTGTCAGAGTATTACTGACTAAACTATATATTGCACTGCGTTCTAGGACCACGGGTTTCCCTTTCAGAAGTCGGCTTTTGGCCCTAGTAGGCTTCGGTCCTGATGCTGACATCTCCTTAAGGCACCCATGGAACAATACGTCGGGTCGACGACTTGGGCTCGATCCCTATGGTTATTGGACGGCCGGACTGTGAGCAGTGAATAGCTGACACCCTGTATAATGAACTTCTTCATTGAGAAATAAAGGTACTATGCATATCTGCCTCATGATCCAGAGGTCAGTTCTCTCAGAAATCTTCCCAGAATCTACATTTTGGTCGATGCGGCCAAAATGTTGATTGGTGACCATGTTCTTGAAGACGCGGCGTTGGAAGACCTGGCCTGTCGTGGTCAGGGTCGCGGAAATCCGATGGATGCGAGATGCATAGCACTGGGTTCTTATGACGTCACTTAACATTGACTTCGCTTTTTTTTGTCTATTTAGGCAGAATAAACGTGTTTTCTTTATTTTCTTTACTTAGAGGAGGTCTATGTCCAACAGTGGACATCCATCAGCTGAAATGATGATGACAATATCTGCCTGCCCCGATGGAGAATGCAGGTGTGATAATTTGATAAATATAAATGGTGTTATGTATGTAGCTACCGATCCTAGCTTGTCTTTTACAACTTTTACATTTCTAGACCAACTTTTGAGTAACTTTCAAAGTGTAACGACGAAGATAGTACCAAAGCTTAGATGGATTTTATTACTATAATACATAGCAGATACTTGTAGATTTCTCGTGTGTTATATCTACTCTTATTTTATCCTGTGTAAGCTAATTTTGCTTTGAGCATCGAGAAATAATTATTTCAAAACACGAAAGTTCGTTTGAAAGAAATAATTAAAACGAAGTTTACTCGGTCCGCTAAAAATACTTTAAACATAACGTGTTCATTTATAGGCTAGCTTTTTTTATGTTAGGTAAAATCATCCAATGATAAAACCCGCCCTTAGACGGGGCGGGAGATAGTGCCAGATTCTTACTGACTAAAATTATACCCTGTTCCTTCGATGCCTAACATTCTGACCAAGGGCCGCTTTCTGAAATGAAGGCATTTAGAAAGCGGCCCTTGGTTCCAGTAGGCTTCATCCGGTTTGCTGACAGATCTTTGAGGCGCGCGGGAACAGTACGCGCCGTCGATGACTTGGGCTCAGTCCAGTCGGTAACCGGACGGTCGGACAGCGAGCTAACCATTCCTCGCCGTTCGCAAGCCCGCAGTTACGGTGGCCGAAAATCTGGATCGGAATCCCGGCGGTGGCTGGAGCGTGGGTCCCGTTGCCTTTGCCTGATGCGGTCGGCCTCCTCCTTTGCTAGCATTACCGCTTCGCAGAAGGAGACCACCGGCTGCCATCCCTCCTTACTCCGAACCATGGCCTGTACCAAGATCCGGCGAGAGAGATCGCTGCCGCCGATCACGATGACACGGTTTTATAGGCTAGCTCAGTATTTTAACAATCTCTAACAAACCAGGAACGCTGAAGTACGTTGATTTAACTTACTCCTTGACATAATGTAAGGGGGTCACGTTCTACAGTAATAACTTTAGTCCGTTTGAGTTCAGAATTGGCCCTAACTGTCATTACTTTTACAGCCAATTCAGCCAAGGACAACTGAGGGTCTGTGTCCGGATCATTATTCGGACACGGACCCTCAATTGTCCGTAATAGTTGAACAATTCAAATGAATCAAGCAAGATTATTGTCGAATGGAGGAAAGGCACGAAATCGTTCAACGAAGAATAATTAAATTATTATTTATATCATGGCTGGCCTGTTGGCCTTTTGGTTAATAGCCCTGAATGCTGTGCTAGTAACCATGGGTTTGACCCCCAGCCAAGGCAAATGTTTGTGTGATGATCACGATTAATTGTGAACAAAATTTGCTTTAAATTATAATATTAATAATAATATAATTAAATCTATTTCTATATAAAATTTAATAGGTATATATACAAATTAAAAATAATAATTGTTGTGTCTGGGTGTCCACAAATGTATGTATTTACATTCTTTTAAATTAATATAAATTAGTGCTTGACGGCAATCCCACCTGATGGTAAGCAGTGATGGGATCGTTGATGGTGCACTAGTTAGATATTTCTAAATAACTGTTACATACTTGATATATTTGTTAAGTATGTTTATCAGCTAGTACTCTTATTACAAGTTCTGCTTAGTTTGAGACTAGATGGCGACTAGATTATATATATATATGTATATTATTAATTATTACGTAATTGCGCGTAATTCCTTTTGTAATTGTAATGTATGTAAAATTACAAAAGGAATTTAAAAAATAAATTTTTCTGATTTTTTATAGGAAAAAGTAAGATTTATAGACCAACATTTTCGGCCGAATAAATTTCGTAGACCCGTGTGTAACGACAATTAAGCGATTTTCAAGATCAGTCAACAATATATAGTTACTTCAGGTACTTTTATTACGTATAAAATATTTTTATCATAGAAAACGGATATTCTGAAAGTAATAATTATGTTTGGAAAAGGCGACTGAAATGATTACAGCTATTTTTTTAATTTTAAAATAATCAACAATTATTTTAGGATAAAAGATTAGCTATATTGTAAAAAAAATACATATATTCAAATCACTAGCGTGTTTATAGCATGAGATATTAATACCGATATTATACCAATGTAGTGCGTCAATGCCCATAATACATTATTTTCCTACAATTAGCAAAACTCATTTTTTTTTTCATTCATTTGCAAATATCTTTAACTTCGGAAGTCGGTGTTTCTATAATAGAAATTGTCTTTTCTGTATTTAACACCAACTATCGAAGTATTATAAAGTTATATTGCACTTTTTATTATTATTTTTCAGTCATTTTTTTTTTTTTTTACCTTTTTTATTTTAAACTTTTTAACTGTGGTACCACTACTAAAAATACCCCTCAAGACAAACTTATATCGTGTGAATTCGTGTGCAAGTTCTATAGTAAGGTACTTATAAAATTTAACTATTGAAACGTTGCATAACAATTCCAATAAGTCAAGTTAACTAGGCTCAGGCCTACTTTCCGGCTTCATCATCAGATCAGTTTGATATAACCCCCCCCCCCTCTTCTTTCAGTCAGTCATCGACTACAAGTATAAACAAAGCAATATTACTTGCTATGACAGTTCTGTTTTGATCCCATGAGGAGTTCCGTTCCATATCTTCAAAGTTCATCATCAGATAATAACAATATTTTTATGTGACCAACTTGGAAGCAGAACCTTGCAATAAAAAAAAAAAATCAAATTCGGTGAACAGGTGAGCATTAAAAAAAACATAGAACCTCTTTTTTAAGTCAGTTAAAAAGTAACACTACTTCAATATTTTTTTAGTGTTCCCTCTCTTAGAGAGGAGGCCTGTGTCCCAGGAGTGGGAACATTAAAAAAAAACTTCAGTGCTCAATTGTAACTTAATTTTCTAATCAGGGTGTATAAGGGTGTGTATTATTCTTGTTACATAATTTAAATATATTAAATCTATTTTAATAAAATATTATCTCATAACTGTAACTAATTTCCGATATGAAAGGGGTGCCATCCGCCTTATTGTACCGCGCTGTCTTCCGTTCCCAATTTCCTTTAGAAAATTAGTTAAATGAAATCCTATTAATAACTCAGTAGGTCGAGCATCGAGATTTTCAATAACAGGCAGAGGAGTGATTGTCAAGAATTACTGGAGTGAAACATGAACCCAAGGAAGCACCTCGACAAGATTTACTTCGCACTTCAAAGGTGACAGCTATGGGTTCACGCCTCTTAGAGCAATATTTAGAAAGTTGTTTTGTTTCGTTTGTCTACATTTTTTTTTTTATCATAGCAGCCGTTGACAGTGAGATCTTATTATGACTGAGCATATAATAGACTCAGTCATCAGCAGGCATGTGTAATATCATAATTATAGGGTTATTATACTGCACATGAAAAAAAAAAACTCAAAAGGGAAGGTTCACTGAGGATACAAACTTTTACATTAGAAGTGTAAAAGTAGGACAGGATATGCCATATTTGGGTGCGTAAAAAAAAAACCAATGTTTTTATTTCTCGGGAGCATTCTCAGGATAAAAAGAAAATACATTTTTTATTTAACACGAAGACACATGCATTGAAGCAACCTATGTAAAAATAAGCAAAAAAAAAAAAAAACGGCTTGAGCTGCTAGAAGAGTATCTTATGTACCAGGAAATTGTATACCTAGCTGTGTATCAAACATACAACAAATTTAGACGTTTGAGTGTAAGGGAATAACAAACATACATATTTAAATTCAAACATCTGCTTTAACATAATATTATTATCTATTGAGCAGGGTTGGCAGGGTTGGCAGGGTTGGATGAGTATATTAGGGGAAGTTTGAAAGTGGCGGCAGTGACTGAAAAGTTGAAAGGAAATCGTTTGTCTTGGTATGGTCATGTGAAGAGGAGGGATGGAAAGCATGTTACTAAAAGAGTTATGAGTTTACATGTGGATGGATGGAGAGGGAGAGGGAGGCCAAAAAAGAGATGGATGGATTGTGTGAGGAGTGATATGAAAGAAAAGGGAGTTAGTGATAGTGTGACGAGTGACAGGAGAGAATGGAAGAAAAAAACGTGTTGCGCCGACCCCAAATAAAACGGGATAAGGGCAGGAAGATGATGATGATGATGAGCAAGGTTGGCAGAGTGGTAACGGCACTCACTTACAAATTGTAGGTCGCGGGTTTTTCAACCCGCTGGCTGCGTTTGCCTAGCCACACGCATTACTTTGTGTTATTTATCACCACTGCGCTTAAAACGGTGAAGGAAACCATCGTGAGGAATCGGCATGTCCTAGAACTAAAAATTTGCAGACATGTGACATCCATTAACCTGCATTGGGCCCGCGTGGTTGATAACCGCCCATTCCTTCTCCTAAAGAGGTTGCCTGAGTCCCAGCAGTGGAAACATTGTGAGGCTGATGTTATACTATGCTATTGTCTATTGACGATATTTTTTTGTTATCTGTACATAATAACATAATCAACCTGCAGTAAGAATATTTGTATTCCTTTTCAATATCATTAAAAAATAAAAATCTCCGAAATGTAATTGACGCGCACAATTTCCGAACGTCTCCATCAAATTAGATAACTACTAGCTGACCCGGCAAACGTTGTTTTGCCTTATTACAAAAAATTTCGTCAAAAAAATTAAAAAAAAAAATAAGGGTGAACAACCCTTATCACTTAGAGGTATGGAAAATAGATAGTAGCCGATTTTCAGACCTACTGAATACGCATATAAAATTTGGTAAAAATCGGTAAAGCCGTTTCGGAGGAGTACGGTAACTAACATTGTGACACGGAAATTTTATATATTAGATAAAAAAAAAATTGTGTTCGTTTCTGTCATGACAAGGTTTGTGTCTAAGGAAAATTGTTGAAGAAATAAAGAAGAAAAAGGCCATCCCTGGGAAGTCAGTATATTAAAAATTACGGCCTACTTATAAATTTACACACACCATTTTGAATTAAAACAAACATTACTTATATTTCAAAATTATTCCGTACACATACCAAACTTTGGTATGACAAAATATTTATCAGAACTTTGAACATTCACACAAAGTTTTAACATAACAGCCGAGACGAGAGTCTGTTACATACGGAGTTTATTTTAATCCAATTAGACAACAACATCTGTTGTGTTACACATACGAGTATATTAAACGGTTTTATTCACATAGTTTTGCAACATTTGTTTGGTTTTACTGTGAGTTTCTGTATCGACTAGCTTATTGGTCTAGTGATAAGCAGCCCTGGCTGTTATGCCAGAGATCGTGGGTTTGATTCCCAGCCAAGACTGATGTGTAATGAGCATGATCACTTAATCTGTGTCTGTAATTAACATAATATGGTAATAAAATAGTTTATTTATCCAAGTGATTCTCATAGTTAAAATTCAAAACACATACCACTCACTGATTAATCACGAAATCTCAGAAACTATAACACCTACAAACTTAAAATTTGGGGGTAAAACGGGAGTTTGAAGTTTGTATGGAGAAACCGACTTTCACGCGGGCAAAACCGCTGCCTGAAGCTAGTTTATCTATAATATTGTTACGCCGTATCTCCTCCAAAATCAAGAGATGGTGCCAGAATCAAAGAACGAACCAATATCTATATAACATACAAAGTATATATTATTAGTAATTACCAAAGTCAAGAGAAGGTGCCAGAATCGAAGAACGAACCAAAGTCTATATTACGTACAAAGTGTATATTATTAGTAATTACCAAAGTCAAGAGAAGGTGCCAGAATCGAAGAACGAACCAAAGTCTATATAACGTACAAAGTGTATATTATTAGTAATTACTAATTACCAAAGTCAAGAGAAGGTGCCAGAATCGAAGAACGAACCAAAGTCTATATAACATACAAAGTGTATATTATTAGTAATTACCAAAGTCAAGAGAAGGTGCCAGAATCGAAGAACGAACCAAAGTCTATATTACGTACAAAGTGTATATTATTAGTAATTACCAAAGTCAAGAGAAGGTGCCAGAATCGAAGAACGAACCAAAGTCTATATAACATACAAAGTGTATATTATTAGTAATTACAAAAGTCAAGAGAAGGTGCCAGAATCGAAGAACGAACCAAAGTCTATATTACACACAAAGTGTATATTATTAGTAATTACCAAAGTCAGTGTTATTACTATTCTCGAAGTGAATATTAATAAGGGAATTTCTCGCATAATGATAAAGTAGCATTCTAATGATGAATTAATTTTAAAAACCGGTTTAGTTTTTTGTTGCTTTTTACTTTGCTAAAATTACAAAACAAGAATTGTTGCTCTTCATAATAGGCATTACTATACCTTATAAAGAGGAATGATTTCTTTTATAAAATGGAATGATATTAATAGGGGAATTTTTCACATAATGATAAAGTAGCATTCTAATGATGAATTAATTTTTAAAACCGGTTTAGTTTTTTTTTGTTTTTTACTTTACAAAAATTACAACAAAAACCAGAATCCTCCTCTTTATAATAGGCATTACAATACCATAGAAAGAAGAATGATTTCTTTTTTGTTTTTTTTTGTAAAGTAAAAAGTGACTGTAAAAGGCACACACTTAACACACTTTTATCACACACATACTACTTACTGGCGACAGTTTTTAACTGTCAAGAGGGCGGTCAGTCAGAAAAAAAATCAAATTGCACAATTATTTTTATGATTAAATTGTTCAACGAGCACCGTTTGCACGTTCGTTCAATTTAATACACAAATATTATTATAATAGCACTTACTTTAAAATAACAAAGAGATTTCAGTGTTGGGTAATAAATTATTATTTATACTCATACCTCACTTGTTAAAATAATATCATACTGCAAAATTAATGTGTTACCTGGAACAATATAAATGGTTAATTAAAAACAATCATATTTTATTTAATTATTTTATATGTATTAAATTTTACAGAGAATTATTAAAATCACAAAGTATCATCTACTTTATAATAAAATTATGTGAAATTAAATAGGCTCATAAAAACATGGTGTTTTACCAATTAAAAACTCTTTTACACAACGTTCAAGGTTAAAATTAGAAAGATAAATGCTTAGGTTGATCGCGGAATAATAAATCTTACAAGCCAAGTTAAGCTGATGGCGGATAGTTGGAGCTTCTCCAATGCATCTTAATTCCTTATTGATTTTGACAGCCGGATTCGGCGAACTAAGTCGACTTATGATGCTAGCATAATATATATTATTATTGCCTATAATTTATATGTGTGGTGTGAACTGTGAGTGTAAGTTGGCAATAAATAAATAAATAAATAAATTATCTTACGTAAAATACGTGTATTGAAACGTAAACCTAAACTAATTTTGTCCTTAATCTCATCATCATTTGTCGCTAAAATGTCCGATCTTGTGCGTCTCGTCAATCGTTGATGGTATGGCGCACTTGTTTATTGAGAGCATATTCACTCTAGCCTTGAAGACACCTAAATTAAAAATCCGACGCGAAGACCGCAGCAGGCAAACTATTCCAGTCCCTCACGATATAAACGACAAGGCTAAACGTTTAGTCCGTAGAAGTTTCAACAACGTAAGGATGGATATTCGCTGTATAGGTTGTCCAATGGCAGAATTGAGATGGCGGAATCAAGTCAAGTAATTCCCACGCACACTCTCCAAAATGCATCCTTTAAAACACCGAAAGGCTGGCTACTTTACGCCAAGGCTTTGTAGATTGGATTTAACCAAATCTAGATCACCTATTTAGCCTCTTCGCACACTTTTCACCGAGTCCAAAGCTGCTAGGTGACATTTTGCAGCACCAGCCCATAAGTGGCTGCATTACTCCACACACGATCAGACCTGTGCTTTGTATAACATTAGAAGCTGTCCCGGTGTGAAGTAACGTCAAACCTTTGCAAACACGCCGAGTTTCCTAGCTTTGTATTCAATGAACCGCCCAAAGTTGAGGTCTGAGGAAATTTCAACTCCCAAGTGCTGAAGGCGGTCGGTGCACTCCAAGGATTTATGCGGGTTCTACTCCAAGGGTACATTTTAGCGGTGAACAGACAAGCCCGTGTTTACGTGCAGCAATAACTTTAGGCATCAGCAATTTTAGGCCCCATTGATCATTGGTAATGCAGTTAATGTGCTTCAGCTTTCTGCCATTCAAGTTTGGCGATTTTTCGGTCTATGTCAGTCACCTTGAATTTCTTTCAAAAGAACAAGTTAAAATAATCTACATTAGTTATTATATTGTTAGGGTTCCGTAGCCAAATGGCAAAAAACAGAACCCTTATAGATTTGTCATGTCTGTCTGTCTGTCCATCCGTATGTTACAGCCACTATTTTCCGAAACTATAAGAACTATACTGTTGAAACTTAGTAAGTAGATGTATTCTGTAAACCTCAATAAGATTTTTACACAAAAATAGAAAAAAAAAACAATTAATTTTGGGGTTGAAACTCAAAATTTGTTTTCATCAAACCCATATGTGTGGAGTATCTATGGATAGGTCTTCAAAAATGATATTAAGGTCTCTAACATTATTTTTTTCTATCCTGAATAGTTTGCGCGAGAGCCACTTCCAAAGTGGTAAAATGTATTTTCCCTTCCTGTAACTTCTAAAATACGAGAATAATAAAACTAAAAAAAATATATGATGTACATTAACATACAAACTTCCACCGAAAATTGGTTTGAAGGAGATCTAGTAAGTAATTTTTTTTTAATACGTCTTAAATCGTAAACCGCAATTTGTACGGAACCCTCAGTGTGCGAGTCTGATTCGCACTTGCCTGGTTTTTTCTTTTTAGTAGTCTTTCGGGTCTCTAATTCTAAAAGTCCAGTTATTTACATCATCTATGAAGATTAGTCTGAGCTATTACGGTTCATGAGATACAGCCTGGTGACGAAAGAGGAATCATATCAATAGGGTTCCAGTTATTACTCTTTGGGTGTGAAATCTTTAAACCATCTGCTAGCTGCAGGCAGGCAGGGTCGAAGCCTGCTTGGGTCATGGGTCAGCTTCTGAAAGGAAGGCCTGCCCCCGGCACAATAGCCAACGAAGGAACGGGGTAGGTTTTTAGTCAGTAAGAGTCTGACACTAGTTTCCGCTACGCCCAAGGGCGGGATTTGTCATTGGATGATTTTACCTACCATAAAAGAAACAATTGACAGTACAATTTTGCCTAAAACCTCTCTACTGCCAAACAAATTGAATGGTGGCTAATTCTACTTTTCCTATTTACACGAAACCAATTCACATCGCAATGTATGAACTAATTCCGACGCACATTCGTGGATTATACGAAATATCACGAGTTACAGCAAACGAGTTGCCGGAATCGTGAAGTGTGGTACACAGGGGAATTGGGCATACAGGCTGTTACACAAATAGATAATTCTTTTCTACTTATAGTTTCTTTTAGGTGGGTAATCATCTAATGACATCTCCCGCCCTTGGGCGGAACGGGAGGGCGCGTCAGACTTTTTACTGACTAAAAACCACTTCTGTTCCTGTTGGCTTCGACCCTGCAGGGCCCCTACGGTTTTGCTGACATCTCCTTGACGCGCGCGTAGAACACAACGTGCCGTCAACGACTTGGGCTCGGACCGGACGGTCACCAGACGGTCGGTCGGCGAGCTACCCATTATACTACGGTGGTTCTACTTACAGTTGCAGAAAAATGTTTACCTAGTTTTGGTCTTTTTTTATGAGTAGGATATCGTCAAATAGCTCCTCACGCTCTGATTGGAGCGAGAGGGAGTGTCTTTTGAACTTAGTCTAAAGAGATGACATAAAAAGAAAAATTGCAATTTTTATGTAGATTACTAGCTTCTGACAGCGGCTTCCCCACGTGAAAGTCAGTTTACACTCTTAGGAGTTTTTTTATAGTAGGTAAAATCATCTAATGACAAACCCGGGCCATGGGTGGAGCGGGAGATAGTGTCAGACTCTTACTGACTAAAAACCTACCCTGTTCCTTCTTCACCTTGGTTCCAGTGCCCTGGTATGCGTTTTCATACCTCCCCAGAGCCCCAGATTAGACTTCGACCTTACTGGGCCTCTACAGTTTGCTGACAACTCCATGAGGCCCGCGTGAACAGTGCGCGCCGTAAACGACCTGGGCTCGGTCCGGTCTGTTACCGGACGGACGGGCAGCGAGCTACCCATTACCCGTCGTCGGCAAACCCTCACGTACACACACTTAGGGGTGGAGTTTTATAAAATCCGTTCTTAGCGGACGTCTTCACTCTATAAGGAACCTACCTCTGCCATTTTAAATCTGTAGGTGTTATAGTTTCTGAGAGTTTGTGATTAATCAGTGAGTAGTATTTTGCTTTTATATTGAAAGAAGATTTTAACTTATTCTTTTGAAGGACAACCAAGGTTATCGACATAACCCAAAGAATCCCCAAACTGAAGTGCTGAAACCCGGGGCCCTGGGACGAAGGCAATGAAAAGATCAGGGTAGGTTTTTGGTTAGTAAGAGTCTGACACTATCTCTCGCCCCACCCAAGGGCGGGATTTGTCATTTAATGAATTTACCTACCATAAAAAAGTGGTAGTGGGCATAATTTATTTTAAAGACGCATGTATAACATGCTTTTAAAATAAAAGGAAAAATAATTTTAATGAAAGTGAAAACCCTGAGAGAGAATAGAATAGAATAGAATAAAACTTTATTGTACACCAAGAAAGTTACTTAATCAGTACTTTACTAGAGAGAGAACTAGTAGAGAGAGTTCTGTACAATTTATTATGGATAGAACAAAGACAAAAAACTCAATAACCTTTTTATAACTGACACAAAATTAATTAAGGGACGGCCCTCGATGTAACCGAATTTACAAATAACAAAATAGAATTGCAACCTAAATTTAAAAAAAAAAACCTGATTGCAAAAATTGGAACGCACCTGCGCCCGACAGAAATTAGTGAACTCCTACCATGCCAATTTTTCAACTGAAAAAATATAGAGAGAAAATGAATCTGCGATCAGTTTCACAATCCATTGAGCTGAATAATAAAACTACGGCGCGATATAGTCGAACAGAGGCATCGATTTATAGCAAAATGTACGAAAAAATCGCATCGTGCGAATGGGTTGAGGTGCTTGGTTATTCTGGCTCGATGGCTAGCTGAGAAATGGGTTTTGGGTTAGTGAAAAATAATGAAATGATTTGTTAGTTTCTTTTATCTCAAAAAGAACTGCCATTATTTTTAATGTTATTTGCAACTCGTACCTGCGTGGCCCAAGGGAAATGATTTTTTCCTGCGGACGCTCTAGGGCGTTGGAGGTCCCAGGACGATTTCGTCGGCGTGTTATGTTACACGCGTGCCACAAATTAACCACTTCTGGTTAATGCCAGTTAGAGTTACGGATTGTTCGAAGGAGTAACTGTAGCCCTCGCAAAAAGGGCAACTAAAGGAACTACTTATTTTTTTGTTTTCCTTAATCTGCAAACAGTTTCACTACTTTTAGCAGGTGTGTTGGAATGTCATTTCTTGGCTTTGGACTATGTTATGTTTTTCCTTTTTAAGCCTATTGAGTAAGCTGCAACTTCTGGTTGTAAGAACAGTCGCCAGATCATTAGGGTTCTTTTCCAGTCACTCCTGGTATTTTTGCGAGTGATTTTGGATTTCCTCCAAAACAGTATTCATCTTTAGTTCATCTTCGGATTTCAGTGTTGGTGGTGTACCAAGGAACATCAGAAATAGTCCGCAAAATCATGTTTTGCATTCTCTGCATTACGCTAATACTCGATTTGCAGGCGCTTCCCCATTGTTAGATTCCATAAAGTCAACTTGCTTAAAGGTTAATTTGTAGATGAGGAGTTTGTTGTTGTGACTAAAGGAACATAGGTGAGTTTTAGTTAGTAAGAGACTGACATCTTTCTCTCTTTCTGGAAAAAGTCTTTTAAAGATTTTTTTTAAATTGATATAAACTAGTGCTTGACTGCGACCTAACCTAATGGTAAGTAGTGATGCAATCGCTGATGGTGAGGCGCACTAGTTTATTAGGAGCCTATTCATTCTAGATAGGCCTAGCGCACTCGCACTTTAGGTACGAAAGTTGTGACTATGGCTCGCGGCCTTTTTTGCAAGGCTTTAGATTTTCCTTCATAAAAAAGGGGAGACCATTTTACAATTTTTCTAAGGATGAACCAGAATATAAATAGAATAGAATATAAAGACAGATTCGAGACAGACACAGCACAACGGTTACAAACACAAACAACAGTACAGAACAAAAAGTACAGAATAGGCTGAGCATGCCCGCACCTAAATGGTCTATTACACCACTCGATATTCCGCATAAGTTACACAGACTGTTTTAAAGTTTACTTTCGAGTACGACAGTCTGACCCTTATTACACTACGCGACGTCGACAAAACCGGTCGGTATATCGAATGGTGCAGCATTTGCAGGGCGTCAGACACCCAGCGCTGGTCTTCAGTTGGCACCCCGCAGTGACGCACGGACGTCGGTACATATGTATGTTGTTGAAATAAATATTTTTACCTACGGGTGTATAATTTTATGGAAATAAAATACATAAATAACTATTTGATAAATAAAAATATAACATTATAAAACAATATATGGAAAATATAGGATAATAATATAAGGGATCACGGAACCTCTTCAATGTACGGATCGTGATCAACGGTGTGGTTTTACTTAGGTAAAAATACTACACTCCCTAGTCTTTCCCCCATAAGTTCAGGAGCTTTTAAAACAAATAATAACAATAATAATATTCCACAACTATCACACAACACCGTCTAGTCCCAAGCTAAGCAGAGCTTGTGTTATGGGTACCAGACAGCTGACAGACATACTTATATTGTATTTCTAAATACATACATATTATAGATAAATAACACCCAGACACAGAACAAATGATCGTGCTCATCACACAAACACTTTTCCTGGGTGGGAATCGAACCCACGACCTCCGGCATAGTAGTCAGGGCCACTAACCACTAGACCAGCAGGCCAGTCGAAAATGTCCTATCAGATGTCGTCTATGAAAACCTAGTGTCGTATAAAACTACTTTAAGGAACCATAAAATTGCAAGCGTGGTTTATGGCAGAAATAATAGCTTTCCATGCAAAGCACAACTTTACTGGTTTTCTTGTAATTTCACATTTTAGTATCTATAAGATATCAATTTAAAAAACATCTGTTCTGTAATTTGAAACGTCTCTTGAATTTAAACTACTTAACTGTCTCATAAAAAGTAGTCATTTTAAAATTATATCTACACATGTACAAAACCTTAAATATTAACTAAATTATTTATACTAAAACCTACCTATGTACATATATTACAAAAACACAGTAAACTCAGGCGTCGAAGTATTCCTCCACATCACTGTCATCCGGAAACGTCATGATGAATTTGTATCAATGTTTGCATGGCAAAATGGTAGAATGTTTATGGATACTTTAATATTATTAAGGATACTTATTTTAATTACCTGCATTGTGAGCAAAAAAAATCAATATTTTATTCTATTCACTCCCTGCAAAATTGTTCGATAGAATTATCATGAAGGAACGTGTGTTTTAGTCAGTGAAAGTCGGCACCCCCTCCTCTCTCACTCCACAAAGTTATTTGATGATTTCCTAACGATCCCATCAATGATTGCATCACTACTTACCATCAGGCAGAATCGCAGTCAAACACTAGTTTATTAAATAAAAAACTGGACAAGTGCGAGTCGGACTCGCAAACTGAAGGTTCCGTACAAACTAACTTGTGTATGAGTGAGAGAGAAAGTATTTTTTTTGTGATGTTACTAAAAATACTGAGCTTTCAGATTTATTCCTATACATAAGACCTTGCTTTATCGCGAATTTTAGGGTTCTAGTTCAACGGGAAATACACTATGAATTTGTATTCCCTTGAGAGTGTCGAAATATACGTTTTTTGTGATATAAACGGCCGTGTCTTTGCTTATGCTTGATTTTTTCACAATTTCAAGGGACTGCAGAAGTGCAGAGTTGGGTATATAGTTTTGATTTCAATTTGATATCTCCACGCGTTTCCATGATAAAGGGTCTTGAGTTTAACAGACAGACAGACAGACAACAAAGTAATCCTATGGGTTACGTTTTTTCCTTTTGAACCCCAACAAAAGTCCAACCAAAAAAAAGCGGTATACGCTTAACTTACTTGATCACACGTTAATTTCATATTACGCATTAATTTTGCAGCTTCTGGCAATTTGCCAAACATTTAAATATATATTATGCCTATATCACTCAATGATACCCGTTTGTACATATTATTAATTTTTAATTTGTATATATATCTATTAAATTTTATATAGAACTAGATTTAATTATTACTCAAATAAATAAGAAATGATACAGTAACATTCCACTGGTGAAAGTTTTTTTTTTGTTAAATCGGTCCAATAGTTTTGGGTTTATTCATTACTAACAAAAGTCCAAAAATGCAAATCTTTCTTTTTTATAATATTTAAACTTAATATACACAGACAGACTTAATGCAACAGGTCACTCTCTATCAGCCAATCTTTGGAATAAAAATATTTTTTGAAGCTAAAACACGTATAAACAAAATACCTTCAATAAACAAAGAATTTTTGTTTCAAAACGAAACATAATAAGGTGTAATGAGCTAATGAACTCAAAATTGTGCCTTCCCTTACCTCATTAAAGCTATCTTTCAGGGATAATAGGAATATTTTCTGAAATACTTCCTATTGCTTCAATGATTTTCTTTTTAGGTGAGAATATCAACTTATGTGAATTTTAATATTATTATTCTGTTTATTCATTTAATTCAATATTTCCCAAGAGGACGCCGGCGTCCGCACACCTATTGTCTTTCTATTGTGTCTCTAATTACGGTATTCAACAGGTTAAATACATACATTTATACTTACATTTTATTTTAATATTGTGTACATTTTGAAATGTTAATTTAAAAATAACATTTCAAAATAATAACAAAAATTAGGTTTTTACAAGGATAGAGTGAATAGGCTCTTAATAAACTAGTGCACATCACCATCAATGTTTGCATCACTGCTTACCATCAGGTAGGATCAC
Source organism: Leucania comma (assembly GCA_958295575.1). NCBI lineage: Eukaryota > Metazoa > Arthropoda > Insecta > Lepidoptera > Noctuidae > Leucania > Leucania comma. The sequence goes on from OY282468.1 coordinate 22,615,410, forward strand.
AGTCAAGCACTAGTCAATGTCACATGTATCATCTACCGGCAGCCATGGTTTCAGAGAAAGGAATCTCCTAACAATACGACCGTTTTCAGAAGTACCGCTTTCTGAATTAAGACCCGGTTTTACTCATTTTGACCTTTTTTAAACCTATGGAAATCCACAAATATAAAAGAGAACACCATGAAAATTTATCTTATTAAAATTGACTATATGGCCAAGGGCTTGGCAAAAATGAAAACACGATATAAATTAGTTAGCTTGATAAAAAAAAAAAAACGCGAATCAGACTCTAATTTACGATTTCAAACGTATTTATCAACGATAATCTCGTTGATAAATACGTTACCATTTGAAAGTTACAAAAAAAATAAAGCTTGTTATTTAAATAAATTACAAGTAAAAAAAAACCTTTTTAACAACAAGCTTTCAATTAAATGGCCTAAAAAGAAGAAAATAAACTTTTCCTTTATAACTTTTACTATCAATTTATAACGGCATTACACAATTTATATGATATAAAAGCTTGTCGCGAGATTTAACTGTGTCAATACACAGCTAAATAACTTCGTGAATTAAATAAGTTAAAAAACTTCATCTATTAATTTTAATATTTTCAAAATCTCGCGACAAGCTTTTGTATCATATAAATTGTGTAATGCCGTTATAAATTGATAGTAAAAGTTATAAAGGAAAAGTTTATTTTCTTCTTTTTAGGCCATTTAATTGAAAGCTTGTTGTTAAAAAGGTTTTTTTTTTACTTGTAATTTATTTTTTACTTTTTAGTTATGCCTTATTTAAATCACATTTGTATTCTCAGCAAGTCCTTTCATTTGTTACCCATATTATAGGAAAGCATAAGAAACTTAGTCTGCTATCTTTGGAAGCCTGCCAGGATTTTTTTTATGGTAGGTAAAATCATCCAATGAGATCCCCCGCCCTTAAGCTTGGTTCGGTCTGTTACCGGACGGACGGACAGCGAGCTACCCATTGCCCGCCGTCCGCAAGTCCGCGCCTACGGTGGCAGGAAATCGGGATTGGATTTACGGCGGCGGCTGCGGCGTGAGTGCCGTTGCCTGATGCGGTCGGCCTCCTCCTTTGCTAGCATTACTGCTTCGCAGAAGGAGGCGACTACTTGAGAAGTCTACCAGATTGGATTTATGAAACAAAAATGATAGTGGTGGATCGTAAGACTAACAATCAACCTAACTTACATGAAATAGCCAATTGCGAAATTGTCTAGAGTTTATCTACCTGGGATCCACAATCACAAATACTGGGAAATGCGGAGAAGATTCAAGCACCGTAAAAAAATTGATGCTCTTGAAATGTGACGCTGGAGGCGTCTACTGAGGATAAAACAGACTGCTCACCGTACTAACGTTTCCATTCTTAAAGAGCTTTGCATTAAAACGAAAACTTTCGTCGATTGTGCAACAGATTTTATGATGTGTGGATATATCATAGGCAATTAAAGTTCTTTGGTACGTTTAGTGGTACAGGGAAGAGTAGAGGGTCTACGTTCTCGCGGCCAATCGCCTACCAGATTTACAGACCTCACTAAATCATCTTTGAAGTGTTCCCTCATTGAATTCCATGAATAGAGAGAGACGAAGAAGTCTCACAAAAGCCGCAACCAACCTAACAGACGTTCCATGAACACTACCACTCCACCAAGAGTATGACTGAGAAAAAGGAAAATATTGGATTTAGAGTAATGTCACTTTATTTTTAAAGTTACTCTCTGCAAGCCCTTTCAATTGGTACCTATTTTATAGGAGTATATTAAAACTAACTAGTACGATCGATGTCGTTTAACTGCGGAGTTCCTATGATCACCTTCCGGCTCAATCATCAGACCCTGGCTATCATACAGGATCAAAGTACTCGTCAATACGAATCAAACGAGCCCGATTCGATAGGGTTGTATCGTTTAACTGCGGAGTTCCTATGACCACCTTCCGACCTCATTATCAGACCCTGGCTACCATACATGATCACAGTACTCGTCAATATAAACTAAATGAGCCCAAATACGATGGGGTTGTATCGTTTAACTGCGGAGTTCCTATGACCACCTTTCGACTCCATCATCAGACCCTGGCTACCATACATGGTCAAAGTACTCGTCAATACTAATCAATCGAGCTCAAACTCGATGGGGTCGTATCATTTAACTGCGGAGTTCCTATGACCACCTTCCGGCTCCATCATCAGACCTTGGTTACCATATAGGATAAAAGTACTCGTCAATACGAATCAAACGAGCCCAAATTCGATGGGTTGTATCGTTTAACTGCTGAGTTCCTATGATCACCTTCCGGCTCCATCATCAGACCCTGGCTATCGTACAGGATCAAAGTATTCGTCAATATAAATCAAACGAGCCCAAATTCGATGGGATTGTATCGTTTACCTGCGGAGTTCCTATGACCACCTTCCGACTCCATCATCAGACTTTGGCTACCATACATGATCAAAGTACTCGTCAATACTAATCAAACGAGCTCAAACTCGATGGGGTCGTATCGTTTAACTGCGGAGTTCCTATGACCACCTTCCGGCTCCATCATCAGACCCCGGCTACCATATAAGATGAAAGTACTCGTCAATACAAACTAAACGAGCCCAAATTCGATGGGGTTGTGTCGTTTAAGTGCGAAGTTCCTGTGACCACCTTCCAGTTCCATCATCAGACCTTGGTTATCATTTACGATGAAAGTACTCGTCAATACGAATCAAACGAGCCCAAGTTCGATGAGGTTGTATCGTTTAACTGTGGAGTTCCTATGATCACCTTCCGGCTCCATCATCAGACCCTGGCTATCATACAGGATCAAAGTACTCGTCAGTACTAATCAAGCGAACCCAAACTCGATGGGGTTGTATTGTTTTATTGCTGAGTTCCTATGGCGACCTTCCAGCTCCATCATCAGATCAGCTCCATGTCATCATGATGTTGCATTGTCACCCGATTTACACATGCATGTAAAATTTCAGCTCAATCGGTTGAAGATATCTGCTTCAAAATTGAGTTGCAAGATTTGAGCCGAACATACATAGTTACATACAGTGCAAGCTAATAGAAAGCTTGTAAAAAGCTTCGCAAGAACCTTGAATAGTTATTGTTTTTTTTTTTTATATATAAAAATAAAACCGCTGTTTTTGGGTCGCGAAGACGACATAATCCCGAGCAAAGTTCATACAAAAAAAAACAGTGACTAGAACCGGCCCTAAATTCTTTGTTCCAAACGCGTAACGAGAACCTCCTAAGATGTCGATCTAGGCTTGTAGTACCGATAGTAGGCTCATTGGCTAATGTCGCTATCGGTATTGTAGGTAATCACTGAGTCCATACTTTTTTATAATTAAAAAAAGAAGTTTGCCCCGCTCCAAAAATTACTCCTGTATCGTGGATGCGTTCACAAATAAATAAACTCCTATACTCGACACACCCAGACTGGTCCTCGATACGGAAATTGAAACCAAGACACACAGCACATCAGCCAATCGCTCAACTACTGCGTCAAACGTGCCGTCACATTCTATCTGCAGCTAAATAATGTTGATACAAAAACACAACACAGGAGCATCACAAGTGGTTTTATAAATTATCCTCTTCCATTTCATTTCTTACGGTTTACCGGGGTCATCTTTAAAGGTAGAAACACATAATCGCATTGCCACCCCGCAACGCTAAAATTGGCAATGGCGCTCGCCGCTCTTTTTCGCGTCGCCGTAAAGAGACTTTCAGCGTTTATTATTGTATCCTACAAGGATTACCTTCTAGAGTTTCTCGAGATTTTGGAGTATTGATAGACGTTTTTCTGCCATAGATCGTAATAAACTTATTGCTTATTTGTTATTAAGAAGACATTACTCTATTTTAAATAAACGACAAACAAGATACTGGATACGTTCATTTAATAAGGCTGTGGAAGTCGCGCTGCAGTGCACACCGCAAAATTCTACGTAGCTGCGGGTGGCACTGCCGAGTTTAGCGGCATGGTGCCGCAACGTGATTATGTGTTTTGGCACATAAAGTCCTGAGGCGCTATTTGTTTCGCTGGAAACATAATCAGACCATACTTGACACTCATCATCCAACAAAGAAGAATAATCTCTCTTTTTTGTTTCGCCACGAACAGAACTTATGTACAATAAATATTTTAATTACAAATGTACCCAAATAACTTCAAATTAAACGTGACAGAATTTCCAATTAAATAATGGACAAGTACAAAGCGGTATTTCCCTAAACAGAACATTTAGGATCTTCTGAGAATTTTATTCAAATCAAACTTTAGAGAGAATAACGATCAATTCTCGTCTCAAGCTTTAAGACTATTGTAAATTTAATTATAGTTCACAGAATAGCAGAATTTTATTTGGTATTTACAAAATGCTTACAATAAGTGACAGTTAATATTTTAGTTATTAAATCGGGAAAGGAATTTTATTTTACGTTCCGCTTAAAATACCAAGGGGGCAATTTCGAACTTAAGCAAGTATAGTAATCAAACTTTCAACGCATGCAAGTATACTCGTGGCAATTCTGCAATCCAGCTGAGTATTGCATACACTGGGGCCAAGGTTCTGCCTAGTGGGCCAAGATTCTGCTTCTGAAAAGAAGGTTCGGCCCTGGTATGAAAGGCAACGAAGGAACAGGGTGGGTTTTTAGTCAGTAAAAGTTTTAAATTATCTCCTGCTCCGTCAAAGGGTGGGAGATGTTGTTGAACGATTTTTACCCACCAAAAAAAATCCATCTTTTGCGTAGGCTAATAAGATATTATGTAGAATGTGTCAGATATAATATATTAAAAAACAAAATAAGAAAGACGGAACTAATAGCAAAAAAAGTTTCTTTTGTGACGTAACTAAAATTTTATAGCGTTCCGATTTTTTCCCTGTGCTATGAGACCTTGCTTCACACTCAGGATTCTAGGTCAACGGGGATTACCCTATGAATATTGATTCCCTTGAGAGTTTCGAAGTATACGTTTGTTGCGATATAAACAGCCGTATCTTTTTTTCAGTTAACTTGGAGTTTGATTTTTGCACAGCTTCAAGAGACCGCACATCTAGTTTAATTCAACTTGATACCTCCACGTGTTCCTGAGATAAAAGGTCTTGACAGACAGACAGACAGAAAATAAAGTGATATTATAAGAGTTCCGCTTTTTCTTTTGAGGTATGGAACCCTCTAAAAACATTAAGACAACTTACAGGTTGAAATAATATAAGCCAGATCCATATAATTCTCTTCGTCACTTCGTCACGAAAATAATTTCAATACAGGCTGGTTTTAATATTCTGCGGCAGAATTTATATTCTAAATAGATGTCGATGTCCAACGATGTCACTTGATATTTTGTGTTATTTATTGATATCCTACATGAGAACCATACCACACGGTATGGTTCCCATGTAGGATAGTTCCATATACTTAACATGTTGATAGCGGCACTAATATTATTTCCATTCTTGCGGTTAATGTGACAGTAAACAAGGGGCTTATTAGACACCGTAACGCATTTTGGCTAAGTGTGGTATGAGGTCAATGCGATCACGTATTAAAGTAGATACACTTCATTCATTCGGTTTTAAAATAATCAGTTTAGGTTTTTGTGTAATTATAGATAATGGAAATCTGAAATAAAGAGAATATTATAATTATATATTTTCCTTTATTTCATTTTCTGTACATATTTTATATATTTTTAAATATTTCTTACAACACATAAAAATTAAAACATAAAAAATAGTAGTACGCCGGTGTTGGGAGCAGGGTCCAAGCTACCGGTGGTTAGGGCTTCAGAGACAGGAATCACCTCGCAATGCAAGCCGTATCGAGAATTACTGCCTTCTGTATCAGGCCCTTGATCCAACCGCGCAACGACAGCTTCGACGAAGCTTTTGGCTATAAGGCCATTGTCGGTCATGACAATCGGCACAATGCTACAATCCACATGTCGAAAATCTCATGTACGTTCGAGATATTTGATTTGTTTCTCTTTCTCAGCTTTCACGAGATTCTCGTCATGTGGGATGGTGACATCGACTATTATTGTGCGGCGCGCTAATCGGTAATATTATTATTATTATAAAAAAAGAAAGATATGCCAAATTATGGCATTTGACGATTCTGTACTAAAATTCCCTGGGCAATATAACTTCTAACATTTGTAGTTTCCAATGTATCTTTGAATTTTATGCTTAAAAAGCGGTTATATGAAGAGAAATCCAATTTCTTTTCGATTTAGATGCAGTGATACGAATCTTCCAGGCCTATTTTATTTTTAACATGGAAATTTTCTGCTTATTCTCGTGGGTAGTTCGGAAACGGTTGTGGGGTTAGCAGGCCTGTCGCCGCCGGCTTTTGTTGTCAGGATGTCGAGTCTGTAAGCCTGGGCACCGGATACCTGTGATCCCTGACGGTCCGTGCGCTTTCAGTTTGTGTTCAGAATATTATCGGATGTTGGAAGCCGACAAGTTCAGCCGACTTTAATCCGAGACTGCCATGTTGGTGCACAAAGTCCTTTGCTCGACTTATTGCTATGTTTGTAGGTGATTTTCACTTCATAAATGAGGTTTTATTGATCCATCTCAATATAGTGCTATTACTATTATATTAACAGCACATGAATTACCTGTTTTGCTGGGTCTCCTGTAAAACCGTCAGTTATTATGAGCCCGTTGTGTCTCATTACAGGGCAAATGCTTCCATTCAATTCTTCCACTCTTCTCTGTCCTTAGCCAGTTATTTGGTGGGGGTCCAACTCGTCATGCCATTTGCTTTTGGGCCCTTGCTGTTCGGGATCACCGGTTCCCTTCAAAATTTATATGAGGCCAATATAGTTATGTGTTAGCCACTTAGTTTGGTGCCTAACAATCTATACTTAATATTATAAAGAGGTAAAATTTGTAAGTTTGTATGTAGGGGGTAATCTGCGGAACTCATGATCCAATTCTAAAAATTTTAACACTGGTAGAAAGCTACATTATTCTTGAGTGCTATAGGCTTTAAATTATTTTTATAACATGTACATTAACCGAGCTATCTCAATTTTTGTCTTGCAAGTCGGAAAAAAATACCTCATAAAACAGAATTATTTGCGTGCGCTGTCTAGAGAGTTGCTTAAAATTAAAAACAATGTATGGCAACCTGATCCGTCTTAATTGTATCTACAAAAAAGTCCGCGGTACCATATTTATATTTTTCATATGTTATCTTTTATACTTCTTTGTTTGCATTAAAAAAGTATTTTTTCGGCATACTTACGTTTGCTTGATTATTTGAGCAACGAAATATTATTCTTCTGTTCTGTGGAACATATTTTATTTTTTATTAGTGTACATATTTTAAAATATCGAGATCATCCAAGAAACAAAAACCAATCAACTATTTAATAAAACACACATCACATTCGCTTTTCTAAACTCAGTAAAACGAGCTAGCGTTCCATTAGTACCAATTGCAAAGCAATATCCGACTTAAGATGCACACGAGTATCTCCGGAACCAACCGATGTTACCCGAAGGCTAAGGTAGTCGGGTTGAAATAATCGGAAATGTTGGCGTTTACAAGGTCAAAATGGGCCACCTGTTTGAATGTGTTTATTTATGTTAGGTAGGTAAGGAAAGAGGTGTAAATATATAATATTGCAGTGATGCAATCGTTGACTTCTCCTTTTTCCTTTTCTTCTTCTTTCTGACTTCTCCTGCTCTGAGTGAGAGATAGAAAAAGTGTTACACTAAAACCCGCCTGTGTTCGTTGCGTTTTAGGGCTGTGGTAACTCTTTCGCACACACACACATTTCCACAGCGAAAAAGTGTGAATTTAGATTAATTTGCAAGCGTTCCGTAAAAAAAAGGAACCCTTATAGGATCGGGCTTGCGGACGGCGTGCAATGGGTAGCACGCTGTCCGATCGTCCGGTAACCGACCGGACCGAGCCCAAGTCGTCGACGGCGCGTTCTGTTCCCGCGCGCCTCAAGGAGCTGTCAGCACACAGAAGAGGCCCAGCCTGCTAACTGCAGGCAGGCAGGGTCGAAGCTTACTGAGGTCATGGGTTAACTTCCGAAAGGAATACCCGGCCCCGGCACGATAGGCTACGAAGGAACGGTGTAGGTTTTTAGTCAGTAAGAGTCTGACACTACTTCCCGCTCCGCCCAAGGGCGGGATTTGTCATTGGATGATTTTACCTACCATAAAAAAAACCTTATAGGATCACTTCGCTGTGCCTCTCTCTGTCTGTCAGTCAAGACCCTTTATCTGGGGAACGTGTGGAGGTATCGAGTTGAAATTAAAAACATAAACTTGGGTCTGTAGTACCTTGAAGCTGTGAAAAAACTAAAACTTTACTCGATTTGGGAATTGAATTATTTCCATAAGTTAGTTTATACGGAACCCTCAATTTTTACAGTATTATTTGTTAAATCTTTCTTCGTAGTTATTCCTAAAATTAATTTACATAAACATACGTTAGTGCTTACTTAAACTAGCGCAAACTAGCATAAACACTCAAAGCAGTACTAAACTTCAGCTCAACGGTAAGTACTCTAGTAGTTACATATTTGTAGCAATTTATTAGAGAGTACGGTGGGCAAAAGAGATAAGCATAAGACGAGTTTTCATAGATTTTTCGTAGATTTCTTCGTCACAGAATGTCTAAGCCCATCTTAGTTGCATATTAGGTCTTTTTACGTACCTATGAAATTGCTGTTTTTTTAGAACAGGTAGCTTTGAAGTGTTATATCTTTGGATTGACTCGGAATTATAAGTTTAAATAAACTTTATATTAAAGGTAACTTATTCGTTTTTCAAAATTAGGTATTTATTGGTTTCTTTGTGTTTTGTATTTTCTGTAACATAGCAGTACTTATAACTATGAAAGCTTATAAAATTTTCACAGCGTTCATAATCTATGTTCTTGGTTTAACAGTATTATCTACTTTATTTTGATTTCATCATTTATTGCAGAAACAAAATAAACTTATATATTTACTAAATATTTATACTAAACCTATGTACACAAAAACTAAACTAAGAATGTAAACTAGACATAAATATGTACAAATATAATACAAAAATCCCAAATACACTCAGGCGTCGAAGTACTCCTCCACATCGCTGTCATCCGGAAACGTACCCAGAAGACTGACAGCAATGCCACGTTGAATGGCAATGCTGATTCTTGATTCTTGGTTTAATAGCTTTCGTTTTGGCAATTTTGTCTTATAGCCGCCCTGAGAAAAAAAAGTTTTTTTTTTCTAACAATTCCCAACACTAGGAATTACTCCTGTATCGTGGGTGCGTTCACAAACATGTAAACTCACATACACAAGACACCCAGACCCGGAATATTTATGTGTAGGCCATACAAATATTTGTTCCGTACGGGAATCGAACCTGCGACCTGCAGGGCAGCAGTCAATCGCTCAACCACTGCGACAACCATGCCGTCAGTTATTCATGAGATAAAATTTCCCACTTAAAGTGTACCATTGAACTGTCCGTTCTTAGGTACACTAGTTTATTTGGGTAAGTGTGAGAACCTATCAACAATCGCGTCCGCGTACATCCCTGACGCACTACATCATCACGGCAACCCCAAAAGCACCCTGAATGCGTTATTGCACTGTACGCTTAGGACATAATTGGCTAAACAACAGCTTATCACGTTTTTATGCTTTGCGTAACATAACTTAAGCATGTTTAGTGAGCATGTTATGAAAAATTAGAAAGACTAAACGAATTCAATGTCACTAAAAACTGTATCAAAATTTATAAATTGTAAAAACAAAGGTAGGGCATTAGTAATGGCCACAGCTTATGACTTGTAATTTTTATGTTTGAATCCCACCAGGCCCATTTCACGTTAACAAAGTGGTGAAGAAAATCATCGTGAAGAAAGTGGCGTGTCCAAGAATAAAATATGTGTAATCTAGCAAGCAGCACCGAACCCGCTTGATAGTTTATGGCACATTCCCTCTCTCAGAGAGGAGGCCTGAACCCCAGCAGAGGGAATAAAAGGCTGATTTTTAAGTTATTAATCGTAGAGGTAATTGCTTTGCAAAAGTAAACACATCATTTATAAAAAAAAAAAAATGTTTATTCGGTCTCAAACGGTTACATTTACAACTGTGGATGAAACAGCCCCGGTAAGTTATTAATAATACTTGTGTTGGGGTTGTCTCGCTCCTTCCCCTAATTAGTAGCTAACAACATTGAGACTTGGTAACAATTAAAATAAAATTCAAAAAATAAAAAATAAATAAAGAACCAATTTTTAAAACAAAGAGAAACAATGATTTAGTAAATAATAAGCAGCTCTATGTAGTGCGTTAATGTGAGTATGTGTATGTGTGTGTGTGTATTTGTGAGTTTATGTGTTTGGTGAAATGGCATCTTAATCACTCTGAATGAAACGATTGTGTAAATACAATGATTATGCATAGGTAAGTACCACTATGATGAAGTAGTAATCATTTCATGAAAGTCTGACTAGAATGTTTTCTGTTTCTTCATAAGTTAGAGTTTTTAACCGTTCTTCATAAGTTGAGTTTTGATTTATATAAAGAAAGTCGTGTTAGTTACACTATTTATAACTCAAGAACGGCCGAACCGATTTGGCTGAAAATTGGTGGGAAGGTAGCTTAGAACTAGGTGACGGACATAGAATTTTTATTCCGTGAAGTAAAAAGAGAAAAATAATACAAAACCTGCTAATTTATAGGTAAAGGGTAGAGAAGTGTAGAATAGTATAGTGTAGTGTAGAGTAGGGTAGAGTAGGGTAGAGTAGGGTAGAGTAGGGTAGAGTAGGGTAGAGTAGGGTAGAGTAGGGTAGAGTAGGGTAGAGTAGGGTAGAGTAGGGTAGAGTAGGGTAGAGTAGGGTAGAGTAGGGTAGAGTAGGGTAGAGTAGGGTAGAGTAGGGTAGAGTAGGGTAGAGTAGGGTAGAGTAGGGTAGAGTAGGGTAGAGTAGGGTAGAGTAGGGTAGAGTAGGGTAGAGTAGGGTAGAGTAGGGTAGAGTAGGGTAGAGTAGGGTAGAGTAGGATAGAGTAGGGTAGAGTAGGGTAGAGTAGGGTAGAGTAGGGTAGAGTAGGGTAGAGTAGGGTAGAGTAGGGTAGAGTAGGGTAGAGTAGGGTAGAGTAGGGTAGAGTAGGGTAGAGTAGGGTAGAGTAGGGTAGAGTAGGGTAGAGTAGGGTAGAGTAGGGTAGAGTAGGGTAGAGTAGGGTAGAGTAGGGTAGAGTAGGGTAGAGTAGGGTAGAGTAGGGTAGAGTAGGGTAGAGTAGGGTAGAGTAGGGTATAGTAGGGTAGAGTGAGCTGGGGTAGGGTATAGCGGGAGCGAAGCCGCGGGCAAAAGCTAGTTGATTATAATTTTCTTTTTTCTGGGTTATTTGTGCGAGAGATAAATGATATACAGAAGGTCAACTGATGAAGTCTATATTTCCTAGAAGTTACAGAGTTATATGTGTAACAACGATAAAGGTCGACGACTGACATACCAAAAGATATGCGTCAAAATTGTAACTACAAGTACAACAACGTTAACAATATGTATCACGGTTTCAAATAAAATATACACACATAAACTCAACCCTGAACCTTATGAGAGTAATTAGAAGCTACAAAAATACCGGCCAAGTGCGAGTCGGACTCGCGAATCAACGGTTCCTTTCAATAATCTATAACAACATTAGGACACTACATATAGGCAAAAGAATTACATTTTTTGTGTGAGAGTTTCACTTAAATATTTATTATCTTCTGTTTTTAGTATTGTTATTAATATATCTCTTTCACCATCTGTACTGGGAGTCTGTTAAGAGTTATTAAGACGAAGTTTATTGATGTTGCTCCGAGCTACAAGTATCGGGAAACATATTAATCAATAGACTATGAACTGATTTAACCACAGACACAACTGTCTGTTTACATTAGTGGCATAGATATTAGTAATGGGTAAAATTATAGTTACCAGCGTAGAGCAATAGAAAAATAGAAACACGATATCAAAAACATAAGAGGAGATGAATGGAGGGAAAGACTGTGAAGAATGTTTCAAGTTGGAGGCTCTAATATTAAATTTTAATAAAGTTTATTATTTAAGACTATTAATTTGTTAATATTAATGCAGATAGCAATATCTTGTACAATAGTGTAAAGTAGTGAGTTGCAGTTTCGGTTTAGAGCTTATTGGGATCATGGCATGGTCACTTATGTCCCAAATTCACATACTATAGCTCGAGACATACGAAAGTACGTTGAAATTCAATGTTCTAGACAAAAATATTTTATTAAATTTACATGTTAAATACCTACTCATATTATAACTAACCAATCCTGAATTAATCATAATTACGAACTGCTGCAAGTATAGTAACTAGGGCTGGCAACTTTTTTTACAAGAAATAAAGTATTTTTTTAACTAAGAAGAAAATAAAAGTATTTTATTTTTTTACACTTTATTATAGGTACTAAAAATGCAAAACAAAGACTACTGAAAAAACTCTTTCAGCGTAAATGTTGAGGTGGCAGGAACAGAAAATTGATATAAGACAATTTTGGTAATATTTTTAAATTCTTATAAGGTTATAAATGGCTCAACTTTTAGCCAGTATTTATTTCAAGAAAACACACATTTGTTCGGACTGATTTGTTCTAAACTCCATTATTGTGATTAAAAAAAAAAGTGAGCGTTTAAGACTTACTTATAGTATAAGCATTTTGATGCTGAAAACAGTATTTTGTATACTTTATTTTTGTTCAACAGTAAAAAGTATAAATTAATGAAAAACAGTATAATACTGTTTTTAACAGTATCTTACTTGGTAACCCTAAGTAAGATTTCTAACCAACAGCTACCTACAGTTAATATTCTGTAACCAAACACGTAGAAACCTCCATATTCCTAGACCAGTTAACCATGGTTTAATTATTACCACGGAATTGGTTTGTCTGCCTTATGTTTAGATCTAAGCTATGTCCTTATTTAATTAAAGCTAAGTAAGGCATTGCATGAGTATTCTTAAGCTAGTAGAAGGAATTGTCAGACTTTCACTGACTAAAATACACTGACACTGTGATCCCAGTGGAGAAGGCTAGATCGAATAGCGTCTTAATAAACTAGTGCGCCTCACCATCAAAGATTGCACAACACATCAAAGATTGCCATCAGCTGGGATCGCAGTCAAGCACTAGTTTATTTCAAATAAAAAAAAAAAAACTTTTTCGTTCAAAAAGCACGGTAACATTTTTTAACACTGCCATGATACTTTAAAGTTATCGTAATTTCAGTGCGAGAGAGATAAAGCTATACAAGTCGTAAAGTGCTATCTCATTCTCACACTGGATATACATGATGATTTTAAGACGTAACAGAAGGGTGTATCTGTATCTTTTTAGCTGAACTAACAAAATTCGTACCGCCTAATAGTCAATGAATATCCATATTTTCTCACCGTCTAAACTTTCCCTGGACTATTACAAATATTTCATGACCAAAATTAGCCAAATCGGTCAAGCCGATCTCGAGTTTTAGCGAGACTAACGAACAAGTATTCATCTTTATATATAAGAAGATTGGTAGGATACTACAACAATTAAGATACTTTCACTAATTGAGTGGAAAAGTAGGGAGGCTCACCATTTCTTTTTTCTTTTAACTAACCATCCTTCGTTTAGTCCATAAATAATCTTGATAATGTTACTTTAAGTACGGTCAGATAGTTAGAACATGGGTAGAAGAGATCTACTGGTTTGTTTGAGATGTAATATAAGCCAGTACTGTGGCAGGCAGGAATATAATCAAATACGTTTGTGTTCTAAATTATTAGATTTATTCTTACAAGTATTTTATAAAAAAAATCTGCTTAGCCGCTTCACAGCTCGCCCTGACTCTTTTGACATAACAAAGCATTTTTCTCTTCCTATCTAATTCAAACAGCTATACACAGCACAAACCTTTATTATGTAAAATCTTTCGTTATCACAGCACTCATCCTTATCATTATCATTCTGGACGAAAGCCTGTTGTTGGACATAGGCCAAGCGCCGCCACAACGACTGTTTCTGTGTCTCTCGCATCCACACACACAGATACTCACAATCAGATATTTTTCAAACACACATGTCTATTTTAACATCTTTTACAGCGAATGAAGGCACTTGTGCGAATGTCGAAAGCCCTCTCACGGGAACTAAATACTGGAAATAGTACATTTTGATACAAGGGCAGAATTTTTGTCATTGCAACCGAGGCTGAATTCGCACGAGCCGTAGGCGAGTGTGTTACGGAGCCGAAGGCTTTTTGCACGTGTGTGTCAAACGACGTTTTTCAATACACTTGTGACTCGTGCGGGTTGACCCACGCGTGTTGTGGGGGTCGACGCGCACCCAAACTCATAAGATAAACAATTTTATTAAAATAAATTTGTTAAATCTGGCGACCCCATGCACTTTTCTGCACTAGTGCGGAAAACAGTCCATTGCGTGCCTTAAAGCAGGTTTTCGACTAAGTGTATTGTAAAATAAAATCCTGGCTCATGGCTGTAGACATATAGGAGTATTCATATTATGAATATTTATGTTGATAATACAAATTTTAATGTAACTATTTATAATTTTCTAAACTAATAATTATTATAACTTAAAATATATATTGTACATAATACAAAATAAAAATAATAATATTGAATAGGTTTGGTTGTTTGGGATGTGTGTTCGTGTTGTGTACTCACTGGGTAGGTGGATGAATAAAAGTCCTTCGTCATATCTCCAGGTGTACTTTGTCCTCACACACAACACTGCAACACAGTTATAATTAAGTCGCAAAAGCTAAGCACAAGTAGGTAAAAACAGCAATAAAGAAACAGTCTTTGTCAGCACAGTGTCAAAGCTAGCGCGGGTAGATACTTGTCAACTTATATCGGCGCGAGCGCATGTACGTCTAGCGGACAGCGTAGATCGGGACTGGTGAGAAACGAATATAACAACGCAGCGGTAGATGGAAATATATCGCCGGCGCATCATCGACAATTCGCGTGTCCAATGTGTCACGTGCGGTGTTTAGTGTATATGTGTAGTGTTGGTAACTTGGCAATATATATATAAATATATATGTATGTGTAAATATACTTATATATATAAATAAATGTAGGTGATTTGTATATTTATTGTTTACGTGTAGTGTGTAAGCTGTGTAAATATATGTGAGTCACCCACATAGGTATATCATACAAACAAAAAAAAAAAAAATATAAATGGGTAAAAAAAAACTTATCGGGCATCAAAAAATTCATCCATATCGATGTCAAAGGGAAAAGTGCCTAGAACGCTGGTGGCATTGCCACGTTGGATAGCAATGCTGATTCGTTGACCAAAGTAAGGTCCAGTCCTCTGGTCACGCGAAGAGTCAACCAGCTGTTTGCTGATATCACGCACTATCGCAATATCACGATAATATAGTAGCATAGAAATAACACAACAATCCGACAAGCGAATATATTTCCTACACAAACTATTTTTATATTGACATCCTCGTAATTTGACCCACCGAAACAGAGAAGAAGTAATCAATCAAGTCGGCTTCACATGGACAGGGGATACAGAACTTGATTGTGATATTGCGCAACTTAAAATCAATATCGGAGTATATTATCTTCTCGTAAACAAACTGTTATTAGTCTTAGCAATAAGGCTGAATTTTGATTGGCCTTTTTTCAAGTAAGTAGTTTTTTGAGGTTTTTTTTTTTGGTGGTGGGTAAAATCATCCAATGACATCTCCCGCCCTTGGGCGGAGCGGGAGATAGTGTCAGACTCTTACTGACTAAAAAACCACCCCGTTCCTTCGTGGCCTTAGATATACTAGGGCCGGGCTTCCGAAAGGAAAGCCCGGCCCTAGTATATCAAAGGCCTTGCAAACCCTTGGCCCCAGTAGGCTTCGACCCGGCCTGCCTGCAGCTAGCAGGCTGGGTCTCTACAGTTTGCTGACAACTCCTTGAGGCGCGCGGGAACAGTGCGCGCCGTTGACGACCTGGGCTTGGTCCGGATGGTTACCGGACGGTCGGACAGCGAGCTACCCATAGCTCGACGTCCACAAGCCCGAAGTAGTTTTTTGAGGTGGAATATCATCTAATGACTTCACCCGCACCAGGCAGACTTTTACTAACTAAAATACCTATTCCATCACTTGCCTGTAGTCCTAGGACCACGGGTTTCCCTTTCAGAGTGCCTAGTGTGAGTTTGTTTTACGCTAACGCGATCGACACGTTTATGACGTTCGAGCCTCCGATTGGCCCGCTCCAAGCTCTTAACCAATCAGAGAGCCAAACACGGCAAACTTTTTGATCGCGTTAACGTAAAAACAACTCACACTCAACGCACAGAAGTCAAGAAGTTTAACCCCCGATTTCTGATTTAAGCATTTGAAGTAGAGAATTACTCAAACTCGACTTTAGCCTGTAAACCTGTCAAAATTTGGCATTTAAGTATGGTTTGAGACGTTCTTAACTCAAAATACTCAATTCAGAAACTCGCACTCAGAATTAGGCTTCGGCCATGATTGGCGCTAACGGTTTTGCTGATATCTCTTTGGCGTGGAATACTCACACACACACACGCCTTTTCACAAACAAATTGGGATCGGCTTGCAGTCTAAGCAGATGCAGCAGTACCTGTTTTACATTAAGTGAGTACCTGTCCGACTTCAACAGCTCAGTTACTATACATAACTTTAGTACATGCGAAATCTGAAAATAGTTTTTTCATAATCAGTAACTGAATTGATTCCATAATATTTACACCATTTTAAACATATTTTTTCATCCATAAGAGAACAGTGGTGGCGGAGTGGTAACGGCCCCGTCTTACGAGTTGTAGGTCGCGGGTTCAAACCCAGCCAAGCGCAATACTTTGTGTAATTTATTTCATCACCACTGCTCTTAAAACAGTGAAGGAAAACATCGTGAGGAAACCGGCATGTCCTAGAACCAAAAATTCGTGACATTCACTAACCCGCACTGGGCCCGCCTGGTGGATTACGGCCTATTCCCTCTCTTAGAGAGGAGGCCCGAGTCCCAGCTGTGGGAACATTAAAAGGCTGATGATGATGATTATGATGATAATATATTTTCCCAAAAGTATTTAAAAAAGGTCACAAGTTGCACACCACCGACATTAAGTTCAAAACAAGGCATTAGGCCCCAGAGCACAGCTGGGTGCGGGAGCAAAACAACAAGCAGCCGGTGACCATGTATTTCTACGGACAACCATGTAACACAACAAGCTTCTTTGCTTGCAGCCTGCAAGTTTGTGATTTTTCATGATACGGTTATGAAATTGTGTATACACCCCTATTTTTTAATTAGTGCACAAAAAAATGGGGCTCAATCAGTACCCGTTACTGATCATATTTGTGTAGTCAAAAGTACAAAAATCAAAATTCCTAAATTGTCCACGAAAATTTGTCATTATTGGTAAATTCATAATTGAATCATTATTCATAACAACTACTACTAGAAAATACTAAGCGCAGTGTTTTTCCATTTTTATTAACATTCTTTCATTCATAAACAATAACCTGTGCAATGTTTCCAGAAATTGAGTGAGATTTTGGGATATAAACAAACGCTCATAACTTTGCTGTTTATGAATATTATCCATTGAAACTTTACTTAAATAATAACAAGACCGATTCCAATAAGCCCTTTAAGTATTTGCCATAATTAAAAAATAGTGGTGTATAGATTCTTTACATAAAAGTTCTAGACACGTGTTTCGGTTTTCACACTTACGAGAAAAATTATGTCGTATAGT
The DNA here is from genome assembly GCA_958295575.1 of Leucania comma. Taxonomy (NCBI): domain Eukaryota; kingdom Metazoa; phylum Arthropoda; class Insecta; order Lepidoptera; family Noctuidae; genus Leucania; species Leucania comma. The sequence continues at coordinate 22,633,221 of OY282468.1, forward strand.
ATCATACCTTTTGGTCACGCTGGTGTCAGATTTTCTGGCTATCCGTAATTTAACTGTCAAAGATAGTCGTGAACAACGACAATACCTTTTGGTCAGACTGGTGTCAGATTTTCTCGTATCTGACTATCCGTAATTTAACTGTCAAAGATAGTCGTGACCAACGACTTATCTTGCTTTTCGACTCATGGAAGAAACCCGGTATACAATAGATGCTTGTCGATCGACTGACAGACCAGTGTAGTTTTTTTTTTATCTTGAGGCGGAAAATTATCAAATGACTCTTCTCACTCTAGGGTAGAGCGAGAAGGCGTGTCAGACTTTTACTAACTAAAAGTTATCTGTATCCTACAGTTGCCATTTACTTTCCAAGGCCACGTAATTCCACGAATATCCACGGCCCTACTGTTTTCCTACAGGTCTCCTACGGTTTTGCTGAGATCTCTTTGAAGCGCGCGTTGAACACTGCTTACCAAACAGTTGGATGATGAACTATCTATTACTCGTCGTCCATAAGCCCGCCTGCAGTAGCAGTCAGTAATTGTAGCTTAATTTTAAAGTTACAAGAAGAGCCGTGAGTGGTTTATTATTCTCAAGAAAATTAGGACACAATTTTTTTTTTGTGTTCAGCCAAAATTTAGTTAACAAATTCTTCTTGTACTCGTATTATCTATTTTTAGTACAAGCTACAAAGCTATTGTTTTTATCTATCGCACTGCAAAGTTCATTAACTGAGGGCGAAGTAGGGCGTAAAATCGATGAACGCCTCGGGGGACCTTGCGGTCGGTAAATCAATTTGTGAATGTATCTGATACACCCGGCGGCTGGATCCTATGGTGGTTAAACACATAAACACTGGGTTACAGAATCGCCGCAAGTGTGTATGATACCTGCTTGTTTTCGGATAGAATTGTCCTCCAGGAGTTTTCAGCGACTCAGGCTTGTAGGACTGTTAGGAAGAGTTGCCGTGATTCTAGAACGCAAAGGATAACTAAAAGAAGACAGATAGGTAATGCCCCCGAGGCCCCGAGGACACAGGGGAGCATACGGTAGAAGTGTGCCCCGCTTGGGCAGAGCACCGCTAAGTCCTCGTGGGGACGGTTGACAGAAACAACCTCTTACGCCTGTTACAGGCCATGGCCCATGGTGCGGAGCGATGAGGAATAACAGGTGGTCGCCTCCTTCTGCAGAGAAGTAATGCTAGCAAACAAGGTGGCCGCACGCGCGATGGAACGGCCCTCACGACCCAGCCGACGGGATTTTGATTCGGACTTTCAGCCATCTTAGGCACGGGCTTGCGGACGATGAGCAATGTGTAGCCGACCGGTAACCATCTGTAACTCAAGAAAATGTCAGCAAAACCGTACGGGCCAGCAGAGTCGAAGCCTACTGGTGTCATGGGGTGCTCCTAAAAGGAAAACCAGGGATCCTGGAATGCAAGGAGCTTTAGTCAGCAAAATTTAAAAAATGTGGGCCTTAGTCATTAAAAGTCTGACACTTCTTTCCATTCCAACCAGAGTGAGAGGAGTTAGTTGATAGTTTTACAAAAAAAAAATATCACGATCAGTGCTGAACGAGAATTTGATTTAGTTTAGAAAAGAGATAAATATAACTATACCCTATTAAATAAATTAGTAAACTATTTTAGTTTTTTTTTTCGGTGTTTTAATCATCCATGACATCTTCCCACCCTTAAGCGAGGCGAAAGATAGTGTCAGACTTTTACTTACTAAAAACGCACTCCTGTTCCTTCGTTGCCTTTCATACCGGGGCAAAACCTTCCTTTCAGAAACCAATCTTTGACCTAAGTACGCTTCGACCCTGCTGGGCCCCTTACGGTTTGCTGACAGCTCCTTGAGACGCGCGTGGAACAATACGCGCCATTAACGACTTGAGCTCGGGCCGGACGGTAACCGGACGGTTGGACGGCGCTATCCATTGCTCGCCGACCGCAAGCACGCGACTATGCCGGTGGCCGGAAATCGGAATCGGAATCACGGTGCGGCGGCGGCGTCTGGGCCGAAAGGACCGTTGCCTCACGCGTGCGGCCTCCTACTTTGCTAGCATTACTGCTTCGCACAAGGAGGCGACCGCCTGCCCCACCTCCTTGCTTCGGACCAGTGCCTGTACTAAGGCGCCCCCACGAAGACGCTACAGTGCTCTGCCCAAGCGAGGCACACCTCTACCGTGTGCTTCACCGTGTCCTCCGGGCGATCCAATCTAGTTAACGATCTTTATTTGTAGTACAATTTTTCACACGTGGCAACATCATTCAACATCGTGTCATTTTGGTTAGCACAAGTAAGTGTAAGTTGTAAAATAAATGGGAACGTCAGAATTTTACAAAATATGGTCAGTATTTTTTTCTTGCACTTAAAAATTTCATTGTATACTTACGTGTTTTTATCTGTTTTTACGTAGCTAAGGAAACATTTGTAGTAAGAAACATTTTAAATGAAAAATACTCGGCAATATTAAAAAAAAAAAAAAATAGAGTTAGACCATTTTACGGAACTGGTATATTGGATATTGACTTTTAAAACCCGACATGGTTCGTTAGAAAGACCCCAGTGAGTCGTTATTCAAACTGTGAGTGTCAACACCGTGCGGTAACATACACACTTTAATTGAACTGCTATACTATAGCTTTGTTTTAGCGGGACGTAGAGAACGAGTTCTATAAACCACAATGGAATACGTGTCAAACAAAATATTAGCTTTGTTCTCCGATATAAACAAATACTATACTAGTCACGTCATTAGTCAAAGTCAGTAATGTTGAGCATTATATATCATGCTATACTGTGACTCAAAGTGTCTATTTTTATTTATCTTTTTCCAATGTATTTGCACACTATACCAATACCGTGCCGACGTTTTTATATCTTTACCGTCACCGGCCCGCGCTGAAAACGCGTATAAAGGCTCTGATCGATGGGCGAGTGAAACCATGGTCTTATGGCTCGTCGGTAAAGCTCGCCGGTGCATCATTGCAATACTGTGGTTTTGTGAGATGAAGAGCCTGGCTCGCGGCTCATGTTTGCTACATTTTTTACTCGGCTTGTCTTTAAGACTCTGATCGATGAGCGAGTAAAACCGCGGTCTTATGGCTCGTCGGCAAAGCCTGCCGGCGCATCATTGCCATACTCTGGTTTTGTAAGATGATGAGCCTGGTTCGCGGCTCATGTTTGTTACATTTTTTACTCGGCTTGTCTTTAAGACTCTGATTGACGAGTGAGTAAAACCGCGGTCTTATGGCTCGTCGGTAAAGCTCACCGGTGTGTCATTGCAATAAGATGGTATGGTCATCATGTAATGAGGCGTAGCGAAAACCATGTTGTAACACAGCCCTTTTACTCGAACAAAAGCTAGGGAGCAGGCAGGTTGATATCCTGGTTAAACATTGAGAGAGACCTCGAGAAAGTCCAATTGCCAAAATTTACAACCCAGGACAGCCTGGTGAAAGATTGTGGGGAGACCCGAATCCAAATAATTAGTAGTAAGAAAAGAACAAAAAAGAAGAAGAGAGGACCACTGTTCAGTATATTAACGGTCGCATACCTCAACAAAACTTAGGGAACATCAGTTTTATCTTTTATGTACGAATAATTTTCTCCAAATAGCCTACTAAAATAAACGGATTGTCGATGGTCAAAGCGCAATAATGTTATATCGATGCCAATCTCCTTTGACATTCGTAATCCTTTTGTTACCTTACCTTTTACGAAACACAATTCGATACGGGCCTTTGATATTTCAGGACGACACAATAGAAAAAACTTAGAGAAAGCGTTCAATTTGTAAATAACTTCCTGGAGGCTGGTTTTAGTCCAAATAAATCGAATATACATAAAAAGTGAAAAGTTAATAGTTTTTCGGGTTCCGTACATCAAGAGAAAAAAACGGAACCCTTATAGGATCACCTTGTCTGTCTATCGTCTGTCAAGAACCTTTATCTCGGGAATGTCTAAATGTATCGAGTTGAAATTAAAACCATATACTCAGGTCTAAGATCCCTTGAAGCTGTGAAAAAGTCAGATACGGCCATTTATGTCGCAAAAAACGTATATTACGTCACTCTCAAGGGAATCAAAATTTATCGGGTACTTTCCGTTGACCTAGAACCCTAAAATTTGGAATGAAGCAAGGTCTTTTAGCACAAATATAGGAGTAAATCTGAAAACTGTAGTTATGCCACAAAGAAAAAAATTTTTTGATTCGGAAAAATCCTCGAGACTCGATTCGGGAATCTAACTATTTACATAGGTAAGTTTGTACGGAACACTAAGTGTGCACTGACCCAGTTTTTTTTTTTTTTTAAGTAAACCGTGATAGACCCCACACTAGGAATTACTCCTGTATCGTGAGTAGGTTCATAAACATGTAAACTCAAATACAGAAGACAGCCAGACCCGGAAAACCTAGATAGGCTACCTAGATAGGTTAGGTATGGCTTACAGATGTAGGTCATACGGGTACAAATACTTGTTCCGAGCGGGAATCGAACACACAACCCGCAGTGTATCAACAAATCGGACAACCACTGTGCCGAACTGCCGAGCTTGCCGTTCGTGATTATGGATTATACAAAGTTTTTTAATTTAGACTCTATAAGTACTGTTGCGAATACGGTTTTTTTTTTCAGTGATTGTAGGTGACTATATCGTACATGATAGTTAGTTTAATACACGTTTGTCCTCGGCCTTTAAGGGCCAGTCCCTCCGGTAGTTGTCCGACTCCTCTCTCCACCTTCGCCGTGGTCTGCCGCGATGCCACCTGGTGTTTAATGGGACCTAATAAGTGGCTCTTTTAGCCCACAGCTCATTAGATATGCGGCAGACTTCCCACATATTACCCCACAAAAAACATAGCTTAGCTTTAAGTATGTATACTTATGTACTCATGTTTGTTAAATTACATTTTCTTTTTATGCTCTCTTCACCACCGTAGGTTGACTGGTAGAGAATGCCTAAGGCATTAAGTAGCTTAGCATAGCATAGCATCAGCCTTATAATGGTTCCATTGCTGGGACTTACGCCTCCTCTCTACGAGAGGGAATGGTCAAAAATCCATCCGGATGTCACATATCTTCTTTTGTTTTTTTTTAAGCATTAAGTCCGCCGTTGTAATTTGAGTTGCATGGCAATTAAATAAATAAAACAACTCATATACAATAAGTCACGAGGCTAAAGCCTCAGGAAAAAAGCTAATAAATTGATAAACATTAATAGCTTGTTCAACTCACGAATGAAAGATAAAGAACCTTTGAATATTTCTTGCCCTAAGGGAAAGAAAATAACCAATTTGCCGTTTGCTTTCTTTAATTTTCATGTCCACGAAGAAAATTGAGGGTCAACGTTCTCGACTGACGTCATTTAGAATTGCTTTATAATGTCTCTAGCTTTTTCCTACGACTTTGCTTCTATTCATGACCTCTCTCAGGAACTGTGAGCTTTTTTCGAGATAAAATTGTAGCTTAGAGCAATAATGGACAGGTTTGCTTACTATTAGTAAAAATATTTCGTTATCGCTTCAGTAGGTAGGTACTTACTCTTCTAAATAGGTACATTTTTACAAGTATTAACCCACATACAGTTTCTCCTTTTATAGAACTGGTCTTGTGTGAGTCGTACTCACGCTTTGAGGGTTCCGTAGATTGATTTTCAATATTTTTTCCGAATCGCAAAATGTAATTATATTGTGATTTAAGTACAAAATGGTTTTCAGATTATTTTCATTAATTTGTGCTATGAGGCCTTGATTTTTTTTTTTTGGTTTAGTAGATCCTGCAAATAGAAAAGTTTGATTTAGCTTTTTTTAAGAGACTTGCATAATTTCTTCTTCGAAATTTAGGATAGGTTTGCAAAAATCTCGAAGCGAAAGTATTGGCACATCTATTTTGGTTCTTCATTTTTTTTTTGTGTAATTCAGTGCGGTGTATTTTTAGAAATTTTTGTTTTTAAGTTCTCTCCCCTTAAAATTTTGATTTTTTACTGTTCCAACAGCAATGAATATTTCTTATCAATATCACTACGCGTTCCTAAGAAAAAGACTCTTGACATATGGACAGACATATAAGGGTATGATATTTTGCCAACTGAGGTTCAGAACCCTAAAAAAAATGGTAATTTAAAAAACTAAAAAACCCGACTGCTTTTCTGAGTATTCATGAAAAAGCCCTAAAACAAGAAAGTCGTTGTAGCAGTCGGGACCCATTACATCATAAATCTACTGACTAGACGGCTGACTTTCTAGAATGGGTCCCGACTGCTACAACGACTTTCTTGTTTTAGGGCTTTTTCATGAATAGTCAGAAAAGCAGTCGGGTTTTTTAGTTTTTTAAATTACCATTTTTTATTTTTTACCTTTTTGTTTTATTTTTTTACGATATCACTTTCACAGTAATTACAAATCTAACGACACCTCGCAAACTGAAATCCATTGAGCCGTTCAGGCCACAGAGCGTGCCAAATATTTGAATTTGGCGCCAAAAATCCGCCATTTTGTTTTTTTTATTTTGATATACCCAGTGTCACTCTCACAGTAAATACAAATCTAACGACACCTCTCAAGCTAAAATCCATCGAGCCGTTCAGGCTGCAGAGCGTGCCAAACAATTATACATACATACATACATACAAACATACATACATACATACATACTCTCGAAAAACATAACCCTCCTTCTGGCGCAGTCGGGTAAAAATAATTAAGAAGTATAATAACGATCATTGTACAGAATGTAATAGACTTAGGTTACACTTAGGTCGACATATTTTAGACACTACCTTCTAATCATAGAAACGATCGATTTTCTTATATGTATGTTTTTATTAGTACTAAAATGTCTGTTGTATGTTCAAATGTAACACAACATTCTCTAGTTATAAAAAATACTAATACTACTACTACTACTACTACTATGACTATGACTATGACTACAATTTTATTTTATAAACTACACATAAGGATCTTCGATACAATTGAACATCAGAAAAGGACAGGCTTCAAGAGGGCTGATCAAACTGATTGGACTTCAATTGTTAAAGCGAAAAGAGCACGTATTCTTAAAAGCGCCAAAAGATTGATGACCTGGCGAAGACAAGAAAGAAATAGGTCAAGTGAAATGTGATGCCTCGTCTAGTTTTTCCAGGAATTTTGTGCAAAAATCGGTAACAATGCTGTATAATTATATCAAGTTTTGGATAGGTACATTATTATTCAAAAATAAACCTGCTGTGAGAAAATTAATTTAAATAAAAAATAAAGTCCAGCCATTGATTCATTCAGCTCTGCCAGAACCATTTTTTTCCAAGAATAATCAAAAATTATTTTAGGATAAAAAGCCTTATTTTCTAAAATAAAATTCTTGACAAACTCAATAGCCGGTTTATTTAAATACCAATACCCAAAGTAGTGCGTCGAACGAAAACCTGGATTGAGCTCAGCTGAACACAAAAACAACCCAAGATAGACTATCCTGGCATCTAAAGACGAGGAGAGCCGACCCCAAATGAAGGGATAAGGCAAGGAAGAAGAAGAAGACCCAAAGTAGTGCGTCGATTTCCATATTATTCGCCAACAATAATTGCAGTGGTGGCCGAGTGGTAACGGCCCCGACTCACGATTTGTAGGTCGCGGGTTCAAACCCAGCCAGGCGCATTACTTTGTGTAATTTATTTCATCACCACTGCTCTTAAAACGGTGAAGAAAAACATCGTGAGGAAACCTGCATATCCTAGAACCAAAAATTCGAAGACATGTGACATCCACCAACCCGCATTGGGCCCGCGTGGTGGATTACGGCCCATTCCCTCTCTTAGAGAGGAGGCTTGTGTCCCAGCAGTGGGAACATTAAAAAGGCTGATGATGATGATGATGATGAATTGTAGGTCATCATTATCATCATCAGCAGGTGATGTCTTTCAGCCGAAATGGCTGAAAGACATCACCTGCTGGTAACAGGCCTCCTCTGAATGTCACCACAATGAACAGTCTTGTGCGCTTCGCATCCTCGGATTCCCGAGACTTTCACCAGGTCATCGGTCCACCTTGTGGGAGGCCATCCAACGCTGCGTCTTCCCGTGAACCGTCACGGGCACCACTCAGTTTCAGCCCTTACTTACGTCTATACAACTTGAATGACCTTGAAAAAATCTTAACTGTCGTTTTTTACATACGTTTTTACGAAATTTATTTGGTCAAAATTTTTGTTTTAACTAAAAAAAAAATATTTTTGATAATTTATTTATTTAATAAAGGGGGTCAATGTCCCCACAATGACCCCTGACGTCCCAGTAGAACTTAATTTTCTAATTGGGGTGTAATGAAACTAAGTATTATTGCAGTTACATGTTGTATACAAGTGGTTTTACCCGGGTAGACGGTGTTATTCCATTAAGTGATTCCTGGCATTGAACAAACAGCCGAGCTAAACTATTGGAGTAGACGTATTACTGCTAACAGGTCCGCTATAACTTAGGTGACGCGACAGTTAAGTGCTCAGTCATTAGGCCGTTATGTTGCTGACATATTCGGAGATACAAAGATATCTAGATAAGCCAGTGCGGAGTTATTGTACTAGGGGTCCTACTCCGTGATTGGTGCGCGACGAGGCAGCTACGAAGTACATCTGCAATTACGCTTTCAAAGAGCTTGCACACCTCGTCGAGCAACACAATGGGCCGATACGCCGGCCACCGTTTGCGCAGGCTTGCGTACGGCGAGCAATGGGTAGCTAGCTGTCCAACCGTCTGGTTACCGTCCGGACCGAGCGCAAGTCGTCGACGGCGTGTACTGTTCTCGCGCGCCTCAAGGAGTTGTCAGCAAACTGTAGCGACTCAGCAGGGTCGAAACCTACTGGGGCCATGGGTAAATGTGCTTTGGTTCGAAGGCAACGAAGGAACGGTTTGGGTTTTTTAGTCAGTAAAAGTCTAAGACTATCTCCCGCTCCAACCAAGGCCGGGAGAAGTCATTAGATGACTTTAACCCATCGAAAAAAAAGGTGTCCTACTAGGGGTCCTTGAGTCGACAATAAATAGGTTACTTTGGAGGCAAGCAAGCATCATCATCAACAACATCATCGCTTACCATCAGGTGAGATAATGGTAAAGAACAAATCCATCAATGATAAAGAAAACTAGAAAAACTAGTAAACTTGTTACTTGAAGAAACGCAAGTCGGTTTTAGTCAGTAAAAATTGTACACTACCTCTCCCTCTGCCCAGAGCGTTGTGAAATCATTAAATGATTTAATTATTTGCCATGGTAAAAAAATCGTGTCTTGGTAACTAGATGGAAATCCCAATTTAGTCGTACAGGGAAAGGAAAATGGATTTATTTAATTTGATTTATTTTTAGAGCACCGGGGGAGGTAGAGTGGAATTTTCTGCGGAGGTTTGTGTTTCTTAATGGCTATAACCTGGGTGTATTTAAATTTAGAGTAAATAGGTTGTTTCTAGGCAAGTGTGCTCTATCATCGACCACATCATCGCTTGCCATCAGGTGAAGATGGTGGTGAAAGGCGAGCGAAGCAAGAAGAAGAATTTAGGTTGAAAATTATTAATTAAAGAAAAATTAAACATGCGATAATATTTCTAGATATTTATGTTGACGACTGTACTAGTATGTACTGTGTTACAGTTGACAGCGTCTTCCTCTCTATAAATACCAACACATTGTTGTCACATTCCGTAAACACAAAAGCTTTTTGTTTCTGAGGAATTTAAGCAAACAAAACAAAAAACATGCTGACGAATGACAAGCTAACGATTTCCTTAAAGTAAATGAATCAGAAACGTATTCATTAAGACTCAAATTCCTGTCACTGGCATCAGAAGAAATGTTATTTGTTTTTTTCATTTCATGATTTTTGTTTTCCTGCTGTAATTATAAAGTAGTAGCAGTACGTTGTCAGAATTTGTACTTAGTAGATTTGCTTCTTTACATATATTGAATTTATGACTTGTTTCCACATTTGCCCCCATTTTCTTATTCATTCATCTGATATTTTTTCTGCAAAATATTTTGCAGAAACCAGGACCTCATATTATGAATTAAGTGGTAATCAAGATCACGTGGCTTCGATGATGAGTATTTTATATTTGTAAAAGCACATATATAGAAATTGTTAAGTGATAGTCAAATTGGTCGATTCGAAAGACTATTCGAGATCGCACGACTACAGCGTTATGTTTTTTGTGTTAGCAACGAATGTGTATTCGTTGTTAAGTATTTCCTAGATATTAGTAAACTTTGTAGGACGTGTTACTCAGTATCACACTTTTTACTTTTCTAAGTCATATAACACAGTCAAAAATTTAACGCAGAGAAATACTTGCCTTATTAATTTAAGATAATTCGTTAATAGATTACATAACAGTACCTATGTATATAAAGTACTAGTTTTTGGTCTCGATTTCATCCTCTGTGTCCACAATAACTGATAACTATGCAGTTATTGTGGACACGGAGTTAAATTTGAAGCCAAATAAAAAATATATATAACCTTCTTCTATGGAGTTTCAGCTTACTAGTACCAGATTTCATTAAAATTTGCGTTTCGCCTCATCGTTTGTACCGTAAATTGAAGGACTGGAACAATTTGCTTCCTGCGGTCTTCCCATCCGATTATTATAATTTGGATGTCTTCAAGGCTTGAGTGAATAGGCTGTTAATAAGCCGGTGCACCTCACCAGCAACGATTGCACCACTGCTTACCATCAGGTAAGATCGCGGTTGAGCACTAGTTTATGTCAAATCAAAAAAAAAGATTTGAGCAAAATCAGTTTTGGAGTGTCAGCATGAAAGTGTAACCGACAGAAAGAGTTACTTACTTAGTATGGACTGATATTAGTTTGGGTCGGAATTTTTCATTATTTCCCGAGTTTGTCTTTATAAAGACCAGATCCAAGGAACTACACGTCGATCAGCAGCTAGGCTTGGTAGTTAGACCAATGTCACTTCTAGTCTGACTTAGTCACTAGTTCCGTGTCCCATGTCCGGAGGCATGTTAGATCGCCAGTACATAGTCCGCGCACGTACGATAGGTACGTACCTAATAGCTTTGAGTTAACATGGACACCTCAGTCACTTGACTAGCGCTTGTTATGGAAATAGTACTTGTATGACAGCTTAAACTGTAAATCAAGTAGTTTCATAAGACGACCCTGCTGAACATAGGCTTCTCCCGATTGTCACCACAATGACACGTCCTATGTGTCTCCCTTTCTATTGTTTGAATTGAAAACTAGTATAATTACTGCTGCTCATAGCATATGCATAATCAGCGTTTTAATGTTCCCACTACTGGGACACAGGCCTCCTGTCTAAGAGAAGGGATGGGCCGTAATCCACCTCGCCCAGTGCGGGTTGATTGATGTCACATGTCTTCGAATTTTTAGTTCTAGTACATGCCGGTTACCTCACGATGTTTTTCTTCCCCGTTTTGAGAGCAGTGGTGATGAAGTAAATTATACAAAGTAATGCGCCTGGCTGGATTTAAACACGCGAATCGTAAGTCGGGGCCATTACCACTGGGCTACCTCTGCTCCCCCATCATCATCATTTTAGCCAATAGACCGTCCACTGTTGGACATAGGCCAAGTGTCGCATCCATCAACTGTAATCCTCACCAGATCATTGGCCCACCTTATGGGAGGCATTCTAACGCTGCGTCGTCTGGTACGTGGTCGCTACTCCAGAGCCTTTCTTCCCTATCGACTTTCTGTTCTGTGAGCAATGTGTCCTGCCCACTGCTACTTCGGGTTATGTCGGTAAAAAAGTTCTCTCTCTTGGTTTCAGATTAGATAGAGGTGTTGTATGTGATATGTGTGTGTAATTGTTTGTTGTTGTTGTCTGTTTTAATCTATTCTTAGAAAGGTACGCCCAAATTACCTTGTACCATTACCGGCACGACAACTACAAGTTCACCATCCCAAATCATATTCCGAATTCCTAGCAGATCATAAGCAATTCTTCTAATGTTCGTAAAATGATTGCACAAATTAGTCGTAGCATACTCAATTCGCTGCATATCAGAATCATATTCCTTGTAAATATTGCCGTATGAAAAACATATGATTCATATTATGATTCTACAAAAGTGGCCTTTTTAAACCTGCTGATCTGCAGGCTCATTTATAATTCCGATGACTGATAATAGAAAACTTTTTCTAATAATAGATGAAATGGCAATTAATTTAAAGAACTTTTACTCTAACTTTACAGAATGTTTGAATACGAAACTTAAATAACTAAATCGCTGTTTGAAGCTTTCTTCGAGTTATATAGTTCAATTTAAGGAAATTGAACATCGTCTAATTCAAGGCACGAGGAATTTGAATGTGATTGTTTTCATTTTACAGGTTTTGTTTAAATCCAGTTTTGATTTTAATTGCTTATTAATTTCATATTGAGTAAAACTGTCAATATTTTAAAACTCAATTTACAAACTAGACCAAGTATATTTTAATAACAATTTCTACTACCTAGGTAGGTACCTAAATAGTTGAAATTGCTTTACCGCAAATTAAGACTAATGTTATTCAACATGTTAAAATTAAATGCGATTAATATTCTTTCCACTTTTTTGCAGCTATATTGTTTGTTGACAACACTGTAATTTAAAGCATTTACTTTTCACGTTTCTTTTTTACAGTTTACATTTTGTAAAACTTTTTTAAATATATTACTTTTTCTTTTCTTCAATAAATGTAACAAAATCAAAATTAAATAGAATCTTACGGAAAAGGGGAATTAAACTTTTGCCATACTTTGTCGGCATATAATTTTATTCCAAAAGTGAGGCCATTTCATAGAGCATCAATAGCAAAAAGAGTTATCTCCACCAACCGTAACCAAACGAAGTTCGAGACTATTTAGTAGATTGCTATAGGTTCTTTGTCAAGCGTTATTTTTCTATTTTGGTTTCGGTATTTATGGTGTGAACACATTAAATAGTGTCATCACTATCGTAATTATACTACGCGTATCTTTTGAATTCGTTTTTTTAATTAGTTACCCGACTGCGCCAGAAGGAGGGTTATGTTTTTCGAGAGTATGTATGTATGTATATATGTATGTATGTATGTAAGTATGTATGTATGTATGTATGTATAATTGTTTGGCACGCTCTGCAGCCTGAACGGCTCGATGGATTTTAGCTTGAGAGGTGTCGTTAGATTCGTATTTACTGTGAGAGTGACACTGAGTATATAAAAATAAACAAAAACAAAATGGCGGATTTTTAGCGCCAAATTCAAATGTTTGGCACGCTCTGCGACCCGAACGGCTCGATGGATTTTAGTTTGAGAGGTGTCTTTAGATTCGTAATTACTTTGAAAGTGATATCGTAATAAAATAAAACTAAAAAAATAAAAAACGGTAATTTAAAAAACTAAAAAACCCGACTGCTTTTCTGAGCATTCATGAAAAAGCCCTAAAACAAGAAAGTCGTTGTACCCGATTGCACTTATCTATATAATATTTTAAATACTGGCAGTCGGGACCCATTCTAGAAAGTCAGCCGTCGAGTCAATAGATTGGAGTAATCTGCAATGTAATATAGGTATGTGCTCTCAATTCTAGAATGGGTCCCGACTGCCAGTATTTAAAATATTATATAGATAAGTGCAATCGGGTACAACGACTTTCTTGTTTTAGGGCTTTTTCATGAATGCTCAGAAAAGCAGTCGGGTTTTTTAGTTTTTTAAATTACCGTTTTTTTATTAGTGATGAAAAACTGCAAGTGTGAAAAACTATAATAGTAGTAACCAACATTATCTATTTTATTATCAATAGAAACTTCAAAATATTACGCATTAGACTAGCAGCGCTTCTATACATATCTTTGTATAAGGTCCTGGTTTTTTTGCTATTGTTTTCTCGTATTGTCTTTTAACATAATAACCTAGGTTTCATAAGAAAATCATGACAAAAGTTTGCATTTGAGTTTTGCCACATATCAGAAAAAAAAATCGTCTTAAATAATATTCGATTTTGGTTTATCCTTTTCACCTTAACAGTACTAGTATAGTAAGTTTAATTACTTAATTCGGTAAATCAATCTCAAAAGCCGAAAACAGATTTATTTATCAAAGACCTACATTTAGAAGCCAGGACTAAATCGACACTTACCTTTATCCCTGCTACGATGTGGCCTACTTTAGTGCCTGTAGGCGTTTACGAATACGCCTACAGGCAGTATAGCAGGTCAACAGATTAAAAATTACTTATGCATACCTTGCTTTCACTAAAACACTCTGTTTACCATCTCTCTTTGCATAGACAACGTTATTGCACTAAACCCCGACAGGTGTAGACAGTACATTACTCAGAGTACGTGAGAATACTTTATACACCTGAACTTATATATCCCTAGTAAGTACAAGCCATGTACCAATCCACAAAGGTTCAAGAGAATGTTAGCAAGTCCCTCTTGGGATGTAACTGGGATTTAGCCTTTATGTTCTCACCGAAATAGAGCTATGTAGCTGAAGATTTAGAATGTACCTGTAACAAATGAAAAGATATAGGTTAGTGATAGATTTATATTGTAACTCCAGCTGATTTGTATCTATGTGTGCTAAGGACTCTTAGGAAATGGACTGTACCACTAGATAATATATATAAATTACAATAATTATAATTTAAAAAAGGTGAAAGTTTGCATTTATGTATATGTTTGTTACTCTTTCACGCTCAAAAGACTGGACGGATTTACATGAAATTTGACGCACGGATAGCCCATGTTCTAGAATAGCACATAGGATACTTTTATACCGGAAGTATGTTCCCTTGAGACAATTTTACAGGACACAGTGGAGCACACAGTCGAGGTGTGCCCCGTTAGGGCAGAGCACCGCCGTGTCCTCGTGGAATTAGCGGCAACAGCCCTCACGCTCCAGCCACCGCCGGAATTCTGATCATCCGATTTCTGGCCACCGTAGGCACGGACTTGCGGACGGCGAGCAATGGGTAGCTTGTCGTCCAACCGTCGGGTAATCGTCAGGGCCGGACCCAAGTCGTCGACGGCGCGTATTGTTCCACGCGCGCCTCAAAGAGATGTCAGTAAACCGTAGAGACCCAGCAGGGTCGAAGCCTACTGGGGCAATGAGTAATGTGAAAGTGTACCCCGTGGCTCTACGAAGGAACGAAGGCAAAGAGGGAGCAGGAGTCAATAAAAGTTGGACACTATCCTCCGCTCCACCCGGAGATGTCATTGGATGATTTTTTCCACCTAAAAAAAATATTAGTTAGTAAGGAACTAGCATAACATAGCATAGCATAATCAGCCTTTTAATGTTCCCACTGCTGGGACACAAGTCTCTTTAAGAGAGGGAATGGGCCGTAATCCATCACGCGGGCCCAGTGAGGTTTGGTGAATGTCACAGGTTTTCGAATTTTTGGTTCTAGAACATGTCGGTTTCCTCACGATGTTTTCCTTCACCGTTTTGAGAGCAGTGGTGTTGAAATAAATTACACAAAGTATCGGAACTTAGCGCGCCTGAAGTTAGGCTCTGCGAACTTTAGCGCTCAAAACAAGCGCGTCAAATAAATGATTTATAAAAATAAATGCCAATAACAGTTGTTAACAGCAATAAAAACTGCTATTGGCGTTTATTTTTTCAAACCATTTTTTTTTTTTTTACGAGTGCACAAGCGCTAAAGTTCGCAGAGTCTAACTTCAGGCGCGCCAAGATCTGTCGATCGTACTGTAACTAGGTTTCAGTTAAATATCGAATTTTCCTACTGCCCCACTTTACTACATATTAAACTAACTTCTTCTGGTTAAATTTAAATGAAAATCTTATTACGAGTTTCGCAGAACCGAGTCCGGACACCGGCGCAGCAATTTGTGTCGTTAGCCGTAATTTTAAAACTGCATAGTATTTTCTCTTCTCTTCACTTTTTATTTATTTTCATAACCGTGTCTTTTTCAAGAGTTATGCATTCAGATTATGTTTCCTATTATTTGGAGAAATATATTTGTAGATATTTAAGATAATATATAATTATGAACTTCATCAGACTTTAAAAGTTTATGACATATTCTAGTCAGTGTCTGACACTATCTCCCGCTCCGCCCAAGGGCGGGGGATGTCATTGAATGATTTTCACCCACCATAAAAAATAAATGCAAATGGGACCAAGCACCAAATATGGTATATATTTTATGGCTAAACTGATTGATTTAAAAAAATAATTAACAACTTAATATAGGATAAACAAATAGGATCTGATTACGGATGATCAAAAACCATTATTGTGCATAGCTCACCCGATGCCGGTGACAATTATGCTTGCCCTGCCATTTTTTTTTTTTTGTAGGTGAGAAAATCACCCAATGACATATTTTCCGCGCCGAGTCAGACTTTTATTGACTAAAAACCCACTCCCCCTGGTATGAGCAGCAACTAAGGAGCACCTTAGTTGCCTTTCATACCGGGGCCAAACAATCCTTTCAGAAATCGATCCTTAGCCTCAGTAAGCTTTGACCTGCTGGGCCCCTTTGGTTTGCTGACAACTCCTTAAGGTGCACGTGGACCGATACGCGCCGTCGACGACTTGGGCTCTGTCTGGACGGCGAGCTACTTATTGCTCGCTGTCCACAAGCCCGTGCCTACGATGGTTGGTAATCGGGATCGGAATCAAGGCGGCGGCTGGGGCGTGAGCGCCGTTGTTTGACGCGTGCGGCCTCCTTTGCTAGCATTACTGCTTCGTAAAAGGAGGCGACCGCCTGCCATTTTCCTCCTCACTTAAATTAGGCGATTCTTTCTGCTATGTCGGTAAACTTGTTTCACTTACGGTTGCCTTCATTTCTGATGTAATCACGTAAGGAAACTCCGAGCGTAGCCCTTTTCATTGCTCTTTGGGTGACTGTAAGTCTTCTGAGCCTCTTGTAAGCGACTACGAGTCGAAAATAAATCTCTTTGACTTGGCTAAACTAAATAAAGCTCTAGATAATATAGAAGGCATCTATCAATATATCGATAGTAACCGCTAAGGTGGAAAATCGTCCATAGACCGCTCTAGGACGTAGCGAAAACACGTGTCAGAATTTTATTGATTAAAACCTATGTTCCTTTTTTGCTCTAGCGTTCTAAGACCCAGGGTTTCCCTTTTGGAAATCAATCCAAATGCAGAAACTCAACAACATTGTCATGTCCGGGGTTTGAATCCAAGACTTTATCTTCAACAGACGTAATAACGTCGACTACACCAACGAAGCAATCAATATGATTGTAATAACATTTAAAAAAATGAAGGAACTATTTATTTGTGAACTAATGACAAATAATTAACTAATTTATGAAATTTAATTTTATTATTTTTTGTGACGTTAGACAGTTATGTCCAAAGTTTGAGGAAGACAACTCACGAAGCGGTTTTCTCCCGCGGTTGCGGGCCCGCAGCTTCTGAAGAATGTAGATATATACGTAAACGATGCGTTTTATGGCCGCGGTGTGCGCAATTGTTCGCGGTTCCCGCTGCACCGGCGCCGCGGTCGCCCCGCGCTTCAGCGGTTTCCGCCCGCACGCTCTGCGGTCGGTTGGCGGGCGACCGCGCATTGTCTGGCGATAATCAAAAACGGTCGAAAAAGGCAGGGTTGAAGCCTGCTGGGGTCAAGGGCCGTTTTCTGAGAGGAAGGCTCAGCCCCGGCACTATAGGCAACGAAGGAACGGGGTAGGTTTTTAGTCAGTAAGAGTCTGACACTACTTCCCGCTCCGCCCAAGGGCGGGATTTGTCATTGGATGATTTTACCTACCATAAAAAAAAAACCGCGACGACTCTGTAACCATGTATCAACAGTCTTGTGATTCTTGAAATAAAATAGCCGTTTCCTCTTTTCCGCAGCGAGCGCGGCTCAAAGCTGCTCCGTGAGTTCTTAGCCTAAGACTTTTAATGTCCGTGTTATGTTGGTAATAATAAATATTATTTATATAGTAACACCAAAATACTCTAAGGACTCCGTTAAAACTACCCACTGTTCATCCCTCAGTTTTAACAAGATCGCAAAATCCTTGTTACTCCAGATTTACACCTTTTGTAGTAAAATTACAAAAGGTATTAAAATATACATTTATAGTTCATTGTGCTGCCTACCTTTTTGAGGTTATTTACATTTTCATGTGTGCCCTATTCAGTTTTAGAGAGCTATTGTTTGTTTTGGGTTTGCAAATGTTTAGAGAGTTTCATTTAAGGGCTGAACTGGGGAAGATTTTTTTTATAACTATTGATATCACTCTGATTATATACAACCTTATCTCTAGTATATGTGAAACTCGAAATTCGTGTCTAGTATTTTTAAGTAAAATTTCAAAACCTTATCATGAAAAATCACAAAGCTTTAAGCTTGTTATGTTACCTGGTTTTTCGTACAAATACATAGTCACCGGGCCATCCGGGTGACTGAGGGATTGTTTTACTCCCGCACCCAGCTTTGCGTTGGCGCATAATGCTTGCTATAGCCTACCTTGACCTATATTGTACTTAGTGTCGGTGGTGTCCAAATTGTTTCCCTTTTTAAATATATTTGGGAAAAAATATAACATGGTGTAAAAATATTGCAATGATTTAGTGACTGATTCTGAATAAATATATTAATGTTTAGCATATACTAAAATTAATTTTGTATTATTTTGTAAGACCGATGACCTAGTTAGGGGTCGCGGAGATCCGATAGATGTTAGAAGCGCAGGACCAGTCTTTATGGCCACACTTAGGGGAGGCCTATACCTAACAGTGGACGTCCTTCGACTGAAATGATGATACTGAGATAAAAAAAAAAGTACAATCGATTTCATTGTACCTTAATGTAGTCTGCCATCAATTGCACGTATAAACAAATCAATTTTACTTATTATGACAGTTCTGCTGTGATCCTATGAGGAGTTCCGTTGCATATCTTCGAAGTTCGTCATCAGAACATAATAATATTTCTATAGGACCAACTTAGAAGCATAACCTTTCAATCAAAAATTATTGTCAACATCGGTCCACAATTGACCGATAAATCGGTGGACATACTTAGAAAACCTCCATAAAACCTCCTTCTTTTTGAAGTCTGTTAAAAATGAACTGAATGACATATCAAACCATAGCCGAAACTATTAAGACTACGAGCGTGAAATTTTCTACAAGATTTTCTTTTATGACGTAGGCAAGCACTAAGAAAGGATTTTCTAAAATTCGTCTTCTGGGTGTACAGGGATCCAAATTTTGTATGAAGAAATCTATTTTTGTGAGGCCGAAGCCGCTGGCAGAAGCTATCTATATCGATCGTAATATCTATGGGATACCAAATAAAGGGAATATTTTTAAGAAACAAAAATGGTTCAAAGCGTTTTGTTTTCTATAACCTAATATATGGACAACACAATATTATACAAGACAGTTGCCAACAATTGGACAGCAAGTCGTTACGCCAGGATCTAAAAATAATGATGCAGGCACAGTAAATTATAATCCGGTTTCTATCGCATTGCGGAGCTACGAGTCGTCCAAACTTTTTCAAGAGACAAATGAACATTCCATCAGTGATAAGAAAAACAATTGCCAGATGTCCGAGATAGATTTGGACTATTGGATTGACATGTGCTGGCGAAGGGTCACGTAATGAATCTCAAACATTTATTTTTTATTTTTGACCTCCTTCCTTTCTAGCAACTAAGGATTGCCTCAACGTGTTCTTCAATGTCTGCTGAGTCCGTTGTCTCTAAATTTGTCCTTAAATAATAATCAATGTTCGATCTAGCCCTACCGTAGTGACGCCCTAAGTCAAGGTTTCCCAAAAGGGGAGCCTTTGTAGTTACTCTTACTGACTAAAAACCCACCCCGTTCCTTCGTGGCCTTAGATACCAAGGCCGGGCTTTCCTTTCGGAAGCAAACCCCCAGTAGGTTTCGACCCTGCCTACCTGCAGTTAGCAGGCTGGGTCTCTACGGTTTGCTAACAACTCCTTGAGGCGCGCGGGAACAGTGTGCGCCGTTGACGACCTGGGCTTGGTCCGGATGGTTACCGGACGGTCTGTCAGCGAGCTACCCATAGCTCGCCGTCCGCAAGCCCGCGCCTTAGTTGGCTGGAAATCAGGATCGGAATCGGAACCCCCGCGGCGGCTGGGCCGTGAGGGCCGTTGCCTCTCGCGTGCGGCCTCCTCCTTTGCTAGCATTACTGCTTCACAGAAGGAGACGCAATAGGATGACCTGTGAGAAATGGATGATTTTACCTATAATAAAAAAATAAATTTAAAAAAAACCTGTGAGAAATCAGACATAAAATTAAAAAAAGAAATCTGGAGTTCAGAGGCATCTTACATTAATGACATCTACATAGTTACGATAGAATTAGGTATATCATTGCTACATACAAATTTTTCAACCCAGAAACCTGGTCTTTAACGTTCATCCACGAGCCTTCGACTGTTAGGACCAAAAAAAAGAAAAACATTAACCTCAAAATAGATACATGTTTACCTCCAGGCTATTTATGTTCGCCGCAGTTATTAATTTCTCCTTTTTAATGTGATCATCCCTTGAAGGCTACAAGCGGGTTAAGTTATTTGCTGGCGGCTATTTGAGGGTTACTCTTTGTTTGTGTTTGACTTTAAATTGTATTGACTCGCGGGTTTGCCCGTATTTAAGTAGCTGTAAAACGAAGTTAATGACTTTGTCTTTTTGTAAGTAAACGAATAGGTAAATTCAGTACAGGAATATTTTTGGAAGGATTTTGATAAATTAAATGGTGGGAAGTAATTTCATGGATTACAGAGATCTAAAGGGCAATGGAAAGCGCTATGCTCGGAGCTCCTTGCGTGATCGCATCAGGAATGAGGATATTCGCAAGAGAACCAAGGTCGCCGATATAGCCCGAAGAATTGCCAAACTAAAGAGGCAGTGGGCAGGGCACCGGGTGGATGCGAGACACACAGGACCTTTCGTTGTGACGACACTTGGGGGAGGCCTATGTCCAACAGTGGACGTCCTTCGTCTAAAATGATGATGATGATGACAGGGATCCAACAGTTGCATAAGGTAAGGTTGGTAAGGTTAACTGGTAGATAATGCCTTGTTGTATTAAGTCCGCCTATGTACCACTATTTTTCATGAAGATTAAATAGATAAATAAATAAAAAGTAACGGAAAAGTAGATACTATACTAATATTACTATTTTATTGATCACGTACGAAGCTACGTGCTGGAGTTTGCCGTCCAGCATCTCAACAAGCAACCACATTCATAAATAGATACAGTTGTTATATCACGAAAGCCTACTGGTTTTGAATGTGTATGAATAATAACGTGCACATTATTTCTGTCTGTACCCTATTTTTATAAACAGAAAAAAGTCTACGTGACTCTATACACACACCTAAAACCTTCGTGAGGTAAATCAACTACAGCTAGTTTTATTTCAAAAGTATATTTGTAACCATTTTTAAGGAAAATTATACTAATTTTATAAAATCGAAACTTTGTGCGTGTAGAACTTCTCATTAAAATAGAAATCCTACATAAATGATTTGGCCAAACAAGGATTAGCTGATCAAATGTTAACGTTTAAACGACCTGGCCAATTTTAGTTGGCCAAATCATGAAGTGATCGATTTCTGTGATCTGGCCACGACATGTACATACTGCTGTTATATAATGCCGAACATGTCTGCCGCATCTCAGATGAGCTGTGGGCTAAAAGAACTACCTATTTGGTCCCATTAAACGCAAGGCGATATAGCGGTCGACTAAAACAAAGGAGGGATACAATTGCTGGAGACAGCCGTGTGTGGAAAAGGGAGAGGTAGGCCTTCGCCCAGTAGTGGGACACAATGGACTAATTAGATTAGGTTCCATTAATTAGAGGGTTGGCATCAATTACCTGTCTGCTCATATCATTACAATTACCAACATTTAAAAAAAAAACAGTTGGCATCATTACTGACTGAGATAGGCATAGCATAGCATAAGCCTTATAATTTTCCCACTGCTGGGACTCAGGCCTCACGCACCATGCGGGCCCGGTGCGGGTTGGTGGATGTCACATGTCTTCGAATTTTTGGTTCTAGGACATGTCGGTTTCCTCACGATGTTTTCCTTCACCGTTTGGAGAGCAGTGATGATTAAATAAATAACAAAAAGTAATGCGCCTGGCTGGGTTTAAATCTGCGACCTACAATCATAAGTCAGAGCTGTTACCACTAGGCCACCATTGAGATAGCATCCTTATGAAACTCCTTGCGTTCTCAAAAGTGAAAATCCATTCTACATTTATTAAAAGTTTCAAGGACCGACAAATTCGAACGTTCAGAAGTTAGCAACAAGTGAAAAAGACGGATCCGACCGATTAGTTTCGTCGTAAAAGACGTTTATCTTTTCCATTATTGGACATTTCCTCAAGGAGGGAAAGTAGGGAGGCTTTATTTTCCTCTTATTTTTTGCCCAAATTGAGCCGACCACGGGACCAATGAACAGTTTACCTTTTTTGGGGCAATGTTCCACTTTTTGTAGGGATTAGGAGATGTCTCAATGTGCATGCGTGTGTAGTGTGGATTTTGGGTTGCCTGTTTTGAGAAAAATAACCTATAATTGTTTTTTTAAATAGGGAACAAATAAAGTATTTATAGACCGAAGTTTGGACGTTTTTTTTCACTCTAATAATTTTTCTTCGTCCTATTTTTTTTTAATTCTGCGTTACGATCCCCAATTTAAACATAAATAAAGAAGCAACTCATTTTCAATTAAATTGTAAAAAAATACTTTATCGAAGGGTATTGTATGGTGTTTCAACGTAGAAGTATCGATAATAGTTCAGCTACTTGTCTTTAAAACCGTTTCATTTTACGCATCAAAGTAAAGATCAGAAATAAAGTATTTTCACATAATATAATTTATTTTATAAAAAAGTATAGAGTATATTCACCAACAATACAGTAGGATACGTTATTATAAGATATAGTTGGCAACCCTATGTGGGACAGTCTTTGTTTTGAACAAAGAGCTTCTTTCCTACACAGGCTTCGGAGGACGTCCGTGTAGTTTTTTTTAGACAACAAAGTTATGGGAGGACTTTAAATCGAGAGTAAATAGGTTTCAGACACCACAAATATCGCCGACAGAAATCATCGCATCGCCTATCAATAATTAAAAAGAAACAATTCGGTAAAATAATTTTGCCTTTACAACATATTTATTGGTCTTGTCGCATCGTATATACCGTGTACATCGAAGGACCGGACCAATTTGCATACTGCGATCTTTCCGTCCGATTATAATTTAGGTGTCTTCAAAGCTGCTATCAGCTATAGTGAATAGGATTTTAATAAATTAGTACGCTTCACTATCAACGATTGCATCATTGCTTACCATCAGATAGGACCGCAATTAAGCACTAGTTTATATTATTAAAAAAATATAGTAACTGAAATAAAGATAAATTGTGTAATAAATCTTTATTTAGTTGATAGTACGTCAGACCTCGTCCCGTTTTATTTGTGGTCGGCGCAACACGTTTTTTTCTTCCATTCTATCCTGTCACTCGTCACGCTATCACTAACTCCCTTTTCTTTCATATCACTCTTCACACAATCCATCCATCTCTTCTATGACCTCCCTCTCCCTCTCTATCCATCCACATGTAAACTCATAACTGCCACATAAGTTGGCTTTAAAAAATATAGAAATCTTATTGTTGGTAAAAATATAAGTGAGATATATAGTTTAAAACAATGATTTTATGTAAACTAACAGTTCCTTTGTGACACACATTCTAGGTACTTGAGATCATCGGAAAATCTGAAATTAAGTATTCATATGCATTCCACATCCTTTTTTGACAAGTCGTTTACTGTTCAAGCAGCTCGTCCGTGGAATGCATTACCCATTGAAGTAAGACGTGCTCAAACGCTCCCGATCTTTAAAACAATGGTGAAGAAACATTACCTTTCACTTTAACATATCTTTACTCTCCTTTCTTTTCTTTAATTATAAAATTGATATTGATTACGATTTAACGTGAGTAATTAATATTATTCACGTTTTTGTACACTGACCGCCCAAAATCTATCTCCTTTCTTTCAGTCCATCCTAAGGTTGTCTGTAAGTGATTGCCCTGTGCGATAAGACCGCCCATTGTACATTTAGTTTTTGTAAATGTTTATCCTGTCCACATTACAATAAAATATGTAATAAATAAATAAAACCCTCCACTAACAAGATGCTTACTAAGATTTTCAAATCACGATATTTTTTCAGTTTTTAACTTAGAAAATTACTTTCTACAACAGCGACACTTGATTTATTTATAAACCTTTTCGACGCCATTTTCCTTCCGAAAAATCCGAGACCTCTGTACTAAAAAAAATATACAGTGTCTAAAAGAAAACCCTTATCGGAGAGCTACAATTATGTTGTTCAAAGAAGCATTCTGAACAATAACTTTGTATCGAAATAGGTATTAAGTTTTATTAAGATAAAGTTTCTTTTGTTACCGGCCTCATTTAGTTTAAGCTGACGAAAAAAATTAATTTTTCGTCAGTTTTAGCTGTGCGTTGATATGTCAGTTAGTACGCTTATATCATAATTAATTAAGTTTATTGTCGATTTTATTGTCGATTTTACTTACATAGGTTTTTTTTGTGGTAGGTAAAATCATCCAATGACAAATCTCGCCCTTGGGTGGAGCGGAAAGTAGTGTCAGACTCTTACTGACTAAAAACCTACCCCGTTCCTTCGTTGCCTATAGTGCCGGGGCTGAGCCTTCCTCTCAGAAAACGGCCCTTGACCCCAGCAGGCTTCGACCTAGGTTAAGTAATACTAACGTTTTTATGGGTAATCTGCCTGATTTAAAGGTAAATAAAAAAATATCTCAAATAAAGGTGTAACCATTTATGGTATGGTAAACTAGGCTTATATATGCATCAGTTGGTAAAGTAGCCACTCGCAAAACTAAGACACATTGAAAAATTGCTTATACACCGTTAAATTTTGGTCGTTTTAATTCCACGTAGGGTCAATTTGGTACATGACACACTATCGATTTGTAAAGATAAAATTAAAAAATAAAATACTTTTTTTTCTAAAACTCGAGTCAATAGCCGTATGTACGAAATTAATTTCATTAAGAAAACGAGTCAATGACCTTGTGGGTAGTTTTCGGTCGTTGCGTACTAACTACCAACAGCGTTTTTTGAGCATTATATGAGCCAATCTGGTTAGTTTATATGTACGACTGCGATATAAACTGTACAAACTATACAATGCAAGTTTAAGTTGCGTTTTACAGTTTACGTAATTTTAAATGCTCATCTTAGTTTTGCAAGTGGCGCACGTTACTTAGCGGGGTATGTACGCCTGGTTTACCCTATAAAAGTACTTATACGTAACAAAACACTTCATAAAAAATACTTGCCGAAAACTCAAACAAACCAGGTCTACAGTCTAAAATTAGCCCAACATTTTTCTTTGCAATGGGTCAAAAAGCACCCGCCCGCGCCCGTCGGGTAAGTTTCCACAAACATACGTGCTGTCAGCACGACAAAAGCGCACTCCAGGCTGGCTGCATCATTAGCAGAGACTGGAACGACTCCACTAATTGGGCAGACCCTCAACTGAACACCGCCGGCGGGCTTTGAGCTCCTAGTTCGATTTTGGAGAGAGATAAAATTAGAAATAAGTTCAGTTTAGTTGACTTTGTGGAGTCTAGTTTACTAGAACGGTGAATAAATGAATGAACGAATGAATGAATGAAATGAATGAATAAATGAACTAGAATGGTAATTCACCGTACTAGGTAGAGTTGACAACGATACTTCTGCGAGAATAAAGGGATGTTCCGAAAACAAATAAACTCTGGATGCTCAACGCAAAGTTAAAAGAAATTTAATTCCGTGTTAACAGTTTGAAGATTTATGAACACGTTACAAATTACGAACTAACTATAGGTGTTTGGACGTCTTGCTGCTATGAGATATTCATCAGGCGTTTCAAAGATGAGCAGTGCCTGTCTAGCAGTATATTGACGTAGACTGATGATGATGACGCACCAACAATCCTACTTGTGAAAGTAAAAAATACTTTGAGATAAAACTATGTATTTGTGCGATGGACGTGTAAGTAGCACAACTGATTTTTAGGCAGTAACAGTCTGACACTATCTCCCGCCTCGCTCAAGGGCGGGATTTGTCATTGTATGATTTTACCTACCCTAAAAAAAACAATATAAAATTCATTTTGGATACATTACGAGGTGTAAAATATTGATTTTTTTATTTGTCCCACTAGATGGACCGATGACCTGGTTAAAATCGCGGGAATGCGGTGGAAGCGAGACGCATGGAACCGCTCATTGTGGCGTCATTTGGGGGAGGCTTATGACCAACAGTGGACGTCCTTCGGCTGAAATGATGATGGTAGTAAATTATATGCAGAAAGATTCTGGAGTGGCGTACGCTGGAAGACGCAGTGTAGGAAGGGCGGAAAGAAAGAGACAATGAGTTCCTTGTACATATTACACGCAGTGGGCATATTACTCGCAGAACAGATGGTCCATGGGGCTGGAAAGTTCTCGAGAGGCGACGTAATACTAGAAGACACATCTTTGGAATGCTCTTACAATGTGGACCAATGACTTCTTGAGGGACGCAGGAATTTGATGGATGTGAGATGTGTAGAACCGCTCGTTATAGCGACGCTTGGTCAAGGAAAGCATTTGTCCAACAGTGACCCAGCAGTGCTACCCAATAGTATCCACTGACCACAAATTTGAGTGAACCTGTCCAGAAAGTGCAAGGATTTATGATTAATCGAGTCAAATCCGGAACCAAATCTCCCTTGCAACTGCTATCATTCTCATTGCTCAAGTTAGAGTTTGATGGAGCTCAACGTTCATTGCCCCTTTGTACTATACAGTAGATAATGTTATCAGATTACAAACTGATGTACTAGCAATTATACACTGTACAACAGAAGCAGGCAATTAAGTGATTGCATCGGGCGGAACTCATTCACCTAATGCAATTACTTAAATGTTTACAAACCGGAAAGATGACGTAATCCAAGCTTTATTACTATGAAAGAGAAACGAGCGGATGAACTAAACCAGCTTGATAGGACATTTTTATTTTAAGACCAATTTCTATAACACGACATCTACTGCTTCCAGAAAATTTATGCTTTTTATTTCCAGACGAACATGCACCGTAACAATATAACTAAAGATCTTGCATCGTTAATGTAAATTGTTTGTATGATTCCATAAATGATACTTATTTTGCAAGTAGGTTTTTAAAAACACTTTTACACGTCAATTTTTTCGTCAATTTAAATAAGATATGGCCGGTGTTTCTTAGCTGACTCTCTCCAGAAGAAAAACCAATACAAACTTAGGGTCAAATTTTCTTTTAAAGTTCATACAGTAAACATGTAATGTTCAAATCATATTATGAGAACCATGCATATTGGAGTCTAAGATAGTCTTTTGACGAAAGAGCTAGACAGATTTGAGTGGATTTGTCCAGTCAGTGCAAGTATTTGTCAATATTCGTGAAGAACTCAGGATTACTAAGGAGCTCAACGACTTGACGAACAATACCAAAGAAAGGATATTTGGGTAGGCCGCATAAAGTACTGTAAACTGACAGACATTATGTTAAAATTAAAGAAAAGGAAAAAAACACGACATGCTAGAGAAATATTCTGTCTGACTACATATTTAATTTAATTCACCGCTTTCAAATATTTATATTAGGCCAACATTCACGTTCTTTTGTTTTTATTTTGATACCGACCAGTATCAATTGTTTTATTATTTATTTTTTGTTTTATGACTATTTATTATTTGGTTGTTATACGTTGTGAGAGTGAGGTAAAAATAAACATTTTTTCTTCCTTTCTGATGCGGTTTTACTTACAGGAACACGTATATAATTTGCACCCATGTCAAGCTCGAGCAGTTAATAGTTAGGAATAAAACATAAGATCAAAAACTACCAGAATCTGCCAATGTAAACCAAGCTTACCTTTGGCACAACGTCATAATTTAGAATTCTATTAAGTTCTGCAGTATTCTATATGAAGTCATAAAGCATATATCAGATGTGATCAGCTGGAGCGATATATTGGGATTTAATTAGCTTTAAGATTTTGAGTTTAATTACACGATTGTAATATTTTACTATTCGTAAAATATTCCAATATGGAGAGGTATTTGTAGTCATTATTAAATTCAATTGCTTTGTTGTCAGTGAACTGGAACTGCAATAAAAAAATAGTCAAAAAGCTTTTATGATTTTTCCTTTTGGAATTATCACTAGGTTGAATAAGTAGAATGTGTGTGATATGGTAGTACTATTTATAAATACCATCCATCTCTGTTGATTAATAATTGAAGATAGTTATAGTTGGAGGGCTTTACCACTGTCAGGTTCTAAGGCCCCTTACCCACGGTGACTTTTGGTAGCGATGCAGTCGTTGTCAGCGACAGTATCGCTACTAACGCGCGTTAGTCGCATTTGCAACGCGCTATAGAAGAGATACCAACGCGCTACAGCGTCGCGACTGTATCGATACGGACGCACTACAGCATCGTTACAAAAAGTCTTCGCCGTAGAAGGATCTAAAATTTAAAAAATGTCTTTTGACTATTCATTGCTACTGAGAGACTTTCAATTTGTCTACAGTTCAAGTTTCAAAAACGCTATTGAAACTCAAGTCGCGTCGCAAAGCTAGTTCAAAATAAATCCAACCAATACATATTCCAACACTCTCTCAACTCTAAACAACTTCAAAAGTTATAAATTCCTAAAATTAATTAAGCAAGCTAATTAAAAATTCAATGCTCCTAAATATAAGTTAGTGAATTACGATTCATCCCACTTCAGTCGTATTTTAATTTAAAGTGCAATGATATTTCAGAGCAAATTCGACTCGCCTGCGGTTGACGCTTTTAAACCCGTAAATGAGACGCTCAAATATTGCGAAAGGTAAATCAACAAGGAGATTTTAGATTAACTTTTAAAATATTATGAAATGGTGAAAATGTTTTATAATTACATAAATTAATGTATGCCGATTTATTATACAGGATGACTTTGAATTCATCGACAATCTTTCAGGGGTAGACAGGACTCATTTATGTGAATAACTTGTAGCGACATCTAATACCCCACCTTTTTGTTTACAACATTTTAAAGCTATAATAATAATAAAGGCAGGCAGTACTCCTGGACACGGCGCGTATTGTCCGGAGGTTTCTCTCTCAGGAGCCCTGACCACCGGTAGCTTGGACCCTGTTCCCGATGCCGGTGGGCTACTATTTTTTATATTTTTAAATGTTTTTTTTTTTTGTATAACCTTCTATAGAAAATATTTAAAAATGTAATTTATATGTATATACAAATAATAAAAGGAAATAATAATAATATGGCAACACCTGATGTCAACGGAAGTTCTGTTTTTTCATTCATGGTGTTTTAAATCTTAAAATATTAATTTCTGAGCTCATAGTTACCCAAATTTTACCACAATAAAGCCACAAGAAAGATATAAACAATATAAAAACTTACCAAAACCAACAATAGTGAAAATCATCAAGATCGAAAAAAAAATGCAAGATAGACAGATGACACATGTCATTTACATGAATACATATATGATGAATTTAATGAAACACGGAATGAAAATACAATTAAGATGTTGACGAGAGCAGCTGCTAGACGCGCACGCCTTCCACCCCCGGGCTCGCCGCTCAGCTCCGCCTCGCCACCGCCGGACTTCGGATCACCAGCTTTACCGGCGGCTGCAGTTGCGTCGAGCTCGAGCGACGAGTATTTTTCCCCGCCAACGTCGCCAACACCTGTACGTCGGCCGGGGAGAGGCCGGCCACCGATCGGCTTGGGATCTAGGGGCCAACCGGCCCCGAGCCGGGTCCCCGCTGCCGGTGGTTGTGTGCAGCGCATGAGATGGACTCAATCTATGAACGAGAACGTCATGCGCGCATATTACGGTGCTACAGAGGGGGGAACTAACCTCACTGCGTACCGTGTTAGGATGCTGTCTCTGTTCCAGGACTTAGAACCAACCGTAGACGTCTCGGCGCAACGATTGTCGGATCAGGTGCGGGTAATCCAGCGCAGTCATAGGTTGGATGACGCCGCACTTGATAGGCTGCGCTCAGAGGTACTGAGCAACCGTATCGTCCCGACTCCGACACAGACCGTGGTGCTACCGGCCAATGACGCAATTTCACTGCGGTCCCATCATGTGGAGAATGAGTTAGATGATAGGGTTGAAACAGTAAGTAGCCAGTGCAACGAAAGACTGAGGAGCGCTCTGGAGGATGCGCTTCGAGAGTTTAGATCGACTCCGAGTGAGCTTAGGCCCCGTTTACCTCGGTTGCCTATGCACAAAAAAAATAGGGCACTAGTGTGTGCTCTGGACTCGCTGCTTAAGAATGTTTTTGAGAGCAGCGAGGACCTCCTTGATACGCACGCCATCCTGTACTGCGGGGCTGTTGCAGCATGTCGCCTAGCTAACGTAAAGTTCCCAAGACATGATGTAGCTATTCGACCAAAGCCTGCCGCTCCAGCCTGGCAATGCAGGATCGAGAGGCGTATTGATGAGGCCAGAGCACTCATTGGTAAACTATACTGCTTCAGGGAGGGCAATACACGACCACGCGTGATGCGTTTCGTGAGACGGGCGTTTTCGGGGACTGGAACAAATCCCCGAGAATACATGTCACGTGTCACGGAGCGCATCGACTTCCTGAAGCAGAAAGTTTGTGCATGGGCCAATCGTATTCGGAGGTATAAGCGTCGGGTCGATCGGTACTCGCAGAATCGAATGTTCCAGAGCGATGAGAGGTGGGTGTACAGAGCTTGGGAGCGACCCGAACAAAATGTGATTGACGGACTCTGCCCGGATATTGCCGCCACGAATGCATTTTGGCGCAGTATCTGGTCGGAGCCCGTATGTCACAGTGAGGATGACTGGATGCGGGATGTCGAGCGTGTGTGCGAAGCTATACCAGAAATGGAGAAAGTTTTAATCAGCCCACTGGACGTAGCCAGAGCAGTTCGTCCGCTACCGAACTGGAAATCTCCAGGACCGGACGGACTGCACAACTTCTGGCTTAAATGGTATAGCAGCTCACATGCGCTCCTGGCATCTCAATTCCAGTCAGCCTTAGAGTCTGGGTCGTTGCCTCAGGTTTTAACAACTGGTGTCACCCACCTGCTCCATAAGACAGGTAGTCCCGCGGAGCCCAAGAATTATAGACCAATTACATGTCTGTCGACGGTCTATAAACTTCTTACATCCATCCTGAGAGCGAAAATTAATATACACATTGAGAAAAACTCAATTATGTCTGCCTCTCAGAATGGATGTAGGAACGGTTCTCGCGGTACTAAGGAGCTACTCCTCATCGACATGGCCATAAGCCAGGTTCGTCGATCCCACAAGGATCTGTCGATATGTTGGATAGATTATAAGAAGGCCTATGACTCTGTGCCACATACATGGCTCATGAGGGTGTTAGAGTTGTATAAAATAGATGCAACTCTACGCATCTTCCTTGAGTCATGTATGGGGCAATGGAACACAGTCCTTCGCTATCCAGGATGTCGATCAATCCAGAGGGACGATGAGCCTATATGGATTAAACGGGGAATATTTCAGGGCGACAGTCTGAGTCCGCTTTGGTTCTGCTTAGCTCTGAATCCTCTAAGCACATTGCTAGAGGAATCAGGGTTGGGCTATCGGTTGAGAAGAGGTGGTCAGGTTCTATCCCACCTTCTTTACATGGATGATCTGAAACTCATTGCCCCCAACAAATTACGGCTGATGGACCTACTAAAGGTAACAGAAACTTTCAGTAGTGCCATCAGAATGGAATTTGGTGTGGATAAATGTGCAGTCATGCATGTAAAGCGAGGGGAGATTATGGAATCTGAGGGGATTCAACTCTCGGATTCCATACAACTTAGATCCCTCCCCTCGACCGAAACCTATAAGTATTTGGGTATGTCGGAAGCGTTAGGCATTAACGTCGTTGACATGAAGCAAACGTTGAAGGAGCGTTTCTTTGGCCGCCTAAAGAAGGTTTTAAACAGCCTTCTGTCAGGCGGAAATAAGGTGCGCGCCTTCAACGGCTGGGTCATGCCGGTTTTAATGTACTCTTTCGGCATACTCAAATGGACTCAGACCGAACTAGATGCCCTGGACAGGCGGGTCCGTACATTGCTGACCGCAAATCGGATGCATCACCCACGATCATCGGTGATGAGATTGTACATCCCGCGGAAGTGTGGAGGTCGAGGCTTTCTGAACGCAAAGACTCTACACAACCGCGAGGTGTGCAACCTCAGAGAATATTTTCTCAAAACTGACGTGGGTATGCACCGCGATGTGGTCGCAGTTGACAAGGGACTCACCCCGTTGTCCATGGCTAAAGAGAACTGGCGCAAACCTGTGGTAATTACTACTGATGACCGCAAGGAAGTGTGGAAAGGCAAGGAGCTCCACGGGCGCTTTTACCGAGCTCTTCATGAGCCCGATGTTGACTTCACGGCGTCCGTGGCCTGGCTACGTTTCAGCAACCTCTTTGGGGAAACTGAAGGTTTTGTCTGTGCGATTATGGACGAAGTTATCCTAACGAACAACTACCGGAGATATATTATGAAGGACGGAACGGTTGACGTGTGTCGGGCATGCCACCGTCCGGGTGAGTCCATCAGACATATTATCTCTGGTTGTTCTCGTCTGGCTAACGGCGAGTACTTGCACAGGCATAACCAAGTAGCCAGGATTATTCACCAGCAACTTGCCTTGAAGTACAACCTAGTGGATTCTGAGGTACCGTATTACAGGTATGTGCCCGACCCAGTTCTCGAAAATGACCATGCCACGTTGTACTGGGATCGGTCTATCATCACTGACCGGACTATTGTTGCCAATAAGCCGGATATAGTGGTGATAGACCGGTTAGCGCGCCGCGCAATAATAGTCGATGTCACCATCCCACATGACGAGAATCTCGTGAAAGCTGAGAAAGAGAAACAAATCAAATATCTCGACTTAGCACACGAGGTTGTCGACATGTGGAATGTAGACTCGGCTATCATTGTGCCGATTGTCGTGACTGCCAACGGCCTTATAGCCAAAAGCTTCGACGACCACCTGTCGAAGCTTTCGTTGCGCGGTTGGATCAAGGGCCTGATACAGAAGGCAATACTCCTCGATACGGCTCGCATTGTGAGGAGGTTCCTTTCTCTGGAGCCCTAACCACCGGTAGCTTGGACCCTGCTCCCGACACCGGCGGACTACTGTTTTTATATTTTTAAATGTTTTTTTATATATATATTTGTATTCATAAATATTTAAAAATAGAAAAATATGTAAAGAAAAAAAAATAAAGGAAATAATAATAATAATATATTCCACAACTATCACACAACACCGTCTAGCCCCAAGCTAAGCAGAGCTTGTGTTATGGGTACTAGACAGCTGATAAACATACTTATATATTTTTATTCAATCGATAAGCTTTTTAAATTATTTTTTTTTATTATTATTCCTTGACTGACGAGACGGTCATCATCATCTACGTATAATAAAACAAAGTCCGCTATCGCGCCTGTCTGTCGATATGAACGCGATAAGCTCAAAAACAACTGAACGAATTTTCATGCAGTTTTCACCAGTACATAAATGGGTGATCGACGTACGAGCCAATACTGCGGTTTTAAAGAACGTCATCTTTACTCGCGGCTCGATGTTGCTGATCGACTAGCGAGTAATACAGTTTTAAACGACGAGCCGAGTAGAAAATGAAGCAAACACAATAAGCCGCGAGCCAGGCTCGTCGTTCGTATTGCAATGATACACCGGCGAGCTTTACCGACGAGCCATAAGACCGCGGTTTTACTCGCCCATCGATCAGAGCTTAGTAGCCGCGAGTAAAATTAACGTTCTATAAAACCGAGGTATTGGCTCGTACGTCGATCACCCACTTTAGAGTGATTCATGAGGAAGATTTAAATTATTTAATTTACGTATACATTATAGTAGAAAAAAGCCAACAATTTCAAAGATTTGTTGTCACAAGTCTTCCCGTGTGAAACTGAGACGGAGCGTATATATTTATATTATTATATTAAGTTCACTAATAATTGTACACACTGAACACAGCAACATAGCACAGTTTTTAAATTACACTTCAGCGACACTTATAGTAAACACCAGCCGAGCACGACTGATACTACACGAAGTTGAGTTCGGTCGTGCTCCACTCATGCTGGGTTCACCTAGCGTTGACTCACCTTTATACTTTCTTTATTTCTTTTTTGGAGCAGTGGTGGCCGAGTGGTAACGGCCCCGACTTACGAGTTGTAGGTCACGGGTTCAAACCCAGCCAGGCGCATAACTTTGTGTAATTTATTTCATCACCACTGCTCTCAAAACGGTGAAGGAAAACATTGTGAGGAAACCGGCATGTCCTAGAACCAAAAATTCGAAGACATGTGACATTCACTAACCCGCATTGGGCCCGCGTGGTGGATTACGGCCCATTCCTTCTCTTAGAGAGGAGGCCTGTGTCCCAGCAGTGGAAACATTAAAAGGCTGATGATGATGATGATGATGATGAATCTGTACCACTAAATCCATTATAATCTGAAATTACTTCTGCTCATTTTTGTTTACTTTGCTCATTATACACTATACATTTTTTCTCACAATAAATACTAGGTCAACATCCCCTAGATTGAAGACAAGAAACATTATAAATATTTAAATTGTTTTGCATAACCACAGAAGACTATTTAAATATTATAATGATGCTTTTAGTACCTATTACATTGCTTACAGTCGCTCACTTCGTTCAATCAAGTTAACAATTTAGTTTTAGTACTCACCTCTCACTTGTGGGGAAAACAACGTTATTTGTGGCTTGTAGCTTTAATTTTGAGTGTCCCTTGACAAAGATAGAATGAAAAATCTATATATAATATAAAAGAAAGTCGTGTTAGTTACAGTATTTATAACTCAAGAACGGCAGAACCTATTTGGCTGAAAATTGGTAGGAAGGTAGCTTAGAACCAGGAGAAGGACATAGAATAATTTTTATCCCGACAAGTAAAAAAAATAATTCAAAATCTGCTCTTTTATTGGTAGAGTAGGGTAGAGTAGGGTAGAGTAGGATAGAACGGGAGCGAAGCCGCGGGTAAAAGCTAGTTATAGATAAAGAAATCTTTTATGACATTACTTGCTGTCAGCGTGTTTGTCACTGGTCTCTCTACAACGATTTGGTTGGAATTAGCCTTTTTGTTTTATTTTAATTATACTTTGCATTATACAATATTAGTTTTAGTATATGCGAAACCTGAATATAGTTTTTTCAAAATCAGTAATTGAATCGATTTCAATAATTTTTACACTAGACGTTAGATTTTTCCCGAAAATATTTAAAAAAGTTCACAAGTTGGACACAACCAACACTAAGTACAACACAGGCCATGGCCAGGCCAGGTACATGACAGGTCATAGCGGGCATTAAATGCCAGCGCTCAGCTGGGTGCGAGAGCAAAACAACTCCTCAGTTGCCCGGATGGCCTGGTGACCATGTATTTTTGTGGACTACCAATTACCACAAGAAGCTTATAAATTTGTGGTTTCTCATGATATAGTTTTGAAGTTTTGTACATAGATTATATTTACATAAAAGTACTAGACAGGTATTTCAGACTAAAACTAATGTTGTATAACGTTGTTCTCTTATATAAATTATCAAGGAAAAAATGCGGGAAAGGGTTTTATTCAATAAAAGTCTGACGATTCACCCTAAAATGGTAAAAGTCATTTGGTTTTTTCCCCACCTCAAAAAAGTCTAACAGCACAATAAAACATTTGATGACTGAAAAAACATTGAAATAAAGCATTTCATTTTTGTCGCTAGAGAATGAAATTTCTTGCGTCTCTCAACCCTCAAGATGAAAGCAGAGGGTCCCCTGGAACGGGTTTATGAATCTACTCGGAATTTCATTACGAAATTTCGTTCAGTTCTCGTGTCATCGATGGCTTGGAAAGGACGTTCGGTTTTGCCAACTGTTTTTATTTGTAGACCGAGCATTTTGCAAGAAAACTGGTCTTTTGTAGTAATAGGTATTTTTTAGTTCT
Source organism: Leucania comma (assembly GCA_958295575.1). NCBI lineage: Eukaryota > Metazoa > Arthropoda > Insecta > Lepidoptera > Noctuidae > Leucania > Leucania comma. Next base: position 22,669,383 of record OY282468.1, read on the forward strand.
TTTTAATTTCTATATTAGAGTTTCATTTATTAAAGTTATTGACTTTTAAAATAAACTAGCAATCTCCGCGCTTTCATCCGCATCTTAAGTTACAGCTCCGCTTCATTTGATTGTAGCATAATGTTATATATATAGTCTATGCGGGGCTAAATTTTGATCGTTTTAATCCTGTGGGGGTCAATCCGGTACATGAAACACTATCGATTTGTAAAAATAAAATTTAAAAAATAAGTACTTTTTTTCTAAAACTCGATTTAATGCATGCATGCATGTACGAAGTTAATTTCTTTAAGTAAACACCAGCTGAGCGAGTCCTTGGCCCCGTTTACTTATTTTACAAATCAATAGTGTTTCATGTACCAGATTGACCCTCCACGGGATTAAAACGATCAAAATTTAGCCGTGTATAGCCTTTCTCAATAAATAGAATACTTCTACAACATTTACAAAAAAAAAAAAAAAACAATTTGAACCAGCAATATTTAAGATTATCTTATTAAACAAAGAAATTCATCAGGTTTATAATATAGATACTCGTCTACCCTTAGGTGCTGCGCTATGTGTGGCTTTATTGTCTGCTTCAATACTTATATTGAAGCAGCTAATAAGACAATAAAGAATATTTTTGGAGATTCACAATGCCTTTATTACAAGGTCATCAATATCGAACAAGGGTATTTTGTATCAATCAATCAAAATAAATACATTGCGTTACAAAAAAAAGGTGTTCTTTAAGTTAGATGTTTTTTTACCGAGAAAATTTATATAAAGACAAATCGATATTTTTTTTACAGACATTTATCGTTTTAAATTCCAATTTATTAATGATGATTGACACTTATATAAGTGCTGTCACAAACAAAATAATATTGAATCAAAAGTTTTTATATTTATTGCATTTGTACGGTAGATCGTAAATTAAGATTCCGTAGAGTCGTGGTGACCTAGTGGACTGTGCTGGCCTAGTGAACTGTGGTGGCCTAGTTAACTGTAATGGCCTAGGAAATTATGGTGACCTAGTAAACTATGGTGGCCTAGTGAACTGTGGTGACTTTGTAAGGTTGGGTTTTTGCCTTACCACCGACTTACCCAGCGGTTGTTTGCATGAGACTAAAGGGTGCTTTTCGCATGAGGTGTTGACTGGAATAAAAGATAAAACTTGTCGTGTTGATATAACAGTAAACTGTGATGGCTTAGTAAACGGTGGTGGCCTAGCAAACTGTGGTGACCTAGTAAACTGTGGTGACCTAGTAAACTGTAGTGGCATAGTTAACTGTGGGAGCCCATTTAGCTGTGGTGGCCCAGTGAGCTGTGGTGGCCCAGTGACTAATAGTGACTGTACGACCCAAACACCACGGGTTCAAACCTAGGGAGCCGCTTTACTTTGTGTTATTTACTATATCATCACTCCTCTCGAAACGGGGAAGAGAAACGCATGTGTTTCAATCAGTAACTATCCACCAACACACTGAGCCCACGTGGTTGTGCGACACATTCCCTCACATAGAGAGGAAGCCTGAGTCTCAGCAGTAGATTATGTTATATACCTTTATTAAAGATTCCATTCAGTGCTAACATGCAGTTAAGGTTAAGGGTTATGTGAAAATGAACCCCGGGGCCTTGGAATGAAGGCAATGAAAGGAGCAGGGTAGTTTTTTAGTCAGTAAGAGTCTGACACTATCTCGTGCCCCACACAAGGACGGGAATTTGTCATTTGATGATGTTACCTTCCATAAAAAAAAATGCAGTTAAGGTTGTCTGTTAGAATGAACTTTTGTTAGTACATTTTTATTCATTTTAAAGGTAAAACAATTCATTATTATGAACAAAACCGAACCCTGAAATTGTGAAAAAAAGAACTAAAATTGCCTGCAAAAGAGACCCCTACATTGTCTATGTTATAGAAAAAACAGACTGGAGATAAGAACCTTTTTTCAGGTGTTACCCAAAAAATATACGTAGAACTCCTGAATTTTAAAAGACCCAGCCCTGTCCCACAATTCCGAGCCACATTGTGGACGAGTCACAAAAGAAATTTTTGTCCCGCTTAGCATCTCGTGGTTAATTACCACACGGTCCATGCGAATTTAATGAGACCAGCACTAATTAGAGCCTCCTGTGAAAAGGTATTAAGTTTTTTGTATGACAATGATAATATTTGAGTTAAATACGTAATTTAATGAGAGCAGTGGTAGCCGAGCGGTTTTTTTTTTGTGGTGGTGGTGGGTAAAATCATCCAATAACATCTCCCGCCCTTGGGCGGAGCGGGAGTGTCAGACTCTTACTGACTAAAAAACCACCCCGTTCCTACGTGGCCTTAGATACCAGGGCCGGGCTTTCCTTTCGGAAGCAAACCCTTGGCCCCAGTAGGCTTTGACCCTGCCTGCCTGCAGCTAGCAGGCAGGGTCTCTACGGTTTGCTGACAACTCCTTGAGGCGCGCGGGAATAGTGCGCGCCGTTGACGACCTGGGCTTGGTCCGGATGATTACCGGACGGTCAGACAGCGAGCTACCCATAGCTCGCCAGTGGTAGCCGAGTGGTAACGGCCCCGACTTACGAATTGTAGGTCGCGTGCTCAAACCCAGCCAGGCGCATTAATTTGTGTAATTTATATCATCACCACTGCTCTCAATACGGTGAAAAAATACATCGTGAGGAAACCGACATGTCCTAGAACCAAAAAATTCGAAAACATGTGACATCCACCAATCGGCACTGGGCCCGCGTGTTGGATCACGGCCCATTCCCTCTCCTAGTGAGAAGGCTTGAGTCCCAGCAGTGGGAACATTAAAAGGCTGATGATGATGTTGATGACGTAATTTAATGAAAGTAAATTTTTCCGTGCTTCAAATTGAAAAAATCGAAAGCCTTATAGGATCACTTTGTTGTCTGTCTATCAAGATCCTTTATCTTGCGAACGCGTGGAGGTATCGATTTGAAATTAAAACTATACACACAGGCTTGCCGTCTCTTGAAGCTGTGAAAAATCAAACTTCTAATTTAACGGAAAAAAGATAATGCGATTTATGTCGCAAAAAAACTCTCAATAGAATCAAAAGCAAACTTCTGAACATTCTCCTTTCAGAAGTATTCTTTCTCTATCTTTCGCTCTAGCTTCATAAAAAAAAAACCAGCTCCGGCAGAAACGAGATGTATCTCAAGTTATCAATAATAATGAGTAATAAAAAAAAAACAGATATTTTCGTGATCCTTACATATAAAAATTCCACGTTTTATTAGTCAAGCGCCGATTTTGTAAAAAAAAGGCTTTTTAGGTAACAGGTAAAAATAGTTATTTACTGGATAGATGGATCTCAGGATACCTTTAGGAGATCCGATAGCTAAAGTATTTTTATACTGTAAACAAAAAACTATACTTCTACTGCTATGTGGTATGTTTACATTTTAACTCGGAAATACACATTTTCTGAAGCATATACCAAGGTAGCAAAACCGCGGGAAAAAGTTATACGAAAGATAGAAATACTTCCATTTATGAACTCCTTAAAGATAAACTATCTCTTCATTTGTTTCAGTAGTCTGTTTCTTACACTCGTAATAAAATGTATAAAGCAGTAATTACTTGTTTATGTAGTAGTAGTAATTACTTTTACTCAAGTATAAATAAATGTACGAAAGACCGCACGACGCGCCGCGCAACGCGCCGCGTCTCCCTAAACAGGCACTTAGCGGTGGAGTTAGGAACTATAAGGGACCTACCTGCCAAATTTTAAGTTTGGGTGTCATAGTTTCTGAGATTTTATGATTAATCAATCAGTGACTGGTATTTCGCTTATATATATAAATATAGATTCATCGTTACATAATGAGATGTTAGCATAGCATAGTATCATCGTTATAATAATCCCACTGCTGGGACTTAAGCCTCCTCTCTAGGAGAGCCAACGGGCTCGGTGCGGGTTGATGGATCAAAGAAATGAGATGTTAGTCCGTTATATTTAGGTGTCTTCGTCGCATTGTTCGTCACTAGATGTCCAATATTATGTTTGGACACAACAGGAACCTCGATAAATAAATAAAAATCTCAGCAAACATTAATCATTCTTCTAAGAATACTCAAGACGCAATGCGGAGTTTCCAATCGAAGTAGGTAGGTTTGTTTATTTTCTTTGGTTTTAACCAAATTGTTTTTGTCATGAAAATTCAATTGTGGAGATTTGTTTTGTGCGAGTAGCTTCGGTTTGGACGGCTATGAATTGAATTGAAATATTGTTTTGAATTTCTATCGAGTGGTGATTAGATTGAGAGTTTCTGTTATACAACTATACTGCTGTGGTAACAAGCGATTCATGGAAAGTTTCAATGCAACAGGTCACAAATGTTAAACGATATTTATTTTACAAATAGGTTAAAAACATTTTTATACGTTCCTTTTTAATTATTGATAAAATTCGGTACTCAGCTCCCCTAGCCAAGTTACAATCGTTTCGTTCTGACGTCATTTCAACAAAGAAATTGGGGGCGTGGCCAACTCCAAACGTTCACGCTAAACGAAACGATTGTTACTTGGCTAGGAGGGCAGGTATACCATGGCCTTACCTAGCACATATTATATTATTATCAGTTCTATAGACCTGGGGCCCAAGTCTACTATTTTTGTGAATTCGACATTCCAACACAATCTCATTGTCATTTTGGTAAAAGTTCTTAATCTGCTAAATCATAATGGTCGATCATTTGTCGGTTATTGATCTCGTAAACGAATGGTGATGGAATGACTTTGTCGTATTCAGACAAATCTAATGGTAAGTCACTAATCAAACCAACTGACCAAATTTTTGCAGATTACCCCATAAGTCAGAAATTAATTTGTCATTATCTACGAGATTACCATTTCTTTCAATGGTGTGTTAGTGATTGACTGATGGAAAGTCATAGTGACGCCATTGTATTAGTAGATTACCAAACTTGTCAAAATCAACCATGATGAAATCAATGATAGACGATTCTGACACTATTGTAATACAGACTTGAGGCCCTGGTACTGCGCAATAAAACTGTCATCATCATCTTCCTGCCCTTGTCCCGTTTTATTTGGGGGTTAGCGCAACACGTTTTTTTCTTCCATTCTGTCTTGTCACGTCATGCTATCACTAACTCCCTTTTCTTTCATATCACTTCTCACACAATGCATCCATCTTTCAAAATGATTTTCATTTTAAACTTATTTTTCATTTATAAGTTTCGCAGAACTTTTCATAAGTACTCTCAAAATAACACCAATTACCTACGTACTCGTAATACAAAACCAACCTTAATTAAATCAAATAATAATTTATCATAACATTTCCAATTACTGAAATGTTCAAGTACATATACCACAGGAGACTTTGACAGGCGACCGGAAGTATTAAACTCTCGAGTATTACTACTAACAGTAAGTACCTACTAATTGGCTGGCGAAACTTTCAGTAATACACTAGCTTCTGTTAGCGGCTTTGCTCGCGAAAATATAGGGTGACTGGTAATTAGTGAACGATACTTAAGCACGTGATTGTAGTCAGAATAACGAACAACTTTTACTATGGGACCAAACTAAAAAATCTGCTGGTCATAGTACATTCGTATTCGCCTAGCTGGTCAAAATGTACTGAACTTGGCTGATTTTTTCACGATTTCAGGTTTGGTCCCATAGTAAAAGTTGTTTGTTATCATTACTACAATCACGTGTTTAAGTATCGTTCACTAATTACCAGTCACCTTATATAGAGTCACACGGTGATTAACAATCACCGTAAACGCGGGTTTACGGACGACAAACAATAGCAGCTCACCATCCGGCCGTCCTGTAACCTTTCGGACCGAGCCCGAGTCGTCGTCATAAGAGCTCAGCATGACCGACACCCACTAGGACTATGGGGATTTTTTAAAAAGGAACATACGCACTATGCATAACGATCCGTACTAAGCGTTTCGCCTCATCGTTCATACCACGCACATCGAAGGACTGGAACAATTTTCCTGCTGCGGTCTTCCCATCCGATTATAATTTGGATGTCTTCAAGGCTAAAGTGAATAGGCTCTTAATAAACTAGCGCGCCTCACCATCAACGGTTGGATCACTGCTTACTATCAGGTGAGATTGCAGTTAAGCTCTAGTTTATAACAATTAAAAAAAAAATCCGTGGTCTTAGAACGCAAAGGGTAACTGAAAGACACAGTTGTGGTTTTAATCAGTAGAAGCCTGACACTCCCTCCTAGCTCCACTCTAGAGCGGAAAAAGTCAACTAAAAAAAAATGGCAGGAATTTAAACACTACACTAACGTTTCTATAGATTTCATTGCTTAGAGAGCCATAACGCTGCGCTTTTACGATTGACGTCATCCCCATATGGAAATACACGCAGATTAATATCTGCATATATTTTTATATCTCTTGTACTACGTATGAATAATATGAGAGAGGACAATGATAGATGACCTGGCTACCATGAGAGTAAGGGGAAGCTGGTCTGAAAAGAAAGTGTTCTGGTCTGATTATTGAAGATTTTTATTGAAGACTTTTTTCTTTTTTAAGGAAAATTACGACATACTTGTCGTATGAACGGTTTTTTTTCTGAAAAAGAAAAAGAAAATGATATGTTGTTTTTTTTATGTTTTTCATAAATGTAAAGCATAATTTTGTGTTTGTGTAGTCTATCCAAGGACTACAGTGTTGTCCATGTAACTGGATTTGGGAGTTATAATTATAAGCATCCAGTTAAATGTAAGCCGATTCTAAGTTACTTGGGAAAAAGGTAAAAAAGAGAATGATTTTGAGATTAATTTTGTTCTTTTATTTAAATAAATAGAATTAAAATTACAACTTAGAAAATTCGTTTCAAGATCCCACAAGCAAGGGTAAAACCCTAATGACATAATAAACCAAAAATAGCCACCAAAAATAACACCTGTTACCAACATGGCTGCCGACCACGGATAAAATGAGCTCATAATTTAATATTTTAAACGCGTTTGAAACCTTTCGCACCACAGAGCAACGAACGCCTGAGTGGTCATTGCTAAAGACGGTGTTTTCTAAACTTACTCTAAAGACCAAATCGGTATGCATCACTGTTTACTCATAAAACTAACTTCAGATAACAGCTTTGCCTCCAAAAAAATGATACCATGGAAAAGATTCTAAACTCCTATCATACTAATAGCACAATCATAAACATAATCAGCCTTTTTGATATTCCCACTGCTGAGACTCAAGCCTCCTTTCTAGGAGAGGGAAGGGGCTGTTATCTACCACGCGGGCCGAGTGCGGGTTGGTGGATGTCACATGTCTTCGAATTTTTTGGTTCTAGGACATGCCGGCTTCCTCACGATATTTTCCTTAACCGTTTTGAGAGCAGTCTGTAGTGATGAAATAAATTACACAAAGTAATGCGCCTGGCTGGGTTTGAACCTGTGACTTACAACTCGTAAGGCAGGTCCGTTATCACTGGGCCACTACTGCTCTTGTGTCATACTAATATTTACTCATTTAATTTTACTTATTCACGCTCAAAAGGGCAAACGAATAGAATATTTAGCGCACAGATAGTGTCCTGAAATAGCACATACGATTGTTGTCGTACGTTCCCTTTTGGGTTTTTCCTATTGTCACTCGAGCCAAGCTACTATCCGCAGTTTGTATATTAGTATCAACATTCATCATCATCATCATCATTTCAGCCGGAAGATTTCCTCTCCAGAATCTTTCCGTTTATCATACATTATTACTTATTTTTATGTGATGTTTTTCCTGTCGGTTCCGGCTGGTGTCGGAGGTGCAATAGACAACCTAGACAATTATTTTTCTGTCTATAATTTAATACAGCTATGCCCGGTTCACGGTTCTGGTCGAACAGGAAAACTGGTTTTGGTTTTTCGTAATTTATTGTGCGTCTATTCGGGTTAAATAAACACGTTTTCTTTCTTTCCTTTCTTTACTATTATACCGAAATTGGATTAGCGGTTAAGCAGCAAAGACTTAACAAACAGACAGAGGAACTTTCGTATTTATAATATTAGTAAGAATGGGATGGCATATCAATTGGCTGCCAGTGTGTCGTTCCGAGCTCTGTACATCGTATCCATATTTTTACAACCATATACAGGCCCTTACGCCACCACATGGTCTGCTTGGAATCATGTTTATACAGCATGTCCCTAGTGAGACAATGGCTTTGAAAATATTCTGAATAAGTGATGGAGGATACGCAAGGGCTGTTGTCATCTGTGTATGCAAAACGTGACGCTTGTTATGTATTCCCTGAAGATGGAACAATGGTAAGTACATACCTATTTTTGTATAGTCTTCTGTTATCATGTTGGTGATATAAATGGTATATAATAGAGCACTTGAAATATTATAAAGGCGAAAAATTTTGAGTTTTTTTTACTGCTTTAGTTTAAGAGTTAAACGGTTGAACGAATTTCGATGAAACTAGTTATACTGGTAGACCATGTCCTGGCACAATGGCACATAAGATACTCTTTATTCTGGGAGTATGTTGGTTTTTCTTTCACCTTTCTTTGATTTGCCCAAAGAATTAGCGTTGCCTTTCACCGTGGCAATGGTTTCAATTTTCTGGGTACATTTCCGAGTGACAACGATATGAAGGAGTATTTTGTGTCTTTGTATCTATTAGATGTACTTAGTTAGGTTTATTATATTTACTTAGTTAAGTTAATATTTAAATTATTTATATACATATATAGATTTAATAAACAATTATGTTCAATATTGATCCTACGAATCTTTGTAGTTCAGCCAGTATACAAACATGTCATGAAACTTGAAGAATAATGAAATGTCAAACACAAGGATGGATATTGGTAGTCATTGAAATATAAAACGCTTCTTTGATACAATATGTCTAGGACAAATGTTTTGTTTTGAATCTAGGCCAGCTACAATAACGTTTTTTGAAACAAAACTGAATAAATCTAATAGGGGATAAGTTTTATAAGTGAGCATGTATGCCTAAACCCGAAGTTATGGGGAAGAGTGGGCTCAATGTTAAATAAAATTTACACTGCTTTATACCATTTAATTAAAAACAGGAGAAGAATTGTTAGAATTTACTTAATTTAAAAAAAAAACCTAAACAAAAAATTGTATGCCACCGGCATTTGGAACAGGGTAGGAGATAGGGCTGAAGAGAAAGAACTGTCAAATCAGATACAAAAGCATGGCTTTCTGACCTTGATCCAGCTGTGTGACAAGATCCTCCTAAGATGTTGATTCAGATTCAGATATTTTATTTGTAGAACATAGGTAGGTAACCAAAAGTACAGATCTGATGTGATTAAGGCTCGTAGCTATTAAATCATTAGTTAATATGACTGTCGGTACAATGGGCACTGAGTCCACAACCCACACGTTGCCAACCTCGTGAGCCAAGTCAAGATACTTGATTTGCTTTTTGGTAACTACATGATTGGTATAATTCCAATGAAACTGCTGGTAATTTTTAATATCACAATGATTTCGGCAATTTTATCATGTGTTACACTACTAAATTATAATTATATTAATATTTTTTTGAGGTGATACCCAATGATTTTTCTCACTCTAGGTTAGAGTAGGACGACGTGTCAAACTTTTACTGACTAAAGGGAACGACTATGAGCTTCCTTTTCAGTTTCCTGGGGCCCTAGCGGGCATCGGCCCAGCTAAACCCTTACGGTTTTGCTGATATCCGCTTGAGACGCGTGGAACACTACAGACCGTTGATGACTCTTGTGCTTCTGTCAGCGCAGAAGCATGGGCGTCGCCAAGGGGGGGCAGGGGGGCTACGGCAGCCCCTTGGAGGCTTGCTTTACAGCTTCAGAGCCTAGTTTAGGCACCAGTCTCCCACAATATAATGCCTATCCTATATGTTACCGTAGATATAAGGCTAGCAATTAAGAGTTATATTGTGGAGAAAAAACTTTTATTATTATAAAAAAAAACTTTTTTATTATTCTCTATACTTCCAATAGCCTCTTGATCATCGGCTGGCGACGCTCTTGCGCAGAAGATAGTTGGGTGTAAAAGTCACTTGTTTAAAACCCCTTTATCAAAAGCGGCCAACCCGAGGTATACTTTCATACAACCGGTCTTATGTCACTACGATGTTATTACGCAACTTTCTTCAGATATTTTGGATATACAGATACCTTGTGGATATTATCTAGGTTTCTATAGAAATCAAAACATATTTTTTTGTAAAACTAGTCCAGTAAAAGAGCTTTATCTGCTATTTTGCATAAACTTTGGCCCTCCATAATGTACTCATATATAAAAATTATAAAAAGTACTTTTAAAGAAGCGTTGCACATTTAATCGAGATTCTAAACGATGTCAATTTTTCTTAAAAACTTTGAAGGGTTTAAAAAAGGAACACGTATTTCCTGGAACAAATTTTGTGAAATATTTGAGTAATCACGGAATTAATGAATATCAACAGAGTTTTCAGGCGTTATCTCTCTTTTTTCGCGTTGCCTCTCTTTCAAACATCGCCTTGGATTGCTTTAGATGAAGAAAAAAGCTTTTAAACCAAGCTTGACCTTGATGATAGGTTTGTGGGGAAGGTCCACCTTAAGGGCCGGTTCTAGTCACTGTTTTTTTTGTATGAACTTCACTCGGGATTATGTCGTCTTCGCGGCCCCAAAACAGTGGTTTTTATTTTTATATAAAAAAAACAACAACTATTCAAGATTTTTGTTCTTGTGAAGTGCTTTTAAATAACAAGCTTTATTTTTTTTGCAACTTTCAAATAGTTCTGTAACGTAATCTCGTAGATAAATACGTTTGAAATCGTAAATTAGAGTCAGATTCGCGATTTTTTTTTTATCATACCAACTAATTTATATCGTGTTTTCATTTTTGCCAAGCCCTTGGCCATTTATAGTCAATTTTAATAAAATAAATTTTCATGGTGTTCTCTTTTATATTTGTGGATTTCCATAGGTTTAAAAAAGGTCAAAATGAGTAGAACCGGGCCTTAACTTGAAGGCTAGCTGTTACAACAGAATGAGCTGGCATTCACCCTACAGCTTCATAATAATATGAAGACCAAAATACTACAGAACCTTCCCCACAAAATAGCGTTAAGATTCTCCACGAAGCATCATTATACTTAAGCATTCAGGTCATACAACCTATTAAGAATCGCGTAACGAGCAGTCATTACGCTATACCTATGAAAAGTTCAACAGTTAATTAAACTGCAAGAGTGCAGAGTGTCGTAGTGACGTTGATAGTGCACCTGCAGGGTGTTCAAAAGGTAGGATAATTAATTTATGTCCGTAATGGGTTATAAAACGTTTTAACAGGTGTGAACAGAAGTGCCTTAGTCTTTAGCAAAGGAGGAGGATGCACGCGAGAGGCCACGGCCCTCACGCCCCAGCAGCCGCGGGGATTCCGATTCCGATCCTTATTTCCAACCAAAATAGGCGCGGGCTTGCGGACGGCGAGCTATGGATAGCTCGCTGTCCAACCGTCTGGTAACCATCCGAACCAAGCCCAGGTCCCACGCGCCTCAAGGAGTGGTGGACCTTTGGCGCGTAGAGGCCCAGCCTGCTAGCTGCAGGCAGGTAGGGTCGAAGCCTACTGGGGCCAAGAGTGTGCTTCTGAAAGGAAGGCTCGGCCCTGGTATGAAAGGCGACGAAGTAACGGGGTGAGTTTTTACTCAGTAAGAGTCTGACACTATCTCCCGCTCGGCCCAAGGGTGGGAGATGTCATTGGATGATTTAATCCACCACCGAAAAAAAAAAGTGCCTTAGTCTTCAGACGTAGTATCAATTTTATCATCATCTTCATCATTTCAGCCGATGCACTTGGGGGAGGCTTATGTCCAACAGTGGACGTCTTTCGGCTGAATTGATGATCTTGTCGTTCGTTCAAAAATGCGTTTCTTGATTTTTAAAATGTAATGTAATGAGGTACATTATTTTTTAACGATAAAAACTAGTGCTTAGCTACAATTCCTCCTAATGATAAGCAGTGATGCAATCGTTGATGGCGAGGCCTACTAGTTTATTGAGAGCCTATTCACTCTAGCCTTGAAGACACCCAAAGCTTGAAGACCACAGCAGGTAAATTGTTCAAGTCCTTCGATGTACGCGGTATAAAAGACGCTTAGTCCAGACGGTACATAGGTATTATTGATATAATTTATGTAATATCATCCACATTAAACTAGAATATTTTTAATATAGGGTTTCTACAAGTAATGACTTAGACAAAATTGTTTAGGAATTAAATCTATATACCTACTTTTGTATGTTTTTCATCACTTAACGCAGAAAAAATATGCCAGCAATATTTGGTCGAGATTTGTTTTGTATAGCCAAATGCATTTCAAGAACATCTGTTTAAACGGATATGACGTAGTCATGATCGTTCATTTCTAATTAAAAACAAGTCATACAATGCTGTTTGTTCGTACGGTACTTGACAGGTTATTAGCTTAGCAGCTTAATTGTAGCACGGATATCAAATAAGACAAGCAATTTAACCTTTGGAAACCTTATTGTAGTAGCTTGTTTAGTAGAACTGCGGTTGGGATACAGCACGAGCAATTGAACCATTCAAACCTAAAGTAAAGAAAAGAAAGAAAAATATTTGTTCCACAGCAGTCACCAGGATTACACAGCATAAATAAAATGATACGGAAATAGTCAATTAAAAAACCACTTGACCTCGATCATAACCAAGTGCACTATTGCAAGGTTTATTTAGCGTAATTGCTAAGCGTTTCGCTATAACGCTACGTGCCGCAGGTTAGTTTCCCGCTTGTAACAAATACATTTATGGCCTACATATTAATAATATATACATTTAACATATAACCTTATTTTTATGTAAAGAATCTGTTTAAAAATGTAATACTTAGCTGTATCATGAAAAATCACAAAGATATATGATACCTAGATGTTCACACCAACACATGGTCACCGGGCCATTCGGGCGACTGAGGGGTTGTTTTGCTCCCGCACCCAGCTGTGTGCTGGCTACTATTGGCCGCTATGACCTACCGTGACTTGTGATGTACTAGATGTCGGTGGTGTTCAACTAATAAATTTCTTTAAATATTTTTGGGAAAAAATATAACATGGTGTAAAAATTGTTGGAATCGATTCAGTTAGTGATTTTGAACAAACTTTTTTCGGTTTCGTATATTCTATAAATAAATTTTGTATATGTGTTGGAACAAAACCATATTTAGCAGGTACATTGCGAACGAAAATAGCTACATTAGTAACTGTCGTAGCTAAAATATAGACAGTTGTTCCACGGCTGGGTATCTTGAATAATTGAATTACATGTTTATGAACTACTATTACTATTAATAAGAACATTTTTAGGGCGGAGGAGGCCAACAACGGAGGGCAACGGTGCTCACGCGTTTCCGACGGCGAGCAATTGGTAACAAGCTGTCCGACCGTCCGGTAACCGTCCGGCCCGAGCCCAAGTCGTCGACCGCGCACACTGTTCCCGCGCGCCTCAAGTAGTTGTCAGCAAACCGTAGGAGCCCAGCCTGCCAGCACGCAGGGTCGAAGTCTACCGGGGCCCAAGGATCTACTTCTGAAAGGAAGGCTTGGCCCTGGTATCAAAGGCAACGTAGGAATGGGAAGAGTTTTTTAGTCAGTAAAAGTCTGACACTATCTCCCGATCCGCCCAAGGGCGGGAGATGTCATTAGATGATTTTAATCCACCGAAAAAAAAGCCCTATCTAGGGCAGAATACACAAGTCTAGCCTTGTGTATTATTTTCATAAAGCATAGTGAAGTCAGGCACGGCATCACCTTCAGGTTCCAGTCTATGTTAAACGGATTGTTCAGTTGTATTTACTTACATGCAACTTTTGTAAGCCTAGGTCGCGATGTTAGCGATTTGAATATTGTAAAAAAAATATTCACTTTTTTTTTTAATGACGCATGCGCCGTGATATGAAGGTTTCGTTGCATAAGTATTTATAGAGTATTTTAAGTAGTATTTTAAAAAACTATGGAGTCTCTTACCTGCTTTTTTTCACAAAAAACGACCAATTGGAAACATGCACTAGCTTCTAACAATTTGTAAATAGTCATGTAGGCCAATGCGTAATAAAAAAGTTGAATGTTCGTGTTTTTTATTCAATAAGGTAACTAACATAATATAGATGAATCTAACTTGTATAACATGTATACACCGGTAAATTTTCGTTTTAATCCCGCAGAGAGTCGATTAGGTGCATGAAACACTATCGATTTGTTAAGAGAAAATTAAAAAATAAAGTACTTTTTTTTAAAACTCGTATAAATTTACGTATGTACGAAATTAATTTCATTATGTAAACATCAGCTGATCGAGGTCAATGAACTGTAGATAGCTAGTAGGCAACGACCGACAACTACCTACAAGGTCATTGACTCGTTTACTTAAAGAAATTAATTTCGTACATGCGTATATTACCTCGACTTTTAGAAAAAAAGTAATTTATTTTTTAATTTTATCTTTACAAATCGATAGTGTTTCATGTACCGAATCGATCCTCCACGGGATTAAAACGACCAAAATTTAACGGTGTTTTTTTTGTTTTTCTTTTTAGTTAGCCTATACTTTCCCTCTGCTGGCAAAGGCCTCCCTCAATTCGTTTCAGGTATTTTTCTCTCGGTACCGCTGTAAACGGTGTTTACACAAACCAAAAATAATAATATACGAGTATACAATAGCTTCAAAAGTTGAATTGAGTTGATTTTTTCCTTACCACAAACCGCTCACTCTCTAAGCTTTCCCTCACTCCTCCGCCCAGCAATGTGAGTGACATCTAATCTTCATACGTCGCTGTGCGAAGCCTACGAAGGCAACTGTTTACTTTACTACAGCCATCTGAATGTTTGAACTAACGGTTCTGATACACTGTGATATTTGCACCACAGGTATATTATAGAACTGCATAGAATAAATACTCAAATATATAGGTATTTATTCTCCTATGTTATGTTTTGAATATTATCTAGAGTACTGTAAGGTTATTTCTAGTCAAGTCTACTCCATCGTTAAACACATCATCGTTTACTATCAGGTGAGATAGTGGTCAAACGTGAGCCTATCAATATTATATTTATTTATATGCTTTTTTTAACATACTTTTATTCAAATATTTAAAAATAAAAAATAACTATAATAAGGATACAGAGACAATAATAAGAGAATAACTACGGGACTATAAACTAGTACTCAGTCATATTGCAAGTCCTTATACTATGGTTTTTTATTAGATGAAGTAAAGTGACAGCTATAACAATGGTTGTTTGACAGTTGGGCATTGTTATTTGACAGTTGGACATTGTCCACTGCTGTCACTTTACTTCATCTAATAAAAAATCATAGTATAGTTGTAGTGTTCCAGGCGCATCTCAAAAAGATGTCAGCAAAATCGTACTGAGAAACCTGTGGTTTTAGGACGCAAAATATAGATGTGATTTTAGTCAGTAAAAGTCTGTCACGCCTGCCCATTTCACCCAGAGTGGGATAAATTATTGGGTGATTTTGTACCATAAACAAAACCATTTTGCAAAGAAAAATATACAAATCTAAAAGATAATTTAAACTGGAACCCTGAAAAGCTTATGAGACTAAAAAGATAAAATTCCATCAAAATAAATTATGACCTCGGACATTAGTCAAAAGGGACTGACGAAAGATATAAAGCTGTCCCGAAAGATAATTCTTTTTTCTTTTAACCCTCAAGTGGGTAATATTTTAGTGGCTTATTATTATCTTCAAGATAAATGAGGGGTGCTCCAGCCCTGACAACTGTCTAGGGTTTGAATGACTAGAAACGTAAAGAATTCCTCTAAAAGAGTTTAGTTGAAAATAAATAATAGATAATGAAAACTGAAAATACAAAATAATGTCGCATTACTTTGTGTAATTTATTTCATCACCACAGCTCTCAAAAAAATTGAGAGGAAACCGGCATTCTATTCGATTTTTTAGTTCTAGGACAGAACCAAAAATTCATGTGAGAACCACCAATCTGCACTGGGCCCTGAGTGAATAATATTAAGAATATTTTTTTTTTTTTTTGTATAACTCGCTTATTCTGATCTCTTTATTTTGTATTTTTCTCTGAAATAAAGGTATTTATTATTATTGCATTTATTTTCTATATCATTATTACCTATACCATAAATTCAACTTGAACTCTTCATTAATGGCCTTTGTGGAAGAGTCACCACAACTTTGCCAATAACACGTACGCACTGTTAATATACCATCAAACGCTGGAGAATATTTAGCGAGAATTAACAGTAAAATGAATATAAATATATTTTCAAATTAAAGTACAAATAAAAGAATTTCTTCGCAGACGGAAACCGTCCGTCAGTCAGTCAATCTTATTATCATAAACTCATTTTCATATTATCTATTTGTCGGTGAAGTCAATAATACGGAAGCTTGATCACGAATGAATGTACGAGCTGAGTGACAGATGTCACTTTGACAGAATCCAGGCTGACATTTGCATGAACCGAACAGATAAAAGTTCCGAGCAAAGAAGAGCGAGGTCTTTTGTCTGTCCGCAGCCGAGCCAACAACATCTAGTTCAGGGACTGTCTCGCGGCTCGTAGTGAAGTGAATACCTAAAGCTTGTGTCGTAGTAAATCAGTTGTGTGATCTGGAATAGTTGGTTTATTGCTCGTTACCCAGTCCCGCACTGGGACCGCGTGGTGGATTACGGCCCATTCCCTCTCTTAGAGAGGAGGCCTGTGTACCAGCAGTGGGAACATTAAAAGGCTGATGATGATGATGATGACCCAGTCATTGCCCACAAAATAGGATCACAAGAAAGAATTTCCACTGTGATCAGCCTTCACATCCGATATATTTATTTTTTTAAATATTTCTTTAGCAAAACATATTTGGCAACAAAACGTTTTGGGTTCACATTCATTATCCGTACAGATAAGGAGTGGCATTCCCTGCCGGAGTTTGTGTTTCCTGATAGCTGTAATCTAGGGGTCTTTAAGTCAAGAGTGAATAGGGTACTTCTAGGCAAGCGTAATCCATTGTTGGCCACATCATCGCTTACCATCAGGCGAGACAGTGGTCTAACGCAAGCCTATTTAAAAAAAGAAATTTAAAAGCATAAAAATTAGTAGCCCACCACACACCACATAACTACATATTAATATAAGATCGATTATGCAATGCTTGTATGCTAACACCTACTTTTTTAATACCTACACTCCTGGTTACCAAGCATAAAAGGGAAAAAAAAACCAAACTCACGTTGTTAATTAAAAACCAAGTTGAAGCCCAAAAAATGTACATATTTTACAACGTACGCCTCTGTTTTACAATTTTAAATTGGTGTAAGTAACCGGATGATTTCACGTAGGTAAGCCGTTGGGTGAAACTCATTTTGGAATTCAGGCCGGTTCGCTCAAAGCGGCTATGAATGAATTTTAATATCGTTCGGAACACCTGAAGAAAATTTTCATTTTGCTTCTATTCCCTCATTTCTGATTCTCTAAAACCTTCAATAGTCAACTTCATTGTCTCGTTGAATAAGATTTTATTGGAGTTTTTTTTTTTTTAGTTCATTGTCTTATTGTAAAGACGTTTCCTTTGGGAGTTGGTAATTAAATACCGCTAAAAAGAATCAAAGTTTCATATTTTGCTTATGGTTTTAAATTTATTATTTCAGCCAGAAAATATTCACTGTTGGACAGAATTAAGTGGCAATGGACAGGGTAGGTACATTGTTCCTAGAAATAGATGGTCTATGGGGCCGTAAGGTTCTGGAGTGGCGAGTACATAATTATCAGAAGATGCAGCGTTGGCCTATATTCCGAAGAGTTAAACAAAACTGCTTTTATATTATGAGAACTATTTTGAACAACTACTAACACTATTTTTTTTTTATTATTAGAATTGTTTTGAACTATTGTGTGTTTTTACAAGCTTTCTATTAGCTTGCACTGTATGTAACTATGTATGTTCGGCTCAAATCTTGCAACTCAATTTTGAAGCAGATATCTTCAACCGATTGAGCTGAAATTTTACATGCATGTGTAAATCGGGTGACAATGCAACATTATGATAACATGGAGCTGATCTGATGATGGAGCTGGAAGGTAGCCATAGGAACTCAGCAATAAAACAATACAACCCCATCGAGTTTGGGCTCGCTTGATTAGTATTGACGAGTACTTTGATACTGTATGATAGCCAGGGTCTGATGATGGAGCCGGAAGGTGATCATACGAACTCCGCAGTTAAACGATACAACCCCATCGAATTTGGGCTCGTTTGATTCGTATTGACGACTACTTACATCCTATATGGTAACCAAGGTCTGATGATGGAGCTGGAAGGTGGTCACAGGAACTCCGCACTTAAACGACAAAACCCCATCGAATTTGGGCTCGTTTAGTTTGTATTGACGAGTACTTTCATCCTATATGGTAGCCATGGTCTGATGATGGAGCCGGAAGGTGGTCATAAGAACTCCGCAGTTAAACGATACGACCCCACCGAGTTTGAGCTCGTTTGATTAGTATTGACGAGTACTTTGATCATGTATGGTAGCCAGGGTCTGATGATGGAGTCAGAAGGTGGTCATAAGAATTCCGCATTTAAACGATACAACCCCATCGAATTTGGGCTCGTTTAGTTTGTATTAACGAGTACTTTCATCCTATATGGCAGCCAGGGTCTGATGATGGAGCCGGAAGGTTGCCATAGGAACTCCGCAATTAAACGATACAACCCCATCGAATTTGGGCTCATTTGATTTGTAATGACGAGTACTTGGATCCTATATGGTAACCAGGGTCTGATGATGGAGCTGGAACGTGGTCATAGGAACTCCGCAGTTAAACCACACAACCCCTATCGAATTTGGGCTCGTTTGATTTGTATTGACGAGTGCTTGGATCCTATATGGTAATCAGGTTCTGATAATGGAGCTGGAAGTTTACCATAGGAACTTCCTAAGAAATCGACACAATCCCATCGAGTTCGGGCTCATTTGATTTTTATTGATGAGTACTTGGATTTTATATGGTAACCAGGGTCTGATGATGGAGCTAGAAGGTTGCCATAAGAACTCCGCAATTAAACGATATAACCCCATCGACTTTAGGCTCATTTGATTTTTAATGACGAGTACTTGGATCTTATACGGTAACCAGGGTATGATGATGGAGCCGGATCGTGGTCATTGGAACTCCGCAGTTAAACGACACAACCCCATCGAATTTGGGCTCGTTTGATTTGTATTGACGAGTGCTTGCATCCCATATAGTAACCAGGTTCTGATGATGGAACTGGAAGGTTACCATAGGAACTTCGTAAGAAATCGACACAATCCCATCGAGTTTGGGCTCATTTGATTTGTATTTGATGAGTACTTGGATCCTATATGGTAAGCAGGGTCTGATGATGAAGCTGGAAGGTGGCTACAAGAACTCCGCAATAAAACGACACAACCCTCTCGTCTTTGGTCTCGTTAGATTTATAATGACCAGTACTTTGATTTGTACTTTGATCAATATGGCAGTCGGGATCTGATGGTGGCCATAGGAGTTCCGCAATAAAACGACACAATTCCATCGAATTTCGGATCGAATAAAATAAGTTCTAACCGGTCATAAGCCACTTGGACTCGTGCAAATTTACATAAGTAAATAGCTGGTTAGTTTTAAAACACTCCTTCAAAATAGGTACGAATTGAAAGGGCTTGCAGAGAGTAACTTGAAAAATAAAGTGACATTACTCTAAATTCAATATTCTCCTTTTTCTCAGTCATACTCTTGGTGGAGTGGTAGTGGTCATGGATCGTCTGGCAGGTTGATTGCGGCTTTAGCAACATTTCTCCATCTCTCTATTCATGGCAGTTCGTGTACATTCAGTGAGGGAACACTTCGAAGATGATTTAGTGAGTTCTGTACATCTGGTGGGCGATTGGCCGCTAGACGTAGGCCCTCTACTCTTCCCTGTACCACTATACTATATATGATATATCCAAACATCTTAAAAATTCTCCTTTTTCTCAGTCATACTCTTGGTGGAGTGGTAGTGGTCATGGATCGTCTGGCAGGTTGGTTGCGGCTTTTGCAACATTTCTCCATCTCTCTATTCATGGCAGTTCGTGTACATTCAGTGAGGGAACACTTCGAAGATGATTTAGTGAGTTCTGTACATCTGGTGGGCGATTGGCCGCTAGACGTAGGCCCTCTACTCTTCCCTTTACCTCTATACTATATATGATATATCCAAACATCTTAAAAATTCGCTGTTGTACAATCGAAGAAAGTTTTTGTTTTGATGCTCTTTAAGAATGGAAACGATAGTGCGTTGAGCAGTCTGTTTTATCCTCAGTAGACACATTTCAAGAGCGTCAATCTTTTT
The DNA here is from genome assembly GCA_958295575.1 of Leucania comma. Lineage (NCBI taxonomy): Eukaryota > Metazoa > Arthropoda > Insecta > Lepidoptera > Noctuidae > Leucania > Leucania comma. The sequence continues at coordinate 22,689,772 of OY282468.1, forward strand.
ACGTTGCTTGAATCTTCTCCGCATTTCCCAGTATTTTTGATTGTAGATGCCAGGTAGATAAACTCTGGACAACTTCGCAATTGGCTATTTCATGTGAGTTAGGTTGATTGTTAGTCTTACGATCCACCATTATCATTTTTGTTTCATAAATCCAACCTGGTAGGCTTCTCAGGTGGTCGCCTCCTTCTGCAAAGCAGTAATGCTAGCAAAGGAGGAGGCCGACCGCATCAGGCAACGGCGCTCATGCCGCAGCCGCCGCCGTAATTCCGATCCCGATTTCCTGCCACCGTAGGCGCGGGCTTGCGGACTGTAGGCAATGTGTAGATCACTGTCCGTCTGTCCGGTAACAGACCAAACCAAGCCCAAGGGCAGGGGATGTCATTAGATGATTTTACCTAAAATAAAAAAATAAAATAAAAGGAAACCTGGCAGACTTCTAAAGATAGCAGACTAAGTTTCTTATGCTTTCCTATAAGGTAACAAATGAAAGGATTTGCTGAGAATACAAATGTGATTTAAATAAGGTATAACTAAAAAGTAAAAAATAAATTATAAATAAAAAAACTTTTTAAAAACAAGCTTTCAATTAAATGGGCTAAAAAGAAGGAAATAAACTTTTCCTTTATAACTTTTACTATCAATTTATAACGGCATTACACAATTTATATGACATAAAAGCTTGTCGCGAGATTTAACTGTGTAAATACAGAGCTAAATAACTTCATTAATTAAATAAGTTAAATAACTTCATCTATTGATTTTAATATTTTCAAAATCTCGCGACAAGCTTTTGTATCATATAAATTGTGTAATGCCGTTATAAATTGATAGTAAAAGTTATAAAGGAAAAGTTTATTTCCTTCTTTTTAGCCCATTTAATTGAAAGCTTGTTTTTAAAAAGTTTTTTTATTTATAATTTTGTTATTTCACTAGTGGCCCACATCAGATTACTAACTAGTGAGATGACGTCACAATTTTTTGAAATTATCAGCTTTTCTCTTCTAATATGCATGTATTGTACACCTGCACCTTCATCATCATCATTATCAGCCTTTTAATGTTCCCACTGCTGGGACATAGGCCTCCTCTCTAAGAGAGCGAATGGGCCATAATTCACCACGCGGGCCCAGTGCGGCTTGGTGAATGTCACATGTCTTCGAATTTTTGGTTCTAGGACATGCCGGTTTCCTCACGATGTTTTCTTTCACCGTTTTGAGAGCAGTGGTGATGAAATAAATTACACTAAGTAATGCCCCTGGCTGGGTTTGAACCCGCGACCCACCTGCACCTTATTCATGAATAATTCGGTGTGTATGTAAGTGAAAACCACATGAAAATCTGTTAAGAAGTTTTTGAGTTAATCGCGTTCATACAGGCAAACCCGGTGGGGGACTTCGTTTTATTATTATGTAAAGATTTTGACACTGTCTGACAGCAGAATAGTTTATTACCATCAATAGAGCATAACACTAACCTCCACGCTGATAGGTAGATACTGCTGATTTTATTATCATTGTGTTGTTATATTCTTCAACTAGTATCTGACAGTGCGTAAAAATAGAAAATAATTCCACGTGATAATAAAAAGCGCCTAGACTTTTGTGCTATTTCTAGAATAGCATGGTCTACCAATGTGTTATATTTCATCCAAAACCGTTCTTTTGAGAAGAAAACTAAAAGTATCTGCCCTAAGTTTAGATTTAGTGACTGGGCGACTAAAGGAATCAGGATAAGTAGGGAAAGACTTTTCGAGCTGTATGGCCTTAAGCCTATTATTAAAACTGAGACTTTTAATAAGTATGTTGCTACCTATTCAAAAATGTTTAAAAATACTTGTAAGGCAGCTAAGGCCTTATATATTAGCAACAAGGTTAAAACAGCAGATAATAAAATAAAAACGGTTTGGAAAATCATAAATAATGAAACCAACAGGAACAAAATACATAATAATGATTACATATTAGAGACTCATCATGGTCTTATTAGCGATAGCAAAGTAGTTGCGGAAGAATTTGTAAATTTCTTTACCAGTGTACCAATAAAAACTACTGAAGCCCTAAATTCATCACCATCTCATGCTTTTGGTTATTACAGGCTAATGTTGCAGCCTGCCCCACTGAATTTAACTTTAAGCATATAAACCCCATAACAGTAATAAAAGCATTTAAACAAATCAAGGTTAAATTAACTGAAGATCTTTGGGGTATGTCTATCAAAGTTTGTACCTCAATTATTGAGACTATAGCGCCATACTTAGCTTTAATATTTAATTTGTGTATAGATCAAGGTGTCTTTCCGGATCTAATGAAATATAGTAAAGTTATACCACTTTTTAAATACCGGGGACAGTAAAGACTCTAATAATTATAGGCCAGTGTCCGTGTTGCCAGTTTTTAGCAAAATATTTGAAAAGGTGATGTTAGATCAAATGCTTAATCATTTTAACACAAATAACATCTTACACGATAAACAGTATGGTTTCACCAAAGGACGTTGTACAACTGACGCTGGTGTCTCCTTACTAAAACACATTTTTAATGCGTGGGAAGAGGCACAAGATGCTATAGGCATCTTCTGCGACCTGTCTAGGGCGTTTGATTGTGTAGTTCATGAAACATTACTCCTGAAACTTGAGCATTACGGACTAGGCAAAACAGCGTTAAACTTATTAAAATCTTATTTGAATGATAGACAGCAATTAGTTCAGATAAACGGTGTCAATTCGTCGGGGTTAAATGTTAAAATGGGAGTACCCCAAGGTTCGATTTTAGGTCCTTTTTTATTTTTAGTTTACATTAATGATTTACCCCATTTGTTGCAAAATAAACTTAATATGGTGTTGTTTGCCGACGACACTTCTTTGATTTTTAAGGTAAATAGAAGGACTAATAATCTTGACGACGAAAATAACGCCCTACTGCAGGTCCAAAACTGGTTCACTGCTAATAATCTAGTTTTAAATGGGAAGAAAACTAAATGCATAAGATTTTCCTTACCGAATGTCAAAAGTAGTGAATGTGACATAGTATTGAACAACGAAAAACTAGAATTCGTCGATAAAACGGTTTTCCTGGGGATAACGCTTGACTCAAGGCTACAGTGGGGTCCTCATTTAACATCTCTTGCAGGACGGCTTAGCTCAGCTGCATATGCTGTTAGAAAAATCCGCCAATTTACGGATGTTGATACCGCTAGACTAGTCTATTTTAGTTATTTTCATAGTATCATGTCATACGGTATCTTACTATGGGGACGGGCTGCAGACATCCACTCTATTTTTATATTACAGAAAAGAGCCATCAGAGCCATATACAATCTCCGCCGGTGCGATTCTCTAAGGGAACTGTTTAAAGATATTAACATCATGACGGTACCTTGTCAATATATCTATGAAAACATCATGTACGTTAGAAAGAATCTTCACCTTTTTAGTAAAAGAGGCGATAGGCATAATTATGTTACAAGGAATAGGGACCTTTTAGTTCAACCAGGTTTCAGACTGGCTAAAGTAGCGTCTTCTTTCATGGGGTACTGTTTAGAATGTTACAATAAAATACCTCCTCACATATTAGAACTCAATGAAACAAAATTTAAATCTTGTATTAAACGCACACTATGTACACGGGCATATTATAGCTTGGATGATTATATTCAAGATAAAAATGCTTGGGTTAATGCTGGTCCAGCTCCACTACCAGCAGGGCGTACAAATTGATTGGAAAATACTTTTTTATCTTTTTATTTAATATTAAATTATTATTGTATAATGTAGAAGCATTTATTTTCAAAGTTTGTAAATGTGAGTACCATGGAGCAATTTACGGTTTTTGGATATTGGACTTGTTTGACATAAATGAGCATGGTGGTTGAGAGTTTGTCATGCTCACTCAAATGTCTCACTGATGGTGGCGCGTGTGTTGGATCATTCGGTTCCCTTCAAAATGGTTGAGCTGAGTGGTGCTGATATGCGCGTCATGTCCGTGAACGGGCGCTGTCAGTTGAGACTGGTCATCTCTTAGCTGCCAGTGGTTTATTTTAATATCTTTATTTAGAATGCCTTTTTTTTGTCTTTACTTTATTTTATTGACATTGTTCTCACATAATAGCAGCGACAAGAAACATGTAACAGAGATATTTGTTATACATAAAATGATTGAAAAGAGTGTCCATGGAGTTTCTTGCACATTCTTCTCCATAGAGATCTACGCTTTGGAATGTGCAATTAGCATCATTTGTTTTTCTGACAGACTGACACCTTGACCTTTCAAAAGTGCCTGTAAATGGTTTATTTGAAATAAATGCTTTTGAGTTTGAGTTTGAGTTTGAGTTCGGCCGTTTGAACGTAAAAAAGAAACAAACATTTTTACATATAAATAAGCCCGCACACAAATGTATACATACACGATACGTTTCCGTATTTGATGTTCATAATACTAAAGCATTAAAACAGATAATTTAATTACGGTTTAGACCTTGTAGTATCAGTTTAAGCATTGAATTAACTAAATCCTTGGAATTTAGCATAAATTATTTGTCTAATGATGTCGTTAATCTTCCTTTCTTTCTGGATTTTATCTCAACTAGTACAGTAGCAGCGTTGCTTATAACTACATTTTGATAATTGGATCATCATCATCATCATGGATGTCACATGTCTTCGAATTTTTGGTTCTAGGACATGCCGGTTTCCTCACGATGTTTTCCTTCACCGTTTTGAGAGCAGTGGTGATCAATTAAATTACACAAAATAATGCGCCAGGCTGGGTTTGAACCCGCGACCTACAATTCGTAAGACGGGGCCGTTGCCACTCGGCCACCACTGCTCTCTCCTCATAATTGGATATCAATATAGTACATGGTTTTAGGTGCCATGTTCCCGTGAAGTTCAGTGGCGTTTAATTTATTTATAACACTTACAAACTTAAGGTAAGGTAGGTTCCTTATCATCATCACATCCGTCAAGACATCCGTTAAGAATCTTCAAGGAGTTGGCAGCAAACTTACAGGCCCAGTAGGGCCGAAGCCTACTGAGGCCAAAGGTTAGGTGAAAATGAACCCCGGAGTCCTGGATCGAAGACAATGAATGGAACAGGGTAGGTTTTCAGTCAGTAAGAGTCTGACACTATCTCCCGCCCCACCCAAGGGTTGGATTTGTCATTTGGTGATTTTACCTAGCATAAAAAACGGGGATTGGAAGTTTGTATAGAGGAACCGACATTCATGCGGGCGAAGCCACTGGCAAAAGTTAGTATAGTATCAGTTAAAGGTCAAAATAAGAAAAATATTAGATACAAGAGATTTAAAATGAAAATAGTTTAATGAAACACACCAATTTAAATTAATTATAATTTAATTCCAAGTCATAAATCTTCACTTTATACCACTCACTAATCTCTAAACACTTAAAAACACTTTAAATCAAGATAACCGACCCCCTAATCATAATAATAAATTAATTTAACCCATCAGAATAATGTTAGCTTAAAACTAGATTAGGGTCATTAACCATACTTGATGCGTCACAAATGTAGGTAGCTACTATATAGGGTTGTAACAGGAGTTCACATTAATTATGATATTATTGTTACCAACTGATAATAATAGCAATAGACGGTAACAAAGTCGAAGAAGATACTTATCAGCATTTAGTAAATAGCAACAAACCGAACATCGTATAAAATAAGAAGCAGGAAGGTGGTTATTATTGTTAAAGGATGTAAACGTTATGTACACCTTGTAATAAAGTACACAACACTACCTTTATTATGTTTAAGTTTTTCAAGTTTAGTTAAGTTAAAAAAATAAAAGAAATTTTGTTAATAAGTTAAATTAGTACCAATTTATTTCTTGTGAGGGAGGAAATGTAGTATATTATTGTAATGTGGGTACACGAACAATAAACCAGTCTCCCATGAACTGTCGTTTGATTTGCATCGATATTCCTCAGTTGGTTATTATTTTTATTATTATTTTTATTATTTTGTTATTATTTATCATTATTTATTATTATTGATTATTATTTATTATGATTTTTATTAATTTTATTATCTAATTGTGTTTATATTATTTCAATTTAATTAAATTTTAATGATTTATAATTTAATTTTTATTATGACTTGATGGGTTTTAATTTTACAAATTGTGATTTTAATTGTGACTGTTTTGATCAATAATGTGTATGAGTCAATGTTACTTGAAAATAAATTATATTATTATTATTATTATTATTAATGTAAGTGCAGGATTTTCGCAAAAACTGTTAGGCCGTGTTTATGGAGACGCGGCGCGTTGCACGGCGCGTTGGGCGTTTCGTCGTACTTTGCAGCAGCGAACCGCAGCATTGCTCGCGCAAACACAAACATATGGCAATGTACAACGGACCGACCGACGCGCCGCGCAACGCGCCGTATCTCCGTAATCCAGCGCTTACTCCGCATCTACATGCGTCTCCACAAGCTTTTGGCAGCATTTTTCTAACAAATACATCATGTAAATGTAAATGAAGCTTTATGATCCCATGTTCACATTATTTAGCCGCCAAATCGATTTTATTTTCAGCAGTAATTTTTCGAAAAAGTTACTACGATGCTGAAATGCATAGAGCGACTGAAAAAACACGCGTGCGTCTTAGTAAGTAAAAGTGTGATACAGAGAGTACTCAGAATAGAAAAAATAATGTCACCAGGGGGCTTAATCTCGAGTTCAATTCAGATCGGTCGACATTGAAATTGTGACTTTCATACTTTTGAATTCAATGCTAGTGCCAAATTCGTTAAAAATTGCATGACCACACGCCAAGCCCAATCCTGATTTTAGTTCGTTTTCCAAAAAGGTCATGCGATTTGGCCCTAACATCGAATTCAAGAGTACCTAACGTCACAATTCCAATGTCGACCGATCGCCAAAACTCGAGATTAAGCTCCCAGGTAAGCAATTACTTAGTGGAGTCAGTTTATTTATGTGTCACTAATATTGACCATCTTTTTCATCTTCCACCAAGCCCATTCCATCATCGGACCATCAGACGTATGGCGATGCGCCACCAGTAATCATGGTGGCATACGCACAAAATGGTTTGCAGAACACATTCGTCGTGTGTACAGCTAAGGAGCGGAATTCCCTGCCGGAGTCTGTTTTTCCTGATAATAATGTCTTGTGTGAGTAAGTTACTTCTAGGTAAGCGTGCTGCATCGTTGACCACATCATCACTTACCATCAGCCCCCCTAGCCAAGTTACAATCGTTTTAGTTGACCACGCCCCCAATTCCTTTGTTCTGAAGTCATCTCAACAAAGGAATTGGGGGCGTGGCAAACTCCAAGCGTTCACGCTAAACGAAACGGTTGTAACTTGGCTCGAGGTGCTGGTGAGATAGTGGTCAAGCGTAACCATAGCAAAAATTAAAAAAGTAAATAATTAAAAAATATATATGTTGCTGGCCAGACGTCACAGCTTGCACTATAGCTGCATATTTTGAAATAAGCAGGCAGAATAGAAAGTAAAGCATAGTTTGCAACCCATCTTCACACCCACACCCTACTACCGTTCCATAGAGCCAGTTTTCTTTCGCCACCATATTCATAAAGATGCGTTACATCCCTAGGAACTAGGACACTATAAATTAAGTTTTCTAGTCACGTAAGCGCACTTGGCTTTTTGCGACTAAAGTGGACCCTACCATAACCGTCAGCTGGAGCGATTGAACGGAGGACTAGTTATGAAGGGTAGAGATGAAGTTTTCAATAGTTTTCTGGCAAACGATCGGATGATTAAACGAGAGTACCTAATCTTAGGGAAAAAAAACGTATTTATTGGTATGCGGAATAAGCATGCGGGACGCGGGTGCGTGATGCCCCGCATGCGGAATTTTTCCGCATGCTGGATGAAATCTGCACGTTATTAAAAATATCCCTATGGTTTTAGTTATCAACATCACCATCACAGCCGAAAGAAATCCACTGCTCGACATAGGCCTCCCCATAAGTTTTGCTATAATGAACGCTCCTGTGCATCTCACATTCATCAGATTTCTGCGTCTCTCACCAAGTCATCGATCACGTTATGGGAGACCTTTCAACGCTGCTTTCGCCACTTCAGGACCTGTCGGCTCCACAAATCATCTGTTTAGCGAGCAATGTGCCCTGCCCACTTCAACTTAGGCTTGGCGATTTTTCGGGCTAGCTCGGCAACCTTGGTTCTCCTGCGGATATCTTCACCATCACTCTTTCAAAAGTTCACATGACTCTTGACCCGTAGACCCTGGAATAGGGCATAAATTTCATATCTCAGAAATATGTCCCCGTGTGTTAATTTTCCACTCTAACTCGGGCGAAACTGTTGATAGAAGTCATAAAAATTAACTCCAGGGATATGAAACTCCTGATGAACTAGTTTATTATTCTTCAGGACCCAACGAAGGCGCTAACCTTGAAACTATTCGGCTTGGTTGTTCAGATATTCATAAAAGTCTTATCTCACGACAGCTGGGCGCGAACTGCCAAGGATAGGCATAAATTCTGGCAAGACACGCTACTTAGTAAAAAGTTTTTCGTTATTATAAAGAACCTATTATTATATTTTTGCTTCTCAGCATTTTTCTGGTTGAGAAATTTGGTGATTTGGCTCACTAATCTTTTAGACAGATGACCTTCTTTTATGTTCAATCAACTGAATAGACGTTTTTCAACAATGTTTTTTTATATTAAAATACACCGTTAAATTTTGGTCATTTTAATCCCGTGGAGGGTTGATCCGGTATATGAAACACTATCGATTTGTAAAGATAAAATTAAAAAATAAAGTACTTTTTTTTAAAGTCGAGGTATTTTATGCATGTACGATTTTTTTTTAAGTAAACGAGTCAATGCCCTTGTAGGTAGTTGTCGGTCGTGGCGTACTAACTACTTACAGTTCATTGGCCTCACTCAGCTGACGTTTACTTAAAGAAATTATTTTCGTACATGCGTAAATTAATTCGAGTTTAAAAAAGAAGTACTTTATTTTTTAATTTTCTCTTTACAAATCGACAGTGTTTCATGTACCTAATCGACCCTCCGCGGGATTAAAACGACCAATATTTACCGGTTTATAGCTTGCTATGTGTAGATTACAAATCTGTTTATTAAAACCTGAAACGCAAAGGGCAACTGAAGGACATAGGTGAATTTTAATCAGTAAAAATCTCCAACACAGACAGACAGAAAAGTCATCGAATAATTTCCCACCTAAATAAAACTTGCTCAATACATACTCAATTATTTGTCGCATTCCACGATATGTATTCTTAGGTGGTAGGTATAATATTTAATAAAAAACAATCGTGAAACCTGTTAGGCACAGCATAGACAATAAAAAGGGGAAAGAGGATTTTCAATCTAACTTATTCTAAGTAAAATTTTATTTAACATTCATTACTCTTTATTATTATTATTTTACATTATTATGCGAACTGTACGTTTACAATTTTGTAATTTCAATATTCATTTATGCTATAACAACATATTTAATTAGTTGCCTTTCCGTTTTAAAATCAATGTTAAATGTTCTTAACCTCGAATTTCACTCTTAGACTATCAATAAAATATTATTTTTTTTGTAGTTTGCATTTGACACCTATTTATATAGTAAGCGATGATGTCGTCGACGATGGAACACACTTGCTTAAAAGTAACCCATGGGTTGGTTTTCTTTTTCTTCCATTTTATGACGAAACCTTAAGAGCAGCCAACCCGACGTACATTTTCATACAACCGCTCTTACGTGATTGTGATGTTATTATACATCTTTCTCACAGATATTTTGGATACACAGATATCTTGTGGATATTATCTAAACTTCTTATGAAATAAAAACATAAAGAGTGTACTACACTAATCCAGTAAAGAACTCTGAAAATCTGTTATTTTATATGAACTTTGGTCCTCCATAATGTACTCATATATTAAAAAATATAAAAAGTACTTTTATAGAAGCCTGACACATTTAATCAAGATTCTGAATGACGACAATATTTATCAAAAAATTTAAGGGTTTTAAAATAACACGTAGGTATTTTCTGGAACATGTTTTGTGAAATATTCAAGTAAATCACGGAATTACCGAATGCCAACAGAGTTTTCAGGCGTTATCATCTTTTTTCGCGTTGCTTTTTCATCAATTAGATGTTAGATGATGCAAAAAACTTTTAAACCGTGCTTGACGTTGACGATAGGCCAGTTGGGAAGGGTCCTCTTAAAAGCCTCTGTTGGTCACTGCCATTTCGCTATGGTTCGGCCCAAAATAATAATAATAATATAATAATAATAATAATATGTCTGTTAAAAATATTTAAAAATATGTAATGTAAATGAATAAAGGAAATAATAATAAAAAAGAAAATTAATCAAATATCTCGACTTAGCACACGAGATTGTCGACATGTGGAATGTAGACTCGGCTATCATTGTGCCGATTGTCGTGACTGCCAACGGCCTTATAGCCAAAAGCTTCGACGACCACCTGCCGAAGCTGTCGTTGCGCGGTTGGATCAAGGGCCTGATACAGAAGACAGTACTCCTCGATACGGCTCGCATTGTAATGAGGTTCGTTTCTTTGGAGCCCTAACCACTGGTAGCTTGGACCCTGCTCCCGACACCGGCGGACTACTGTTTTTTTTTATATTTTTAAATGTTTTTTATACTTTTTTTTAGGAAATATTTAAAAATGTTAAAAATATGTTTAAGGAAATAAATAAAGGAAATATTAATAATAACAATATTAGCAACTCAAATTACAATTTACAAAAATAACAGTGAAACCACACTAGGCAGGGCCTGAATCGTGGCTACCAAAGATAGGATCACTAAATTGTGTAAAACAATATGCCTAGTGAAGTTATGCACCCAAACATCACAAAACGAATTATCAAAATTGATCCGCAAACAGAGGGATCATCCATTTTATCCCTTCATACCTACTACTCTCCAATATTTTAACATGGAAAAACCTCATTATTTACTCTGCCAACCTTTAGGTACATCAAAGGGATTATACGTGATTTCGCATGAAGTAGAGTTACTTACTCATTTTATTTGTAAATATTGGTTCACGTATCATTTTACTTACGGGGAGGTAAATTCAATGAATTAAGGTATAATAATAATTTGATTGAAGCGATTGGAAATAAAACCAACAGTTTAATTTATAAATTTGCATAGTTGCAAAGTAATTATGTATTATTAACAAATTATTGAAAGGCTCGTGCATAACCATTATCTCATCTAAGAGTAAGCGATGATGTGGTCGATTGAGCATGCTTGCCTTGCATTCATTCTTGTCCCACAGATCTATCAAAATGAAGAAGACTTCGTTATAACCCACTCCTTAACAGTAGGTCCCCAAACAACCTTATTTTTAGTATATGCGAAACTCGAAACACAGGTCTTGTATTTTTGTGTAAAGAATCTGTGTACAAAATTTGATAACTCTAACGTGAAAAATCACAAAGTTATAAGCTTGTTATGTTACCTGGTTGTCCACGTAAACACGTGGTCACCGGACCATCCTGGCGACTGAGGGGTTGTTTTGCTTACGCATCCAGCTGTGCGCTGGCACCTAATGCTCGCAGTGACCTGTGTTATGCTACTTAGTGTCAGTGCTTAGTGTCGGTGCTGTCCAACTTGTGACCTTCTTTAAATATTTTTGGGAAAAAATATAACATGGTGTAAAAATTATTGGAATCGGTTCAGTTACTGATTTTGAACAAACTCTACAATAATATATTCAGGTTTCGCATATAATAAAAATGATGTTGTATACGGATCTCTAACAAAGGATCATGATTTAAACAATTAAATAACATAAATCAAATTATGTGATTACAAAGTATTACGAGTATTTTGTATATTATTTTTTACACACAATAATTATTTTATTTTTATTTGTTTATTAAAACTTCGTGTAATACAAAGATGGACTTTATGCTGGTTTTTTTAGGGCACATTACTTGCAGTGCAGATGGGCGATGAGGCTGAAAGCTTCTGTATTAACCACCATGTATGCATCTTCTGGTACAGCGCTGGACGAGGCGTCTCACGAGATGGACCGACAACCTGGTGAGAGTCGCAGGATTCCGAAGGATGCTAGACGCACAGGACTATTCATTCTAGGAATAGACTGGCAATATCCAGTAGTGGACGTCTCAAATGATGACGGTATTAGCAAATAAAGTTATAGAAAAACTGCTATAAAAATTAGAACTTCTTTTCTATCAGTATCTTAACGATGAATTGCAGTCATTTTTGAACAGGCGCTTAGTTGAAATCCATGCTATTGCCATTTTATTAGGAGCAGAGAGCCCAAGGTTTTTGAAGTGAAGTTTAGTCAAAATGGGAATAAACTAGAGATTGTTCAAAAGAGTTACTGAGGCCTTGGAACGCAAAGGACAACTGAAGGATCACAGGTGGGTGTTGGCTAGTAAAAGTCTGACACTCTTTTTCGCTTCACCCAGTGTTTATGGATAGAACTCTGGAATGGTCTTCTTCTTGACATCAAAAAAGCTGAAGGGAAATTTTCCTTCAAACGCAAAATACGGAACTACTACTTGAAGTCCTCTCAACTTTAGTTCAGAGTTCATTCTAATTGTCATAGGTTCTTTTAATTATAATGATTTGATATTTATCATAGTATTTGTCAGTTTATAATATATATACGTACTTATATATTTTATTATTAAGTAACTTATACATTATATTTAAAATTATGTGTTATTTATTTATTGTGCACACCAACCACAGTGTTGTCTTTCTTAACCCAAAGGTTGACTGGTAGAGAATTATGTAGCACTACAGTTGACTAAATCATTAATATGTGTAATTTCTTGGGATAACAGATGCTCCTGACCAGCACGACGAACTTTGTCAACTGTTTGCTCCGATTGGCAAATGTGTACCATGGATCCAGTACATGATTCTTGAGCCCGCCGTGGTTATAATTTCTCGTCAAACTATTGAGTAATTAAAAAAAAAACTTTTTTAATTTAAATGTAATGAATTCGCTTGTGTCTTTTTGAACTTTTAATGATTATGGAGAAGATGGATAGAGAACTAAAAACTCTAAGAAATGGATAATAATTATACACCGTTAAATTTTGATCGTGTTAATCCCGTGGAGGGTACATCCGGTACATGAAAAACTATCGATTTGTAAAGGTAAAATAAAAAAATAAAGCCCTTTTTTATAAAACTCAAATTACTATACGCATGTACGAAAAAGACAATGACCTTGTAGGTAGTTTTCAGTCGTCGCTTACTAACAACCACCCGGTCGTTGAACTACCAATTTTGTAACTGCGTAAATTTATTCGAGTTTAAAAAAAAGTACTTTATTTTAAATAAAAAGTACTTTATTTATCTTTACAAATCGATAGTGTTTCATGTACCGACCCTCCACGGGATTGAAACGATCAAAATTTAACGGTGTATACTCATATACACCGGCTTAATGTCTCAACATTAAGCCAACTACAGGTTCAGTAGAAAACTAAAGATCTTTGACAAGCACATAACATTTTTTAGAGTTTTTAGTTCTCTTTCCTCTACCCGGTTCGGTTTAAGCACACTTGACAAATTTTTTACTTACTTTTTTTTTTACTTTGTGATTGCAACATTGTGCTGTGCCATCCCGAATTTTTTTTTTCTATTCTATTAAATTAAATTAATTTTCCCAGCTCAGAAAAAAGGAGCAGAGAAGATTTCGCCATTAAACGTACACAAAGCCCGTGCTTTATAGTCAGCGTGATAAACGTCTCCTTATGTCACCGTTCTCAAGCATTACACGCTCTTGCATGTATTACGGAGTGTTTAGCTTGCCACGCCATTTATTTCTTGCAAGATTTACTGCGCTATAAATTTTAAACATGTATTCACTTCTTTCAAGTGTATGGTTAATGTGGTAAATAAATTGCTTGGATTTCTGATGGTACTTACAGAAATATTATGCGGATTTCATCGCACATGCGGAATTGCTCTGATATCACGCCTGCACCCCCGCGGGCGTATTCCACGCATTACAATAATAAATACTTGTATGAAAGGAGCATTTGAGGGGCCTATGCGTGCGGAGCTGTCCCGCATGCGTGATAAAATCCGCACATAATAAAAACACCCTTAATATATTATGCTTCTGAACATGTGTTTGTTATCTACGTCCTCCTAATGAAATCTTGTGTGTATATTTAAGTGGGTACCTGAATGCTTTGAAAATAAAATTAAACCTGATAAGTGGCGCTGCAACTGGGTTTTCAATTTTTTTCTGACGAAAAGCCTGCTTCAGTCTGGACAACATCTGTCGGGACCGTTAGTATCTTTACATTTTATTTTTCTATTTTTGTGTTCGTATTATTTAGTGGTTATTCTTTTAAAACTAAAGCTTTTAAATGTTTTATTTATCTATCGACAAGGATTGAAACCCTACTATGATATGGCCAAACGTTTATTGAAATATTATGAAAAGATTCAAAGATTCAAAGCATTTTATTTCAAATAAACTATTTAAAGGCAATTTTGAAAAGTCAAGAAGTCGGTATGTGAGAAAAAAATGATGCTAATTGAAACGTTTAGAGGATCTGGCCAGTTTTAGTTGGCCATATCGTGAAATGCAACCATTTCATGATATGGCCTGTCACATGCACTCCATGAAGTAATCAATTCTACGATCTGGCCACAACATATACAAGAAAAAGTTTTTTTTTTTATTAAAATTAACTGCAATACGAGTCCATCCAATTACGACTTTAAATTTTGACATGAAATGAAATTGATTAGGAATAGTGAAATTTTACTTATATAGATTCTAAATTATTTTTTTTTTTAAATTAATCTTACGAATTGACTTTGAATTCTGGCATAAAATCAAATTGATTATGAATAGTAAAATATTACTTGCATGCTTGCTTAATAATAAATATTGTGATGAATTTATATTTTAATTTAATAGTAACTGAGTAAAATATTTATTTTTGTTAATAATTGGTATGTCAATTGGCAAAACATAGCGCACTACATAATTTTTAAGATATTTTATATAATTATTATTTATTTATTTATTATATACTTTATTGTACACCTCATAATGTAGACAGGATAAATATTACAAAACTAAGTGTACAATCAGTGGGCAATCTCTTACAGACAACCTTAGGATGGACTGAAACAAGAGGAAATAAATTTGGGGCGATCAGTGTACAAAAATCATAAATAATATTAAATACATATAATAATAAAAATACATATTATATACAATATGCCTATGTTTACCAATAATTGATTCTTATTCTTATTCTACGGAAATCTACTATTGATAGAAAACGATACAGTCGGAGAGCGAAATAAATGAAAAAAGTAATTGCAAACATTTTGCAACAAGGTATGCAATCTTTAACTTGATGTTACCTCGTGCCTAGAAAAGCCCGTAAAGCCGTTGATCCTGGTTATCATTCGAAGATCTTTGACAGATGATGATACACGTCCAGAAACTGTGACCACCAGTCCGCGGAGTATCGGGTTGCCTAGCAACTGGGTTGTGAAGGTCTGGCAATCGCTCTATATAAAACTCGGGTATTCAGCCGTATCTGGTTGGACTGGAAGCCCACCCCAAACTTGTTGGTTAAAGTCTAGGGACATCTATCATCGTGATGAAATCTGCACTATATTTAAAAAAACCCTAAAGAGGACAAATTTTAAGTTCCTATGATGGTGACATTAATAACTTAACCTAACCTAACAGACTTCTGAAGACTTGCTCTCCTATATCATTACATTTGTTAAACTTTGCCAGGTATTACAAAACTTTGCCAGGCGTCCCGAAAAAGTTACCTCATACAAACTTAGAGAACATAAACACTCAAGAATTCTTCTCACATAATATGAAAAGAGTTACGTAAACGTCATTTACTCTGAGTTCCCAGGGGAGATAAAACACTTCCACAGAGAAAAGTATTATCAGTGCCGCTAAAGCTGTGAGTTTACTCGCAAATATTTTGTGTATTATTTTTTTTTTTATTTTGTTCAGTAAAGTAGTTTAGTATACTTACTAAACTATTTATGAATGAATATTGGAAGCTATTGTGGAAAATTAAGGCGACAGTAAAGGTCAGCGACCTTGAACGAACAAAAGAGGAGCTAGCGTCGCTCCCCGCGCATCAATATTTATCGAATATAATAATTATGTTCTTCATTTATTAAAATATAAATAAAAGTCGTATATCAAAAGATTGGTAATTAATTCATTTATCTTTTAATTTGTGATAGTTTTATAAAAAATACACCTAATGATGTTTGCGTGTTCTTTACTTTTTTGTCTGCGTTTGACAAAATGTAAATATTCGTATATAAAATTATTAAGCTAAAAGTCTAGTTTAATATAATATTTTTTTCAAAACATACAGACTAGCCATTTGGACGTGATGTTGGATTTAAAATCATCAAAAGTCATTTATCTGCCCATTAAGAAATTAAATCAAGCTCTGACGGAAACAGCATGAATCCTTCCGCGATGTAGTATTGCGAGCAAAGGAGGTTTTTTTATAAGCTAGTGCATGACTGCGATCCCAAAAAATAAAACCCTTCGGTAAACGGTGATGCAATCATTAATAGTGCGGCGCATTAGCTTAAACCGTAAGGAAGAGGAACTCTTTAAGTCCTAGCCGTGACTTTAAGAGACAACCCGGGTGTCAAGACGCTCAGGGCGACATCTGGCCACTATAAGCGCGGGTATGATGATGGTGAGCAAAGTGTAGCTTGCTATCCAGTCATCCTGTAAGGACGAAGCCAAAAACAACGGTGCGTTGTATTTCACGCACGCCTTAAAAAGATGTCAGCGAAATAAACGGGTTCAGTAGGGCCAATACCTGCTAGGGCTGTGTAAATAATTGAAAATTACTGTGCCATGGAACGTAAATGGCAATTGAAAAAAAAGTAAGTTTGAAAGAAAGAGAGAAATAGTACATTTCATTACGAATAAAAAGAAAATAAAAACCTTAGTCGTCGTCAAAGGTCGTCGTATGATTTTAGGTAGGTTTCTTTTGATTTAGGCCGTAAAAAGTTTCCGACTGCTGCTTTAACCTCTTCTCTTAAAAATCAGGCGTTGAATCCTTAACTGAATCTGATTATTGTGTAATTAAAAAATTTCTTACAGCAGAGATTTAGTAAAGTACCTATTAACAAAATTCTACAACAAGTTTCCCGCCATTTTGTTTTTTTTTTTCTGTGGTAATCGGCTATTCAGCCATCATTTTTAATTTATATCAGTGAAAAATGGTAAATATTTCTCATATCTATGTTAGTTTTAAAGAATTAATTAAAAGTAAATTATAGATAATACAATTACGTAATTTAAAAAAAAAATAGATTCTCATCTCTTAATTTCAATTTTACATCGCGCTGTAATTGACTGGCTGCATAAAAAGTTGAGACATAGATCAATAAAAAAGCGAAAATAGAACTAGTTTTTTTTTTTAATAATTTGGCAGCTGTCAGTTGAAAGTGATTCTCCCTAGGGATGAAAAGTATTACTTTCAACTCGCTTCTCAGGCAACTTCAGACCTACTTTCAGCGTATGAGTAATGAAAAATCAAT
Organism: Leucania comma; assembly: GCA_958295575.1. Lineage (NCBI taxonomy): Eukaryota > Metazoa > Arthropoda > Insecta > Lepidoptera > Noctuidae > Leucania > Leucania comma. The sequence goes on from OY282468.1 coordinate 22,707,382, forward strand.
TATTTGAGACGCGCACTAAAAATAAAAGAAAACAATACTAAAAGCTTAAAAAGACCTTTGCGAGGCCAAAAAGCCTTATCTCAGCATAATTATGCTGCGATATTACTGTGATATTGTTTATTTTTGTGTATTATTATTATTGTTTTTTTTTTTTTGTTTTCGTCATTAAATGTTTGACACACCCTCTTTCTCTCTCTGATTTGATAATTTCCCATCAAAGTTGACGAACAATTTTTTAATTCCAAGTTTTTTTTTTATAGTTTACATTTTAGTTACATTTTATTGCGCACACCAACACCACTTTATTTTTAAAGATCTTTATTTTTTAGTTTAGATTTTTTGCTATTTCTGCAAACCGTTTAATGTCCACATTAATTACGCTCTTTTATAGGCTCTAAAAATCATAATTTAAATATGAACCCTACCTTTTGAGCGGCCTGTTCAACTACCTTTTTATTTTGAAACTGAGACATGACTCAACTAAGAGTGAAGCATCTTAATAACACTTAATAAAATTAAGCTAAGAGAACAGTAAATAATTGCTGGCTCATAGAATCAAGTCTTGGAAAAATTTTGGTTTTCATCTCAAACATTTTCTTGAATCTTTTGCATTTTCACGTTTTTTGGCCTTTTGCCATATCATTTCCAGTTTTGCTAAGATAAATGGTGATTATGTCCACCCCTATGTCCGATTTTCCATTTACCAAAGTTCACTACGTTGGTTAAGGTCACGCGTCGAAGCTAATAATACCTTTTCTTTGCGCATTTAATAAAGAGACATACAAAAAAATCTTAAGAATTTTCGATTCTCTTTATTGAAATTTAACTGCTGCCAACTGGCAATGACTTTGCCAGCGCGTTAGTAAAAAAATATCCCAAGGGAACATATTCCTTGTTCAAAAAGTATTTTATGTGCTATTTGAGCACGTAGCCTACCCGTGTATCAAGTTTTATTGAAATCCATTCAACTACTCGAGTGTGAAGAAGTAACAAATGCACTAAGGAAGGAACTAGCGTCTATACTGATGTTATGTGTTATGTCATGTGATGCTACCTGAAAAACGGGCCGTAAACTACCAGGGAGGATGTCACATATTATATCTTCGAATTTTTATTCTAGGACAGAACGATTTTCTGACGATGTTTTCCTTCACCGTTTTGAGAGCAGTGGCGATAAAATAAATTGCATTATGTCCTAGAACCAAAAATTCGAAGACATGTGACATCCACCCGCAGTGGGTCCCCCCCTTTCCTAAGTCCCAGCAGTGGGAACACATAAGGCTGATGCTAATGCATCTGGCTAGGTTTGAGCAACAACTCGTAAGTCGGAACTGCTACCACTGGCCCACCACTGCTCTTAAAACCCAATTCATTTGAAATCGTCTCAACAGGTTTTTTTCTATGATACGTTCTCAATATTCAGTACTATTTTATTCCTTGTCTAACAATTCACGTAAAATAAAAAGAAACTGCATCATCTTGCAAAACGTCGCGATTATCACGTAATCCTCGAAGTCTACAATCCCTGTACCCGTAAAATGAAAGTTGAAAAATGTATAGAAATTTTTTTCACCCTATTACCAAGAGTGTGCCGAGAGAGAAGCTAACACTTGGAAATTAGCATTTCCATCTAGTGTAGTAGTTGAACAAATATTTGCCACCCACTAGAGCGAAGTGGAAGACATTTTATTTTCTGTAAAATCTCTTTAGCTAACAGAAAAGTCGCGAGAAATGTGATAATGATATTAGGAAGTCGAAAATTACAGTTGTTTATTTTGTAATTCAATAATTTAATTCTGATTATCTCTCATTTGGGTGGTGTGTTATACTTTTTTTGTTATTATTTTTTTATTTATTTAACACAGAAAAACCAGCAATTACACCATAACACTATGAACATTTAGGCTTAAGAATTATAAAATCATAAGTATAATAGGTAGGTACTCTGACTCCTAAACTAGGCATGGGCCATACTACACTTTGATCATAGCTAATACTGCGTTCTGGAATATTATACGGCCAATTAATAGAATGACACACATATATTCGTTCGCTCGCATCAAATTCAAGAGTACCTAACGTCACAACTCCAATGTCGACCGATCGGAATTAAACTCGAGAGTAAGCCCCCAGGTTTCAGAGCTAAATTTATCACTGGGATACTGGGATACTTTCGTCTTGAGACACTGTATATCTGTTTCTGTATTTATGTATGTATAGTTATTTCAAAGGATTCAAGTCCAATTACATTGATTAATTACACAATATTGGCTAAGGTATTTAATTTTGAGTATTGATTATTGGTTGATTATAATTGAACTGCTCGAACAACCTAAATTAGTATTAATCAATTTCTAATGAATATTGGTATGATTGGAAAGTAGATACTATGTACTATCTTCAAACAAAAAATATTCTTAAAAACCTACTTGTGTGTACAAATAGGTATAGAAGTTAGCCTAATCATTTACTTCACCCAGAACTTGTAAAGTTATTTGAAGGTTTTATTCTATCATAAAAAAAAACACTTATTAAAATGAAGGTCTACTAAAATTACGTATTATTTTATTTATTTTATTTTATTTTGTTCGGGTGCTTAGTGAAATGGGGGTTTATAGACCCGTTGGATACTCAATGTGAGTGCGGTGCTGTTAAAAACATGACCCACATGTTGGAATATCCCAGGTGCCCTTACACCTGCACTTTGGAGGATTTAATGAGCGCCACCGATGCTGCAGTAAACGTGGCAACTTACTGGGCCCAAATAATTTAACGAGTTTACCATCGATTCGAAAAGAAGAAGAGTTCGCTAACAATACAGAATATAATGATAAGTTAGATAGCGATGAACCATTTACAAGCCTCCACATATAATAAGTAAGTATTGTTGTAAGGAAAATAATATAAAAGACAATTATGCACCTAATTCAATTACAAAATATTGCTTTTAGACATAACAGTATTTATGGATGCCAAGCTGCTTGTAAAGAAATCAATTGCGTTATGTTCTTTGACTAAATTGTTAAATGCCTTCACTGCGCGAATCAGGTAAGAGTTACTACGATAGACTGCGTGAATGAGGAGCGTGAAGATTTCTAATTCGACAGTGCCGAGGGGGGACGTTCAGAAATAGCTTTGACAATAATTCAGGGCAAAATATCATAGAGCGTGCGATTTTGATCAAAAAGCGAATGTCTGATATATTCCTTGGGGACTGAGTCACCCTCGTCCGTAGGAGGATACCCACAGCTAGGCCCTACACGTGGTCCCCGGGTGGTGCTAATCAGGTGACACTAACTGGTGGTAGGTTTCGACCGATGGCTTGTGACCACCCACTGGGCAAAGGCGTACCGCCAAGCGGCCTAGCCGTGTTCCGGTACGATGCCCAGTGTAGCCAATTCAGAGGAGTTGGGTCGAAGTGGCGGTTCCATTGCATGCAGACCAGCCTGCCTCGCGTTGGTATTGACGTATCGGGAGACTAGTCGCGGAGGGTAGCGGGATCCGAGGCACGGTGCACCGCTGGCCGACCGCAGTTAGTAGGGGGCCCAAGTAATGTGCTAGCCACACATGAAAGGCTGCCCCGCCAACTGACGAAAAATCCCGGAATGCACCATCGTGCTGGTTGGCGACCAGATGAGAGGGCCCGATGGTCATTTCCGGGGGGGCTCGGGCGTCCCCGCAGTCTCCAGACTAGTACCCCAACGATGCCGTCCTGCCAGTGCGTGGCTGAAGGTTAGCAGCATGGGATTCCATCTCACTTCCTTCTCCTCTTACCTTCACTCTCAATATGCCAAGGTACAAAAAGAGGAACGGTAAACAGCGGCTGCACTCCCTCTCACTTAAAGTGCACCTCAGCAATATTCGAGGTCTGCACTCCAATCTCGCAGCAGTCCATCATCACCTGGAGACTGATAGACCATCCCTCTTTTTTCTTTCGGAGACGCAGATTAAAAGTCCGTCAGATGTTTCGTACCTGTCTTACCCAGGGTTTATCCTGGAGCACAATTTTAAACCACACGCTGGTGTGTGTTTGTACGCTCGGGACGACATCTGCTATCGGCGTCTCCGCAACCTTGAGGATTCCAGGTTCTCAACGCTTTGGGCGCTGGTGGACACAGGAATGGATAAAATTATCTATGCTTGTGTCTACCGTTCGCACAGTGGAGATCAGGAGACGACCAGGCTCACACAGTACCTCAGTGAGGCGGCGGATGCGGCTCAGCAGAGGTACCCTTCCGCACAATTGGTGTTACTGGGGGATTTTAATGCCCACCACCAGGATTGGCTCTTCCCATACCAGTGCACAGACCATGCTGGTCGTGAGACGCGAAAGCTTGCGCTAACGTTAAATCTCACTCAGCTGGTCCAGGGAGCTACGAGGGTACCAGATGTTGATTCGCACACGGCCAATTGCTTGGACCTTCTGCTGACAACAGATCCAGACCGCTACTCAGTGTCGATATCATCACCGTTAGGGAGTTCCGACCACTGTCTGGTGAAATCTGTATCAGTCTATTCTCCGCCCGATCCCTGCCCTAGAGGCACCAGGCGGGTTTGGCGTTATAGGTCAGCAGATTGGGATGGCATGCGATCTTTTTTCGCATGTTATCCTTGGCAGCCTACTTGCTTTTCTTCGGATGATCCATCGTCGTGCGCAGATGCTGTGGCAGATGTGCTGCGGCGGGGGATGGAGTACTACATTCCATTCTCCGACGTCACAATGTCTAGCCTGGCTCGCCCTTGGTTTGGTGCGGAGTGTGATCGCGCTAACGCGCTTAAACACGCGGCATACCAGGCTTGGGCCGACGCTCGTATGCACAAGGTGAGTGACGTGAGTCAGAAGAAGAGAGCCTTCAACAGGGCTGCCAAGTCTTGCAAGAAGGTGATGCGGAGGTCTCGGTTCGACCACATTAGCCGCATCGGGAACAAACTCGCTTCATACCCTGCTGGTAGTAAAGCGTTTTGGTCCCTGGCTAAGTCGGTTGAATCGAACTTCTGCCGTCCCTCACTACCACCGCTGCTGAAGCCCGACGGGTCGCTGGCCCACACTGCTGAGGAGAAAGCGAATTTGTTTGCCTCTCTCTTCGCGGAATCTTCGCGTCTAGATCCTGGTGACGCGCGGCCCCCTGCTTATCCTGATGGTTGCGAGACGAGTATGTCGGATATTCGCATCCATCAGAAGGAAGTCCGTAGGGTGCTACGTAATCTTGACGTGAACAAGGCTAGTGGTCCTGACGGGATACCGGCAGTTGTGTTGAAAACGTGTGCGCCTGAACTGTCTCCAATCCTGACACGCCTATTTAGGCTCTCATTTGAGACCGGAAAAGTGCCGACTGCATGGAAGCAAGCTAATGTACAGCCCGTGCCCAAAAAGGGTAGTCGTGCTGACCCAGCAAACTATAGGCCAATCTCAGTAACGTCCATTCTCTGCAAGACAATGGAACGTGTACTCAACAGTAAGCTCCTGGCATACCTAGAAGCCAATGATATCCTAAGTGACCGACAATACGGATTTCGCCGAAATCGGTCAACTGGTGATCTTCTAGCGTATGCCATCCACACCTGGAGTGAGGCCATCGAGAGGCACGGGGAAGCGCTTGCCGTCTCCCTCGACATCTCGAAGGCTTTCGGTAGGGTCTGGCACGAAAGCCTGATTAGTAAGCTTCCTTCTTTCGGTATACCTGCTGGATTGTGTGCTTGGATCGCAGACTTCCTGAGGGACCGGTCCATCCGAGTGGTCATCGATGGTTGCTCGTCTGGTCAAATGACCATTAATGCCGGGGTCCCTCAGGGGTCAGTGCTCTCGGCAACATTGTTCTTGCTGCATATAAACGATCTGCTTAAACCCGGTACCTTTGGGTATGCAGACGACAGCACTGTTGCTGAAAGTTACATATCTAGTGCACGAGCTAGTGGGTCCCAGATCCGGACTCTTCGAGAGGCTATGGTTGAGCGGTTGAGCTTGTCCTTGGAGGCTGTCTCGGAATGGGGCGATGCCAATTTGGTCAGGTTCAACGCTGCTAAAACCCAGGCGTGTCTATTTTCCGCTAAAAGGAGTCAATTCAGCCCTGCTCCAACTTTCCGGGGTGTAACCGTGCCGATATCCGACCATCTTGATCTTCTTGGTGTAACGTTAACATCTACTCTCAACTTTGGGCCATACATCGAAGCAAAGGCTCAACTGGCTGCAAAAAAGCTAGGAATCCTCGCAAAGGTCAGACGGTACTTCACGCCGGATCAGCTGCTCAAACTTTATCAAGCGCAAGTGCGATCGTGTATGGAGTACTGCTCTCATCTTTGGGACGGATCTGCCCGATACCAGCTTGATGCGCTTGAGACTATTGAGAGGCGAGCCAAGAGGATCATTGGCAATGATGCACTCGTCGAGTCGAGGCTTCAAAGTCTTGAGCATCGACGCCGAGTTGCTAGCCTGTCGGTTTTCTACCGGTTACATTTCGGGGAGTGTGCGTCGGAATTGCATAGCCTAATTCCGCCTAGCCCGTTCCATCATCGGACTACCAGACGTACGGCGTTGCGCCACCGGTACATGGTGGACATCCCACCTATACGCACAAAGCGTTTTGGGAACACTTTTATTATGCGTACAGCTAAGGAGTGGAATTCCCTGCCAGAGTCTGTGTTTCCTGATGGCTACAACCCGGGAATCTTTAAGTCAAGAGTGAATAGGTTTCTTCTAGGTAAGCGCGATCCATCGTCGACCGTATCGTCACTTTCCATCAGGTGAGATAGCGGTCAAGCGCGAACCTATCACTAATAAAAAAATAAAAAAAAAAAAAAATTTCCTGCGAATCACAAGAGGCAGCAAGTGGAAACGAGTGCATCTTTCATTGTAACTCATAAAAGAGAATTACACCAGTTGTCAGCACTGAAGCGACAGGTCCAGGCACCTGTCAAAACGTTTATGTTTCTGACATCAGTTAAATTGACGTCATCTATACTTATAATAAATCTGTAGAAGTAAAAATTCTGTACATTGAAAATATCAAAAAAATAAATGGCAGGGGGTGTTACTAGACCGACACCGAACCCAAAAATGTGATTAAAAAAATTTTTGTCTGTCTGTCTGTTTGTTCAGGCATCACGCAAAAACTACCGGTTCGATTACGATGAAATTTGGTATAATTATTCTTTAATATCCTGGGCACCACACTGGGTACTTTTTAACCGACTTCGAAAAGGAGGAGGTTCTATGTTCAGCTGTATGTGTTTCTTTTTTTTTATGTATGTACTGATATATCTCGGTCAATTGTGAATCGATTTCGAAAATTTTTGTTTTGATTGAAAGATTGTGCTCCCGAATTGGTCCCATAAAAATATCTTTTTGATCTGATGATGAACTTCTAAGATATACAACGAAACTTTTCGAAAAATCATAGCGGAACTGTTGTTTTAATACGTTTGTTCACCGATGTCTCGGTCAATTATGGACCGATTTTGAAATATTTTTTTTTATTTGAAAGATTATACTCCCGAGTTAGTCCCATAGAAATATTGATTTGATCTGATGATGAACTACGAAGATATAGAACGGGATTCTTCAAAAAACCATAGCAGAATTGTTGTAACAAGTAAAATTGCTTTGTTTATACATGTAATCGGTGGCTGACTAAAGGAAGAAGGGGAAGGGATACATAGAACTGATCTGATGATGAAGATAGAAGGTAGGTAAGAGCCGGAACTTTGTAATAAATCAGTGTATCCTAGCCATCGATATATATGTACTACGAGGTCGATGATCCTAGCCGTGTTTAGTATTATTAGAAGCGTCATGATGATTTGATGACGGAACCGAATGGCGGAAGGTACCTGTCTATTTAAGTTTCGCTGAGAGGTACTACAACTAAAAAGTGTGAAATAAAAAACTTTTTACAAAAAAAAAAAATACAACCGACTTCAAAAAAACACCAAAATGTGCAAATTATCTTTAATTTCGGAAGTCGGTGTTAAATAACGAAGAAACCAAACTATTATAGAAACAACGGGGTAGATTTTTAGTCAGTAAGAGTCTGACACTATCAGACTCTTACTGACTAAAAACCTACCCCGTTCCATCGTTGCCTATCGTGCCGGGGCTGAGCCTTCCTCTCAGAAAACGGCCCTTAACCCCAGCAGGCTTCGGCCCTGCCTGCCTGCAGGTAGCAGGCTGGGCCTCTACGGTTTGCTGACAGCTCCTTGAGGCGCGCGGGAACAGAACGCGCCGTCGACGACTTGGGCTCGGTCCGGTATGTTACCGGACGATCGGACAGCGTGCTACCCACTGCATGCCGTCCGCAAGCCCACGCCTACGGTGGCCGGAAATCGGGATCGGAATCCCGGCGGCGGCTGGGGCGAGCGCCTCGTTGCCTCTGCCTGATGCGGTCGGAATCCTCCTTTGCTAGCATTACTGCTTCGCAGAAGGAGGCCACCGCCTGCCATCCCTCCTCACTCCGGACCATGGCCTGAACCAAGGCCCGGCGAGAGAGATCGCTGCCGCCGATTGCCCCCACGAGGACACGGCGATGCTCCGCCCAGGCGGGGCACACCTCTACAGTATGCTCCACCGTGTCCTCCGGGTGTTCCGCACAGTGGCGACACCCGGGCGAATCCTCCGCACGAATCCGGAACAGGAACTTGGCAAACTTTCCATGTTCCGTTAGGACCTGCGTCGTGCGGAAGTTAAGAGTGCCGTGAGGTCTCTCCAGCCACGCCTCAAAGATGGGCCTTATCGCCTCGATTGTGGCGCGCCCCGAACGAGGTTGCGATAGTCGCTGACGCCATTTCGCCATGAGATCCCGCCGGAGCTCTGTCCGCCATGCCTCGACTTGTCGTGGTAGCGGAATTTCGCCCCGGCGTTGCATCTCCATGCGCTTGTCGTGCATGTGTGCAAGGACTGTTGCCTCCAGATCCCATGGCGGTTGGCCAGCAAGGAGGGTAGCCGCCTCGCGGGAAATCGTTCGGTACCCTCGCACCATGCGTATTGCCATGACTCTCTGGCACGCATTCAGCTGGGCCCTCGGCTGCTGTTGCAGCGACGGTGCCCATACTGGAGCCCCGTAGAGGGCCATGGACCGAACGATTCCCGCTTAGAGCTTCCGGCAGGAGGCGTCTGGTCCCCTGAGGTTGGGCAGGAGCCGCCCGAGAGCAGCCCCCGTCCGGTTCAGTGTGGGAGCCAGACGTCGGAAGTGCTCCTTGAAGTTCCACCAGCTGTCGAGGACGAGCCCCAGGTACTTCATCGTCGACGCTGGGCCCCTACCGTTTGCTAACATCTCCTTGAGGCGCGCTTGGAACTAAACAAGCCGTCGTCAGCTTGGGCCCGGTCCGGACGGTTACCGGACGGTCGGACGGCGAGCTACAGTTCTATCCCTTTAACAGTTCAAGTTAGGTCGTCAAATAGATCGCGATAAGAGCTCGTGGTGTTTTGATACCATATCGATAAATTACATCACAACAGCATAAAATCAACAAGAAATCGAGCAATCGTGAAAAATCATTTTTGTATCACAAAAATATATTTTCCGAGTGTCAATCATATTTTCTCCCTCTGCGAGAGTTGAGATGTCATTAGGAGGAAACTGTCCCCTAATATGACTGGGAATCGATTTCCGGATGTAACGATATCATTTGTGTCGTTTTCCGTGCAGTCTTGTCAACCGTAGACATATGCGCATTCGTAAAGTTACCGGCAGAACAGAACAGATGGCTGATGAGAACGAAAGGTTTTGGAGTAGTAACCACGTACCGAAAGACGCAGCGCTGGAAAGCCGACCACAAGGTAGACCGGTGATATGGTGAGGGTCACGGGACTCCGGTGGATGCACAGGCACAGGACCTGTAGTTCTGGCGACAATTGGGGGAGGCCTATGTCCAATGATGGTGATGAAAGTTATAGGCATTTTAGAGAAAGAAAGAAAGATAAGGCTTGTAATTTCTTTTAACACTCACACTACAAGTTTTAAGATGGCTCTAACGCTAGTTTTCAACTGTATCTGAAATTACGAAGTGGCTTAATTTAGTTTCTATTGTAACGTAAATTAATCGTGCTGCGTATTTACATAAAATAAATGTAAAGATTAAATGAGAGCAGTGGTGGCCGTGGTGGCCGAGTGGTAATGGCCCCGACTTACGAATTGTAAGGTCACGGGTTCAAAACCCAGCCAGATGCATTACTTTGTGAAATTTATTTCATTACCACTGTTCTCAAAAATGTGAAAGAAAACATCGTGAGGAAACCGGCATGTCCTAGAATCAAGAAATCGGAAGTCATGTGACTTTCACCAATATGCACTCGGTCCGCGCTGCGTGGTTGATTACGGCCCATCCCCTATCCTAGAGAAGAGGCCTGCGTCCCAGTAGTGGGAACATTATAAGGATAATTATGATTTATGATAAAGGATTCTTAATTTTAATTGCCTACAGTCGGTTTTAGAAATTAATTACACAAATTAAACACAAGTCAAGTAATCATTGGCTATTAATAATTTAATTAAACGAATTATTGTAACTAAAGCTTGTTTGATAGTATTTCAGTAATTTATTAATGTTCATTCTGTATACGGAGGCAAAATTTTATTAAGTCACAAATATGTTACAATATTCATTATTCCCCGAGAGGACGCCGGCGTCCGCACAACTATTGTCTTTCTATTGTGTCTCTAATTACGGTAAGGAAACCCTTAAAATTTTGAAAACACATCTTTCTGTTTAATCATTGTTAAATTAAAGACAAATTAATTTAAAAGGAAATTCAGACTAATCTATTTCAATAAATAAACGATCCTTTACGCTTAACAAGGTTAATTGAAAACAATATTTACAATACTCAAATTCCCTTGTCTGAAAATAATTAGCTATTTCGATGCTCCACACAAAGTGCCATCATTAATCAGAACGTTGGAACACCTGGTAATGGATGATCAGATACGAAATGGAATTTTCGACAGACAATATCCGTGTAACAATTGAAATTCAGGATATTTACAATGTCTACGTGCTCATTGCTGAACCGAATTATTTAATGTTTAGAATTTGATGGGGAATGTTTGTTGCGAGAGGCTGAAATTCTTTAAATATGCGTTGCTAGCTTTTCGATGATATGATAGCTTTGTAATTTTGCCTTACAAAGTGTGTTTGTTACTGCTATTAATACGGAATAAAGTACGGAACACTGATTTTTTATTGCAGACTTCTCGTGGCCCCATAAACTCTAATATCGAAGTAGCCGAAGAGTTTGTGAATTTTTTCACCGATATACCCCTTAAGACAACGGAAGCTTTAAATTCCTCACCCGAGGTCTCAATTGCTTTATTGAAAGAAAACTTGCCACGCTGTCCAGCTGAATTTCAATTCAATCATATAAACCCTATGACAGTTATAAAGGTTTTCAGGCAAATCAAAATTAAATTAACAGAAGACCTTTGGGGAATGTCTATTAAAGTATGTACATCTATTATCGAAACCGTAGCACCATACTTAGCCTTAATTTTTAATTTGTGTGTGGACCAAGGAGTTTTTCCAGATGTAATGAAATTTAGTAAAGTTATACCTCTTTTTAAATCTGGTGAGCACAATGACACCAATAATTATAGACCTGTATCCGTGTTGCCGGTTTTCAGTAAGGTATTTGAAAAAGTTATGCTCGATCAAATGCTTATTCATTTTAATACTAATAAAATCTTACACGATCAGCAGTATGGTTTCACCAAAGGGCGTTGTACGACTGACGCTGGTGTCACCTTATTAAAACACATATTTGCAGCGTGGGAAGAGGCCCAAGATGCGATAGGAATTTTCTGTGACCTCTCAAAGGCATTTGATTGTGTTAATCACGAAACCTTGCTTTTGAAGCTAGAACATTACGGGTTAGGTAAACTTGCACTAAGCTTGTTGAAATCTTATTTAAATGACAGGCAGCAGCAGGTTCAAATAAATGGTGTCAATTCACGGGGTTTAAAGGTCAAAATGGGTGTACCACAAGGCTCAATATTGGGTCCTTTCCTTTTTTTGGTATATATTAATGATTTACCACATTTATTTAATAAAAAACCACATATAGTATTGTTTGCTGACAATACGTCCTTAATTTTTAAGATCAATAGACGTTCCACTAATATTGATGACATAAACAACGCTCTACAGCAAGTCCAAAACTGGTTCACTGTTAATAATTTAGTATTAAATGAGAAAAAAACCAAGTGCATAAGATTTGCGTTACCGAATGTTAGAAGTAATGACTTGGAAATAGTATTGAACAAAGAGAAACTTGAATTTGTCGAAAACACAGTTTTCTTGGGAATCACGCTCGACTCGAGGCTACAATGGGGTCCTCATTTAGCATCACTAGCTGGACGGCTTAGTTCAGCAGCATATGCTGTCAGAAAAATCCGTCAATTTACTGATGTACATACCGCGAGGCTGGTCTATTTTAGCTACTTTCATAGTATCATGTCTTACGGTATTTTGCTATGGGGACGGGCTGCAGACATAGAGTCTATTTTTATTCTGCAGAAAAGAGCTATCAGAGCCATATACAATCTTCGCAGGTGCGATTCTCTAAGGGAACTGTTTAAGGATATAAACATCATGACGGTACCTTGTCAATACATTTATGAAAATATTATGTACGTTCGGAAAAATATTCATCTTTTTACTAAGATAAGTGACAGGCACAATGTTAATACTAGGAATAGGCACAAACTAGATCAACCTCGATTCAGATTGGCTAAAGTATATAATTCTTTTATGGGGTGCTGTGTAAAATTTTATAATAAGATACCACTTGAGATTATTCAATTGAATGAATCCAAATTTAAAACATGCATTAAACGCACACTATGTAGACAAGCATATTATAAAGTGGAAGATTATATCCTCGATAAAAATGCTTGGCTAAATGCTGGTCCTGCTCCACTAACACTTTTGCCTATTAATTAGTTTTTTGTTTTTTTATAGTTTTATAAATATTGGAAGAGATGCTATTACCCTTTCCGTATGTTGTTTTTTTCGAAATGGTATGATATTGCTTTAATGAAGCTTATGACCTTTTAATGCTCTTATTTTGTTTATTTTTCTTATTTGGAACCATTGGCATTGTATAATGTAGAAGCACTTTTATCAAATTTTTGTGAATGTGAAGTCCCGTGGAGCATTTTTACTAGGTTACAATTTGTTTGACTTAAATGAGCATGGCAGTTGAGAGTTTGTCATTCTCACTCAAATGTCTTGCTGATGGTGGCGCGTGTTATTGAGTAATTCTGTTCCCTTCATAATGGTTGAGCAGAGTGGGGTTGAGGCACGCGTCATGCTCGTGAACGGGCGCCGTCAGTTGAGACTGGTCATCTCTTTGCTGCCAGTGGCTTAATTCAATTTCTATTTTTAGTTAGTTTTTTTTTTTCTCACTACTTTTCTACATGGTGCTCACATAATTGTAGCGACAAGAAATATGTAACCAAGATTATTGTAACACTTAAAATGATTTTAAAAGAGTGTCCATGGAGTTTCTTGCACGTTCTTCTCCATAGAGATCTACGCTTTGGAACGTGCAATTTAGCTTCACTTTTTTTTGACTGACCGACATTTTGACTATTCAAAAGTGCCTGTAAATGGTCTATTTGAAATAAAAGAGTTGATTTTGATTTTGATTTTGATTTTGATTTTGATTTTGCTAAAGCCTAAACTACGATAAATCCTAATATTTGCTAGGAAAACTGAAGCAGCAAAACTCTACACTGGTGTGTAGGAATCGCTAATTTCGGATTTATATTAGTACTTAAAGGTTCAATCTTAGTTTTTATCTGAGAGACGTATAAATGTTGAAAATAAAATGCTTTTATCGCCTTCGAAAAATTTTCCGAAAATAGAACATCATTTTTTTCTTTTTCACCACGTAACCTTTCAGCCTCTTTGTGGTTCAGTTTTTTTTTCTGATTTGAAGCCTATAAAAATAGCGTCATACGCCTTATAGAAGTAATATTTTTAGCAGACTTATTTATACAGATATTTTTTGCATGGCCTTTCTAGGCTCGGGAGTTTTACAGCTCTTGCACCCCCGGACGCAAAAGTCCCTGATAAAAATATATACACCCTAACAAAATCAAGCATATCTTAGGGTAGGTAACATAGGTATCAAATTTAAAATATATATATGTATACTATCTTTTACCCGCGGCTTTGCTCCCACTCTACCCTACTCTACACTACTCTACCTTATACCAATAAATGAGCAGGTTTTGGATTTTTTTATTTTTTTTATTTAACGGTATAAAAATCTATCTTATCCTATATCCTTCTCCTGATTCTAAGCTACCTTCCCACCAATTTTCAGCCAAATCGGTCCAGTCGTTCTTGAGTTATAAATAGTGTAACTCACACGACTTTCTTTTACATATATAAATATATATATATATATATATATTAATTAAAAACAGCTAACTATGGCAGCTAGTGGCAATTTGAACTTGTAATTAATATATTTTTATTAAATAAGGAGAATTTATGCACAAAATACAGTTCATCCTGTAAATGACTCGAATTTTCCACTACAATGTTCGATAGATACACTCGTAAAAACCTTTGAGCAATCAAGGTTTACAGAAAAGTGTAAATAAAAAAAAACAACATTTTATATTTTATTCCGTGCTTGTATAAATTGACAAAGCGAGGATGTGAGCGTTGCAAATTTACATTTAAATTAACCCTTTAAAAAGGCAGCATTCAACAATCAACTTAGCAGCTAAACTCAGTCATAACCTCATGCGAATTTCATGAAACTTTCAATGTTAATTGTTAAGCGAACAAGAACTAACTTTGTAAACATTGATCGACCCTTGTATCCTAAGCTAACAGTTTGACCGTCAAACTGGCGTGCATTTTCATGATTAGAGATAGGATTGACACTCATCAATCATTGCTTGTTAAATTTATTGATCAACCTCTTTTAAGGGTTAACGATTTTCGAGGGTAGGAGCGAGCAATGGGATGAGGAGAGGGGGTAATTAGATGTCATTTCTATCGGTGAAGCGATAAAGATCAGACGTGCCCGATTGGTGCGGTATAATAAATCAATTAGAACTTTTTAAATGTTATCGCTGTACGTTATCAAAATAATGGAAATTCAAGCTACGTTAGTCAGAAATGAGAAATGAAAATAAATATTTTAACTATTTGCGTTGCCAAATTTTAACTGTTTAATTTATTCGTATACATAATGTTGTGTGTTGTGTTTTAATTGATGTTTATTTGTATTTATTTATACTAATTTTGTGTAAGCGTAATTAATAATATGGGCATGTGTGTACGTAATAGCATCGCATTGGCGTTAGCTGTTAAGGTGTTGTTACTGAAATTTTAAATAAATAAATAAATAATAATAAATAATATTAAACTCTCACATACCGACATGTAAATTACATGTAGACTATTTTAATTAAACGAGGCGATTTGTAAAATCATAATTTCACATTAAAATTAAACGTCATACAGTAGAACCCTACTCATAAAACAGTTGATACTGGGGAATTAAAAAGCAATTATATTTTGATTGCGAAAGGAAAATTTAAATTTATTCTGTTATTACTCCAGCGACACAATGAGATGAAAATTGAAGAAATTCTAGCAAAGTGAGATAAAATATTAATGGATTTGCTAACGGAGGACGGTGGGACGCGCCTATTAGTTATACGAACTAGGTTTTATAGTTATTATATTTATAACAATAAATTGTTATATTACAATTTACAATAAATTGTTATATTTGTATGCCGTGATAGGTAAGTCAATGAAGTGTGTTTAGTTTTATAACTTTTTCTCAACGTGACACCAAACAAGGGCCTTACCCTGATGTGTTAAAATAATAATAATAATAATTTATTAAAAAAAAATACAACACAGGCACAATCGTTAGTATAAACTCAATCTACGTAATAGTAACTTAACCTAAACAGCATACAAAGGAAGGACACACTATGATCGACAATGTTGCATATGCCGTACCAAAACACAAAATATCTCAGCTATGAGGCGTCTTGTTACTTAGATAATGCCTTCAGAATACTGTGTGCAATTGACTAGCCTAGGTCTAGTGGTTAGTGGCCCTGACTGCTATGCCGGAGGTCGTGGGTTCCATTTCCACTCAGGACAAATGTTTGTGTAGGACATTTGTTCTGTGTCTGGGTGCTTTTATCTATAATATGTATGTATTTAGAAATCTATAAGTGTGTTTATCAGCTGTCTGCTACCCATAACACAAGCTCTGCTAAGCTTGGGACTAGACGGTGTTGTGTGATAGTTGTGGAAATATTAATACTGTTGGAACTGCCGGGAACTAGTGCTAGAAGAGATGCGATTTTTCCTTTTAATCGGGTAAAAGTAGTCTATTCTCGCTTCTGCAAACAAAGTGGACATATTACAGTAACGCAGCCCCAGCAGCCCCCCGTAAATGTAATGCGTGCGAGAAAAAAAAAAGAGGAATCAACCACTTCAAATCGTTCGTGGTACGAGTCCCAAACCAACAGCTACAGACCTTCTTAAAAGAGGACATCTGGCCGAAAAGTGTCGTATATCGACTTTTCCGAGGACGGTTATAAGACACCACGCAGCGCAACACATTACGTGTATAGTTAAATAAGTTTTGTTTTTATAATAATATATGTATATTTTTTTTATGATTATTGTTATTTTTTCTATGGGCCTCCTATGCCTGGAAATAATAATTATTATTATACACCCTATATAGCTCCATTCATTTAACAGTTCAGCTGAAGTCGACAAATGGATCGCACGCTTAGAGTTCATGATAGGCCCTCAAGTTAATTTTTTTTTCTTTAAAAAATGTTGCCCCACACTAGGAATTACTCCTGTATCGTGGGTGCGTTCACAAACATGTAAACTCACAATTCAAAATTCAATTCAAAATATTTTATTTCATATAGGCCTACATGGGCACTTATAAAACGTCAGAAGCTATGGAGAAGAACCGGCAAGAAACTCCATGGTTACTCTTTTAAAAAAATGGTTTGTCTTACAATATTTCCACACACATACACAAGATACCCAGACCCGGAACACCTATTTGTAGGACATACAAATATTTATTCCGTGCGGGAATCGAACCCGCGATTTCAAAATAACTTTTGCCAGCGACTGCGATCGTGTGACAGCAGAAAATAACCCCAAGTTAACACAGATTCCAAAATGAAAAGTATTCCAGGACATGGTTTTTTTTTTAGTGGGAAAATCATCCTATGGTGTCTCGCGCCCTTGGGCAGAGCGGGAGTCAGACTTTTACTAACTGAAAACCCACTCCTATTCCTTCTTGACCTTCGTTCCAGGACCCCTGGGTACCCTTTCGCACAACCTGCGGATTCCAGGACATGGTGACACCCGTGAGCCTTTTTGAAATCCGTTTAAATAACTGTTTGAGGGAACGAACATACACATACATGTCTCCCTCAAACAGTTATTTACTAACGAATTAATTATATTTATTTGATCTTCCTCAAACAGTTATTTACTAACGAATTAACTATATTTATTTATTAACGAACATACACTTATATACTGTAACATTAATATCATCATTTTTTCAGCCGAAAGACGTCCACTGTTGGACACAGGCCTCGCCCAAGTGTCGCCATTACGACGAGGCCTGTGCGTTTCTCATCCATCGGACTTCCACCACCCTCACTAAGTAATGCGCGTCACGAGGGGCCGGGGCTGCGTGGCGGCACGGTTCGGGGACATTGCAGTGGTAGGCGTCTACCTGTCCCCGAACAGATCTCTCGGCGATCTCCACATCTCCCTGATGGAGCTGAAAAACGTCGTCGTTGGGTTTAGGGACCTCCCCGTGGTCGTTTGCGGGGACTTCAATGCCTGGAACGAGGCTTGGGGTTCCCGGTACACGAACGGGCGGGGTCGGTCGGTAGAGGCCTGGGCTGAGGAGTCCGGCCTGGTCATCCTGAACCAGGGCTCTGTCTCCACGTGTGTGCGGATGCGGGGCGAATCAGTCGTGGACCTATCGTTCGCCAGCCCCGATCTGGCGCCACGTGTCTTTGACTGGCGCGTTATGGAGGGGGTGGAGACGTTCTCAGACCACCGGTACATCCGGTTTGACGTCTCCGCCCAAACCTCGACCGCGCCGGTCCAGCAGAGCCCTTGTGGTCCGCGGTGGGCGCTGAGGCAGATGGACCGGGAGTTCCTCCTGGAAGCCGCGACGGTACAGGCCTGGGTGCAAGCACCGGACAGGCCTGTCGACATAGACGTCGAGGCAGAGTGGTTCCGGGAGGGCATGTCGCAAATTTGCGACGCGGCAATGCCCCGAGTCCGTCCAGGACGTGCCAAGCGCCAGGTGTACTGGTGGTCGCCGGAGATTGCGGCATTACGCAATGCATGCAATCATGCGCGGCGCCGGTACGCCAGGTACTGCAAGCGCCGCAACCGCCCGTCGGATGCGGAGGCTGTAGAGGCGGAGCTATACGAGGGTTACAGGGTGGCGAAGCGCACCCTCCGAGCGGAGATTAAGCGGGCCAAACTGGAGGCCCGCAACGTCTGGCTGGGGTCTCTGAATGCAGACCCGTGGGGACGCCCATACAAGATGGTGCGGGAGAAACTCCGCCCCTGGGCCCCCCCGCTGACTCAGAGTCTCCGGCCCGAGCTCGTGGAGGGTGTGGTCGGCACTCTGTTCCCTACGCGGGGGGTACACTCCCCCCCGTCTATGACTCCGCCAACACCGGCAGTACCTGACGTGGACCACGACGACGACGACGATGTTCCAGAGGTGACCGAGGTAGAGATGAGAGTGGCGGTACAAAGGCTGAGTGCCAAAAATACCGCCCCAGGACCCGACGGCTTGCCTGGAAAAGCCTGGGTCCTGGCTATGGAGGCTCTCGGGCCTTGATTGAGGGGGCTCTTTAGCGCATGCTTGGAGAGGGGCCAGTTCCCGCTTCGCTGGAAGACGGGAAAACTGGTCCTCATAGCGAAGCCGGGGCGCCCTGCGGACTCTCCGTCCGCGTACCGGCCCATTGTGCTGCTCGACGAGGTGGGCAAGCTCTTTGAAAGAGTCATTGCAAACCGCCTCGTCGCGCGCCTAGCACGGGTAGGGCCGGACCTTTCGGACGGCCAGTTCGGCTTTCGCAGGATGCGCTCCACGGTGGACGCCATCATGCGCGTGCGAGCCCTCACGACGGGGGATGCGGTGTCCCAGGGCAGGTGTGTCGTGGCAGTGTCCTTGGACATTGCCAACGCCTTCAACTCTCTGCCCTGGAGTAGCATTGGAGTGGCACTCCGGTACCACCGGGTGCCCGACTACCTCTGTCGTGTGATCGAGGCCTATCTTTCAGAGAGGTATATTATCTACCCCGGTCACCAGGGAGAGTGGAAACGTCGAGAGATGTCGTGCGGTGTTCCGCAGGGATCGGTACTAGGACCACCCTTGTGGAACATCGGGTACGACTACGTGCTGCGCGGCGACTTCCCCGACGGGGTCAGCGTGGTCTGCTACTCGGACGACACGTTGGTCCTAGCGCGGGGAGAGTCGTACCGGACGGCGGTCGAACTAGCGACACGCGGGGTTGCGATAGTCGTTGAAAGGATCCAGCAGTTGGGACTCGAGGTGGCACTGCACAAGTCCGAGGCCATGTGCTTTCACGGCCCTCGGGGTGCGCCACCACCGGGATCCCAGCTAACGGTAGGAGGGGTTCACATCAGCGTCGGGTCGACGATGAAGTACCTGGGACTCGTCCTCGACAGCTGGTGGAACTTCAAGGAGCACTTCCGACGTCTGGCTCCCAAACTGAATCGGACTGGGGCTGCTCTCGGGCGGCTCCTGCCCAACCTCAGGGGACCAGACGCCTCCTGCCGGAAGCTCTACGCGGGAATCGTTCGGTCCATGGCCCTCTACGGGGCTCCGGTGTGGGCACCGACGTTGCAACAGCAACCGAGGGCCCAGCTGAATGCGTGCCAGAGGGTCATGGCAATACGCATGGTGCGAGGGTACCGAACGATTTCCCGCGAGGCGGCGACCCTCCTTGCTGGCCAACCGCCATGGGATCTGGAGGCAACAGTCCTTGCACACATGCACGATAAGCGCATGGAGATGCAACGCCGGGGCGAAATTCCGCTGCCGCGACAAGTCGAGGCATGGCGGACAGAGCTCCGGCGGGATCTCATGGCGAAATGGCGTCAACGACTATCGCAACCTCGTTCGGGGCGCGCCACAATAGGGGCGATAAGGCCCATCCTTGAGGCGTGGCTGGAAAGACCTCACGGTGCTCTCAACTTCCGCACGACGCAGGTGCTTACCGAACACGGAAAGTTCGCTAAGTACCTGTTCCGGATTCGTGCGGAGGATTCGCCCGGGTGTCGCCACTGTGCGGAACACCCGGAGGACACGGTGGAGCACACTGTAGAGGTGTGCCCCGCCTGGGCGGAGCATCGCCGTGTCCTCGTGGGGGCGATCGGCGGCAGCGATCTCTCTCGCCGGGCCTTGGTTCAGGCCATGGTCCGTAGTGAGGAGGGATGGCAGGCGGTCGCCTCCTTCTGCGAAGCAGTAATGCTAGCAAAGGAGGAGGCCGACCGCATCAGGCAGAGGCAACGGGGCGCTCGCCCCAGCCGCCGCCGGGATTCCGATCCCGATTTCCGGCCACCGTAGGCGCGGGCTTGCGAACGGCGTGCAATGGGTAGCACGCTGTCCGATCGTCCGGTAACAGACCGGACCGAGCCCAAGTCGTCGACGGCGCGTTCTGTTCCCGCGCGCCTCAAGGAGTTGTCAGCAAACCGTAGAGGCCCAGCCTGCTAACTGCAGGCAGGCAGGGTCGAAGCCTGCTGGGGTCAAGGGCCGTTTTCTGAGAGGAAGGCTCAGCCCCGGCACTATAGGCAACGAAGGAACGGGGTAGGTTTTTAGTCAGTAAGAGTCTGACACTACTTCCCGCTCCGCCCAAGGGCGGGATTTGTCATTGGATGATTTTACCTACCATAAAAAAAAAAAAAAAAAAAAAAAACCCTCACTAAGTAATCGGTTCACCTTAGGGATGCCTTCCAACGCTGCATCTTTCAATACACTAATATCAGCCCCCTAGCCAAGTTACAATCGTTTCGTTTTGCGTCCACGCTTGGAGTAGGCCATGCCCCCAACTCCTTTGTTCGAACAAACGAATTGGAAGCGTGGCCAACTTCAAGCGTTAACACAAAACGAAACGATTGCAACTTGGCTAGTGTGGCTGGTATAAAGGCGAAAATGTATATATTGGAATGTAACAAAATGTCCTAGACTTTTTTTGCAATATTTTATATGGAATTCAAACCAGATCAAAAACAGTGAAAAATACAGGATTATGTAGATATCAAATCACTAATTAATTTATAATGAACATGTCTTTTATAAAAACAACCACGCTTAGAGCTGAACTAACAAAATCTTAGAACCTTTATTAAAATTAATCCGAAAGCATTACCAGCAGAAGATGGTTTCCCCATAATTAAAATGGTTATGAACATAAATTGAACGAAATACTTCAGGGTCCCGGCAATATTAATAAAAATGCTAGAGAAATTATGCAAATGGCCGCTACCTCTCGGCATCCCGTCATAAAAATAAGTGCTAATAAAAATATATATTGCCTATATTCACACATCGTATGAAATTTTTCGTAGATTCCTTTTCTTATTAAATCGTCAAGAAAAAGAAAAGAAATTTCAAAAATGTAAAAGAAAATTAGACAGTTTTTTTTTTTTTGGATGGTCCTGCTAAGTTTGGCGTAACCTTCTACGCTTTGTTATGGTCATCTCTATCAGCTTCAACTTCAACCAATTCCTTGACAATATTCAATAGCATCTATAAATGATCACGACCGAGCACGAGTCGTCCACGGCGCCTAGTGTTTTATGGAAAACTAGCCGCCGTGGACGACTCAAACGCGCCTCAAATACATGTCAGGAAAACGGTAAGGATACCGCAGGGCTAAAGCCTATTGGAGCTATGGATAGTCCTAAAACGCACGGCAAAGAAAGAAGTGGGTTTTATTCAGTAAAAGTCTAACACACGCCTTTCCACTCCGACTTAGAGCGGGAGAAATCTCCAAAAGAAAGCTCCAGCTTTTTGCTGAGCGCTGGCCGTTTTGTGCGGATGTGACGCATATCTTTTTATGTACTTTTTTATTTTATTATATAGAGTCAGTGTGTGTAGCTGTTATTTTAAGATATGCGCCATGTTTTGGCACAAATAAACTCTTTTCTTTCTTTCTTTTCTTTCGATAATTTATCACAGAAAAAAAAACTTTTCAATGATTTGTTTGAGCTACATGATTTTTGATATTGAAAGCTAGAATATTGCTTGTGATATTTTCGTCCGAAGAATTCTTAAAATTTTGAGTAGGCACCTACCTATTTTTTTGAACCAAAATGAACGTCAGTAAGCGATACTGATGCACTTATCTGGTAGGTGTCATTAAGTGGCACAGACTCATTCATCAAACTCCCTCTAGAAATATCTCCGGTCCACTTTTTTGCAGTAACTCAATATCCACCTCCATAATTCTAGCAAACATTGTCATGTACATAGTATAGAATGTCATCGGGTAAATTAACAGTGTTATCAGCGGTACGATCGCTTGGAAGTTGGATTGTTTGTGCAGCTGTACTCCTGGGGTTCGCGATAAGGGTGATATCGTGTTAAGTTCTGACGGTTAGACGTCGCCGTAATGTTTCATCTTAGAGATTTTCGCTGCATTTATCTTGGCTGCTCTCATATTTTCTTTGTTTAATATTTTTGCTAGCACGAAAGGTTTAAGAGCGGCCAACCCGAGGTACATTTTCATTATGTCGAAGATACGCTTGTTTGGCGATGACTGCTTCTGCACATGTGGCCCCCTGGTAACTCATTCATATTGTGTCTATTAACTGCTCCATCTTTGTTTCAATACATACATTGTTTTTTTTTTTTTTTGACACATTGCTTTTGCAATATTATTTAGACCTCAACTATCACAAATCCATTAGTAATTTATTTTATTAGCATCTCATAGTGTAATTGGTGATAGTTGTAATTTTTTTTTTCCTGTTTTGTTTTGGTTTCTTTATATAGCTTTTCTTTACAATGTGAATATGAGAACACTGTAGACTTCGAATTCCTATTACGAGTCACTTTATCTTTATTATTATGATTATTTTTACTGTGCTCTTGGGCACAATATTGACTGTTCTACACTGTCCTTACATAATAATTAATACTGTACTTTGGAAATATTGTACAACAAACCATTTTTTTAAAAGAGTAACTATGGAGTTTCTTGCCGGTTCTTCTCCATTGGAAACGACCAATTTGGAACCGTGCACTAGGTTCTGACGTTTTATAAGTGCCCATGTAGGCCTATATGAAATAAAAACATTTTGACTTTGACTTTGATACAACCGCTTCTTACGTGATTATGATGTTGTTACACATCTTTCTTCAGATAGTTTGGATACACAGATATCTTGTGGATATTATCAAAATATAAATTTGTGTAATACTAATCCAGCAAAGGCCTCTGAAAATCTGCTAGTTTACGAGAACTTTGGCCCTCCATAATGTACTCATATATTAAAAATATAAAAAAGTACTTATATAGAAGCCTTGCACATTTAATTGAGATTAATTGCTACTGTAATGTCGGAGTAATGAGTTTGCATGACTTTATATGTGAACTCATGCGTATGCGCTATCATACTGGTTCGTTAGTTTATCGAAGAATGTTAGTATTTTAGAAAGATTTGAATATTTATAAGAAAAGAATATTTCATTGTTTTAGAGTCAGTGCTGCGCAATTATTTGAAGTGTAAGGAACTAATTTGTAATATATCGTTGAGTAAAAGTCTAAAGTCGTTTATTTATAATTTTATCGATCCCAGCAAGCCAGCAGCAAGGGTTCGACACTACCATGGTTCATGAGATTTGGCCTAGTAACAGACGGACAGATGGACAGTGGAGCTTAAGTAATAGGATTTCGTTTGTACCATTTGGGTACAGAACCTTAAAAATTATATTTTCAAAGATTCACCAGGCATGAAATCCTCAGAAATATTTCTGAATAAAAAGCTTTGTCGCAACGAATACAACACGTATTATTTATTTCGCATTCTGCAAGCAAGTCGCACACTCGTCAAGAAAAGTGGAATAGCAATGCAAAATTCAAGAAAACGTCGACGATGCAGGCGTATCGTAGTCTAGTTAATAATACATCTTTCACTTCACATGACGCTTTTACCTCCTAGACGTTTCTGTGCACCTGGTACATGCAATTTGTTTTGCTCAGCTCTTAAAGTTTTCATGTTAACGTTTTAGCAGTACTGCTACGCTTATTACCGAATTGCAAAAGTTATAAAGCAACTTACGAAAAACAAATAAGGAACAAAATTAATAAGAAACCGTAATAAGGTTTGTGTATAAGAAGGATTGAACATAGTGAAATTCTACAAGTCAAAGCGATTGTGTAAATATTTGGGATTGAACGCGTGTTATTGCGACATAGCTTGTAAATCCCATAAATTTTTGATTTCTTCATAAATTTTATCTTTCATAGACTGACACTTATCTAGATCTAAGGGTAAACATGGCTCTGGTCTAGAAGAACTGAAGGAATCTGGCACTCTATTCAGAGCGGGAAAAATTATCTGATAATTTCTTAGCCTCAAAAGGTATTCGTACATACAAAACTCACTCACAGGGACACAAAAAATAGATTAAAGGTAACTAGGAAGGTTCTGAAAAATATAACACACATTTTTTGGTCAAAACTCCATATACTTTTTATTTACAAACGGTGCAATTTCCAGATATTTAGTAGTATCGGCCGTAAGGGAAGGCTCCGTATCCGACGGCTCCGAACCTAGCCAAACCGTAAGGAGAGGCGTAAGAGATAGCAGGAGCAGCGAGAGGAGCGGCATAGGAGATGGCGGGAGCGGCGTAGGAGATGGCGGGAGCGGCGTAGGAGATGGCGGGAGCCGCAGCGATGAGGGCAGGGTCCTTGCGCACGACTGCGTTGAATCCTTCGGCGCCAGCGGCGTAGTCGACAGTGCGGCGGGTGCCGTCAGACTCCAGCAGAGAGTACTGGCCCTGCACGTTGTCACCCACGCGGTTCTCAATCTGGTGCTTGAAGTCTCCGGTAAAGGGATCAGCCACGCCGTATGAAAAGCTGGAGAGATCGCTGGCGTTAGCGATGGCCATCAAGGCGAAGAGTGCGACGAACTGAAAAAAGATCATTACTGTTACTAATTGATATTAAACACAATTTTCAATTATATTCCCCTTTTTGAACTCCTTACTTTTAATACTATACATCACGTACAATGGTCCGTAGAGGACTGAGTGCGGAAACCATACTCAGAAGATAGAAGATAGAAGAATACTATACATTCTCGTAGATTTACGTAGATTTTTTGTAAATATTTTAACAAATCTTCTCCATTTTGTACATTTTTATTCAAGTTTTATTTTGTCATAACCCTACAAATAGACCTGGTAATAAATCTGATTTGATAAGAGAAGCCTTTAGGCATCAAACTAAGCTCTGAAGATTTTGTTTACTGCAAAAATAATACAAAATATGATTTACCTTCACAAACATTTTGCTGTATTGTTGTAGTGACTACGTCTGACACAAGACTGATACCAAATCTTAATTTCTCACCTTTTTATATCTCCAAATGATAATCCAGTTATGCAGAATCATTAATTTGCACGTGCAAAAATTAATAAAAACTATTTACATATGAATTCCTCAAGTAAGACGCCTTTTACCAACCTTCTTTGTATTAATTCATGCACGATTCAATATCAACAACTATTTATATGTCACATTGATTAAAAATAATTTGCGTGGTGTTAATTTAGTTACATGTTAAGCACAATAATAAAATATGTTCAGGGGCGGGTTTATTGCTTGAGGCAATTGGTAGTTTCGAATTAATCGGTAAAATGAAAAAAAAAATAAAAAATAACATGTCGTTCAATTAATTAAGCAAAATGCAATGGTGGCAGACAAATTACATACTCAATACTCAATAATTTATTGTATTCCACAATATACATACTTAAGTGGTAGGTGAAAAACTTTTTAGACACATTCTTGGACCGTTAGGTATAGCAAAGACTATAGAAAGAATAAAGAGAACTTAAAAGCTGATTGATTCTAAGTATAATTCATGTGCTAATTAATTAATTACGTAGACAAAAAAAAATGTGGCAGCAACATCTATTTTATTAAAAAGTATAAATAAAACCAGACCGCGGGCAAAAGGGCTCCTATCCTATATCAGCATATGTTATGATATTAAAAAAAAATATCACTTTGCCTGTATTTAGATAGGGCTTATAATGCCACGGACATCCTCACAGGACTCTTACTGAACAAACGAGTTAAAAAATAAAATAACAGTGGAAATAAAATTAATAAAAATATGAAAATTATAAAATAAATGTTAAAAAAGTCTTGACAACGAATGCCCAACTCATATTTGGTACGAATGCCATATATTACTGGGAGTATGTGTGTACTAAATATAGTAAGACTGTATCAAACTCAAACTGTATTTAAGTATTTTTTGTTCGAGTCCCATAGTAAACATAAAAACCAGTGTGTTATATACTTGTATGGTTTCAATAAGAAGCCTACTATCACACAAATAATATAAAAGTGAAAGTATGAGAATGTGTGTGTAACATAATATTGTATGTTTTACTTCTTCACGCTCAAACGGCAAAATATATTTGGATGAAATTAGTTATTAGGTAGACCATATCTTAGAATAGAACATATTTCTATGTATGATACTTTTTATCCCGAGGGTATTTCAAACCCTAACCGCCTCTAAAGGAGACGTCCTTGGCGTTGGGAATCCTCGGGAATAAGTACGAAAGGGATACCCGAGGACCTACAAAGAAAAAGGCAACTGAAGAAACATGGGAGTGGTTTTAGTCAGTAAAAATCGTACACACTCTCACGCTCCACCCTGAAACGGAAACCGTAGGCGCGGGCTTGCGGACGGCGAGCAATGGGTAGCTCGCTGTCCGACCGTCTGGTAACCGACCGGATCGAGCCCAAGTCGTCGACGGCGCGTACTGTTCCCGCGCGCCTCAAGGAGCTGTTAGCAAACCGTAGAGGCCCAGCCTGCTAGCTGCAGGCAGGCAGGGTCGAAGCCTGCTAGGGCCAAGGGGTCGTGTTCTAAAAGGAAGGCTCCGCCCTGGTATGGTATGCAAAGAAGGGACGTGGTAGGTTTTTTGTCAGTAAGAGTCTGACACCATCTCCCGCTCCGCCCAAAGGCGGGATTTGTCATTGGATGATTTTAAATACCATAAAAAAACCCTGGAACGGAAGAAGCCATTAAATAAAGTCCCAACACAAAAAAACGCGGCCAAAGCTACTGAAAGAAACTAGTTTCAGATAAACCGAACAAAAGTCTTTATTTCCCACAAAACTAACTCATATTTGTTCAGCAAAACTCCATTCGTTTTGAGTATTTCACATTTTCTATCGAGACACAACCCAATCGGATTTCTCGTTGAAATAACAATATAAACACAAAGAAATGGAACTAGACAGCGATGCAGGTCAATACTTGAAATGTTACCTGATCGAGAGCCACTCAGAGGCTGGTATTGGACTTCTATTTTAGTTCCAGGCTATTTCAGGAGTGAGCGCTCGACTGACTGGAAAATCTTTGCTTTATTAGATTGGACGGTAAGTAGGTACCTAATTTGTGTTAAGGTTCTGTGAAAATGTGGACTTGACAATATTTCTGGTTTTCTATTATATAAAATACGGATTGAAGGCTAATAAAAGTGAATACCAGACGTTTAGATTTTGTTTTTATTTTTGATTTCGCATTACTTTGTTTCTAGAGTACTATACCCGAAGGATGTTAACTGGACCCTGTTAGTATGTCTCCGCTGTTAGTGCGTTCGTTGGCCCGTTAACCAGCGGTTTGTATCTGATTAACCGTAAGAAGTAAAGAGTTATTTTCACAGATGTGTATTTCTATTGCCGCTATAACAACAAGCAATAAAATTTAAATTAAGATGCCTTCGCCTCCATGATAAATGAAGAACTTCTATGCCGATTTCTAATCACCGTAGGTGTAGGGTTGCGGACAACGAGCAGTGAGTAGCTCACGGTCTGGTAACCATTCGGACCAAGCCCGAGTCATCAATGGCGCGCCTCAAAAATATGTCAGTAAAACCTTAGGGGCCCAGCAGGACTGAAATCTATTAGGGCCATGGGTAGTCTGGAAGGAAACCTTGGAGTCCTGTAACGCAAGGCAAAGACGGAACTTATGTATGGTTTTAGTCAGTAAAAGTCCTCTTGCTCCATCCTAGAGCGTTATTAGATCATTCTTTAGAGTCATTAACATTGAATAAATGATATTTATTGTGCAAAAAATAAATATCATTTAATCATTAGCGAGTTAATAGATATAAGGTTTTTTTAATGTGCGACCTTAAAAAAACCTTGCAATTTGCCACCAAAATAGTTTTCTAACCCGATTTTGTTTTGTTTGTTCAAGAACAAATTAACAAGTCATAAATATACGGAATTATGATTTACATTGCTTTAATAAATTCTCACTCAAAATTAGTTTCCTAAATTGACGGCACGGTTGGCGCAATGGTTGAGCGATTGGCTGCTGCGCTACGGGTCGCGGGTTCGAACCCCGCACGAAACAAATATTTGTAAGGCCTACAGATAATTGTTCCGGGTCTGGGTTGTCTTGTGTATGTGAGTTTACATGGAGTAATTCCTAGTGTGGGGCACCATATTTTTAAACCAAAAAAAAAAACAAAAATCTCTGTATATGGGACATAAACTGTTCTAAATAGTTTTGCAATATCCTTCTACACATATTAGCTACTCGGTAGACTTCTCCTTGCGGCGATTAAAACACTATATACAGAGAAATTAATTACTTACTGTAGAGTAGCAAGCAGTTGATACTATTCCCCACTATGCTGTAATATATAGATTTGTCTTTCTCAAGCTGAGGCTACAGTAGTCAGCGATTTTTGATCAGACTGGAAAAGCAAAACGAGTTAAATATGATATGGATTATAGAGCGATAAAATCTTCTATCGCCGTTGACGATTCGCGTAATGTAGCCACCGATATATTAAATAGCAGCGTTGAACTGGTCGTGCAAGTGAGATATATCTAATAAATTCGCTTCTTCGCTGATATTTGATGTAGCCCATGCTGTTATTATACTACTGTTATTCGTATCGCTCGAAAAAATTAAATATCACCAGTAATATTTGACGTATAGTGTAGCCGTAACGATAAAGTCATAATTTCCAAGTCAAAGTCAAAATATTTTATTTCACATAGTCCTACATGGGCAGTTATAAAACGTCAGAAGCTAGTACACGGTTCCAAATTGGTCGTTTCCTATGGTGAATAACCGGCAAGAAACTCCATGGTTACACTATTAAAATTACATATTACATTATTAATAGATAAATTATGTAAGTACAGTCATATCGGATTCTTTGTTCAAATATAATTCTCAACTAAAAACCAAAAGCCAGGCATTTTGATTTATACATTTAGCAATTTATAAAATATAATGTTTTATATAAAAGTTCTCGATGCCCAAGAAATCTTCTTTCATAAACAGATCAAACTTATAGGAAATTGGTTTCTGTAAAGTTATTCAAACTTCAATATTCGTGACAGATTATGGGAACAGTAACGATGTATTTTGATATGAATTTTATATTAAAACCGAAACATAACAGAAAAACCAGCGTACGGTGAATATCCAGTCTTATTTTGTTGAAACTTCTACGGTACGGACTAAGCGTTTTGCTTCGTCGTTTATACCGCGTACATCGAGAGACTGGAACAGTTTGCCTGCTGCGGTCTTCCCGTCCGATTATAATTTAGGTGTCTTCACTAGGTGGCTAGAGTGAATAGGCTCTTAATAAACTAGTGCGCCTCACCATCAACGATTGCATCACTGCTTTACATCAGGTGGGATTGCAGTCAAGCAGTAGTTTAAACCAATAAAAAAAAAATGGTTTTTACTAATCTAACTTCCAGTTTCTCACATTGATTTTTTGTAATCATCACAGTTTGAAAAATTGTTGTTGTGATGATGTATTTTAGTTGGAATATATAATATATTAGCTTATTATTTCATTTTTTTTTTTAGCAAGATAATTTAAAAAATAAAACATTTAAAATTTATAAAAATACTATTAGAATAGAATAGAACAAACTTTATTGTACACCAAAATTATAATGGTAGTGGTAGCGGTGGTTTATCTTTTTTTTTTAATAGGGAAATTCATCCAATGACATCTCCCACCCTTGGGTGGAGCGGGAGAATGGTAGTAGTAGTAGTAAAATTAATAATAACAATATGATTAATTTGAAACATTCTTTTTTCGACCATTTTCTTTAGAGGGACTGTGGGTACGACAAACTTTTCCTTAGAACCAAGGATGACCTCCGTAATGAAATTGATTCACAATTATACTTTTTTTTTCATTTCTTTACTTTTTTATTTTCAATTATACTTTTTTTTTATTTCTTTACTTTTTGTCTATAAAGTTGAGAAATGGAATGATATTACTTGTTTTATGATCACCAGATTTTTTACCTACAAAGACAGGTGTTCACTCAACAAAATTATAAACAATCCAAATTCTTAGAGATCAAATTTTGCCAACTCAAGGACGCTATTCTAGTCCTATATTCAGGATCCAACTTAAAATGGTGTCCAATAAAAAATATCGCCGTTGCCGTCGCCGAAAGTTTTTTTATTCATCAGAAGGTCCTGGAGAGGAGGCAATATTGTCCCGACTGGCCGTAAAGCGCGGAGGGAACGCGAAATGGTGCAATGGGGACGAGGTTTGTGGGTAAAGAGAGGTTCAATTGTAAGCGTTTTGTGTTTAAATAAATAATTTTTAACTTGTACATATTTAAATGAATTATTCAACAAATAAAATTTGTTTTTATTGATTTCTCATTTATTATTTATTTATTTAGCAGTTTATGTACACACATAATCTTAGAAAATACATTATTATAAAAATTGTACAAAGGTACTGCTTATTTCAAAAATAAATTTCTTCCAGCAGACCTGCGAAAGGAGAAATTGGAAGAAATGTAGATGATAGTGTGCAGAAATAAGAAAAGAAGAGATAGTGAAATCTAAAATTAAATTAATAAATACTTATATGACTATACATACCTTATACTAAAAAGAAATACATACACAGTTCACATATAAAATTTTCTTTATTAGATATTAAATGCAACCTTATTTTTATTAAAGCAAACTAACTGCGCTATGGCCGCCATTTTTAGATGCACGCACATAAGAAAACAGATTAATTTTTTTACCGTCTATTACAAAAAGCTAGTTTTACTTATTGAAGTAAGTTAATTTAATTATTATATTTCGTCAAAAGTATGTTGAAAAACGTCGTATAATATACGTGAGTGTTGATGATTACCGTTCTCGGCTCTCTTAAAACCCTCGCCTTTGGCTCATGTCTAAATACCTTTTTTTTTTTGTTGTCGAGGGGAAACCTTCAAAAGGCGCCCGGACTTTGGGGATAAGTCCGGGGAGTGTGGGATTTTTACCTCACTAAAACCACCCCGGTGATCACCATCAGCACATAGAAGGGGCCCCGTTACCTCTCAAAAGACCATTCCGGAACCCCCTCAGTGCAACGCCTGTTACGGCACATCCCTGAAGAGACTAAATATCGGTCTCCCCTAAGCCTTTCTGAGCACGGCAGCACGTGATCACTGTGCCACCGTCTTCCCTGGAATCACTCGATGGGCGGGCAGAGTCCCCACTCTGAGCGCCCGTGGTTCCAAAGTCCCACTTGTATTGGATGATGCAAGCGGGGTTTCGGCGTGTTAGGCATCGAGGCGGTTGCCTCCCCGACGCCTTCTTCTTCGAGTGGGATCGGCCCTTTCACGATCTCGCTCGGCGGCCTCCTTCTGGACCATCACGGTCTCACAGAAAGAAGCAACTTCCCTCCAGTTTTCTGGCTCCACCAGCATAGCCCTAACTACTGCTGGCAGAGACAGATCTTGCCCGATTTTGGCGACCAAGTCTCGTCGCTCATTGGCCCACGCTGGACATTCTTCCAGCGTGTGCTGTGCAGAATCCAAGTCACTGCCACAATGGTGGCAATTTGCCATGGCTTCGCGCCCAATTCTGTTCAGGTACTCACCGAAGCAACCGTGCCCGGTCAGCACCTGAGTGAGTCTGTAGGAGATGCGCTCCTTTCTTGTCAGCCAGGCTTTGAAGTGCGGCAGGACGGCTTCGACAACGCGCTTGCACGAGAATTGCGGCTGCTGCAGCCGCTCGCGCCACCTCTCGAGCGCGTGATGTCTAAATACCTACCACTTCAGCGGTAATCACCAACATTATACACTTATAACATATCAACTATAATAAGTATATCATAATGTAACATAATGTAACTATAAATACAAGGCAAATTTTATTAAAATCAGTAAAAAAAATGAATCCAACGACACACTAGAAGAAGGGTTGGGCTGCAAAACAAATATTGGGTGATCTAATTGTCAAGGAGAACTTTTATTTCACACTATAATGTTTGAAAGTACGCCGAGGGCTATGTTCGCCTGCTTTGCTCTAGCACAAAAGCCAATCATATTAGAGTAGTTTTTTTATCAATTTGATATCAATAACGATTGATGCTTTTGAGATGTGGTGTAGGAAAATGCTCGGAATCTACTGAGCAGAGCATCGGACCAATGACTCTATGATAGTCAAACTCAAGTCACTCATGAGACGCTCCGCCATATGCCAAAGAAGAATTTTAGATTTCTTTGGCCACATTACAAACATTACAGAAAGAGAGGTGATAACCTGGTAAAGTTGATGCTTACAGGAAAAGTAGATGGGAAAAAACCCAGGAGCAGGAATCCGATACGTTGGTCAGACCAAATCCGAGCTACACTGGAAACCACAGTCTGCGACGCCATCCACATCGCCGAAAATAGGAAAATAACATTGTGAAATATAGTCCATAAGAAAGTCATTCGTCAAGTTCACGACCCTCAGTATTGAGGGTAAATAATAGAAGGAGGAGGAATATCAATAAATTATTATTGATAGGCTCACGCTTGACCACTATTTCACCTGATGGCAAGCGATGATGTGGCTGACGATGGAGCACGTTTGGCGCTTGCTTGAATATGTTCCCAAAACGATTTGTTTGGGATGCCCACTATGTTACTCAATGTAGAAATTATCCCAAGAAACATATTCCTAGGATTAAAAAATCGTAAAAGTAGTAATTGACATGAAGTGTGATAGCAGGATTTCCAAGATGCCAGCGGCTTCGCTCGCGTGAAAGTAAAAAATGTATGTAAGTGATAAATTATATTTATTTTTATATTATATTAATTATATTATTCATAGGCTCGCGTTTGACAACTATCTCACCTGATGGTAAGCGATGATGTGGCTGACGATGGAAGGATGGATGGATTCTTATACAGGGTGGTGCAAAAGTAATGTCATAATTTGAGTGGACTTCAATTTAGTTAAAAATGAGAATATGAAGTTTGCTTGAAAGTATGAAATTGACGATATTAAAAGAAAAAAGTAAATCGCTCCGCTAGCAGTGCCGCAATATCTTGAAAATATTGCGTTCACGAATGAGTTTGAAGAATTTCTCGAATATATCTCGGAATCTCTAAAATACGGTTTCAGAACTTCATTTTGAATAAAATTTGTTAGGAAAAATTGCATGATCATCCTTTAGGGAAGATGGACGCGACATTAATTTCCGACGTTTTATAAGTGTAAGCTTATGTGAAATAAAAATATTTTTATAAGACGTATGCACATCATCATCATCACTTCATATAAACATTACATAGGCCTCCCCAATTGTCACCAAAACAAACGGTCCTGCACGTCTCGCATCCATCGCATTCCTACGATGACGTATGCAGCTAAGCGTACTTAATTTTTTCAGAAGCCATTGGACCATTTCTTGTGTAACGGCTATTTTTATAGCTGGCCAGCTTTTTCCTGTAGATTTACCTGTGTCGTAAGACAGAGGTAAAGGATACTTTATCCTATGTAAATATTCGGATCATATAAAATAAGGATAGGAAGGAGGTTTTTCACAGCTTCAAGGGACTCCTTGAAGCTGTAAAAAATCAA
The DNA here is from genome assembly GCA_958295575.1 of Leucania comma. Classification (NCBI taxonomy): domain Eukaryota; kingdom Metazoa; phylum Arthropoda; class Insecta; order Lepidoptera; family Noctuidae; genus Leucania; species Leucania comma. The sequence continues at coordinate 22,741,564 of OY282468.1, forward strand.
AATTCTAAGTTAATGAAAAAAAAGGCCGTTTAAATAGCTAAAAACGAATATTTCGTCTCTTCCAAAGGAATCAAAATTCATAGGCACCTAGAATCCTGAAATTTGGCAAGAAAAAAGTCTCATTGCACGAGTATAGAAAAAAAAAATCTCGCCCAGTGGAATATGAAAATATTTAGTGATTTTTTTTAAATTATATTATATTTTTCCAACTTATAATATTTATTTTTTTAATTTGATATAAACTAGTGCTTGACTGCGATCCCACCTGATCTGACTGAAGCAGTGAATTTTAGCTTTCGGAGCTTCAATAAAACTATATAATCTACAACGTGCAAAAATGTATTGTTACTTAATATTAGGTATCTCACACAGCGTTTCATTCCCACATCCTATTTTACTTCGAGTCAACCCGTTAGGATTAAACAAGATCCATACATTACGTCTCGGTACTCCACAAAACGTATTGTAGTCGTATTACATAAGACTTTATTGAAACCTTAATAAGGTTTTACTACGCACGGCTCGAGACACACGAGATTTATCTGAAAGGAATAAAAACCTGAGATATATACCTACTCTGAGACGAGCGTGGGTTAAATAGGATACCAACTTTTGATTCTATATAAACAAAATTGTCGTGTTGAATTTTAAGTTTGGCTTCTACTTTATGTTCTTTTTTCACGAAATAAATTTATTTGAAATATTGAAATATTAGTGATACTTTAACCGATAATAAGAATATCAGCTAGAGCAGGGTCACATGAGTAGAGAGGTACAGAGATAAAGCTTCCTAAGAACGTTTTTTTTTTTTTTTTTATGGTAGGTAAAATCATCCAATGACAAATCCCGCCCTTGGGCGGAGCGGGAAGTAGTGTCAGACTCTTACTGACTAAAAACCTACCCCGTTCCTACGTAGCCTATCGTGCCGGGGCCGAGCATTCCTTTCGGAACTAACCCATGACCCCAGTAGGCTTCGACCCTGCCTGCCTGCAGTTAGCAGGCTGGGCCTCTTCGGTGTGCTGACAGCTCCTTGAGGCGCGCGGGAACAGAACGCGCCGTCGACGACTTGGGCTCGGTCCGGTCGGTTACCGGACGATCGGACAGCGTGCTACCCATTGCACGCCGTCCGCAAGCCCGCGCCTACGGTGGCCGGAAATCGGGATCGGAATCCCGGCGGCGGCTGGGGCGAGCGCCCCGTTGCCTCTGCCTGATGCGGTCGGCCTCCTCCTTTGCTAGCATTACTGCTTCGCAGAAGGAGGCGACCGCTTGCCATCCCTCCTCACTACGGACCATGGCCTGAACCAAGGCCCGGCGAGAGAGATCGCTGCCGCCGATCGCCCCCACGAGGACACGGCGATGCTCCGCCCAGGCGGGGCACACCTCTACAGTGTGCTCCACCGTGTCCTCCGGATGTTCCGCACAGTGGCGACACCCGGGCGAATCCTCCGCACGAATCCGGAACAGGTACTTAGCGAACTTTCCGTGTTCGGTAAGCACCTGCGTCGTGCGGAAGTTGAGAACGCCGTGAGGTCTTTCCAGCCACGCCTCAAGGATGGGCCTTATCGCCCCAATTGTGCCCCGAACGAGGTTGCGATAGTCGTTGACGCCATTTCGCCATGAGATCCCGCCGGAGCTCTGTCCGCCATGCCTCGACTTGTCGTGGCAGCGGAATTTCGCCCCGGCGTTGCATCTCCATGCGCTTGTCGTGCATGTGTGCAAGGACTGTTGCCTCCAGATCCCACGGCGGTTGGCCAGCAAGGAGGGTCGCCGCCTCGCGGGAGATCGTTCGGTACCCTCGCACCATGCGTATTGCCATGACCCTCTGGCACGCATTCAGCTGGGCCCTCGGTTGCTGTGTCAACGTCGGTGCCCACACCGGAGCCCCGTAGAGAGCCATGGACCGAACGATTCCCGCGTAGAGCTTCCGGCAGGAGGCGTCTGGTCCCCTGAGGTTGGGCAGGAGCCGCCCGAGAGCAGCCCCAGTCCGATTCAGTTTGGGAGCCAGACGTCGGAAGTGCTCCTTGAAGTTCCACCAGCTGTCGAGGACGAGTCCCAGGTACTTCATCGTCGACCCGACGCTGATGTGAACCCCTCCTACCGTTAGCTGGGAACGCGGTGGTGGCGCACCCCGAGGGCCGTGGAAGCACATGGCCTCGGACTTGTGCAGTGCCACCTCGAGTCCCAACTGCTGGATCCTGTCAACAACCATCGCAACCCCGCGTGTCGCTAATTCGACCGCCGTCCGGTACGACTCTCCCCGTGCTAGGACCAACGTGTCGTCCGCGTAGCAGACCACGCTGACCCCGTCGGGGAAGTCGCCGCGCAGCACGTAGTCGTACCCGATGTTCCACAAGGGTGGTCCAAGTACCGATCCCTGCGGAACACCGCACGACATCTCTCGACGTTTCCACTCTCCCTGGTGACCGGGGTAGATGATATACCTCTCCGATATTCCTAAGAACGTGCAATATTGTTACCTATTTTGATAGGGTTGTCACAATAATTATACTATAATATAACTAATACTCTGGTAAGTACCTTGAAACCAACATTGAATTCACCATCCTAGCGTAAGCAAAAACGATAGTCATCGTACCAGACCACAATTCGGGAGAACTGTCCTCATTTATCTCAAATCCGAAGGCGGGTCTACAGGCTACTCGCGCCCAGACTAACATTATTTGTATTAATTAAAACCTGTATGAATAGGAGCCTAATTGTAGAACAATATAGTGTCTGTTAGCGCTAATGCTTAATTAAGATGGACGGTAATTATTATGTGAGGTGTAAGTAATGAAATAATAATATTCCAAAACTTTCACACAATGACGTCTAGACCCAAATTACGCAGAGCTTATGTGCTATATATTTCTAAACTACACCCAAAAAAGAACAAATGATCATGCTCATCACATAATCATTTGTTCTGGGTGGGAATCGAAATCACGACCTTCGGCATAGTTGTCACGGCCACTGAGCGTTAGACCAACAGGCCATTCAAAAATGTCGGATGTCAAATTTTAAAGCAAATAGAAATATCAAATAATGGATTCTAAGATTACATGGAATGATTTATTAAAATTTTACGTTGAAAATATTTCATTCATGCAATAAACTACGAACAAATACAACAAGAATTCACAATGAATGGCATTGTGAAGTCTGACTAGGAAATATGTAGGTCTTACTACAAATAGTTTTCATTCGGGGTAGAAAACGTCGGTGATAATTTTAAACTTAACAGCAACCAGATTAAATGATACAAATGACTTGTTATGTGTTGTTGTTGTTATTATTCATTTGAGTTTTATTTTATTTTACGGCTCCAACAGTCAGACATGAGCAGGGAAATAATTATAACTCACTTTATTTTAGTAGGATATCCTGAATGTATAATATTTCCATTTAAAACATCTAATTTTTGTCACAGTGGTGGCCGAGTGGTAACGGCCCCGACTTACGAGTTGTAGGTAGCGGGTTCAAATCCGGCCAGGCGCATTACTTTGTGTAATTTATTTCATCACCACTGCTCAACTCACTGCTGTTCTCAAAACGGTGAAGGAAAACATCGTGAGGAAACCGACAAAAAGACAAGTGACATTCACCAACCCGCACTGGGCCCGCGTGGTGGATTACGGCCCATTCCCTCTCTTAGAGAGGAGGCCTGTGTCCCAGCAGTGGGAACATTAAAAGGCTGATGATGATGATGATGATGAATATTTGTCGTATAAACCAAAAGATTTAAGTCATTCAATGGTAAAAAGTGTCTTCGCTCGTCCACTGAATTCGGTCTAGTGAACACATTGAACTAATATAAAGTAATGCAAGTAATGCCTCAATTAAATAACAATCTATGATCTGTTAGAAAGTTACCGATACATGACGGTTCACGTTTTTAGGATGTACTTAACTCTTTAAATTACCAAAAAAAATTAATAAAATAAATACCCACCTTTGGGTACTCATAACTTCATCAATACACTCCGTCGATCCCGTGGTTTTGACTAACATTTCATTTATGCTTTTACAACCTCTTTATAATAGAAATATTAGTAAATTTATTTGTGGATTCATTTATGATACGCGTGTAATATAAAACAGGAAAATGAAACGGTGGACAGGAAAGTCAAGATCGTGTTTTTAAAAATGTTATCAGTTGAAAAATGTAGTTTAGTAATGATATTTGTTAATACGAGTATCACTAAAAAATGGGTGACGAGTATGTATAAGAAAACACAAGAATCAGTCAAAATTCCATAAACTTTTTATTTACAAACGAGTGTGGTCCAAATGATTAGTAGTAGTATCGGCCGTAGGGGAAGGCTCCGTATCCGACAGCTCCGAACCTAGCCAAACCGTAAGGAGAGGCGTAAGAGATAGCAGGAGCGGCGAGGGGAGCCGCATAGGAGATGGCGGGAGCGGCGTAGGAGATGGCGGGAGCGGCAGCGATGAGGGCAGGGTCCTTGCGCACAACGGCGTTGAATCCTCCGGCGCCAGCGGCGTAGTCCACAGTGCGGCGGGTGCCGTCAGACTCCAGCAGAGAGTACTGGCCCTGCACGTTGTTGCCCACGCGGTTCTCGACCTGGTGCTTGACGTCTCCGGTGAAGGGATCAGCCACGCCGTATGAGAAGCTGGAGAGATCGCTGGCGTTAGCGATGGCCACCAAGGCGAAGAGTGCGACGAACTGGAAGTATCACACAGATATTAATAAAAAAATTAGTTGGCATAGACTATATAAATGAAATTAATTTAAACAGTTAAACAAATATTTTATATGATTTTGTGTTTATTTTATTCTTCTTAAGTTTATTTATTTTATGCTTTTAAGTTAATTTAAGTTTTCTTTTATCTTGTGGAATCGCTAACAAAATGTCACTAAAAACCAGGTTAATCGCAAGTTCACCACTTTAACTCATGACATAATTTCTAAATTTGTAAGAAATTACAAAGCACTGAACCAATTCACTGAACTAATTTTAAACATTCACTTTTTATTTATTTTCTCGTGACTGAGCCATAAACATCAAAAAGAAAGCATTTTCAACGCTCTTTTAAAAATTATCTATTGGCATTTTAGTAATGTTGAAATATTCGGTATCCATAATAATAAGACCCACAAAAATAAATAGTCCAAAATAAATACCTTCACAAACATTTTGTAGGATTGTTGTTGCGACTACGTCTGACACTAGACTGATACTGGTCCTTCGGCTCCTCCGCCTTTTTATATCCTCAAAATATAATCCAGTTCAGAATCAGGAAGTTCACGTCAAAAACAAGGTGCTCTTGAATTGATTACGGATTGAATAAAATCCGTCTCATTACAGTAGACTATACTGTTGACAATCGCCGCACTTTCATTCGCAATATTACGACCTTGAATTTAAAGTTTAAGTGAAGTACTATATAGTTTACGAGTCGGTAATTTATGTCAGATTTAATTGTTTTTAAGGGTTTATTAATGGGTTTTGGTGTGACAGAATTATTTGTTGTTTTTAAGATATTCGCAACAATAACCATCTTTCAAAAATATGGTCAAGAAAAGTTACCTCTTTCACGTCGTTATTGAATATTTGTATATATTTCTCTATCATTTTATATATGTATTATTTGCATTTATTAGATACGTTTTATATATAGCAGACAGTACCCACACCACAAACTACCAGCGTATATTTTTTCCTTGTCTGTAAAATCCATCCAAAGCTATCCAATTGCTATTAATTTTAAGTTGCTACTGAAATCTACGGTGTGCAACAAAGAGCATATTGCTTTGGGCTTGTAAATACTCACACTATAATTTTTTAAGATTTCTTAGAACTTTGGGGTGATGGACCTTACGAAGGCCTATAAGACCAGCTTGCAAAGGCTCCTTATTGCATGTTACCAATTGACATGCAATATTTCTGTGCATAATGTGCAACACCCAAGGACAATCTCAGTTTAGTGTGAAAATTTTACGACACATGATTAATATTTTTAAATAATAAAAAAAAAAAGAATTCATAAAACTTTAACAAATATCGCCCACCGGTATTGGAAACAGGGTACAAGCTTCCAGTTCCAGAGAAAGGAATCTCCTAATAATACGGACAGTGTCCAGTTGTAATGGTCAGTGCTAATAATTTTGGCTGACACGACTATCGATATCGATATAATGATCGCCCACTCCGCATCTCTCATGTCGACAACCACGTAAGCCTACTCTATACCTATTTGATTTGTAAACATATATATTTTTTATATTATTGAAGTGATATTATTTTTTCTGACTTTCAAAAGACTGTGATCACTGTAATATTATTCTTCATTAGTAGTCGATGATCTTTTGATTATATTTTTTGGCTTTGCACGGTTTGTGCTTTTAGCTAGTGCCAAGTTTAGTAAATATTAAAGTTTTCATTCGCTTTAAGTTACTTTCCGTAATGAGAACCATTAGAACGCGAAAGTATTTTTTTTTTGTTTAAAAATACTTTGTCCCACACTAGGAATGACTTTTGTATCATGGGTGTGTTCACAAACAGGCAAACTCACATACACAAGTCACCCAGAGCCGGAACACAAATAATAATATTCCACAACTATCACACAACGCCGTCTGTCTAGTCTCAAGCTAATCAAAGCTTGTGTTATGAGTATTAGACAACTGATAAACATACTTATATATTTTTAAATACATACATCTTAAACAGATAAATTACACTCAAACACAGAACAAATGATCGCGCTCACTATACAAACATTTATCCTGGGCGGGAATCGGACCCACAACCTCCGGCATAGCAGTCAGGGGCACTAACCACTAGACCAATAGGCCAGTCAAATATTTATATTTGTGTAAATATTTTTTCCTTGGCTACAAATTACTGTGTATCATATAAATATATTGTTTTGTGCGGTTATCGAACCCGTGAGTCGTGACACGCAGCGTAGCAGTCAATCGCTCAACCACTGCGCTAACCATGCCGTCAAAAATCCCATTTGGGCAGGTTAAGATTTTGGACCGTACTATCTCCTCAGTAATAAATATCTTTTTTGAGTTACATTAGAAAATGGGTACAATACATTCTAATGTTTTTGTATTTTCATTTGGTAGAAAATGTATCTATGTTTCAATTATTCCACAATTGTCAAGGTGCGTAGACATTTGAATTACAAAATTACACCAATTTTACCACACAATGTCCGCTAGGAAACAATTTACGAATTTAAAAAACAGTATGAACTGAATTTAAACTTCACTCCAAAAAATCTGGCCAAAAACCTCCGTAAGACGTATTAATTGACAGGCTGTCTTAATAAATTATTGTTGATATTTGAAATGTCATCAAAATTTGCCTTTAGAATATCTATGACATAATATGTACAAACATTGAAACAATATCGGGTAAACGGTCATCTGTAACGTCCCTTGTCGCAGCTGCCATCATCGATCACTATCAATTTTAGGCACTAGATACAAATAACCGATGTCATGCATTCAAAATGATTGACACACTAAATTGGATTTCAAGATCTTGGCACTGGAAAACAATTTGTTGCACGATATTAGTGCTAAAATACTGGCCAAAATATTTAAAGCCCATGCCAGTTACATAAATTAGCATAAATACATTTTAATGTTCTCGAGAGAGAATGGAAAACGGGGTCTTAAAGTCAAGATTTCAAGAGGGAACATGTTACTTCTAGGTATACGTGCTCCACCAACAACCACATTATCGGTAACCATCAGAAGTGATAGAGGTGAAATGCGAGCCTATCAATAATAAAAAAGCCGATTTTTCTTACCAGAAACTTTTTTAAATTCATTCATGAACATTCAAAATTAGAAAATTCGTGGCTTAAATAATAAAACCGCACGGGTTGATTTTAGCGATGGAAACATGCTGGTAAAATCACCCTCATTCCCCAGCTGCTGAGACCCCGATCCCGACCACCAGCTACGGTAGTCATGGGCTTGCGGACAACGAGTAATGGGTAGTTCGCCATCCCAATGTCCGGTAATCACCTGTATCAAGATCAAGTCAACCTAGAGTGGGTCATTGAATGATGCAATTTTAGATAAAATTACTTTATGATACAAACAATAAAAAAAAATCAAGTACCCAATTCAATTGAATCTTAAGAGCCAACGTGCCGCTAGCAGAATCTCAAAATCAAAACGAAAATACAGCTCAAATATCACTTCACGCAGCGCTGAATACCCACTCAACCTTTTATTGTATTCAAGACAAACGACCAGTCCACTCTAAACAATAACCCTTATTCCATTCATCTCACTCGCAGCTCCCCAAATTAATCATCACTGAAAACGTAACCCAAGTTCGATGCAACAGTTATAGAATTGTCCCTGAAAAGCAATGTATTATTCCGAAATTGTTTGTCCGATAGGAAACCTTGCTGGAGCATCCATTCACAAAAGAGATAGGTCAGAAGTCTATCTACATACAAAGTGCGCTCGAGCAACGCACACATAGACACCCCTCACAGATACGACATTCCGGATCGGTTGGAATCAGTGTGAGTGTGAATCGGCGAGTCGAAACGCATGTCTTGTGAACTTTTTGTGCAAAAATGGAGCAACAAAAAAAAGTTATTATAACTGTTCAGTAGATAGTTGTTTAATTTCCACATTAAACTACGAATTATCGTTTTTTATGCTACTAGTGTTTTTAGATAGGTAAATAGGTATTTTGTTAATACAAGCAAGCAATGGTTTGTTTTAACATAACACAGAACAGTTAGGTAAGTTAAAGCCCATCGCTGTAAAAGCGAACATGATTTTGTGGCCATGTAATATTTTTACAATTTATATTAGGTATTTATTGCAATATCCTCGTAAGGCCCAACCTAAATTTTGGTTATACATTACGATTAAATGTACTAAAAATAGTCGGAAGGAGTTGCGCTCAGAACTTTTTCTTTCTGCTTCACTGTTTTTGACTAAATTGTTTTAAGCGGTATGTCCTATACCTCAAGTAGTAAATATTTGGTTTAAAAAATATATTGAAATATTAATACCGAGGAAAATATTTTTTTTGAGATTAATTATACCAAAAATTACGTTTTAATATCATAATTTCATGTCATAATTTTAGGTCACTGAGCTGTAATTTTATGATTTTAAAAAGTATCTTGGGCCGGAATGTCTAAATATTTTTATTATTAAATTAGGTCTTTGGGCCTTATGAGGATTTATGTAATTAATAGGTTCAATAATGTAATTATAATATAAAGCGCCGCCGAGTTCGATCTGGGAAGATGACCAAGACGCCTACCGCAACGGCTAGTTCGAGTTGGCCCGAGAGAAAAATACCTGGAAGAAGTTGGGGGAGGTATTTGCCCAGCAGTGGGAAAGGTAAAAGCCGTCCGTTCGGCGACCGCCGAAAGTAGGTATGAAAAGTGAAGTACATGAAATTGACTTCTATACCTTTCTGTTGTGTGATCCAGTAGTTCATTTTCATTTGTCCGACTAGTTTGATGCCAACATTTTACAACTAGTTGTAACGTAGGAGTTGCATCGAGTCGAAATGAGTTTGTGTTCGAAATTCGGGGGATCTGTTAACTGTCGTGTCTCGTTGTGTAGTTGTTGTGACGTCCTATAAACCTGCATGTAATTTTAGTTTGCATAGAATGGAAAAGTATCTTATCGGCAGTGTGCAGACTTACCTCGTAGGTTCATTTAAACTGAAAACAGTTACGGCATCGTTACGTCGACGATCAGTCACTATTGTATGGAAATAGGGAATATGCAAAAAAAAAAAAAACATTTTCCAATCCGTTCTTATCTTCGTAATGTATTGAAAAACGTCGTTTGATATAAGTATGTGAAAATTTGTCCCTCCTGCAATCGGCTCCATAACACCCTCACCTACTCCTCTTTCTTATTAGCTGCTTTGAAGCTTTAGATATTTTTTTTTTGTTGATTGAAAAATAATCCATCATCAACCCTTGGGCAAGGTCGGAGATAGTGTCAGATTTTTACTGACTAGAAACCCACTTATGTTCCTTCTTTGCCTTCGTTCCATGGCCCCAGTAGGATTTGACTCTGTTGGGCCTCTACGGTTTAGCTGACAACTCCTTGAGGCGTGCGTGGAACACTACGCACCGTCAACGACTTGGACTCAGTCCGTACGGTTACCGGACGGTCGGACGGCGAGCTATCCAATCCTCGACGTCCGCATGCCCGCACCTACGGTGGCCGGAAGGCCGTTGTCTCACGCGTGCGGCCTCCTCCTTTGCTAGCATTAAGGCGACCGCCTGCCACTCCTCCTCGCTTCGGTCCATGGCCCGTACCAAAGCCAAGCGCGAGAGATCGCTGCCACCGATCGCTCCCACTAGAACACGGCGGTGCTTTGCCCAAGCGAGGCACACCTCTACCGTGTCCCGCGGGCAAGCTTTAGTTATACCTTGGTTGTGGCCATGACATTTCAAAGATTCCTTGAACACAAAAAGTTTGAGTAACACTGGTCTAAAGAACATAGTACCATTATTGTCGAGAAAGTTTCCACAATGCCATCTCCAGCGGTCGTCGTTTCCGAACTCTGTGGTCCTCTGTACTTTACGTAAGCAGTCGAGTTTGTCACTATACGTATTTAAAAGTTTCTGTAGGATTGCAGTTTCGGACTGTACACTGAGTTACTATACTATATAATGAGTGCAATAAAATATTCGAGTTTGAGTTATTACTGCGGGTTTGTTTCCACAGTGAAGTACGTCAATAAAGCACGTATATACTTTTGAATAACTTTTAGTTTAGAGCTAATTAAATTCTGCACAATAAACTCCAATAAATAGAGTGATTCATGAAGACGGTATATGTATTATAAAACATGCATATTATAGTAGATAAATCAAAAAGAAAAAAAAATCAAAGATTTCAAAATGATGTGAATCGCTAATGTAGTATAGTACGCCGGGATTCCGATCCCGATTTCCGGCCACCGTAGGCGCGGGCTTGCGGACGGCGTGCAATGGGTAGCACGCTGTCCGATCGTCCGGTAACCGACCGGACCGAGCCCAAGTCGTCGACGGCGCGTTCTGTTCCCGCGCGCCTCAAGGAGCTGTCAGCACACCGAAAAGGCCCAGCCTGCTAACTGCAGGCAGGCAGGAAGCCTACTGGGGTCATGGGTTAGTTCCGAAAGGAATGCTCGACCCCGGCACGATAGGCTACGAAGGAACGGGGTAGGTTTTTAGTCAGTAAGAGTCTGACACTACTTCCCGCTCCGCCCAAGGGCGGGATTTGTCATTGGATGATTTTACCTACCATAAAAAAAAAAAAAAAAAATTTAGTATAGTAAATTTTGATACAAGTGCAAAAAGATTGTCATTGCGACCGAAGTGGAATTCGCACGAGATATAGGCGAGTGTGTTATGGTGCCAAGGGCTGTGACAAATTTGCATAAGTTTCAATACACTAACGAAGAAATGAGTAAACGGGGGTTGACCCCCGCCTCATCTGGGTCAAGTAGATAGATATAAGATACAAGTGGCCAATTTTTGTCATACCTATCTACCTTTAGTGTTCAGCAACTGTCAAAATTACAAAACTATGATTTTAATTCAATATTTTGATCTTCAATATTGGTTGAAATAATGATATATTATTTAAGTGGTCTAAAACAAAGCCACGGCCACTCCATCTGTTCACAAAAGCGGCATTCTTGACGCTTAGAAATAGAGGATTATTATCAAGTTGATACTCAAGAAGTCATTTTTGCATTAATTTGTTAAATTATAAATAGGTACGTATCACACTTTAAACGTGATACTGAATAAACAACTTCAATATGTGATGGAAAGAGTCTACTATTTTTATTATTTTTTGGAAAGTTTTTTGTTTACATCAGAATATAACTACCGTAAAGTGGGGTTACTTTGGCTATGAGGTATAACTTTGACAAACAGTAAACAGAGTTTCGCATATTCCTATTGGTTAATAAGCTCGTGCCAAAGTTGTACCCTAGGGCCAAAGTTACCCCACTTAGTACAATATAATTATAAACAACTAAAGTGACCCAAGTTCTGGCTTTTACCTCAATTAGAGATAAAGTTTTTTCAGATTTCGGTTCCGCAATTAAACAAATAACATTCTCCTGATCAATTAAAATTAGTTTCTTCAATCCCTCCTCACATCTTCACATCTTATAAGGGTACCATTTTTTCCTTTTGAAGTGCGGACCTCAAAAAATTCAACTTTATTATAATTGGTTGCGCGAATTTTGCTGTGGTGTGGACTGTAGGTTTAAAAAGCGATCTAAGGTTTGTTAACAATATGCAGATACTGTGCCTGGATGGGACGGAAACTAGGAAGGAACACTGACCTTTTGACTTCGAAGGTTCCACGTGGCACCGGCCGGCGATTTTCGACTTCGCACATTTAAATCACTGCCAGGTCCTGTTTTGCACTACACTGCACTGTTGTTGAGTTTTGAATGGTTGGATCACGAAGTAGTCAATTTTCTTGTAATTTCGGGCGGGCTTGTTAGCGGTGCGGTCACATTCACAATCGATGCACACACGTCAATGTCAAATCATTTCTAGAGGTCGTGCGGGTGGAAGGGAAACGGATGGTATAGGATTGCTAGGCCAAAAAAACAAATTACAAAAAACAAAGTCGCGGATCATAGCAAATTGGCGCAACCAATAATTTAACTAAAAGCCAATATCCAAAATTACACTCTCCCACCCACAGCAGCTTATAACGATAATACCAACACTCGATTATTGTATATTGGCTGAAGAAAGATTTTGCTGCTTCTTCAACAAAGAAGCATGACTCTTGCGACCTTTAGAAATAAATAGGTACATACCGGAAATCTCCCTTAGATATTCGGAATTGGGGCTTAAAGACTTTGGCTCACTGCCCAAAATAAGTTATTTTAAAAAGATCAATAAAGTACTATCAGCCCATATTCTTTTCTCGATACCTAGTGGTTTTGTTAGTTCCTTGTTTGAATAATAATAATAAAATGTTTATAAGCACAAAAGTGTTAGATTCGTTTATACATAATAGTGGTAAATGTAGCAACTATTTGGAATCAGCATAATTGTAGCCATACAGATAATGATCCCCGCCTCTTAAACTAGGACTACCTGTATTTTGAAAGACAGTTTTCGCCTAAAATATTGATATGTTTATGAAGTAAAGAGTAGGACGTTGTGGTCTTCTACCAATTAAGACGCTTAAATAAAAAATGAAAAATCAATGAAGATGTGTAGCTATTACTTTACTACTATAGATACATAAATCGTGAGAAGTGGTGGCCCAGTGGTAACAGGTCCCGAATTTAGAGTTATAAAAAGATAGCCAAGCGTATTACTGCATCATTATCAGTTCTGCCGAAAGACGTCCAATGTTGGACATAGGTAATGTTGGTCATAAAATCGCGAAAAATATCCACCAAATTCAGTACATTTTGACCAGTTCTTTTTCGCCAGAAGATTTTTTTCGCGGTTTCAGGTTTGGTCCTATAGTAAAAGTTGTTTGTTATCATGACTACAATTACGTGTTTAAGTATCCTTCACTAATTACCAGTCGCCCTACATAAATAGATTTATTATTTAATTTTCATGCAACATAAAGTACAAAGGCGGACTTATTCAATTCTGGTTTGTTGTGTATTTAAATTTACATGTTTGTTTACACACAGGACTGATTTCCAATTCAGAGCAAAGATTTTTTTTTAAACAAAAATATCTAATTATTCATGATATTCTAAATTAAACATAGTAAGGTAAGTATTAATGAAAATCTAAACTAAGAATAGCTGTCATCTTAAGCACTCTGAAAATTCGATTAAAACATTATAGCCACTGTAACAATAACTCAAGCTTTTCATCTGAAGGATTACCAACCCAAATCAGAACTTAGTCCTTTGACATAAGTTTGACAATGGCTTGGACACAAAGTAAGACGAGAAGTCTGTATTATTATCGAAATAGTAAGTTAGTAAACTTTGTAGCCGAGTATGGTTTAGGTGTAATCTTAGAAGCTATAATTAACGTCAGTTTAGAAGATGAACTATTGTCTCGCTTCGTAGTAAATACTGAAGGGTATTAATTTTCCATGTTCATAATCTATAAAAGAAAGTTGCGTTAGTTACACTATTTATAACTCGAGAACGGCTGAACCGATTTAACTGAAAATTGGTGGGAAGGTAGCTTAGAACCAGTTTGTATCCCATTAAAACCAATTTTTATCCCATTAAATAAAAAATTAAAAAATCCAAAGCCTGCTCATTTATTGGTATTGGTAGAGTAAGGTAGAGTAAAGTAGTCAGTTGACGGGAGCCAAGCCGCGGGCAAAAGCTAGTTATTAATATATGCAAGATTTAATGATCTAACTTTAGTAAAGCGGTTTTTAATATGTTGTGAAATTCCCCGCAACTGTCCTTACGACCCATGGGGTTCGACGCGCGCCCTGCCTGATACAATAAATAAACAAGCCCTAAGAGTGGCTTTTCGAGTACCTAAGTGGATTGAAAATATTTTTTCTATGATGGGTTGAACCCGTGACACACAGTGCATCAGCGCTCATCATCAGCGATGCGATTGTGTGCTGTAATCAGGCATCCTAACTAAACAATTTTGTAAGAGACCGTCGCACAAAAGAGCCCAATTTTGTGAAGAACGCCAGTTTGGGGCGGCAATCGTTCGGGTTTTGTCGGAATAGGCTACAAATTTCACAAAAGCCTCACAGGAAAATAAAATCGAACGAACCCTTGGTTGACTGGTTGAGAATGCCTAAGGCATTAAGTCCGCCTATGTACCTTTGTGTTGCATAAAGTTTAAATAAATAAATATAGACGAGAATAAGATACATGATGTAGACTGGCCTGTTGGTGTAGTGGTTAGCGGTCTTGACTGCTATGCCGGAGGTAGTGGGTTTCGATTCTCACCCAGGACAAATGTTTGTGTAATGAGGACGATCATTTGTTCTGTGTCTGGGTATAATTTATCTATAATATTTAGAAATATAAACCTGAGTATGTTTATCAGTTGTCTAGTGCTCATAACACAAGCTCTGTTTATTTTGAGACTAGATGGTGTTGTGTGATAGTTGTGGAATATATAATTATTATTAGACATGTTCTTACATAAAACTTAAACTACTCGATTATATGTCGTTACGACATATAATCGTGTGTTTTTACGTGTCGTGGCTTATATATTTAAATATCACATATAGGACAACACGATAAACTGTCATCTTCGACCTATTTTACGGTGATAACAGATTGTCATGACAGTGGGAACGGCTAGCACCTGGCTAGCACGATAGTCGCAAGGATCTTATATTATCCTACCGATAGTCGTAAAACGAAAAGGAATTTGGACAATTGGATCGTGTCGGATCATGACTTGTGTCGTTGTTGCGACTATCTGTCTTAACCACGATCAGCTGTAGCGATAATGGAAACAGCTAGAGACGATAGTCGTACGACGGTAAATTACAGCCCGACATACTGGGAACGCGGTCTTAAGCTCACATTAGACCGACTCACACGTGTAACACGCCTGTTTTGTACGTAGAACGACGTCGCGTGGCGTGGATCAAGTGTAGCTCTACAAGTCTAGTTTCCATATAAAATGTATGGAGATCGGCGCTGTGCAGTGTAGCCTAATTGAGTGAACAGACGAAACAGGACATTGATTCCTAAATGAAACTAGCTGCTGCCAGCGGTTTTGCCCGTGTGAAAGTAGAATATTCTCCCTAGGGAGCTATTCCCAGGATAAAAGTATTCTATGTGCTAATCCACGACATGGTCAATCCGTGTGCCAAATTTCATCCAAATTCCTTCAAAAAAGTAACAAATACACTATCTTAATATACATTGGCCGATTTATTGTTTTTATTTTATTGTATTAAATCTAGTCTTTGACGAGAGCTTACAAAACTGTAAACCACAAAACGAATTCATCTTCAAATTATTTCAAGACAGGATTCCATTTTCGGCTGGAAAATTAAATCGTTTAACCCAAGAAGATAATATTCCACAATCTCCCTCAAACTACCCGTAAAAGGACCGTATTCTCACCGTAACCTGTGAACTGAAAAGGTTAACTATCTAATTAAATAGTTGAACCAGAGGATGCAGGGGTTGTAAACTGTGCAGGAATATGACTACAGACATCACAAATACCCCTTAAATTACTTGGATAACACTTTATGGGGTACAGGGGTACAAGAATACCGCTACGAAGCAGTCTTTATTAAAGTTATAAGGGTGGCAACTTCGGGTAAGAAGCTGGAGGAAATGTAAGAATATCTTTCTCGAGTGGTTTGTTCGAAAAGATTTGAGATAACGACTTTGAGTAAATTTATCGGATTGTTGAAATGTTGCCCTTATCGGATTGTGGACTAATTTCAGTTTTGGATATTACTTAATTTATTTATTAAATATTTTATGCACATAAATATATTAGAGGCGGATATTTTTTTTTATTATTATTTAAAGGCTTGCGTTTGACTACCATCTCACCTGATGGTAAGTGATGATGTGGCCGACGATGGAGCACGCTTGTCTAGAAGTAACCTACGAGTATATACTCCTGACTTAAATAATAATGCTTTAGTCATTTCCTAGCAGACAACCTTTGAGAGATGCAAAGAAAATTAGTGATAGCTGCAATGAAAGAGAAAAAAATACGAATTTTTAGAAAATATAATATACCTAGCGGAAAATCATTTAATGACATCTTGCGCCCTTAATCGGAGCGGGAGTTCATGTCAGACTTTTACCGATTAAAATACACTCATTTGTTCCTTCTTTGACTTGCGTTTCCAGGGGGTGTATGGCCTCAGTAGGCTTCGACCCTGCTTGACAATTCCTTGAGGTGCGCGTGAAAAACTATGTGCCGTCGATGAATTGATCTCGGTCCGGACGGTTACCGGGCGATCGGACGGCATGCTACCCATGCTCACACACCAACACCAACAAATATAGTGGCATTACAACCGTAGTATGATAAATTGTATTTCGGTAGGGTAGAACCATTTCGTAAGCAAGCAGCTTGCCAGTCGCTTACATACCCTGTCACGTAAAAAAGACACTTTTTTAGAACCATTGTATTTTATATTTAAGATTCCTTTACAAAACCCTAGTGTGTGTCAATCAATTACTGAATGAAAGTTGAGTTGAAATCTAATCAAACAATATCTAATGCTAAAGTTTGCAAAGATCTTAACTTCAGATTCAAAACCAGGGTTTTTTTCAAAACCGGGAGTATAACATATAAATATCAGCCCCCTCAGCCAAGTTACAATCATTTCGTTTACCGCGAACGCTTAGAGTTGACCACGTAACTGAGCGTTGAGATGGCTCGTCAGAACAAAGGAATTGGGGGCATGGTCAACGCCAAGCGTTCACGCTAAACGAAACTATTGTTACTTGGTTAGAGGGGCAGGTATGCAAATCAAAAGAAAAGCCATCATGATAACCATCCTGGACCCACCTAAACGTCCACTCGGAGGACATGGTGGAGCAGACGATTAGGTGAAAATGAACTTCTGTACCTCTACCATGAGTTTTAAGCAATAGTATTCGTCGCTACTCGATATCGACGCCGTAAATATTTTGTATGGCAAATTTTGCAGCGACTCTAGCGGTCACTCTTGCAAAACCAAAATTTGCAATACAAAATATTTACGGCGTCGATATCGAGTAGCGACGAATACTATTGCTTAAAACTCATGGTAGAGGTACTGGGCCCCGGATCGAAGGCAATAAATGGAACAGGGTAGGTTTTTAGTCAGTAAGAGTCTGACACTATCTCGCGCCGCACCCAAGGGTGGGATTTGTCATTTGATGATTTTACCTACCATAAAAAAAACCTAAACGTAATAAGTAGATGTCAAAATCCTTCACAAAAATTTCTAGGCTATCTGATCCAAATATTATAAGAAAGCTCAAGTATTAAGATTGTATTCATACCACTAGATTCACTGAAAGCGGAGTGCTCGAAGTCGAGAGTGCATTGCAATTTTTATACTTAGCACAGAAAAGCACTCGCCTAGGAAATCTGAACTCCTGGTACCGGATAAAAGAGA
This sequence comes from Leucania comma, assembly GCA_958295575.1. NCBI lineage: Eukaryota > Metazoa > Arthropoda > Insecta > Lepidoptera > Noctuidae > Leucania > Leucania comma. The sequence goes on from OY282468.1 coordinate 22,759,616, forward strand.
TTCTGTAATAAAACGAGTACATACTTGACGAAAGTACGAAAATATCCAAGATTTTACAGCTATAAAACCAAGTTTTTCATGATTCTTTTTCAGCTACGGTAAATAACTAAATAAACTTTTTATTATTATTCTTATCTCATTTTTCAGTTTTACGATAATATTATTTTCAAGCAAAGAGGAATAAGTTGATACGGTCCTGACAACGTTGTCCTGTCTGAAAACTGGATTTCTGTCAAAAAAAGAAAAAAAACAGATTGCTGCACCCCCTTTTGGGCCTTGAATTGTTTGCTCAAACCAACCAGGAACCCAATCAAATGTATACAAAAGTTAATCGAAATCGGTCATCTTCAGATGTTATAAACAAACGTACAGAAGAATTATATATACCTAAATATAATAATCATTTTTAAGGTTAGAATTTGTAATATTAAGATATTAATTATAATATGAATTACGATTACGAAATTATTTTGCACTTTTGTTTCTTGAAAAATGAATTTTATTTATCTCAGTTATCTGTGGCACAGAGACTATTGATGTATTTATTAACTTTTTTTTATCATTAAAAAATTTTCAAATGTCAGGGTGTAACTAAGTACTACGAATCATTATAAAACCTAAAAATATAATATCTTTTTAAAATTAATATGTTGAACATGTTAATTAAAAAAAAAAATGGTTTATAAATATTATATTATATTAAATGTAATATCAGTAGGAAAAAAAATACATCAAAGCGTTTTGGGAACACTTTTATTATGCGTACAGCTAAGGAGTGGAATTCCCTGCCGGAGTCTGTGTTTCCTGATGGCTACAACCCGGGAATCTTTAAGTCAAGAGTGAATAGGTTTCTTCTAGGTAAGCGCGATCCATCGTCGACCGTATCGTCACTTTCCATCAGGTGAGATAGCGGTCAAGCGCGAACCTATCAATAATAAAAAAAAAAAAAAAAAAAAAAAATCAACGACAGAGACATAAAATTGAATTTCTCCAACTTTTGCATTATCAACAGTTATGGTATGTACCTATATCGTAGCAAAAACTTTTCTGAGTTTCACGCTTAACGTCCTTCATTTAAAAAATAATGACCCCTTGAAAAAAATACATTACAAAAAAAAAATAGCCACTGTTAGAATATTCCAAGTAACGAACAAAAAAAAAACAGAACAGTTCAAACGCTACAAGCTCTTAAGCAAAAAAACAGCTCAAACGGAATTCCGGATCCGAAAGATAGGGAAGGAAACCGGACGGATAACGTTTGAGGACACGGAAGAAGGCTTTGAAGATACAGCTTACCCGAAAACGTGGACCCTCTTTAAACAATCGGACCCTAGGGTCCAAATTACGTCCACTTTGGTGACGACCCAATGCGGGCCTAAAGTGTTTTATTATTTTGCGGACCTTACTCGAGTGTTTAAAATAATGAATATGTTTTATAAAACAGGGGTTCAACATGCGGTTACAATGAATTAAATAAGTGGAAGGTCCGGATTAAATAGCTAACCTTTTCGAAAATCATCCGAATTATTTCGTGTTGACGAATGAAATGAAATGTAAAAGAAGTAGCCATAACCAATTATGGCTAATTCTTTTACATTTCATTTAATTTATTCAGTAACAACTTTCACATTGTGTCTGAAGTTTTACGAAGAAAGATAAAATAATAGAAAAATAATTAATAATGTTCTAAAATATTTCAAGTAAAAAAACAAAAAAAAACCGTTATGATATTCAATTAAAGTAAATAAAAATCACAATTATTAAACTTTAACCACACAAGAAGGAATAATATCACAGCTTCATTACATCAATTAAATTAAATAAAAATCACAATTATAAAACATTAACCTGTTGAATACCGTAATTAGAGACACAATAGAAAGACAATAGGTGTGCGGACGCCGACGTCCTCTCGGGGAATAATAAATAACACAAAAATGAATAATATCACAGCTTCATTACATAAACTAGTCATTTTAAAAATAATAATAATACAGAGATTAATGAGAAATAAAATACAAGACTTCCTTGTAAAAGAATTTCTTTCTCCTATAATAGCCACGACTTACATTATGTTGTTATAAACAAGGCAAAGTTATAATCGTAAATGTGTTTAAGCTAAAACAGTATTTATTTACGCTATTAAAATCAGAGCAATGCATACCGATGCCAAATTTGGAGATTTTATAAGTCAAAATAGCAATACAAAGATTGAAAAAAATAAAAAAAAATAATACAAAGTTTGCTTAGGTAAACCTATTGAATGATTTCTGCCATGAAATATTATATTCATTAGGATTAGACACTGAGGGAGTTGTTTTGATGGCTTTATTTCCAAAAACAGACAGACATTGCATATTTTAACCAACACTGAACCTTACCTTAACCTACAAAATGTGCTCAAGTCGTTTACGGCGCGCACTGTTCCCGCGCGCCCCAAGAAGTTGTCAGCAAACTTTAGGGGCCCAGCAGGGCCGAAGCCTACTGGGGCTAAAGGTTATGTGAAAATGTCACCCTGGGCCCTGGGACGAAGGCAATGAATAGAACAGGGTAGGTTTTTAGTCAGAAGTCTGACACTATTTCCCACCCCACCCAAGGGCGCGATTTTTCATTGGATGATTTTACCTACCATAAAAAAAACCTACAAAATGCAAATAACTTAAAAAAAAAAGATTTTTTCTGACTAACTTAGTGCTTCCCCCTTAACAACGATAAATAATTTATAAGTTATTATTGACATCGAAGCTGATTTCTCTGAGGGATGCCACAGGGGACTCTTCTGTGTACAGACTAACTGCCTAGTTTCAGATTATTGTTCTAGCAAAAGTTATAATTCGATTGACAATGTTTAGACGTAAAGTTAGAGGTATTGGCAGTATTGGTTTTGTTTTCTTATCGATATGTTGGGTTTAGCCCAAGTAACCATACTCCATTTGTTTATTTATTTCTTATTTGCTCCTTAACTTCTTATAGAACAAATATTTTTTTTTTTTAAATAAGTGTACAATAGGCGGTCTTATTGCAAAGAGCAATTTCTCCCAGACAACCTTTGGATGGACTGGAAGAAAGGAAAAGATTTGGGGTTGTCAGTGTACAACAATATAAATATTAAAGTTAAGTTTCAAGTATAAATTTTTTTACATGTTTTTTCTTTTATCTAAAAATTGTATCTAAAAATGTTTACTAAACCGATGTAAGGTAATTAACTAAAATTAAACAATCTTTGTATTTCTTTTATACGATTTTTTTAAATAAAAAGTCACATCAAGATTGTCCACGTTTAGTTAAGTATCTAAATACATGGAATATAGTGTAATGTTGATTGTACTAAATATTGTATAAAGAGAAACGGTTGAAGAACAGAAAAATATGGGTTGTTAGCTGTCCCAATGGACATAGTTCTGTCTGAAAACTGGCATAACGCAAGAAAAAAAAATGAGAACCCGATTGTAGCACTACCTACCGGCTTTGTATTTTTAAACCATTCAGGGACTCAGTCAAATATATACCTGAAATTTCACTCAAATCGGTCAAGCCGTTTAGGAAGAGTTAAGTGACAAACACAAAAAATAATAAATATAATGGTTTAAGTATATGGCATTATTATTTATTTATAATTTTATCAAACTAATTTTAAAAAAGGCGCAAGTTTGCGAGTATGTGTACGTATGTTTCTTTCTTCTTCACGCTTGTTTATGTAATGGTTTAGATAGGGTTTTCAATTGATCTGACACTTGTTGCCGTGTGTGAAAGCTGATATTTTAAGGTTAGAAATAACTGTCAAATAATAATTTTACATTTAAAGTGTACATTAAATAATTCTTGAACTTCATGTGACATTAAATCAAATGTTTCAGATATTTATATTTTTGTAAGGATTGTTCTGGTTGTCTTTGTACATACACTGTTTCTGCCGAGGTGGTGCTATATTCAGTCCTCACTACAAGTATATTGCTTGCTTGTGCTACGCACGTGGCTGTCGGTTATCAACGTTAGAACGAGCAAGTCAGGGCACAAAGTTATTAGTGTTGAAGTAGTCTCCCAACACTTGGTATACAAGTAGACAATGTTCTAGAGTCACACATTAGATATTTTTTATCCCTTTTTTATGGTAGGTAAAATCACCCAATGACAAATCCCACCCTTGGGCGGGGCCGGAGATTGTATCAGACTCTTACAGACTAAAAACCTACCCTGTTCCTTCATTGCCTTTGTTCCAGGGCCCCAAGGTTCATTTTCACCTAACGCTAGCGAATTCTTGGAGTTTTTTTTTACTATCACTTAGGTGATCCTGTTAGTAAAAGCTAGTAATGACTGTTTATTTTTATGATGTTAAAAAGGTAATATTTTGCTGTACTAAATTGATAACAATAAAATCATTAATATCAAAAAAATGTTATGTTCCTAAGGGAAAGACCACGGGAGTAAAATAGCGGAAACAAACTAGGTAAAGTTAACTTTAAATTAAAAAAAAGAGAGTAGTTAAAATTCCTAGTGAACTGTCAAATGCAAGGATCAAATGAACGACCATTTTAAAAAAGCTAGTCATCTGTTTCCGGCTTTTTAGCCAGCCAGCATTGTAGAAATAGTTTTAAAATTGAACAAAGAATTGAACAAAGGAAGTATTCTCAAAGAGTCAAAGAGTGAATGTTTAGTTTGCTAAGCAAAATTAGCATAAGATATGGTAAGGAAAAAAAGAGAAATTACATTATTTCATATGGAAAACTAATTAATATTTCATCAACATTCTTTCAGGCGAATGTCGTCCAACCACGAAAAAACTATTAACTAAAAAGACTTTTTTTATTTTGTTCTTTATGACGATTTTATTTTATATGAAAATTTTATTTTAAATAACCATTTCATTTTATGCAATTTTATTTTTTATGATTTGTTTTATAATAACAATTGTATTTTAATTAATTTATTTATTTGAGTTTTAGCTGTAAGCTTTTTAATTCCCAAACTATTAACAAGCTTATAATCTTTTTTATTTTTATACAAAAAAAAATCTCTTCCATTTAAAAAAAGAACATCCATATTTTTCTCAAATAATACACAAAGAATAAATTGCATTCATCATTTTAATTTCATCTGACCGCAATAACATAACCGGCGACCCATATCGGGGCAGTAAAAGTTTCACGACGAGCTGAAGGCACATAAAGTATGGTTTAGTAGCAATTAGCCGTTAGTTCATCAGCACTGGCAATAAAGTGGGTCCTAAGCCAGGCGTTGTAAGTGACAGGCGGCTTACTTTGAGAAAAGTGTGAGACAGGAAAATTTTTGTATTGAGAAATTGAAGGCTTCAATGTCCTCTAATTTTATTTTCAAAAATTGTTTGCTTAGTCACTTGTCTGTGGTACTACTACTTTTTTCAGGCCTTGCATGCAGCCGTCAATCAGGCGTGGGGCTATATGCTCTGTGAATTTGTGTTATTTATTATTATTAATTGTTCACATCCACCAACCCGAACTGGGTCCGCGCGGGGGATTACGGCCCATTCCCTCTTCTAGAGAGGAGGCCTCTGTCTCAGCAATGGGAACAATAAAAAGGCAGATGATCATGATGATGAATTGTTCACGACGAGCTGAAGGCACATTAGTTCAGTGAAGCAGTTAATTCATCAGCACTGGTAAGTGTTAGGCTGTTTACTTTGAGAAAAGTTTGAAGAAGGTATGTTTTTGTATAGAAAAGTGGAAGGTTTCAATGTCCTCTAAATTGTGACCAACTTTTTAAGTGTAAAAAAATTGTTTCATTTTCAATTGTATGAGGTACCTTTTAATTTCGACTGGCCTGTTGGTCTAGTGGTTAGTGGCCCTGACTGCTATGCCGGAGGTCGTGGGTTCGATTCCCACCCAGGACAAATATTTGTGTGATGAGCACGATCATTTGTTCTGTGTCTGGGTGTTATTTATCTATAATATGTATGTATTTAGAAATATATAAGTATGTTTATCAGCTGTCTGGTACCCATAACACAAGCTCTGCTTAGCTTGGGACTAGACGGTGTTGTGTGATAGTTGTGGAAATATTATATATTATATTATATTATAATTAGGTGTGATGCTGATAAGGTTGTTAATATTGAGTGGGTATATAATAATTTGTTGATTTCTTTTATTTTATTATTTTTAATTTGCATAAATTATATATTAATTATAATCATATTAAATTAATTAATATTTTTATGAGTATTCATTTAAATTTTGACATTTTACGGACAGTTGATATCTAGTTTAATGCATTTTAATGTAAGTATACCTAATGGAATATTTTAAAATATTTTTAAACTTCTGAACTAATAATATAAATAAGTACTTAATAATATAATAATTATGTCAGTAGAACTTATTTAATTATTATTTTTAGGGCAAGAATCACGTAACTTCTCGCACACTTGGTAGAGTGAGAGGAAGTATTCGATTTTTTTTATCTCTCTCTTTTATTGTATCACCTTTTTTAATATTGGTAGGCTGGCATTTGGTCACTATTTCATCTGACGATAAGCGATGATGTGAAATACGCTTGCCTAGTACCCTAAAAGTAATTTATTCACCATTGACTTAAAGCCCTCCAGCTTGTAGCTCTCAAACTGTTTTAAACACTCCTTTAGCAAAGGATTTCCCTCCTTAGCTATACGTACATTGAATGATTTTGAAAAACACATGTGTTGTGGATAGAACGAACTACTTCTAAATGATACCGCAGAAAAAAAAGGGATGCTATTATTTTTCTGAAGGCGACAGTTTGAAAATTGTGAAGTTGATCATATTTTTGGTGAGATAAGCATTTTGATATTTCAAAAGAAAACATAGTTATAGTCTACCCGCATGGAAAAAGGGTCAACGTTATGTGTATATGAAAGAAACATCAGTATTCCACGCCAGGTAAAATGCCAACAAAACTCGGTCACAAAGATCCTACTTTGTCAAGTTTGTCCGTTCACCGAAAAAAATTATTTATTTATTAAAACTTTATGAACTAGTAAAAAACACAATGTTCAAAGGTGGACTATGCCCTAGGTATTTTTTACTGGTTGATCTTGGGGCGAGAGATAGTGTCAGACTTTTCAGACTTTTACGGCCTAAAACCTCACTCCTGTTCCTTTTTTGCCTTGGTTCCAGGACCCAGAGGTTCACTTTCACATAACCCAGGGCCCCAGTAGGCTTCTATCCTTCTGGGCCCCTACGGTTTGCTGACGTCGCCTTGAGGCGCGCTAGGGACAATACGCGCTGTCGACGATTTGGGCCCAGTTCCGACGGTTACCGGACGATCGGACGACAAGCTACCTATTGCTCGCCAGCTAGCCATGTATGTAAGTTACGATAAATTTATTGTTGTCTTAATAAATAAATTTAAACAGACCATGGCTCACGTTTTGAAAACAAAATCGTGTCTTAAAAGTATTTCACAAATCATTACCTATAATTGATCTTACCTGCCAATACTAATGCACCATTTCGATTTCAAAACTAAGGAAACGAGTTGATTTATTTACGTGGGTTCAGGAAAATCGCGTTGTGCCATTAAAGTTAATGCACCAAATAGGAGCAGTACACCTCTGTGCAGTATTTTATACTTTAAAACTATATTCTAGATTTTCTCTCCTCTCCATGGATAAAATTTCGCTTTTATCGCTCCGAGGCTTTGGAACGCAGGTAAAAAAGGAACAGGAGCTTTTTTTTTAAAGTAGGTAAAATCATCCAATGACATCCCCCGCCCTTGGGCGGAGCGGGAGATAGTGTCAGACTATTACTGACTAAAAACCTACTCCGTTCCTCCTTTGCCTTGGTTCCAGGGTCCTGGTATGCATTTTCATACCTCCCCAAAGCCCCAGATTAGGCTTTGAGCCTACTGGGCACTTTCAGAAGGAACAGGAGTGGATTTTTAATCAGTAAAAGTCTGATACACCCTCCCGTTCCGCCCAAGGGCGGGAGATGTTATTAGATGACCCACCTAACAAAAAAATACAGTATGGTATTTGGTTTCATAAAATACTTACGTTATGTAATATATATATGGGAAATCATCCAATGAATTCTTTCACTCTATGTTGAAGCGAGAGGGCGTTTCAGACTAAGGTTTGAAGAATACTATTGGAGCTGGTCCTAGATCAGCTTAGCAACTAGGCAGCCTTCTTTCTAATTGTAGCGTAAAAAACAGCCACTCGAGCTATAGAGAACCCCTATTCACAACCCTATTCACTCCATCATAAAAATATTATGAAACGTAAAAAGAAAAGTAAGTGTGTACAGCGGATGCACGTCCTCTCTTTCAAAGTGCACCTCTCTAATATTCGAGGACTGCACTCCAATCTCGATGCGGTCCACCACCATCTAGAGACTGACAAGCCACACTTGCTTTTCTTGACGGAGACTCAGATTAGATGTCCGTCAGATGCGGCGTACCTCAACTACCCGGGATACTCATTGGAGCATCATTTTCTGCAGCGTGCCGGGGTCTGTGTGTACGTCCGTAATGACATCTGCTGTCAGCGTCTCCGTCACCTTGAAGACCCAAATTTTTCCACGCTATGGCTGTTGGTGGACACTGGTATGGACAAAATCGTCTATGCCTGTGTCTACCGATCGCACAGCGGTGATCAGGAGACGACTCGAATGTTTGACCAGCTCAGTGAAGCTGCCGATAAGGCTCTGCATCGGCACCCTGATGCGCAGCTTGTCGCTCTGGGGGACTTTAACGCCTGCCACCGAGACTGGCTTTTCCCATACCAGAGGACCGACCACGCTGGAAGAGAAGCGCGAAACTTTGCGGTATCGTTGGGCCTTTCCCAGCTGGTGAAGCAAGCGACCAGGGTGCCTGATGTAGTTGGTCATACTGCCAATTGTCTGGACCTTCTGCTGACCACCGATCCGGACAGATGTATCGTAACAGTTTCTTCACCACTTGGAACATCAGATCACTGTCTGGTGAAGTCTGTATCGTCCTTCTCCCCACCTGACTGTGAGTCTCGCGGTGAACGGCGGATGTGGCGTTACAAGTCGGCAGATTGGGATGAGATGCGGCACTTCTTTGCGTCTTATCCTTGGCAGCAGGTTTGCTTCTCTTCTGAAAATCCGTCGAGCTGTGCAGATGCCGTATCCGATGTGATACGTCAAGCTATGGAGTATTTCATCCCTTATAGCGACGTACCCATCGGTGGCTCAGTTCACCCATGGTTCAGCGCCGATTGCATAAAAGCTGAAGAGCTTAAGCATTCGGCGTTTCTCACCTGGGTTGATGCTCGTGACCGCAAAGCTCCGGATCTGAGTTCAAAGAAGAGAGCCTTCAACCAAGCTGCCAAGTCCTACAAAAAGGCACTAAGGAAGGCTCGCTTTGACCGCATTACTCATATTGGCACAAAGCTCTCTGCACAGCCATCCGGTAGCAGAGCTTTTTGGTCCCTTGCCAAGTCGGTCGAAGCGAACTTCTGTCGGCCCACACTGCCTCCGCTGGTTAAGCCTGATGGAACACTGGCTCACACCGCGAGGGAGAAAGCAGGTCTCTTTGCATCTCTTTTCGCCCATAATTCTCGTCTTGACACTTGTGGTGCTACTCCACCGACTCTGCCTTTCTGCGACACCTCGATGCCCGAAATTCGCATAAGGAACAATGAAGTTCTGAGAGCACTGTGTCGTCTAGACGTGAATAAAGCTAGTGGACCAGATGGTATACCAGCGATAGTTCTCAAGGCTTGTGCGCCCGAGTTGTCTCCTGTATTGACTCGCTTGTATCGCCTCTCATTTAGGACTGGAATAGTGCCCAAGTCCTGGAAGCTTGCCAATGTACAACCCGTGCCCAAAAAGGGCAGTCGTGCCGATCCTAACAACTATCGGCCGATTTCGGTAACCTCCATACTCTGCAAGATTATGGAGCGTGTATTGAACTCGCGCCTCATGGCATACCTGGAAGGTAACGATCTCCTCAGTGACCGACAGTACGGGTTTCGCCGCAATCGATCTACTGGGGACCTACTAGTTTATGCCACCCACTTGTGGGGCGAGGCCCTCGAGAGGAATGGGGAAGCGATTGCGGTTTCTCTAGACGTCTCGAAGGCCTTCGACAGGGTATGGCACGCTAGCCTTTTGAGTAAGCTTCCAGTGTACGGCATTTCCCCTGGCCTGATTAGTTGGGTAAAAGACTTCCTGAGTGAACGGTCTCTCCGAGTTGTTGTCAACGGATGCTCATCAGAGCCCATGACGACTAATGCCGGAGTTCCTCAGGGGTCTGTTCTCTCTGCAACTCTCTTCCTCCTGCATATCAACGATCTGCTGATGCCCGGTATCTATGGGTATGCAGATGATAGCACAGTTGTAGACAGATACCTGCCAACTCCTCGGGCTAGTAAAGAGCTGATCCAGGCTGAAAGGGAGGCTATGGTGGAGCGGACGAATGCTTCACTTCAGGCAGTCTCCAAATGGGGCGAAGCCAATATTGTGGGATTCAACGCCACCAAAACACAAGCGTGTCTGTTCACCGCCAAAAGGAGCCCGTTCACCTTGGCTCCTGCTTTCCAGAATGTATCCCTGGAGTGCACCGACCGCCTTCAGCTCTTGGGGGTAGAAATTTCCTCAGACCTCAACTTTGGGCGGTTCATTGAGTCCAAAGCTAAGGTAGCTGCTAGGAAACTCGGCGTTCTAGCAAAAGTCCGGCGGTACTTCACACCGGAACAGCTTCTAATCTTATACAAAGCACAAGTCCGTTCGTGTGTGGAGTACTGCAGCCACATATGGGCTGGTGCTGCAAAATGCCACCTAGCAGCTTTGGACTCGGTGGAAAGGCGTGCGAAGAGGCTAATTGGTGATCCAGACTTGGTTAAGTCCAATCTACAAAGCCTCGAACACAGGCGTAGAGTAGCCAGCCTTTCGGTGTTTTACAGGATGCATTTTGGAGAGTGTGCGCGGGAATTGCATGACTTGATACCGCCATCTCCTTTCTACCATCGAACAACCCGGCGTACGGCGAATATCCACCCTTACGTTGTTGAAACTTCCACGGTCCGGACTAAGCGTTTTGCCTCGTCGTTTATACCGCGTACATCGAGGGACTGGAACAATTTGCCTGCTGCGGTTTTCCCGGCCAATTATAATTTAGGCGTCTTCAAGGCTAGAGTGAATAGGCTCTTAATAAACTAGTGCGCTTTACCATCGACGATTGCATCACTGCTTACCATCAGGTAGGATTGCAGTCAAGTGCTAGTTTATAAAATATTAAAAAAAAAAAAAAAGAGAATAATTATACCCGATGCACTGCAGTATATAGGTAGCCCCAACAGCACCATGATTATATTAGGCTTGTAAAGCGTCTAGAGCCCACCGCGTACATTTAACCCACAAACCGTTATTTTAGAAAAAAACCTTAACTATGTAAGTTTTTATACCATGCTACAATCAAGCAATCGCTGACTATGCGTCCAACCTAATTCCATTTCCGGGCCTTGGTACAGGCCATGGTTTGCAGCGAGGAGGAGTGGCAGGCGGTCGCTTCCCTCTGCGAAGCAGTAATGCTAGCGAAGGAGGAGGCCGACCGCATCAAGCAACGTCGCTCACGCCGCAGCCGCCGCCGGGATTCCGATCCCGATTTTAGGCCACCGTACGCGCGGGTTTACGGACAACGAGCAATGGGTAGCTCGCTGTCCGACCGTCCGGTAACTATCTGAGCCCAAGTAGTCGTCGACGGCGCGTACTGTCCGCATGCGCTTCAAGGAGTTGTCAGCAAACTGTAGGGGCACAGCTGGGTCGAAGATTACTCTGGGGCCTTGGGCAAATATGAAAGTATACACCATGGCCCTGGTACGAGGGCAATGAAGGAACGGGATGGGTTTTTAGTCAGTAAGAGTCTGACACTATCTCCCAATCCACCCAAGGGCGGTAGATGTCATTTAATGATTTTACCAACCATAAAAAAACCTAATTCTATTCAAAACGGATTGCATCAGCCCTCGACTCGAAAACTAACTGTTAAACCATCGCGGCGAACCTCGCAGATATCAGATCGATCATCGAACAAAGTCAACAACTCGACACTAAATAAAAGTAAGATTTTTTTTATTTTTTATTATTGATAGGTTCGCGCTTGACCGGTATCTCACCTTATGGAAAGCGATGATACGGTCGACGATGAAGCGCGCTTACCTAGAAGAAACATATTCACTCTTGACTTAAAGATTCCCGGGTTGTAGCCATCAGAAAACACAGACTCTGGCATGGAATTCCACTCCTTAGCTGTACGCATAAAGTGTTCCCAAAACGCTTTGTGCGTATAAGTGGGATGTCCACCATGTACCGGTGGCGCAACGCCGTACGTCTGGTAGTCCGATGATGGAACGGGCTAGGTGGAAGAAGATATTTTTTTAAATTAATATTAGATTTTCTTGTATCCTCCATCTGTAGCTTTCGTAATAGAGTTGTAAATACATTTTCTTGATTTGTTGTAGTTGCTAACTAGTCACAAATCCACTTCACTACATTGACCTTATCATCATCATTTCAAGGCGTCGGGTAACGGGGTTAGTCTCTTAAGCGAGAGGTACCGGGATCATTACCTGGTACAGGTATCATCATTACAGCCAGTGTCACAATGAATACTCTTGTGCGTCTCGCATCCATCAGATTCCTTGGGTTGCGCCTTACCAGGTCATCAGGTCATCGGTCCACCTTGTAAAAGGCCTTAAAACGCTGCGTCTCCCAATACGCGGTTGCCACTCCAGAACCTTCCGGCCCCAACGGCCATATGTTCTGCGAGTTATGACCTACTTAAATTTAAATGTATGCAAGTATACTGTATGTAAATAAAAAAGTGTATTAATATCGGAAATGGTATTTCCACCGTCAGGACATTCAAATTCGTTCCGCATTTATCGAGATTGTGCGATAAATAAATTTGTTTTGGCACACGGCTTGCATGACATTGTCAAATTGTGTGTTTATGTACTGCAGCATAAAGTTCAGGGCTATTTAAGGGTATTACATCGCTCAATGACCTTCAAGAATTTATCTCTACATTAGTAGAGAAGAATTGACCTCTAAACAGGCATTGCAGGGGGTGCTGCGCGTGGGGTGTTAGTACTGATTCGAGTTTTTTCTTGTTTACTTATCGATATTCAATGAAATTCAAAAAAAAATCAATACAAGTTATTCAATTTATCGTAACATATATTTTGGTATAAATTCAATGTATAAATATAGAGCCGTTTTCGAGAAAATATGGAATTAATGTTCAAAAAAGGCCTATTTACCAGATTTTTTTTCTAGAGTTAGGGTATTTTTTTGAGAAACGTAATCAATACAATTTATTAGTAATGTCATTAAGTATCCCCTTCATTTTTTATATGGTAATCGTACATAAGGAAACTTCAAACAACCTAGGTGTTTTTTTGGATTTGGGCGATGTAATCCCCTTAAAGGGTCATCGCGGCCTGAAACGTAAAGGGCAACTGAAGGAACACAGGTGGGTTTTAGTCAGTAACAGTTTTATACTTCCTGTCACTCAATCCAAAGCGAGAGAAGTTATTTAATTGTTTTTGACACAAATAAATTATAAAATAAAGTTCGTGTACAGATTATTAAAAAACTAACAAGACGATATTTTTTTACGAGCAGAGGTCGGCAAAACTTTATGAACTTGATTGCTTTTCTTGAAGATTCTTGTCACTCTTTCCAGCAAAAACGTTACCATATTACATGAAAAAGGCAGCTCTAGGGGCAGGCGAAACTCCACATAACACAGTAGGACAAACGTTAAAGCTAGAACTACATTAGACCGACGCATACGTGTAACAAGCCTGATTTGTACATACAACGACGTCACGTGGTGTGGATCAAGTGTAGCTCTACGAGTCTTTCCATATAAAATGTATGGAGACAGCGTGTGTGGCACACGTGTGCGCAGTGTAATTCTAGCGTAATTCTCCAGTGGCAGATCTGCTAGAAGAAATTTCATAAGATATAAGGCAGCACCTTTGTGCTCTTTCTTCTACCTATCTCTTTCTTTTTCATCTTTAATTATTTGTTTGTTTATAAATCACTAAATTACAAAAACAAACGTGTTGTTATAAAACTGATTTATATCTAAAATCACTTTAGAATTATTTATATGGAAGCGCGTAGACGCACCTTTGCTCCAGTATCGCTTTGCGGCATAATTTTCTGTTTATACTTTTCAACGGTATTTTCTTACCAAATATTTTTTCTATACTTTACTTATAACTTAGACCAACGTACCGATAGCTAACGCGACATTCTTAATACAGTTTGTCACGACAACTCGCACCTCCGTGTTGCTAACACGTGCCAAAGTTATAAACATGTCCAATACCGAAATAACATAATAATACTTGGAAAATACCGAGCGATACAAGATTTAGATGCCGTGGTACCTAAAGAATTGGGTTGTTCTTGTAGGCCAGATTTTTTAAAGGAAATGAAGATAGAAGTGAAGTAAATTACATTTGTGGGCACAATATTGATAAATGATATTTATTTTGCAAATCATTTTTAATGTCTATTTTTTTTTTTTCGTCAATTTAAACTAGATAGAGAGCCGGTGTTTCCTAGCTGACTACCCTGGGAAAAAACACTGAAAATAAAAACTCAGGATTTAAAGTCGCTATTATAGTCCACACAGCAATCATGTAATGGTCAAATCAAGGACCACGCAGATTGGGTCTAAGATGGTATTTGTAGATTTATTAGACTGAGTAAGTATTAGAATAAAACATTTTGTATACCTGCTCCAACATTCACACTTTATTCGCATATTACCTATTTATAATATATATAATATAATATATTCCACAACTATCACACAACACCGTCTAGTCCCAAGCTAAGCAGAGCTTGTGTTATGGGTACCAGACAGCTGATACACACATTATAGATAAATAACACCCAAACTCAGAACAAATGATCATGCTCATCACACAAACATTTGTCCTGGGTGGGAATCGAACCCACGACCTCCGGCATAGCAGTCAGGGCCACTAACCACTAGACCAACAGGCCAGTCATTTAAAACTTGATTTTTATCACAACGCAAAAAAATATGAAAATGGAATACTATGTTGCATTTGATAACATACACATATACTTATATAATATATTTATTTTTAATACCTAATTACTTTACCAGACAATATTTAATAAAGAACAAAATCGAATATAAACAATCACTTTTTAATGACCCAAGGAACCAAAACAATTGTAAAAAAAGGTCGTAAACAAATCTTACTGTATGAAAATATGTTGTAAAGTTTGTACAATCCCACCCATGTACACGCAGCTTTTGGGAACATATTCATCCTACGTACAACTAAGGGGTTCAATTTCTTTATGAAGTCTGTGTTTACTGTTAGCTAAAACTTGGGGTACATCGAGAGCGAATAGCTTACTTATAGACAAGCATGCTCCATCGTCGGCAACATCGTCGCGTCGCTTACCGTCGGTTGAAATAGTGTTCATGCTTACGCTTGACTACTGTCTCACCTGGCTTTTTTATAAAAAGTTTTATCGAAGTACCTATTCCTCTTTCCGCACTAATAGATATGTTAGCTTGGTGCCGAATCTGGAAACAACATACCAAAAATACCTATTGGTGCCGAAAGTAGAATAACTTGGGTGCCAAAACTTTTGTTGTCGAAAGAGGAATAGCTTTGGTGCCAAAACTTTTGGTGCCGAAAAATCGGTGCCGAAACAGGAATACTTCGTTTTATCATTTGACAGTAATAATGATAAAACTAATTAAAACAAATGAAACAATTTTTTCTTGTAAAAAAAAAAAAACAGTAAGAAGTGCACAATTTGTTATTTCTACAATTGTTGTCTTTTCGCTGTTATATTTTATGATCGATCTACAGTAAAACGAGCAATTGGTGCACTTATATATATAAAAAAAAACAACCAAACAAATAACCTCCTCCTTTTTGAAGTTGGTTAGAAATAAAAGCTTACATCAAACCCGCAGTTTAATCCGCAATGGCCACACGGAATATTCAGTCGCGATCTCTAAAACTAGAGGACCTCACTGCTTTTCCATTTTTTTTAGTGATGATTAGAGACAGACTTTTACTGACTAAATCTCACCTGGGTTCCTTTATTTGCCCTTTGCGTTCTAAGGCCGCGGTAAGTCTTTTCAATAATGATTCAACTCTGGCAGGCCTTGGCCCCAGCGGACCCCGTAAATTATGCTGACAGGTCTTTGACAACCCTAACGATGACATGGCATAGAGACACTAACAAAGACGGAACAAGACACAGCGAGACGGAACAAGACAAGATATAATGCAATTTGATGAGTAATAAAATATTTTGGCTGGTGTGTTCAAAGAAAAAAAAAACAGTTTGTACGTATAAAATTCCATATGCAGTAAAGAAAATAGTTTTGATGTGGTTTTTTAAGGTAGGAAATAATCCAGTAACTTCTTCCGCACTAGGGTGAAGCGAGAGTGTCACACTTTTTCTGAATATAACCACACCTAAGTCCTTCAGTTACTTTTTGCGTTCTAGGACCACGCCCTTTCTAAAAATATGCTTTGGCCCTAGCGGGAATTGGCCCTGCACGCGTGGAACTCTAGCACCGTCAATTGCTCGGGCTCTTTACCAGACAGGCAGACGGCAAGATACTCATCGCTCGTCGTTCACAAACCCGCGCGGTATTGACTTGCTGCATTTTTTTTTAATTCCATCAGTTATTCTGCTAGCTAAACTCACAGTCGATCAATTAATATAAATTGTTCTTTTCCTGAATGATCCACTATCTACCCAAGTAACTACTTTGACATTGAGCTATTGAACCAAAAAAGTCTTGTTCTTTTAGAAAACCTTATTTTCTTTGAATTGCCATCATTAGTGTCGGGCTTTGACAAAAGTCCAATTCTGCTTCGTTGGTGCTGAAAATGAAATCCTGGAATTGATCCTGGGGTGGGCAGTGTCACCGAGTTTTCTCACTTGGATTTCAATTTCCTTCGGAGCAGTCTATAGTCCGGATTTATTGTCAGACAGGGATTCATAGTGCCTAAGAGTTAAATTGATACTAATTTAAACAAAAAAAAAACATTTAATAAGCCTTTGGAGGGTATGCGGAACAGAGAGTAAAGTCCCACATACCTCCTTTTGAAAAGGGAGGATCCTCCTACCAGATGTGTTTTATGTCTGGTGAGCTACTGCCCGAAAGATGATTTCGAGCTATCATATATGCTCAAAATGCGCGGAGAACTTTAATAGCGCGATGCAGGATTCCGTATTTTCCATGTAGTTCTTATGTGGCGCCATAGATGTCGCTTTATATATAAAAAAAAGACAGAAAATAAACTTACAAAAGTAACCCGCCCCTGGTTACACCAGTAGGTGCCAATGCTTTTCATCATAATTATGAAAGGAATCGAATTAAAAAAAAAATCCTTACTCACCCCAAAAATAAAGAAACCTTATGCAAAATTTTTGATTCCTAGTCCCAGTAGTTTTCGCTGTGCGTTAATATATGACTCTGTCATTTTATATATAGATAGAAGATAAATAATAATAGAATTAAAAAACCACTAAAACAAACTACTAAAAAAAAAACTACTAACTACTCTGTTCCACATACATCCAAAAATACTAATAAAATTGAGTGAATAAGTTTTTTCATAAAAACTATCTAAAAAAAATGCTATATATATTTATTCTAGGTATCTTAACCTAACCTAACTACGTTTACGCTAACCTGAGCTACGTTTTCATACAACCGCTCTTACGTGATTATGATTTTATTACACATCTTTCTCTAGATGTTTTGGATACACATATATCTTGTAGATATTATCTAGTCTTATAAAGAAATCAAAACATTTGTGTAAAACTAATCCTTCAAAATGTCATCTCACATAAAAAAATTAAAAAAGTTAATCTATATTTTGAATGACTAAAAATTTTCACAAAACACTTTCAAGGGTTTCAAAATAGCACGTATTTCCTGGAACAAATTTTGTGAAATATTCGAGTAAATCACGGAATTAACGATTGCCAACAGAGTTTTTAGGCGTTTTTTCACATTGCCTTTTATCGAAATTGCGTGGGATTGTGTTAGATGAAGTAACAAGCTTTTAATCGATGCTCGACTTTGATGATGAACGAGTGGGGAAGAGTAGCCTTAAGAGATCGTAGTAGGGACCTTTGGAGCTAGTCTCTGTGAAAACCAAACAAACAGAATGATTAATTCTTACTAGCGCTGAGCTGGAGCAGACAGCAAGGTTTACTTACTGTAGGCAAAAGATTAATGATTCATTAACTTCGAATCAAGTAACTTTAAAGTTTTAAGCACATGAGTGCTACCCAAATTAAACAATTAGGCACTTTGCCTAACTGCAAATTGAACTTAATTTGTAAATGAAACGGTTTATAAATAGTACAGTCCTGGTAATCAAAAAGTGGATAAGTAAGGTTTTTTTAACTAAAATTTTCTTTTTTCTTCCGATTATTGCAAAGATTTTGTTAAAATTATTCCTGCTTTGTCGAAAAATAGAAAAAAGGTAATGAAATTCACACGGAAAAAAAATCGGCTGGATCAAAGGCTTGATTCAGAAAACGGTACTTCTGGATACGGCTCATATTGTTATGAGGTTCCTTTCTCTGGAGCTCTGACCGCCGATGGCTTGGACTCTGTTACCGGTACCTGTGGGCTACTATTTTTTTATATTCTTAAATGTTTTCTTTTTTGTGACTTATGTAAAAAACAAAAAAAATTATGTCTATACAATAAACAAAAATAATATATTTGGATGCATAGTATGTATTCTTCTTTTCAAAATACAAATCTATCTTAAAAATTCAATTTTTTAAATCAATTAAAAAGATGAAACTTTCCACAGTGTGAATTCCAAGATAGAACAAAGAAACGAAGTAGCTTTTTTTGTTTCTTTTTTTTATATGTCTATTACTCTTTCACAATTTAACTACAGCCCCCCTAGCCAAGTTACGATCGTTTCGTTAATCATGAACGCTTGGAGTTGGCCACGCCCCCAATTCCTTTGTTCTGACCACGTGGGTGAGCGTTGAGATGACGTCAGAACAAAATAATAGGAGGTATGGCCAACCGAAAAGATCTGAAAAGATGGCTAGGAAGACTGAAGTCATTTTGATGAAATGTAGTACGGAGTGAGCTTGAATCCCGAGGAAGGCAAGGAATGACATAGGCGGGCTCCTTTTTACCTGACTTTGACTTCG
Source organism: Leucania comma (assembly GCA_958295575.1). Lineage (NCBI taxonomy): Eukaryota > Metazoa > Arthropoda > Insecta > Lepidoptera > Noctuidae > Leucania > Leucania comma. The sequence continues at coordinate 22,778,818 of OY282468.1, forward strand.
TGCCTGCTATAACCGACATTTACTCAGACAAAGTCGCAGCTAAAAGCCAGTTACGAGTATATATACAACGGCTTAGCAGATTGGCGGGGATAAGCAAGAAAATAAAAATTGGATGACTCAGCAACAGAATCTACGAGATCTTTTTCCGCTTCGGGTTTTCAGTAGAAAACTGCTTTGCTAAGTGCAAAAGCAGTATTCGAAGTTGTAATTAAAATTTTCTATGGTTGATTTTTCAGAACATTCTCGAGTATTATTTAAATTTTAATGGAGCTGCAAATGCTGCAACGCTATCTAATAGTTTCAATTGAAATAGGAAATTCATTTAGGCTAGGTTGTGCTAGGTTGCTGGAATCCGGTGGATGCAAGACGCACAGGAACATTTATTGTGGCAACACTTGGGGGAGGCCTATCTCCAACAGTGGATGTCTTTCGGCTGAAATGAATGAATGAATGAATGATGAGGAAATTCATTTATTTGAATAGCAATAGAGTTATAGTACGCGACAATTAAATTGAACCATTTGCTATGGTTACGCTCAGCTCCCGATTTCGATTGAGACCCGAAAATCGGTAACTGTGCATCTAAGGTGGACCGTCATGATGGTTCAACTTATGTGACGCAGATTGCAAGCTGGAAGCAACCCAAATAAAATAAATAAATTCTATTACAGAACATATTGACGGTATCAAACGTAATCCATTAAATAATTTAGATTAAAATCATTCTGTCTTATGGCAATTGGGTAAACCGACATAAAAATGAGCACTGTTGAGTATCAAGCTCCAGTTGTGCTGCTGGTGGTCCCGACTAAAATAAAACAGCTTGAAATCGGTATTATAAAGTCTGTATTACGTAGGAGTAGGTATAAATTTTGAGACAACCGATATATGTGTGTACGCGCAAGGTGTCGGCCAGCAAATGAAAGGAGACGGACGTCTGTGTGTGCGATATGTCGTGTGGCCCGATGTGACGTCAGGAACAAGCACTGAGACTTAAAAAAATTGAAGAATGTTTATAAAGTAACTTTAGCATTTGGCCTACCAAATGCTAAAGTTACATTATAAACATTATTCATTATCTACACACCTAAATTAAATCAAAGCAGTTGAAGATAGGAGACAAGCCTCTAGCGTGTGGACCGCTGAAATCAGGCTAACACGATTTCGCTCGCACGACAGCGCCGGCTCTTATCTCTGTCCTGGTCTATCAATTACTGTAGGTTTGCGACTGTGATGACACTGATCATAGATGTGTGAGTTTCGAGTTCAGGTTTTCTGATTGTGATGTTAGCGCGTAACGTATTTTGCCTTATAATATGTATACATTGGACTATACTAGATAAATTGGCTGTCGGCCCAATGTAGTAGCGCGCGTTTGTGGACAGCGGGCAATGGGTAGCTCGCTGTCCGTCCGTCCGGTAATAGACCGGTCCGAGCCCAAGTCGTTTACGGCGCACACTGTTCCCGCGCGCCTCAAGTAGTTGTCAGCAAACTGTAGGGGCCCAGCAGGGCCGAAGCCTACTGGGGCCAAAGGTTATGTGAAAATGTCACCCGGGGCCCTGGGACGAAGGCAATGGATGGAACACGGTAGGTTTTTATTCAGTAAGAGTCTGACACTATTTGTCATTGGATGATTTTAAAAAAAAATTTACGTGTACGTCCAAAGTACATACTAACACTATTCAATCCGACACCTTTTGTTAATCAAAATAGATGTAATCTATAATAATGTCTGGCGGCTCTGGGATCCATGGAGTAATGAGAAGCCCACAATACTGGTTGTTAACAAAAAGCATAATTATAATTTTGCAGAACTTTTGAACGACTCATGGTGATTATAATAAACGAAATTTAATTAATGTTGTAGTAATTAAGGTCATGTAATAGTTGAAAATTTGAAATGCCTTTATTATAAATGTTATTTTAATTGAAAACCTGTTGTGAATTCCTATTATATACTTAGTGATAAAAATCTTCACTGTGATCATTGTAGTCGCTAATGTTAGAAATGGTAAATAAATAATTGGATTATAATAATGTTTTTTTTTTTTTTAATTATGACTAAGTGTAAAATTCTTCTGAAAATAAGAATACTTAAATCTAAGCAACTATATATGTACTTAACTCGTAAACCAGCTTGGAATGTTTTTTTTTTAAATCGTATATAAGACATACAAAGATTATTTAATTTTTAGTTTGGTATCTAACATTAGTTTAGGTAAATAATTAATTGTAACCATTATTAGATAATTTTTTTAGTCAAATTTTAAATAAATGTGAAGATTTTTTTCATTTAGTTAAGTATCTATACAAATAGAGTATAGATGCGTCAATGCCTAGATATTTTGTAAGTATATTTTAAGGTGCAATATGGGTAACCTTGTCTTTCAAAATGCGTCCGTCTTTTGTCATGTTGCATGTTGTTTAGGGTTAATTAATAATTCATAGATTAAGTTTTTTTACTAACAAATAGGCCAAAGAAATAAATTGTTGTTATTATAATTGTACCTAAGATTTTGAATTTGCACGACATTAGAAATGACCGAAATGTTGTGAGTGGTGGCATGTATTACTTTAATTCTGATATATATACCTACACGTTAGAGCAAATAAAATGTCTTATTCTGGTTTATACCAAGCTACTGAGTTGTGCAAGTCGAATAAGTATATAAAATATTGATGGAATCCGCTGAATAGTTAAATGTGAGGTCAGGTTAAGTTAGACTGTTAATTATCACATAAATTATATAACATATTTGACCTAATGGCGTATACATTATCGTTCATTATATACCTAGGTTTCTGTCTAGACCTAATGACTCATTTTTAATGGCTCAGAAAAAAAATCTATGTCTATTCACACAAGCTATTAAACCACATTATTACCTAGTTTCACAAGGCCCTTATTCTACCGCCATTAATTTTTATAACGTCTAATGAACGTAAAGGATTCCAATAAATTTTGGCATAAAATACCACATTATGTAACGATCCTATAAAATTTCTATTATAGTTCTGATTTACGGCTTTTGTAATCTATTTCATCGTTCGGTTCTCTACGGCGCTCTGACGTCAGGCATACAAGATGTATCTCAGGATTCTTGGTATATGAGGTTTGCGAACGACATTTTGCTGGTTGCTGAGAGTGGCCTAGAGGTCCAGTGGTACTATTCTCTAAGAAAACGCAGCGCTGCCTCAATGACGAACACCCAAATAGGATACATTGGATTGTCAACCTAAAGTACCTACCGGTAAGGCGATCGGTAGCGATGATCTCTCGCGACGGGCCTTGGTTCAAGCCATGCTCCGGAGCGAGGAGGAGTGGCAGGCGGTCGCCTCCTTCTGCGAAGCAGTAATGCTAGCAAAGGAGGAGGCTGACCGTATCAGGCAACGGCGCTCACGCCGCAGCCGCCGCCGTAATTCCGATCCAAATTTCCGGCCACCGTAGGCGCGGGCTTGCGGACGGCGGGCAATGGGTAGCTCGCTGTCCGTTTGTCCGGTAACAGACCGGACCGAGCCCAAGTCGTTTACGGCGCGCACTGTTCCCGTGCGCCTCAAGGAGTTGTTCAGCAAACCGTAGGGGCCCAGTAGGATCGAGGCCTAGTCTGGGGCTCTGGGAAGGTATGAAAATGCATCCGGCAAGATCTAAGGACACAGAATTGGAGAAACCTTCAAAATTACAGAATAAGTATTTAAAACGTATTAGTTTTAGTTCTTCTCAATATTAGTTTTAGCTCTGCTCAATACTAAGTTAGCTTAGAATTGAGTCTCCTGTCTTTGTCACTGCACCTCCAATTTGTCCTGTGGTGCTATTCTCTAAGAAAATGCAGCGCTGCCGCACCGACGATCAATCTAATGTTTAGGTACTTTAGGTTATTTTTTTTTTTGGTAGTTAAAATCATCCAATGACATCCCCCGCCCTTGGGCGGAGCGGGAGATAGTATCAGACTCTTACTGACTAAAAACCTACTCCGTTCCTCCTTTGCCTTGGTTCCAGGGCCCTGGTATGGATTTTCATACCTCCCCAAAGCCCCAGATTAGGCTTCGACCCTACTGGGCCCCTACAGTTTGCTGACGACTCCTTGAGGCGCGCGAGAACTGTGCGCGCCTCAAGGAGTCGTAAACTGGGCTCGGTCCGGTCTGTTACCGGACAGACGGACAGCGAGCTACCCATTGCCCGCCGTTCGCAAGCCCGCGCCTACATTAATTGATGATGGCAATAACCCTACCTTCTACTAATAAATTACAAATGTAAGACATAACAGTATGCTCAAAGTTTTGCTAATGAATTACGCCACGCAATTTCGCAACGGGTACGATTTTAAATACTTATTCTATCAGTATTCGTGATATTTTTTGACTTTATTCGAAATCCATATTATATTTCATATTTTTACATATATTTATTAGCATAAGCATAGCATAATCAGCCTTTTCAATATTCTCACTGATGGATCTCAGGCCGTAATCCACCACGCGGGCCCATTGCGGGTTGGTGAATGTCACATATCTTTAAATTATTGGTTCTAGGACATTTGGTTATAGAGCAGAACCGGTTTCCTCACGATGTTCTCCTTCACCGTTTTGAGAGCAATGATGATGAAATAAATTGCACCTGGCTGGGTTTGAACACGCGACCTACAACTCGTAAGTTGTTGCCGTTACCACTCGGCCACCACTGCTCTATATACATATATTTATTACTATCTACATAACGTTTATATCCATATAAAAACACTTTACACCCAAGATTATGGCCAACATCTTTCATAGCGTTAAGTCGTCAAACTATTGGCATATTATATTCATATATTGAATGCGGAACAGCGCTAAAGTACTATAATAAAAATAGCTTAAGGCAGTCTGGGGCAATCAATTTCAGTGGTGCTTACAATTTTAGTGGGGCCGTTAAGGGAGTTGATGGTTGGGACAGATTGCCGCACGCCGTATTCCTGGTATGACGTTACAATGAATGTAATATAAGGAACTGCGAGGTGGTATTGTTCATAAGAGTCGCCGTGACCCTGAAATGGAGAGAGCAACTGAAAGAACACGAGTGTTTTTGGTAGTAACAATTAAACTTTCTCGCTCTATCCAGAGAAGATATTTGAAGGTTTACCACCCCAGAAAAGAAACTGAATGCTGGGGATGCCTTTGTTCTGTTAAAAAGTGTAACTGGAATCACTTTAACTTTTTGGAATCAACACAGTCATGTGAAAAATTTGTCACTTCATGTATCAGAGCACGTCTGAAAATAGTGTTTTTCATATCACTAGGCTTACGCTTGACGATTACCTCACCTGATGATAAGTGATGATGTGGTTGATGGTGGAGCACACCTGCCTATAGTAACCTATTCACTCTTGACTGTCCTCATTTGAGATCACAATTTGCAAAGTTCAACTACAGAACTAATTATTAAAGCACAGCAAAGAGTTACGGTGGCTCTGAAACCCAAAGGGCAACTGAAGGTATGCAGGTGGGTTTTAGTAAAAGACTATGACATTTCTCCTCGCTCCTCCGAGAGCAGAAGGAGTAATTTGGTGATATCCAACCAAAAAAAAGATAAGGATGACAAGCAAAAAATTGATCGATTGGATCTTCATTTTAATTGACAGTGACATGTGGGACCAATAGACTGCAAGTCAGTTGTAACTAAACCAGTATAAGTTGGCCTATTATTTCATACAAACTCCGTACTACGCTTGGTAAGCGTTGGTTACAATTTTAGTAAGGTTGTTAAGGAGTTTAACGGTCGGGACAGATTGCCGCACGTCGTAACTGCAGGAAGATGTTACAATGACTGTGGTAAGAAAGTGCTTGGCATGATTTTATTCTGGTAGAAAATATATTTGAAATTGAGGTGGTTTTTTATAACTAAGAATATATTCAGTGCAAGCATTGTATTCACGATTTATTTTTGTGTAATTGTTGACTGTCAATGTAATATTTATGTATTCTTAATTCGTTTTGACTGACATAAACGTGTTATTCTTATTACGTAGTTGAATTTTACTTTGTTCGCGATTTCTTTAAGGACGTAACGAATATCGCTCTGCAACCGCGCTGTGAGCGCGCGTCAATTATTTGTATGAAACAACAAAGCAGCGCTGCAACCGCGCTGCCTCGCACGGCGGCATGTTGCGGCTAATTTGAGAGCGCCCTTAATGTTACTGACTGATAAATATAAAAAGTATTGAAACCTTTTCAGCCGATCAAGCGTAAAGAAGTATAATATACCTAATATATGCACACTCATATACTTTTGTTTTTGTTATTAATAATAATATTAAAATGTTATGTATGATAGGCGCACAATCGTCTATTTTTGTAGGATTTCTTACCTAAGGGAGAGAACTCACGAAATAGTTTTTTTCCGGCAGAGGAAACGGCTATTTTATTTCGACCGCAACCTGTCGGCTGACAGGGCGCAATCGCCGCCAACCGACCGCAGAGCGTGCGGGCGCAAACCACCGAGGTGGCGGCGGGCGACCGTAGCGCCGGTGAGCGGCAGCCGCGAACAACTGCACACTTCGCGGCCGTAAACCACGTCGTGAAAACTGATTTAATTTTTTACATATATATTTGCATTCTACAGAAGCTACGGGCCCGCTACCGTGGCGGCAGCGGGAGAAAACCGCTTCGTGAGCTCGCTCCCTAAGTCGACTAAAACGGAACCATTATAGGCTCACTTTGATGACCAACTGTCAAGACGCTTTTTCCCAAGACACATGGAGGTATTAAGCTGAAATTATTATCAAATAATCAAATATCCTTTGAAGCGGTGAAAAAATCAAACTTCTAAATGCTGAAAATCGGAAACCGGCAATCGGTCGCTTTACCATCAACGATTGCATCACTGCTTACTATCAGTTGGGATCGCAGTCAAGCACTAGTTTATATAGGGTGACTGGTAATTAGAGAACAATACTTAAACACGTGATTGTAGTCATGATACCAAAGAACTTTTAATACGGGACCAATCCTGATATCGCGATAAAAATCAGCCAAGTTCAGTACGTTTTGACCAGTTAGGTGAACACAAATGTACTGGTGGCAGGCGTTTTTTTCGCGATTTCAGGTTTGGTCCCATAGTAAAAGTTGTTTGTTATCATGAGTACAATCACGTGTTTAAGTATCGTTAACTAACTAGGTACCAGTCACCCTATATTAATTAAAAAAAAATGTCTAATTTTTGTTTGCGATTCTTTAAAATCTTCGAGACTCTATTTGTAAATAGAACTATTTACGTAAGTCAACTTTGCATGGATCCCTCGGTGCGTGAGTCGTAAGTGCATTTGACTAGTTTTTTTTTTTATATTAAAACCTAGTGCTGTCGTAATCGTCATCATAATAGCAATTTTGACTGGCCTGTTGGTCTAGTGGTTAGTGACCCTGACTGCTATGCCGGAGGTCGTGGGTTCGATTCCCACCCAGGACAAATATTTGTGTGATGAGCACGACCATTTGTTCTGTGTCTGGGTGTTATTTATCTATAATATGTATGTATTTAGAAATATATAAGTATATTTATCAGCTGTCTGGTACCCATAACACAAGCTCTGCTTAGCTTGGGACTAGACGGTGTTGTGTGATAGTTGTGGAAAAAAAAAACTCTAGCCATTTTATTTACCAATTTTTTTACCATTGTTAAAAGCCTCTTATAGAGTAAAGAAAACCTATTTTGTAATCCCCTCGCATACTGATGAAATAAGTAATTTAATTCATAAAAGCACCCATCTTGTTCAATGCTCCGTTACTCATAAATGTTGGCCTCACAAAGAGCTAAAATATTTCTACCTAATTTGCTTTTATCCCTGTTTATGCTTGATCACCTTAATGTACCGCGATATTTAATGAGCTTAGCTTAATTTTATGATCATGTGTTATCAAATTAATGAGCGGTGATTTAACAGCATTTAGAATTAATGACTTACATTAAATTTGGTAGGTAAATGGAAGAGATTTATATACCTACAGATAATTATAGATATATATAGTATGAGAAAGCTTAACGGCCTAAATGTCTCACCAATAATATTTGATAGCACGGTCATTCCGTTTAGCTCCGATGTTAAGGATCTGGGCTTACATGTCGACACCTGTCTCGACTGGCGGAAGCAAGTTGCGAGTGTTAGTAGGAGGGTTACTGGAACGTTACGGTCGCTCTATCGGCTGAAAAATCTTCTTCCAGCTCACATAAAGGTACTGCTTGTACAGTCCCTGATTTTTCCTATTATCGACTATGGTGATGTGTGCTACTATGACCTGAATGCAGATCTCCTCAATAAACTTGACCGCCTTCTGAATAACTGCATTCGATTTGTCTTCAACCTTCGTAAGTATGATCATATTTCGGAACAGCGTTTGCTTTTAAAATGGTTACCTATACGTCAGCGTAGAGCACTAAGGGCCTTGACTACCCTGTTTTCTTTTCTGAACAAGCCTTCTTCTCCTTCTTATCTTACTTCTCAAATTCAATTCCTTTGCTCTGACCATAATAAAAATCTCCGATCGACGAATAATCGTTTACTGCGCTGTCCCTCACATCGCTCTGGGTTTATCCATTCTTCCTTTTTTGTACAGGCGATCTCTCTTTGGAACGCGCTCCCGTTGAACATCAGGATGGCTTCCAGTCCGTTCTCCTTTAAGGTAATGGCACGTGAACATATTCGCAAGAAACTGCTAGATTCATCGCAGCGTTGATTTGGTGGATTCGTTTCTCAAAATAATTTTGGTTATTTGTATGTATTTATATAAGTATGTATTTATATTTATTAGATATTGTATTAGTTTTTTATTTATTTTGTCTGTTTTTCATTAAGTTGCACCTATTAAGTTATGTCTCTGCACCACCCTAAGGTAGACTGGTAGATAATGCCTACGGCATTAAGTCCGCCTTTGTACACTAGTGCATAAAGATTTTTAAATAAATAAATAAATAATTATGTAATTTATGTTTCAGGAATATACTCGTATGTAGAGTTGAAATTTTGCAAAGTTGCCAGTCAGCAAGTCAGTTGAAATTTTACAAAGTTGTCAATCAGCATGTCTTTAATGAAACGAACAAATTATCGAATTTCTCATATTCATTGACTGGTTTTCACGCATCAATACAAATCGCATGGCATAATGTACTGGTTTTATGCTGATGAGATTCAAGAGAAGCAACTATCAGGAAAACTAATCAAAATACTTATACCCAATAATCGATCGACAATTTAGGAGGAATGCAAACACATGACATACAATAATTACTCTTCGTAAGTTTACCAATACTTACAATTATTATAGTAAAAAAACAATATTCAAAAGTAAAGTCGACAGTATTAAATATACTCCCGAAAAAAGAACTATAAAAGAAATATGTTTTTTTAAATGTGATGCAATTGGTGTTATTTATAAATAGTGTGAGATTACGCTTCTTTCTCAGTCGGGTAACTAATAGGAGAGATACATTACCAAAATGATCAAAATTTATCATTTGGAGGTGCTGGGATTTGAACCCAGGACTTTCAGCATGCGAAGCAGACACTCTACCACTGAGTTACACCCCCAGATGAAGGGGACGCCAAAAATATTTATCGCTAGTCGTACGCGACCAACATACGAAGTGAAAGGAACTTCGGAGGACGTAAAATCGCCGCTACTGCCGCAATAGGCGTGGCTACTCTGTACCTAAATCATTTAATTATATATTATGTGTAAGGAAATGTAACCATAGATTTGTACAAAAAAAAGGTAGTAAATAGTAAGAACATTAATATTACCTTTACAAAACACTTGCTCAGAAAGTGACTTACTTAGCAGTTTGATTACCATTACGCAACACATTAAGTTTTACGTTTAAAAGTATAAATTATTGTCTTATTTATTTCATGCAATTTCGTGTTTAAATAAACAATTTTAACTGGAAAATGTTTAATAAATAAAATTTTGTATTTTCTTTGTAGATAATCCACCTCATTTTCATTTTATTCACAATTTCACTTCGCTTGATCGACACTTTGCGTGACCCGAGGGCTGGCACATTCTTTGCCCAAAGAATCAGCATTGCCATTCAACGTGGCAATGCTGCCAGTCTTTTGGGTACGTTTCCGGATGACAGCGATGTGGAGGAATATTTTTATTTTACATTTATAAATTTATATTTTAACAGTCAGTCAGTAATTAATCTATATCTATGGTCGCCACTTTTTGATGGGAATGTTTAAATATGAGTAGGTGAGCGAGTATAATTCCTTACCGCCATGTCACAAAAAAAAAAACATCTACTAGTTTTTCTGTAGTAGTAAAAGTTAGTTAAATAGTTTTTCTTTACAAGTGTTTTGAAAAACATTATAATGATACACGGGAATATTGATGATTACCGTCATCGGCTCTCTTAAGGTCACAGTTCATTAGAGCCACCCGGAGCCCATGCCATACCGCCTCGCCTCCCACGGCTAGTATTCTTTATAAATGGACTTGTATGCGCATATCCTCACTACTAGCGTCACCGGATCGCCTCGGTCGTAAGCCCTCCACGCGCTCCCGGTGGACCACTCAGTGACAACTCGCTGCTCGCATGCTTGCCTTGCGTTGACGAAACACCTAGACGACCTAGATGTAGACCTATTGCCAATTGTTAACTCGTGTCGTCGTAACGTCGTCGAAAATTCGTAGACCAACAGACATCACTCGCGTTGACTACGCGGTGTCCACTGGTTGATGACGTGAGGTTCACTGGTTAACCGCGCGACGTTTATTGGTGATAACGCGGCGTCCACCTGTGGACCACCTGTCGACAAGGAGTAGACGCTTTGCGACGTGTTGGGTGGTGCCGGGTTTTTTTTATGGTAAGTAAAATCATGACAATGACAAATCCCGCCCTTGGGCGGAGCGGGAAGTAGTATCAGACTCTTATGGTAGCCACACACGTTCCAGTATACTTGCGCAAGTACTTGTGCAAGTCTTAATTTGCGCAAGTATACTGGAACGTGTGTGGCTACCATTACTGACTAAAAATCTACCCCTTTCCTTCGTTTCTTATCGTGCCAGGGCCGGGTATTCCTTTCAGAAGCTGAGCCATGGCCCTAGCAGGCTTCAAACCTGCCTGCCTGCAGCTAGCAGGCTGGGCCTCTACGGCTTGCTGACAGCTCCTTGAGGCGCGCGGGAACAGAACGCGCCGTCGACGACTTGGGCTCGGTCCGGTCGGTAACAGGACGATAGGACAGCGTGCTACCACACCGTCCGCAAGCCCGGGGTGGTGCCGGGTGGCTTTAATGAGCTGTAACATATAACATCATCGCCTACGGCTTGTGTTTAATACTTTATACATTATAATCATTTATACACTTGTATTATGGTTCTTATTTAGATATATTCTGACCTGGTGATAAGCGGTGATGTCGATCTACGTATTGAAATCGTCACAAAATATAAATTCAAAGGAAATTCCTTTACCGCGTTCCTTCTTTCGTACTTTGAATACCAGAAGATAACTTTTCAAACATGAAGCTTGTCATAAATGTGAGAATGGTCGGGAATATGACAATGTGGAGGACAATACACCTCCGTTTAATGAAACAAGTTTGATCGTTAATTTTGAGCGCTCAAGGTGAGTGACGTCTCGTGACTTGGCTTCATTGATCTCATATAAATATTTGAACCCAAGATTCAACCTCAGCGTCTCAAAAACGTCCGCAAAAAAAGAGCGCATCATTAGAAAAAGTGCGCACCTGTCAAGTAGTCTCGCGTGGCCCGTGTCACTGTCAGGTCACTAAAAATGCCGAAGTGTTCGTTGCGAAATTGTAAAAATATTACGTCAAAAACGTTAAAAAAGGATGGGATATCGTATTTTCGGTAAGTAAAAGTGTTTATTGATTTGTTTTTGTTGTTTTTATGATCTAATATACAGTGCAATATGTGATTTTGATTTAATTTGTCACAAAATTTCTCTCAACGGTCCATGTATAACACGGCAAATTTCAATGGCCTCATTGTCAGTGTAAGAACCATGCATAACAGCCTACTTTTATTTTAGTCGCATAATATAAATGATCCTGTTCTAGTCAATGGAATCGATTTTTTTTATTGTGTTTAAATTTTTTTATTAAGTAATAAGTTTGAACTTATTCGTAAAGTTTTTAACAAATATTTATAGTTTTCAATGGAATCCTATATGTAGAAAAAATACAACCGACTTCAATGTAAAAAATGCAAAGTAACTTTACTTTGGAAATCAGTGGTTCTATAATTTAAGATTTTTATGACCAAGATATCCATAACCAAACATAAAAAAATACATACAGCCGAACATATAAATGATAAATGATATTTATTTTGTAAGTAGGTTTTTAAAAACACTTTTTTACACGTCAATTTTTTTCTCGTCAGTTTCGATGTTGATCTAGTTTAGATGAGGCCGGTGTTTCCTAGCTGACTACCCTGAGAAGAAATCTCCAAACTCAGGGGTCAAAGTCTCTTTTAAAGTCCATACACAAACATGTAATGGTCAAATCATATGAGAACCATGCAGATTGGAGTCTGAGATGATTTTATTTCGAAAGAAGCACACAGTTCTGAGTCTAACCTCCTCCTTCTTGAAGTCGGTTAATAAGGTCCTGTTGGTCTAGTGGTTAGTGGCCTTGACTGCATAACACAAGCTCTGCTTAACTTGGGACTAGACGACGTAGTGTGATAGTGTTCTATTGTGTCTCTAATTATTGTATTCAAAAGGTGAAGCGACAAGTCATGTGTTCTTTAATGAAACTTTTTTTTTAAATATGGAATAACGTTTTTTTAGATTTTTGTAGATAATTAAACGCGGACCTCATGCAGGCCTTACTTCAGAAAATGGAGCGCGTAAGTCTAACGTTTGGATTGAAGATTAACAGATCTAAGACCAAGATTATGATCGTGGACCGTGTCAATGACAATTCGCCAGAGGTTACGCAGATTGCGAATTGCGATGTGGTCCCAACATACGTATATCTTGGGGCTTTAATCTCAAACAATGGTGGTTGCGTAGATGAAGTGAAGCGTCGTATGGCCATAACCAGAGCCGCAGCGGAGAAGTTGAGGAAGGTTTGGAGGAATAGAAACATTACCAAAGCCACCAAAGTCAGGCTCATGAGAACGCTAGTATTCCCAATCTTCCTTTATGCGGCGGAGACATGGACAGTGCGTGAGTTTGAAAAGAGAAAGATAGATGCCCTAGAAATGTGGTGCTGGAGGAAGATGCTCGGCATATCTTGGACAGAGTTCCGCACCAATGTGTCCATACTTCAGGAGCTCGGCATCACAAAGCGTCTATCGACCATAGTACAGACGCGCATACTGCAGTACTTTGGCCATGTCTCTAGACGCGATAACAACTCAATAGAGCGGCTAGTCGTACAAGGAAAAGTGGAGGGAACCAGATTGCGCGGCCGATCACCTATGCGATGGACTGATCAGGTGAAATCCGCAGTGGGTAACTGCGTGTCAGACTGCGCCCGACAGACTTCCAACAGAGAGAGATGGCGGGAGATCGTTAAGAAAGCTGTGTCCGCCTCTATCATCAATGTGGACGCCTCAACGTGACCACGACCGCTCTGTCAAGAGCGAAACGACAGAGAAGAAAGAAGAAGATAATTAACTTATCTTGAGTAAATTGAGGGCGAATATTGTACAAGACAAGTTGTTTTATTTAGTTACATATTTTATATTTTAGTTTTCCTCGTGACCCAATACGATGCGGAGAATGGATGTCATTCGTCAGCCGACAAAGACGTGAAGATTTTTTTAAGCCGAATAAGTCAAGTGTCGTTTGTTCAGAGCATTTCTTGGACAACGATATATATGTCACTGCAAAAGGCCTGAAACGTCTTCTTAAAACGGCTGTTCCTAATATAATGGTAGAATTGTGTTTAGAACACAATTTAATAAACTTAATAAAACTAATTTAATATCGTTTAAAAATAAATAAAAACTATATAAATATTCGTCTCCACTCCATGTCTTGTTCAGCCGGCTAACTTTGACAGTAAAATTTTATTGTTTTTTGCATACTGCTTTGTAATGACAACTTTAACTAATCCGAATAAGGTTGAATTTGCAGAAGTATAGAGAACATTTTTTTTAATAATATGACATAACTACTTATGTCGAATTGTTGAGTGTTTGACGACAGATTCGAGCGTTACTTTTGTTCGGGACTGTTCGTCTAGGGTTTTCGTATGTCAATGCTTGGCTTACAATAATTAATTAATTTTGGTTAAGCGGTTGGAATTTGATTATAGATATTTGGGGTTCACGTACTTATTGCTGAATATTTCGATAAATAACTGCCGGGTTAGAATCGATTTTAATAACAATGTACTCAATATTAAGCAGGGTTTGTTTTGCATCGAGTAAAGGTTTTTTTTATGGTAAGTAAAATCATCCAATGATATCTCCCGCCCTTGGGCGGAGCAAGAGATAGTGTCAGACTCTTACTGACTAGAAACCTACCCCGTTCCTTCATTGCCTTGGTTCCAGGGTTCAACTGTTCAAGGATTCAAGGATCAACTGTTTACTAAACTTTGTACCAAACACATGAGCTATATCAAACGAACAAAGAGAATTATCGGACGCCATAATAATCCCTAATAAAACAGACACTAAACAAGCAACTCGAACAACGTCAACTAACAATCATTAAAAGACAAATAATAACAGAAACTAACTGTACAATACCGTCCATTAGTTCACTTTCATTGCAAACAACATCCATCTTTATTAAACCCTGAACTTTCAGACGTTCAAACAGAAAAGTTGGGGCACACAATTTTCAATAACAGTTCAGTAATGTGATCCTGAAAAGTGTAAAGTTTCAATATTGTTGTTGCTGAAGATGAGAAGGAAATAAAAAAATCGGTCAAGTGCGAGTCGGACTCGCGCACGAAGGGTTCCGTATCATCTCTAGCAAAAAACGGCAAAAAATCATGCTTGTTGAGAGGGCAAGTAATTTTGCACTTAATTTTTTTTCTCTTTTTAATATTTGTCGTTATAGCGACAATAGAAATACATCATCTGTGAAAATTTCAACTATCTAGCTATCGCAGTTCTTGAAACACAGCCTGGTGACAGACAGACGGACGGAAGGATGGACAGACAGTGAAGTCTTAGTAACAGAGTCCTGATTTTATCCTTTGGTTACGGAACCCAAAAATCAGTACCAGCCAATAAACCCCTACGTCTGCGACAGTTTTATTTTAAACGAGCTATTAATGAATATTATTGTATTGTAAAAATTGTTTATCTTTCAATATATATTTTTTTTTAATATATATAAACTAGTGCTTGACTGCGATCCCACCTGATGGTAAGCAGTGATGCAATTGTTGATGGTGAAGTGCACTAGTTTATTAAGAGCCTATTCACTCTAGCCTTGAAGACACCTAAATTATAATCGGACGGGAAGACCGCAGCAGGCAAACAGTTCCAGTCCTTTGATGTACGTGGTATAAACGATGAAGCAAAACGCTTAGTTCGGACCGTAGAAGTTTCAAGGGTGGATATTCGCCGTACGTTGGGTTGTCCGATGATAGAACGGAGATGGCGGAATTAAATCATGCAGTTCCCGCGTACATTCTCTAAAATGCATCCTGTAAAAAATCGAAAGGCTAGCTACTCTACGCCTGTGCTTAAGGCAATTGTGAAAATTGGACTTAACCAGATCTGGATCACCAATTAGCCTCTTCGTACGCCTTTCCGCCGAGTCCAAAGCCGCTATTATTATTAATATTGACTAAATAATGGCCAAAAGTTGGTAAAGTAGTACATTTTAGTGAAAAGTTTAACTTTACAGCCGAATTGTTGGCCCAAGCTGAAGGAGAGATCATTTAAAAACCGACAAATTGCAACAATAAATTCTCACGCCTAGCTAACGATATTTTGCATGAAAATGCTTGCTAATGACTATTTCGTAACAAATTATCGTGAGAAATATTGCTGGGACAAGAGGAGGTAGTCAGGCGACCAGCATGTACGGTCAGGGATCAAATGTGCAGTTGCAGTGCAGTTGCACTCTAACAATGCTAAACTGTCTAAAATTTCTTTGTAGTAGAAGTCCAGTGTTCTACAACTAGTTTATTCAATATTTTAGATAATGTGCTACAAACTAAATGGGTAATGATCCATTGACCCTCTTTTACAAAGAAATTTTACATACTTTAGTGTCGGTAGAGTGCAACTGCACTTTTGTGCCCTAACTGTACATTGGGATAGGGAGGGGGCTGGTTGTCAAATTTTCCGCATCAGTGGTGCTATTCCCTAAGAAAATGCAGCGCTGTCGCAACGACGAACATCCAAATAGGATACATTGAATTAACAATCTAATGTCTAGGTACATTAGGCTGACAATACAATGTATCCTATTTGGGTGTTTTCTTAGAGAATAGCACCACAGTGCGAAATACTAGATACACAGGTTCGATTAGGAGCAAATTTTCGAGTTTTTTTTATTAAACAATATGTTTTCTATCAGGTTTATCGCTTGGTCAACGGGTAGCTCCCACCAAGATAAAACAATAAAAACTCGAGAGCCATTTAATTTTATCAAATATTTTTTTTTATTAAATATTAAATTTACCATCTTTTCTTCTTCTCTCACCCACCACGCTATCACTAACTCCCTTTTCTTTTAATTCACTTTCTAAGGCAATCTCATTGATTGCCACTGCCAAAAAAATCTATAAACGCTTGTATATTATAACATTTCCAAAGAATATTAATAATATCAAATTCGTAAGTACTAGGTTTCCATACTTAACTGAGTGAAAATTCTATGAAATAAAAACAATTAATAAAAATCATTTTTCAATTCCAATTCATTTGATGGATTGGCGAATAAATGTCTCAGCCCGAGGCGATATGTAAAGCTCATTCGATCTGTCCTACTAGATGGATTGCACGAATAAATGTAACGGGGACTCGTTACATTTATTCGTGGATTGCATACAAAATGACATGGATTATTGAGTAAATGCCAGTTAAACGTAGTAAATAAATACGTTGCAACACAATCCTCTAGTCTTCATCAAGTCCCACAAACCTCCTTTAAAAAAGGATAATCCTCCGACCAGAGGGTGTAGTGTCATGTTAAGTAGTATAAATGTCAAATCATAGATGATTATGCTCATTCTCAAAAGTTCTACTATATAGACTAGACTCTCTAGAGGTGTAAACAGGATTCTATGAACAGAGGGGTTTTGTATCTCGTTGATTTTGGGTGGTTGTTTGGGGGTATGCGGAACAGAGAGTAAAGTCCCACATACCTCCGTTGAAAAGGGAGGATCCTCCGACCAGACAGGTGTTATATCTGGTGGGCTACTGCCCGATAGATGATTTCGGGTTTGTTTTATATGTTCCAATCGCGCGGAGAATCTTGCTTGCGCGATATAGAATTAGTTCATTTGTGACGACCTAGATGTCGCTACAGTTGTATTAATTATTTTCTAATCGCGTGGAGAACTTTGGTGTCGCGATGCAGGATAGTTCCTGTGTAGCGAGATAGATGTCGCTACAAGTCCATTATATTAACTTTAGTGTAAAAACGAGGCTTTGAAATTCCGTTAACAGATGTAGGCTGCGAGAATAAGCTGGACACAAGAAATATAGAACCAGGTTAATTTAGCGAAGCTTGGGGCTTAGCCTTTCCGTTTCTTTTTTCTTTTTTTGGTGGGTGTGAAATCATTAGACAACTTTTTCAACTCTGAGTGCATTAAGGATGCATACAGACTTTTACTGACTGTGTTCTTTTAGTGGGCCTTTACGTCCCAGGGATAACTCTGGGACGCACAAGGCCCACTACCATACCACACTACCATAGGGTAACGCTATTAAACAATACTAGTATGGTATAGTAGTATGGTACTGGCCAAACCACCTAGCAGCGCTATCTGCAGATGTGGACGTCTATTCACTGAGTGATGACTAAGCAAAAAAACAAGACGCCTGAATAAGATTAATGAAAATGTTACCCAAATCTGTTCACAAACAAACCAAACAAACAAATCTACAGTGATAAAAAAAACATGTTTAAAAATCTTTCAGCAACCAAAAAAAAATCTGTACGTTTTATAACGTTCATCCCAAAGCCTACTTGAAATAAATGAAGCAATAGCTTTCCGAACAGTAGTTTCCAGATATGTAAGGCGATTCCGATGGCCCGTGACATAAATATTTGATTCGTACGTGCTCTAGAGAGCCTCATATCTGAACTTGTAGATATAATCAGTTGGGTTATAAACTTAGGAGAATAGGGTATAAGAAATAACTGACATTGTGGGACCACAGACATCATTGTGTCGTAAAACTGACTACAATAAAGTGAATAAGATGTAGGAGGTATCTTTAGCTTTCAAACCGCTTGATGTAAGTTATCTGTTTTAAAACATTAAAACGGTTTGACGTTGAGAAGTCTGCATAAAAGTTAATCAAACTAAAGAGAACAAAGTTTTGTAAAGTCTTGCAATAGCTAGCTTTCCTAAAATCAAGAATAAAAATCTGCGCACTGGGTTCCGTACAAACTAACTTATGTTAATAGATCAATTCCTGAATCGAGTTTCGAAGATTTTTCTGAATGGAAATTTTTTTTTTTTTGTGAAGTATCTAACAATTTACAGTTTTCAGATTTATTCTACATATGCCACGAGATCTTGCTTCATGCCACGGTTTTAAGTCAACGGGAAGTACAGCTATGAATTTTGGTTCCCTTGAGAGTGTCGAAATGTACGTTTTTGCGACATAAATGGCCGTATATTTTTTGTCGTAAACTTAGAAGTTTTTTATTTTTTTACAGCTTGAAGGGATCATAGACTGAAATATAAATATGTTTTTAATTTCAACTCGATACCTTTCGCCAGATAAAGTGTCTAGGCTTAGACTGTTGGTGTGTCAGGGTGTGTGTAGATAGGAGCTGGAAGAAAATACTCGGAGACGATTTCAGAAGTTTATTGTACGTACTTTACAATTTGTATCTATATAATTATACTACGCGAATAGTTCGCGTAGTATAATTATATAGATAGACTTATAGACAGCGTAATGGTATCAGACGCAGACGCCGAAGACCTCGGTACACGCACTATATATAGGCACAATTGTAGAGAGTAGGGAGAAGGTGGTAGTGCGTCCCGCACTCCGCACTCCTGCGCGATAACATAAAGAATCTTGACAGACAGACAGACGGACAAAAAAGTGATCCTGTAAGGGTTCCGTTTTTTCCTTTTGAGGTACGGAAGCATAAACCGAACCTGTTGCAAGGAGTGGAAGAAAAAAAACGTGTTCCACCGACCCCAAGAAACCCTAAAAACGTGTTAAACTCCAGTTTGGTTTACCGATGAACTTTATATGGTAGCTGCGACGGACTAGATACTCAAGGTGGAGAACCGCGATGAAGAACCAGAGCCTATCTTCAGGTCAAATTGAAGATGGAAGCATATATAAGGCCGTTTTGTTTTTTAAATTAAGTATTGTGTGGCAACTGGTCCTTACACAGCCACATATTATATGGAAAAATTAGGGAAATAATTGAAGAAGGTTTCAGGAAAGCAATAATGTGAAAAGGCAAAAAAAATATGGATGGACTGTGTAAAAGATGGTACAACCATCTAGGTGTCTTCTTAATATCAGGCAAGCGTGCTTCATCGTCAACTACAAGATCGCTTACCACCAGGTGAGATCGTTGTCAAACGCGAGCCAATCAATAAGAATAACCAAGTTCCATGAAATGTCTAAAGGGCCTCTGCGAGTTGACTTCGGCCCATCGTACATCTTTCAAAGCTTCATGATCCCAGGGCCCTGGGGTAAACGAATGCACAATATAATAATCCACATCCACTCCATATCCACATTGATCCACTGAGATGATCACTAGAAATAAGAAGAAGACAAAATGATATTATCAGTAGATTTCTTTGTAACACTCACACTTGTACATTTTGCGCATTTCATAGATTAGACATAGACAGGCCTGTTGGTCTAGTAGTTAGTGGCCCTGACTGCTATACCGGAGTTCGTGGGTTCGATTCCCACCCAGGACAAATATTTGTGTGATGAGCACGATCATTTGTTCTGTGTCTGGGTGTAATTTATCTATAATATGTATGTATTTAGAAATATATAAGTATGTTTATCAGTTGTCTAGTACCCATAACACAAGCTCTGCTTAGCTTGGGACTAGACGACGTTATGTGGTGGTTGTGGAATAAAAAACAAAAAAAAATTACCTCTATTTATAGATTAAATACGCATTAACTAACCAACTCATAATTAAATTTTACATGTATTTTGAGGTAACAGGCAGGAATAATACGATTAAAGGTCACATCGCGTCGTTTTGCATAATTATTGACAGATCACCAATCGTGAATCCAACATGCGGCTTTCATATCAATTTATAACATTTCAAACCCAGTAATTTCCGTGTTGCCATATACATTATCGACGAGAGCAAACCCATTGGTTTGCTCTTTGATAATAATGTGTTGTGGAATGTCAACATTGATCTGCGTGATAAGATTGGGCATTGTTGGGATACAATTGACTGCAGATAATCTAATGATTAGGGAGATAACGTTTTTGCTGGGCCCCTCAATGAGTACTTATAGTGTAAACACTCGAATATTTGAAGTTATAGATAAACTATCCTCAGCTTCAACTTCTAAGCAAACGAGAGGACGAAATTGACAATTTTTCGTCTTGTCGTGCTACAAAGTGTCATCAACATGTCATCTAAAGTGCAAGTGTAGGGCTATTGATTATTTCTACGTCTAGGTATATAAAATATTTTTAGAGAGCTAAAAGTATGCCCAATTTTCATACTAGTGATTTTGATAATGTGTAGGACAGCATAGCATAGCATCAGCTTTATAATTTTCTCACTACTATGACTCAGGTCTCCTCTCTAGGAGACTGAATTGGCCGTAAACCACCATGCGGGCTCAGTGCGGGTTAATGGATGTCACATATCTTCGAATTTTTGGTTCTAGGACATGCCGGTTTCTTCGCGATGTTTTCATTTTACCGTTTTGAGAGCAGTGATGATGAAATAAATTACATAAATTAATGGTTGGGTTTGATCCCGCGACCTACAACTCCCATCCATACACCCATTATACACTTAGTTTTTGTAATATTTATCCTGTGTTCATTATGAGGTGTACAATAAAGTATATAATAAATAAATAACTCGTAAGTCGGGGCTGTTAACACTCAACCACCACTGCTCTCATGTATTATGTGTGTATGGTTAATACTCCTTCACACTCAAGTGACTAATCAGATTTGGATTAAAGGGGGTAGCAAATCCTAGGCCCAAATTTCAATAGCTATGTGTGTTATACATTGGATAGGTATTTTCGAGCTGAATAAAAAGTTATGGAACCAAGATCCATATTTTAGTCCATTCAGATTTATTCTTGTTAACACATTAGATTTGCCAATAACCAAGTGAGTACATGCTACAGTTATAAATTGTGCCATTAGTTAAGTTTTACTACGTGAAAACAGTGATACAGAAATTGCATTTAGATTTACAGTGGCCCCCGTGGTTACTTCCTCACTCTGTGCATAAGGATGCGTGGTAAAGGTGACATGCGTGAGATAAAGTAACTTTTGTTTTGTCTGGTGTTAACCACACTATTAAAAATATTTGTACTGCACCGCACTCTCTTTTCTGCCCTTAGTAAAAAAAAAAAACGAGTAAAAAAGAAGCCATTTAACGACAAAATATAATTATTATTGTTTTATTTGTAAAAAAGAAGAATTAAAATTTAGAACTTGATGCCATAGTAACTTCTATTCAGCTCAAAACCCAACTATCTAACACACATACTATTGGAAGGTGGGCCCAGATTTCATAGAAATCTTGGCATCATTCATTGGCACATGAGTACCTACACTATGTCTAGAACCCTGGTTATGCTATGTCCTGACATAGGATAATTTTTATCATTAAAATACGTCTCCTTGGGATATTTTTTACCTTCGAGTGTTTGGAGCAGCTGGCAGAACCTAATTAAGACATAAAAGTAGACTAAGAATGGTATTAAACTTAGTGATTAAGCGGCAAAACGAGAGCTTCAGTTATGATGCTAACAGGCGCCGCAGACTACCGATAAAAGCTCTGAGAAACCAACCATATTGATAACGTCTTACTGACAGGCAAACTATCAAGGGAAAGCATAATTGAATAGCAACGAACATACGAACCAACATACGTATAGTGACAAAATAGTATGTGCCAATATGGACAACAAGACAGACTGGCAGGCAAATTAGCACAAAATGGGCGAAATCCAAAATACTGTTAGGCAGAACTGACATGATGTTATTTAGCTTCACTAATGTATCTTCAAGGGAAATCTATTCTCGTGTATTACAAGTTCTATCGATGTTAGCGACGTCGACGTCAGCGAGATTGTTCGAGATCTTGAGATAATCTATCATAGATCGCGCAGGGGAAGCTAATACGCTTGTGTCTATTCTAGTTTGATTGGATGTTGCAATTTAGATCCCTTTAAATGATCTGTTACACAACTGTTGACGTTACAGAACTGACTTGTTGCCACTTTAAGTCAAATTGGAGATCAAAGTTGAAGAACATCATTTGTTCGGTATTTTTGGCATCGATTTTCATCGGTGACGAAAGTATTTAACAAACACACAAACACAAAAAAAAAATAACAGAAATATTTTCTTTCATCTAAAAAAAAAATGAAAATATGTTTATGTGACACCAACACAAAGGCGATAAATTGTAAACCACAAAATAAACTGGTTAATAAAAATATGTACATGTCCAGTTAATCCCTAAAGATGATTTTCAACAAGACGTGATGTTGTGAAGTGATAAATGCAAGTTTTGTAGTGTAGTGTATAGTAATGTCATTTATCTATTAAAACTTTATATATTACTAAAACATAATCATTTTCATATTAAACACAGCTTGAAATAGTTATTAAAGTGATAAGTCAAGTGAAATTAATACACTCTAATTTATCAGTAACCTTTCACTCACCTCACTTCAATCAACTAAATCCTATCAATTATCTTTCTATCCTTAAGGCTGCTCTTCGTATCAAATTGACCAGATCATCTAAAAACTTTATCCATTATTGAAGTTTGAATTAAATTGATTTCAATAACTCATCCATAACGAATTCAATGAAGAAACTAATTAATTTAAAGCTGCCCGCCTTTTGGCAAATTAATTTAGAATAATTTCGTTGAAATTGGTGACGAATGTCCTTAGGTAGGCTTATCTTTTAATTCAATTTAAATTTTTCGATAAAACCCAGTAAGTTAGTGTTTTATGTTGCAAATATGGGTACAAAAGTGATAAAATGACAAAAAAATCAACCATATTTACGATGTATATTATATACATAAGTTTAAGCAGCAAAGATATTTCTTAGATCACAAGATCAGTTTATTTAGACTTTATCAATATTTTTTTTGATTCATTCTCAGTTAGGAATTTACTCATTGTAAGTTTTGATCACTAAGACGCTTCAGAGCTTTATTGATTTACTCATTTTCGTACATAATATATCAATATATGCTCCTTCCGTTTTTTTATATTTCAAATCCTTGGAGGATGCGGAGGAGTTTTTTGATGCCATTTTTTAGTTAGGAATAGGTTTTAGTATATTTATAGTTTTATTTAGTATGTGTTTTATATAATGTATATGATTGTGTATTTGTGAAATAAAGAGATTATAAGAATTCCAAATCCTATTGTCTACTTCTTCCACAACATCATTGTCATAGTATATTCGCTGAGTAATATTTATAACTTATGTTTAATGCAAGTTCATATTTAAATGATTTAATCCTATTTAGTTTACAACATTTTTTTTTAATAGGTAATGTCTCTTTCATATGTCCACACTTTTACTGAGAGAGTTAAAATAACCATCATCCGTAAATACTAATACGTTCATGCATTCAGCTAGACAATTTATTCATTAACAAATGAAATTATAAGGACTCAATACGCTCCCCTGCGGTACTCCAAACTTAACTTCACCCTCTGACGAGATTACTAATTTCAATTATTGGTTTTCTACTTTTTATGTAAGGTTTACTATGACTATGTACATCCTCTCTAATTATTATTTAGGCATCAAGTTTTTTTTAAGTGAGAGGCATGATCTATGTGGTCAAAGGCCTTTTTTCTTATCTCAAAAAATGCCACATACCTATACTGTTCGTTTGTCTATATTCTTAATGACCAGGTAGACCGTTGTGGGTACAACTTAGATAGATGGGGACTAATGATCTAGAGTGCGATTACGGAGCTACGTCCCAAACAATAACTCACATTTTGTCGTGCCCTTTAGATAACAAAATCTTCATTCTTAAAGACCTAAATGAGGCAATTTAAGACGTTTTTTTTAAACACATTTAATATGGAATCATTAATACAACGAAAAAGAATCCAAGTTATAGTTTTCGTACCGAATACAAGAAATACATAGTTAATATGATGGCGCTTGACGGAGGCTCATATCCAACCATTTACACAATCTGGCTGAAGTGATGATACGAGTATTTATTCTTATTTTCATTGAACATGCCAAAACATAAAAAAACTGATTAAATATTGAGTAAGATTTCAGAAACTGGCTATCACATTATCACACATCACGCTCAAACAACTGAACAGTTTGGGTAAAAATATGATAAATAAGTAGAAAATATCCTAAAATATATTAGAAGATACTTCTATCTTCGGAATATGTTTTCTTAGGATAATTTTCTCTTTTACCAGGGGCAAAGTTGTTGGCAGAAACCACTCATATAACAAAGGTAGTTAACTCCAGTTTCAATCGCGGTGAACAATTACAATAGTTAGTGGCACTTAATCCAACGTGGATTGATTTCCAATTTCACCTTCGGACCGTCCATTTGCCGTATCGCGCTGGCGTGAAACTGATTGGAAAAAGTAGATTTTTGTATTAATCTGAATAACGACCTTATTAATACGGATCACCTTTAAATTAAATACATTTTCCTGAGTTATTATTATTATACTTTAAAGTAGACGTATACAATGTTTGAGTGAGCATTTGTAGATCAAAGCAAAGGTAGTCTAGTGGATTTTTAATAATTCCAGACCCGCCTGGCAATATTCATTTTCTGGTAAACATAATTTTGGGGATTGGATAGTGTTAGTATGTACGTTGAATTTATATATGTTCAAACCTACTACTTTATAATCTTTACCTTAGCGTGTCGATGGCAAAACTAGTTTAATTTCTTGCCTGGCTCAGTATTTGACCACGCACGTGATGCAGGATGAAAGGTAGGGCATAGTATGCGGAGAGACGCAGGACAAACACTGAAGATCGGAATCGTCCGAGAAACTCCATCTATGAAGACTATCTTTGCTGCGTCCAACCTGTGTGTGGAGGCCGTTTAGAGTTTTCCAGGCCTATCTCCTGGATACAAGTTGCCATATCCAACCTAGAAAACTCTAAACCATATAATAAAAATGTTTACTTTCCCTAATAACTTTTATTAATGTAATTAAACATTAGTCTAACAGACTGCTATTTAGTTTACATTGCTTAAATTTTTCAATAAATGTAAAAACAAAATGAAAGTCTACCATGATTCGGGAGGATATAAAACATCCGTTTGTTTATTTTTAACTCCGTAAAATTAAAAAATGAATATTGCAATATATGAAACTTTTAATATTTTTCTATTTCCTTCTTTTTTTCTTTTATGTGTGTACATAAATATGAAGTTAAATAAAAAAACACTGTCAAACTGTAAAGAAAATATACCTAAATACTGCTACATATTCTGTTATTACGAGAAAGCCAAGATAAGGACATCCTCAAAACATCTCAGTAAATCTCACTACAGAATACTGAGTAATACTCTGTAGTGAATAGTTTCAAGCAATATCTTCAGGCGTTTCAAGCACTTACAGCTTGCACTTATCTCGACATATTGCATTGTTCTATCTACACTTCAAAGTTATACATTGAAGAATTTACAAAATCACATACATAATTTCTCAGTATGCAAAAGTTATGTGTTGGAACAGTGTTCAAATAAAAAACAAGCTGATATTCATGTTGTTCTCTAGTAGATTTCTTTAGTAACAAGCCAGTGTGCAGCTTTTTGCCGAATTAAAAGAAGACAAAAGATAGATAAAGAGTTTATATTTAGCTATGACTTATACGTTATCGACTTTGAAATTAAGATATCCACATGAGAACCAGTGGCGACTGCGTACTGAAAGATGCAGCGTAAGAAGACATTCCACTAGGTGCATCGATGACCTGGTGAGGATCGCAGAAATCAATTAGA
This sequence comes from Leucania comma, assembly GCA_958295575.1. Classification (NCBI taxonomy): domain Eukaryota; kingdom Metazoa; phylum Arthropoda; class Insecta; order Lepidoptera; family Noctuidae; genus Leucania; species Leucania comma. The sequence goes on from OY282468.1 coordinate 22,805,156, forward strand.
TATGAGACAAACAAGATCGGTCATTGTGGAGACACGTGGACGAGGCCTATGCCCAGCTGCGGACATCTTTACGACGATGATGACGATGTACACCATGAGAAATTAAAAATATGATTGATAACAATAGGCTTGACTCCTATTACATAGGACTTAAACGTAGCTTACAAATTGTTAGGTTAGGTTAGGTTAAAGGGACGATATCGGTGTCTTAAAGGCTAGAGTGAGAAGGCTTTTAATAAACTAGTTCTTCTCACCATCAAAGATTGCATCACTGATTACATCAGGTGAGATCGCAGTCGAGCACCAGTTTATATCAATTAAAAACAAAATAAATTAAATTTTGTTTTTAATTGATAGATACTAGGGACAACAAGTACAATATTTTTTTATCATGGATAGGCTCGCATTTGACCACTATCTCACCTGAGGATAAGCGATGATGTGGCCGACGTTGAAGCACGCTTCCCTAAAAATAACCTACCTAGTATAATATTATGTTAATTTCGAACAATATGTTTGACTATAAAATATTATAAAGAATTAAAGTGGCTTGGCTATTTGACCTTGCATAAAACTTGTAGTCGACCTCCTAAAAGAGTAGCCATTAAGAGATAAGATAGAAAATGGACGACATTATTTATGACAGAAACAATTCATGAGCACTCTCCATTGTCTTGCGAATTCTCCACAAAGTGTAACGGAGTATGGTTCCTTAGATAGAGCCACTGCGGCGTTTCTCATTTACTAACGAACTAAGAATTGTTAAGTTTATTCTTTGAGAGAACGAGGGATACTTAGGTACAGAGACTAAGAAAACTTCGTTTGAAAACGAATATCTTACTTTACCGTTTAGCAGACTAGAATCTAGAAAAATTTCTCATATAAACCTGGATTTTCTAACTGCAAATTCTGGGACACGTGCCATTTAAAACCAAGCTAATTATCCTTTTTTTTCATTATTGATAGGCTCACGTGTGACTACTATTTCACCTAATGGTAAGCTATGATGTGGCTGACGATGGAGCACGCTTACTAAGAAGCAGCCTATTCACTCTTGATTTTATATCGCTATCAGGAAACACAGACTCCGGCAGGGAACTCCACTTCTTAGCTGTAGGTACGCATAATGAATGTGTTCCCAAAACGCTTTGTAAGATTTAAATAGCTAGGTAGGTTTTCGAAATATTTATCTGAAGTCGCCGTGTTGCTAGCCTGTCGGTTTTCTACCGGTTACATTTCGGGGAGTGTGCGTCGGAATTGCATAGCCTAATTCCGCCTAGCCCGTTCTATCATCGGACTATCAGACGTACGGCGTTGCGCCACCGGTACATGGTGGACATCCCACCTATACGCACAAAGCGTTTTGGGAACACTTTCATTATGCGTACAGCTAAGTAGTGGAATTCCCTGCCGGAGTCTGTGTTTCCTGATGGCTACAACCCGGGAATCTTTAAGTCAAGAGTGAATAGGTTTCTTCTAGGTAAGCGCGCTCCATCGTCGACCGTATCGTCGTTTTCCATCAGGCGAGATAGCGGTCAAGCGCGAACCTATCAACAATAAAAAAAAAATTCGTACCTCAAATCTTATCTGAATTACGAGCGTCTGAGTCAGTTCGGAAGTGGTGGTCATAACAACAAAAGCGAAACAGCAAAACAAACATTATCCAATCAGTTTTTTTAATTCTATTTATCAGTATGTTTTTTTTTAATTCTGGGTGTCTTCACACCTGAATTATTATCAGACGAGAAGACCGCAGCAAGCAAACTGTTCTAGTCCTTGGATGTACGCGTTATAAACAACGAGGCAAAGGTCTTAATGCAGATCGTAGAAGTTTCAACAACGTAAGGCCATAGGCCATGGTTCTTTGTATTTGCCGTAGGTGGTAGAAATGAGACTGATGGCGAAATCAAATCATGCCATTCCCGCACACACTCTCTAAAATGCATCTTGTAAAAAACCGAAAGGCAGGTATACTATCCCGGAAATATGGTTCCTTGGGACAATATACTACATTCACACGAATGACACCACTAGCAACAGTTATTATTACATATTGCCTTGAAAAGTTAATCCTGGTAGATAAATCAATACAGTCAACGTTTCTGTTTTCAACCTGATTCGCCCAAATCTTTAGTTTTCCTTCACACCCACACTACACACGTCTAACACTTACTCCACTATACCTATAAAGCCAAGACACAATAGCGGTAATGACCCGCGACCCGTCGGCACTGATGTGTGACAGATCGATTCAATTTATCTTAGTTCATATCCCGTGAGTGTCCACCCATTGGATATGCCTTAATTTCCGACGTGCAACGCTTTTCTGAACTCAGCTTTATTCTGATGTTTAGTGTGGCTGAAGATTTATTTTGTTTAGAGTTTGAAGTAATACAAAAGATTGTCAATATTAGAAACTTTTATTTGAATAAAGATGAATTATTTTAATTAAAAGTTATATAAATTTGACAAACATTTATTTATAAACAATATTATTTTAATTAATGTTGTAGGTGCCTAAATTGTATTAGCTGTCGAGTTTGCTACTTAAGGGAAACTTTCATTTTCATTGAAAGAAGAAAATAATTATATAAACCTTGAAGACTTTCGCTAGTCCTACCTACTTATTAGCCGTATTTCTGATCCTGATTTCCGGCCACCGCAGGCGCGGGCTTGCGGAAGGCGGGCAATGGGTATCTCGCTGTCCGTCCGTCCAGTAACAGACCGGTCTGAGCTCAACTCGTCTACGGCGCGCAATGTTCCGGCGCGCCTTAAGGAGTTGTCAGCAAACTGTACCCCAGCAGGGTCGAAGCCTACTGGGGCCAAAGGTTATGTGAAAATGTCACCCGGGGCCCTGGGACGAAGGTAATGAATGAAACAGGGTAGGTTTTTAGTCAGTAAGAGTCTGACACTATTTCCCGCCCCACCCAAGGGCGGGACTTGTCATTGGATGATTTTACCTACAATAAAAAAAACCTATTTTTTTTTTTTTTTTTTTTTATCGTAGGTAAAATCATCCAATGACAAATCCCGCCCTTGGGCGGAGCGGGAAGTAGTGACAGACTCTTACTGACTAAAAACCTACCCCGTTCCTTCGTAGCCTATCGTGCCGGGGCCGAGCATTCCTTTCGGAACTAACCCATGACCCCAGTAGGCTTCGACCCTGCCTGCCTGCAGTTAGCAGGCTGGGCCTCTTCGGTGTGCTGACAGCTCCTTGAGGCGCGCGGGAACAGAACGCGCCGTCGACGACTTGGGCTCGGTCCGGTCGGTTACCGGACGATCGGACAGCGTGCTACCCATTGCACGCCGTCCGCAAGCCCGCGCCTACGGTGGCCGGAAATCGGGATCGGAATCCCGGCGGCGGCTGGGGCGAGCGCCCCGTTGCCTCTGCCTGATGCGGTCGGCCTCCTCCTTTGCTAGCATTACTGCTTCGCAGAAGGAGGCGACCGCCTGCCATCCCTCCTCACTACGGACCATGGCCTGAACCAAGGCCCGGCGAGAGAGATCGCTGCCGCCGATCGCCCCCACGAGGACACGGCGATGCTCCGCCCAGGCGGGGCACACCTCTACAGTGTGCTCCACCGTGTCCTCCGGATAACCTATTTATTTTAAAATACACCGAGTTACTAACCAGGCCATATTCTACTTATGCCTTCAGATAAATTGAACCAAAATATACTTATGTATAAAATATATAAACATAATGCACTGTTGGCCAACAATATATTGTACTTGAGATTGGGCATCGCGTGAGATAGGTAAATTAATTCTGACACTATAGTTACCCTCGAGTTCACCAAAGTCTAGTACGTCTTAATCCAATTGAAATTACTAGTTTATTTGGAGCATAATTGTCCATCGTATGTTATGACAAAGAATATTGTCGTATTGTCGCAATGTCTCAATACAAACAGAAGTAAATGTTGTCGTCATTTTATCACGTAATAAACTATCTAGCTGTCTGTCTAGTCTAGTACCTTTTCAAATAATCCACTGATTATTAATTTTTACTACTATACTATTTTAATAACTATAATGTCTGGTAGACTATTAGCTCAGTAATGTGCTAAAAAAGGTGGTTTTACGGGTGACAAAAAGGTTATAAATTTTACCTTGTCCAGTAAGTAGACATCCTACACTATAGGACAAATTACAGCACCCCTGGGATTTTTTTTTGTGAGTTTTTCTTTTGCTTTTTCTTTTTTTTTTTTGGTGTTGGGTAAAATCATCCAATGACATCTCTTCCCTTGGGCGGAGTGGGAGATAGTGTTAGACTCTTAATGACTAAAAACCCACCCCGTTCGTTTATTGCCTTTCATACCAGGGTCAAGCCTTCCTTTCAGAATCAGTCCTTTGGTCCCAGTAGGCTTCGACCCTACCTGCCTGCAGCTATCAGGCTGGGCCTCTACGGTTTTCTGACAACTCCTTGAGGCGCGCGGGAACAGTACGCGCCGTCGACGACCTAGGCTTGGTCCGGATAGTTACCGGACGGTCGGACAGCGAGCTATGGTGGGTTAAAATCATCCAATGACTCTTGGGCGGAGCGGGAGATAGTATCAGACTTTTACTGACTAAAAAACCCACCCTGTTCTTTCTTTGCCTTAGTTCCAGGGCCCTGGTATTAACTTTTACATTAGCCATGGCCCCAGTGGGCTTTGACCCGGTAGGGCTCCTACGGTAGCATCCGTGGGTCCGTTCAGCAACATGTCTCCCACTTATAATACATCCAGTTAAGATTTAATCTTCACACCAGTATCCTAACTTCCACACGATATTAATTCTCCGTTGTTCGTAGAATTTCAGGTCACTACAATCACTCTATACCAAAATGCAAGCCCGTCAGTTCAACAGACGGACACCGAGGTGATTCAATTACTGTGCCATTTGCAAGCTTTACTCCGAAACATCAAAAACGATCACAAACTGTAGGATGTAAAATAACTTCTGTGCTTCTGTTTATTTTGATACGAAATGGAATACTGTTGTCAATTCCAGTTTTGACACAATTTTGTGTAGTTTATTGGTTTGCCTATCTGATTAACAGAGAGTTAAAAATGTACTACTAATATCATTATTCTCTTTGAGAATAGAAGTCACTTACTTACCTATCACTTTAATAAATAAACCGGGCAAGTGCGAGTCGGACTCACGCACTGAGGATTCCGTACAAACTAAGCGTTTTTCTTGTGACGTAACAAAAATTTTACTGTATTCAGATTTATGTCTATATTTGTGCTTTCTGGGTCAATGGGAAGTACCCTATGAATTTTGATTCCTTGAGCGTGTTGAAATATACGATTTTCGCGACATAAACGGCCATATCTTATTTTTCCTTAATATAAAAGTATGATTTTATGGTTGTAATTTGAACTCGATACGTCCACGCGTTCTCAAGATAAACAGACAGACAGACAGACGGACAACAAAGTGATCCTATATGGGTTCCATTTTTTCCTAAAAATAACACATCTATTTTTACTGACCAATCTGTAAAACTGTTACAGAAGTATCCGGAACAGGGTCTAAAGTCTAGAAAATCTCTGTTGGGTAAAAAGGAGATATCTTCGAACCGACGAATTATGTATCTGGCTCGAACAACTGCCCGCAAGGTGATTTCAGGCTGTTGCATAAGTTCTAATTGTGCGGAGAACTTGCGAGCTTATAACAAAAATCTTAGAAAGCTAGCGTAATGTTATCCATCAGAAACAAACTGTTCGGTTCCTACATACACAAATTTAACCATCAATCATAAATGAACTAAAAAAAATTACTCTAGACCTATGAAATTTCATTTAACATTTGTGCTCTTTTAATAGTATTTGTTCTTTTAATTTTTAAGTGTTTGTGTGTACATAAATAAATAAATAAACTCTACACGCTAAAGTTCCCCAAGCACAACGCTGCATATACAAATTGTTACAAATTTGTAACACTAGTGCATACTTTAGTAGAACAACGGTCATAAAATATTTGATCCATGACTATTTAAAACAAACTCTATTCCTATCGACATCGGATTTACGATGTTTGTTTTGTTGCAAAATCCTACTATTTCCATCTGTACATTGAAGTCTATAGAGTTCTAAATCGCTTGCAGTCAAAACATTAGGAATTAATTGGTGTTCCCTAAACAGTTTACGTGATGGATAATTACGTTACATTCGTCATATCCGCAAAGGATGCCGAAACCTTTGAACTGCTTTATTATTAACCTAAACAAACTCCTGCAATCGAGGGTAAACATAAATACATTATTGACTCAGACTATGCTATCCAGATGTGCTGGGAACATAAGTCACTTTACTAAAATACTCATTCACTATAACTTGCTTATTGCAATAAGGCGTACAGTAAATGCACACATATTCGTGCTGCCCCACTGACCTTTACAACCATTTTCTTTGCAAAATATTGATTGATTTACTATGTTTTATGAAAATTTATTTTTAAAAACACTTAACCAGCATTTTTTATGCAAACATAATATATTTCTATAGATCAAAGCCGTTTGAAAGGAGAAGGAAAAATATCACGTAGATATTTTTTTTTAGGCAAACGTATTAGTCATACCAAAAAATCTACAATAAATATAGATTTTTTTCAAATCTGATCTAATCCAGCAGTAACCAAGGAGGTTTCAGAAAGATACTGCATTAAGGTATTAAATGGGATTAAGGACCTAAGACAATAGTTCATTCTTTTTAAGAAAATAGTGACGTCGTCGTTGTCACTCAGATAAGTCACACTCCTTGACCAATCAGATTATTGTAAATTAGAGACCCATGTCCACATTGATCAGTCGAGGTGAAAATGAATACATAACCTGCTCATTAAAATATGATTAGCGACCCACCCATGAGATGACAGACAAACCTACAGAAAAAAAAAACAAAAAATCCTTACTGAATTTTTTTATCATATTTCCATCCAATAGAGTTAGGTGAACTAAAACGATTATCATGACGGTTTAAATGATTTATAAGACCTATTTGGTGAAGACGCAAATAATATTTTAATGGACTTAGAACCTGATACTGGCCTGTGAAATTCAGAAGACTTAAAGTCACCTAAAGGGCAATAAAAAGGGCTGTGCTTGAAGTTTTTTTAGCGTTATCGTATCAGGAATGACGATATCCGTAGGAGAACTAAACTCAAGTGGCAATGGGCAGGGCACATTGCCTGCAGAACATTGGGGAGAAATGGGTCCGAAATGTTCTGGAGTGGCGACCACGTACCGGAAGATGCAGCATTGGAAGGCCTCCTAAGAAGTTAACAGATGACCTGATGCGAGACGTATATAACCGTTTATTATGGTGACACTTGGAGAAGGCGTATGTCCAGCAGTGGACGTCTTTTGTCTAAAATGGTGATGATAATAACAATAGTTCCTAATTGAACAATGAATAACTAGTCATCATATTCCTGCCCTTGTTACGTTTTATTTGGGGTCGGCGCAATACGTTTTCTTCTTCCATTCTATCCTGTCACCCGTCACGTTATTACTAACTCATTTTTCTTCTATATCACTTTTCACACATTCCTCCATCTTTTATTAGACCTCCTTTTTTCTCTCCATCCATCTACATATCTATTTATAACTCTTTTATTAACATACGTTTCATCCCTCCCCTTTAAATGGCCATACGAAGACAAACGCAAACTTTTCAACTTTTCAGTCACTAGCGCCACTTTCAAACTTCCTCTTGTCTCGTTTGGCCTCGCTCTCCCTCTCCATCCATCCACGTGTATATTCATAACTCTTTTAGTAGGTAACATGCGTTTCATCCTTCCTCTTTACATGACATGACCATACTAAGACAAACGATTTCCCTTAAACTTTCAAACTTCTTGGGAAAGTTATGTTGTTTTGTTAAATATCCTGTTAGAACACGCATAAACTGAACACGGAGTCGATCCACGATCCAGAATTATCATCGGTGAAATTAAACAGTTACTAAACATACATCTCTTCTTCAACCCTTCGGAGTACAAACACGATATATTGACACAGTCACTGTTTGTCTTTTACTTCCAATCGTTGAAGTCACACATTCATACAGGGTGAATTTTTGAGACGGTGCAATATGATCGGTCACTCCTAAATATATAGGAACCGGGTTTTGCGATTGGTTTTTTCTAGTATTCCTCCTTCTTGAAAAAAAAATTAGGCACGAGCAAGGCGGACTTGCACACTGAGGGTTCCGTTAAAACTTACCTATGAAAACAGTTCAATACCCGAATCGAGGTTCGAAGATTTTTACCAAACCGTTTTTTTTTTTTACGTAACTACAAATTTACAGTTTTCATATTTTTTTATACTTGGGCTATGAGACCATGCTTCATGCCAAATTTTAGGATTCTAAGTCAACGGAATTAATGAATTTCTATATGAATTTCTCTACGAATTTCTCTATGAATTTCTCTATGAATTTCTCTATGAATTTCTCTATGAATTTCTCTATGAATTTCTCTATGAATTTCTCTATGAATTTCTCTATGAATTTCTCTATGAATTTCTCTATGAATTTCTCTATGAATTTCTCTATGAATTTCTCTATGAATTTCTCTATGAATTTCTCTATGAATTTCTCTATGAATTTCTCTATGAATTTCTCTATGAATTTCTCTATGAATTTCTCTATGAATTTATCTATGAATTTCTCTATGAAATTCTCTATGAATTTCTCTATGAATTTCTCTATGAAATTCTCTATGAAATTCTCTATGAACTTCTCTATGAATTTCTCTATGAATTTCTCTATGAATTTCTCTATGAATTTCTCTATGAATTTCTCTATGAATTTCTCTATGAATTTCTCTATGAATTTCTCTATGAATTTCTCTATGAATTTCACTATGAATTTCTCTATGAATTTCTCTATGAATTTCTCTATGAATTTCTCTAAGAATTTCTCTATGAATTTTGATTCCTTTGAGAGTCGAGACATACGGTTTTTACGACATAAACGGCTGTATTTTTTTCCGTTAACCGTTTATGTCGCAAAAAACGTATATTTTGACACTCAAGATAATTAAAATACATAGGGGACTTCCCGATACTTAAGGGTGTTATCCTAAGTATTTTTTAGATACAGTGTAGTATAATATAATATATATAAAATATAATATTACACACACTATCACACAACGTCCGATTATAGATTATGCCGACGCCTGCTACCTGGATGCTACTGAGGAGCTTTTAAACAAGCTTGAGAGACTGCAAAACTTATGCATTCATCACGTCTCTCATCTTCGCAAGGAACTCAAGTGGCTCCCTATCCGTCTTCGCAGGAACACTCGGATTTTAGGTCTCCTTTTCAACATCCTTCACAACCCATCCTATCCCTCCTACCTACGCGACCGTTTTTCTTACTCTCGTCCTAGCGGCGCACCGTGCAGATCACACCTAAGATCCCTTCTTAAAACCCCTCCTCATAAATCTACCTACTACTCCTACTCTTTCTCTGTCCACGCAGTAAGATTGTGGAACTCTCTTCCGCCTAGCATTAGAGATCTGAAAACTGTTTCACTTTTTAAGGCTAAGTCAAAGAGCACTATCTTTCCTCTCTGGTCTGATAAATATATATTTTATATTTATATATTATCTATTTCTATATTTATATATATATACACATTATATTATTTTATGTAGTTATATATGTATTTATTAATTTGACTTAAGTTTTCACAATCTCTTCTTCTCTTATTTCAACACACTATTGTCTACATTTCTTCCAATGTCTCCTTTCGCGGGTCTGCTGGAAGAAATTTCTTTCAGAAATAAGCAGTACCTTTGTACAATTTTTATTGTTTAATGTATCTTCTGCTGTATTTGTGTGTACATAAATAATAAAATAAATAAATAAAACGTCGTCTAGTATAGTACTTATAGTTTTTTTTTAAAGTTATACAGGGAAAAGTTGTTCCATAATCTTGATTTTTAGTGCTCGTCTCAAAAATTCACGCCGTATAAGCTTGCAGGCAAAGGCTTATCCCAATTTAATTTATAACGGGGATCCTACCGAAATGATACCCAATTAATCGAGTTATGACCAGATTAACTGAACTGAATACCTTTTGTCTTATTTAGTTTGAACCCTCCGTTGGTTGGGTCTTGGAGTTTCTGATAGTTATGAATCCTTATTAATCTTTCGTATTTGTCATGAGAAGCGTAAAGCTGGGTTTTGCATATCCGTATTCAGATTTGAGACATAGATTTGGATACAATTGTACTTTAGGGACAATGGGCCTTTTTTGGGCCCCTACGATTTGTTGACATTTCTTTGAAGCATGGAATACTACGCGCCGTTAATGATTTGAGCTCGGTCCTTACCAGACGGCTGGATGGCCAGCTATCCAATGCTCGTAGTCTGCAAGTACGCATTTACGGCGGCCGGGGCTTTTTAATAACAAAAAAAAAAATGTAAACTACACTAGGAATTACTCCTGTACCGTGGGTGCGTTCACAAATATGTAAACTTACATACACAAGATACCCAGACCTAGAACAGTTATTTGCAGGATATAAAAAAAAATTGTTCCGAGCGGGAATCGAATCCGCGAAACGCATGCGGCAGCCAATCGCTTAACCACAGCGCATACTATACCGTCAAATTGCCCTGGGCTCCCCAATGACCTACACTATTTTATTCACTAGAAGATAAAGTAAATTGAATTTAGAACATCGTGTGCACTAAGTTTGTGAATTAAAAACATCATTAAACCTATTTACTTCTACTTCCATGGAGCCCAATTTATCATTAAACTTTTTTAATTTGTTAAAAACTTAGACTCGGAACCTCCTTGGTGAACTTTTTTTTTAATTTCCTTTGCGCGCGTTATTTTTTTTTTCGCGTCATATTGTTATAGATTATTCTGTAATACTTATCAATCATAATAAATTGAAAACAAGTATCTTTTAAATGTTTTTTTTTTTGCATTTAGTCATTTCCTCACTGAAGTCGGATGAAAAGTTACGTTTACTCATAATGTTTGTTTAGAATCCTTCGCTTGCTCGGTCGTCAAAACTGAGCAACTTTGCACTCTTGGATAACAAAAAACTATTATAAACCTTTTCCATTGATTGTTTTTTCTTATGTGGAAAACGCAATAAAATCCATTGGTTGGTTTATGAAGCTATCCCAATTTTACCTCACAGCTTACTTTCGATGATCTCTGAAAAGGAAGTGACCTCCTGAGATACAAGGTATTTTACTTAGTATACGAGTCAATTTATTCCAATTTGTACTACCTGATAATGTATCTGCTCAAGTGGTCATATCATCATAAAATATACTGTTACAGTGTGTTAAATGTACATTTTTTATAGTATAAACTAGTAATAAACTGCAGTCCCACCTGATGGTAAGCAGTGATGCAATCGGTGACGGTGTATCGTAATAGTTTAAGAGCCGATTCACTCTAGCTTTGAAGACACCTAAATTACAATCCGACAGGGTATTCCAGCCCAAATATAATGCTGCAGACAAATACTAATAACGCTGCTTGAACACAGCTAATATTGTTGCAACTTTAAAACGGCCTAAATTCCTAAATCCCTGAAGCACTCTTGAACCCAGAGCTTCCGCCAGTTCCACACTTTATTTGTATTTGCAAAGTTCTCAACGGCAGCATTATATACGAGTCCAAATAGAATTCAAAAGGGTCAGTTGGATCCAGATTTGGTTAACAAAATGAATTAACATTTTGATTTGTCGACGATGGGGCGTAAAAGGAAACAACACTATTTATCTATACTTTAAATAAAATTGAAGTGTCTGTTTGTAATATCATTTTTTTTATAAATTCATATGAAAGTATATTGGATAAAAATGCAATTTTTTACATTACTTTCTATGACTCAAAACAATGCAAGGAATTAAATACAAGGAAAAACTTGAAAAATAACGTGAAAATGTTTTTAAAATTTTTGCTCAGCAACAATTTTTGTTTTTTTTTTTTATTAATCTCTGAGTGTAATTGTCAATTAAATTGAGTCGTATTTTAAGCATATTGATAAGGTGATAAATATGGCCAATCCAGGGATAAAAAAAATGGTAATTTAAAAAACTAAAAAACCCGACTGCTTTTCTGAGTATTCATGAAAAAGCCCTAAAACAAGAAAGTCGTTGTAGCAGTCGGGACCCATTACATCATAGATCTACTGACTAGACGGCTGACTTTCTAGAATGGGTCCCGACTGCTACAACGACTTTCTTGTTTTAGGGCTTTTTCATGAATTCCTCCTTCTGGCGCAGTCGGGTAAAAATATTATGCTATGCTAGTGCTTGTTATGCGTCAGAGAGATCACATGTAGGGTTTACAAATTCACACTGTCATATTCGTTAATTCACATGCAGATTGAAGCTATACATATTTTAGGTCACTTAGAATAGCACGTTTTTAGGTAGCCCCCACCAGTGTGTTATGTTTTTAGAAATCTAATAAAAATGTATGTATATGTCGTAACCATATCATAGAATTAACTATGTCATGATATAGCTGAGGTTAGGTTAATTTACGTCCATTTTAAGGTGGCTATTTTTTGAAGTGGCCAAACATTTTGTAAATTGGCTGACTACATCATGAAATGACCAATTCTACGATTCTACGAAATAGGCAGTAGTATTTATCGGAGCCATCGATATAAATAATAGTACTGCCTATTTTTTATCATCACTTAATTTATGTGGCATGGTTTATATCTAGGAAATGACAGGTATAAAAAGAAATCAATATATTGGTTCGGGGTATATCCAATAAAATATGGTTTTATATAATAAAAAGTGGGCTGCTGTTTCAATGTTTATAAACTGAAATAAATACGTACATTATTCTTAATCGAGCTGTATATGTACTATACCATTAAATGAATAATATAACAATAATAATAGGAATGTAGCCATTAATAGCCAATAAAAAAAAAAAACATTATAAGTCTCTACTTACATAATAAAGCTTATATTTATCCTAGTTAATATTCAAACAACATTTATCATAAACTTATTTACAAACATACTCGATAGTGAATAAACTCATCGTTGGAAAAGCTGTTTTCAACTGATTTCATATCATCGTATTTGTACTGAAACTACCTGACGGATAAATTCGCGTGGATTTTACAAAATATAGAATTTAATTTATATTGCTTCGTATTTCAGTAATGAAAAGGTTTTCACGCAGGGATGGAAAATGTAATATCAGAAAATATGGACGGTAGTTTGGGTTATCCGTGTGTGTGTATAAAGTATTATGTGCTTATAGACTATTATTCTCATTTTATGTGCAGTTTGTAAGAAGTCGAGTCAAACCCAGGGCCTAACATCGTAAATTTACTAATGATTCAGCAGTGTCTCAAATTAAACTATCGAGAAATTATTGAAACGTCACTGAAATACGGATCTGTAAATTTCAGTATTGAAACATCTTTGAAACACGGATCTGTCAAATTACACTATTGAAACATCATTGAAACGTCACTGAAATTCGCGTCTGTCAAATTACACTATTGAGATATCTTCAAGATGTCACTGAAATGACTATTGACAAGTGCAGTCCCGTTTGCTTTTGTTTTCTTTTCTTTCGGTGGAGCAAGAGATAATGTCAAACTTTCAATCTGTTCACGTTCCAGGACAACAGTAGGAACTCTTACTCCCAGAAAATCATGGTGCCACACCCAGAGCGACAATGTTAGATCCAGATTAGAAAATATGACAGAAAGGAAAGAAAGCATTTACCTAACAGTAGGTGATGAAGATGTAAAATTTTCGATAGCGGAAAAGAAATTTTAGAACTCAAATGGAGTTAGACAGGACACGTTGAATGGATTAAGGCAGATACCAAGTACGTCCAAGAGCTGGTAAAAGAAACGAGATGAGTAAAAAACATTGTTGCCAACGCATGTACCTAGATGAAGCTGGCATAGGAACTTGAGGATTGGCACAAAGAAAAAGAGGCCAGCAGTAAGTGAAATCGGGCTGTAGAAGATGATGATTGGTGTCTCGATTGCGAATCACAGTGATGACTGTCGCGTCGGTTGCTAAACAGTGTTCAACGTTCGTTATCGTTATTGAGTATTGTGGGTTACAAGTAATTAAGTTTGAAGCCAGTAAGGCACAGAGTTGCCTGAGTTGCCACACGCCGTGTGTGTATGTGTATGGCTTCTTTTCTTATAATAATATAAAAGTGTGCATAAATTAAGTAAGTCATTTATTTTTTCTTGTTATCTATAAACTAGTTAACGTATTTTAATAAAATTGTTACCGCATACATAAAGATCAACATTTTATTTATCCTCGTACGTGCATTTTTACGAGGTGCCAACTGAACACCAGCACTAAATGTTTGACGCCCAGCAAATGCTTATGTTACTCCTTTTGGTACAGGCACGCTCAGCGAATTCTGTAATTTAATTCTCTTTTTCTTTGTTTATAAAACCGTAACAGGTTGTAACTGTTTTTGTTTCTTTCCTTCTATCTTTTTGCTGTGTCTGTACCAAACTTTTTTTTCATTCTATTCTAGAAAAATGGGTGATTTCAGGCTAAGTAATGATGGCATGCCATGTCTTAGCACTAAAAAAGATAGAAGACTGTATCAAACACCTGTATTAACTATAAAACACAATAAGTACTTTTTTATGTGAACCAGTGATGTAATAGGTTGTGCGACAATATTACTCCCATGTGAATCATAAAAGTCGTGCTAATAGACTGGAGATAAACTGAAAAATGATTTTTCTTTACTTATAATCGGTTAGTTGCTTCGAAAATTGTCATTGTTTTGCGTTTTTCACTACCGATAAGGATGTTTTTAATATCATGCAGATTTCATCACGCATGCGGATATAATCCGCGTCCCGCGTGCGTATTACACGCATTACGATAAACACTTATAGGAAAAGGATATTTGTGGAGGTTGCGCACGCGGACGCACGATATAAAAATACCCTTATTGTGCGAGATCTTCTAAGGCGAAGTATTTTTTTATATATTCGACAAGGGGGGCGGAGTTACTCGCGTCCGTAGGAATTACCACCGGTCCTAGGCTACCCTACACGTGTCCCCCGGGTGGTGCCAAACGAGTAACAACGCCGAGTCACAGGCGGCGGTTGTCTAACCTGTTAAGGCCACAGCGGACCTAGGGAAGTTAAATGCCCCCTAAAAATAGCTGCAATACTGCCTTGGGAAAGTAGTATGAGTGTATTCTCCCACCCCCCCCTTTTTTATGAAAATGTCTAATAATGAGAAAGATAGTATGTCATGCGATCCGGCTAACCCCCGGCGCTCTCTGGTATCCGGGCCGGAGAGTGGGAAATTAGCTACCGAAGACTTAATGGAAGTAGGTGACCAGGCTTCCATTACAGTAAATACTACTGGCAGCAAAAAGTTTGTTCAGCAGGCCTTTCACCGCAGTCTGTTTATTACCAGGCCTAGAAGCAATTCCCTGGGAAGTAAGTCCCCAGAAAGTTCACAAATCATGGCAGAATCACCGAGAGACACGGTCACGCAAAATGCACCAAGCCAGCATGGCACCGTATGCCCCCCACCTTGGCAGAGAGTACCAGGTAATAGAAATCCGAAACGGAAAAAACTCAGTGACTCCCCAGAGAATATAAGCACCAACAACATGTTCAGCCAACTACCAATTGACCTCACAGAAGAACCCAGTGCAACGAAGAAACCGGTGGAAAAAAAACCTAGCAAGCCTCCACCCATAATATTGTATGGTATAGAAGATGTCAATAAATTAACTGAACTTGTGGAAAATGTGGCAGATAAAAGTTCATTTACATATCGGATCACAAACAGAAACCAACTGAGAATCAACAGCTTAGATATGGATGTCTACAAAAGAATTATCACCAAATTCCGTGAAAGTGGTTTAATTGGACACACATTCAACAAAAAGGATGAACGACTTTGCCGTATTGTCATCCGTAATCTCCATCACACTACACCTAAAAGTGAGATAAAGGAAGAAATTGAAAAAACCGGAAACACTGTTGTCGGGGAAATTATTAACTCCAGATATGGTCCTGAGAAAAAACCTACCTCAACATTCTTTGTAAATCTCTTACCTAGCCAGAATAACAAGGCAGCTAAAGAAATCAAATACATCTACCATCAATCGATAACCATAGAGGATCCTAAGAAAAAGAAATCAATAGTACAATGCCAACGGTGTCAGCAATATGGCCACACAAAAAATTACTGCATGAGACCTTTTCGCTGCGTGAAATGCGCGCAGGCACACAAAACCTCAGACTGTCCAAAGCGCGATAGAAATACACCAGCCCAATGTGCACTCTGCCAAGGCTCCCACCCGGCAAACTATAAGGGTTGTGAGGTGTACAGAGAAATACTTGCCAGAAAAGTTAACAAATACAGTCATCAAAGAGCTGAGAGACGTGCCATCGCCAAAGACAACACGATTCGAGACCTAAACCATCTGAGAAACACTGCCCAACAATATTCAGCCATTGAGAAGGAAGATGAACCAATGTCTTACGCCAAAGCAACCAGAAGCGTTCCAGACAAAGTGACTACAGAAAATGCCATACCTAATATAAACCAAAACTTAACAGTATTAGAAGCTCTACTCACCAAACAAAACCAGAAATTTGACTTAATCTTACAACAAATGAGTTCTCTGATGAGCCTCATGACTACACTCATAACCAAATTACAAGGTTAACAGGCCTTGGGTTAAGAATGGCGACTTGGAACATAAACGGACTCTCACCCAATAAAGATGAGCTCGAGATCCTGATGGCCGAGAACAAACTAGACATAGTCCTAATATCCGAAGCACATTGCACAGACAAAACGAATGTAAAAATCAAAGGGTTCCAGACATACACTACAAACCACCCTGACGGTACCGGTCATGCAGGATCAGCTATAATTATTCGGGACAAAATAAAGCACCTTCTTCTGCCTGAATTTAGGACCGAACAAATCCAGGCTACTACAGTCGCAATACAAGACAGATGTGGATACTTTAATGTCTCAGCTGTATACTGCCCACCAAAACATCGAATAGATTCCGACTTGTTTTCTCACTTCTTCTCAAGTTTGGGCAATCGCTTCATAGCAGGAGGCGATTGGAACTCCAAACATGTTCATTGGGGATCAAGGCTCACTACAACTAGGGGAAGGCAACTAAAGTTGAGTGTCGATATAAATCACCTAAATATTATCGCCCCATCAGAACCTACCAACTGGCCAGCCGATCATAATCGAATCCCGGACATACTTGATTTCTTCCTAACAAAAGGACTCTCCAAACAGTACATGAAGATCGAGTCATGTGCTGATGGGTCATCTGATCACACCCCAGTTTTACTAACTGTCAGCTCAACTTTAATTGAAGTTGAGAGACCCACCGTATTATACAACCAGCATACTGATTGGTCCTCCTTCAGGGAACACATTGATGAAAGGCTTAATCCAAATATCAAGCTCAAAGAAGCGGAGGAAATTGAAACAGCAGTAGTGCAGTTTACCAATCTCGTGCAAGTTGCAGCGTGGAGAAGCATGCCTACTACTGAATATAGAAACCAGCCCACAAACATACCATTGGAAATAAAGACTATGATCCAGGAGAAACGCAGGCTACGCAGAGTTTGGCAGCTGAGCCGTCATCCCCAAGACAAGGCCGCCCTTAATAAAGCCATTGTAGAATTGAAGCAAACTATAAAGAATGTCAATGAGTTAACAATGCAAGCACAATTGGAGTCTCTAACTGCTACGAAAGCCAGCAACTACTCGCTCTGGAAAATCACCCGTTCTTGTGACAGACCTAACATACCTAAAACACCAATAAAAATGGAAAACGGTTGGGCTAGAACTAGTCAAGACAAAGCGAACTTGTTTGCGGATCATCTAAAAAATGTTTTCAAACCGAATGTATCATTAGACAACTCGTCAGAGGAATATGTTGATCTCGTTTTGAAACAAGACCTTCAAATGGACCTTCCCCCTAAACCTGTGTCGCCCGCGGAAGTCATAAGAACGATCAAGCGACTGGACAGTAAAAAGGCGCCGGGTTATGACCTGATAACCAAAGAGGTATTGCTGGAACTACCTAGGAAAGCTATTGTGTTCATAACCACCATCTACAATGCTATGTTACGAATAGGGTACTTCCCGAGTGCATGGAAAGTCTCTGAAATAATCATGATTTACAAGGCTGGTAAATTAATTACCGAAAAAACATCCTATCGACCAATCAGCCTGTTGCCTACTCTATCTAAGGTACTGGAAAAGATAATACTTCGCAGAGTTATGCCTAACCTCTTGGAACGCAAAGTGATACCAGACCACCAATTCGGCTTCAGAGAATGCCATGGCACAGTGGAACAAGCGCACAGAGTATGTGATGCCATAAGGAAATCTTTAGAACAAAAAGAATACTGCTCGTCAGCGTTTTTGGATATCCAACAGGCGTTTGACAAGGTCTGGCACAAAGGCCTACTATGTAAGATCAAACAGAATATTTCCCACTCATATTTTCCAATATTCAAATCTTACCTCGAGGATCGCATATTTTATGTGAAAGAAGGTGACGCCACTTCTGAGTTCAAAGAAATTGACGCTGGGGTGCCACAAGGATCTGTTCTGGGCCCTATGCTGTACACGTTGTACACCGCTGATCTACCGCTAACAGCAGGGATAACCACAGCTACATTCGCAGACGACACTGCTATATTGGCTAGTAATAAAGATCCAAAACTAGCATCAGAAAACCTGCAGAAGGGTCTTAACAAAGTTAACGAATGGCTCCAAAGATGGAAAATAAAGGCAAGTGCCACGAAATCAGTGCAGGTGACATTCACTCTTAGAACAGGAGACTGCCCACCTGTTAAGCTGGGCCAGTGTATTCTACCCCACAGTGACCATGTAAGATATCTTGGCTTACACATTGATCGTAAACTAACCTGGAGACACCACATCAAATGTAAAAAGCAGGAACTACAGCTTAAGTACAACAGCCTATACTGGATGCTAGGAAGAAACTCGAGACTTTCTATTGACAACAAACTGCTTATATATAAAGTCATCCTAAAGCCTATTTGGGCATATGGGTTACAACTATGGGGCAGCGCAAGCGATTCTAACATAAACATGCTCCAGCGCCAGCAGAACAAGATCCTCAGAACAATCGCAAATGTACCATGGTACATAACTAACAATGAAGTCCACGAGCACCTTGAAATGAGTACAATCAAAGAGGAAATTCGAAGCCTGGCAGCTAAATACAAAGAGCGATTAATCCGTCACCCTAACGAACTCGCTCGGCAGCTCACCATGAATCACTATGTGAGACGACTAAAACGTCATCACATTCTCGACCTAGAAGACAGGCTGTAGCTCTGGATAGCAGACGAGTAGATGCCTCCAATGGGAAGCCACTCCGCATGACAACATCATAGAACAAATTTGCTCATAGCCTTAGGGCTGATTGCAAATACAAATTAAAAAAAAAAAAAAAAAAAAATATATTCGACAAGAAACATAACCGAGATATTTGTTTAATACATTACACGATTGAAAAGAGTGTATATGGAGTTTCTTGCACATTCTTCTTCATAAAGGTCTACGCTTTGGGTTGTGCAATTAGCATAATTTTCTGACTGACTTCTTGATATTTCAGAAGTTCTTGTAAATGTTATATTTGAAACAAAATGCTTTGAAGCTTTACTCTTTGAATCCATTAATTTCCTAGTTTTTGGTTTAGTATCATTATTTGTACTGTCACCAAGTGATACATGGTATAAAGATTTCCGAGTGATTTTTTTGCCTCAGTTACATGTACGGTGTACGGTAGGATGAATCGTGATGTGACGATGATTCATAAGTCAAAGTCAGACAAAAGAATTTACCAAGGAGATCCAAATCACCAGTATAATACTGATATTGTTTTTGATAAGATTGGAAGAACCTCAGCATATTTGAAGGTGATCCTTGTGGTTGAACCATTTATTTAGAATTGTTTTGAGGTAGGAAATCATCCTCCTTCTCCCGCTGTCAGGGTGTTTTTTTAACATGCGGATTTCATCATACATGTGGAATTATTAGTTATAGCGTCCCGCGTGCGTATTTCACGCATTACTTATTACATTATTAATAATTACGGGGGCTACGCGTGCGGAGCAATTCCGCATGCGTGATAAAAGCCGCACGATTTTAAAACATCCTATAGACTTCTACTAACTAAAGTCACACCCGTGTCATTCAGTTTCTCTTTTTCGTTTTTAAGACCACAGATTTCTTTTCAGAAATTATTCGTGGCTCTAGCGAACCAGCCTGGCTGGACCCCTACGGGTTTACCTCTAGCTCTTTAACGAACAGGTGGAACACTAAGGGCCGTTGAACATTCGAGCTTGTTCCTTACCGGACTAGTTGACGGTGAGCTACCCAATGATCTATCGTTCGCAAGGCTTCGCAATACGTAAAAAAAATGGTGCTATCGGCTGTTGGCTGTTATAGTATATAGTGGTCTTGTATAGTTCCAATCCTCTCCTTTGGCCCTCACTCTGTTACATTGTAAAACATGCTTCAAAAATATTAGTAAAGGTTATGACAAAAGTTTCCATCGACAAATGTGCCTATACTAACACATGCAAATCAAAATGCAATGTGTTAGGAATTTATGTGGCACCAGTAATGGTCGTAATACTAGATTATATAGTTAATCTTCATGCATTCTGTAAGTGATTACGGCTAAATTGTCTATTTAGCATGAGCACATTGGTAATACTACCGTGTTCAATAATTGATTGTTGAAATGTTAACTATGATGAGGTGGCAGGCGGTCGCCTCCTTCTGTGAAGCAGTAATGCTAGCAAAGGAGGCGGCCGCACGCGTGAGGTAACTGGCCTCACGCCCCAGTCACCGCCAGGATCTCAATTCCGATTTCCGACCACCGAAGGCTCGGGTTTGCGGACGGCGAGCAATGGGTAGCCCGTCGTTCGACCGTCCGGACCAAGCCCAAGTTGTCTACGGCACTTATTGTTCCACGTATGCCTCAAGGCGATGTCAGCAAACCGTAGGGAGGTAAGCAGGGTTGAAGCGTACTGGGGCCACAGGTTGTGTGAAAGTAAACCCTCGGGGACCTCGAATGAAGGTAAAGAAGGAAATGGAGTGGGTTATTAGTCACTAAAATCTGATACACCCTCTCGCCCCGCCCAAGAGTGGGAGAGATGTAATTAGATGATTATCACCTAAAAAAAACTATGATGAGGGAAATTATTATTGTACTATATCCAATATATGATTAAACTATTAGTCGAAGTTTTGCATAATAGGAGTATTATCAGCTTTTTATTCAGTCTCACTAAAAATTCCATCTTTCAATGTTCATTTGAAGACTACTTTATCAGCCACTGTCGTCTTTTCAGTCTTTTCCAGTCACAGTTCCAGATGGACATTACGTGTAATTAAATAAGTTGAACTTTGGGTTATTGAAGAAACCATATCAATTGCAGCATCAATATCTTTTCTTAGATCCTAAGAGGGCTTAGCCAAGTTGATAACCTACAATTGTTAACGCTAGTAGACAACTTCAAATGTATGGGAATGACGTCATCTTAACGCTCAGTCACGTGGCCAGAACATAGGTATCGGTGGCGTTGTCAAGTCGAGGCGATCAACGAAGGAGATTTGAAACGACCCTAACTTGGCTAGGCTAGCTGATGGGTGCGCTTTCGGTACTGCTATTGCAGCAACAGTTTATTTGTTTAGGTCCTCAAATAAGTGTGTTGTACACTTCAAAACATGGGACATATTTTCATTAACCACAATTTTGTAATTTTTTTTGTAAGATTCACAGGCGATGAATTAAATTGCATTCCAAGTATATAAACCATTGCAAACTACATACGGGTAGAGGATGCTCTGGTCGCTGCAGTCAAATATACATGACAAAGCAAGATGTGTCCAGTATGCCACAATCATGACTGCATGACAAATTATAGGATGAAATCGTAGGTTGGCGTTGAGAGCACGCTTTCGCTTTTTGACGTGATTTGCAGAAAGTTAATAACGTTGAATCATAGGTGGCCTCGTAAGTATTGTGGTGATATACTTGAGATACACATAGACAAACGATTGTTACGCTTACAGTTATTTTGAAGCCTATGCTAATGTTTTTTAATATCAAGGTCGCTTACAGTTATGCCTACAATATATAAAGTATTCTCCAAATTAGGTTAATCTTTAAACAAACCTGAGGAGAAAAAACAACTTCGAACGACGCCCATCGTATTTATATTTGTAAATTACTCAACGGGTGCATGCAAATATGCTCTGAGAACAAAAGGTAGTATTTGTTGAAA
This sequence comes from Leucania comma, assembly GCA_958295575.1. Classification (NCBI taxonomy): domain Eukaryota; kingdom Metazoa; phylum Arthropoda; class Insecta; order Lepidoptera; family Noctuidae; genus Leucania; species Leucania comma. The sequence continues at coordinate 22,827,495 of OY282468.1, forward strand.
GAGAAATAAGTAAAGAATGAGTATTAATGTATTTTGTTTGTAAGGTAGGTACTTATTTATTTATTGATTTATGTACACACAAACACTTAAAAAGAAAATAACAAACACAGATAGAACAGCACAAAGGTACTTAGTATTTATCTTGATAAAATGTCTAAGGACCAATAGAAATATTTTGGTTTAGACGCAGAGAACAAAAAAAAATTCAGTTTAACTTATAGAATTAAATGAATTTGGATAGTGTATTACAATAATTCTGTAGCACTGTAATAAGGAAAAAAATTTATAGTTGACTAGTTTGATAGTATTAATTGTATTATTTACCACAGTGATATATATACCACAACTATACCCAGGTACTAAACTACTCATTAACTATTTGTTTTAAACTTAATGACATTTTTTATTTGCTATTAGGTATTTCTTGTATTTATAAATGAATAAAACTTATTACTTAAGTAAAAGTAACTACTTAAATAGACACAACAATTTGTATTCTGTAGTTAAAAAAATTTGAAAATTTTAACGAAGATTTCTAACCTCTGGTAATGACTTAATAAGTTATTACTTGGCAACATGTAATTACTTGGCAACAAGTAATTACTTGGCAACAAGTAATTACTTCTTTATAAATACGGGTAATGACGTGTTTTAAAATCAACAAAGCCGAGTTGAAACCCTCAACACAATTAAAAACAATTTACCACCTCATTCCTTTTAAAAAATTTCCCATATTTTTCCAAAATTGATTGGACGGCATCCTTTATATTGGCTTTTTATTGTTACTACAGCTGATTTATAAAGTTCCTCAGGTTTCCTCTTTTAGTGTCGAAATGTATACGCGGGGTCATTTGTTTTCAAACTTATTGTTCTATGACATGCCGGTTTCCTCACGATGTTTTCCTTCACCGTTTTGTTAAATATTCCCACAGCTGGGACTCTGGTCTCCTCTTTTAGTGTCATAATTCACCCCGCAAGCCCGGTGCAGGTTGGTGGATGTCACATGTCTTCGAACATTTTGTTCTAAGCTTCCTCACGATGTTTTCCTTCACCGTTTTATCAACAACCTTTATAATAATTAGCCTTATAATATTCCCACAGCTGGGACTCAAGTCTCTTCTTTTAGTGTAAGCTAGTGACATGTCTTCGAACTTTTAGTTCTAGGTCATTTTTCTCACGATGTTTTCCTTTTTTGTTTAGACAGCCACCTTTATAATTTTTATTAAAATGTAAAGACGGCCTACATACTCACATAAAGCCAGCCTTTTTATCGCACGTTACGATAAAAGCAGGAGCTAACATGTAGTCAATGGAGCGGCCTGAATTCATCTTTTGAAGCCCCCTCGAAGGTTCAATGAAGCAACCTCTATATTTTTATTTGTAAACCCTTCGACGCCCACATGATGGGTCGTTGTGGCAAGTCAAAATCTTTATTGTATAAAAATGTAACAAATAAAGAGTTTTATACACACTACACAGTTCATATTTAAGACGTAAGGGTAGGCATGTGACCCTTATCGCATTAAAAAATGTATAGACAAGAAATTGTATGGGCTTGTAATGTGGTCAGTCAGGTATATTATTGGTTAAGTTACAAAGTAAAGTCGAGTCGAAATCGTATAATATTAAGAGATTTTTTATTTCAACTGTATCTAAATATTTTTCCTTAAAATAAACACAATTACGAAGAGTAAAAAACCGTTACAAATATCATATTCAAGCAGGACATCTTCCTTATGTCTACTTCACCTACCTGGCATTGCTGAATATCGCCTCATACTTGAAACTGCAACCGAAGCCTGCTCAGGACCCGAAGATCATCAGCCAACTGCTGCCACGAAGACACACACACACCACTACACACCTGCGTCTATAACAACACCAATCAATTACAAAAAATTACGACAAACTTTGACAAGGGAAAAAAACCAATTTCTACAAAATAAAATAAAAGCAGGAATAGGGAGGAAATATAGGTTCTTAGGGAGCTTCCAAAAAAAATTCAGAAACACTGGTTGAACATTATTTCTCTCGCATAAATAATATTTTCTAAACGCGCGTAAGTTGTGCACGTGCGCGCGACTTTCTCCCACAACTCGGCAGCGGACCGTATCGTAGGCGATCGTCTGAGCTTCTGGGCGGGCGGGAAGGATAGGGCGAACGCGACAATGGGCGGCGGCGGCGCGACGCGGCCGCCCTAGGCGCGCCCGATACCAGGCGAGTAGAACACAACAGGAGATCTCACACCACGTGCGTCGGGGCGCACCGCGCATGCCCAGCTAATGTCAGGGAAAGCTCAAGAAAAGCTACGAGTGCGAGGGAGACAACAGTACTCTAAAAATAGGGGTTAAAAAGAGACGGTTATAGGACTAATTTTGGAAGCGCCAAGCAGTCTGAAAAGTTAGCAGTGATTTCTGTGTGTGTGTACTCATACTAATGTAGTTCAGTTTAGTAAGTTTCAGGTAAAAAGTTAAGTATTTGAGTGGTACTCATATTAGAAGCCAATAAAATGCAATTGGTTTAAGTATCAATTGACTTATTGGATTGGCATAAAATGTAAACAAACATGATGATATAACTTTAAACGTCTGCTGAAAATATGAATATCAATACCTACTTAGTTCCCTTCAAAAATCTGACCAAATGGTTTTTGTATTAGGAAGACATTTTGGAGATATGTTTGAATCTCGGTCGTGTAATAGCTATTTAATTATTTCACTGTCACTTTCTGGCGTCATTTGAAATGTATTGTACAAGTGGTGTACCTGTTTTCGGAGACGTGGCGCGTTGGGCGGTCGTCGTACATTGCCATTTATGTTTGTGTTTGCGTTGGTTTGCATGCGATGACGCGGCCCGCTGCTGCAATGTACGACGAACGCCGAACGCCGAACGCGCCGCGCAACACACCGCGTCTCCGTAATCAAGCACTTAGAGAGCCATGAACGATAACTATTCAATACTTACTTGTATCACACGAAGTTTTTCAATACACTTGTGAGAAAAATAATTTACCTAACTATTATTACGACAGTAAAACTAGTAATTTTTTTTATAACATGGCGGCAAAAAGTTAAATCTGTTTTCATAGGCACGCGCATTTAACATCTTTTTTTTTTAATTTACCATAGGTGACAGCTATGGCTATATAGTCTTTTGATCATATTGTCTAGTCGTCGTTTGTTTTCTTTCGTGAAAAGTTTTTACGATTTCGTAGTGACAATAGAAAACGGATGTAACATTTTCTTGTTTTTGTAGTATTTTACGAGTAATACAGCTAATGAACTTCACTCGAAAAAATCACACTAAAAACCACGCGCATCTTAAATGGCGGCCATTATTGACCACAAAAAAAAATTGGATGAACATTTTGTTCTGTCAAAAGTTTTTTTTTTTTTAAATTAAATAAATAGTTTTTACAAGTTAAGATCGCTATAAGTAAGTAAGACACTAATTTATATCTATTAATGACCGAACGCAATAACTTTGTATTTTCGTATTCAAAATTTGTCTTACGAACAAAGAGGTTGAACAAAAAGGTTATAGCTACATTACAGCACTAGTGCTTAATGGTAATCAAAATGTCACAGTTTGGTAACAGGTACCATTATATACCTAAGTGTAGTGCAATAAGAGCTACTTTCTAAACAAGTGTATTGGAAAAGTTTTTATTCAGCGTTTTCTCACAAAATATCGTTTGTTATACGTAAATAAATATTACGTGTATTGTGGCAAGTATTCATAATCTAGGAATTCATGCAACTCACTAAACAAACAGTGTCCCTATTGATAAAAGAATCGATGTGATTAAAGAACAGTACATCGGACTAAGGTTATTTATTTTGGTTAATGGTGTCGAAAATCAACATAATTATCCGGGAAAAGAAAACCATCGATACGATAAGAAGAAGAAGAACATAATTATCCGTATATTTAGAAATTGTTAGAACACATCACGTTAGATTTGTAGATATGTTATACAAATATTAGAAAAGGTTAAATCTAAATAAACTTTCCAGAGAGGTAAAACTAAAACCGTTAAATTAATTAATAATTAACTTTCAATGAAGGCTTGTTAGTTCGTTCCATAAATCTATAATCAAATATCGATATAACGTTTGTTGTTACTTCATATTACCATACTTACTTCTAAAGTAAGCACCTGAAAAGCATCGCAAGAGTTATTTATGTAAGTACTAACTTTTTCAAGTACATTTGGGAACCAACAGGTGCCCAATAAGTGTCACGCACACACACCCAATACTGTAAACACGCAGCGACGCATTGTCGAACATCCTTGTGATTTATAACATCCTGGTATCGTTAACCTTATTCCTGAAATTTCAAGGAAATCCGTTGCCTCAGTGGTACTGAAATCATTGCTGAAGTTTAGGAGGAAAATTAATTCGTCGATAGGTCGTAATTTATTTCTGATTTAATTTTTTTTTTTTTTTCTTATATGGATGTGATGTGACATAAAATCTTGAATCAAAAGTCAAATTCCATAACTCCTTGTATTTTATTAAAATTGATTAAAAATTATATTTTTTTTCCATATTATTATTATTTTTTTACTTTTAAATCACGTACCCGAACATAACGCTTCAAAAATCGGCACAAACATTACTCCGCTCCAATTTCACACACAGCTTTCAATAAAAAAAAAAACCTCTTGAACGTAATCTATCAAACGCTTTCAGAGTTTCAGGCATTCAGCGTTTTCAGTTCAACATGACAGGCCGTGTCACAGTGACGGGCTCTCGTCCGTTACGTCACAAAAGTCAGTTCTATCCCCGAAAGTACTAGGCGAGCAGAATGCACGAAGAGTTCGAAATATCAGGTGCGAAAATAGAACAAGCTCCCACGTGGGACGAAAATAGTCGGCGCTTAGCCGTCGGACTTTAAAATTAGAATCATTGCCGCTTGATTAAACTCACTTGTTTTTGGGTTGGAGATTGTTTTTTTAATTTGAAATGATTAATGTTCATTTTATTTAGTGTGCTTAGAAACTAATGTTGTACATTTTCACACACCTTAGCAACTTTGGTTTTAACAGTGACATCTAGCGCGAGCGTACGGCCGTTTTGCGCTTATGTAGCGCATATTGTTCCCAATAGAATGTTTATAATTTTTAAGTTAGCCTCTTAAATCTTAAGATTACATTTCCCGCAAATAAAATGCTTTTCTTTCTCTCTTCCTTAATTTACTGATTGCAAAAATCAACAATCGCTATTTTATGTTGAATTTTTAATAAAACCCCTTTAAAAGTAGATGTTCAATAGAGACTTTCATTATAAATAGCACCAGTTGTTTAATTTAGCATTGTACCGAATTTTAAAGATGGGAAAGAGATCTCATTTTATAGTTCAATCATTCGCCACACGCAAAGTCGTGGCGCTAGTGTGTATGGCGCAGTTTTTATTGGTCACCCGACCGTATCTAAAGTCTAAAGTATGTGCAACAACATATTTCTTCGTGTTAGATTTTTATTACCATTCGTCCATACCTATAGATCTTTAGCGAATAAAAAAAAAGGATTGTTCAAAAAGAAAGAGAAGCTGCATTCCGCAAGTCGAATAAAACCTCGACGCGATGACATTTCCAACAAGATGATAATATTTAATTACACGAATGTTATCTTTAATTTAAGACTTCATTTCAATTAACTTCATTATCGATTAAAGTGAATCGTTTGCTTTGTTTTATTTGATAAATAAATTGAATAAAACAAGTTGAAATTTGTATTTTTTTGTACAAAACCATTGTAGGAATATTGTTTAATACAACGCCATCTATTTACATTAGATAGAACTAACACGCCTGAGCCTAGTAGGGTAACTAGAGTAGTATCAATTTGAACGAACAGTTCAATGTAATTTTGTAATAGTGATTATGACGGTGGCTCCACCGAAGATGAGCGATTTGCTTCATAAGCATCGCGGTCGGTGGTGTATTACTCTTATTTATTTTAATAAAACTTGTTTTTTTTTTTGGTCTTATAATCATGGCTTAGGTTCAGTTTTAAAATGCTATAGCCTGTTTTTAAAAATTAAAACTTAGTGATTCATATGTATTAAGCCTTTCAACTAAAACCATGGAACTTTATTTATGCCCTATGAACATTGCTTCTTACTAACTTTAATAAAATAAAGACTTAAACAAAAATTGCTAATATTATGTCACTTTGACTAGGTAATAGAAAGATGAATTTGGGCATTGCCATTGGATATTTTTGCAGAACAGTACCTAGTTAACTCAGGAGTGACAACTTTCTCAACGTTTTACCTTTGATCTGTTTGCAACTTATTAGAAAAACTTTTAATATTACTTATTATATTATTTTTTTTTAGTTTTTTCTCTGTCTTCCATAAATTATATCACATGTTAAGAAGAGGGTAAGAGATCAACAAAATGTAACATTGTGTGATAAGGGGGCCCTTGTCACAAGTCACATTTTGTTGACAAGTTATTTTATTGATCAAATAAGTTTCATATTTCAAAATCATTTAAATATATGGTGGATGGTTGCGCCAATTTGCTATGATCCGCGATTTTGTTTTTTTGTAATTTATTTTTTTGGCCTAGCAATCCTATCCCTTCCGTTTCCCTTCCCCCGCACGACCTCAAGAAATGGAATGACATTGACGTTTGTGCATCGATTGTGAATGTGACCGCTCCGCTAACATCGCCCGCTCGAAATTACCAGAAAATTGACTATTTCGTGATCCAACCATTCAAAGAATCAACAATAGTGCAGTGTAGTGCAATACAGGACCTGGCAGTGGTTAAATGTGCGAAGTCGAGGTTCGCCGGCCGGCGCCACGTGGAACCTTCGAGGTCAAAAGGTCAGTGTTCCTCCCTAATACTTCATCCCATCAATAAACGCCGGGCACAGTACCTGCATATTGTTAACAAACCTTAGATCGCTTTTTCAAACTTACAGTCCACACCAAGCTTATTTGCGCAACCAGTGGATTTGGTATAATTATGGTAATGCCGCCAGTCTTTTGAGCTCATTAATTAGGTACTTAAATATATTAAAATTTAAATTATGTGTATAAAACAAAATAAAAATAATGTTAAACAAATATTTTAGATTATATTAAAATGCGAAATAACTAATTTAAAAAAATATCGTCCTGTCGTAGGTACGAGTATCTTGTGCTATTGCAGAATGCAATAATTGTAATCTTTTAGTTGATTTCATAAAGAAATAAAAATATGTGACGTATACTATGGATGGCCCTAAGTCTGTTGGTATAAATAATACTAGTGTCTAGTGTTATAGTCTAGTGTTATAAACATACAAAATGATCTATAAGAATGACAGTAGCTGCCATAATTAAGTGAACAACAAACCCATAGCCGGAATGTCTCACCTGCGTCTGCCCTTTCCTTCGCGGAAGTGTTGCAAGGCCACGTGTACACAAATGTCACGCCCTCAGGCACCTGTTGTGTTGACCATACGTACAATGGCGTCACGATTATGGCGTCGGGTTTTTCTTTGCTGGTCACTGGCCAGTATGTGCCAAAAACGTTAACAAAAAAAAATGCAGTGGTGAATAATAAAAATGTATTTATTTCGGGTATCATGATCCTGTTTATTTCATGCATATAAAAAAAAAATATAGAAATGTTTTTTTTTTTTATTACCAGTCTGTTGTAAATAATACAACTTAGGGGTATTTAAGTCAAGAGTGAATAGGTTACTTCAAGGCATCATTGAGTGGCGTGCTCCATTGTTGGCCACATCGTCGCTTACCATCAGTTGAGATAGTGGTCAAACGCGAACCTATACTATAACTATATACTATAACCTATAACTATATACCGAAATAATAATAATAATGTGGGCATCGATACCTATGGGTAATTCATAAATCTTTCACCTCTGATAAGGTACAGACAGAAAATTAAGAACTCCAAATTATGTTCAAAAATTCTTTATAACACCCTCACCTACGGCTCCAGTGAATTCCGCCTCGGTCTCAATGACAAACTTTCTCCACTTTTATCGAAATGTACAATATGTTTATTCCGTGTAAAATATTGTTGATTACACATTAGATTTTTGTGTCTACGAAATGTAATGTATCACAATTTGTTTTCCATAGTAAATAAAAAGATTATAAAAATAATGTTCTAGAACTAATTAATTACCATAAACATATATGTATGTACTAAAATTGTCGGCACCTAACAAGTTTACGATACAACTTCAATAAAACTTAGTGTGTGACCATTCATTACATAAATATTTTAAATACCTAAATAAAATGCGGAAGTTACAATTATAGGTAATGGCATCAATCAGGAGTAGAATTTGTTGAACAAAAAATAAATAAGCATAGAATGACTTAACGTTTTTTCGATCCACACTTACCTAGACTTTGAAATTGCTGAAACTTTTAAAAGACATTTTACGTAATAGCCAGCAGGGCGTATCAAGTTCATTCAAGTTCATGGCTGGATAATGTCCACCTAACACAAGTCAATTGGATATACAATTGACATATCCTAGTGCAAGAATGGATTCGTGCGGAAACGACGCCCTGGTGTCGCCACTGCGTGGAACATCCCAGGACAACGGTAGAACACATAGTAGAGGTGTGACCCGCGTAGGCAGAGCACCGCCGTGTCCTCGTGGGGGCGATCGGCGGCGGCGATCTCTCGCGCCGGGCCGTCCCTCCGCGGGATTAAAACGACCATAATTTACCGGTGTATAACGTCACGTTGCGACCAAAAGGAGTGGAGGAGTATAACTAATGATGCGGGTGTAACCGCGGGGGCAGGTAGTGATAAATAGAAGTATCGGTAGTTTTATAATGTTTTTCTCTTTCCATGCATCTCATAACTTTAAAAATAATTCATAATCTAATAAATATGGAGTACAACCCTGACGTGGTTCACAAAAAAAAAAAAATTAAGACTAAAGGGTAAACGAATAAACCTTGGGTAACCTTCAAGTTGCAACAAGTAATAATTTGGTCATTTATTATTTAGAACAATTATTATTGGTCGTTATGGCGGTTTGACATTTTAACCAATTGCGGATCGGTCAAGTTTTGGTTAAGTTGCTCTTGGTTATAGCTTTTGTCTAATCAATTGGGTTTTTTTTGCCAGAAGCTAGACAGGTGTTGTCTGGTTTGGGCAACTACCAAATAGTGAATTTTGGACTGTAGTACTTATTCTAATAGCGTGGAGAACTTTGGTACTGCGGTGCAGGATTTTGAATATTAATTCCTATGTGGCGAAATAGATGTCGCTACTAGACTACAGATTTCAATTGAATCCATTTTCCCTAGATTTATAAACGTGAACAGAAAAGCATGTCCGTAAAAATTCAAAAGGTATGCTTTTCATAAATAAGTAGTCATACACAGTTAGCTATGTATGACGTAGGCACATAATTACGAGTATGTTAGTAAGAAACCAAGGAAAAAACCTGTCCATATATGGAAGAAAAACGTAAGCTACGCACAGTGCGTAATGTACGAAGCTATTGATACTTACTGTAATCAATTTGTCATTAAGTAACATAATTACTTAATTATATCTGTTGCAATAAGACTTACTCATAAAACTTGAAATAGTAAAGTTCAGTTGTTTCAGCTGATGCGAATAAACTCATAATCTAGTGAAATACGAAATGCTGAGTATTAAGGTTTCAGGTTCGTTTTCTGGATCAGAAAAATGGTCATTGGGCTTTTTAATTTAGGATTTCTCAGTCAGTTTCAAAGCCCGGATTCCAGTGTGGTTATGTCGTCTGTTTTTATGATCGATGACGCGCTTGCGCGAAAATTGCATCACCTGTAGCCTCTGGCGCCACAAGTTGGACGCGTGTCGCCGTTTCTGTCACCTGATCCTTATAATAATGAATCCTGGCATGATATTGCCACTTTGGCGAAAGACACAAATTATCTACTATCACGCGGACAAAGTCACTGGCAGCAGCTAGTCCGGTTATAAATCAGCGCGTCCACATCCGCCAGGATGTCCCACGGTGAATAAAGAGCCAGGAATGTTGCCTCGTCATAAGATACCGTTCCGTATTCTCGTGCGATGCAAATAGTCGATTTCTGCTGAAAGGCTATTGATACACTTTTTGACCAAACAGGTGCCCCAGGAAGGACCAGCTATCGCAAGACGCCTTCTTAGAGGCGGTAAACATCTTCCCGCGGTCCTTCAACATTGGGGAGCAGTCAAAATACTTAATATATTGACCCAACTTTTTTTTTCTAGGTGGGAAATCATCAAATGACACCTCGCGTCTATGGGCGGAGCGGCAAGGCAAGGAATGGAAAGGTAGGTTTTTAGTCAGTAAAAGTCTGACACTGTTTCCCGCCCCACCCAAGGGCGGGATTCGTCATTGGATGATTTTACCTACGTTAAAAAAAAAAAAAAAAAAAAAAAAGAGTGTGTCAGACTTTTACTGACTGAAACGATACCTGTGTCCTTCGTTGCCTTTCATACCAGGGCTGAGTTTTCCTGTAAGAAACAAACCCTTGGCCCCAGTAGGTTTCGACCCAGCTGGGTACGGTTTGCTGACATCTCCTTGAGGCGCGCGTGGAACACTACGCGCCATAGACGATTTAGGCTTGATCAAGACGGTTTCCGGATGGTCGGATGACGAGCTACCCATTGCTCGCCGTCCGCAAGCCCGCGCCTACGGTGATATTAACCTATCTGGACTTGCTGATCTCGAACTGTCACTGACGAACTGGGCGGTTTTCTGCTCCTTGGCAGAACCAATAGCACTCATTAAAATTTGGCCCATATTTTATTGCTTTGATCTAATATAACAAATTCGAATTATTTTGTTAAATGTCACTTGTATTTTAATTCTTATTACTTTTAATTACTACAGTAATAAAATAAATAACTCCATTAAAATGAAACCACCAATTTGCTTTTGGTTATGTTTTTTGTGACTTGGATTTATTTAACATTAAAAAGTACTAAAGGATAATGAACAAGTCGCTTAAAAACCTGCTAAACTTATACGAAACAGTACAAGGCTTGTCCACTGCATGCTAGATAATCTGTGGGCCAAAGTAGTCCTAAATTTTTGCCCAGAGGCAGAGATAAAGTCGCAGCAGATCACGAAAGAGATGGCGGAATGAAATGGGTAGATTTCAACAGATTTGGAAGCCTCCTTCGGCCATCGAAAGAGTGGAGGGAGGTCTTTCCCAAGTGTGGGAAAAAACAATAATCTGTTTCTTAACTGTTAGTCTGTAACAGCCCGCTACTTGTAAAGAAACCAGTATAGTTTATTTTTTCTCACTTTTTTATTATTCACTAGGACTTCACGCAACACAAAGGTACTTAAGTAAGCTCGCCCTCCGTTCGTCCGGTAGCCGTCGTTGACGGCGTGTAGTGTTTCACGTGCTCCTCAACGAATTTTCAGTAAACCGTAGAGGCTCATCAGGGTCGAAGCGTACTAGGGCCAAGTATCGATTTCTGAAAGGAAGGTTGGGCCTTGGTATGAAAGGCGACAAAGGAACAGGAGTGTATTTTTAGTCAGTAAAAATCTGACACTAGCTCCCACTACGCCCAATGTGGGAGATATCATTGTATAATTTCCCAACTAAACAAGCAAGGACACCGAATAGCTATCCTATTGATTTTATATTAGTTAAATTTTGGGAATTGTTCATTGGAATTGCACAATTTGGTGCACCTACTAAAGCCCGTTCTATCATCGGACCGTTTAATGGTCCGGCTTTGCGCTACCATAGTGGATATCCCATCGGTATATAGGGTGACTGGTAATTAGTGAACGATACTTAAACACGTGATTATAGTCATGATAACAAACAACTTTTACTATGGGACCAAACCTGAAATCGCGAAAACATCAGCCAAGTTCAGTACATTTTGACCAGTTAGGCGAACACAAATGTTTGGTCCCATAGTAAAACTTGTTTGATATCATGACTACAATCACGTGTTTAACTATCGTTCACTAATTACCAATCACCCTATATACAAAATGTATTGGAAACACATTTCTGGTACCCATAACACAAGCTCTGCATAGCTTGGGACTAGACGGTGTTGTGTGATAGTTGTGGAAATATTATATTATATTATTATTATTTATGGTGCGTACAGCTAACGAATGTCTCCTGATGTATCTTGTCTTTAAGTCAAGAGAAAATTGGTTACTTCTAGGCAAGCAAGAACCGCACACACACAGACCACACCACACACACAAAACCATGTGTCCACATGTGCTGGTGAGCCACATCATCGCTTACCACAGGTGAGATAGAGACCTATACTTTAAAGAAAGCGTAATAATAATAACAGAAGTCTAGACTTTCTAAGAATTCTTTACGAAGGTCTTCCAGTGTAGTTTAATTCTTAGTTGAAGGCTATATATATACTCACCTACAATTATTAGTAAATACCAGCACTAAAGCATTGTAAATTGATAACTAAGGGGTACCATTGCCACATGTAATTGTTCTTGATCAGCCAACGGACAGACAAAGAACAATGTTTATTTGGATTAAAGGGTAAATTCGTGTGCGCACAATCATTAACCTGATTCTTGATGACAATCTTTTGACGTGTTCTTTTACTAAGCGTCCATTGTGTGAATAAAATGCGAGCTACTTAAAAAGAGATTTAAATCGTGCATAAGTTGACGACCGCATGACAGCCGATTGTCATCTAGACTCGCCCTTACTTGGTAGACTGCTTAATATCTTGTGGCAATAAAATTAGTCATAAAAAGTAGGTATCTTTAATAAGTTAGTATAGAAACAATTGCAAATGTACTGTAAAAAACAACATTATTTTTAGTATATGCGAAACCTGAATATAGTTTGTTCAGAATCAGTAGGTAACTGAATCGATCCCAATCATTTTTACACCATGTTAGATTTTTTTCCAAAAATATTTAAAAAAAGGTCACAAGTTGGACACCCACCGACAGTAAGTACAACCCAGGTCATGGCAGATTATAGCAGGCTTTAGGCACCAGTGCACAGCTGGTTGCGAGAGCAAAACAACCTTTCAGTCGCCCGGGTGGCCCGGTGACTATGTATTTGTGTGGACATGCAGGTAACATACATAACAAACAAGCTTATAACTCTGTGATTTTTCATGATACGGTTTTGAAATTTTGTCTATAGATTCTTTACATAAAAATACTAGACACCTGTTTCAGGTTTCGAATGTACCTACTAAAAATAAGGTTGTATATGATCATAAGAAAGCCTTAATAATGCACACCGGGGCATATTGCAAACAAAAATTTAATTAAATGAAATCATTTCATAAAGAAAGTAAACCTAAGCTAAAATATGGAAAAGTCTACAGGCTCAAATTAGCTGCTATGGAAAACAATTGAAGAAATTATATGATTCTAACTATTATATTAATTTCTACAGACCTATTAATCAAGGAAATAAATAATGAAGGATCCCTTGTATCCTTTCATGTTTAACACCCCAGTGAAAGACAAAGGCACTGACCAAATTGCTCTAAGATAAGTTAGCCAAGCCGAAGAAAGCATCATAGGTTCAAAAAGAAGAGATAGAATAAGAAATACCCATTAAAAAAAACTGACCTACAGAGTCAAATCTAAATCATTAAAAATAGCGTTAAAAAGGCCATAATGATTATGAATATTTTATTTATATAACAACTACGATGACGAGGCCAAGTAGTATAACCAAGAAAACAGCTTATTAAATAAGAAGAATAAATTAAACAAACGGTGACCTGAAAGAGAAACAGATGAGAATGAAAGCGGTTAGAAGAGAATGATAATTGGTGCCACTACTGAAAAAAACCTAACTTGCCTTAGTCTACGACCCATATAAGGAATCTTCTACCTAGCTCAATAGGCAACATCAGATAAACTTTTCTACCCACAGAGCAATTTAATCCAAATATAAAATACTAGACCTAAAAACTTCAAGGATAAACTAAAACTTTGACCCTCGACCGTTACTAACTTGTAAATCACCGTGACCATTCTCCTCACGCAAATGATATAATTTAGCACAAAAACCGAGTAAAAATAAGCTCGATTTAGAGTCTTTATTTGTTTGAGCACAGAGTGTGATACAAAACAGAAAAATAGCAGAAGGATAAGTCCAGCATATTGTTGGAAACGGCCCTCACGGCCCAGCCGCCGCGGGGATTCCGATTCCGATCCTGATTTCCAGCCAACGTAGGCGCGGGTTTGCGGACGGCGAGCTATGGGTAGCTCGCTGTCCGACCGTCTGGTAACCATCCGGACCAAGCCCAGGTCGTCAACGGCGCGCACTGTCCCCGCGCGCCGTTGCTAGCTGCAGGCAGGCTGGGTCGAAGCCTACTGGGGCCAAGGGTTTGCTTCCGAAAGGAAAGCCCGGCCCTGGTATCTAAGGCCACGAAGGAACGGGGTGGGTTTTTAGTCAGTAAAAGTCTGACACTGTCTCCCGCTCCGCCCAAGGGCGGGAGATGTCATTGGATGATTTTACCCACCACCAAAAAAAAAAATGAAGCATATTGTTGGAAAAACATGAATTTGAAATGTCTACATGTGACTTGGTCTCACTCTCGCGCATATAAAACTTTGTTCTACCGAAGATTACCTATTAGTGCTTTCTCTTATTGTATTCGTAAAACAAATGACGATACCACATAATCTGTCTTCTTCTTCTTCTTTTTTAATCGATGGTAAACTCGCTAAACTGTTTGGGCCTAGTAGGTAGCCACGTTGACTACAGCATCGGTGGCATTCATTAAATCGTCCATAGTGCAGTTCATCTGTAATTTCCTACCCTTATCCAGTGTTATTTAGGGTTGGCTCAACACGTTTTAGTCTTCCATTCTGTCCTGTCACCTGTCATGCTATTACTATCTCCCTTTTCTTTCATATCACTCTTCACATTTCATCCATGTTTTATTTGGCCTCTCACTCTCTCTTCATTAATCCACATGTATATTCGTAACTCTATTAATAATATGCGTTTCATCCCTCTTCTTTACATGACCATATTAAGACAAATGCCTTTCAACTTTTCAATTACTGACGCCACTTTCAAACTTCCTCTGCTATACTCTTTTCTCACTTTTTCTAACTTCGTCACACCACACATCCATCTCAACATTTTCGTCTCCGCTATATGCAACTTTGGTTACCAATTAGGTACCAAAAGGCAAAAAGACAACTTTTACAGTACAGAACAGTATTTAATCCACATACTATTGTGTCTAGCCTATACCAGTCATCCACGTGTACCCACGTACTATTGACCTTCTATTCTGTTACTTTTCCATCTTTGTACAAACAAAGACTCAGTGCACGAAGAAACGGCCTTGGCTGCTGTCGGTAGCTGCGTGCGCGCACGGATTTCGATCTTATTTCACAAAAAGTACGGACAGCACACGCCTAAGAGTAAAAAGATTATATAAAGTACTTTCATGAATAAAGCTATAAATAACGGTTTGCTATTTTAAAAACGCGTTCAAATAAAGAACTTACGCACTTGCTTTTTTTTGTGCCTGGCTTAATTACTGATCAATATAGATTAGTTATTTAAGGTATAGTAGCAAAAAGTTTAAATAGAAACTGTACGTAATTATAAGCTGATAAAATAAAATGATCACGATTGGTTCAAACAAAACACGAATATGCATTATTGACTTGATTAATAATTCGGTTTAACACAAAACTAATTGAATTTAAAATTGGTGGTTTTTTTTTTCCACAACTATCACACAACGCCGTCTAGTCCCAAGCTAAGTAGAGCTTGTGTTATGGGTACTAGACAACTGATAAACACACTTATATACATACTATAGATAAATTACACCCAGACTCAGAACAAATGATCGTGCTCATCACACAAACATTGGTCCTGGGTGGGAATCGAACCTACGACCTCCGGCAAAGCAGTCAGGTTCACTAACCACTAGACCAAGAGGCCAGTCCAAAATGCAATTAGAATAATAAATTACAAAATAAAAGTTGTTTAAAAGGTTGCCTAAATATATTTAAATGTGGCAGCGAATCAGCGAAGACCTGCCTGTCATCAATAACACATTGATGTCTGGAAAAAGTATTGTTTTTGTTTACAGTACCTTTCAACCAAATCAAATCATACGCCCCCGATCCGCATTCCATCGAAAGTGTTAACTCATGCACAGTTGAGAGTATCACTGTCGACAAGATCACGAGTCTACATTCATTGACGAGTTTAACTTAATATACATTATACAGGTGAAAAAGCAAACCTCAGATATTTTTAGGGTTCCGTACCTAAATCGACAAAAACGGAATCACCTAAAACACGCGGGCTTGCGGACAGCGTGCAATGGGTAGCACGCTGTCCGATCATCCGGTAACCGACCGGATCGAGCCCAAGTCGGCGATGGCGCGTACTGTTCCCGCACGCCTCAAGGAGCTGACAGCGAACCGTAGAGGCCCAGCCTGCTAGCTGCAGGCAGGCAGGGTCGAAGCCTGTTGGAGTCAAGGGCCGTTTTCTGATAGGAAGGCTCAGCCCCGATATGATAGGCAACGAAAGAACGGGGTAGGTTTTTAGTCAGTGAGAGTCTGACACTATTTCCCGCTCCGCCCAAGAGCGGGATTTGTCATTAGATGATTTTGCCTACCATAAAAAAAAAAACATCTAACACAAATGGAATGGAACAAAACGGCACAACTTTGTTGTGCGTCTGTCCGTGTGTCTGGCCAGCTTAAATTAATACCAAATACTCAAGTCTAATACCCCAAGCAGCAGTGAAAAAATCAACCTTCTAAATCAAAGCAATCTAAAGATAAGGCCGTTTATGCTCCAATCCTTCGATTATTTTAAAACACGTTAGATAATCAAAACCTATACAGCCTTATTACAAAACGCGATCTAAAATAGTTCTGGGACTAATACTAGGTTCATTGGTATTAAACCTAGTAATAGTCTCGGAAATACATTTAGATCGCCTTTAATTGGTATTACGCCTAGTAATTGTCGCGGAACTATTTAGATCAAGTTTTGGAATGAGGCGGAGAGGGTACTTCCCGGTGACCTAGAACCCTGAATATGGCATGAAGTTCAGTATAATAGTACAAGTAGGTATAGGAAAAAACCTGAAAACAGTTAATTTGTAGTTAGATTCGAAAAAACCTTCGATACTGGATTCGGGAATTGAACTAATAGTTTAAAAAAGGTAAAGCATAGAACCCGCTGGGCTAGTTCGACTCACACTTTTTTGTGACACTTGAAAATTATTTAAATATTATATATAAGATTAAATGGAAATCCAAATCTGCACACTTTTCATGTTGTCTATGTTTTATTTTTATTTAATAATTCAGCTCCGTTCGTTCGCTCTCCACCTGGAGTCCGCCGAATCCTTCATTGGATCTGTGAGCTGAATTATCTTATTGCAATTTATTATTAAACAAGGGACTGCTTTCTACAGACAGTTTTAGGACAGTTTTAGGACATCCATCTGAAATAACTGGGCCCGCGAGGTGGATTACGGCCCATTCCCTCTCTTAGAGAGGAGGCCGGTGTCAAAGCAGTGGAAAAATTAAAAGGCTGATGATGGTGATGATGATCTGAAATAATAAACAATTCTCTTAAAACCTTCACAGCCCAAAGCAGCCTGTGATTGGATCATTTTCTAACACATAATGTCAACATGAGAACCCGAAATACAGCGAGTGCCCACCCTTATGCCTTCACCACACGTACCGAGTAAAAAGGGCGAGACAGTAGAATGTTGCTCAGCCGAAACAGTGATGTAAGCGAGTTGTAGAGATAAGCGGTCGGCCGAGCACTCCGCGCTATGTTCATACGTACCGAGTATTCGGCCGAGAGCACGGTCTCGCCCGTTTGCTTGCTACGTGTGATCAAGGCATTACATTGATTAACACCTCTACAGTCCAGATTTTTGAATTTTTCGCCTCGTCGTTTATACCGCGTACATCGAAGGACTGGAACAATTTGCCTGCTGCGGTCTTCCCGTCTGATTATAATTTAGGTGTCTTCAAGGCTGGAAAGAAAAGGCTCTTAATAAACTAGTGCGCCTCACCATCAACGATTGCATCACTGTTTACCATCAGGTGGGATCACAGTCAAGCACTCTATATGTAAACCAGTTATACGATTTAAAAAAAAAAAAGTAATTTATGCAGTGTAATGTTCAAATCATTTGCAAAGCATGCTCATAATAAATGCGCTAAGTTAGGGTTATCAAAACAAATGATCGAAACTGACATTGCTTAATATGACTTGCTCAATAAACCTGTTGCATGAATGAATTTGAATAGGTCATGTTTAGCATTTTATTTAAGTTAGTTGTCTAATAAAAACCCGGAAAAGCCGTTCATGCAATTAATTTTATAGCGAACAAAGTGTAGATATCATTTTAGTGACCCGAAGCCAATAATTATTTATTGACAGTTTGATATTTAGGTAGCATGATAAACACTGAATCTTTATCAAACAATGTAGAAAAGGTTATTCTTATAAACATTATGGCACATTATAGTAAGGATAAAGAAAGGTCTTACTATAATGTGCCAAAATGTTAGTCATGCGATGGAGATGCAGTGGTGGTTCAGTTTAGGTCGTCAAATGGATCGCGTTTAGAGCTCGTGGTAGGCCCTTTCTTATTTCTAATATATTTGAAAATTTTCTCTGTAAACACTCGTATTTATGGACTAGATACCCGCTTCAGTTTCGCGCGGATATTAGAAATCTTTAAAAGTCTCGAATTTTATATACCTAAACCCTCTTCATGAATCACCCTGTCCACTAGAAAGCAACGTAATAAACCGTTTCGTAGTTTTTAAGTTTATTATGAACATACAGATAGACTAACATGGCGAGGGACTTTGTTTTATAATATGTAGCGAAGTCTTCCAAAGAATTCCAAATTCAAATTGTTCATCAAACATTTTGAATTAAGAACCAATCAGTCTTCAAACTAGGTTTTTTATGGTATCTTTTTTTCAAATAAGGCGACTAATATTTAAAAAAAAGAACTGTTTGTTACCACCTCGTGCCAACCCTACCTTGGCGCCTACAAAGTCACCTCTCATACACCACGTGCTTCCATTCATAAGCTCATCCGACTGGTGTCATCGACCGCGCGATGAGCCACATCACTCATCTGACTCATCTCCATGCTAATACGGCTGAATACATTATATCGTGAGAATTCTTTATGTTAATTTTTCTCGAAGATATTTTCTGTTATGTCATTTAGTCTGATCGTGTTTTGTTTTTTTTTTTTGAGGTCTGATTATTTACTTTCGATTTTATAAATTAAGCAGCCATTGGCAGCAACTTCGCTCACTTGGAGTTTAAGAAGAAATCATCCTTTTTAGTAATAGTCTAAAAACAATTTTCCATTACGGAGATGCTCCCCCCGTTAAACTGAACACCGATCCCATGAGAAAATAAAAAATTAGCTTAAGTTACTCCTTAAAACATTAGTTACATCCCAATGAAAGACTCGTCAATTTTTTTTCAAATCTTTTGAAGACTTTTTTAGCAAATTGGGATCCTGTTCGCACAGGCAAATGAAAAGTAGCCTAAGTGACTTACTCCTTGTAATTTCAACTATCCGTCAGTAGAAGTCCTATTAAAATCGGTCCAGCCGTTTCAGAGATTAGCCGGAATAAACAGACTTCTCTGTATGTCCGTAGTAAGTATGTAAAATTATTCATCATAAAGATTTTCTAGGAGAGATAGGTCATTGTCATTTAAAAAAATTCTAACACGCTTTCCTTAGATGGCTTTTTTCTGGTGTTTTCCGATGCTTTGACAATATTTTAAACAAATTGAACGGCCATGATTTATCTTAGGATATTTAGATCCGTGGAGATGGGATATAATGGCATCGTCATCATAGCATTAATTCACACAGCCAAGATAATGTATACAGCTCTGTAGTGTGTAGCTATGGCGTCCCAGTGAAGAATAACCTTTACTTATTTTTTTTATTTTTTATTATTGATAGGTTCGCGAAAAGGGAAAGCGACGATACGGTCGACGATGGAGCGCGCTAACCTAGATGACACCTATTCACTCTTGACTTAAAGATTCCCAGGTTGTAGCCATCAGGAAACACAGACTCCGGCAGGGAATTCCACTCCTTAGCTGTACGCATAATGAAAGTGTTCCCAATACGCTTTGTGCGTATAGGTGGGATGTCCATGTGATGTATTAATTCTCTCAGTGAATAATAACCTTTACTTGTTAATTCTAGCCAAATTCTGATGCAGAACCTCAACTTAACAACAGCTAACTTAACATAAGAAAGAACTCGACAGCAAATGTCGTACAATATGACTCACAATGTCGCGTGTTTCACATGCGACATTTTTCCTTTTGTTACAAAGGTAGCCTTCATCGTGCAGACGTGTTGAGCGAGCTAATATTATAATTACCAGATAGCTCAGAATACAGTAATTCCCAGGTGTATTTAAATCTCAGCCACAAAGGAACAGGAGACATTTAATTACTTTTCCGTTTCTTTATTTTGTTTGTGTGAATTCCATCTATTTTATTGCAACTGCTTTTTTTTTTATTTGAACTCTTTTTTTTATTACATTAGATATCACATATCATGTTAATGTTTACATGTAACAACAAATTATTTATACCTGGATAAATGATATAAATATAAGCTTATCTACGCTATATGTATACGCATGGGCGTCGCCAAGGGGCGCAGGGGGGGGAGCCATAGCCCCCCTAGAGGTTTGCTTTACAGCTTCAGAGCCTAGTTTAGGCGCCAGTCTCCCACAATATAATTCCCATCCTATATGTTACCGTAGATATAAGGCTAGCAATTCGGAGTTATATTGTAGAGAAAATAAACTTTTATTATTATTAAAAAAAAAAAACTATCTCCCGCTCCGCCCAAGGGCGGGATCTGTCATTGGATGATTTTACCTACCATAAAAAAGCACCGAAAATCTACCCAGAAGACGGCATTGCCACGTTGAATAGCCGTGCAAAGTCTTTGGGTAAAAAATTAGCTAGTTTTTTAAGTAATTAAACATCTGGAGCACACAGATGTCCGTGTTCCAAACCAAATAAATAAAAAAATTATAATAATAAAATAATAATAATTAAAAAAAAAGATTAATTAAAGTAAATATATTCTTTTTCTTTCTTTCTTTATATTGTATAAGTTTGAAGTTACGATCTACGTTTCGACTTAATAGAACGGAATAATACTGTATTTACAACAAAACCATGACACTTAAAATCGACTCAATCTATTGCAGACCAGTGCAAGCTGCACATAATCTTTATAAAATGTGCTTGTGAATTCATTCATTTCATTTTCAATATCAATATTTACTTTGTTTGTGAAAAATAATCAATAATAAGTTAAAAAAAGTTATAAATATTTTACAATAAAAAAACATCACAATATAAAATATGATATGATTTTTATTTACATAATAATAAAACTATACAATACGCTTAGGCGGCCCAAAAAAGCCGTGCCAGTGTGAATTACAACACTAAAATACGAGTAGCTCTACTCGGTGGATATCAACAACACATTTAGACGGTATAAAATTAAATGTATTGCTGATACTCACGGAATATCGATTTAAATGTCAATGTAGGCGTGCCATGTACTTAATTTGTAGTTCCGCAAACGCTTAAATATGATCTACCCATACGTGCAGACACTGTCCGGTTAAATGATTTGCAAAAAATGGAAGGTCGTCTACACGTACTTACTTTGTATTTTTTAGCTAATATCGCTGCAGGCGAAACGATTGAGTATATAAGAGGCTATATCCTGCTTGTGATTATAAATAGCCTAATGGCCATAGACGCCAGAGGTACCATTGCCGGCTTACTCTACTAACAAACATCGACGAAAAAACACAAATTCTTTTAAACTTATGTATGTAGATAATAATATTAAAACTTGCGTTTCGTGTCGCTTTGTGTGGCCATTGAGTTCTTATAAACTGCACAATAGATTTTGACGTGATTTTTATTGTCAAAGAGCACTTATTCTATAAGATATATGAGCCTAACTCACTGATTCATCAACGCCCGCCTCTATCTTTTAGAGCATTTTTTTTCACAAGTGTTGTTTTTAAGACATTAAAAAAGGAATAAGAATACATATTTTTCGTAATAAAACCCATATGGGGGTAAAAAGAATCCTGCAGTTGGGATCCGAGGTTTTTTTTTTTGGTAGTTAAAATCATCCAATGACAAATCCCGCCCTTGGGTGGGGCGGGAAATAGTGTCAGACTCTTACTGATTAAAAACCTACCCTTCAATTCATTGCCTTTGTCCCGGGGCCCGTGGTGACATTCTCACATAACATTTGGCCCTAGTAGGCTTCGGCCCTACTGGACCCAAGCAGTTTGCTGACAACTCCTTGAGTGGGATCCGAGGTGGTCTTGCAATGATTCGAGTACTTTCTCAGCCATCGGAACGCGCCACCACCGGGTTCTTAAACCACGGAGGGGTTCACATCGGCGTCGGGTTGACATTTCGAAAATCAAGTAGGTACTTAGAACTCGTACTTACAGCCGGTAGAATTTCGAGGAGCTCTTCTGATACCTGGTTCTAAACTGAAGCAGGCCGGGACTGTTCTCAAGCGGATCCTGCCCAATCTAGGGGGTCCAAAACGTCTTCTCTCGGGATCGTGTTGTCCATGGCCTTTTACGGGATGCCAGAGTGAACGCCGTCGCTGCAGAAGCATTCGGCCATCAAGCTGAACCCATCCCAGAGGGTTATGGCCATCCAGATGGTGCAGGGATACTGCACGGTCTCCCACAAATTTGTGAGCCTCCTTGCCGTGTGATTCGGAAGCAACAGTCCTTGCATACATGCACGACCACCACATCGAGTTGCAACACCGCCACCGGGGCGGAACTGCGCTGGCGGACAGAGTTTTTCACAGCGATCTTCGGCCACTGAAGACACGGTCTTGCATTTGACAAGCAATGGCTATGTCACCGTTCAGTCATCCAGGAAGAATCGAGCCTGAGTCGTCAATGGCGTTTAGTGTTCTACGCGGACTTCAAAGAGATGTCAGCAAAACCATAAGGGACCAGAAGGGCCGGTGACCACCAGGGTCACAGGAAATTTATGAAAAGGAAACCGTGGTCCTAAAACATAAAACAACTGAAGAAGATAGAGTGTGGAGTTTAGTGAGTAAAGGTATAACACTTCCTCCTATTCTACTTTTAGTCTCTTCGGACGATTTCCTATCTTAAAAAAACAAGGTGAAAAGGGGTTTCATATGATTGAAGCCAAGGGTATGAAATACCATGTAAAAAACCGGCCAAGTGCGAATCGGACTCGCGCACAAATGGTTCCGTACGGTCCGTTGGAAAAAACGAAAAAAAATCACGTTTGTTGTATGGGAGCCCCCTTAAACATTTATTTCAATTTGTTTTTAGTATTTGTTATTATAGCGCCAACAGATATACATAATTTGTAAAAATTTCAACTGTCTAGTTATCGCGGTTCTTGAGATACAGCCTGGTGACAGAGAGACGGACAGACAGCGAAGTTTTAGTAATAGGGTCCCGTTTTAGGATGCACTTACAATCTTTGAACAAATGTAGAACACCATTCGTAGTTCCAAATGACTTGTAAACATTTTTTTTAATAAAACAAGTACTATATCTTGCAGAGAGCACAAAATTAACAAGCCTGTAACGTATAAGATTAACAATATAATTATAAAAAGAACGTGAGAGCAAGTTACGTCATGTAAGACAGAAAATAATTACCGAAGAATCGCTCACCGTTATGTTAGGACGCAAGTCTTAAGACATTAGCGTTAATACTCATTTACGTAAAGGCTGTTAGTATGCGACTATAAGCAAATGATAATAGTAGTTTTTGTTTTTAAACAATAATCAAATAACAATCCAATACAACAGCATTGGATTTGTAATTCGCTCTTAAGGTGAGAATAATTAACCTAACCTATAAAAATAAGCTAAAGCTGAAATTGAATACTGAATATTCCTATATGAGCAAAATAATAACGAACAAATACTGTAATAAATGTACCCATCTAGGGAACACTGTTGTCACATCTTTATAACAACTTTCAATCTCAACGAGTTTTAATTGCAATAGTTATTGAAATACACGCTAGAGAATCTCTCTTCTTAAACATAGTAATAATATCAACCTTTATTTGGACAAAGAATATATTGTCTGAATAAAGCCGTTTATTTAAAAAATATTAAAAAAATATACTGTATGTAATAATTCTTAAATTAATTACCGTTATGACAAAGAGACTTTAGCAAAAGCGTCTTCCAATTCGTTTTATACAGCGCTGTCCTAGTCCAGGTTTTGTCTCGACTTCCCATCTTCAAAACTACTTCGTTTTCTTTTTGTAGTTCTTAGATTTATTCAATTTACATACAAAAGAAATTATTAAAAATTAACCTAACTATATTATAGGAAAATAACAAAAACCCTTCGCTTACTACGACTAACTAAAATATGGCGTCAAAACTCTACCACATCGCTGTCGACTGGTAATGAGCCCAAAAGGCTGGTGGCATTGCCACACTATATGGCAATGCTTATCCTCTGTCCTAGGTGTTTTTACCTAAGACCTAGCTTTTGGTTTTGGCAAAAAAAAAATACATAGATATTATATACCAATAAAACAAAACGCTAATATCGTCTACCTTGCACCAACCATTATGCAACGATCGTCGTCAGTTTTCGGCGCTTGAGGCAAGCGCAGCGTGCAGTCCCGAGTTCAATGCCACGGTCGGTCACTATGAGGTCGCGGTTACGTAAAATTTAATTGGTTGAGATGAGCACGTTTTCTTACAATACGATGAGCTAATGTAATGCACCGTTAAGATTGCGTGTGTTTGTTTTGGTTAATTAAACTGGTTTGATGGTGTACAAGGTTGTTGTAAGTTCGTGTTGATCGATAAATGCTTCTGTTTCGACAACTAATTTAAAAACTGTAACTGCAAGTCCGAGTCTGACTAACGCACTGAGGGATGCTTACAAACTTACTTATAGATATAGTTTATTTTCAGAATGCAATCTTGAAGATTTTTCCGAATCAAAAACACGTATTTTATTTATGTAGGTGGCCGAGTGGTAACGGCCGCAACTTACGAGTTGTAGGTAACGCGTTCAAACCTGGCCAGGCGCATTACTTTGTGTAATTTATTTCATCACCACTGCTCTCAAAACGGTGAAGAAAAACATCGTAAGGAAACCGGCATGTCCTAGAACCAAAAATTCGAATACATTCGACATTCACCTACCCGCACTGGGCCCGCGTGGTGAATTACGGCCCATTCCCTCTCTTAAAGAGGAGGCCTGTGTACCAGTAGTGGGAACATTAAAAGACTGATGATGATGATGAAATAACAAAATATAACAAATAAACATAAAAAAACATATTTTCTTTCTTTCTTTCAAAAAATGAAATTCAGAGTTTATTCCTATACCTGTGCTATAAGTCCTTACTTTATGCCAAATTTCAGGTTTCTGGGCAAACGGGCCATACCCTATGAATTTTGATTCGCTTGAGAGTAAAGAAATATACGTTTTTTTGCGACATATTAAACGGCCGTAACTTAGAAGTTTGATTTTTTGCACCTTTTAAGGACTAAAATGACTAAAAATCTGCGTTTAAGGTTTTTCTGCGTTTAAGTTCAATTAGATATAACGGATAACAAAGTTATCCACTATGGGTTCGGCATTTTCCTTTCAAGGAATCCTAAAACGACTTCTCCCCTTCTGAGCGGAGCAGAAGAGCGTGTCAGACTTTTACTGACCAAAACTACACTTACTTACTTTAGTTGCCTTTTGCGTTCTAAGACTACAGGTTTTCTTTTCAAAAAATGCCTATGGCTCTAGCAGGCATCGGCTCTGCTGGGCCGACACACACACACACACCACACACGCACACTGTTGCTGACATCTCGTTGAGAAGCGCGTGAAATACTATGCACTGTTCACGACTTACTACGCACTGGGTTGCAACAGTCGCTGCCGCCATTTCACCATGAGATCTCACTAGAAACAAGGTACGTTGCTGCTGATTGACAGGACTTAAATAAAAGTTCTCTCTGATAAAAGTTATTAATTTAACTGTAGGTACATTTTATACAGAGATGCAACTAAGCTCTTAATTACGAGCTGCCTACTGCATCACACATACATCCATCCACGGGCTTCCGGACAGCAAGTAATGGGTAGCTCGCCGTCCGACCGCCCGGAACGAGCCCAAGTAATCGACAGCGCGTATTGTTCCACGGGAGCCTCAAGGCATTGTCAGCAAACCGTAGGGGCCCAGCAGGGTCAAAGCCTACTGGGGCCAAGGATCGGTCTCTGAAAGGAAGGTTCAGACCCGGTGTGAAAGGCAACGAAGGAATAGGAGTGGGTTTTTAGTCAGTAAAAGTCTGACGCTATCTCCCGCCCCACGCAAGGGCGCGGAGATGTCCTTGGGTGATTTTCCCACATACAAAAAAACATGTCCATATAGTGACAGTACTGGGGCCAAAGGTTATGCGAGAGTGTCACTACGGGCCCCGGGACAAAGGCAAGGAACGGAAAGGTAGGTTTTTAGTCAGTAAAAGTCTGACACTATTTCCCGCCCCACCCAAGGGCGGGATTTGTCATTGGATGATTTTACCTACCAAAAAAATAAAAATATAGTGACAGACATCCAGCGCCTTTAATGAGTCGTCTAGATGGCCTTCAAACTTCAAGCAAATATTTAAAACTAACAGGTACTCTCCAACCATTAAAAAGGGTTTTATTGCAATTTGGTCCCCATTGTTTTTATTATGGAGACCATTATTTCATGTCGCTCTGCACCCAAAATTAAAGTTTTCTTTTACACAGAATCAAAACAAAGAACAAGAGAATTAATGAAACATTAAAATAAAATCCAATATGTGACGGAATTTATGATATTATTATGGAAAATTTTTGACCCTAGGCTTCACTGTGAGCAATTTGGTGAAACTGAGTTGCCATATTTTATTAGGTGAAATGAAAGAAACAGGTTTTTTTCTTAGTTTTCAGTTAATCGTCTGGTTTTTTATCATAATTATTTAATATTCTATAAAAACGACCCCAAATAAAACGGGATAAGGGCAGGAAGATGAATATTCCATAACAACTTATCGAATCCAATAGCATAAGCTTCCCGCTCCCTCTCTTTTCCACACACTTCAGTCACTCCGGTAAGATTCTAGTACGAATTTCTCAACTTTTTTCTTGGTCTAATCTCCTTGGTTTGATAATTATATAAAAAAATCTTAAACTGATTTTTTTAATAATATTATTGGATAACAGTTATCATCGTCATCCTGCCTTTGTCCCGTTTTATTTGCGGTCGGCGCAACACGTTTTTTTTCTTCCATTCTGTCCTGTCACTCGTCACGCGACTGTCACTAATTCCCTTTAAATTTTAATAATAGTAATTTATTAAATTAAGAAAATATATTTGTCGTCTCCTTGGTTTAGAATTCAAAACAAAAGCTCAACTACGAGCTCTAAACGCGATTCATTCGACGACCTAAACTGAACTGTTAGAAGGGTGGTTGTAAAGCTCCATCCTTCTTTCTCACATACACGATTCCCATTTTAACACATCATAATAAAGCCTCAGGACGGGCTTGGCTAGGTATTGATTAAACTAAAATGCCTGGCTATTTATAATACTGAACACCAATTCGAAGACAATTCTATGGCCTCACCATCAACGATGCATCACTGCTTACCATCAGGTGGGATTGCCGTCAAGCACTAGTTTATAACAAATAAAAAAACCTGGGACGCGTACGGGACGGGGCAATGCGTGATGAAATCCGCATAATAATTAAAATTCCCTTAAATCGCTTTCCGTTTGCAGTATAACCAATACCAAACGGTAGTAATGGCCCACAAGCAGAACGCGGGCGTGCATTTACAAGGCCTTCCATTATTGCTCGTAATTCCGCATTGAATAAGTGAATTTCTGACATGTTATAAAAACGATACGATATTGGGATAGTGGGCGTTTACCTTATTAAAATGTTTGATAGCTTGCTTAGTTAGTGCTACTGTCATACAATGCTGTTCTTATAATAAATTATATTGTATGAATATAGTATTGCACCTAAGGCGTGTTTCCTTTTTAATTTGTTCCATATTTACCTCTGTTCCAGGCTCTGCCAAGGTCTACATTTCCAGGGGTCTTGACCGCTTGCGTCAGATTGGCTCAACGACGTGCTTTCGTGACTGGGTTCTCCATCTCGTTTAGCTCTTCAGTCGATCATAAGTGACAGAAGAGCTGATGAGATGGAGTATTTGGTCGTGGATGTGAGACCCCGGTGGAATAAACGCGAGAGTCTTTGTCGGATATATTTGGCGTAGGTGGTTAAAGCCAACAATATATAAATTACTTCTATGCAAGCGTGCTACTTCGTCGATTTCATCATTGCTTGCCATCAGCAGTTGAGATAGGTTTTCAAATACGAGCATAATAAACAAACAAAAAAAAAACATCATCACAGTGAGAATATAGTTGAACAAAACAAATCGCATTAACCAAAACAAAGTGTTTCTTGATATTGTAGATTATAGAATACACATAAAAGGAAAAATTTGAATTCCTAATCCCAGTAGTTTATCCATTTATATTTAGAGATAGTAGTTGTATTCAATTCTGTTATAAGTATATTTATTATGTATTAAATGACGTAAGCGTCTTACTATGGTTGTAATAGTAGGTAGTGAACTGGTAATTTGTCTGGAGGTACTTAATTGCGAGCACCGTTCTCTTCAATTATTCTATTGACTTTTACATCGAATGACTAAGAGCTTTGATCAATAATGCTCGTTTTAATTGTTTGACCTTCTGTAGACAGCTTTATAATTCTAAAACGATATTTTATGTTGGCATTCAAAGGACCTTTGAAGCTCCATTATTTAGGAGTAGTCTGCTGAAACAGTGACATGGCACAGCCACTGAACACAAAATAAATAGCGTGATGAACTAGATGTCTTCCATAAGAAGTTAAAAAAAGAAACTGTGAAAATGTGCAACTTTTATACTTATATGATCTGCCCCCTTAGCCAAGTTACGACCATTTCGTTTCGATTACATTGCGTTAACCGCCCCGAGTTGGCCACGCCTCCGATTCTTTTATTCTAACCATGTGACGAGTGTGCCCCGCCTGGGCATCGCCGTATCCTCGTGGGGGCGATCGGCGGCAGCGATCTCTCTCGCCGGGCCTTGGTTCAGGCCATGGTCCATAGTGAGGAGGGATGGCAGGCGGTCGCCTCCTTCTGCGAAGCAGTTATGCTAGCAAAGGAGGAGGCCGACCGCATCAGGCAGAGGCAACGGGGCGCTCGCCCCAGCCGCCGCCGGGATTCCGATCCCGATTTCCGGCCACCGTAGGCGCGGGCTTGCGGACGGCGTACAATGGGTAGCACGCTATCCAATCGTCCGGTAACCGACCGGACCGAGCCTGTCAGTGGCGCGTTCTGTTCCCGCGCGCCTCGAGGAGCTGTCAGCACACCGAAGAGGCCCAGCCTGCTAACTGCAGGCAGGCAGGGTCGAAACCTACTGGGGTCATGGGTTAACTTCCGAAAGGAATGCCCGGCCCCGGCACGATAGGCTACGAAGGAACGGGGTAGGTTTTTAGTCAGTAAGAGTCTGACACTACTTCCCGCTCCGCCCAAGGGCGGGATTTGTCATTGGATGATTTTACCTACCATAAAGAAAACCATGTGACTGAGCGTTGAGATGACGTCAGAAAAAGGAATTGGGGGCTTAGCCAACTCGAGGCGTTCAACGCAGGAGAATCAAACGAAGCGGTCATAAGTTGTCTAGGCCTGCTGCTGTGATAAAAATACTGAAAGAAGGCAATTTCCCAAGGGTGAAATAGTTTAAGCTAGTAGTTGAAATATTTTCAGAAGCAATGAGCTAATTTCCGGAATGTAAAAGTTTCAAACGATATAAAATCACTCTTTTAAGACTTTGTCCAATCCCAAGAAACTAGAATGAACTATTCTATCATTTGATCGTCTGTAATGTTCGGTAATATTATTTTCATAAAGGGATTCACTGCGGTAAAAAAACGAAATAGTTTTTCTTTTTAAGTTTCGTCAATATACGAGTATATGCCAATTTAAAAATCCGTACAAAATACTATGCAAGTAAAATTTCCCCTTATTATAACGGAAAACATTCTTCCGACATGAGTGCAGGACCAGCTTTCTAGAACTTGTAGAAGGACCTATAAAATGACACAACGCATAACACTCGATACTTCTAAAAAATAACCAATACCTTGAATAAAGATTAAGCTTCAATTACACGACAATCGTAATAAGTCTTCGTTTTAATTTTAATACAAGAGTAAGATGTAGTTGTCAGTTGCAACCTAGGACCAGATCTATTCTCGGTCTAATACTCTTAGAAATTCGATACATATTGCACAAACAGTATTGATTTTCATTTTACTTTGTATATAAATTGTTGGAAAATTAACGAAGAATCATACTTCTCATAACTGTCGAAGAGAGAACAAAATACATCGTCATGTTCCACAAGGTAAATTTTCTATAAATAATTTTATTACTTCAACAGATTTTAAATCTGAACTAAACTATATTCTTTATTGTAAACTTAATGATAATACCTTTAAATTACAATATTAATAATAAATAAATCTATTTCTATATAAAACTTAATAGATATATATACAAATTAAAAATTAATAATATGAACAAACGGGTAGAAAAAGAACTTATTGGGCATCAAAAAATTCATCCACATCGATATCAATTTATTTATTTTTTATTTTGAAACTTAGCTAATTAAGGATTGGAACGGTTGGTATTTTAATATTATTCAAATTTTGTGCCCAGTAATCTTGGATACACAATAAGTTTTAACGTTTCTTTTAAACGACTTATTCTTTCTTCTTTATACAACACATAAATCTTGATCCACGACTTCAAAAAGCCTGTTTATAATAATTTGGTAATAAATATTTTTTAATAATCTTTTTATTTATTTGCAGTTTGCAGTCCTCTCCGGTCTGGTGTTATCAGCCACCTGTATGGTCTTGCATCAGCCTCACTTGCCAATCCACCTCGGACTCCAATACGATGCAAACCCGAACTACAATTTCGCTTACGAAGTCAATGATGCGCACACAGGAGATATCAAGAGCCAACAAGAGAGTAGAAGAGGAGATACAGTTTTAGGACAGTACTCTTTGCTGCAGCCCGATGGTATTAGAAGAACTGTAGACTACAGAGCCAATGACCATACAGGCTTTTTAGCCACGGTTCACAATGATGGCAGACCATTGCCCACCCCACACACGCAGCCAGCAAATGACGTCATTAGGCACCCGAACTTAGCAGTTCAAAACTACCAAGCCTGGCCCACTCCCAGTACCCAGTCGTACCAAACTTATCCCACACCTAGCGCCCAATCTTACCAAGCTTGGCCCACTCCCAGTGCCCAGTTATACCAAGCTTGGCCCACACCTAGTGCCAGTCCTTCTCCAGCTTCCACTCCTGTAGCCATATCGAGGTCTTCTATTACCCAAACCTTTGCTCATGGTCCCGCCGTCCACAGTGCCCATAACCCCTGGGCTTAAATCAATATCAGTTTTAAAGATCCCAGCCAGTGTAACGGACTCCGATATATTGCATTTATATTTTAAGTTGTATAATATTTTCCTATGAATATCTATGAGTGACTAAGTGATAATGTACCTACGTAATAGTCAACCGGACCCCGATAGCCTTGCTACGTTGTGGTCAGCATTCAAAAGGAAATTAGCTTTAATAACAAAATGTATGGCCGGAATCTTAATTATATAACAAATGTACTGTATATATTTGTAGTAGATATAATATGTATTCTGTAATTTACCTATCACTTTTTTTTTTGTAAAATAAAAAACTGCAATGTCATGACCTTTCTGAGTTTTTGTCGGTCGTTGATTTTTGTGGTCGGATTTAGTGCAATTATATATTTATTCATCGAAGAAATGGAACAATTGGCCTGCTGTGGTCTTCCCGTCCGATTTTATTTTATGTGTCTTCAAGGCCAGAGTGAATAGGCTCTTAATCAACTAGTGAACTTCAACATCAACTATTGCATCACTGCTTCCCATCAGGTGGGATCGTAAACAAACACTACTTAATATCAATTTAAAAAAAAATGATTGCTCACATCCGAATTTGCTACTTTGGCAGTAACTCAAATATATTTAAAAAAGAATACCGGTGTACTGGTAATCCCAGTAATTTAAAGGTGGAGACTAAAAATAATTTTAAACTAGTTTATTTACTCGTATACAAGCTCGTGCATGAGACCTTTCAATTCGGTGCATCGCCCCGATATGAACTTGACTTTAAGACATTTCCTGAATTTCTTCATAACATATGCATTTAAAATAAAACTGGAACAGTTGTCGGTTAATATAAAAAGGTTGGCAGGTACTGTGAAGAGTATCAGATCCACAGGATTCCTCGACGTAGTCACAACAACAGAAAAAAACTCCTTCAAAATGTTTGTGAAGGTAAACACTCTTGTTTCTTTGTCTTTATTATCTTCGATTTATTAAGCAGTTAACATTAAAAACTCAAATATTCAATTTTTTGTTATTTGCGTAAACATAATCTGACTTGTTTCTAAAACTAAATTTTTTGTCATCACCAAAGACCGTTGGATCAACATCCATAAGTTTTGTTATCTTCATTTGTTTTTGTTGCAGTTCGTCGTCCTCTTCGCCCTGATGGCCATCGCCAACGCCAGCGATCTCTCCAGCTTCTCTTACGGCGTGGCTGATCCCTTCACCGGAGACTTCAAGCACCAGATCGAGAACCGCGTGGGCGACAACGTGCAAGGCCAGTACTCTCTGCTGGAGTCTGACGGCACCCGCCGCACTGTCGACTACGCCGCTGGTGCCGAAGGTTTCAACGCCGTCGTCCGCAAAGACCCTGCCCTCATCGCTGCTGCCCCGGTCATCTCTTATGCTGCTCCAGCTATCGCTGCTCCTATCTCTTACGCTGCCGCTCCTTTTGGCTTCGCTAAGTTTGGAGCCATCAACTACGGAGCTCCCTTCCCTTATGCCCGTTACTACTAAACCAAGACTGCCGACTTAGTATTTGTAAATATTGGATCTGTAAATAAAATTATATATTTTCTGAATTTCTAGTGATATCTGATTTTTATTTTTACAACTAGTTGTTGTCAGCGGCTTCATCCGCGTCAAAGTAGAAAATTTTAAGGGACAATACTCCTGGCATACAACTATGTTATCCTCTATTCAAAAACTGTGTAGACACGGTTTACCCGTGCATTGCAGCAAATTTCATCCAAGTCCATTTTTTTTTAATGGTAGGTTCATGCAATGACAAATCCCGCCCTTGGGCGGAGCGGGAAGTAGTGTCAGACTCTTACTGACTAAACACCTACCCCGTTCCTTCGTTGCCTACCGTGCCGAGGCCGGGTACTCCTTTCGGAAGCTGACCCATGACCCCAGCAGGCTTCGACGGTTTTCTGACAGCTCCTTGAGGCGTGCGGGAACAGTACGTGCCGTCGACGACTTGGGCTCGGTCTGGTCGTTTACCGGACGATCGGACAGCGTGCTACCCATTGCACGACGTCCGTAAGCCCGCGCCGGTGGCTGGGGCGAGCACCCCGTTGCCTCTGCTTGATGCGGTCGGCCTCCTCCTTTGGTAGCATTACTGCTTCGATTTGAGTATGGGAAAGTAAAAAAATGGTATATAGAATAGAATATGACTTTGTTGTACACCAAAAAAAGTTACACAATTTATACACATACACTCACGAACTTTCGCCTTTTATTACTCATATTTATAATCTATATATATAAAAGGATAAACTGACTGACTGACTGACATATCAACGCACTGCCAAAACTACAGGGTGAAATTTTGCACAAGGGTTCCTTTTATGACGGATTTTTGGAAAACCTTCTCTTAGTACTCGCCGTACTATATGGGCGCCCACGCTGAGAAAAAAGCCGAAGAACTACTACTGAACGCGTGCCAGAGGGTCATGGCCATACGGATGGTGCGGGGATACCGCACGGTTTCCTGCGAAGCGGCGAGCCTCATTGCTGGCCTACCACCATGGGATCTGGAGGCAACAGTCCTTGCACACATGCACGATAAGCGCATGGAGATGCAACGCCGGGGCGAAAGTCCTCTGCCACGACAAGTTGAGGTATGGCGGAAAGAGTTCCGGCGGGATCTCATGGTGAAATGGCGACTGCGACTGTCGCAACCCAGTGCTGGACACGCCTTAATTATGGCGGTAAGGCCCCTCTTTGAGGCGTGGCTGGAAAGACCTCACGGCGTCCTAACCTTCCGCATGACCCAGGTTCTCACCGGACACGGTAAGTTCGGGAGGTTCCTGTTCCGGATTCGTGCGGAACCGACGCCCGGGTGCCACCACTGCGTGGACTGCCCGGAGGACACGGTGGAGCACACGGTCGAAGTGTGCCCCGCTTGGGCAGAGCATCGCCGTGTTCTCGTGAGGGCGATCGGCAGCGGCGATCTCTCGCGCCAGGCCCTGGTACGGGCCATGGTCCGGAGCGAGGAGGGATGGCAGGCGGTCGCCTCCTTCTGCGAAGCAGTAATGCTAGCAAAGGAGGAGGCCGCACGCGAGAGGCAACGGCCCTCACGGCCCAGCCGCCGCGGGGGTTCCGATTCCGATCCTGATTTCCAGCCAACGTAGGCGCGGGCTTGCGGACGGCGAGCTATGGGTAGCTCGCTATCTGACCGTCCGGTAACCATCCGGACCAAGCCCAGGTCGTCAACGGCGCGCACTGTTCCCGCGCGCCTCAAAGAGTTGTCAGAAAACCGTAGAGACCCAGCCTGCTAACTGCAGGCAGGCAGGGTCGAAGCCTACTGGGGCCAAGGGTTTGTTTCCGAAAGGAAAACCGGGCCCTGGTAACTAAGGCCACGAAGGAACGGGGTGGGTTTTTAGTCAGTAAGAGTCTGACACTATCTCCCGCTCCGCCCAAGGGCGGGAGATGTCATTGGATGATTTTACCCACTACCAAAAAAAAAAAAAAGTACTCGCCGTACTAAGAGAAGATTTTTCAAAAATCCTCCCCTAAGAGGATGAACCGACTACCAAAAATTTGTATGGGAAAACCCATTTACACGCGAGCGAAGTTGCATGCAGAAAGCTAGTAGGATATAGAGAGAAAGTGCCCCAAGTGCCCATCTGCATTTTCAAGAATTTAACAAATGCCACCGAGGCTGCAGTTAACGTAGCCACCTACTGGGTCCACAGTTTAACAAATTAACCATCGATATAGAGAAGAAATGATAAAAGATATATTATTGTGCCACTACATTTACAAAAACCGTTCGTCATGCCCGAAAGAGCAAGACCCTCATTTAAAGTTAACATACTGCGCTAGCATCAAAATAATAATGTACGAGTACGTACAGTGGTTTATTTTAATATCTATAATTAGAACTTTTTTTATTTATTTTTTCTCTTCATTTTTTTTTTACATTGTTCTCACATAATAGCAGCGACAAGACACATGTAACCAAGATATTTGTATTACATAACTTGTTTGAAAAGAGTGTCCATGGAGTTTCTTGCACATTCTTCTCCATAGAGATCTACGCTTTGTGCAATTAGCATTTTTTTTCTATCAGACTGACCTTTCAAAAGTGCCTGTAAATGGTTTATTTGAAATAAATGCTTTGGAATCGAATTGAAATTAAAAACTTGTTTGCAAAATCTTCCCCTATATTCTTGTAATTATTGATCATTTTTAAAATATATTATTTATACGAATACGACTTTCATCAAATAATAATGGCCTTACAGATGGGAAGTATGTCGGGCTTCTTCATATATTCGCTAATGAGCTAATTACTGTAAAAGACAAACTAATTATTTTTGACCTCACCTAAAATGTTGACTAAATTATTTAATTATTTTAATATATTAATTGCTTATCTTCATGCACTAATTCACTTTACAAATAACGGAAATTTCGTTTAAAATTAGTGAATAGTTTGCCAAAATTTCCAATGTGATACATTAAAAAGATTCAGTAGTTACAGAAATTGGGCCATAATATTCAATAAAAAAAAAAAACTTTGCTTATACTACGATTCACTCCTGTATCGTACCATTGAACAGAGCTAGTTAATTATAACGGCACCATCATTTTTAAACAACAAGATGTTGGTTAAGACAGTGGCACAACAACATCCATCTCTAATTATGAGATCCATTCGCAAACTGTTTAGTAACAAGACTTCGTTTATAA
Source organism: Leucania comma (assembly GCA_958295575.1). Lineage (NCBI taxonomy): Eukaryota > Metazoa > Arthropoda > Insecta > Lepidoptera > Noctuidae > Leucania > Leucania comma. The sequence goes on from OY282468.1 coordinate 22,863,787, forward strand.
ATCGTACAATTAACACGAATACTTGTAGACTGTTCGTAATATGACGTAGTTATGTCGCAATGACGGTTTGCTTTACAAGGCTGAGTTACGGACGTCAATATATATTATTAAACTACTTATTTCTTTGTTTCAGTTTGTATATTTTCTTCCTAGCATTCCGAGCAAGGTTACTATGTATAAAACCTTGCTTGGAATGCTTTGTAGCGTGTAGGTAGTTTTCATATTTTGAGATGGTAGATGACATAATGTGGCTAGAGTAAGCACCAGCCATTAGAGATGTGATTATGTCAGCTTCTCTTCTTCTCAGATGCCACGCTCTTGTCAAAGTGGTCGTGGTCATCACTGTGAATTACGATGAGTGATCATCTTGGTAATACGGCGCCATTTATCGCGGACTGCAGCTTTCCGGATACATTCGTAAACTGAGTACTTAGTTGCGGCCTTGATCTAATCTGTCCATCTCATTGAAGATCTATCACGTAGCCTAGTGCCCTCTTTGCCCTACACTACGAGACGCTCTATGGAGTCATTATCACGACAAGATACATGACTGAAAAAGGTCAAAATGCGCGACTGCACTGTGGACGATAGGCGCTGTCTGATGCCGAGTTATTTTAAGATGGGAATCATTCGTACGAAACTCTGTCCATGATACTCCTAGCATCCGTCTCCAGCACCACATCTTTAACGCGTCAACTTTCTTCTTCTCGGATTCACGAAGAGTCCATGTCTCCGATGTACAGAGGAAAATGGAGAATATTAGACAGTAAACGAGCCAGATTTTCGTGGTCTTGGTAATGTTCCTATTACCCCAAATATTTTTTATGTCATCCGTGCCAGACCTAGTGATCGGCATGTGTCGCTTGGTTTTGTCTATGCACCCCCCTTCGTTGGATATTAACACTCCAAGGTAAATATAGGATTGGACGACCTGGCAATTCTCTGCGTGTGATCCCTGGTTGTTGCTATTGGCGCGGTCGACAACCATTACTTTGGTTTTGGTGCAATTTATTTTCAATCTAAATGAATTTGTGTCACCGTAGAAGACCTCTTTAGTCGTAACTGGAACTGGAATTCATATATCATTATTGAAGAGTCGCATTCTTGATCTTCGAAGAACTTCATCAAAGTGCCGAGTGCGAGTTGTTTTTACATTATCACGATCGAAACTTTTACCACGTTTTGCTCTCTGATTGGTTAAGGGCTTGGAGCGGGCCAATCGGAGCGCCGAACGTCATTAACGTGTCGATCGAGTTTACGTAAAGCGAACTCGCCCAAGGCACACAGATCTTAATCAAATTCAAACGGCATCACAATTATGAGTAAATATATCTTTAAATATTACGGAAAAATGGGTTATATTCTTGTATATAAGGAGACTGGTAATTAGTGAACGATACTTAAACACGTGATTGTAGTCATGTTAACAAACAACTTTTACTATGGGACCAAACCTGAAATCGGCTAAAAAATCTGCCAAGTTTGGTACATTTTAACCACTGACCAGCAGACTTTCCCATAGCAAAAGTTGTTTTTTATCATGACTACAATCACGTGTTTAAGTATCGTTCACTAATTACCAGTCACCCTATATAAAAAATACAAAAATTCGAACCTCCACATTTTTCAAGTCGAATAAAAACAAAATATTTGGTATTTTGAACTTTTTTATTATTTTGATCACAGCATCTTTCATTGGGGTTACAGAATAAATAATTAATATTTTATCACGATTTAGTAGTGGGCACCGTAGAGACCACGAGCGCCGTAAGCGATGGCACCATGAGCACCGTAGACTCCGGCGTTGTAGGCTAAGGGAGCGGCATGGGCACCGTACACGCCGGCACTGTAGGCAAGGGGAGCGGCGACCGCACCGTACGCGGCGGCGCCAAGGGCCAGGGGAGCGGCGACCGCGCCATAAGTGGTGACACCTTGGGAGTAGCCACGCGCCAGGGGAGCGGCGGCGTATCCGGCGGCGAATGGAGCGGAGTAGGAGACGACGGGAGCGGCGTGGGCGACGACGGGAGCGGCGTGAGCGTACAGAGCGGGGTCTTTGCGGACGACAGCGTTGAATCCAGAGTGAGCGTCAGCGGCGTAGTCGACGGTGCGCTTTGTGCCGTCGGATTCGAGCAGCGAGTACTGGCCGACCACGCTGTCTCCGACGCGGGTCTCGTGTTGGCTCTTGACGTCACCGGTGTGGGGGTCGGACACACCGTATGAGAAGCTGGTGTAGTCGCCGCCGTGGATAGCGCTGCCCTGAGCAGCCGCCACCAGAAGAGCAACAATCACGAACTGAAAATAGAAAGGATTCTTAGAAGAAAAATAGTTATGTGGTATTTTGCTGTAACTTCAGCCATAGTAAACATTTTTATTACACTTTTATGCATTATATTAAATAAATATTTTACCAAAAGAAAAAGTTGTGAAATATTTATTTCGAAAAACAAAATATTTTCCACGGTTTTTGTTGCAAAGTTTCCTTTGGAAATTATAATTTTAGTGTACTTTAAAGATTATATAATTATCAAAATTAATAATTGGCCTGACTTTTTCATAAATCAACTCAACTTAAACAAACCTTAGATGCCATATTGATTTGATATGTTGTTATTGTTTCACGAGCAAGCTGCGAATGTTTAATCAGGGTTAACAATTCTCTTTTTATACAATTCCTGCATACAGTACGTACTGTTACCGTACGTAGTATTAATAGGAAATAAGAGACATGCAAATGAGGTAACCAAACTGATTTGTATCCTGGTTGTAACAGTAGATAATTTTCCTCGAATCTGACCACATTGAATTTGGTCTCGTAATTATGTCAATATTTAAATGAAAGGAAAAGTAAGTAGTTTCTTGGTTTGCTAGGATTGCTAGGAAGAAATAAGATATATATTTTTTTTAATTGATACCAGCTGGTATTTGTAGATCTATAACTAGCGTTTTTTTGTGACCCCGTTTCTGAGATGCTGTAAGAAATTCTAACCGTGTCGCAGTAAATTTGAAGCCTCATAATATACTTGCACTTTACAAATATTTCCATATATCGAACTTTTCCTTTACCTTTAGCGTTCCAAGATAATCCGGTGCGTATCGTTCCACGCGCACCTCAAGGAGATATCAGCAAACCTTAGGGGCCCAGCAGAGTCGAAGCCTACTGAGGCCATGGGTAATGTGAAAGTGTACCCTGGGGCCCTGGAACGAAGACACAGAAGGAACAGGAGTGGGTTTTTAGTCAAGTTTTACACTATCTCCCGCCCCGCCCAAGGGCGCGGAGATGTCATTGGATGATTTTCCCATAAAAAAAAACAGTAATTTAATGTTTTTTTGGAGTAAGTTTACACTTTTTGCATAAGTGCCTACTGGATTTTTTTTTATGTTTTTTTAATATTTTGCTCGTTTTTCTTAGATTTCCCCTTTTTTAAAGGATATTTCTTCTACTCTAGAGAGGAGCGGGAGGGTGTATCAAACTTTTACTGACTAAAACCACACCTATATTCCTTCTTTACCTTTTGCATTCCTGGACCACAGGTTTCCCTTTCTCAAGTAAACCCATGGCCACAGTAGGCTTTGGCCCTGTTAAGCAATGATTCAGTCATCCCATCAGATCGGCAGTCAAAAAACCGGTACTTATCTTGAACATTTTATAAGTTCAAGATAACTACGTACGAATTGAAAGTAGATCCAAAAGTTCATCGCTCTTATCTCAAGCAGTAAGAGGCAATAGCTTAATGGTTAAGGGTAAAACAGCGAGCGTACAGTCGGGAGTTTGAATCACATCTTGGCAATATTGATGGGAGCCCACTAGAATTTATCTAACGTCACAGTTATAAATAAATAGCTTAATCCGAGAGTTATTCCATTTTCCAGGTGAACTCAAAGGCACTTGAATATTGTCTAAAATTCAGATAATAATCAGTCAGCAGTGGCGGCCGAGTGGTAACAGCCCCGATTTACGGGTTTGTAGGTCCCGGATTCAAACTCAGCCAGGCGCATTACTTTGTGTAATTTATTTCATCACCACTGCTCTCAAAACGGTGAAGGAAAACATCGTGAGGAAACCGGCATGTTTTAGAACCAAGAATTGGAAGATATGTGACATCCACCAACCCGCACCGGGCCTGCGTGGTAGATTATGTCCCATTCCCTGTCCTAGAGAGGAAGCCTGAGTACCCAGCAGAGGGAACATTATAAGGCTCAAGCACTGCATTACTATGCAGTTAATCAGAATGAAGCCTTTCTTATTTATTTTGGTGTGGGAAACAATAAATTTTCTTCTCTCGCTTTAGGTGAAGTAGTATCAGATTTTAACCGACTAGTACGCATCACGCATGCGGATTGCTCCGCAAGCGGAAGTCCTTTTCATACAAGTATTTATTGTAATGCGGGGAATACACACGTGGGTCGCCCTCGCTAAGGGTGTTTTTAATACTATGCAGATTAGCTCCGCATGCGGATTTGGTCCGCATTCAGAAAATTTTAAAAGGCCAAAATAAAACGCGTCCCGCGTGCGTCTTGCAAATCCGTATGCGTGATGTAGTCCGCACAATATTAAAAACACCCTTACTCTTAGTCCGATAGGATGGCAAACTGACACGACCGGAGATAGATCAGGCGCAGGACCAACGGCTTTACGTGCTTTTCCGAGGCACGGAGGTGTCACACCACTAACTTTCAAACTCTGGGCTAGCAGCCCAGAGTAATTGGTAATGGAAAAACCCAACAAATCTTTTTGCCCGACCAGGGAATCGAACCCAGAACCCCACTCTTAGCAGTCAAGCTTGCGACCTCGAGACCAATGAAGCATTCAATAAAAATAATTTTAGTAGTAATCTACCATAGGACCATAGAACTTTGACATCACCCATGACACTGGAAAGACATGTTTATTGTTCAAACTATTTGCCACATGGTAGACAGTTTCTCAGTAAGTACATATGTACATACTGAGAGAGCATAGAGAATCAGCCTTATAATGTTCCCACTGCTGGGACTCAGGCCTCCTCTCGAATAGTTAATGGGCCGTAATCCAACACGTGGGCCCAGTTGGGTTTGGTGGATGTCACGTCTTTGAATTTTTGGTTCTAGGACTTGCCGGTTTCCTCACGATGTTTTCCTTCACCGTTTGGAGAGCAGTGGTAATGAAAAAAATTACACAAAATAATGCGCCTGACTGGGTCTGAACCCATGACCTACAACTCATAAGTCGGAGCTATTACCACTCGGCTACCACTGTTCTCATGTACTTACTGATGAAACCGATATCCAATACCTACCACTGAAATCACGTTACAATACCGTCATGAAAAAAATACGTTGATTTAAGTGACCTTATAACTGACACGCATTCTTGACAGTTTCTGACGCTAAGGTAATTAATATTAGTCAGATGATATCTTGAAATCATACGCAGTTACAATTACCTAATTAAATACATTCAACACAATGGTTAATTAGATTTGTTTTTATATTATTAACGCAATCTCTATAACTTTAGCGGTAACCTAAAAGAATATTTAATAATTTATTTGGTTCAATCTTATTAAATGTACACATGTAATAAATTAAAGTAGGAAAATTAAATATTAATCAATTCATAAACTTTTCCGTACAGTATTAACAAAAATATTGATTACTTATTTATTTATTTAACCTTAACGGGACTTAATGCAACAAGGCATTTAAAAAAAGCTAATAAAACTCAAGTCGTCGACGGTGCTTACTGTTCCCGTGCGTCTCCTCAAGTTGTCAGCAAACTGTAGGGACCCAGCAGGGTCGAAGCCTACTCTAGGGCCTTGTGTAAATGTGAGTGTACCAGTGCCCTAGTACGAAGGCAATGAAGGAACGGGCTAGGTTTTTAGTCAGTAAGAGTCTGACACTATCTCCCGCTCCACCAGAGGGCGGGCGATGTCATTGGATGATTTTACCCACCACAAAAAAAAGTTAGATGAATATGAAAAACCCTTTTTGGCTCTCGATTATAGCACCTGCCTTCCTGGAGAAACCGCTAGGCCCACAAAGAATTTCTGAAAAGGGCCTCTTGGTCCTAGATCGTAAAGAGCCACTGAAGGACACAGCCTATGTTGTTTTAGTCTGTAAAAATCTGACATGCCGTATCACTCCACCCTGGAGTGAGAGAAGTCATTGGTTGATTTCCCAGATAAAAAAAGCCTTAGAAAAACACCATACATAGAAAGACTTCAGTATGAGCTTAAAATTAATATAGTGTAACAACGGGCAGTCTTATCGCAGAAAGCGATTTTTTACGAACAACTCACTCATATCGCTAGGTGAGATAGTGATCAAATACGAGCCTATCAATAATAATTTAAAAAAAACTTTTGGATAGATTTGGTAGAAATGAAGGTACTCAGTGTTTTAAGAGAAAATAAGCAATTTAAATTATTTTAAGAACAAATGCGAGGGAGTTTTTTGACACCATATTTTAGTTAGGAGAAGTGCCTTTAGTGTATATATAGTTTTAAATTAGTGTTTTTATGTAATGTATATAATTGTGTATTTGTGAAATAAATAGCTTGGAATTATAAGTTGAAATTAACTTTATGTTTAAGAACAAATTAAAATATTTTTATTTATTATAATTATTTCGTGGTCCTTGTTTGGTATTGATGTAGGATTTTTATGATAATAAAAGGTCTAAAGAAAGTAGTTCAAGCGAGGCTTGATATATCATCAAACTTTAACGTTTATAACGATAAAGATTTACTTGACTATATCATAAAGTGATCAATACTAAGATCTAGCCACGACATATATACTTTATTGTAAATCAAGATATTAAATAATAAAATTTGAACCGTACATTTAAAAACATACAATTTGCAGTCTTATCTCATTCCATCCATCTTTTCCAAACAACTTGGAATAATATTGACAACGAAAAAAATAATACACTAACACAATGTCATTGCTGCTAATATTGTAGACAAGCCAACTAAATTCGAAAGGCCACCTTATAGAGAGAAGTTCGCAAAACCAATGCATAAAATTATAAAGGCCTCTCTCTTTGATGCGGTACAACTGTTAGACAAATGTTAATTGAAAATTACCCACAGTACATACCAGGATTCAATTTGACCAGTGACCTTCCTTGCCCGTCCACTACTTCCTATCAATTTCATAGAAACGGTCAAATAAGAATAGTATATAAAGAGAATTGTTAACCCTGATTAATCATTCGCAGTTCGCTTGTGAAACAAACAATAACTAAATAAAATGGCATCCAAGGTTGGTTTTGCTTTTTATTAATTTTTAATAATGAAGTTAAAAAAAAGTTATGTGATGTGACAAAAGTAGTGCAGTAATAAAAATGAAGAAATGTTGTAGTAATTGATGCTACAAAAATTATTATTATGGCAAAAAAAAAGTTAATTAAACGTTTTTCCTAACTTGTGACCAAGTTTCTCTATTGATAAAGATTAAAAACTTCAAGTGTCTCATTAAAGTAAACGACTGCATAATTAATCATTATGTGACAATAGAGTCATCATCATCATCATCATTTCAGCCCAAAAAGTCCACTGTTTAAAATAGGCCTCACTTTGACCTCTTTCTCAAATTGAATCTACCCAACTGGGCTTGATAGGAGTGGTTGCTACATGGCTATTTATCATGACTTTGTTTTTATCCATCTTCATTTTAAAGACAAGAGAGTGCGATTCTATTTTTAACAAGTATTCTTTCTATTTTCAGTTCGTGATTGTTGCCCTTCTGGTGGCGGCTGCCCAAGGCAGCGCTGTCCACGGTGGTTACAGCAGCTTCTCATATGGCGTGTCCGACCCCCACACCGGTGACGTCAAGAGCCAGCACGAGACCCGCGTTGGAGACAGCGTGGTCGGCCAGTACTCCCTGCTCGACTCCGACGGCACAAAGCGCACCGTCGACTACGCCGCTGACGCCCACTCTGGATTCAACGCCGTCGTCCGCAAAGACCCCGCTCTGTACGCTCACGCTGCTCCCGTCGTCGGTCACGCCGCTCCCGTCGTCTCCTACTCTGCTCCCCTCGCCCACGGATACGCCGCCGCTCCCTTGGCGCATGGCTATTCCCACGGTGTCACCGCTTACGGTGCGGTCGCCGCTCCCCTCGCCTACAGCGCTGGCGTATACGGTGCCCACGCTGCTCCCCTGACCTACAGCGCTGGAGTATACGGTGCTCATGCCACTCCCCTGTCTCATGGTGCCATCGCTTACGGTGCTCATGGCGCTCATGGTCTCTACAACGCCGCCCACCTGTACTAAATAATGTTTAGATATAATGTTATTTATTATAAAACACCAATGAAAGATACTGTGATCAAATAAAATTGTTCCGAGAACTAATTTTCCGTTTTTCTTTTTCATTATTTACTAGAAGCATTTGACCCGATTCTGACAAAGCGAAAACGAAGCGTCATGATTTTATTTAGGTAGCAGTTATTTTAATGTACTTACGTGATTTTTATATACTGGGTAACCAATTTAATAGGAACAAAATCATAATGTACTTAAAATACTGTGTGTAATAAAAAAAAATTGTACGCATATTTTTTAGATAACAGTCCAATCCTCCTTTAATATGGATTTCAATATTTGTGAACAAAAAATCCTAGCGTACAGAACTAGCTACATCGAATTTAGTTAAAATTCCCGTTTACAACTATTACAGAAGAGTTAGGCTGGTTTGCATTAACTACAATATTACAAGAAAATTCAAATCACGAAGATACCGATGAACAATTAATGATAGAATGCTTAAAAATATAAGAAGTAAAAATCACTACATAGTATAAAACAAAGTCGCTTCCCGCTATCTGTCCCTATACATGCTTAGATCTTTAAAACTACGCAATGGATTTTGATGCTGATTCAAAAGGAAGGTTTATACGTATAATATATTCATAAAATATATCACTACTGCCCCCGTGCGAAGCTAGGGCGGGTCACTAGTAATGAATAATCGAAACATTCTATTTTTATTTTTATTATAATTCACAACGTTTCCACAGATTATAACTTGTACGTGTACATTATTAAATAGGTAGGTTAGGTAAGTATAATTACACTTGAAAACTATATTAGCTTAGGTACAAATCAAATATTCAACCTACCTTTAATGTAACCAGGTAAAGTCAGAAAACGTACATAAATCTAAATATTAGAAACATAATGTTTCAAAATCATAATTCAGTATTACAATCATCTCATAACATTTTTGACAACAAGTTTATACCAAGACATCAAATGTGTTAGTACGAAGAAATTTAGAAGTCTTGGGGTCTTTCTCGCAAAAAAATCGAAGCTCCTGGTTACAATCAAGGTCGTCTAAGTACCCTCGCGTCCATATAACGCCACAATACAAATGTTCAGAAATATTCGGTTGACCTTCAGCCCACCGATTGTACACCTTTTCCAACTTCTGACCTGAAATAATATATTGATTTTTAATGAAAGTTCAGTCTATACAATTTTTTTTTTATTAAAGAAAACCCAAAGAATCACCAAACTTAAGTGGCAGTGAGTAGGGCACGTTGGAAGAATCTCCCACCACCCATAATTCCATACATTTTGACATGCTCGAGCTAGCTCCTCCACGAAAATCTCTAGTCATTTCCACCTACTGTACAATGTCTTAGTAAAAGACTTATATCATAAAGTTTAAAGTTGTAGCAACCTAGTCTTTGAAATCAAAGTATCGAGCAGTATTTTTTTTTTTTGCTTTTTTAGACCTATCAGTGGTCCGCGGATTACAGATTGGGAACCACTGGGTTTAGACATACCGTGAACAGTTAGCCAAGTCTGGTCTTGAATCCAGTCTCGCATTCCAATGTGCACACGTTCCCCCCAGTTCCCAGCATTTGTGGGCTTCACCAAGTGAGATGTTATAAATTTTGCCTCTTCATCGTTGTTAATAATGACCAGGTGACCTCCCTCGGCTGAGCATATGTCGTATGCCCTATACCACGACCTGGGCTTCGTATGAAACTTGTAGCAGCTCCCCAAGGTAGCGTTTAAGTGATAATCTATAAAGACAATAAAAATATAATTTTTGAATACACCTACTCGAAAACCCGATCCTTTTACCATCGTTCCTCTTTTAGGCATGCAATTTACTGTTTTTCGCACTACTGCGAAAAGGTGCGCGTGCTCGCACCCGCCGCAATTTTGTTATATTTTTCGTATCAGGCTAGCATTAAGCGACCTCCAAAGAACTGCGTCAACCCCCACGAGTCACGCGGCAAACCCCATTTATTTATATTTTAAATTTATTGAAAAATATAAATAAACAATAATAATAAATATATATATATAATTTTTTTTTTTTTAAGTTTTGATACACGTGGAAATTTTTCACTACTGCCCTCGTCCCCATAACAATGCCACCTCGGTCGCCATGAAAAACTTTTTCCACTTGTCCCAAAATGTATTATTTCATAACCTATACTTCTATACAAATATTATGAAGAAGAAAGATTTTGATTTTTTTTTGTTTGTATCGAATAAACTCGAAATAGGGCTCCACAGTGTGTCGTACTAATAAAGGGCAAGTGACGTATAGTCGCTTGACTGTCCATGGATGTGGACGTGTTACGTGCTTGATAAAACTACTGCATGTGACTTTTATTTATCAACCTAGCAGCAAACGTGGACACCTCACGTGGCGACGAGGTCTCAAGTAAGTGGTGAAAATTGCTGCTAAAAAAAAAGGAAGATAAAAAGCTCACGTGCATGCAAATTAATAACTTCACGCTTTTAAAGCACTGTTGATTAATTGAAAAAAATATCCAAGCACAAAAACACAAACAAACAAATGACAGGACATCTCAAATAACAACAATAAAAACAAATTTATAATAAACAGAGTTAGTTTCTCAAACTTCTTGCAATATAAAAAAGTAATAAACACCTTATTTTCTTAAATAATGTTAAATTAATGTAACTTATAATGATTGTTATATAACATAATATGGAGACGTACTTTTTATTCAAAATCTTAAAATATGTGCCTACCCGTAGCCTTCACCTACCCGACTGATACCGCCAGATTTTGCTCATCTAGTAAGCATGAGAGATAATATTATAATGACATTTAAAAAACTTGTAACGTGTGGTAACTTGTAACGTTAGTTTAGCGTAGTGGTTGTTTGTAATCGCAGTCGGGTTGCCGGGATGCCATAATGTCACATCCGTGTCTAAATTTCGTATTCTGCCGGCATTATCATCCAATCACCGTCCAGTCCTATTCTCTGCGTGTTGTAACTTTACCCGTCTAAACAATATTGATATTCAGAAGCAAATAGGGTAAAAATATTACGTTAACGTCTACAATTTATGCGTCTACAAAAACTATTGATGCAGTAGTTGAACACTATAAAAATACTATTGTAATAAGTCGCGAAATAAATGTTCCATCAGGCTCTTCACCAACAAATCACTACAGTCTGCCGTGATGCGTCTAAGGTTTAATTTGTACGAAAAACCAACTAAAGAAGATAATTAATTAATCGTACAATCAAGCTGAAAATAAACAAAGCTATAAATCTTAAAACTATAATAAAACACCAAAAACAAATTTGTAATGACAAAATATGAAATGACAAACTAGCTAAAATTGATAATCCGTCGACTGATATCTGGAGGATTTCTAAATATCTTACTTATAAACCGACAGTGATTCTACCTTTGAGGTGTGTAGGTGGCTTGTTGACTGCATCTCCAACTGATTGTAGCGAGGTGCTTGCTGACATTTTTTGTAACAATATGTGTCTGAATATGAATCGGCCTAGTAAGACACTACTCAGGCTGCTGTCAATAAGTCTTTGAATAAACATAATAATGTAAAAAATTTCAGTCCACCCAATCTGGTAAGTCCGAGAGAGGTGTTTAAATTAATGAAAAATCTTTAAGACGTAAATCTCTGGGGACGACGGTATACTATGCCTATTTATCGATAAAGCCTATATGCTACGTACCATTACACAACAACCGACGGGAGCAGAGCAGTAACTAAAGACGCGGTTAAAGCTACGGGGAATAGCCAGTATATCCGATATTTAGTGTTAGTAAAACGCATACCAGAAATCGCGTTCATTCATGCCTCTTTCAAAGAAAATTTCAAACACTTACCGTCGTCAAAAGTGCCGCATTGGTTAAAGTTCAATGTATCTATTTCGTATTTCTTATAGCATATGTATGGATACCATAATAGACATGAGGAGAAGTACGTATTTCCATCAGTAGCCAAAATTAGACAATGCTCAGGCTCTTTTCCATAACCATAAGTGCCCCAGGTAATTGACAAGTCAGCTAGTGGAACTCCTGAAAATAATTAAAGTTTGAAAGTTTAAAGCAAATAAGACTTTTGCTTATACATACGGACTTTAATTTCCAATATCAACAATTTTATATAAACTTAAACCTCACAATTAGAAAAGGGAAAAATAACTGTTGTTTTGGTAGACTTCAAAATCAATCTATTTAGTAAAGACAACCATGTCACAAGATACCTGAATGAAATAAAGGGAACCGGTTACGAAATATTAAATATAATAAACAAACTGTACAGTGTCCGTAAAACCGACACTACAAACACTTTACCAGATCTTATATGTAGCAGCGTCAATAACCACGTATTCAGCTATAATTGACTCGAACTTATTAGTTCGCAAGCAATTGTAAAGGTAAACAAAATGACAAAGTAAAAAGTATAAAGCACTCGACTATGAAAAGTTATAAAATAGTTCCATGACAGCAAACTACACTAATAACGAAAACGAATACAACTACTTGGAAAAAAGTATATCAGACCAAATAAACAAAAATAAAGAAGATAACACTAAAATCCTAAACCTACCTCAAGAAGACTGGATAAACCGGAATATCATAAACTCAATCAACCTTTAGGCGCGCCACAATTGAGGCGATAAGGCCCATCCTTGAGGCGTGGCTGGAAAAACCTCACGGCGTTCTCAACTTCCGCACGACGCAGGTCCTTACCGAACACAGCAAGTTCGCTAAGTTCCTGTACCGGATTCGTGCGGAGGATTCACCCGGGTGTCGCCACTGTGCGGAACACCCGGAGGACATGGTGGAGCATATTGTAGAGGTATGCCCCGCCTGGGTTTTTTTTTATGGTAAGTAAAATCATCCAATGACAAATCCCGCCCTTGGGCTGAGCGGGAAATAGTGTCAGACTCTTACTGACTAAAAACCTACCCTGTTCCTTCCCTGCCTTGGATCCGGGGCCTTGGTATGCATTTTCATACCTCCCCAAAGCCCCAGACTAGGCCTCGACCCTACTGGGCCCCTACGGTTTGCTGACAACTCCTTGAGGCGCACGGGAACAGTGCGCGCCGTAAACGCATCGGACTCGGTCCGGTCTGTCACCGGACAAACGGACAGCGAGCTACCCATTGCCCGCCGTCCGCAAGCCCGCGCCTACGGTGGCCGGAAATTTGGATCGGAATGACGGCGGTGGCTGCGGCGTGAGCGCCGTTGCCTGATGTCGGCCTCCTCCTTTGCTAGCATTACTGCTTGGAGCATCACCGTGTCTTCAAGGGCGCGATCGGCGGCAGCGATCTCTCTCGCCGGGCCTTGGTTCAGTCCGGAGTGAGGAGGGATGGCAGGCGGTCGCCTCTTTCTGCGAAACAGTAATGCTAGCAAAGGAGGAGGCCGACCGCATGAGGCAGAGGGCGCTCGCCCTAGCCACCGCCGGGATTCCGATCCCGATTTCCGGACACCGTAGGCGCGGGCTTACGGACGGCGTGCAATGGGTAGCACGCAGTCCGATCGTCCGGTAACCGACCGGACCGAGCCCAATTCATCGACGGCGCGTACTGTTCTCGCACGCCTCAAGAAACTGTCAGCAAACCGTAGAGGCCCAGCCTGCTAGCTGCAGGTAGGCAGGGTTGAAGCCTGCTTGAGTCATGGGTCAGCTTCTGAAAGGAAGGCCCGGCCCCGGCACGATAGGCAACGAAGGAGCAGGGTAGGTATTTAGTCAGTAAGAGTCTGACACTATTTCCCGCTCCGCCCAAGGGCGGGATTTGTCATTGGATGATTTTACCTACCTTAAAAAAAAACTCAATAAACCTTCGAAATCAGCTATGGCAACAAACAAAATCCCACTAAAACGAAAATATTGATATGTTTAAATCTAAATTTAAATAAAACATGTCCATAACATATGATGTCATCAACACACCTGATGCGAATATTTCAATACTTATAAGTTATTTGTTTATCGTTTTAAGTGAACTGTATTTTTTCTTATGAGAATAAGAAAAGATCTAATTTGATTTCAAGCTATGAAATATCAACATATTAAAAAATATATCCCTAAAGCGTAAGCACATACGCAGTAATTTATATCATATAAGAAAGAAATATATGTATAGAAATAGATAGAAGATAGACGTTAGTAGGGAGCCTAGTGAAGTTAGTTGTCTTGGTACCAAAGGGCTATGTTCTGTTGTAACTTATAGTTAAGGAGTTTAACTATAATTTCAGTTTGATATAGATAAACCTAAATCCAACTTATGTGTGTGTTACGAACTTGATTTACATATTATAAATGATTTTAAATACTTACCTTCGATCGAGGAATACGTTCTTTTAGTTAACGAAGTAACTCCTAAGAATATAGGACTATTCAGTTCTAACTGAGTCATGAGGTCGCGCAAAGCTGTAGCAAATTCCACGTTAATAGGAGATGCTAACACAGCACCTGCAAAAAACAGACAGAGAAAATACGCAAAAATATATTAATATCTAAAAATACATTTGAGAATAAAAAAATCCATACATTATTAGGAAGGTTTTATTTAAAGTAAGTTGAAACTGCCTGGTTCCTTAGGAACTAGGCAGTTTCAACTTACTTATTACATACTATATATATATGTGTGTGTATGTATTATTATTATTTACTTAATAAATCCTACGAAAAGAACGAGCAAAGGCCCTATTACAAGCTCTTAACGCGATCCATTTGACTACTAAACTGAACTGTTAAAGACACTGCAGCTGTACAAATCAAATAAAAATCGACATCTCCATACAAAGTATCCAATCAAGTTATAATTTTGTATAGAGAGGCCTTTTTTCATTTCTGGAAAAAAAATATTATGGAAGGTAGTTTAGTATCGTCTACTAAGCAAGCCCTTAAAGGTTTTGCGTTGACTCGTCTCTTACACCCTGTCAAGGGTGTGTAGCTCCATTTCTGTTTCTCTCTAGCTCGTTTGATATTTTAATACGTCATAATAAGGCCCCAGGAGTCCTCTGTGGCAATAGTTACCTTCATAGTGGCAGCTGAGAAAAGCTTCATTCCATGTCGCTGGCACTGCATTCAGTTTCAGCCAACCGTTCACGCGGCTATTGTAACGGTAGTCAGGATTACAAACCACAACAACTATACGTGCTAAAACAAAAACAAATCTATTTTTCTTAATGATTACAAAACAATTGTGTTGTTGTAAAAAAACTTACCCGCTACAAATATCAATGCAACACCAAGTAGGGATTTCAACATTTTCCAACATATAGTAGACCACTGCACAATATGGACTGATGGTTAATATAATTGAAAAAGCTGTTATATACATAGACGGTTAGTCATTAATTCTAAATGAATAACAAAATATTGTATTTTCCTCTAAGATAACACAAATGTTACCAAGCCTCTTCAAAAGCCATAAATATTATCCTTGTAATGGCAAAAAAAAAACAAGAAATATTTTAGTAGCCATTAGGATTTCTTTTTTTTTCATTTTGAGGAAAACGAATAAAACTAAAAACGAGTTAAATATGTGATTTTTAATCGCAACTTAAAAAACTAATGCTACATCTGCTAAATATAAACAAGAGGTGGGTAAAACCCAGACAGCATTGATTGATTGCTTTTATATAATTATATTGTAATTAATATACCTAAATCACGTGCGGCTGCAGCGCGGTTGTAGCGCGTTTTTATTTATATGGAATAACAAAGCAGCGCGGTGGCAGCGCTGCAACCGCGCCGCTATCGCGCTGCACGTTGCGGCTAATTTGAAGGCACCCTTATACAACAAAGCGCATGTGTATCGAAACGGAAGTGCGGGTGTCGCGCGTTTGAATTAATAAAAACGCAATTCTAACGCGCGTGTTTCAATTACTCTGTAGGATAAAAGCGCCTCGTCGACGTGAAAAACTTTTCTAAAACGCGTGTCACGCGTCACGCGTGTCACTGTGGTGCGCACAGGCCTTAAAGGATCCCAAGAACTTAATTGGAGACGCCTTAGTAGAGAGACGATAGAAGTCTTAGTAGAGAGGCTGATTGCAATTGCATTGAAGGTGATTTATAAAATATAAGAAGTAGATATACCTACTGGTTTCTGGACTGTCTAGAGTATGTTTGTGTGTGTTGGTTGAAGTACGAAAGGATGGACGCTAATTGTAGGTAGTCTAGTATTCGCATATGTTAGTGTCCACGAACCTAGCTAAGCAGAATTAAAAAAAAAACAGTTGTACACTCTTTGAAATGTAATCGAAAAAAAATCGACAGGCAAGCAATTTGGCTATAGACGCCAAAATGTTCAAAATTTTGCAGTTTCACCAAGTATATCACTGCTGATGGCCTCGGCTTTTCTCAATCACCTCAAGTGCATCAAGCTAGTACCGGGCAGCTCTATCCTCTAGAAGAGAACAGTATTCCATACACGAACGAACAGGCTTTTGATAAAGATTGACCAGCTGATCTGATGTAAAGTACTGTCTCCCTCTCTCTTTATTATTATTATTTTGGTAAAACACACTAGCAGCTATTAGTTGATGCGTATTAGGTATAAAGTTCATACGGCCTTAAACTAAATTGTAAATGGGGGTTTCAGTAGCGATATACCTTGTATCGCCGAAACACTATATTTTGATATCCAGTTATTATTTTTCTGTTTAGGTCATTTACTCCAAGCGAGTTAACAATTAGCAAAAAGTTGGTTATAATGGTAAAAATCTTCTTGAATAGCTATTTCTGTTGTTGCATATATGGCTATTTGCCACCGAATAAACTTAACTACAGAATCCAATTTGTCACTTATGTCTTTTTCGTCTTAGGTCTTTATCGTCTATTGGACAGGCGATTAGTAATTTTTTTAATAATAATGTTTTTTCTTGAAAAGTTCTTCTCGAGAAACATACACTTTGTGTCGGTCTGGTTGGCGTGTGGTTAGCAGTCATGTCGATATCAGCAGGCACATCAGTAGTAGCTCTAATAAGGATAGCTAGTGTTTTTTAGCACCCTGGGTAAAATCAGTTTGGCGTTATGGGAATGGGGAAGGAATGGGGTAAAGTTTTTTTATTATAATTATTATTGACAGGCTCGCGTTTGACCACTATTTCACCTGATGGTAAGCGATGATGTGGCCGACGATGGAGCAAGCTTGCCAAGAAGTAACCTATTCACACTTCACTTAAAGATCCTTTAGGTTATAGCTATCAGGAAACACAGACTCCAGCAGGGAATTACTTCAAACCTTAGCTGTAAGCATAATGAATGTGTATCCAAAATGTTTTGTACGTACCTATGGGTTTTTTTTATGGTAGGTTAAATCATCAAATGTCAAATCCCGCCCTTGGGTGGGGTGGGAGATAGTGTCAGACTCTAACTGACTAAAAACCTACCCTGCTCCTTTCATTGCCTTTATTCCAGGGCCCCGGGGTTCATTTTCACATAAACCTAGGCCCCAGTAGGCTTCGGCCCTTGCTGGGCCCCTACATTTTGCTGACAACTCCTTGAGGAGCGCGGGAACAGTGCGCGCCGTAAACGACTTGGGCTCGGACCGGGATGAATGTGTTCCCAAAATGTTTTGTACATACCTATGGGTTTTTTTTATGGTAGGTAAAATCATCCAATGACAAATCCCGCCCTTGGGCGGAGCGGGAAGTAGTGTCAGACTCTTACTAAGAACCTACCCCGTTCCTTCGTAGCCTATCGTGCCGGGGCCGGGTATTCCTTTCGGAAGTTAACCCATGACCCCAGTAGGCTTCGACCCTGCCTGCCTGCAGTTAGCAGGCTGGGCCTCTTCGGTGTGCTGACAGCTCCTTGAGGCGCGCGGGAAAAGAACGCACCGTCGACGACTTGGGCTCGGTCCGGTCGGTTACCGGACGATCGGACAGCGTGCTACCCATTGCACGCCGTCCGCAAGCCCGCGCTTACGGTGGCCAGAAATCGGGATCGGAATCCCGGCGGCGGCTGGGGCGAACGCCCCGTTGCCTCTGCCTGATGCGGTCGGCCTCCTCCTTACATACCTATGGGTTTTTTTTTATGGTAGGTAAAATCATCCAATGACAAATCCCGCCCTTGGGCGGTGCGGGAAGTAGTTTCAGACTCTTACTGACTAAAAACCTACCCCGTTCCTTCGTAGCCTATCGTGCCGGGGCGGAGCATTCCTTTCGGAAGTTAACCCATGGCCCCAGTAGGCTTCGACCCTGCCTGCCTGCAGTTAGCAGGCTGGGCCTCTTCGGTGTGCTGACAGCTCCTTGAGGCGCGCGGGAACAGAACGCGCCGTCGACGACTTGGGCTCGGTCCGGTCGTTTACCGGACGATCGGACAGCGTGCTACCCATTGCACGCCGTCCGCCAGCCCGCGCCTACGGTGGCCGGAAATCGGGATCGGAATCCCGGCGGCGGCTGGGGCGAGCGCCCCGTTGCCTCTGCCTGATGCGGTCGGCCTCCTCCTTAGCTAGCATTACTGCTTCGCAGAAGGAGGCGACCGCCTGCCATCCCTCCTCACTACGGACCATGGCCTGAACCAAGGCCCGGCGAGAGAGATCGCTGCCGCCGATCGCCCCCACGAGGACACGGCGATGCTCCGCCCAGGCGAGGCACACCTCTACAGTGTGCTCCACCGTGTCCTCCGGGTGTTCCGCACAATGGCGACACCCGGGCGAATCCTCCGCACGAATCCGGAACAGGTACTTAGCGAACTTTCCGTGTTCGGTAAGCACCTGCGTCGTGCGAAAGTTGAGAACGCCGTGAGGTCTTTCCAGCCACGCCTCAAGGATGGGCCTTATCGCCCCAATTGTGGCGCGCCCCGAACGAGGTTGCGATAGCCGCTGACGCCATTTCGCCATGATACATACCTATGGGTGGGATTTTCACTATGTACAGGTGACGCAGAGCCGTAAGTCTTGTCGTCCTATAATGGAAGTAATGAAATGTCGTACTATAATGGAGTTATCCTTAGGCTTACATTTTGCTCTCACGAAATTTCTCATGTCCAGGATCTCTCTTGAGAAACTGAGGATCGATCTCAAGCGGTCAGATAGCAGTTCCCCAGTCAAATCTTGAATATCTGCAACTTTCCCCTCCGTTCGGTTGCATGAGAAGAAGTGCTGTTCGAGCTGCCCCTACATGTGGTTACGTGCACTACCGTGTCGAAGCAACCCAGTAAGGCCCGAGCAATTTGACCTCTATAATTACTTTAATTACTCAAACGTGTGAAGAAGGCCTAACAATATCCGTTATAAAAAAAAATAAAAAAAATATCATTAACATTGTAAAGTATAGCAAGAATTAAGAAGGTCGTCGAATTAAAATTTGTTCAAATGATAGATAATATCTATCTAATAATATAGATACTCGTAATAATATCTACTTTTTACTGTTTTGTGTTTTGCCTACCTAGTTTTTTTCTAATTAGCTTGCAAGTCGACTTCTAATCTAACCAGCTGTGTAATGCGGCTGAATATCTGTTGTACATGCAACGACTGCCTAACAGACCTCCACAACCCAGTTACTGAGCAATATGATTCTCCTTAATATGATACTCCTTGGATAGACTGATGTTCAGACTTTCTGATATCTGACTACCTGTAACAATTGTCAAAGATCTCCGAATGACAACCGAGACCAATGGCTTTACATGCTCTCCGATGCACGGAGTGAAAGAAAGAAGAAAAGAATGATGTCAGTAATGTTCCAGATATTTATATAATTTTAGAAAAATATATAAGAATTAAAAATTAATAATGGTTTTGAACCTGCAATATTATAGATGACAGGTGGGTATATAGTATAGTAGTATATAGTATATTACAATATATATACTTTTCACTGAAAACCACATAAAATTAGTAACTTCAAATTAATAAAGTCAAACGATGGGTGGTTCGCTAAAATCGTTTTATGCAAAAGAATTTTGCAAGGATTAGACAGTTATGGAGGTAAGATAGGTATAGTCCATGGTGTATATTTACATTTATATAGTTACAAATTTAATGTGTTCTTAAGGCTAATAGTGAGCAAAGACCATGAAATTGTATTTAAAAAAGAAAAACTATTATGTAAAACTTACAGAAAACTTATTTGTCACCATCTTTTCATTCTGTAAATTAAAATTCTAAAACTATGATCAGTATGTACTTATGTGAATTCAACAAAAGCTAGTTTAGGGTATTTAACAGAGCAAACGATTAAATGAAAATAATGCCGTAAACTTACGTAGGAATCTTATTAAACCACCCCAAAAATTCACTGTAAGCTTGAGTTTATAGATAGTAATTTAAAAATAATATCTTGCTAATAAACTAGAAAAGCAAATATTCACTTTTTAAATAACAATATCACCTATTAATTTCTTTTTAAACATTTTTTTTTTGTTGCGACTTTTTAATTTTCAAATTAACTTATACGAAAGTGACTCGAAATATCCTCTTCAATTCTTATTTATTGCTCCAAAGTATAACGATAAGAACGTCTTATATATTATACCTGTAACTAAAATGGCCAGAACTTAAAGCAGGATAACCCACAAAACTCTAATACCCAGTGGTCAGTTAAAACCGAGTTCCGCATAACTCACTGCCAACGAAATGTATACTCAAAAAACGTTCAAATGCGTGACCTTAGCCAGTAACCGCTGCATGTCTTTTACTTCCTATTAATAGTACCTACAGCCAGAGTCATGCAGGAATATACTATATAAAGAGAATTGTTAACCCTGATTTATCATTCGCAGTTTACTTGTGATACAACCAATATCTAAAATGGCAGCTAAGGTTTGTCTAATTGCTTTTTTGTTTAGTTTTTGTGGTGCAATATTTAGTGTGAAAAAGTTGTAAGAGTTTGTAATGGATTAACAGTTCAATAGGGCCACGTGTTTTCATTGATATTGTCGTTATAGTAACTTGAATGGTTTGAACATAAGCTAGTGTACAAAAGTTTTAATGAGTATTAACGAAGTTATATCTTGTGCTTTATTAATCGATGGTTATAAAGGAATAAAGAAAGACCTATAAGAAATCTTCAATACTGATATGTTTCATTTTTATCACTAGGCAGTAAAACAATATTATCTTCTGTCTCTAACATAACATAAAGTATATATTGAACTTAGCTTCTCTTATCCTTATCTTTCTGCTTTTGACAGATCTTGTTTCGGGTATATTTGTTTCTAGCACTTTGTAACAATAGACTTTCTTTTAGATTATTTTTCGATTTTGTTTTTTATTTTTTCAATAGGGATATTATTTACTGTTTTAAAAAGATGTGCGATACTTTTAATATGTGTAGTCAAAAAGAAAAAATATGAAGACATGAAAAATGAAATGTAAATTCACTTTTCTTGGCAAATGCTTGAAATCAACCATTTTGTCTGTTTTCAGTTCGTCGTTGTTGCTCTTCTGGTGGCGGCTGCCCAAGGCAGCGCTGTCCACGGTGGTTACAGCAGCTTCTCGTACGGCGTGTCCGACCCCCACACCGGTGACGTGAAGAGCCAGCACGAGACCCGCGTCGGAGACAGCGTGGTCGGCCAGTACTCCCTGCTCGACTCCGACGGCACAAAGCGCACCGTCGACTACGCCGCTGACGCCCACTCTGGATTCAACGCCGTCGTCCGCAAAGACCCCGCTCTGTACGCTCACGCCGCTCCCGTCGTCGCTCACGCCGCTCCCGTCGTCTCCTACTCCGCTCCTCTCGCCGCTGGATACGCCGCCGCTCCCCTAGCGCGTGGCTACTCCCACGGTGTCACCACTTACGGCGCGGTCGCCGCTCCCCTGGCCCTTGGCGCCGCCGCGTACGGTGCGGTCGCCGCTCCCCTCGCCTACAGCGCCGGCGTGTACGGTGCCCATGCCGCTCCCTTAGCCTACAACGCCGGAGTCTACGGTGCTCATGGTGCCATTGCTTACGGTGCTCGTGGACTCTACGGTGCCCACTACTAAATAATGATAAGATATTAATTATTTATACTGTAACCCCAATGAAAGATGCTTATTTTATTTTTTTTTTTTTATTTAACAATTTTGTACACACACATAAAAAAGGAAAAAAAAAATGAAGAATACAGATAAATAGGTACAGAGGTGATGCTTATTTCTAAAGAAATCTCTTCCAGCACACCTGCGAAAGGATAGTTTGAAAAAAAAAGAGAAGTAGACACCGTGTGTAATAGTAAAAGGAAAATTAGTACACACACAATGATTGATAATAAACAATTATAATATGTAAATAAAAACACACTATTATAAATATAAACATACACAAAGTAAAATAAATATCTCAAGAATACATACTTATATAATACATACTAATATGCAACTATGACGGAAGAGAAAGATAGTGTTCTTTTACTCTACTTTTAAAGACTGCAAGAGTTTGGCAGGCCCTAATGTCAGCTGGTAGAGAATTCCACAATCGTACTGCATGCGCAGTGAAGGAGTAGGAATAGAAATTGCTGGAGTGAGGAGGGGATTTAAGGAGATTCCTTAGATGCGACCTGCAAGGTGCATCAGAAGGACGTGAATAGGAAAAGCGTTCCCGCAAATAGGAGGGCGTTTTAGGATTGTGAAGGATGTTAAATAGCAAACACAATATTCGAGAGTTCCTGCGAAGTCGAATAGGGAGCCACTTGAGTATCTTGCGAGAGCCTGAGACATGATCATACTTTTTAAGATTGAAGACAAAACGAATACAAATATTTTGCAAACGCTCAAGTTTATTTAAAAGCTCCTCGGTGGCATCCAAATAACAGGCGTCAGCGTAGTCAATGATGGGCTGAATGAGTGTTTGGGCGAGGGAGATTTTGGTTTTCAAGGGCAAAAAACTCTGAAGGCATTTCAACGTGTGGAACGTATAGTGTACTTTGCGACTGACTTCAGCGACATGGGCAGTCCACGATAAGTACGAGTCCATGATCACCCCTAGGTTTTTAGCAGTCTTAGCATAATCAATTTGAACTCCATTCAACCAGAGCGGGGACAACGACGTATCATCAAGCTTGTTCCGCATATACCTGCCGCCGATGACCAAGGCCTGGGACTTTTTAGGGTTTATTTGCAACCCAAAAGAACGCGACCACTCCCCAATCAATTCCAGGTCCCGGTTCATGGCAGACACGGCGGCTTCTGCATCACAGATGCTGTGATCAAATAAAATAGTTCGAAGTACCTTATTTATTGTTTGATTCAGTTTTTTTTTTTTTCGATAAACAAGAACTTTTTCCCAAACCCTAATTTCTTAGAAGCAATTTTATATCAACAAAAAAAAACAATTGATAGACGTAGTCATACCTATTACAGTAGCTATAAAGATTCTATTCATTGCTGTTACGGCCATTCGGTTCTAAAGGCTTATTTAGCCTTTGTGTTAATAACTAAAATTAACGACTAGAAGGTCTAACCATATCCGCAGGTCTACTAATAACAGAGCAAGTAAAATACCGAAACTAAGTGCAAAAATCTAGCTCACCTTGAATGACCGTGCATTGTGCTAAATTAATAATTTTACCATTCGTAAACAAATTTTAGAAAATGTACGGAAATTAAATAGCTTGTGTAGTAGGAAACGAGCCTATTACGCAAATGTTGGTCCTAATGAAAATAACACTAATAAATTTACGTTCACTTAAGGATATGACGTAATCTTATTTAACATTTTATGAAGCACTGTATACGTATGAGTTTATTACATCTTATTTCCTAATACAGATAAAATATGACCAGTTAAATTCATTAGTGTTAACTGAAATGTTTACTAACTTTAGCTTTATGATTTGTAAAAATCGGAAGCTATTGAAGTTTAGTATTGGTTAGAAATGGCAAATTAAAATGTTCTAACTAACTAAGCTACTGCAGATACAGTTTTTTATGGATATTTAAATATCAATCATACAGATGTTTACTCTGTAAACATATTTTTCCTTCAAATCAAACAGAATTTTGGACATGTTACTCAGTAAGTAGGTAGAGCATACATGCTCATAATTTTTACTACACATTAACACAAACACAATCTAATAAGAACAGTAGGTCAGTTCCCTAGTAGCAAACACATCATTGAATTCCACGCTTTTTGTGAAACTTGTACGGATCGTTAATTTAATTATATCATTGTTACACCTTGTCTCCTGAGAGAGTTTGACTGTTTTGTAATGAATCACAACAGTGCTACTGAGAAACTGTATGTTCTACCAGTATTGTTTGAAGTTCTCACTGCTAAGGACCAAAATTCCCTGCCGGAGTCTCTTTTTCCTGAAAGCTACAACCTGCCGATCTGAGAGGTGAATTTAAGTTAACAATGAATAGATTACTTCTAGGCAATTGCAATCCATCATCGACCACATCGTCGCTTTCCATTAGGTTAGTGATCAAGCGCGAGCCTATTAACAATAAAAAAAAAGTTCAATTCAATATACTCGACGAATGAAAAATGATTATAACAGTTAGAAAAATTTGCTGTCAGATTTTGTTATGAGTATAATTTCAGTTCGTCAATAACCCAAATCAAAGTAAATCAATCAATTTTATTTGGACAATAAGACAGCTCAATATTAGCATGGGAATCAAAATAAATAAAATACGGTAAAAACGGTTCATAATATATTAGTCGTTTAAATCACAGATCAGTTGCAGTCTATTGTTCACCAAGCCAAACCAGCTCCGAGACCTTGAGCTCCATAAGCGCCATTACGTTGACCAAGGGCGGCTGGATGCGCTACAGAGTTAGAGTAACTGTGGGCAAGACCACGGTTATGAGGGTTAACACCACCATGGGCCAAGGGAGCGTATGCACCGTTTAGACCATTGGCACCATATCCACCGTAGGCGCCACCATGAGCTCCACCATAAGCTCCACCATAAGCTCCACCATAAGCTCCACCGTAGACACCGTTGTTTGCTCCAGCGTAAGATCCAGGGTAGGGACGGGCAGCATTATGAACAATAGAGTGGGAGTAGTGAGAAACTGAGGGAGCTCCACGGTTTCCAAGATTGCCAGCCAAGGGGTTGCCATAACCGTTGGTACCGGGATGAGCGAGAGCACCAGGATGAGCGAGGGCACCAGCATGTCCAAGGGCACCAGCATGGCTGAGGGCACCATGATGAGCATGAGCTCCAGCATGGCCAAGAGCACTGGGATGAGCAAGAGCACCAGGGCGGGCAAGAGCGCCGTGGTGGCCAAGTGCGCCAGGGTAGGCAAGTGCGCCAGGGAGGCCAAGTGCGCCAGGATGAGCAAGAGCTCCAGGGTGGCCAAGAGCGCCAGCTTGACCGTAAGCTCCTGGATAGCCAAGAGCACCAGGGTGACCAAGAGCACCAGGAAGGCCAAGAGCACCAGGATGACCAAGTGCACCAGGGTGGCCAAGGGCACCAGGGTAACCAAGTGCACCAGGGTGGGCGAAGGCACCGGGGCGGGCAAGAGGGCCAGCTCCAGCCAAAGGAGAGAGAGCAGCCGGATGAGCTAGACCAGGAGCAATGGGTCCATGAGCCAACGGTCCAGGCACGGCTGCAGGTACGGGAGCAACTCCTCCCAGCGGAGTATGAGGTCCGGATGGATGAACACCAACAGCAGGCTCTTTGCGTACAACAGCATTGAATCCAGTGGCGGCGTCAGCGGCGTACTCCACAATCCTTTTGGTTCCATCGGATTCCAGGAGTGAGTATTTGCCGACGACGCTGTCACCAACGCGTTTCTCGTGCTGATCCTTAACGTCACCGGTGTTGGGGTCGGATACGCCGTAGGAGAAGCTTGAGTAACCACCGCTGCCGTAGACTGATGCCACCAGCAAGGAGAGTACGATGAACTGGAAAAAAATAAAATTTCATTTTATTAGTCCTGCCAGGAACAAAATGAGAACTTGTATATGGAACCAGTTAACTGTATTTAAATTATTTTAAGGTATAACACAAAGGTCCGATAAAACTAGGAGTACCGCAAGGATCAACCACTAGGACCACTTGAGATCGCTCTATTTTTTATTTATTTTCTTTTATTATGATTGTTTACCTTAGCTGCCATGATGCTGTGTTCTTCTTCGGCTTAGGCTTGTGAATGATTTAACCCTGTCAGTTCCAAATATTTATATTCACACGGAGGCTCCGCATTGTAGTTTTGAGGGTCATAGTTTGAAATCATTGCGCTCACATCTGCTCTTAAATTTCGAAAGATTCTCTTTCAGAGGTTAATTAGGAACTGAAATACCTATTATGTAAATTAATTTTGCACTTAGAATGGTAACATTGGCCTCGTTGATGAGTTAAATACATGTTAAAATGTCGATTTGCTTGTTTTAAATTAAGATGTTATCGTTTAATTTCTACTTGTAGGTTTAAATGCTACAAGCAGTTTATTTATAGCCGCTAAAGTGTCAATGGAGATACTGAAGAAAATAAACGAGTTAATATTTGTTACTTTTACATTCTGTGAGCTTAGCATGTTTTACAGTAGTTTCCAGCAAAAGAATAAGTATTCAGATATTTTTCTTTACTTTTGTGATGTAATGAGAGCAGATACTGTTGAATTCGTAACTTATAAAATATATAAGGCAGAAAGCGTTTTTTAGAGAAAATGTCTACAGTCTGCTGACGATTTATTCTCAACTAGTTACATCAATAGAATCAAGCCTTTTAAATACTTCATTCTTCATATTAGACCAAGTTTAAAAATCTAGAAATGCTGCATCTCTGTCTAACTTTTCATAGTATTTTTTTTCTTTTGGGGTGGAAAATTATCAAAAATAATCCCCTTCTAACTGGAATGAAAGGGCGAATAATTAGACTTATACTGACTGACCTATAATTTTTCCTTCAATTGATCTTTATGTTTCAGAGCCACGGTGACTCTTTCAAACATTCTTGCAGGCATCTGTACTACTGAATTCCTTCAGTTTTGCTGGCATCTTTTTGAGGTTTATGCAGAATATAATGTGTCGTCACCTCGATATCGGTCCTTACCTGACGGCCAAATAGCAAGTTACTTATTGTTCGTTTTACACCAGCCTAAGGTAGCCGGGAATCACTCTGCGACTCACGACATTCCGGGCGTCTTGGTTGTTCTCTATTTCACGGTTTCACTCACATGATTTCGCACAATGAGATAACTGCTTTCCGTTCCCTTTCGCCTCGTATCACGGCAGGATACGAAAGGTCGCCACCGCTGATCGCCTCCAAGAAGATACGGTGATGCTTTGCCCTAGCGGGGCAGACTGCCATCGTATTCTCCACCGCATTTTCTGGGCAATCCACTCAATAATGATACTCGGGCGTTTCTTCCGGCTAAATAAGAAACAAACACCTCCGGAAACACCTATGTCCGGTTAAAACCTACGTCAGGTGAAATTTGAGGATGCCTTGGCGCTTCTGTAGCCACCATGCCACTTCAGTATATAAATAAAGAAAGAAATCATATTTACCTAAGTAGGTAGTAGTAGACAAAAGAATGAAAAAGAAGGAGGAGGGGACTTACCGCCGCATTAAGGCGTGCCCTATTATAGAATTTAGCTGTGATGTAATTTTTAAGGTTCCGTACCTATTTTAGGAAAAACGAAACCCTTATAGGATAACTTTGTTGTCCGTCTGTCTGTCTGTCAAGATCCTTTATCCCGAGAACGCGTAAAGGTATCGAGTTGAAATTTTAACCATGTACTCACGTCTGCGATCCCTTGAAGCTGTAAAAAAATCAAAATTCAAAGTTAATGAAAAAAAAAGAGACGGCCATTTATGTCGTAAAAAACGCATATTTTGACACTCTCAAAGGAATCATAATTCATGGGGTACTTTCCGTTAACCTGGAATCCAGAAATTTGGCATGAAGCAAGGTCTCTAAGCATGAGTATAGAAAAAAATCTGAAAACTGTAAATTTGTAGTTACGTCACAAAAAAGAACT
Organism: Leucania comma; assembly: GCA_958295575.1. Lineage (NCBI taxonomy): Eukaryota > Metazoa > Arthropoda > Insecta > Lepidoptera > Noctuidae > Leucania > Leucania comma. The sequence continues at coordinate 22,891,907 of OY282468.1, forward strand.
TTTTTGCGATTCGGAAAAACCTTCAAAACTCGATTTGGGAATTGAACTGTTTTCATAAGTAAGTTTGTACGGAACCCTCAGTGCGCGAATGCGCCTCGCTCTTGCCCGGTTTTTTGGTTTTTTTAACTAAATAGAATATTAGCTACATATTTTAACACCAAGTTGAAGCTTCTTAAATTTAAACCAAAAGGGATCCAGGGGATTTTTTGATTTATAAACTCATCAATTTTCAAAATTTTAGTAGCAACCTTGACATTCAGCGTGCTATTCTTATAATTTAATCCAAACTATTACATTATTTTTCTTCTTATCAGCATAAGATGGACATAAAACTCATCATGATAACGTTTAACTACAAACATTAGCTAAAATTACATCAAAAGAAGGAGATATACATGTTATTGTAGGTCAACAATAATTTGCAAATGTTTCCTGCAAAAACGATTGCACATGTACTAAAGATTATGAAAAGCTCCTATATAAAGACATGGAACATCTAAACTCATCAGTATTTGTGTAAACAATACCAAAAAATGTTCTCAAAGGTAATTGAGTAAACTAAAACTACAAAGAACAATTTGGTTGATAATTTAAATAATCTCAAAAACTTGGGAAAATTTTGTGATTTGATTCTTATGTGGTTGCCCAATATTGTCTAATTAGTTCAAAATTATCATGTACTCTACTATGCTAGTTGGTATTGTTCCCATTCACTTGGTAGATTTTGATTTCGTTCTCTGATTTTGATTCAGTTTTGGTATATTTATAGTCAGCGTGTGAATTTAGTTTGTAGTAAACTGAGTTTTATAATAGCAGTGTGCAGTTGTGTACTTAAATTGTTTATTTTATTTTTATTTTGTTAAATTACATCTACAAGTTTTGTTCCTTATTGAAAAAAAAAAACATTATCAGTTGAATTTTCGCAGTATCTATCTAAACACTGATTTCATTATTATTATTAGCATTGAATGAGACTTAGTTGCGAAATAATTCTCTGATAGCAAGTGACATTATCAAAATTCCATACCTGTGTCTTAATTGTAACAGAAATATTAATAATTCTTGACAGTTCAATTATTGTCTAGTCTAGCAAATTGACATTTACGGTTTTATAACCCACTCATTTATCATTACGACTATATTGACTTTTTCTGAATATTTTTTTTTTAAATAATTTTGATTTTTTGTTTAATTAATTATAATATTAATCGTTTCAACTTTACAGCTAGTTTTTGTGACGCTACTGGTGGCTGTTGCTCGCTGTAGTGCTTCAGGAGGATCATCCAGCTTCTCTTATGGAGTATCAGATCCTAACACCGGTGACGTCAAAGACCAGCATGAAAAGCGAGATGGAGATATCGTTGTTGGCCAATACTCTTTACTAGAAGCCGATGGAACTAAACGCATTGTCAAATATAGCTCTCATCCCCAGACTGGGTTTAATGCAGTAGTACATAAAGATCCTGCTGTTGGTGTTCACCCACCCTCTCCTGTTGCATACAATGGAGCTGCTGTTCCAGGCTACGGTGGTCTAGGATATGCTGGTGCCAAACCTCTGGCTTATGGAGGCCAGAGCGCATGGAATCCAGCTAGCTCAGCGTATGCTGGCAGTCCTTATGGTGGTACGTATGGTGCATATGGAGCTAACAACGGTGCTGCCAACGGATGGCCCGCTAGTGGTTGTAATGGAGTCTTCGGAGCTAATGGGTGGCCCACCAACACTGGTGCAAACGGAATCTACGGAGCTAACGGCTGGCCAAGCAATGTTGGTGGAAACGGAATCTACGGAGCTGCCGGATGGCCTAGCAATGCTGGAGCTAATGGAATCTTTGGTGCCAATGGATGGCCCAGCAACGTTGGCGCTAACGCATGGCCCCAGAATAATGTCAACGGCGCAAATGGATGGCCCCAAAACTACAGTGGTTATGGAGCTTCCGGGTATGCTGGTTACGGGGCTAATCCTCTTGCCAGTGGTTATGGAGCTCATGGCGGTAATGCTGTAAGTTACAGCAATCGTAATGTGGGTTGGTAAATTAATTTGTTATTACCAACGATGAGACCAACATACGACCGAGCTTTGAGTTTGTGTAATAGTTTTTTTTTTTTTGTTTTGTTTTGGTTTTTGTTTTATAATTAAACATTGATCTCTTATGTCAAAAATTGATCTTAAAAATATTAAACAAACTTATTAACGTATTTTAGTATTTATCTTTGTACTTAGCAATATTTTTTATCAAGTGTGTCATGTACAACCACATATTTATTAAAATACTCTTCACCACCCTAGGTTGACTGGTAGAGAATGCCTAAGGCATTAAGTCCGCCTTTGTACGTTGTGTTGCATGAAGATTAAATAAATAAATAAATAATAAAAGTTTTTTTACTATCATATTTTATTTTTATTTATGCTGAATCTGTTTGAAAAACTTGTTGAATCTATAGACTAAGAGTTGTCGTTACGGTTTTTTTTTAGTAAAGGTTCATATATTGCAAAGGACAATGTTCTCAAATAATAATAATAATTCTTTATTTTCATAATTTACAATTTGGATTATAGAATTCTGTGACGCCTGCGCTAGTAAAAATTGTGTTGCAGTTGTTAGTGTCTTCCCTACAATAAATGGCATTCATTGGTTCAATTAAATATGTTCACAATTAATTTTCAAATGAATAGTATTTAAAATCCATTAAGTAAAAAACTATAACAGTCGAAATACAACACAGATAATTAAATCAATTTTAATTACATTAGTAAAATACGACTCGTTTTAAATGTTTCATTTTCGTTAATAAATATTTCCTGGTTGACCAGTTTTGAGATTGAACTTGCAAAAACTAAGTAACAAATTGCCATTACGCCAAAATATCTCACTATTATTTTTAGATTACAAATTCTTTATATCCACAATCAAAAATAAGCTTTTTACTTCTTTATCGGATAGTTCAAAATTCCACAGCCAAAATTCTAAAATTAAAATTCCTACCACATAGAACTTAACATTTAATATTAAAATTCTTGAACTTGTTAAAATTTTGATCACACATATATGCAGGATATGGATTAGTACTATTTTTGAATCGGACTTACCAAAGCATCGGTAAACAGTTATCCTATCACTCATCTCATAGAAAATATAAAAACAAAATAGGACAATTTATATAATATATTATAATAGAGTACAGTCATATAGAAAAATCTGGTACAAAACCAATCATTTAAAAAAAATATTATTATTTTATAATTTACCAAATAAATATTTATATCATTGGTAGTTTTATATCATCATCATTAATGTAAAAGGTACTTAATTAAAAGATTTACACCGTGAGCAAACTAGCATGTTCTAGAATCAAAAATTGTAATAAACAAGACAATTTATGTAATATATCTAACCATATTAATAAAGTTACTGTCGTGAGGAGGCCTGTGACACAGCGGTGGGACCATAAGGCCCGATATACACTAAAGTGGAGAGGAGATGTGTTTTAATAAACCAATCCGATTTCGTTATTTCCACATCTCTTCTCTGCTTAGCTTTGGTGGAAATGGATCAAGTGGAGAGGAGAGAAGATGTCTCATTTTTCTACAGAATATTGTGCGGTGAGCAAGCAAGCGGTGCGGCAGAGCGGAGAAGTGTCTAGTCGGTCGGCCGGGCGGTGCACGCACTCTCACTCCCCAAACTCCGCTGCCTTCTCCCCGCGCTTTTTCTCTTACAGCTCACATCTCTGCTACACAAAGCTCACATTTCTTCTCCGCTACACTACTCCTCTCCGCTTTGGTTTTTTTTTTTTTTTTTTTTTTTTGTGGTAGGTAAAATCATCCAATGACGAATCCCGCCCTTGGGTGGGGCGGGAAACAGTGTCAGACTTTTACTGACTAAAAACCTACCTTTCCATTCCTCGCCTTTGTCCCGGGGCCCGTGGTGACACTCTCGCATAACCTTTGGCCCCAGTAGGCTTCGGCCCTGCTGGACCCCTACAGTTTGCTGACAACTCCTTGAGGCGCGCGGGAACGGTGCGCGCCGTAGACGACCTGAGCTCGGACCGGTCTGTTACCGGACGGACGGACAGCGAGCTACCCATTGCCCACCGTCCGCGAGCCCGCGCCTACGGTGGCCGGAAATTGGGATCGGAAACCCGGCGGCGGCGGCGGCGTGTCCGCCTTTGCCTAAGGCGGTCGGCCTCCTCCTTTACTAGCATTACTGCTTCGCAGAAGGAGGCGACCGCCTGCCACTCCTCCTCGCTCCGGAGCATGGCTTGAACCAAGCCCCGGCGCGAGAGATCGCCGCCGATCGCCCCCACGAGGACACGGCGCTGCTCTTCCCAAGCGGGGCACACCTCGACTGTGTGCTCCACCGTGTCCACCGGGCGGTCCGCACAGTGGCGACACCCGGGCGTCGTCTCCGCACGAATCTTGTACAGGTACGGACCGAACTTGCCGTGTTCGGTCAGCACCTGCGCCAAACGGAAGGTGACGACGCCGTGGGGCCTTTCCAGCCACGCCTCAAAGAGGGGCCTTACCGCCTCGATCGTGGCGTGCCCAGCACGAGGTTGCGACAATCGCTCTCGCCATTTCACCATGAGATCCCGCCGGAGCTCTGTCCGCCATGCCGCGACTTGTCGCGGCAGCGGAGTTTCGCCCCGACGTTGCATCTCCACGCGTAAGTCATGCATGTGTGCCCACGGTGGTAGGCTAGCAAGGAGGCTCGCCGCTTCGCAGGACACCGTACGGTATCCGCGGATCATCCGGATGGCCATGACCCTCTGGCAGGCGGTTAGCCGGGCCGCCACTCGCTTCCGTAGCGATGGCGCCCACACCGGCGCACCGTAAAGGGCCATGGACCGAACGATGCCTGCGTAGAGCCTCCGGCAGGAGGCGTCTGGACCCCCTAGGTTCGGCAGGAGCCGCTTGAGTGCAGCCCCAGTCGCATTCAACCTGGGAGCCAGACGTCGGAAGTGCTCCTTGAAGTTCCACCGGCTGTCGAGGACGAGTCCCAGGTACTTCATCGTCGACCCGACGCCGATGTGAACTCCTCCTACCGTTAATTGGGAGCCCGGAGGTGGCGCGCTCCGAGGGCCGTGAAAACACATGGCCTCGGACTTGTGCAATGCCACCTCGAGTCCCAACTGCTGTATCCTCTCCACGACTGTCGCAACCCCGCGCGTCGCTAGTTCGACCGCCGCCTGGTACGACCGTCCCCGCGCCAGGACCAGCGTGTCGTCTGCGTAACAGACCACGCTGACCCCGTCGGGGAGGTCGGCGCGCAGCACGTAGTCGTACCCGATGTTCCACAAGGGCGGTCCTAGTACCGATCCCTGCGGAACACCGCACGACATCTCTCGCCGTTTCAACTCCCCCTGATGACCGGGGTAGATGATGAACCTGTCCGACAGGTAGGCCTCGATCACCCGACAGAGGTAGTCGGGCACCCGATGGTACCGGAGTGCCCTACCAATGCAACTCCAGGGCAGGGAGTTGAAGGCGTTGGCGATGTCCAGAGACACCGCCAAGACACACCTGCCCCGGGACACCGCATCCCCCGTCGTGAGGGCTCGCACGCGCATGATGGCGTCCACAGCCTCTCCGCTTTGGTGGAAATAACTTGCCAGCTTCAGAACGCTTTGGTGAAAACCGGGCCTAATAGGCATGCTTGTACAGTCAGGGTTCAAAAGTGCCGTTGCACTCTACCGATAATAAAGTGTCTTGAATTTTTTTATAGAACAGGATCAATGGATCATCACTCAGTTCGTTTGTACCATAGAACCTAAAGAATGGCCCAGTGGCCCTCTTTTACAAAGAAATTTTATACACTTTAGCATTAGTAGAGTACAACTGCACTTATGACCCCTGACCGTACAATTCTCAGTAAAAACTCTCTCGACCGAATTTTGGCCACAATGGTGTTAGTTGACATTTTTATTTTATTCTGTTGTTTTTTATTATTATAAATGTATAGTACTTCTACTATATTTTTTGGCTACTAAGCCTTAAACAAGAAAGTTACAATTGCATGTAAATATTGTAAGCATCGGAGATCACCTTGAAGTACGAATGTAGAACAAACGCATAATGATAAAGATCTTGTTTCCACGGCATTCTTAATACAGTTCATTCCCTCTTTACATTTTAAGTAGATACCACCAGTTTTAGTTTTTCTTGTTATTCTTTGAAATGTTCTAAATATTGAGTTCCTTTTCACTATTTTTCAATTTTTACCATTTTTTAATCTCGATGTAGCCATATTTTTTATATAATTTTAACTTTGGCAACCTTTTTATTTAATTTATTATACGCATTACATTTTCTCGTATGGAAGGGATTAAATATCAAATTATGTGACAGTATTTTGCAAGAAATGTTTTATGGAGTACTTATATATAAACAACATTTCTCCTGAAATATTGTTAGTGATTTGGAACGCAACCGATATAGTTCTTTTTTTCGCCTGTGGCGCCACTGTTGTGTTCTCTTTGTTCATGTTACTGCCTCGTTTTTTATTAGTGCAATAAAACTTCCATATACAGTTAAAATACGTTTCAATTATTTACCAAGACCACGAATTATATTCCTTTATGGTAGCAGAGCGTGGTTCTGTAGTGGTACAGTTTGAAATATCGAGTATCGAGTGGATTAACTTCAATCAGAAAAATTGTCGGTGCAATTTTGAATTTGAGGTTAAGAAAATTTACAATCTCAGTTGTAAATTACATATTTTGGTGAAATCTAGTAAGATGAGTGGTAATAATGTATTCAAGTTAGAGAAATTGATCGGAAGAGAAAATTTCACAACCTGGAAGTTTAGTATGAAGGCATACTTGGAGCACGAGGATTTGTGGTGTTGTGTTGAATGCCCCGACAATAAACCTCTAGATGCAAGTAAAGACGTAAAGGCGAAGTCAAAGCTGATATTGTTGTTGGACCCACAGAATTACGTACATGTTCAGGAATGCAAAACTGCAAAACAAGTGTGGGAGAATTTACAAAAGGCTTTTGATGACAATGGTTTAACCAGAAGAGTAGGTCTACTCAAAGATCTGATAAATACTACACTGGAGTCAAGTAATAGTGTTGAAGACCATGTCAGTAAAATAATGAACACCGCTCACAAGCTGCGCAACATTGGTTTTGAAGTCAACGATGAGTGGCTTGGCACTTTAATGTTGGCTGGCTTGCCGGAGGAGTACAAGCCTATGATAATGGGGCTAGAGAGTTCTGGTATTCAAATCAGTGCTGACTTAGTAAAAACTAAACTCATACAAGAGATTAACACATCAAAGTCAACCGCTTTCTACACAAACACTAAGAAAACAAGAAATAATGCGCAGCCAGTGAAATCAAAGGGACCTAGATGTTATAATTGTAATAAGAGTGGTCATTTTGCCAAAAATTGTAAACAGCCAAAGAAACAATCAGCAGACAAAGGAGTGAGCTCCAGTTTTGTAGCAGCCTTTTCAGCAACCGTCAAAGAAAACACTAGTGATGCTAGATGGTTTCTAGACTCCGGTGCATCCATGCACATGACTAGTAGAAAAGATTGGATGTACAAAGTCACTGAGCCACCTGTGAAGAATATCACTGTAGCTAACAGAGAGCCATTAGCTGTGAAGGGAGTTGGTTGTGTAGACATACATATAAGTCAAGATAAAGTGATACAAGTTAATAATGTTTTGTATGTTCCTGGGCTAGCTGCCAATCTACTTTCAGTTAGCACTATTGTGAAAAATGGACATAAGGTTACTTTTAATAAAAATGGGTGTGAAATTCATAATGGGAAAGATGAGGTGGTATGCACTGCAACATTGAGCAACAAGCTATATATCATGGATATCAGTAAAGAAGTGGCACATTTAACCACAAGTTCTCAGAATTGTAATAACACTTATGTGTGGCATCTGCGAATGGGCCATTTGAATATTTCAGATGTGAAGAAGCTGCCCAATTGTACTGATGGTGTGACTCTGACTCAGGAACAAAGTAATGTCACATGCACTCATTGTATGGAAGGTAGGCAAGCAAGGACGCCATTCAAAAATGTTGGTTCTAGAGCAACAAGACCACTGGAACTAATACATTCAGACTTGTGTGGCCCTATGGAAAATTTATCATTTGGAGGTATGAAATACTTTATTACTTACATTGATGACTACACACGAATGGTCTATGTCTATTTTCTGAAAGATAAATTAAACATTTTGGAAACATTTAAAGATTTCAAGTTGAAAGTGGAGAATGAATTGAATCATAAGATAACAAAGCTTCGCACAGATAATGGTAAAGAATACTGTAACAATAACTTTGAAAGGTTCTTATCTAATCATGGTATAATTCATCAGACCTCCACTCCGTACACTCCCCAGCAAAACGGCATGGCGGAAAGAATGAACAGGACTTTAGTTGAACGAGCACGGTGCATGTTGTTTTATGCCAATCTGGGGAAGAACTACTGGGCTGAAGCACTGGCAACCGCTGCATATGTTATAAACCGCTCCCCGACAAAGTCATTGCAAGATAAAACTCCATATGAAATGTGGAAAGTAAAGGACAGCCAAACAGCCACTGCAAGTTCCGGCTCACTACAAAATGCAAACTCAGGCAGTGAGAGAAACAAAATACACACTCAGGAGTCATCCACATCTGCACCTGTGACGTCCAGCAGAGACTCAGATACACGAGGTAATAGTGAAGACTCAAGTGAGTATGACACTGACACTGGAGAACTTGATGAAACTTACCATCCTCCATATCCGATAAGGCAGGATTACGATAGTAATGTAACATTAAGGTCAGCTCGATTACAGGCTAAACAAGATAAGGCACAAAATAGTAAGATGGGCCTATTATGTTTGTTTACTGATTTGACTGACCCACAAACTGTTGAGCAAGCACTTACATCACCACAAGCTACAGAATGGAAGAGGGCCATGGACGAGGAATATACTTCCCTGATGAAAAATAAAACATGGACTTTGACAGATCTCCCTCCAGGTAAAAAGGCTCTTCCAAATAAGTGGGTGTTTAAAACAAAAACAGACCAGAGTGGAAATGTTCTGCGATACAAAGCAAGGCTTGTGATAAAGGGATATGCACAAAAATGGGGCACAGACTATGAAGAAATATATTCACCAGTTGTCAGGTACACAACTATCCGCTATCTATTTGCTTTAGCAGCCAGGTATGGATTGGAAATAGATCAAATGGATGCTGTATCTGCTTTTCTGCAAGGAGAGATTGATAGAGTCATTTACATGCAACAGCCAGAAGAGTATAAACTTGGATCTCAGGTATGCCTGCTCCATAAATCTATATACGGACTCAAGCAGGCCAGCAGACTCTGGAACCTGAAATTAAATTCTGTCCTGCACGAGTTAGGAATGACACAATCAAAAACAGATCCTTGTATCTATTATAACATAGATAAGAACACTTTTATAGCCATCTGAAATACGTTTACTGTTGGGCATAATCTTCTCCCAAGTGTCGCCGCTCGTCCTATGCGTCACACATCCATGAGGTCGTCGGTCCATCTTGTAGCAGGCCCTCCAAAGCTTTATCTTCCAGGGCACAGTCACCACTCCAGAACCTTTCTGCTCCATCGACCATCTGATCTACAAGCATTGTACCCTGTCCACTGCCACTTAAGTTTGGCGATTCTTCGGGCTGTATCGGGAACCTTGGTTCTCCTGCGGATATCTGCATTCCTGAGATGCAATCACGCATGGAAACTCCGAGTATAGCCTTTTCTATTGCTCTATGCCTTTTTATGAAACTCATTATTCTATATAAATTTTATGATAAAATTATAGACTCAATAACAGCACTTGCTGAGAGCGGTGACACATACTTCACCTATCTCATGTAAGTATGTATTTACATTATCACCTTCATTTCTACGAGTATCTAATATACTTTAAACTTGAGTCATAAAAAGCAAATCCTCATTTTATCATTGTAGTTTATTATCTCAATACAAAACACCATCCTCAATTTAAAACAAAACATGAATCAGGAAGTTAAAATCAGAACGAAAAAGAAACAAGCCACAATGAGCAAAAGAAAAAAAAAACGACAGAAAACAAATTACCATAGCCAATGATGCGTGCGCGCAGATGCAACTTTTGATGCGCGGACCATTTTTTCGACGTCAGTTCTGATTCTCATCAGTGACCTTGCCCTTCCGGATCCGTCGGCACCATAAAAGCTATTACGCCTGTCGTTGACGTTTGGGGTTCCGTTGGAAAATACATTTTGTGGGATGGTAATATTTGCTTACTGAGGGACTAAAAAAATGTGTAGAACTGGTCATTGTTGTGACTGTCTGTAACTCTGAAAAATGAAATGAAAAATAAAAAATGTATAGGACAATTAAGTCCCATACACATATACGATCTATCCCAGCTTCTCGCCATCGTCACCCTGGTGTAACTAACAATCAATTACCCAGGCACTCTCCACGGAGAGTGCCTGGATAATTTTGAAGTACTTGGCCTTATATCCAGCGACCACTGGGCGGCTTCTCGTCCTCCTACATGCAGGCTCGGAAGAATGGGCTCTATAACTACATAACAGAGAAGTGCTTACTATAGGATCCGAGGCCAGTTATAAACGTCGTGAATTAACACAAATGGAATTAAGTCAATTGTAGGGTCTATTTCATGAAGTGACCTAGAATAGAGGAAAGAAATATATAGGCCTACCTACACTTCAACGTGGTTGATCCATAGTTTCTGGTGTTATTTTCTAATAAATACTTCTTAGGTACAACGTGATGCTTAGGTTGAAATGTGTACTAATACTATGAGTACATTGCCATTTCCTTTACTATGACTTAAACAATTAACAGGTTTAGTTATTGTATCATGTGTGTTGGCTATTTATTGAACAGTTTATTTTACTCATACCTTTTTTTAGATTTATAATTATAACCTGCTTGCTTTTGTCCTATTCTAATTATTGTAGTCGCAAATATTGCCATGTGAATTATTCCACGATCTTCAACTGCAATATGAAAAAGACTATTTTTTATAAAAAGTTAACTGAAAATACTGATTATACGGATATTTGTCCTACTGACCAATTAAAGCTGCTAAAATTAGGAAAACGCAACATGCTAATGCTGAATTAACTCAAACAGAACACAAATTCTAGGTTAGGCATACCATTGCGTATGAACAATTCTTTGTATTTGTAATTATATGTTTTTGTGTGCAATAAAGAATAGAGAAAACCACATACAGAACCCGCACAGGCCTAAGAAAAATAACTTCACATAATTCTTAATTTTAAAGATCAACAAGTAATCATAGTCGTCAGCCACGCCTTCGCGTTCGTAGCTCATATAAAAGCTCCTAGCGATCTGAGCATAGCACCAGTCACCGAGTGGAAATCCTCAGTCTATCGCAATGGCAGTCAAGGTGATTATTTTATAATATCTTTTAAGGTGGAAAAGTGTAGATTTATAATAAAAATATTTTGATCAGTGAAGTAAAAAAAGTTCAAGTATTTTTTAAGCAATTCCTAATACCTGATTATTTGCCCTATTTTTTCATCAAGTTTTCTTTAAACAAAGAAAAATAGCTTTTAAGTTAACCTATAATTTAGCAATTCTACTGTTGTTTTTTTTTTACCTCTTTTTGGATTCTTTATTTAGTTGACAGTTGATTTAATGCATTAGATCTATATTTTTTCTCTCTAAACCTTCGATCAAACATGTACTCATCGAAGCTCTAAACTCTTTTAATTTATTGTTCAGAATAATGTTTATTTTTTTTATAATAAACATCGTCACTTTGATACATGAACGTTTACTGTTTATTTGGCAGCTTTCATCTCCAAGTGTATAAATATTTTTGAATATCATTTCTCATATGCTAACTAAGAATAATTGTTGTTGTTCCAGTTCGTCGTAGTACTCGCCCTCGTGGCCGCAGCTCAATGCTCAGTGCTAGCGCCAGTAGACACGGACTACACTCACTTTGCTTACGATGTGGTCGACCCCAACACCGGCGACTACAAGAGCCAGGTGGAGACCCGTGTCGGCGGCACCGTGTCCGGCCAGTACTCGCTGCTTGACTCCGACGGCACCAAGCGCACAGTCGACTACACCGCCGATGACGTCAACGGCTTCAACGCAGTTGTTCGCAAAGATGCCGCTGTTGTCTCCGCCCCTGTTGTTGCCGCTGCTCCCGCAGTTGTAGCTGCCGCTCCTGCGGTTGTTGCTGCTCGCACGGTAGCCGCTCCTGCGGTTGTGGCTGCTCGCACAGTTGCCGCTCCTGCGGTTGTTGCGACGCGCACTTATTCCGCACCTGCGTACTACGCTGCCCGAGTAGCCGCTCCTGCTGCCTACGCTGCGTCTGCTCCCATTGTAGCCGCTCGTACTGTGTCTGGTCCTGTCGCATATACCACTGGCGCTCGTTTGGCTTACACCGCTGGCACGCCACTGACTTATACCGCTGGTCATCCCGTCGCCTACACTGCTGGCCACCCCGTTGCCTACTCCACTGGTTACACGACCGGTGTTCGTACCGTAGTGGGTCCCTCCGTATACTCCGCCCGCACCGTCGCTGCACCTTCTGTATATTCTCACTCCTATGGGCCCGCCTACTACAGATCTCCTCTGACCTATGCCGCCTACTCCGCTCCCGTCTCGTACTGGTAAACTTCGATAACCTTTTAAGGCTCCTTAGCGATAGAACACGATTTGTTTCATTAAACGACATGTAAATATTGTAACTAGTTTGTACATACCTGTGTGTATAAAAATAAAGCGAATATTTTTTTACTACTTGTCTGGTTTATTGAATTTCGAATTATATCACGTCTTACCTACATTTTAACGGACGTGAAGTGAATAGAGAGTAGGTACTATCGCAATATAATAATGACCTTGGATTTTAATAAAACCTCAGTGTTCTGGATTTCCCACTGTGCGCTCTACCATGTCCTCCTGGTGGTCCGCAGGAACCTCTCAAACTTACTATGTCCAGTGAAAATTTACATCATGTGGAAGGTGAAATCTCTTCAGTCCCTCCTTAAACCCTTTGAATACTCCTTTTCCCTTTGAAACTTACCGCCATGGTTATGCAAAATTATTGTTCTGGATAGATATCGAATCCAAATTAGGGATGAAATAATGGAAATACAAATTAGGCTGTGTTTTTTTTGAGGTGGGATATCATCAAATAGCTCTTCGCATTCCGTGTGGAGCTAGGAGAGTCAGACTTTTAAGGAATAAACCCCACCTATGTTCCTTCAATGGTCCCTTGTGTTCCAGGGCCGCGGTAAATCTTCCAAAGAATTCTGCAACCGTGGCAGGTATAGTGCCTAATAGTGGCCACGTCATATATGCTGACAGTTTTCTCTACTGCTTGTCTTAGACGAAGTTAACTTTGTCAATATGCACACATAAAGCATTCAAGCTAGCTAATATCAAAGTAATAGGGAAGGAAAACGGACATCAAAAATGGATCAACATTATAACCAGACTATGATTGCAATACCCTTTATAATTAAATGACTCAATAGCAGTCAGTTTAGCTACCGCACCGCCACCACGACGTCACCGCGCCGTCAGCACGCCGCCACCGCGCCGTGTGCTCTTCACGGCTAACAAATTAATAACTAACCACTTTATAGTGATATGGTAAAATCAAGCGGCGTGGACGCGGTGGCGGTGCGGTGGCGGCGCGATCAAGGTGCCGTGGCCAACGTATACACAGCGTAGTGGCGCGGTGGCGGTGTGGTGACGGCGTGGCGGTGGCATTGTCTACACGAGCCCTTAAAGTTACATGCAAGCATGTATTATGGTTTTCTTTGTGTGCTCTATCTTTCTATACCTACGTCATTAAAACTCATAGGTTGAGGTTTAATATGAACGTACCTATACGGATACAAGTGCAATAGAGGAGTAATGGATAGCTTACGGCCTTGTATTTGGATGAATCTAGATTAACATGAATAAGCAAGCGAATAGACCATGACTTGAATTAAACTCTTTATCGTACTAGGACTCCAATAACGGAACAACCAATCGTATTACCAACAAAATGTATTCAGCTATATGAAGGTAGGTAACCTTCATACAACTGAATACATTTCATCATCACACCAACTGGTGTCCGCCTGGTTGGGATTTTTTTTTAATATATTTTATCAACAAGAAACTGACTGCGCAACCACTGGCATCCTAGGTATAGGCTAAAGATACACGATATTTTCCATCTTATTTATGGATGAAATTAATCACCGTCATCATTTCAGCCAAAAGACGTCCATTGTTGGGAATATAGGTAGACCTCCCCAAGTGTCCCCATAATGACCGGTCCTGAGCGTCACGTACGACTACAGTTAGAAATTATTATAATGTACGAAAATGGAATAGAATAGAATAGAATAAACTTTATTGTACACCAAAACATGTAGTAACAATTCACAGGAACTTAAATCTATAGATACAATGGCGGTCTTATCGCTGACAACCAACCACCAACCAACCAACCAACAACATTGAGAGAGTGACTCTAGGTATATTAAATTTAACCAAATTAATTTGGTGTTTTTTTTTTTAGTACATTTACAATACAAGGTATCAAATTAAAGTGCTTTTAAAGACGCTTTTAAATTTCCAAAAAAAAAAAAAAAAACAAAGTGCTTTTTTTTTATTATTTACATCGGATGCAATTGTTCTATTGAGTTGTGGTGGATTATGTCCCATTCCCTCTCTCAGAGAGGAGGCTTGAGTCCCAGCAGTAGGAACATTAAAAGGCTGATTATGCTTGATACTGTTGATAGTGTCAAATCTATGATTGATATAAAATAAATTCCATCAAATGTATTAAAATGGTTAAGCGATCGGCTACGGAGCTGTGCTGCATGTCGCGGGTTCAATCCCCGCACGGGACAAATATTTGTATGGTCTGCAGGTAAGAGTTCCGGGTTTGGGTGTCTTGTGTAAAGCACCCACGGTTAGTGCTCGATTACGGAGACGTGGCGCGTTGTGCGGCGCGTCGGGCGGTCCGTCATACATTGCATTATGTCTGTATTTGCGCGAGCAATGACGCGGCCCGCAGCTGCTATGTACGACGAAACGCCCAACGCGCCGCGTCTCCGTAATCACGGCCTTACAGGAGTTATTCCTTGTATGGGGTAGAGTTACAAAAAAAAAATTTCTGACTGTTTAAAGTTCCTTGTTTTGAACGAAGTCGTTTTTTACCGTCAAGTTTTTGACATTAATAATAATAATAAAATTATTTATTTCTCCTCACAGTGATAAACGTATTCTAGGTTTTACATAATAATATCCTGTTTTTATAAATCATAATGTGAGGAGCTGGTATCTGAGTTAGAGTCATTATAAAACTCAGGGGTAGTGATTTGTATCACTACCCCTGAGTTTGTTTTGGTGTTCCTTCTCAGGGTAGTCAGCTGAGAAACACCGGTCTCATCTAGTTTAAACTGACGAAAAAAGAAATTGACGTTTAAAAGTGTTTTTTTAAAACCTATTTGCAAAATAAATATCATTTATCATTTATTTATCATTATCACTTACTAAGTCTCCACCCCACACACATTAACAATTTATTTTATTCAATATGGTTAGAAATAGATCCACTAAACCCGGCTACAAATCACTTGCCAAAGATTACCTCCATATGGCTTTGGCAGGAAATAAACACAAAACAAAAAGCACTTACTTCTTATATTCGTAACTATTGCAAACATCTATCAATTTGCAAACAGCTGTCCTGACACATCGTTAGTCCCTTGTCACCTCGTGAGGGACAGTCTTACCTTTGTCCTCTTTAGCACGGAGATCTTTAGTTTCTCGTTTCCTGGAAACGTCCATATTTCTCAAACAAATCTTCAAAAAGAGATTATGGGTATAATAAAGGATATGTAAATGAATTTATTTATAATAATAACATAATATTCCACAACTATCACACAACGTCGTCTAGTCCCAAGCTAACTTATTTCATTATATTAAATCAACCGAATTTATTTCAGTTAATTATTTTTCTGTGGGTTTATACAGCCTGAAATAAATAAACTAATTTTATTTCTTTACTAATATTATGAAGAAGAAAGACTTGGTTTTTATAATTTTTATTACTATTTTAGTTACAAGTCAAAAAATCTTGCACTATTTAAAAAATATGTTTTATCAGTAGAATATTAATTTATCACTGAGGCCTATATTTTGCTATAGGTATAAATAGTAGCAAAGTGGTATTTTTTGAACTTTGCCCCACACTAGAAATTACTCATGCATCGTGGGTGCTTTCACAAGAATGTAAACTCACATACAAAAGACACTTAAATCAGGATCTATCGGCTTTCAATTCATTTGTCGTTATCTAGGTTTTTTTTTAAAATAAAATTTGTCTTTTTTATTCTAAAATACCATAGCACAATTTAATATTATGTAGCACAACTATAAATTAGTTTTATACTTAGCCACATGCACCGATCGCTGGGAAAAAGGCTACATAAATAAGTGCCTAAAAAAGGGATGGGATGGGATGACATCCCAGAAGATAGCCCAAAAAGAGGTTATGCAACGAAGTGGATGCGTCCAATAACCGACCGGACCGAGCCCAAGTCGTCGACGGCGCATACTGTTCTCGCGCGCCTCAAGGAGCTCTCAGCAAACCGTAGAGGCCCAGCCTGCTAGCTGCAGGCAGGCAGGGTCGAAGCCTGTTTGGGTCATGGGTCAGTTTCTGAAAGGAAGGCCCGGCCCCGGCACGATAGGCAACGAAGGACGGGGTAGGTTTTTAGTCTGTAAGATTCTGACACAATTTCCCGCTCCGCCCAGGGGCGATGATGGCTGGATGATTTTACCTAACATAAAAAAAGCTGGGCCCAGTTTGTGTGGTAAAAGAACCTGAGGGAAGCAAGTTTCTAGCAGTCACATAATATGGGACGGTAAAGGCAAAAAAATCCTTATCACCTTGAACTGAATAAAGCTACCAATGTGGTCTTATAACAGGACACAAATCATTTCGATTACAACATTAAACAAATCTATTTGAATAATTCGTAATACCAACTAACATAATATTTAGACCTGTCTTAATGTCCGGTATCAATGAACGACGCGACACATCGTAATGCTACGAACTGGCTTCCGTCCAAAACCCCACGCGTGAAGGTTGTTACAAATACCTGAGCGAACTTCCTTGCATATAATTATGCTAGCTTCTTGTGTTGCTATGTCTGACGACATTTTTTTATTCTTGTAGTTATGAAGAAGGACGAGTAAAAAAATGGTTTAACGCATTCAATTATATATATATTTTTTTTATTATAATTAAGCGTTCATGTGGTTTACGATGGAGCACGCTTGCCCAGAAGTAACCTTATCAGTTTTGGCTTAAAGACTGTTAGATTTTAGCGATCAGGAAACATCGACTCCGACAAGGAATTCCACTCCTTAGTGCTGTACGTACAATAAAAGTGTTCCCAAAACGTATAGATTTTTTTTATGGTGGGTAAAATCATCCAATGACAAATCCCGCCCTTGGGTGGGGCGGGAAATAGTGTCAGACTCTTACTGACTAAAAACCTACCCTGTTCCATTCATTGTCTTTGTCCCAGGGCCCCGGGTAACATTTTCACATAACCTTTGGCCCCAGTAGGCTTCGGCCCTGCTGGGCCCCTACAGTTTGCTGCCAACTCCTTGAGGCGCGCGGAAAACGTATAGATGGAATATCGAGCATGTACCGGTAGCTTAATGCTGTTTTTATTTTCTTAATTGAAAAGCTTAATTTAAAATTTAGGTCATACTTTGGTTTGATTGGTTTGGTATGGTACTTTGGTTCCAGATCTTTTAGTTTATCTCCAATATAGGCTACAAGAAATATTTCATTGTCTCCTTGGCTCCTTTCCAGGAGTTAAGTAATAGAGAAGGGTCGACGACTGATATTAGATACAGAACAATGTTTATCCAAATCAAATCATAATTTCCACCTTTAAAATGCAGCTTCTAGAAGCTCTTGCAGAGAACCATTATTGTACAGTATAATTCACATCGAAGTTAAAAATAACGGGTTCAAATCCAGCTAGATGCATTACTTTGTGCTATTTATTCACCACTGTTCTCAAAACGATGCAGAAAAACATCGTGAAAAACCAGCGAGTTCTAGCAGCAAAAACTCGAAGACATGTGACATACACCAATCCGCATAGTGCCCGCGTGGTGGATTACTCGCCCATTCCTTGACCAAAAGGGAAGACCTTAGTCCTTGGAATGGGAACATTATAAGGCTGATTATGATTATGCTTATTCAAAGCATAATTAGCCTTGGTTCGATGAGAACTATATGTAGTACCTATTAAACCAATCCACATTGTATTCCCAGTAATAGCGTAACTGATCTTTGCACCTATCATTTCATCTACCTCTACCAAAACTTGTTCTAATTACCAGAAGTCGGTCGCGCTATCAGAATCCGGCCTATATCTCAAGTTCATCAAGTGACCGCGCGTCGGTGGCGGCTGGACGAGTGCTATATAAGCTCGCTCTGGTATGTCGTCTGCACTCATTCGATCAGTGATAACCTCAGGATCAGCAATGGCAGCCAAGGTAGGTTGTCTTGTGATTTTTGGTGTTAGAAATATTTCTGAAAACAAAAAATATTATTATTGGTGGACCTGAAGTAATTCAAAATTATTGTAATGTTTTGTGCTATTGTGAAAATGGTTGTGAACTGTGAATCCGACTTTCAGCATCATTCTATAATTTTTTTGTTAAATTAGGAAAACTATTTTTTTTTTTTTTTTTTGTTAATCTAAATCATTGTTATTTCAGTTCGTAGTTCTCGCCGCCCTGGTAGCCATGGCCCACTGCTCAGTGGTGCCAGTGGCGCGAGTAGACAACGACTACAGCAGCTTCTCGTACGACGTGGCCGACCCCAACACCGGCGACTACAAGAGCCAGGTGGAGACCCGCGTCGGCGGCGCCGTGTCCGGCCAGTACTCGCTGCTCGACGCCGACGGCACCAAGCGCACCGTCGACTACACCGCCGATGACGTCAACGGCTTCAACGCTGTTGTTCGTAAAGATGCCGCTGTTGTCTCCACGCCTGTTGTTGCCGCCGCTCCCGCGGTTGTTGCTGCTGCTCCCGCTGTTGTAGCTGCCGCACCTGAAGTGGTTGCCGCCCGCACTGTTGTCGGTCCTTCCGTATACGCTGCTGCCGCGCCTGCCTTCTACGCCGCTCAGTCTGGTCCCACTTTCTACGCCGCTCAGTCTGCTCCCACTTTCTATGCCGCTCAGTCTGCTCCCGCTGTCTACGCCTCTCCCTCAGTCTACTCCTATGGCGCTCCCTCTGTCTACGCTTACGGTGCTCCCTCAGTGTATTCCACTCAGTGGTAAACAGTTATGCGTCTAGTCTACACCGAATATTGTTTTTTGTAAATACTATATATTTTTAAGTATTAAAAAGTGGAACCACCTACTACACCTTTTTTCATTTCCTGCAATATATCTGAAAACTTTATTCCGGGTTTACGAGTACTTGATAGAGTTACTACTAGACAATTCTAGTAATAATTCTAGTAGTACTCTACATAAAGCACTACAAATATACATAAATAGCGCAAATGCTAGCACTTTTACCCCAGTAAAAGTAAAAAATTTATAGCCTATGTTACTCAGCCATGAAACACTATAGGATTTTTTTTTTAATTTATCCTTTAGTTTCTGAGAAAATTCAGTACCTATAAACAAAAGTATAAAATACAAACCTTCCTCTTTATAATATTAGTATAGAAATATAGATAATAACTAAACACTGAACAGTTAATTATTATGCAAATTTAACTTGCCATTTTATGAGTTGTAATTGAATTGAGATTGACAACTTAGATCTTTAGTGACTCGTTACACCTCAAGCTTTAAATTATAGGTCATTATACATTTACTAGAGAATAATAAATTAGAATTGAGAACAAAATAACAGATGCCATTTCCTTTGATAAATAGGTTCTAGAAGTTATTTCTCAGTAACGGTTCTAGAAGTTATTTCTCAGTATTTATTTCGGAGTATAACTCCGAAATAAATAACATCGACGCTATGATTGATGTAGTTAACTTTACAAGTAAAACAAAGATCAGTTACCGTTTGAGAGGCGTAGCTATCATACTAACCGTATCAATGATACGGGACCCCGGGCTATAGGGGCCACAACGTGTGCAAAAATTCTTAAATGTTATCCACAACTCTAAATAAATTCTCTTATTGATAAGAGGCCAAGTCCAACAGTGAATAAGCAATAACTATTTGATTTCTTCAATAAACGAGATCATTTTCAATGAAAATAGAGGTCCTAGGGTCTATAAGTAAAGAGTGAATAGGTTGAATTACATTACTTCTAGGTAAGCTTCCCTCTCCTAGAGAGGAGGCCTGAGTCCCAGCAGTGGGAACATTATAAGGCTGATGCTATGCTACTTCTAGGTGAGCGTGCTCCATCAACGACCAGATCATCACTTTCCATCAGGTGAGATAGTGATCAAGTCCAAGCCTATCAATACTAATGAAAAAAAGGACTTTCCTCAAATCGCTTTCAACGATAAGACCGCCTATTTGTAATTTTGAGCTATTACTGTAATTTTATATGGTATACAATAAAAAGTATATTAATCTATCTATTCCAATCAGAGTAATCTCATTTTCCAAATGAAACTTACATTATGTCAAATACCACATATTCCATTTTTTGCTACGTACACCTACGCACATTTTATAGTTAGTACAGACAAACCTATCATCTCAATAATAATAATACACATAACTACAGATGATTCAATTGATAAAACAGTTTTGAAAAATAATTAGTGGTAAATATAAAAAAGGAATTTTGTTGGTACCTTTACTAATAAAAAGCATTATATCACAGGCATCATCATCTTTCATAATAATTGATAACTCTAACTTAAAAACAGTACAAAAATCTATTTACACAATGACATTAACCTCTCTGTTTGTGGCATATCACGACGCCCTCCGACTGTCTTGGGTACCAGTTATCAGCTAGAAGGGCTGAAATGGTAAAAAAAAAAATATCAGGGCCCCTTTGGCCGCGTATACGCTACGCCACTGTGCCGGATATCGAGAAGTTATGACGACAGCTGCAATTATTATGTACTTGTTCAGTGCAAGTGGTGTAACAGGTTTGAGCTCGTCGAGCGATTTCTTTGCATTACTGTGATTGACCGACCTTTACACCAGTACGTGTTGTATATTTATTATTTTGTTAATGTGTCCCTAAAATAAATGATATCCGTAATTAAAATGTCATAACAAATTACATATTTTTTATATTTTGCTTAAAGTACATCAAGAGGATGGAATGAAAATGAAACAGTTTTTTTTAAATAATTAAAGCTGGTTCGTGTTCAATTATTACATGCATGATTTGTTTTAATTGGCAAAGCAATCAAGACCAATTGTATAGGCAGCTTTAATTGATTTAGATAATTATTTTTAAAGTAGGAAGTCTGGAAGGACTTGAGAGAGGCCTTTGCCCAGCTGTGGGCTAGTTAAAAAAAATATTTCTAGACCTATGAAAAACCGCTGCGAACTAAGTATGCAGGATCGTAGGTAGTGATAATAAAAGTTGTTCAATGTATGTACAAACTTAATTTCTATTATGAATTGAATCCCAAGGATATGATAACTGCATTGAGGAGGCCTATGTTCTCTGTTGGACATAGGCCTCCCCCAAGCATCGCTATAACGACCGGTGTTTTATATCTCACATCCATTGGATTCCCTCGACCTTCACCTAGTCATCTCTATCTGTCGCAAAATGGAATAACCTGGTTTGGGTCACGGAGTCCAAATGATACGTGACGCTCAGGATCGATAGAACGTGGCTACACTAAAAGGAAGCTTGACTGGTACTTGTGGTAGCACATAAGGCTGATTTACATTGATACAGTAGCTTGCGCCAGCATCACTGGATTCCAGCGCTGGGTCAGCACTGTATCAATGTAAACATGTTTCAATTCAGTTCAGTATCCAATATCTAGCACTGAATCGAAATAGACCGGCAGCCTATTTTCCGATCCAGTGACCACCCCCTGCACGTCGCGCAGCCTGTGTCTGTGGAACTGAATCCATATTAACGCTACGCGCTAATGGACCACGGATTTTATTTGTCCAACCATCAACACATCGAAAATGTCATCTAAAAAAGTGGTCTGGTGAGGAGCTTTAACTTCTTCAGTTTAGCTGGTAAGGAATCCCTCATAAACGAATATCTTGAAGTTGAATGAAGCCACCGCGTGGGAACACTAGGTTATTTATAGCCAGTACGAATCTGACGGATCCCGACGCCCACAACAAGGTAGGGGACATTCATGAAGTTTTTCTACATCCATTGAATTTTTGCTTAAAAATTACGGGTTTTCAACAATGCCAACAATCTGTCACCTACTTTTACCGTCTGTTTTTTTTAAATTTTCTTATTAAATGGAATCAGGGATCTTAAAAAATCTCTTCATTTTTAAATGGATTAATAAGAACAACCAAATTAGGTAGTTTCACTTTTTACTTAAAAATATACAGTATATACAAAGAGCACCATTACGATAAACACCCGTCATTATTTACCACCTAGTGGCGTAAGTAAGGGGAGTGGAGTACACGGAAGGAGCACCGTAGGCGTAGACAGAGGGAGCGCCATAGGAGTAGACTGAGGGAGCGCCATAGGAGTAGACTGAGTTAGCGGAGTAGACAGTGGGAATGGACTGAGCGGCGTAGAAGGCAGGTGCAGCACGAGCAGCGTATACAGAAGGACCGACAACAGTGCGGGCGGCAACCACTTCAGGTGCGGCAGCTACAGCAGCGGGAGCAGCAGCAACAACCGCGGGAGCGGCGGCAACAACAGGGGCGGAGACAACAGCGGCATCTTTACGAACAACAGCGTTGAAGCCGTTGACGTCATCGGCGGTGTAGTCGACGGTGCGCTTGGTACCGTCGGCGTCGAGCAGCGAGTACTGGCCGGACACGGCGCCGCCGACGCGGGTCTCCACCTGGCTCTTGTAGTCACCGGTGTTGGGGTCGGCCACGTCGTACGCGAAGCTGCTGTAGTCGTTGTCTACTCGCGCCACTGGCACCACTGAGCAGTGGGCCATGGCTACCAGGGCGGCGAGAACTACGAACTGAAACAGAAATTAATTTTGTTAGAATATAGATATAAAAACATTTGCAAAAGTGCACAACATTGAAAGATAGGAGATACAAATGAGAAAAACGGAAATAGATCACCATTAAAATTATAGTGAGGATACACTGCTTACAAACTGGTTTCAGTTAAGTAATCTCTGGATTGGAATTTCACAATACCACACAAATTTTAAAATAATTACAATCTAAACTTTACAAATCTTTTTTTCTAAAATATATTTTACTCGTCTATGACACTTGTATTTTTGGACTCCAAAAATTACATATCTCAAGACAACCTACCTTGGCTGCCATTGCTGATCCTGAGGTTATCACTGATCGAATGAGTGCAGACGACATACCAGAGCGAGCTTATATAGCACTCGTCCAGCCGCCACCGACGCGCGGTCACTTGACGAACTTGAGATATAGGCCGGATTCTGATGACGAACGAGACAGGGTCGGCCAATATTTGAAATCTATAAAGAATTAGGCAAAAGCTGTACAAAAACTAGTAGTAATTTTGAAACAAAATTGTGTTTGAATTAATGAGCGGATTAATGGTACTTAGCTATTATAGTTTTTCATAAAAAGCTCTGCTGAAAAAGTACTCACTGATCGTACACTACCGACGCTCATATTTCAACCACATAAAGGAGAAAATATCTTATTTTTAAGAATACTTTAACTTAAAAAAAACTGTTTTACAAAAAAAAAAATAACCGACTTCATTTAAAAAAAAAACTAAAGGGATTAAAATAACTTTAATTTCGGAAGTCGATGTTAAATAAGAAACAAATAGTACCGAGAAACACCGACTTCCGAAATTAAAGTTAAATCCTCTTAGTGTTTTTTTTTTTTAATGAAGTCGATTATTTTTTGCAATACGCTAAATGGGCACACTGGTTATAAAGTGCCTATTTCTCATGACAATTTCAATTAACCCAAACACTGCTAGGATACGTCATTTTGTTATGATGTACCCGTGTCTCCCTTCAAACTTCTGGCTTCATCATCAGATCAGTTTGATGGTACTTTATTGCCAAAGTGCATCTGATGACAATTCTAATAAGCCCAAACACGGCTAGGATACATTGATTAGTTACGGAGTCCCGGTGCCTATCTTCCGGCTCCATCAACATCATCAAGGCACTTCGATGATACCATTTTCAACATAACTATTCACAACCATTTATTTATTTGTATTGTCATAGTCGCTTAACTTTGTTCATTGATATCTATGTGAGTATGAAGTTCCGTTGAACATTTCTATCTATTTCGTCTTTTTCATCAGTTTCACTTCATCAAATGTTACTTTTTGACTGTAAATGCACCATATGGTTGCCTATGATATTTGAGGAGTTCCCTCGATTCCTCATGGATCCCATCATCAGAACTGAATTTTGAAATAAATGGGACCAATCTGCAAGCATACCTATTCAATAACAAAAAAAAAATAGCGATTCGGTCCATAAACGACGGAGTTCTGAGCTAACGAACATAAAAAAAATCAACCGAATTGATAACCTCCTCCTTTTTTTTGAAGTCGGTTAAAAGTAATCCGTTGCATGTGCTTCATGCATACATGTACTTTTTACATTTTTGCCAACGCTATTTATGTCACCAGTACTTACATAGTAATTAATACATACTAAACTATAGCTCATTTGAATATTTACGACCTAATTTTTAATGTTACTTCACTCGAGAGCAAAAAAATCGCGCAGGCAGGCAGGGTCGAAGCCTACTGGGGTCATGGGTTAATTTCCGAAAGGAATACCCGGCCCCGGCACGATAGGCTACGAAGGAACGGGGTAGGTTTTTAGTCAGTAAGAGTCTGACACTACTTCCCGCTCCGCACAAGGGCGGGATTGGTCATTGGATGATTTTACCTACCATAAAAAAAAAAACATGAATGTGAATGAATATTGAAAAAAATGTATTGACTATTTGAAAAACAATTTAAACCGATATGAAATATAGTATAAAAACCCTTGAAAGGTTTTGGAGCACAAAATTCATCATAAGGGTAAAATTATCTTATTTCATTTATGAAAGGATGAGAGTTAAACTTAAAATTCTTGTTGAAACTGTTTATTAATAAATAATGTATTCCTTTTTGCCTTAATAATAACTGATAATCGATTTTAAATGAACTGTGTTAATTTTACCATTCATACTTACAGTATAACGTCTCATTATTCGTTAACGACCGATGTTAATGACAAATAAAAGCTCTTGGTGTCACGTACAGCTGGGCTTCTTGCTCTAAATCTTCTTTTAAGGTCATTCTAAATATGCTCAATCAAATTAAGACCAGAATTATGTACTGACCTCTCTATTGCGATGATTCCAACATCTTCCATGTCGTCACAAATTATTCTAGTGATATGCGATTTTGTGTTGTCGTGAATTAAGGAAAAAAAATCTACCTTAAGCCTCACAAGCAGCATCAAATATTCTTTGAGTACTTCTATGACGTATTGTGAAGCTGTCAAACCTCTCGGTATCGGGCCGGTATTTGCCCAAATGATGAATACAATTTATTAAAAGTTGTTTTAGATACTTCGAAGTATAAACTTAAAATCTATGATTTAACTATCAGCGACTTGCTGACTGTTAGGTTTTGGTTTCACAATTATAGCCGAAAGACGTCCACTGTTGGACATAGGCTACCTTCAAGCGTCGCCATAACAACCGGTCCTGTGTGACACCACTCCAGAACCTTTCGGCCCCGTCGACCATTTGTTTAGATGCAGGTTTGGAAGGCCTGTCTCAAAAATGACTGATGACCTAGTTTGGGTCATACGAGATAAGCAGAATCGGTAGTTGTGGTCAAACTCAGGGCAGGCCTACAGAGGATTACTAAATGTGGGCGTCCTTCCACTGGTTGATGATGATTCTGATGACTCAGCTTGTCACCTAGAATACTCCATGGCTCTATCTCCTTCGATTTTCACATTCATTTAAATAGTGTTTAAGTTATATATAGTTTCGAAGAAATGTATGTATTATGACCAAACTCAAATATATTTGATTAAACAATTACCGTTCAAAATTTACCAGTAACCCACCCTGGCTGTTTATGTATCTATTGAAGTATGGTTTCCACACTTAGTCCATGATGGGTCATCATGCGAGAGCTATAGCAGCCATCAATTCAGAGGGTTTTGACCCAGCCCACCACTTTCCAAAAGTAGATCAGGCCTAACAGCTTGTCCAGGGCATCTTTGACGGAATGCTGTGAGCCTAGAGTACGCGTGATTCAAGAGACAAAAATCAGGTCCTATAGTTGTACGTTGTAGAAACCAGACAAACACTGCAAAACAAGTCATTTTTTAATTTCTCGTACCAACATGACCACTAAGTAGGTACGTAATTATTACTGATACATCTGTAGTGTAGTATAGCATGAGAGTATATTTATTTCATCTTTTCAATGAAGAACATTGAAAATATCAACATAAACTTGGTTATAGTTTACTGGTTTTAACGAGTCTAACAGATGCCGACACCAAGGTGGAAGGCATCCACGAGGATTAACATTCATTAAATTACAGGTTTAAAAGAGACATGATAATAATGCAAACAGTCAGTGACTGTTCACTTTACTCACTTCTGTTCACTTTTAAATTCCGTCTATCAACACAAAATTGTATTTAGAATAGTGAAATTTTGTGATGGGACCAGGGATCGTGAACAACCTCTTCCTTTTGAAAATCAGTAAATAAAAACAACAAAATTAGGTAGTTTCACTTTTTACTTAAAAATATACAGTATATACAATGAGCACCATTACGATAAACACCCGTCATTATTTACCACCTAGTGGCGTAAGTCAGGGGAGCGGAGTACACGGAAGGAGCACCATAGGCGTAGACAGAGGGAGCGCCATAGGAGTAGACTGAGGGAGCGCCATAGGAGTAGACTGAGTTAGCGGAGTAGAAAGTGGGAACGGACTGAGCGGCGTAGAAGGCAGGTGCAGTACGAGCAGCGTATACAGAAGGACCGACAACAGTGCGGGCGGCAACCACTTCAGGTGCGGCAGCTACAACAGCGGGAGCAGCAGCAACAACCGCGGGAGCGGCGGCAACAACAGGGGCGGAGACAACAGCGGCATCTTTACGAACAACAGCGTTGAAGCCGTTGACGTCATCGGCGGTGTAGTCGACGGTGCGCTTGGTGCCGTCGGCGTCGAGCAGCGAGTACTGGCCGGACACGGCGCCGCCGACGCGGGTCTCCACCTGGCTCTTGTAGTCGCCGGTGTTGGGGTCGGCCACGTCGTACGAGAAGCTGCTGTAGTCGTTGTCTACTCGCGCCACTGGCACCACTGAGCAGTGGGCCATGGCTACCAGGGCGGCGAGAACTACGAACTGAAACAGAAATTAATTTTGTTAAAATATAGATATAAAAACATTTGCAAAAGAGCACAACATTGAAAGATAGGAGATACATATTATGAGAAAAACGGAAATAGATCATCATTAAAATTCTAGTGAGGATACACTGCTTACAAACTGGTTTCAGTTAAGTAATCTCTGGATTGGAATTTCACAATACCATACAAATTTTAAAATAATTACAATCTAAACTTTACAAATCTTTTTTTCTAAAATATATTTTACTCGTCTATGACACTTGTATTTTTGAACTCCAAAAATTACATATCTCAAGACAACCTACCTTGGCTGCCATTGCTGATCCTGAGGTTATCACTGATCGAATGAGTGCAGACGACATACCAGAGCGAGCTTATATAGCACTCGTCCAGCCGCCACCGACGCGCGGTCACTTGACGAACTTGAGATATAGGCCGGATTCTGATGACGGACGAGACAGGGTCGGCCAATATTTGAAATCTATAAAGAATTAGGCAAAAGCTGTACAAAAACTTGAAGTAATTTTGAAACAAAATTGTGTTTGAATTAATGAGCGGATTTATGGTACTTAGCCATTATAGCTTTTCATAAAAAGCTCTGCTGAAAAAGTACTCACTGATCGTGCACTACCGACGCTCATGTTTCAACCACATAAAGGAGAAAATATCTTATTTTTATGAATACTTTAACTTAAAAAAAAACTTTATACAAAAAGAAAATAACCGACTTCATTAAAGAAAATATCACTAAAGGGATTACTTTAATTTCGGAAGTCGGTGTTAAATAAGAAACAAATAATACCGAGAAACACCGACTTCCGAAATTAAAGTTATTTTATTCCTTTTTGTGTTTTTTTTTTTAATGAAATCGGTTATTTTTTGCAGGCACTACGCTAAATAGGCACTCTGGTTATAGAGTGCCTAATCGCACAAAAAATTATAGACTATTTGAAAAACAATTTAAACCGATATGAAATATAGTATAAAAACCCTTGAAAGTTTTTGAAGCACAAAATTCATCATAAGGGTGAAATTATCTTATTTCATTTATGAAAAAATGAGAGTTAAACTTAAAATTCTTGTTGAAACTGTTTATTAATAAATAATGTATTCCTTTTTGCCTTAATAATAACTGATAATCGACTTTAAATGAACTGTATTAATTTTACCATTCATACTTACAGTATAACGTCTCATTATTCGTTAATGACCGATGTTAATGACAAATAAAAGCTCTTGGTGTCACGTAGAGCTGGGCTTCTTGCTCTAAATCTTCTTTTAAGGTCATTCTAAATATGCTCAATCAAATTAAGACCAGAATTATGAACTGACCTCTCTATTGCGATGATTCCAACATCTTCCATGTCGTCGCAAACTGTTCTAGTGATATGCGATTTTGTGTTGTCGTGAATTAAGGAAAAAAAATCTACCTTAAAGCCGCGTTTCCACTAGGCAACATTTGGCGCGCGACACGTGACGCTCAACATGTACGGCGACGCTGCACAACAGCGCGCGACGTTGCCAGCTGGCGCGCAACATGACGCTCGGCTTGTAAGTAGTAAATGCGTAGACAGACAACGTTGTTCAACAAAAGTTTTGCGCTGACTTTCAACATGTTGTGCAACATGTTGCGCGTCAATTGTTGCCTAGTGGAAACGCGGCTTTAGCCTCACAAGCAGCATCAAATATTCTTTGAGTACTTCTTTGACGTATTGTGAAGCTGTCAAACCTCTCGGTTTTGGGCCGGTATTTGCCCCAGTGATGAATACAATTTCATAAAAGTTCGTTAAGATACTTCGAAGTACAAACTAAAAATCTATGATTTAACGACTTGCTGACTGTTAGGTTTTGTTTTCACCATTATAGCCGAAAGACGTCCACTGTTGGACATAGGCTACCTTCAAGCGTCGCCATAACGACCGGTCCTGTGTGACACCACTCCAGAACCTTTCGGCCCCGTCGACCATCTGTTTAGATGCAGGTTTGGAAGGCCTGTCTCAAAATTGACTGATGACCTGGTTTGGGTCATACGAGATAAGCAGAATCGGTAGTTGTGGTCAAACTCAGGGCAGGCCTACAGAGGATTACTAAATGTGGGCGTCCTTCCACTGGTTGATGATGATTCTGATGACTCAGCTTGTCGCCTAGAATACTACATGGCTCTATATATAGTTTCGAATTTCTCTATATTTAGTTATATATAGTTTCGAAGAAATGTATGTATTATGACCAAACTCAAATACATTTGATTAAACAATTACCGTTAAAAATTTACCAGTAACCCACCCTGGCTGTTTATATATCTATTGAAGTATGGTTTCCACACTTATTCCATGATGGGTCATCATGCGAGGGCTATGGCAGCCATCAATTCAGAGGGTTTTGACCCAGCAAACCACTTTCCAGAAGTAGATCAGGCCTAACAGCTTCTTCAGGGCATCTTTAACGGAATGCTGTGAGCCTAGAGTACGCGTGATTCAAGAGACAAAAATCAGGTCCTATAGTTGTACGTTGTAGAAACCAGACAAACACTGCAAAACAAGTCATTTTTTAATTTCTCGTACCAACATGACCACTAATTACGTAATTATTACTGATACATCTGTAGTGTAGTATAGCAAGAGAGTATATTTATTTCATCTTCTTCATGAAGAGCATTGAAAATATCAACATAAACTTGGTTATAGTTTACTGGTTTTAACGAGTCTAACAGATCCCGACACCAAGATGGAAGGCATCCACGAGGATTAACATTCATTAAATTACAGGTTTAAAAGAGACATGATAATAATACAAACAGTCAGTGACTGTTCACTTTACTCACTTCTGTTTACTTTTAAATTCCGTCTATCAACACAAAATTGTATTTAGAATAGTGAAATTTTGTGATGGGACCAGGGATCGTGAACAACCTCTTCCTTTTGAAAATCTGTTAATAAGAACAACAAAATCAGGTAGTTTCACTTTTTACTTAAAAATATACAGTATATACAATGAGCACCATTACGATAAACACCCGTCATTATTTACCACCTAGTGGCGTAAGTCAGGGGAGCGGAGTACACGGAAGGAGCACCGTAGGCGTAGACAGAGGGAGCGCCATAGGAGTAGACTGAGGGAGCGCCATAAGAGTAGACTGAGTTAGCGGAGTAGAAAGTGGGAACGGACTGAGCGACGTAGAAGGCAGGTGCAGAACGAGTAGCGTATACAGAAGGACCGACAACAGTGCGGGCGGCAACTACTTCAGGTGCGGCAGCTACAACAGCGGGAGCAGCAGCAACAACCGCGGGAGCGGCGGCAACAACAGGGGCGGAGACAACAGCGGTATCTTTACGAACAACAGCGTTGAAGCCGTTGACGTCATCGGCGGTGTAGTCGACGGTGCGCTTGGTGCCGTCGGCGTCGAGCAGCGAGTACTGGCCGGACACGGCGCCGCCGACGCGGGTCTCCACCTGGCTCTTGTAGTCGCCGGTGTTGGGGTCGGCCACGTCGTACGAGAAGCTGCTGTAGTCGTTGTCTACTCGCGCCACTGGCACCACTGAGCAGTGGGCCATGGCTACCAGAGCGGCGAGAACTACGAACTGAAACAGAAATTAATTTTGTAAAAATATAGAAACAAAAATATTAGCAAAACGGCACAACACAGAAATGGGACATAGATGTGAGAAAAACGTAAATAGATCATTATTAAAATTCTAGTAAGAATACAAACTGGATTCAGTTAAGTGATCTCTGGATTAGAATTTCACAATATCACATAAATTTTAAAATATTTACAATCTAAATTTTGCAAATCTTTTTTTCTAAAATATTTTTTACTTGTCTGTGTATTTTCGAACTCCAAAAATTACATATCTCAAGACAACCTACCTTGGCTGCCATTGCTGATCCTGAGGTTATCACTGATCGAATGAGTGCAGACGACATACCAGAGCGAGCTTATATAGCACTCGTCCAGTCGCCACCGACGCGCGGTCACTTGACGAACTTGAGATATAGGCCGGATTCTGATGACGAACGAGGCAGGGTTGACATATATTTGAAATCTATAAAGAATTAGGCGAAAGCTGTGCAAAAACTAGTAGTGTTTTTTTATCAAAATTCTGGTTGAATTAATGAGCGGGTTTTAGCTTTTCATAAAAGCTCTGCTGAAAAAGTACTCACTGATTTTGTACTAGTACTGACGCTCATGTTTCAACCATATAAAGGAAAAAATGTCTCATTTTTGTGAATACTTTAACTTAAAACTAATCCATTGCATCTGCTACATACATACAAATGTACTTACATTTTTGCCAACTCTATTTATGTCACCAGTACTTACATAGTAATAAATACATACTAAACTAATTTGAATATTTACGACCTAATTCTTAATGCAACTTCACTCGAGAGCAAAAAAATCGCACATTATGACTTCTTTTTTTGCCAAGGCAGCTTCTGTCATGAATCTGAATAATTATTAAAAAAAATTGATGGATTATTTGAAAAACAATTTAAACCTTCCTAATGATATCAAATACAGTGTAAAAACAATTAAAAGTTTTTGGAGCACAAAATTCATCATAAGTGTGAAATTATCTTATTTCATTAAGAAAGAAAGAGAGTTAAACCTAAAATTCTTGTTGAAACTGTTTATTAATAAATAATGTATTCTCTCTCTTAGCCTTAATAATAACTGATAATCGATTTTAAATAAACTGTATTAATTTTACCATTCATACTTACAGTATAACTTCCCACTCTTCGTCATGATAAATTGAAGCTGTTGGAGTCACGTAGAGCTGAAGTTTTGTTTTTTTTTTTAAGGTCATTCTAGATACGTTCAATCAGATTAATATCAGAGCTACGAACTGACTTCTCTATCGCGATGATTCCACCGTCTTCCACGTACTGTTCTGTTCTGTAACTGTTCTAGCGACATGCGACTTGGTGTTGACGTGCACTAAGGAAAAAAAATTACCATAAGCCACACAAGCGGTTTCAAATATTCTTTGAGTACTTGTTTGACGTATCGTGAAGCCGTCAACCCTCTCGATATCAGGCCGGCATTTGCCCTAGTGATGAATACAATTTTTTTTTATTATTATTGATAGGTTCGCGCTTTACCGCTGTCTCAGCTGATGGAAAGCGACGATGCGGTCGACGATGGAGTGCGCTTACCTAGAAAAAACTTATTCATTCTTGGCTTTAAGATACTTCAAAGAACTTAATTTTTATGACTTGACTACCAACGGCTTGCTGACTCTTAGGTCTTGGTTTCCCCGTTATACTCGTAGTTTGTTTTATTTAATTATACATATTTCAATTGTGCTTTTTTATATTCTTTTTACAATTTGACATTGATGATTTATTTTTTACAATTTGACATTGATAATATTTTTTTATTATTTTCAATATGTTTTTTTTTTATTCAGTTTCGACATAAATATTTACTTCGTTAATTTTTACATTTTTCTACACGTTTTTATTTTTGTATTTTCGTTTAACATTGTGAATATGAGGACTATGTGGATTATTTTATTTTTTTCTTTTCATTTATTTTGACGTATGTCTGGCAATTTGAGTATTTCTGCGGCCCAAATGTCCTTTCATTGGTATTGTTCGTCAACTCGTTGAGCTCCTTAGTAGTTCTAAGTTGAGCTATACGAATACTGTTACCCTGACTGGACAGGTCCACTCAAATCTTCGCGGTTCTTTCCACAAAAGACCATCTCAGACACGAGTCTGCATGGTTCTCATATGATTTGACCATTACATGTTTGCTGTATGGACTTTTAAAAGAGACTTTGACCCCTGAGTTTGTTTCGGTGTTTCTTTTCAGGGTAGTCAGCTAGGAAACACTGGCCTCATATAGCTTAAGCTGACATAAAATTGACATGTAAAAGTGTTTGTAAAAAACCTATTTGCAAAATAAATATCATTTATCATTTATAGCCGAAAGACGTTCACTGTTAGACATAGGCTTCCCTCAAATGTCGCCATATCGACCGGTCCTTTGTGACACCACTCCAGAACCTTTCGGCCCCGTTGACCATCTGTTCAGATGCAGCGTTGGAAGGCCTGTCTAAAAATTGACTGATGACATGATTTGGGTCATGCGAGGTGCACAGGACTGGTAGTTGTGTTCAAACTGGGATTACTAACTGTGAACGTTTGATGGTTACTTTCAACTTTGCAACTGGTTGGTGATGATGATTATATTGACTCAGCTTGTCACCTACAACACTCCATCGCACTAACTCTTTCGGTTTCCGCGTCCAGTTAAATATGTTTTCGAAGAAATGTATGTATTATGACCACAATCAAATACATTTGATTAAACAATTACCGTTAAAAATTTACCAGTAACCCACCCTGGCTGTTTATGTATCTATTGAAGTATGGTTACCACACTTAGTCCATGATGGGTCATTAATTAAAAAGGATTTGAGTCAGCCTACCACTGCCTACTGGCTTTTTCAGGGCTTCTTTGACGGAAT
Source organism: Leucania comma (assembly GCA_958295575.1). Taxonomy (NCBI): domain Eukaryota; kingdom Metazoa; phylum Arthropoda; class Insecta; order Lepidoptera; family Noctuidae; genus Leucania; species Leucania comma. Next base: position 22,925,933 of record OY282468.1, read on the forward strand.
TCTGTGAGCCTAGAGTACGCGTGATTGAAGAGGAGTTTGAAGATAAACAGACAGATGCAAAAATCGCCTTTTTTTAGACAATGTAAAGTTTATAATGACATGGCAAGTACGAAAATCAGATCCTATATTTGTGCGTTATAAAACCCGGTCAAACACTGAAAAACTAGTCGTTTTTAGGGTTCCGTACCCAAAGGGTAAACACGGGACCCTATTACTAAGACTTCGCTGTCTGTCACCAGGCTCGTATCTCAAGAACTGCGATAGCTAGACAGTTAAAAATGTCACAAATTATGTATTTCTGTTGCCGCTATAATAACAAATACTAAAAACAAAACAAAATAAATATTTAAGGAGGGCTCCCATATTTATTTTATTTTGTTTCATAATGGCAACAGGTAGGCACTTGAAATATTCACAACATACTGATTTGTATTCTTATTTTACAATAAAATAAACATTTAATGGGGGCTCCCATACAGAAAAAGCCATTTTTTGCCTATTTTGTTGTTGTACTGTTGTTCACCTAGTTAATGATACGGAACCCTTCGGCGCGAGTCCGACTCGCGCTTGGCCGGTTTTTTAATTCCCCGCACCTATGTACATAACCACTAATTACGTAATTATTATTGATACATCTGTAATGAATCGAGAGAGAGTAGATTTATATCATCTTTACTGTACTCAAAATATCAAAATAAACTTGGTTATAGTTTACTGATTATAAAGAGTCTAACAGACCCCGACGCCCACATAAAGGTGGATTACATGCATGAGAATTTACATCCATTAAATTATAGGTTTCCAAGAAACATGATAATAATGCCAACAATGAGCGATTTTTAAAGTCCATCTATCAATATAAAATTGTATTAAAATTTAGAGTATAATGTTTTTCTGATTCATAGAAAAATTAAAAAGTGATATTTCCTCATGGGATCAAGAATCGTGAACAACTTCTTCCTCTCTTTTTGAAATCGGTTAATAAGAACAACAAAATAAGGTAGTTTTACTTTTTACTTAAAAATATACAGTATATACAATGAGCACCGTTACGATAAACACCCGTCAATATTTACCACCTAGTGGCGTAAGTCAGGGGAGCGGAGTACACGGAAGGAGCACCGTAGGCGTAGACAGAGGGAGCGCCATAGGAGTAGACTGAGTTAGCGGAGTAGAAAGTGGGAACGGACTGAGCGGCGTAGAAGGCAGGTGCAGCACGAGCAGCGTATACAGAAGGACCGACAACAGTGCGGGCGGCAACTACTTCAGGTGCGGCAGCTACAACAGCGGGAGCAGCAGCAACAACAGGGGCGGAGACAACAGCGGCATCTTTACGAACAACAGCGTTGAAGCCGTTGACGTCATCGGCGGTGTAGTCGACGGTGCGCTTGGTGCCGTCGGCGTCGAGCAGCGAGTACTGACCGGACACGGCGCCGCCGACGCGGGTCTCCACCTGGCTCTTGTAGTCGCCGGTGTTGGGGTCGGCCACGTCGTACGCGAAGCTGCTGTAGTCGTTGTCTACTCACGCCACTGGCACCACTGAGCAGTGGGCCATGGCTACCAGGGCGGCGAGAACTACGAACTGAAACAGAAATTAATTTTGTTAGAATATAGATATAAAAACATTTGCAAAAGTGCACAACATTGAAAGATAGGAGATAGATATGAGAAAAACGGAAATAGATCATCTTTAAAATTCTAGTGAGGATACACTGCTTACAAACCGGTTTTAGTTAAGTAATCTCTGGATTGGAATTTCACAATATCACAAAATTTTTAAAATATTTACAATCTAAATTTTGCAAATCTTTTTTTCTAAAATATATTTTACTCGTCTATGACACTGTTATTTTTGGACTCCAAAAATTACATATCACAAGACAACCTACCTTGGCTGCCATTGCTGATCCTGAGATTATCACTGATCGAATGAGTGCAGACGACATACCAGAGCGAGCTTATATAGCACTCGTCCAGCCGCCACCGACGCGCGGTCACTTGACGAACTTGAGATATAGGCCGGATTCTGATGACGAACGAGATAGGGTCGCCATATTTGGGTGCTACAAAGAAGTGGGCGAAAGCTGTGCAAAAAAAAAACAATAGACGATAAAATAATGAGCTCTACGTAACGGGTTAGTCGAGCTGCTTAATGTTAGTAATAACTTTTTTGGGTTAGAAAAATAATTTGAAGTCTAAGATCTTCGTAGTGTAGGTTGAATAAATGAGCAGGCAAATTATACCTATTTATAATAGCTTTTTGCAAAAAAAAATTTTAGTGAAGTAATCATTGATTATATACTGGTACAGACGTTGCGCCAGTTTCAAGCACAGAAACGCAGAAAAATGTATTTTATTGCTAAAAAAAAGCCGTTGAGTCTGCAGTCTACAATAAATTTACTTTTTATATTTTTGCTAACCCTGTTTATATTGCTAGTACTTACATAGTAATTAATACCCATATGATACTAAACTATAGGTTAATTTGAATATTTACGACCTAATTCTTAATGTAACTAGTTTATTAAGACACGAAAGCTGCCCCACCCAGCTTTACCAAATTTGATTTACCACCATCAATGATATGAAAATAATCAGCTTAATGTTTTCCTTGTAGTTTGCAAAAAAATAATAATTTAACTATCCATACTTTATGTACTGCTTCAACGAGTTTTTTTTAATGTGTATATTATACATTATTATGTATGATCACCAAAAAAAAACTGGATCAATTTCAGTCGCGTTTTAAAATTCATGTTTTTTTTTTATCAGTTATTTTATGTTCGTCATTTTTCAAAATCTATGAGACAAATTACACGAAACTTATGGTGTTTGGGCCGGTTTCAGAATTTTAAAATTAAAATTATTTTTAAATGCGAAATAACAGTTTTCTGGCTCAAATAAATTAAAAAAAAAAACTCAACCTTAAATTCTTAATATTTAGAAATCGTAAATTTTAATTATACCTTACATCACTATCAGTAATTATTTCTTTATCCTTCTTTAGGATCTAACGGTAAACTCAAAAATTTTGTAGTGAAATAACTAAGTTTTTTGTATTACATAGATTTCCCATAAACCTATAAAACATTTGATTACCTCTGCAACTAACGCGCGAAGCTGCTGTAGTCGTTGTCTACTCACGCCACTGGCACCACTGAGCAGTGGGCCATGGCTACCAGGGCGGCGAGAACTACGAACTGAAACAGAAATTAATTTTGTTAGAATATAGATATAAAAACATTTGCAAAAGTGCACAACATTGAAAGATAGGAGATAGATATGAGAAAAACGGAAATAGATCATCTTTAAAATTCTAGTGAGGATACACTGCTTACAAACCGGTTTTAGTTAAGTAATCTCTGGATTGGAATTTCACAATATCACAAAATTTTTAAAATATTTACAATCTAAATTTTGCAAATCTTTTTTTCTAAAATATATTTTACTCGTCTATGACACTGTTATTTTTGGACTCCAAAAATTACATATCACAAGACAACCTACCTTGGCTGCCATTGCTGATCCTGAGATTATCACTGATCGAATGAGTGCAGACGACATACCAGAGCGAGCTTATATAGCACTCGTCCAGCCGCCACCGACGCGCGGTCACTTGACGAACTTGAGATATAGGCCGGATTCTGATGACGAACGAGATAGGGTCGCCATATTTGGGTGCTACAAAGAAGTGGGCGAAAGCTGTGCAAAAAAAAAACAATAGACGATAAAATAATGAGCTCTACGTAACGGGTTAGTCGAGCTGCTTAATGTTAGTAATAACTTTTTTGGGTTAGAAAAATAATTTGAAGTCTAAGATCTTCGTAGTGTAGGTTGAATAAATGAGCAGGCAAATTATACCTATTTATAATAGCTTTTTGCAAAAAAAAATTTTAGTGAAGTAATCATTGATTATATACTGGTACAGACGTTGCGCCAGTTTCAAGCACAGAAACGCAGAAAAATGTATTTTATTGCTAAAAAAAAGCCGTTGAGTCTGCAGTCTACAATAAATTTACTTTTTATATTTTTGCTAACCCTGTTTATATTGCTAGTACTTACATAGTAATTAATACCCATATGATACTAAACTATAGGTTAATTTGAATATTTACGACCTAATTCTTAATGTAACTAGTTTATTAAGACACGAAAGCTGCCCCACCCAGCTTTACCAAATTTGATTTACCACCATCAATGATATGAAAATAATCAGCTTAATGTTTTCCTTGTAGTTTGCAAAAAAATAATAATTTAACTATCCATACTTTATGTACTGCTTCAACGAGTTTTTTTTAATGTGTATATTATACATTATTATGTATGATCACCAAAAAAAAACTGGATCAATTTCAGTCGCGTTTTAAAATTCATGTTTTTTTTTTATCAGTTATTTTATGTTCGTCATTTTTCAAAATCTATGAGACAAATTACACGAAACTTATGGTGTTTGGGCCGGTTTCAGAATTTTAAAATTAAAATTATTTTTAAATGCGAAATAACAGTTTTCTGGCTCAAATAAATTAAAAAAAAAAACTCAACCTTAAATTCTTAATATTTAGAAATCGTAAATTTTAATTATACCTTACATCACTATCAGTAATTATTTCTTTATCCTTCTTTAGGATCTAACGGTAAACTCAAAAATTTTGTAGTGAAATAACTAAGTTTTTTGTATTACATAGATTTCCCATAAACCTATAAAACATTTGATTACCTCTGCAACTGTTTCAAAAGTTTTTTGATACACATATATAATTCTGGTAACGGAAAGTGTACCTACTTTTTCTCCTGAGTCCTGGTACAGGCCATGGTTTGGAGTGGAGCAAGGGGAATAGGTGGCCGATGCCTCCTTTTGATAAGCAGTAATATTAGCAAAGGAGACAGCCACACGTGTGAGGGTACGGACATCCTCATGCCCCAGCATTCGAAACCCCTACTCCAACCTCGACTACCAGCCACCGTAGGTGTGGGCTTGGGGACGAGGAGCAATAGGTAGCTTGCCGTTCGGACCGAACCCGAGTTGTCGAAAATGCGTAGTGTTCCACGTGTGCCGCAAAGAGATATCAGCAAAACCGTAGGGGCACAACAAGCCTACTAGGGAGGGGGGTCAACTTCTGTAAGGGAGACCCGTGGTCCTGGGATGCAAACGGCAACTGAAGTAACTTAGGTATGGTTTTAGTTAGTAAAAGTCTGCCACGCCCTCATGCTCTGGGCTAGAGTGGGAGAAGTAATTGGATGATTTCCCACCTAAAAAAATCTATCCTCTAAAATTACGGTCTTCAAACAAAGACACTGTTATTTTCGCTTTGTTATTTTTGCCTGGGGCTTACATATTTTAGAGTGATACTACCGACACTAATATAATTATAATTATTAAAATAAAATACATAATAAAGTCTATCAGAACTGAATTAATAATACATATAACAGTACTAATCGGTAATAATAAGATAAACCAACAGTTTGTGAGCTCATTAGAATATGCCATTTTGAGCCTTCCTAGATTTTTAATGCTTTATCCATGAGTAGCGTTTATTGAAATTTTGTTCATATTTAGATGTTTTACGGTCTCAAATAGGTCTCATTGAACATTTTGATTATAGTGATATTCAAAATAGAGCAGTGGTAGCCGAGAGGTAACAGCCCCAACTTACAAGTTGTAGGTCACGGGTTCAAACCCAGCACGCGTATTACTTTGTGTAATTTATTTCATCACCACTGCTCTCAAAACGGTGAAGGAAAACATCGGTGATGAGGAAATCGGCATGTCCCAGGACCAAAAATGTGAAGAAAGGTGACATTCAGCAATCCGCACTGGGACCGCGTGGTGGATTACGGCCTATTCCCTTTCCTAGACAGGTGGTCTGAGTCCCAACAGTGGGAGGAAGGCTGATAATGCTAACAATGATATTCAAATACCACTAAAATATGACGTGAACACACGGCAGGCTAAATCTAAGCACTTCAAGTACCAAAAATAACTTTTAGGCTTACAGCTTCTTACTCAATACCCAATCTAATAAACCAGATATACCTGTAGATATCAGATGCTCATTTAATAACAAAAGTGTAAGTTGAAGGAGTATTATATCGAGTTAATTGGACTTTGACAGTTTTTAACGCGTTGACTTGTTATCAGGCTGTGGTACGCTGAAACTGACCCCAGCCGCCTTATTCCAAAACGCGATCTAATAGTTCCGGGACTATTACTAGGTATGTTTAATCCCGATTAAACGCTACCTACATGTAGTTTTTGAGATTATTTCTAAATTTAATATCAATTAAAAGCGATCTAAATGTATTTCCGGGACTATTATAAGGTTTAATGCCAATTAAAACTAGTAATAGTCCCGGAACTACTTTAGATCGCTTTTTGGAATTAGGTGGCAGAGGTCTAATTGTGTGACTTTTTGTAAACTTAAGATTTTTTTTTGTTTTTATAAAATAAATAAAAAAAAATATCGAGAGAAACCTTTAACATCTAGAAAAAAAAACACATTGAGATTCGTTTTCTGAGAGGAAGGCTCAGCCCCGGCACTATAGGCAACGAAGGAACGGGGTAGGTTTTTAGTCAGTAAGAGTCTGACACTACTTCCCGCTCCGCCCAAGGGCGGGATTTGTCATTGGATGATTTTACCTACCATAAAAAAATAAATAAAAAAAAAAACATTGAGATTTGTTATTTGACACATTTGTATCACTCCAATGTTCCGTCTTATGATACTTCCTCAGTATTAATTTTCACTAGCATCCGCATCGTAACATGGTTTTATTTTCTCAGCCAACCTTGAGAATAATGTCTTAAATGTTTATCGATGTAAGTGCAAGTCTACAAGAATGCGACCAGTTCATTTCTTTTAACCTTTCGTGTTAACAAAATGCTTTACATATATCTTTTTAGCGTTCCGTACTTTGAAAGTAAAAACGGAACCCTTAAGGATCACTTTATTGTTCATCTGTCTGTCAAGACCCTTTATCTCGTTAACGCATGGAGATATCGACTTGAAAATAAAAACCATATACTCAGATCTGCGGTTCCTTGAATCTGTAAAAAATCAGACTTCTGAGTGAACGAAAAAAAAAAGATACGGCCATTTATGTCGCAAAAAAGTGTATTTCGACACTCTCAAGAGAATGAAAATTCATAGCGTACTTTCTGTTGACTTGGAATCTTGAATCTTGGTACACAAGTATAGGAAAAAATCTGAAAACTGTAAAGCAATTACGTCACAATTTTTTTTGCGATTCGGAAAAATCGTCGTAACTCAATTAGGAAATTGTACTGATTTTATAGGTGAGTCAATTTGTATGGAACCCTCAGTGCGCGAATCTGAATCGCAGTTACGATTTTTTGTATTGCGATCGAGTTTACTCTTCTTTAAATAGGAATTGCGGTGCGAATGTACGAGGAAGGTGGAATTAAACGAGTACCTTGGTAGAGATTCGATTATCCTTGTTTATCAATTTCGTAAGAATAAAATTAGTCAGGGATTGAACCTTGAGAATAAATCCGCAATTCCTTGCTGCGCAAATTGGATCATCGTAGAAGGCGCTTAAGCTAACGCCTGGGGCTTACATATTTGAGAGTGGCACTTCCGACATTAATATAATTATAATGATTAAATAAAATAGGTAATAAAATCTATTAGAATTGAATTAATAATAGATATAATAGTACCTAATTGCCAGTATTTTATAACTAATGAAGAATACATAAGACAGACCAATAAATTGGGAGCTCTGTATATGGTGGCATTTTGAAGGTTCCTAATTTTGTTTATGCTTACATGAATAACGTTTTCGTGGAGGCGATCGGTGGCAGTGACTTCTCAGCCAGGCTTTGGTACAGGCCATGGTGAGGAGGACTGGCAGGCAGCCTCCTTCTCCGAAGCAGTAATGCTAGCGAAGAAGGCGGCCACACGCGTAAAGGAACGGACATCCTCATGCTTCAGCTGTTGGAACCCGGACCTTGATTTCCAACTACCGTAGGCGTGTTCTTGCGGAGTCGTGTCGAGCTATAGTTGGCTCACCGTCCAGCCGTCTGAACCGAGTCGTCGACGGCATGTAGTTGATTTCCGAAAGAGAAACCCGGTGTCCTGGGATGCAAAGGGCAACTGAAAGAAATGTGTGCTTTTAGTCAGTAAAAGTCTGTAGCGACATCTATGGTGTCACATAAAAACTAATTCTGCATCCCGCAAGTAAAGTTCTCCGCGCGATTCGAACATATAGAATAGCCCGAAATCATCTATCGGGCAGTAGCCCACACGACTTAACACCCGCCTGGTCGGAGGATCCTCCCTTCACAACGGAGGTTTGTAGGACTTAACTCTGTCTCTCTCAAATACATCTAAAAGTCTAACTCATCCTCCCGCTACTCCCTAGAGCAGGAGAAATCATAGTATAATTTCCCAATTAAAAAAAAAAACATGAATAGCGTTTCTTGAAATTTTATTCTTAAAGGCATAATCATTTAATCAGCCTTAAAATGCGGGTACTAAGGCGCTCTATCTAGAAGAGGGAATATGCCGTAATCCACAACGCGGGCTTAGTGGGATTTGTGGATGTTATATTTCTTCGAATTTTTTCAATCTATCCTTACGATGTTTTTTTAAGGTGGGAAAACATCCATGACTTCTCCCGCTCGCGGGAGAAGCGAGAAGGCACTTCAGATTTATACTGGCTAAAACCCACACTTGTTCTATCTTTGCCTTGCGTTCCAGATCCCCGGGAGTTTCTCATAACCCATGGCCCCAGTAGGCTTCGACTCTGCTGGGCATACTTACGATGATAGAGCCTATATAATGCTATATTCATCTTGTCATTATTAGATAAGTAACTACTTTATGAGTAAAGAAAACGATTTATCTTAGAAACTAGGTGTGTTAACAAATAAAGTGGTCCTACCTTCTCTCATTACTCCCTGGTAATTTTGCAGAGTACTTGGCACCATGCCAGGTCAGAACTGAGATACAGATATACATATATATGTATGTTACTTTATATCTGTTCATGATAGATGTCTGATGGATAGATGAATATTTGGACTGTTATACAATCTCATATAGGGCTGAAAGTTTCTAAAGTGGCGACCACTGGTGGCGAGGCAATGGTCGATGTGATGACCCATAGTCCATGTTTGAACAATGTTTGATATTACTATTCTCTTTATTTCACTTACAAACTTATTAATTACATTTTTAATTATTTCTTAAAAATAAAACAATACACAAAAATAGTGCCGAACCAGTATTAGGAACAGGATCGGTCTATAATTTTTAGGATCCGCAGTACTACCTGACTTGTGGAGCAGGTGGGTTATTCCTGTTGTTAGGAACTGGGGGGACCCTGACTCTAAGGCAGACTGACTTTTATCCAGAAATTGTGCAGCCCGTCCGGCCCAGGAGATTTCCAGTTAGGCAACGGACGGACTGCACGGGCTACATCTTGAGGGCTGATGATAATTGCCCCCATTTCTGGTAAAAGATCACATGTTCGCTCGACCTCTCGGATCCAAACACCCTCGATGTAACTGACAGGCGCCGACCAGATGCTGCGCCAAAATGAACACATGGCATCATCATCATCCTACTGGCGTTAAGGCTCCAGAGAAAGGAACCTCTTAACTCTACGAACCGTGCCCAGGAGTACCGCTTTCTTAATCAAGCCCTTGGTTCATCCGCCCAGCGCGAGCCTCCTAAGGTGTTGGTCGAAACTCTTGGCTATTAAGCCATTCTCTGACAGGGCACAATGATGGCCGAGTCCACATCCCACATGTACCATTACAAAGTGATAAGATCATTGTAGCGACATCTATGTCCTCACAAATTAACTAATCCTGCATAACGCAAGTAAGATTCTCCGCGCGATTGGAATATATAGAAGTAGCCCACCAGATATAACACCTGTCTGGTCGGAGGATCCTCCATTTACAATGGAGGTTAGTGGGACTTTACTCTCTGTACCACATACCTCCAAATTATCAAGAACTGTGTCAGCTTAAACCTGTAGTATGGCATTTCCGATTCCACAAGAGAGTATTTCAGAGTTGCTGATAGATAATCCAGGCTACAAGTTTGTGCCTATGCAAGTACTCGCCGTTACCTAGACGAGAACAAAACAACAGAGATAATGAACAAATCGACACTCCCGGACGGTGACAAGCCCGACAGATGTCAACCGTACCGTCCTTTACAGTAAATCTGCGGTAGTTATTCGTCATGATAACTTCGTCCATAATTGCACAGACAAAACCTTCGGTTTCCTCGAACAGGTCACCGAAACGCAGCCAGGCTACGAACGCCAATTGGTCTACATTGGGCCCGGAAAAAACGTCCGTGAAGTTCCTTGCTCTGTCATACTTCCCTGCGATTGTTAGTGTCAAGCACTATCAGTTTGCGCCAGTTCTCGTTAGCCAGGGAAAATTATTATTAGAAAAGGCTAGTAATAGACGTTTTATGGCTGAAATTATAACGATACAGTCTCATGCGAAGTATGCCACCATCAGGCTAGGTTGAGCGACAATCCACGCAAATTGCATGGCAACAACTGAATGAGAGATGCTGAAAAACTAAAATGAAAGGAGGACTATTGAATTGCCTTGATTGGTACAAACTTTGTTATTTCTGGATCCCTTTTTTGGGTGTAATATAGTCATATACTTTTCGCGCTCTGGGTGGAACGAGATCTAATGCTAGCTAAATTTACTAAGTCCCATCTACGTTCAAACAATTCAGCAGCCCAAATTGGCATTGACCCTACGTGCTGTCGAACTGGGCCTGGCCTACCGCTCGCCGTCCTCGAGCCAACATCTAAAGTGGCCTCCTACGGTGGCCGAGGCGTGAGGATTTTCAAGGATATGTATTGTTTGGTTTACAAAAAATTCACTACTAAACATGATTGACTACTTCAAAATATCGAAATCAAAATATTTTATTTTATTTTTACATAAGCCTACATGGGCACTTATAAAACGTCAGAAGCTAGTACACGGTTCCAAGTTGGTCCTTTCCTATGGAGAAGAACCAGTAAGAAACTCCATGGAAGTTTCCTCGTAGGAAGTTCACTGATCCTACATAATATCTAATACAACAGGAGTGATTTTTTTTGTCTTTATCGGTTGCAAGCGGATTGTATTTTTTTTTTTATTATTATTAATAGGCTTACGCTTGACCACTATAGTCATAGTTTTAAGTTTGCGTCAATTCGCGTAAATAAACTGTTTTTCTTTCTTTCTTTATGTAGTCGAAGGTGAAGCACGCTTGCGCAACTTAGTATGACATTATTCTATAAAAGCATTAAGCAATACTAGCATTTAAATTTTTCTGCCCTTAAACTAAATATCTCAAATACTGGTCCAAATCTAAACGGTACTTATCTTAATTGATCTAAAATGCAAAAAATGGGAAATGTCAGTGGTGACTAGCTGACATTTAGCAGTGTTTAAATAAATATTTAAGTGTGTATACGAGTGTACTTATGGACTTATTTGCATACAATGAGCGTTATCCGAATAAAATATGTAAACGAACAGGCTGTTAGCCGTTATGGGTTATCCGGAAAGATTATCTTGGTCTTGACCTCGTGTATGATGCTTTTATATATTACATGGGTCTGACTACTGTTTTTTATTACTTTCTGTAGTAAAAGCACACTACCTACATGAGTGGGCATGAGTGAGCCCGCCACAATTGCGGCGATAAGTTTCCTCTTCGAGCAGTGGCTATACACCGTTGAATTTTGATCGTTTTAATCCCGTGGAGGGTCGATTCGGTTCATGAAACACTATCGTTTTGTAAAGATTAAATTAAAAATTAAAGTACTTTTTTTCTAAGACTCAAAATAATTTACGCATGTGCGAAATTAATTTCTTTAAGTAAGGTTTAAACAAAATTAAGTGATGGAGGTCATTCAAAATTGTAACCTTTTTAAGATTACTTTAGTCTGTCTATCTATCACAAAAGTAGGTATTCCTGTTTTGAATATCATTTTAGTCTTTCGCTGTTCCGTTAATAGATTATGTTTTGAAATTATTCGTATTTTAGTATCTGATTACTTTTCTCTAGAAGTTGTCCTATAAATTCATAAAACTGGAACACACATTATTGAATTGTGTAAAACTGCTTTATTTATTATCGGGTATTTTCTGGGAAAAACCCGAACGCGTATAAATGCAGCTGATTATATGCAGTACTGAGGAAATAATAGTAAGGAAAACTTAGCTAAGGATATTAATTCTAAAATAAACAACACAGCAAGATAATTTTAGCAACATTTTTTTATTAATTTAAGAATTCCACAATGGAACAAATGTTTCATCAATACAATATCTAGACCTAAGCCAGATTGTAGGATATTGTGTTGTGGGTACTGCATGTTCGTTTAATTAGTTTTTATAATCTATTTTACGCAAATTTATAATTAGTGCACAAATGGACAATTATAATACCTGTATTAGAATCCTAAGCCCGCTTCGTACATCCAGTCTACTTTGGGAAGTAGCAGAAAATTATTTTATTCGGGTTATTTACGACGATGCAAACTGTTGCACATTTTGAAAGATCGCTTACATTAAAGAAGCTATTTCCCAAAGTATACAATTACAATCATCGATGTTATTTTGTTTACGATCGGATACATGAACTGAATTATTGTGATCTTGACTATTGTAATATCGCCTATTAATTTTTTCTTAGCAATAAATCGATGGAACAAATTAGAAGACTAGTATTTGACATTGGCGCTACTTGCTATAAGATTTTACAAATTTTTTTTTTTATTCTTGTTTAAGAAGAATTTCAGAAAGTATACAAATTTGTGTAAAGTCTGACACCAGGCCATGTATCTGATCGTAATAAATAATCACACAAGTAACTTGAAAAGCTGAAGAACAACCCTGTTATCAGATATTATCTACAATAAATATTGTATCAAAGAATATTAAAGTTGATTATTCAATATTTACGACCTCTAAATATTTTTCTGGAAACTGGTTTCATTCCTGATTTAAAGGAATATAAACATAAAGTAGACATCAGAAGATGTTCATATTTAAATCTTACCGTGATGACCTTTTAAAAGAACTGTTCCATTTTGAAATTAATGGATGAGAAGAATGGTGAAGAGGTAGTAAAATATATTATGAATATTTTATAAAAAAATATTAAGCTTTTGTAGGTAGCCTTTCACATATTTTATTTGATCATTTAGTACACAGCAAAATATATTGCGCTTAATTAAATAAATGGGACAACTAACAACTGGTTAATGGTAAAAATTCCTTTATTTTAAGGACTAACTGTAAGGGCATTTCTTCAGCTTCAAGACCAATTTCCCGAAGCAAACGTAACAGTTAATCACTACGATTACCACATAAATAACAAAATACGCCAAAATGTTTACCACACTAAAAAATTCGCTAGAACTCGGTAAGTTATTACCGTTTTAAATTTACGCACAAATTAATTTACTAATTTACCGGAAAGAGTCCCACGTCCCTCAAACTGTAGTATTAATTCGTATATGGCCTTTGAGGTGGCCTTCTTGAAGAACATGAGACTCTAGAAAACAAACAAGCATCGCATGTGGTCTAACCATTAGCACAACGTTACCTGATGTCGGTGACAGTTCTTGTAGTAGGGGATCGTCAACATTTGCGTAGCGCCATCCTGCCACCCATCAGCACGCAAGCGAACTCATTGATGTTCATGCTACCCCACAATCCCCTACTACAAGAACGCTTTGTCAAATACCATAGATATATTTATACATTATGATTAGTCTATGTACACTCAACCCGCACCGTTCTTCACTACACCAATCGCTACATTACCCTATAATATAGTACAAAAAGATGAAGTCAACTAATAATTTCTAATGTAAAAATCACAAGTAGTGCTATTCTTACTGTTAAAGAATTATATATTCTTCCATATATATAAAAAAGTCGCTTAAAAAAATCACAGACAATCACTTTTCCTTTACAGACATAGACCACCAAACCGACGACCATTTTTTTTTTCCTTTAAGCATTAATTCTCTACGTACAAAATCCTACTTAGTTTTACAACCATCCTGGTTTACAATCGATAAGTCATCGTTTTTTAACGTTCCATTTTGACTCTCGAATGATAAAAATGCAACTGAATAAATGAAAACATATCAAATGATATCCACGTCGCCCTCCGTCCAATCACCAAATGCGGGCTGTTGTACATCATGCATCATTTGTTTTTGTACTTTCCACGAAATAACCTACACTAAATTAGTTTTACTGATGCCCAAAAAATACAATTTTGGCAACGTTTACATAAAAAAAACGGTTACCATACTATTTATTTTTTCCCATTAATTAATTTGTACTGGCAGTAACTCCTTAGACTTCAGAAATTTGTACTTTTAGTTCTTTGCAGACAAGAGTGCTCGTTGCTTTTTTTTATATTTTTTCATTTTTGCATATCAATAAGAGTTTACATCTCGTACACTTACACAAAGATGACACCAAGAACATAGTTTTAAGTGACTGAGACTTACCTCATTTGAACTTAACAAGATGAATAGGTTAAACACGTAAGTATATTTTTATGAAATATAATGTTATATATACAGTCATGTACGACTATAATCATTTTATTTTGAAACATCGAAATTATTCTGAATGTACGATGATAATATATTAAGAGCCAGTATTTATCATGAAAAGTGAAGTAAATGGAATATAATTACTCAATGATCAAACCCATTTCTTCGTACATACCATCGCATCACTTTTCACCCATCTTCCGCTCAGTCCGAGAACTTGTGATTTTATACTAGTGAGGGAGTGAGCATAATTTTACAACTTACATAATAATGTAATGCGAAAGAACATTAATTTTTTTTTTTCATTATCAAATTCGTAGAGATCCCGAGGTACTCTCGCAATCAATTTAATAATAGTGCACCCTTAAAATATAAAAACATCCAATGATTACTTAAATATTTCCTGTCCAGTTAAGTGCAACTATTTTATGAATAGGTACTTAAATGTCAATTCCTTAAATAACATACTTAAATGTATTATAATAAACATTAAACACGATGGACGGGTGTAACTTGTCGAAGTAAAATAAACAGGAAAATAAAAAATAAATAAAAGGAAAATAAGAAATAATAAAAACCAAAAAAAATATTTTGTTACATTTTTTTAATTCGCAGAAACCTAACAAACAATAATTTCTCCATTTTTTTTTTCGTCTCCTTAAAACATAGTAACATCTATGAAACACAAAAAAAGTAACTGGGAAAAATTAATAATAATAAAAATTACGAATAAAAATTTATACTCCTGAGAGTGAAGGAAGGTACAATTACATTACGTTGATATTGACTTGTGGCCGATCTCCCGCAGGTGTTGCGCTTACAAATGAGGTACATCAATGAGATTATTACAACTAACCTAATTAACACTTACGACTATCTTAGACCGTCAACCCAGCTCGTTCCGAGCTCACAGAGTCTCTAAACACTGACGTCGATGTATATCCTCTTTTGAGCATAACACTGAGTTGAGAGCACTGACTACCTTGCAGAGATTCAAATAAACGTGCTTCATACTATTATCGACAACTTCCAACTGAATTACATCCTTATTTACATTTTTAAATCTATTTTCATAAATTCCAAAAATGTAATGACCAGCATTTTAATAAGAACAAGTATTAGACTGACAAATGTTTTTAACCATTATTAGATATTATAAAATACATCTGAGGGACAGTTATAGAATTTGAAAAATGCCTATAATTGAATCCTGAGGTAGCATATTTGTACTTTAAAATTTATTAATATTTTTTTTTTATTTTTCACATTACTCTTAAACGCTAACATTTTATATTTTTCCATCATATAAAAAATCTACTTAAAAGCTTACTTACGAACTAAATTACATCCTCGAGGTAGATAAACGTACATAACTATAACTAAGAGGCTATGTAGAAAATTACATTTGAAGTTATACGTTGATTTGTTGTGTATAACTAGTCCAGCATTCAGCCTCCAGAAGTAACGACCCTGAATGTAAGGTCCCTCCAGAGGCGATGAGCCTGAATGTAAGGTCCCTCTGGAGGCAACTAGCCTGAATGTAAGGTCCCTACATAGCCCGTGTGACGGCAGAGGGTCACCATACCCGTAACAATCTTTGGCTTTACCATCACGACATCTCGCGATTTATGTACACAAAAGAGAAAAAAAAATTAATATTAAAACTTAGCCATAAATCTTAAAAACAAAACTCAAAACGGAACCAATTGATGTGCTTAAATTTAAATGCAGTTTTGATCCAGCAATAATGCCTCATAGCAAGCAAATAAAGTAAAGTTATTTTAATGTTATTATCAACTTGACTCAAAACTAAACCTTTGACATCGCTCGCATGAAGCTGTTTGTATGGCGCATTGTTGGATCCAATCTTATTACTGTCGCCATGGAGATCTCACAAATGTTGGCCACACATGCCACTAGACCATAACCTTCTAACCAGAGCTACAGCCACATATAAAGGGAGACCGGCCAAGTCCAATGATAAAGGGATTGCAATACACCGACTAAATGTGAATTTTCCTATCACATCAATTATAACATTACAACTATATTAGGGACCACTAGTAACTTGTCCACTAATTAGCTTTAACAATGCGACAACTTAATTTAGACGTGTTATCCAATATCCCATAATGTATACTGAATTTTGTACAATAATCACTTGAAATTATTTTTTTCATATTAGTCACAAACAATATTGTGGAACGACGACACAAACCTGTTGCAGAATCAAAGTTGACATGTGATGTTATTGTAATCTATATTATGTACCTTCTAAAATTTAGAAACAAGCAAATCCAATAATTGATTTCAAAATAACGAGCCCCTAGTGCCCACCGCTAACATTAGCAACCGTCCATAGACATACTCATAATCCCTCATTTTACTTAAACGAAAAAAAGCTAAAAACGTGATGCATTAATGCAATTCTCTTTTACGTATCACAAAAAACATTAAATGTCAAAAATAAATCACAACTATGAATTTAGAATTCATAAGAGAAAAAAAACGAAAAGACAAAAATAGAACAATGTTTTTCTCGCCAATAATAATAAACATAATTGTTAACAATTTGCAATTGAAATAGCAAAAACATTTTCTTAACAATAATATTATACTTAATAAAGAATGCCGATAGTAAAATAAATGATAAACATTTTTATACAATAATTACTAATTATTCGGTCAACGTAAAGTAAAGTATGTGGTTCCCTCCAAAGCTTCTACAGTCCGTTTCCACCTAGATGTTACCGAAGGCACTGCGTCCATAGATGTTCAACGCGACAGAGCAAAGTACGTTATCGGTCATTGTCTTATAAGATTGCAGCACACAGTGTCACATCGTGCATCGTTGCCAAGTAAAGCAACCTAAACTAATCGGTTAAATACCACCCTACCAACTCCAAGAGAGGTCACAGACGTTAAAATTAAATAAAAGGAATTTTCTGTGCGATAATTCTCAAAAATCGACATTTGTTCCCCCGGGCTTTTCCCCTAAACAGCATGTGCATGTTTTTCTTTTTTTTTGATTTTAATAAAAAATATTTTCTTATTCTTGATATAGCAGTTATTCACTCGCTCACTCATAATGCCCTTCTGAGAAAATATTACGTCAAATCCGTTTATCTTCAATTAAATTAAAAATATTTTTAAGGTAACATTTATTTATAAAGCAAAGCCTGTGAACTCTTGCCACTTTCTACCACCCTTCCATGACCCAACATTGTATGAGACAGAAATCAATACAGATTTACTCTTAATGTTTTTGGCGATATTTTTTTATTATTTTAGAAAAAGAGATTTTCAATATAAATATCAATTAAAAGTAGTACAAGTATAGTGTAGTGTACACATAGATTTTAAAATAGCCTGTCTATTCGAATCTAAAAATATTCAGATATTAACGGTTTATTAGCTTCTATTCGGTTTATTGATACTACTAGTAGACTTCATTCTATTCATATATCATAATACAATAATAATATAATTATATTCGGGGACTGTAAGATAAAATCGATAAAAATTCTCTATTTTATATTTTCCTAACAGGTATCTCTACTAAAAACTAATTCACTTGCACAATTTATACTATCTATTGGTTTACATATTCTCATTTAACGACACAGTTTTGTATTTAATATATGAATAGAATTTTATAGTATTTTTTTTTTGTATTTTATAACAAAAAAGTAACCATTCCAAGAGAACTAAAACGCTGTCTTATAAATGGTATCTACTAAACAACAGAAACTAAATATTTAAAAGTCACTGAGCCTTTATAAATCTTTCTCGTCATAAATATATTCAATAAGACGTGTATCCTAAAATATAAATATAATAATAAATATGAATGCAACTTATTCCTAAATATCAGGAATATTACACACAGTCGCTACATTCACACTTAACAAAAAAATAAAATAAATAATACGATGTGAACTTAACATTGAGGATATTTGGCACTGTACCATCTGCTTTATGTAACTAAAACCTTTATTGCAGCTGAATGTATATGTATACATATGAAGTATTACTTTTGGGCACCGCCGATGTCAACACAACAAAATATAATACAATGACACCGACGACGCCCCTACATTTATCATTTAAATAATTATTTTCTTTAAAAAATCTCAACTGGTTGCACTTGAAATGACTAGGAATATAAAAGTAGTAAGTGGCCTTCATATAAATGCACTAAGACGAAAAAAAAAACTTTATATAACGGAATGTTAAAATCGACACCATCCCATTGAAACATATAATTATTTGGTCTCAATAGTAACATCCGCTTAGGCGAACCTGTTACCAACGACAGTGATGGATTTGCTTACACATTCATGCTTCGAATCGTACATGCAATTTTTTTAATAAGACGTTTTTTTCCTAACTACTTATGTATCTAGGGCAAAATTGTACTTTGTACAAAAGTAAAACCGTTCCTCATTCATTGTACAGTAAAAAACTGCTGAATCTCTACTTTTCCGTATATTTTCGCACTTTTTTCCGATTGTTTCCTTATCGACGGTGTGGCAAAGTGAAAAAAATAAATTATACAGCCTGTTCTCTATTGTATCACAGATATGTCGAATGCGTAACTAAATCATATTTATCTAGTCTATTGTCATTATGTATTGTAGTTAATAAAAGTAAAATAAAAAATTGTAAAACAGAGGTAGTTTTGCCACGAAGTGTCGTTATACGCGTGTTTCAACCTAGGCCAAGGCGGTTTACAACATTCTCCTATTATTTACATACACTTAGCCTATGACCGTCAGTCTCAACAACATTTCTAAGATTCCCTAGCTCAGGTATTTTATATAAGCTATGTCATAACTCGACCGAGAGCTCAAAATAAATCGTCTATAAAGGTAACTTCATCTCACAGTCAACTGGACATATTACTAAAGTTTGCAAAAAAATATTAAGGTACTTAAACGAAATGAGGGTGCAATAAAAGGTACGATATTTTTCAAACATGGTACCAGACAGAGACGAGTACTGAGCAACCATTCAAAGTCACACATGAATATTAAATTAAGTAACAATTATCGCACAATTTCAAAACCTTAAAAATCTTAAGATCAAATTCTGAGGTAGATACTGATTACATAATATGCATCAACGAGGTATATTATTGTACGCGTGTTATACACAGTTTGAGACGCGCCTCGGGCGACCATGAGTTGATAACAGAGATACCGTCTTCGTAATCCAATCGTTAGCCGTCAGTTTATGGTAACGCGTTCAGAGGTAGATAAAACAGTCGCCCGAGCCGGTCTTAAATAGCAGAGGTAGTTCGGTTGAAATTAGATTGAGACCAAAACTTCGTGGGTTCTTACTGCGTATGGTTATGGAGGGGGCCTTGGTTCGGGAGGTGGGGGGTGACTTGGTGGCGATGCTCGCGCGCGATGTGGCGCCGCACGGTGTTGTTGCGCGTGAACGTGCGCGAGCAGTGCGGGCACGGCACGCGGATGCCCTGATGCCGCTGCCTGATGTGGGCGCGCAGATTCGTCTCGTATCCATAAAGTCTCTCGCAATAGGGGCATTTCAGTTTTTTACCTGGAATTTTTGTATGCACGTGTTAATATGATGTTAAAACATAGCTATTTGATCAATTTTTATTCTTAGAAAACTGTTTCAAGTTATCTGGTCAATTTTAGTCAGCTGGTCTATAATGAAGAAGGTAAAATAATTCAAATTCAAACTCGGACGTAGTTCCAAGGGTTCTTCCTAAAGCAACATTGTCCTCACCGTCAGCAGTAGCGATTCCACCAGACTTGCTAGTGATCAGTTTGGCGGGCCAGATGTCGGGGCTTGGTTTAGGCGGCACAGGCGACGTCTCCATTGGCTTATCGTGGTAGTTAGCATTGGGCAGCGACGTCGCGGGTGGCGGAGAGTTGTTATAAGTTGGTGGTTGGTAGTCGTTCTCACTCTTTATCCGTAAATCTAAAAATAATAGAGATATAATATTATAGCTTTGAAACGTCCAGTTTTGATGACTTCTACTATATAACTTGCACTAACTACTCAAAAACCATCTATAGCTAGGCATGCGAATTGGTAAAGCTGCGTATTTTCTGGCGAAGAATTGATCGAAACCTTGTCCATAGGATGACTCTCATAGAAAGACACCTAACAGTGTCAAAATTGGTAAACAAGGAGTTCAAGAGGATGCGATATCTTTGATAACATTATACTGCGATCATCAATCTTCATTCGCCAGGCGTGGTGATTATGGAAGAAGATGATGATGAATGATGATGAAATTAATGCCATGAAGATTTCCCAATGATCGTTCAATACAGCGATAACATATGTTCAGCATTAGATGTTGAAGAGCTGAATAATATTGAAAGCCTGTTGAAAGCTGTAAAGAATAAAAGACCAAGGGTGTTTTTATTGAAGCTCCACTTTTATTAATAGAAGCTTAGTTAGTATTAAATTTGGTTAACTTTGAACCCCTCTTCCAAATCATCACGCAAATACATAATTTTCTAAAACCTACCTTCAGCACCTTGGTCATTGTTTAAGCGTTCAGGCATGTCGTCGTTGGCGCTACGTTCATATCCGTTGTTCTTGATAGGGTTGCCGAGGGTCGAGGTGCAGTCAGGCGGGTTCTCTTCGTAGCGAGCGCCTGCGCCCGGAGAAGAGCGGGTGTCGGGTTCATCAGCCACGCTGCCACAGTGTGATGATGATGAGCTTTGCCTGGAATTGACAGCCACTCTTGTTAACGACTCCTCTTTAGTAGAAGCTGCAGAAGATGATAATGACCCTGTAGATGTACAGGATCGAACGAGAGCATCGATTAATCAAATGAAAATTGTGCTAGACGTTTCAGAAACGTGAACTATGCTTATCTTTAAGCATTAGATGAACTTGAAATCATTAATGGATACACATTTAGTGATGCGTCATTTCTAGGTCAAGTTTGATTTTGTTTATCATAAAGCTTATAACTAGTATTATCTGACCCATCGAAAATCATATTTACCGAACCGAATGTTACTTCACATATTTTAAGAGTATTTATAATAACAGAAACATTCTTGAACCTTTTAAAATAATTATGTACTTTTCAAAATAAGATCAATCAGTTTGAGATACATTTGGTTAAGTGTAACCTCGAAACGATAGTTTACTTCCAATATACATGTTTTTGCGATTCTATACAAACTACAGAAGAAATCTGGTTGTGTCTAAGGCTGGCGCAATACTGACAAATTCAAACCTCCTCTTTAGATATCAAAAAGACAAAGCAGTCGAACATTCGTTTGTTCATTCAAAAGGCTCCAGTTTATTATTTTTGTTATAAATGCTAAACCATGAGATGCAATCATTTAGTTGTAGTTGGATGGAATGCCATGTTTGTCGTAAACAAAATCTTTTTCTTTTTTTCTTTGATTGTAATCAGAATTTAAGTTGAAAATAAAATTCAAATAATCTCCTAACTCACAATTAATTAGACATAAAATTAATATTATAAAGACGAGAGTTTGTGTATGTGCGTTTGTGAATGTTGGTTATTTTTGGACATAAACAACTGAACGGATTTTTATATAATTTTACAGTAATAGAAGGTAGCTTTTATATCACACCGTGGAATACTAATTCCACCAGAGTGAAATCGCTAGCAAAAGTTAATTATTTCATGTTTAATATTTACCTGTAATTCCTAGCGTGTGGGCTTTGAGACGGTGACTGCTTGGGCGGCGCTGGTCTGCGGTGCCCTCCCGCGTGCATCGGCAAGTGCGCTGGGGGAGCATACCGCCCCATGCTGCCACTGCCATGGATCGGCATCCCATACTGAGGCATGATTGGAGCAAACGTGGCTGTATGTGACGACGGAGCAGCTGACTCCTGCACCTCACAATTCCCTGACCCTGACACCGGACTTGTCTTTATGCGAGTCTGATGGCGGTCTCCAGAATTCTGCTGGGTCTGTTGCTTCACCCAAGCATCCTGAGACATCTCCATCGACAGGCCTTTGACCTGGAATCGTAACGATCAAAATTAGGACAACTTCAGTTTTGATAGACGCACTTGAATAAATTATCGGGTATTAATATGACAATACCATTGACGTATGTGTAAATACAATACACATGTGTAGCTTTGGCCTTATCGCGTGGGTTTCTTCAACAAATTGGAATTCGTAAGAATTGTATATTTTCAGTTTCAAAAATATTTACACTGCGCTCGTGTTGTTAGTATTATCAGTTATTTTTCTAATATGCTGCAGATATTATTCATTTGAATAATCCATTAACTTTGGCTGCTGTTGTGCTTCAGAGTAATTCATTTTCGTCACAGATTAGCGTTGTTTATCTGCATAAGCGTAACAAATGATACCCAAAATTATTCTACGTTGATAATAGAATTTACTGAAACCCACCTGCAAATTCTCCCCACTCTTAAGGAAGCTGGAGAGCGCATCCTGGCTGACATGCACTTCACCCTTGTACATGAACTCGAGAAGTGCCTGCATGTTGTCAGCCGAGGTGGCCTCCAGAATGACATAGCAAGCGCCAGCATGGCTAGGGGGCGCTGTGTCGAAGAGCTCCTGGAAGTGCTTACTGCATGCTGCCAGGATCACCTTGTGAGCTTTGAACTGGCGTCCTGGAACAAAAAAAATGGAGTTAAGTTAAGCTTTCAGTTTCGTGACAGTGTAGTTTTTTAAATAAAATATTGCTCAACACTAAGAACTACTTTGGTTATTTACAAATTTTACAACATAAAACGTAACATGACATGAAAAAAAAAAACAAAGACAAAAGATAAACACTCCAATCCTAAAACAAGAAATCCAGCGGCTATTTGATGAATCTCGACTAACCCTGATGACCCTATTGTCTATTTTTATATATTAGGAGAATATATTAAACATCGTAAGTCCCAACCCACGCAATGCAATAAACAATAAACAAAAGTCAAGGTAACTGGTCCCAGAGCAATTCTCAGAAGCGTACGAGGGGAACATCTTAACTATGTGTATTATATGGATCGGCTGGAGAGTTTATTTTCGTTTTATATTTAGCTTAAAAGTAAATTGCATGTTCTAAACGCACACACTTTCATTATCACATGGAGAACATTACAGCCTTTATTCTGTCAGAAAATATTAAAAAAAAAAACAGATTTAAAAGTTCTGCAGTTTGTTCAGAAAGTAATGGCTATTGTCATGATTTGTCACGAAGTTAGTATAATTGTTTTCAAAAGAGTTCCCTCAAGTATTTCTAACAGTTAACCTTGGCCTACTGAAGTAAAAATAGGTCAAATGCGATAATTACATCGTTATAACCTGAAATTAATGAATCCCTATCACAACATCATTTGTAATGTTTTAAGACCGTAACAGTACTAATCTTGCGTGAATGTGATTTATAACTATTTTTTTACAATTTTTAAAGATCAAAAAGATAGAACATGATACTGTATTACACGGAAAAGCATTACAACAACACTATCAAACACTTCACAAGTGCGTTTCAATCGTAAACATAGTAACTAATTTACGTTCAAAATCATAGATGGCGTTACTATAATCTAGATTTCACTAAAGCTTAAGACAGAGTATGTGGTTTGTTTTTCTCACTTTTCTCGTAATCTTCTTTTTAGTTTACGATTCCGTTGAAAGTGTAGTAAATTATGTATTTTAGGATTAACGATTCTCACTCAAGGTTATAGTAACCCAAGGTATTTTATTTCAAGTGTTTGGAATTTCACAGGGCTCAGTGTCAGGCCCTTGCCTGTTCATGATTGTTGTGTCTAAGTTTTTCTATTATAATGATATAGGCCACGCGTATCTGCTGGTCGCACTATAGATAGCCAAAGTACTTATACTATTACGTCATTACTCACGGAGCGCGGAACAAAATACGGTTAGCCTTGGACCCGCGGTCGTATGCGCTACGGAAGGCCGCCCGCACGCACTCCGATTACATGACGATCGATAGCAGCCAGCGATCGTAGTTAGAAGTTTGCTTTTTATGAGAAATATTAACTATATTAGTATAATTTTAGCAACGTAAAATAAAATGGTGTAGTCTGATAAATTTATGAAAGTAACTTTTTCAGAAATTCATTTATTTTTTATCAAAGTTTTAGCTTACATCCGCATGCATTTAGTTAAGAATTAAATATTTATAAACCAGCTTTTATTATTTTAAATCAAACAATAGCAAAATACATATAAACATACCAATAAAGTTCACATACATACCAAAAGTTAATCATTTCTAATACCACATATTCATCAACAAATTTTAGGCTGAATGATATTCGCGCAGGTTTTTTTGGCTCACAATTACCTTCAGTCAGTGCTACGAATGTCGTTTAGACAATCTTTTGTTTGTTTATTTTATTATTATATCTTTGAGCTAGCTCGTTGAAAAAAAAAAAAACATTTCAAAACTAAATTTGAACTTTGAAGTTGCCATTACGTAATTTTCATTATTATGTGGTTATTTTAGAGTTTGTCTTGTTTATCTATATTTGTATGTGTATTTGTTTTTTTAGATTTATAGCGAGCACGATGATATCGATAACATATCGTATTTATAAATAGTAAGAATGACCGAATTTTTTTATGTATGCCTAGATCA
Organism: Leucania comma; assembly: GCA_958295575.1. Lineage (NCBI taxonomy): Eukaryota > Metazoa > Arthropoda > Insecta > Lepidoptera > Noctuidae > Leucania > Leucania comma. Next base: position 22,951,117 of record OY282468.1, read on the forward strand.
GTAATTGGAGGTATAACCCTAATAAAAATAGTTACAATGAAAAAAAGAAAAAAGAACATTTGTTACCCAACACGTGTCAAAATAAATGTTAATGTTTTATTCTAATTAGTTAATCAAAAATTGGATATAAATTAAACACCTACAAACTATTAAGTTTAATTTTTATTTTATTTAAGATATGCCTTACAGGAAGGTCCTTGAACTACAAGATAAAGCACACATAAATAGTGTTTTCCTCTAAAAAATGGTACAGCAGTAATAATTTACATGATATTCAAACAATTTACCTTAACGGTACTCCCTGATAATATGGCCAACACACATGCGTTTTAAATTAACGTTATAGGTAGCAACTATTATTATAGTATTTGCCTAGTAACCATGCGTATAAAATGTACTTTTTTACATGGTATAATATACATAGGTATGTAGTTCAACCATCAAACAAACACAGTAAATGTTGTTATTTGTTAATTAGAAGCACTCTTTTTTAGTTTCTAAATAAGGATTGTAAATAGGAAGTTTCCTCATTTTTCAAATTTATAATTATGTTCACTGGGTTTTACTCCATAATTGAACCAAAAAAGTTTTTAAAAACTCACCACTATTTCTATACTTCCAATTATTTTTACTTCCAATTTTATAACATAATACTTATTGCGCTACCAATATTTGGAAGATGGGATTTTCCATAGGAAAAATAATGATCTACCACACAAACATTCCCACTACTTAAGCTCTTTAGGGAATTCCAAAAATTCTGCAACTATTGCATACTTAAACTGTGAGTTGAAAAATTTGATTGTTCTACAAATTTTTTTTTATCTAATAAAATCGTAAGTATGCAACCAGCCTAATGGTCGACTCACAGCGGTGCACGACCGTATCGTTTCTACAAACCCCGCCCACAGATTTATTTCAAATGCTTCCTCGTTCTTCGATTTATTCTATTAGGTTGTATATCTATAGTTCTCGTTTTACTAACAAAACACTCGTAGAAACTACAAATTTCATATTTGTATTAAAGTCATTTTAGGCATTAGTAATAATCATTTATGTAATAGATTTTCCGTAAATATCAAAATTCGTAGCAACTTTTCAAACGCGAAGAAATCTTGAATACCTAGATTCTACGGGTGCTACGAGTTGCTACGAAATCTCGTAGCACTTTGCTACGAATTTTGAACACTAATGTTTGGATTTTGTTTTTTCCATACGGTTCCAAACAGATTTTTAGAAGAATCGCGGTTTTTAATCGAGTTTTTGCTTCAATCGAAACTGTTTTGTGTAGGCGGCGACTGAGCACGTAGGTACTCATGAACGCCGGTCTATTTATGTTCTATTTCTCTCTGTTGTAGAATATTAATAGGTAGTTGCTATATTACTAATGAAGGCTGCTTTGTGTATCAACAGAAGTAGTATTTACTTTTTTAACTATTTTTATCTTTTTTATTGTAAATTGTGTAGTTAAACCTACATTAAGCTGTGAAAATGAAAATTATAATAACGTTGTTTGGTTTTATGTTATAAAGCGAGTGAAATAGTGGTTTTTATAATAAGTCACGTTTTTTTTTTCGGTATCAGAATGGCATAATAAAATAATCTACTACACACTTTTCGCAAGTAGGTCTATAAAATAGATAGGCCGCCGAAAAGCAGCACCAATCAATTATTAATCCGATCTATCTATTGTAATCTTGTATCAGACAGGTGCCTTCAAGCCCTTTGCACGATACGAAGCCGTATGAGATAATTTAATACTGAAATACACGTAGACGATACTAGCTGAAACTTATGACTTTGCTCACAAACAAACTTCAATCTTAATATTTGGTTCTAGTTGCTTACGACGAGCAATTAGTAGGCCGCCCTCCAGCCTGCTGGACGGTTACTGGACAACCGGACGGTGGACTACTTAATGCTCGTCATCCGGGTTTCCGGCAGTCTAAAAACAGCGACAGCGCTTAGAGTTACACGCGTGCCTCAAAGAGTTATCAGCAAACCTGTAGGGTCCCAGTGGTGCAGTCTACCAGCCAACCTACAAGGGAAGCCCGGAGTCCTGGAGAACAAGGCAAAGAATGACATAGGTGTGGTTTTAGTCAGTAAAATCTGACACACCCTCTTGTTTCGCCCTAAAGCGGGAGAAGTCATTGGATAATTTCCCGCCTTCAAATAAAAAGGGTAGTATTTAGATATGTTTTGATAGTGCATCTACCTCGAGAACTTCATACCTTACTCGTATTAGCTGCTTGCTTCAACCAACGGTTTCAGCTGATTCAAAGTAGAAGATTATAATGAGGAAACACATTCCCGGTATAACAGTATATTATATGTTATTCCAGAACATAGTCTACCTGTGTGCCGAATTTTATCCAAATCTTTCCAGCTATTTAAGCGTAAAAGAACCACAAACATACACATTCTTGTCTCTGTTTGATTTTCCTGAGCATCAGTCTCATGAACTCTCCAAAATTTTTTTTTGCTTTTACCCTATAACTATAAAATATCCATGAGTTTTAATTACAAGTACCTACATAAAAAAAGATACGGAAATATTGTTTACATGTACGTTTTATTTAATACACATATTTTATATATATTTGTAAAATATGTAAATTGACGGATCATGTTGTTAACTAACAGGTTGGGCCTTGAAGAATTTCGTATGGTTATTCAAGTGAACGAAGATATACATACATAATAAATGTGTGAAATTACTGTGGTCACTTAAAATTGTGAATGGGTGTATTTACTGAATGAATTGGATGACGCATTTCCAGGAGCCCATTCAACAGATTTTCACTGAAATTAAAATAACTTATGTAAAACTGTAAATAGGCAATTTGCATTCGTAATAATGGAATTTTGGGTCTATTCTTATTTTAATATATTTCCAGAGGCGCATTTGTCAACAAACTCGTGTAAAGGCATTTCTACTTTTATTGACATATAGACTGAATCGATTCCAACAATTTTTACACCATAGTATATTTATGATGATATTTATGACGAAGATCTGTCATTGGATGATTTTACCTAACATAAAAAACCCTCCATAATGTACTGATACATTAAAAATATAAAAGTACTTCTTTGGAAGCCATATAGGAAATATGTGTTTTATAAAACACATATTTCCTGGATCAAGTTTTGTGAAATTTTCAAATAAATCACGGAACTACCGAATGCAAAAAGAGTTTGCAGGCGTTATCTCTCTTTTTTCGCGGTGCCTCTTCATGAAACATCGCGATGGATTAGATGAAGGAACTAGCTTTTAAACCATGCTCGTCGTTGACGATATGCAAGTGGGGAAGGATCACCTTAACAGAACTATTAATAAGACTATTAAATAGATACATTCCTCTTGGGATACATAAAACCTTTAACATAAAGTTAAAAAAAAAAAAATCGTTATTACTAAAACGCATGACGAACGCAATTATCTCATATAATTATGGAGGGATTCCATTGCTACTACCAGGATTAAAAAAAAATTAGACGCACAAAGTCCAATTGGGGAATTTGATATTTTTTCTATAGACGGTAGCTAGTAATCTTCTTCAGTTATCACCAGTTAAAGCCCAGACGGTGACAGAGCATTATTACTTTTTCCCACCTCTATCTCACTTGATGACAAGCGATGATTGTGGACGATGATAGAACACGCTTGCTAAAAGTAACCTATTTACTCTTGATTTAAAAACCCTAGGTTGTAGCTATCAGAAACACAGATGTCATCAGGAAATTCCGCTTCTTATCTATACGCACAATAAATATATTCAGAGTGATGGTTCAAACGACTAAGAACCGCGACCTATTCACAGGCACATTACTTTCATTGGCACTAATGGTGGCATATTCTAGAAGCAAAAACTCAAAACAATCTGCCTAAGTCTAATTATATAATCAAAACCAATTTTTCGATAATCTCATTTGACGCTCCGTCTAAAACGCCCATCATCGTCCCAAGGATCACTGCAGTTTCACAACGCATGCGCCCACCGTCCTGCGCTTGCGCCGGCGCGATTTAACGAGGAAATGAGCGAACGACATTGGACGCTCGCGCAACTTGCAACACACCTGACATTGGCCCCATTTCGGGGCCTACAAACGTTATCATACATGTGTGCAAGCTACGGACGTTATATTTCTACAATATGATAAATTGCAATGTATTATATGATAATTCGGTGGTATAAAGCCCTATTTTTCAAATAAACTCAACAAAAACTGACATCAAAAATATTTGTTTCAGGTTTTTAGCAAAATTGTTAATGAACGAATTTTAAATACTGAAAAAATCTTCGGGTAAGGTTATACTATTGAATTAAATTCTAGGTCGAAATATCAAACTGGCAATAATCTTTTATTTGCACGTTACACGTTTTAGATCACTAAACAAAATCACAGACATTATAAAAAAGAAAAAAGAAATCTATATTCAAAACATTTTACAATAACCGATATTTTCTGCTTCAACAATTACAGTGCGGGCCAAAATAAAACGTTCCACTTATAAAACTACGACTAATAATAATATGTAATTCAGTTTTATCGCAGCAGTTTATTTAGTAGCGGCGGTGCGTCCTAATTCCGTCGTGTGTTAACCCAAACATGCTGTTCTCATCATTCGAGGGCCCCTGTGACCATACGACATTGCAACGAGCGACGCGTAAATAGGTCAGCAGCAACTGAATAGATTATAAGGATGGTTACGAGCACTCGTTCTTTTATATAGACCACCTTTAAAAATTCAATGATATCATACAATTTTCAATGACAAAACGTTATTGATTGAATTGTAACTTACGTATGCCGTTTATTTGTAAAAAAGCTAGTTATGATATTTGTTTATTGACGTTGTCTATGCCGTTTTTGAATGAATGGCTTTGATAGACACGTTTTATTTTTACTAGATCACGTTTGACTACTTGAAACGAGATTACTGACAATTGATTTTAGTTTTAACAATGTCATTATTCAGGCCAATCAAATAAGATTGGGACATTTACGAAACCATAAACGTCTGTACTTTTATGGGCCGTAAATGTCCACTGTTGGACCTGGGAGAATCCCATAGATGTCCCTGAAGAATCAGTGTTATTATTACTTTCGTGTCTTGAAATTTTTATAACTTTTGCACAACAATGAACAAGGAAGAATGACAATTATTTATTTGTTAAAATGTATTATTCATCATTAGAATGCCGTTTTTGTTTGTCAATCAAATAGTCAGTTTTATTGTATTGCACGTAAAACTTCATGTTCTGTAACATAATTATCGCAAATCAATCTCCAAATCACGTTTCAAAGCGATGTATAATCGCACTGTGCTGCGAAACTTTGGAGTGGTAGTAAATTTGCACGAAGGTGTCTTTTTTTTAATTTTGATATTTCCTGAATTTACGAGATTAGTCATCATGATGTAGTGTCGTATGTTCTATTTGACTCAGCCTCTTTACAAATAGAAACCAATGTGGTTTGTGTGTATTTCAATTTGAAACAATATATGCATCAAATAAATTCAATTTTATTTGAATAATTCTTAAAAATCTTTAACAGGTTACTTTTATAAAATCAAGTCAACTTTCATTACAAGCTAATAATGACTTTAAAAAATCCAATTCCTCTCAAAATTGAAAAGTCAATGAAAATTGAGTAAAACGTAATAACATTAATAAACGTGCCGATATTAAAATAGCACAAACATCTGTGATTTCCCCAACATCCGGGGACGAATGCCGAAAATTCGGAGCAAATGCTAAATCAAATTGAAAATTGAGTTCCCCACCGGCAGATATAAGCTTCAAAGCCCGGATGCAAGTGAAAACGACATCACGGGGGGAGGACGACTAACCCCATTCCACGAGCCCACGCACACACGCACAGCCTGTATATGACAACGCATCCACCCGCTGGGTGTGCCTCCCAAATTCAAGGTCGGTGCGGGAGGCACGCAGGCTCGTGAGAGCGAGACAGCAACACACACCCCCACTGAAAGTGCAAGCGAAATGCGCGAGAGAAAATCAATCTTGCACGGAGTGGGGCGGCTGGAAAACTAGGTGAACGTTTCGGACATTCGGTTTTTGTACGTGAGGCGATTGTTAATAGTACTGCAATTACTTTAGTACACGCTTTAGGCTAAACTTGTTTAGTATTTGGATCGATAATCGCATTGAAACACTAGATCGTTATTCTGAAGGCGGTCGAAAGTAGGTGACGGTTAGAGGCCTAGATTTGGTCTAGCAGCGCCGCCATTCGAAACACAAAGGCCGACATTTTAATTCTACATTCTTTGACCGCTAACAAATATTTTGATACTCAATAGTAAAACGGAAGTTCACAAAAGAAAATCAAGGAGAATGTTTCAGAAAGACGTAACAAAAACATCTGTGATGTGACAGTCTTTGAAACAGGTTCGCTGAATGCTTTGTCTTTGACATACCTATCTGGGCAAACTGTAGGCACGTTTGAACATTGCTAAAAATAATAAAATAATTTTCCACAAAACAGTTTCAAATTATAAATATATTTCTGAAATTTACTTCACTTAGGTATACACCGTAAAATTTTGGTCGTTTTAATCCCGTGGAGGGTCGATTCGGTACATGAAACACTATCGATTTGTAAAGATAAAATTAAAAAATAAAGTACTTTTTTTCTAAAAGTCATATAATAATAATATTCTCATGTACAAAATTATTATTTTTAAGTAAACGAGTCAATGACCTTGTAGGTAGTTGTCGGTCGTTGTGTACTAACTACCTACAGTTCATTGACCTCGCTCAGCTGACGTTTACTTAATGAAATTAATTGCGTACATGCGTTAATTAATTCAAGTTTTAAAAAAATGTACTTTATTTTTTAATTTTCTCTTTACAAATCGATAGTGTTACATTTACCTAATCAACCCTCCGCGGGATTAAAACGACTAAAATTTAACGGTGTATAGCCATGTACAAGGTACGTACCTAAATTTAAAATTTTAACTAAAATTAGTCCACACCAGGCTTAGTTAAATAAACACCTTTGGTGTTGAGTGCCTAATTGTTACCCAGAAGCCCTGTGCCTAAGCCTAAATCAATGGAAAATGTGTCGCTGAACAGAAAATTACCGAAAAACCAGCCCCTACTGCACACGATCGATCTCTTTGATTACCGAAACTGCTCAATCATCATGACTGAACAATTTTAGCAAAGGTAAATTTAACCCTTCCGCCGCATCCCTCGCAAATCAATAGGGGTACATGCGACGGGGGTAGAAATTAGGCCTACACTAAATATGCACAACTATACAGGAGATTTCAGGGCCCGCTTGGGGGTTATGTGTATAATGCACTCGAGTATAGACTGTGGGAGAGGGATGGAACCCGCTGCGGTATTAGAGGGGGTCACCCCTCCACCCCTCCATCCTGATGTTTGGCCGACCGCAGCAACACCTTGATTTTTCGACCAAAGCCTGCGTGATGAAAAGTTTTCTTTTTTTTCAACAGTGTGTGAGTTATGCCTTGTTAGCTTTTATAGTTTTTTTTTTTATTACGCTCACTCTAGCGCATTTTAATTTATGTTTATAACAATAGAGGTCGTATTGGCACGAACAAGTTTACGTAGCTATGTTTTTTGTGTGTAAAATATAAAGCTGTGAGCGCGTACGATGATCGTAACTTATCTAAACAGATCACCGTTCATATCGTTGTTACAGCTTGGAAACTGAAATAGCACGACAATAAAATACATTTTTTTCTATTTTTATTCTTTTGTTTTTCGTAAATTGTACTACACGATGTTTGTAATAATTCTTGCTTCAATCTATGATAATCTTCTTTTTAGAAACTCTTTTGTTATAGTAAATATACAACAAAGAGAGCTGTGGTGGCTCAGTGGTAATTGCTCCGACTTACGAGTGTTGGTCGCGGGTTCAAACAGTCACGCGCATTGCTATGTGTAAATTATTTCATAACCACTGTTTTGAAAATTTTGAAGGAAACAATCGTGGGGAAACCGGCATTTCCTAGAACTAAAAATTCGAAGATATGTGACATTCAACACGAACTGGGCCCGCGTGAGGATTTACGGCCCATTCGCTCTCCTAGAGAGGTGGCTTGAGTCCCAGCAATGGGAAAAATAAAAGGCTAATTATGTTTATGCTATGCTTTAATACAACATTAAACACTTTAGAACCTAATCATTTCGTCTTTACGATAAGAAAGCAAGAATTTTTCGAATAATTTATTTTCTTGCTTGCTTGCAGAATTATAATTCACAAAAACGAGGTTTTTAGACATTCGATAGATAGAAAAAAGATTTCATTAATATTCACGATACCGTTAATTATGGCCAGGCAAATCTGTCGAAGAAACCGGTTGTAAAACTTAAATACCTAAGACTCGGCCATCTAAAATTTCAATTATAATTATAGTCGAAACTCTAGGCGAAATAGACGTCAACTTTTAATGATAAAAATGCAAAAAGATATCCTTTGTTGAGCCTTAATTTGTTTTATCTGCTTTGTTGACTGAAACCATTTGCCTGCTGCGATTTTCCCATCCGATTATAATTTAGGTGTCTTCAAGGTTAGAGTGAATAGGCTCTTAATAAACTGATGTGCTTCACCATCAACGATTGCATCACTGCTTACCATCAGGTGGGATTACAGTCAAGCACTAGTTCGTAAATCGTTAAAAAAAACCATACGATCATTCAGTATAATTGGCGAGTTCAATCTAATATAAAGGACGCCATAAAAATCGGAGGCTGAATTATCACTACAAAAATTATAAATTACAAGCGATCCATGGGCATTACCAGAACCAGCATAATTCATTTTAAAATAACTTTTTGATAATAGATGGCGTTGTACTCGTATTTTTATTTTCGTAAATCTTTCCATATTTTCTCACCGTTTAAATATTTCCTGGACCATCACGAATATTTCAAGGCCAAAATTAGCCAAATCGGTCCAGCCGATCTCGAGTTTTAGCGAGACTAACGAACAGCTATTCATTTTTATAAATATAAGATTCAGCTGTTACTTTCTCACGGTGGTTGTAAGTGACCAACAGGGAAAATGGGTTGTTAGTAGGTATCTACTATCTGAAGCTAACCATATCATTTCATATGCACAGCTGTCAACACCAAGGCTTTTCCCTAAAACCCCCTATTTAACTACCAATCGATGAAATCGCTGTAAATAAAACTACTGACGATATAAATTTTATAGAAATAGCCTTTAATGTCGATGTGTGCGTATATCTCGATATCGCAGCGATAAATTGGAAGATGTATAGAGGCTTAATATAGTGACAACCTAAAGTTGTGTTAATGATAGATTTATTGCCTCAGCTGGAAGCCCTGTGTAAAAATAAACTTTTTTTTAACAAAACATTTTAACATGATCATTGCAGAACGAGGCCTAATATGCCTCGTACGTGTTTTCCTTGCGGTGTGAGAAAAACAGTTAGCTCTGCCTTGTGGAGGTCATAATTTCAATTATTAAGTTTAGAAAAGAGATGAACATTTACCTAAGATATTAAAACTGAATGCAGAGATGTATATATCTAAATACGGGGTCACTTTGACCCCGTATTGCACTAAGCCAAAAAAGTGTAGTTTCTTAAACGCTACGGGGTCTAATAAGCCCCTTATCATCATAATACAATTTTAATACGAGGTCATAAACGCCCCGTACCACAGAAAAGGAAATAAAACAAAAATTAGTGACGGAGTCAACGTGTTAAACGCAAATATACGTTTCTGGTTTGACGTTAAGGAGTAATATAATCCTTATTACCCCTTTGAGCGTCCGTAACCCTTTACAGACAAAATTAATTAAAAGCATATACAACAAAACATTTCTTATAAAGCGAGCTTAAATAGAATTTCATTACAAATCCGAGTGAGGACACAAAATCGATAGTACCATTGGAATAAAGCTATAAATATCACATAAAAGATTCGAACAACACGTAAAAGTGAACAGTGGTGGGACTTATCAAGTATTCAAGAACCAAACTGTAACTTTAACTGTAACTGTTGCCAGTGATATAGGGATGTCAATAAAATCACTAAGTAATGGCCTTGCTGCCTTGGTTCCCGATTAAACTTGGATGAGACTATTTTCCGGATTTGAAATACTAAAAGGCAAACAATTTGGCCTGCTGAAGTCTTCAATTTGGGTGTCTTCAAGGTTAGAGTGAACAGGCTCCTAAATAAAATAATGCGCCTCACCATCAACGATTGTATCACTCCTACTAATATTATAAACGCGAAAGTTTGTGTGTATGGATGTATGGATGTTTGTTCCACTTTCACGCAAAAACTACTGAACAGATTTCCATGAAACTTGGTACACAGATAGACTACTATATCATTAAATAACAAATAGGGTACTTTTTATCTTGGGATTATGTTCCCTTGGGATAATTTTTGAATCCGCAGACAAATAACAGCAGCTGATACATGACAGCAACTGTCAAATACAAGACAGCAACTGTCAAATACATGACAGAAACTGTCAAATACATGACAGCAACTGTCAAATATATTTGTCCTAATCATTCTTTCATTCGGTCAATCATTCAATCATTCGGTCAAACATTCAATCATTCGGTCAGCCATTTCACGATTGAAAACCAAGAATAAATGTGATTTTTTTGTAAATAAAACAAAGTCGTGTTAGTTACACTATTTATAACTCAAGAACGGCTATTAAATCAGCAATATTCACGAAAAAAATAAATAAATACAAACTGTGTGCCCCATCAGGTGGGATCGATTTTTTTCTAAGACTCTGGCGCTTGGGTTGGCTGATTCTCTAGTGTACTAACTAAACTTATTTAAAATAAAATGCTCTATCTTACAATAGTAATATATAAAAAAAGATAGCTAGAATTTTACTACTGTCAAATTAGTCAGAATTTCGTTTACCACGATTTTAGATGTGATTTCAGAACGTGTAATTTAACAGCTGGGTAAGAATACAAAGTGCATAAACTAATTTGACAGGAGTGAAATTATTGCTATCTCTTTCTCATTTCAACGCTTAGTAAAATAGAGCGATGGTTTAAAATAAATTTAGTTGGTGTACAAGAAAATGAGTGGCATTATCTTCATTTATAATTATAGTCATGACAGTCAATGCCACATTAAATAAGTCTTCTATTTATATTATAATTGTTGTCTAAAATCATTTATTATAAAAAATCTAGAATCAAAACTTCCAACGTAATATCATCGTCCTTCTATTTGAAACGTTATCATTTTCAATATCTTGCATTTGACCATTTTTGTTCAGCTGTTGTCGAAAAATTTTATCACAATTTTATCGCGTTTCTATGATAAAAGTAGTAACTAGATACTCTTATCTATACTATAGGTATATTATATCGATATTGCCTATTTCGTAGTTGAAAATCACTAAACTAGATGTCTATTGATGCATTTCATTCTTAATCAAGTTTGTGTCTTCTAGAATATTGTTATTATTCCTAGCTCAAATAACTAGACTGAGATATTCCTTTCAGTAATGTAGAAACGTTTCCCAAATGAACCTACCAGATGTTAGGCTCGTAAACCGAAGGTATTTGCCGGCAACAGTCAACATAAAACAGTTCGAGCGTAAATTTGAATAAATGCAAGCCCAATTCACACCAGAGGGTGAAACCATAAAAATGATGCAAAAAGAATCGGTGCTCACTCCCTCCACCCTCGCAGTGACACAGTGTGTATCGCTGCGGCTATAATACCTTTGAGAGAAACCAAAAATCTGTTTGATGTAGGTGTACTTATAAAGGAGGATTCAAAATCAATATCAACTAAGCACCCACGCAGTACGTCTGTACTGAAAGTGACCGAAAGAACTAAGCTAGTCGATTAACCTAAATTTTTAAGATTTCAACAAGGACTCCAAAATTAAAATTGTGCTTTAAACATCAGAATTACCAAGTATTGGAAACTTGTCCGGTTGGAACACTGAGCACAGTAGTTTCTGTGTTCGCAGCGGGAAAACAGACAGTGAGGGGGTGGGTGTTCCGGGGGGTGTCTGGGGGCTGGTTGCCTCGCGACACATATACCGGCTCGGTCGATAAGGAAAGCGGGCCGACTCGATGCGTTCCGCATAGACTTCGAAAACGCAGTGAATTCGACTGTTGAAATTGAATGGGATTTTGCTCGAAAGTGAAAGCTTCTGGGAATATTACTCTCGATTTCTGTTGAAAGGAAAACAGTACAAGTCTATAGGATTTGTGAGCTGTTTTTATTTAAGTTAGGGGGTAGTAGGGTTTTACTGACTAAAACTACATCAATGTTCCTTTGCCTTTTTCTTTCTATGACCACAGATTTCCCTTTCAGAAGTTAACCCATGGACCCAGTGGGCTTTAGCAGTACTGGGTCCCTGACAACTCTTTGGGGCGCGCGTGGAACATTACGCGCCGTCAAGGACTCGGACTCAGTCCGGATGATTACGGGTTGGAAGGGCGGCGAGCTACCTACTACTCAGCCCACGCTTTCAGTGGCTGATAGTCTCGGCAAGTGGGTTATAAGGTGGTCTGTTCCCTTCATGCGTGCATCGTGAATTATGTTGTATTCAATTTTCTAAGAGCTTATGCATCTACCCAATACAGTTGACACTTCGCGTCACTTATTAAAGTCTGGCTTTTACTTAGGACAGAGGATAAGCATTGCATTACAGCGAGGTAATGTTGCCAGTCTTTTCGGTTTTAATTAATTATGGATTTCACTATTTTTTTTATTTTTTTTTTTAAATACAAGTATTACATAATTGTGGTTAGTTAAGAGAACAAGTAAATCTTGATCTAACACATTGTGTGAGTTTAAAAAATCACTTCTGTAAGAGTCTTGACTTGCCATGAACTTGACCTTCGACCTTATATAAGAAGTCAGTTTTTAAAACTTTACAATTGCGTGCCATTTTTACTTTTCAAAGTTGCAAAGAATTATACGGCTGTTTTAATGTCAAATAGTTTCAAACAATTCTATCATACTTTTATAGTTAATTTTTCAAACTACGATGTTATTTCTAAATATTACTCTTTTCTTTTATCTTATTTTTTTTTTTTTTTATCTGAAACTGCATCTAAATAAAGAATCAGAAGAGAATACTGGAACGCAATTTCGATTTTCGGCAACTAGGAAGTACGCCGAAAATAACGAGGACACGAACCAGCGAAGTAGAAAACAAGAATCACCCCCCTTAACTCGAGAGGTAAGTGGTAGAAGAAAGCCAGGCTTTATCCGTGTCTCCGGAGATTTACTTATATCTTCACATTTTCAGGAATTGAGTCAATACAATTACTGTTGTTTTTTTTTTCGTTAATTAAGTGATGTTGATGCCAAACTCGCTAATATTCTACGATAATTCTAATCATTTCTTTAAATAAAGTCTCTTTTATTTTAAACTTAATATATGTTTTTTTTTACCGAATAGAACCAAGTAAAATTTGCATTGACGTGTTTCTACAACAACTATTGACTGTACACGTGCGGAATTACAAAACCGGTTTAAAAACAAGTTCACATCAAGTTTTTTTTTTATATGACATCAAAATATTGTAGGCAGAGTTCCGCGCATCTGTGTTTAGTCGGTAATTTTCAATGATTTGAAACTTAGCCTTCAAGCTTACGGGTAGTATGCTAAACTTCGTTGTAACTGCGAGTATGTACAGTAATTTGTCAGGGTTAAGGGACCCTAAATTGCTTGTTCAGTGACAAATTGCGACGCTCTGTAATAACCCGTGTAGTCTTAAGCCCTGTCCTTAAGTTTGTTGTTACTTGCAGGATGGCAAGACTTGTTCAAGACTTATTCTGTCCTATATCATAAAATAACAAATAAACATATCAGTAAGTCGTTTTTTCTATAAAAAAAAGTACAATTGAAAAACTGAATCATTATCTAAATTCGTCCTCAATGAAATCCAACGAGCTCTTCATAATTATTGCAAATTGCCACGTTAAAACTAAAATGTCTTCAAGAGGAGTCGCTTAAACTATAAGCCTTCCATTTTGGCAGGGCCATGAGTGCAAACTTCCTACCCCCTACCAGTTCTCACGCACCAGAGGGGGAGACAGCCCCGTCCCGTCCCTCACCCCCTCTGGCGTCTAGCACTTGTTCGGTACGACCTCGAAAACTTAGGCCCAAAGTTGCCGTATGTAATATTAGTGACGCAGAAATATATGGCTATATTTTTCATGTGTGCGCTTTATCCCTTAGGGTTAAAATAATTTCAATTGGTACTAAGATTTTGTAGCCGTCATAACTATACCTATAGATAAATAAGTAAAAAATATTTTCCGTCTGACCTCATTTTTCATATAGACACCTATGATTCATAAATGAAAAGATTTCTTCCAAGGCCATTCATTTAACATTCTAGAACACTCATTCAAAAAACTATATCATCAAAACACAACCTTGAAAAATTTACAACAATTTACAACAATTTACAACAAAAAAAAAAAAAAAACCTTGAAAAATTTACAACAATAATAAAATGTTTTGCTGTAACATTACATAATAAAAAAACCGTGTGCGAACTTGAAATTCTTTCGTCAGCCTTGTTTCTCCATAGAAATTACGGAGGAAGCCCCACACAGTACTAAACCTGCGTAAAGTAACGTGAGTTGTTCCAAAAAAACGTGTTGCAATTATAACATCATAAAAACAAACCTTGAAAAATTCACAACAATAATAAAATATTTTGCTGTAACATTACATAATAAAAAAAACCGTGTGCGAACTTGAAATTCTTTCGTCAGCCTTCTTTTTCCATAGAAATTACCGAGGAAGCCCCACACAGTACTAAGCCTACGTAAAGTAACGTGAGTTGTTCCACAAAAACGTGTTGCAATTACAACATCATTGTTAAGTTTAAGGCCAGCAAGTCTTTGTTAAATCTTGATGAATTTTCATTCGATCTTTTCATTAGAGTTGGTTGAATTTTTTACTTTGTCCAACAATGACTCATTATGCTTGAAAATTTCTGTCTTGTTATGATTACAGTTATTTAAGTTAAATGTTTGGTGAGCTATTAACATTGGTATAGTAAGTAATTTTTAATTTTTATATGATTTCAATAATGCTGTTTTGGAGTCGTATTTAGATTCAAGACGTTAGGGTTGTCTTGGCTTTAAATATCTTTATTATATCATTCTTCTATACGACTTTTTGTCACTTAACTGCTTCTAAAGGCTTAACTTCTTAGGATGAAATTTTATGTGTATATTTGAGTAGTTCTTCAGATAGTTTTAAAATAAGATTGACTCCTCCTCCTTTGCTTGCATTATTAGAGGTAACACCAGGGCGTTTTTTTCTGACGAAAAGCTAGTTTTCGGGCAAGACAACGTCTGCCAGGACCGCTAGTACAGATATTATGTTAAAGGATATTTTACTGTATTCGTCTATTAATATTGAACCATAATTCTTAAAGATATACTCGTATTCACGATGTATTACGGTTTAATGTTTGTTAGTAAGAGTAATTTATTTCTTGGTCATGCCTATGATTCAGTTCACTTGCTATGAAAGGAGGAAAAAGATTTGAATAAATTAAAGTGTTTAACTTATGCACTGTTGGTATACGTACTATAATTTGTAAAGTTTTTATCAAATCTGTGTTGTATCTATGTTGTAAATAATAAAATTCATTAATGAAGGCAAAAAATTTTTTGTTCTAAAAGAGTCCCACAGGGAAGTATCTTTGGACCTACGCTACGTATAAACTAACTACAAATTATATCTTCAATAGATTAACACGAAATACATTTCCTGTCATAATATCTCCTTCGAAACAATTCCTTACCGTGATAATACCCTCTAGGAATTTAAACAAGTTCGCAGTTTCAGAGTCCGTGCGAGAGACGTGTCGTGTCATATTAACAGTCAAATTAGAGTAAATGTTGGTACCTGTGTTATGCCATGCATGTACGACTAACATTTCGAGTAATTAAAGGGGTTAAAATTTAAGCGTAGAAACTTTTAAAGCAATGTAGAAGATTTTTTCAATACTCTTACTCAAAAACCCCTCTCATTCCTTCCGATTGTAGACACACAATTTACTGTTTTTCATACAAGTGCGGAAAAGTACATGAGCTCACCTCCGCCACAATATTATTACATTTATCGTATAATGCTGCGCGATATCGACCCCCACAAGACGCGTGTCTTTATATTCGTAAAAGTAGTATATTTTGATACACGTGGAAATTTGTCACTGCAGCACTCGGTTCTACAACACCCTAGCCTAGCTCGGATGAATTTAGCCTCGGTCGTAACGACAAACTTTATCCATTTGTATCAAATGGTACTATTTTTAATGATCGATGATTACGTAACGTGCAATATACGGATTTGTTTTATATTTCGTTAGTAAAAGGGCGATTAAAATGTAACTTTGAAGGTGTATTCTAAAGGGGGAATAGTTTAGTGGCCTCTAATTAGGATACGTCACCCCGTCTCTTCCCCACAGAGGGGTTGCAGGATTATAATTAGGGGAAAGAGCGGGTTACACTCACTTTTCGCGAAATAATGATATATATTGGGTTTGATGCGTGCGAGAGTGGAGTCAATGTCCTTTGTGAAATATAAATATTACGAACAAGTATTTGCGTGACTCTGAACCGAGGGCGTATTTTTTCAATATTGATACGGAACACGAAAAAAATATTACAGTTTTTAATCAAATCAACTTTTCCTCAAATTTTTTCATGCGACATCTGTTAGTATCAGAAAGTCCTTTGACCCTAACCCTCTCGAGCCTAAGGCCTCTTGTGTAAGCGATTTATTATGGTCTAGCCTTTGGCGTCATGCGCAGAACTTTACGTGTTGAAATATCTTTGCAAAAAAAGATTTTTTATGGCAGTTAGCAACAGAAAAAAGAGAGGGTATTAAAATTAAATTAGATTGGTTTTTACCACCGATATCGTCATCCATATTTTTATTCTAGATTCCCTAATGACGTATCATAGAGCAAAGTTTTCACAAAAAAAAAGTAATTTCATTCAAATTATTTTTATCAGGCCCAGAGCAGCCTATACTCATGGTTGCATGAAAATAATATAATAGTCATCATTACACGCGGAAAATAAATAAAAATAATCTATTGATATAAAAGTGCGTCGCATTTTCAGGCTGGCGAAAATACCGTATCTAATCTAACACGAAACGCATTTCGTGAAAACAAAAAAATAATCAAGTCAATCGCAATGCGAACTTGTTTTTTTAGAATCTGCGTGAATAACACGCAAAATGCATTCGTCATTTTGTTTTCGAATTCCGGCTACAATTAGATAACCCTCGGTCATTATCTAGACTCGACACGTGTAAGTTTGGAGGCCGAATTTTTTATACATCGAAAAATAAAATGCACTTGTCGTCTAATATATTTGTATCATCTTTTTTTTTCTCTTACACGCGTTGTTTTTTATAAACGACGCGTGTAAGAGAAAAAAAAAGACACAGAATCACAGGGTTGACTAAAAAATATTGCAGTTTTTCTTTTTTCTTTTTTTGTTAGGTAATTGGAAAAATTTTAGAGATAAATGTTCACCTATTTCCGCGTATCAGATTAGATTGAATCGTCAGCGTAAAGTTCTTAGAATTCTCTGATATTTTAAAATATTTTTAGCATTGGATTTTGAGTACCTACTACGAACAATACCGTTACTACAAAAAATTTCCAGTTGTACATCAAATCTTATTTGTTTAAAATTTATGTTCGTAGTATGTGTAATAATATCTCATAAATCAGACGCTACTGAAATATTTGAATCCAATTTAATTTACAACAATACAAAACAATGTTGTACTTACTCTTTTTCTGTGTGTAGTTCTATTTAAATCATTATCAACAAATTTTAGGAAAATCGATTAGATTTTGGGAAACGACACAAACGCATATCACTTATCGAAGATCTATTTGCTGATAATAAAATAACAGCATATATTAAACACACAACCCTCGAATAATTCACGGCCAAATTCGCAAATAAAACCAATATGCATCAGACTGGCGACAAAATTGATAATTTATATCGCAAACAGCCAAAAAAATATATTATAGAGGCAATTTATCGCACGACGGAGTCAACGACCTGTTTATCGGTTTAGTAAGATTTCGCGGACATGCATGCCTGTACGGCATTATGTAGGTAGGCACTAAGTGATAAATAGTGATAATAAAATGTGCTATGTTACGAAATACGTACATTAAATTTTTCGGGGATATGAATGACTATGTATAATATTTGATATATATTTCGAATACTCTCAAATGGTGAAGGAAAACCTCGTGAGGACATCTTACGCATTCATTTAATTGGGATTATAAAGATTAGTATGCTATTTATGTTTTAAGGTACCTACCATATGGTGCAAATTCGAATCAGGAAAATACCGTGCTTTCCTACTTTCAGTTTTAACTGTCACTCAAAATTTACCTGAAGCCTGCCTTGCGATCTTATCAGACACCATTACGAATGTGTTCTGTTGAATGCTGTTTGAACAGCAAATCAACAGTATTTTTCCTAAATACATTACAGTTAGTAAAAGTGATAGCAAAGGGTCTATCGACGGATTAATGTCGTTTTATAGTGACAAGCAAGAAGACCATGAAAATCGCAAGACGTATCGAATTGATTGATCGAGTAACAAAACATTGTGTTGCAAACTTGTGTTGCTACGTGCGTAGTAAACCATTTTTTTTTTATAATAACTAGATAAATAGAAGCTAAGATACTACTATGCAAAAATTTATTCAGCCGTGCATGATTAATCAAAAGACCTTGATCTGGATGTTTGTCTTCTTTTAGATTATGCTTATGATGAAATTAGTCATGCAAAAACAAAGTCTTTGTAAGTTCTTGTTTCTAATTATTTTGAGTACCAAAAAAGGGATATATGTATTAATTATTATGGTGTTTAAAAAGGTGATCCCCAAATTGTGAATACATTCAAATATAGAGATTAACTCATTTGAAGAGGTATAAAAAGTAAACCCCGTAACAGACGTTAATGCACTGCCATTTATTATGACATATCATAAAATTTCACGGAAATGTAAATATGATTAACTGGGTTCCAAAAATAACTCCAAATGTCAAGGCCACAAAAATGTTCAACTTTTTACAAGTATTAGTGATCAATGGCTACTTAAATTACAAAGATCATCGTTTGAAAGTCCTATTAAATAATTAAGCAGAGTTCGTTTTAAACGTAAATTAGTTATGATTTGATCGTTTGACATCCGGCAGGCTACGGTCGGAAAGTTTACGATCTTCTCGTCATAAATTATGAATTCGCTAGCTTAGGAACTAATTGATTAGAGAAAAGGATGTTTTTTTTCAAACACCGTATATTGGCTAAATTGACTCATAGGCTGAGAATTTCTAGCTGTACTTTTTAGATCTTGTGGTTTCTTGACTTCGCAAAGAATATTGAAATATAATTTACGATTTAGAAATATAAAGCTACAAACATAGATCACAAATATTTTGGGAAACAGTTCACAGGAAAAATAAGAAATAATGTGGCTTATAATTTACATAATTGGTACAAAGTTGTATTATATATTTCCGTATCAATATTATATAGCAATTGTATTTAGTTCATGGCCTTTTCAAAATGAAACCTATAAACCTTCTCGAAAAAAAGCTGCCTCTATTATTATTTTTTTTTCGTTCAAATTGTCATTTATTATTGTCAAATTGCATTGTTCGGTGCAAAATGACTAAATATCCACGATTTTTTTTACGAAGGTTTTAAAATTATCAATATCAATATTCAAATTAAGGACATTAGTAAAGGCCTCGATTTGTTGTTGAGAGGACGGAGGCAATTAACAAACTAGTGACATTTTTGTGTTTGCGTAGGTATCTATGCGCCATCGGTTTCTCAATTCACTGGTAAAAACAGCAAAAATTGTCTAGTCATTTGTTTTGGTTAGATGCTGTTTAGTGATTATGTTTCATTGCCTTTTTATTTTCGCAATGTTATGTTATTGAAACTTTATTTCTTTCTTACTACTTCATATAAAGTTCTCAGAATGTTATTTAGTTACCTATTATGGGAAAACAAAGTAATATTCTAGCTCAGTCGATGAATTTCCTAGCACAATCGATTCTTTTGTTAATAGATTCTAGGTAACCAACAACCTTCATGACGCTTTTCTAGGAAAGTTCATGGCATTTTCAGTTTCAACTTACCTTCGCAGTAGAGTGTGACGTCGGCGAGACTCTCCGAATTCCACAGGTTCGCGAACGAAGTGGCCAGGTTTGAACCGAAGCTGTTCCATTTTAGGCAGTACTGTTGCTGTTGGGAGTCCATACCCGGGCCGCCTCGTATACCTGCCCTGTAATGGAAAGCTTACATCAGTATTTGATTTTAAAACACCAAGATAAAAGGGAAATTCATAGGGTAGAATGAAATCAAATTTGTTTAGGAATATTTTTTCACAAAACGTATATGATTTTCATTTCAAAAATACTGTTTTTTTTTCCGTTCAAAACCAACAACAAAATCAAAAGCTGATTTCAACGAGCATATTCCGTAAAAGTAAGAGTAAATAAATGATAAAAATCCGGACCATATCTAACGTTTTATCCATCAACTCATCCGGAGCGAGGGCGCAAAAACAAAAAAAAAATGATGATAACGGAGATATTTTTGTGAAAACACAGCGTATTTTCACAAACAACAGAGTCTGGGGTGTAGAAGTAAAACTTAACATTGTTATTATTACTCAGTTTTTTAACATATCATTTACATTTATAAGCATAAAAAAATGTAGCCGCCAATACCGGGAACAGGGTCCAAGCTATTAAGGGTAAGAGCACAAAAAGAGGAACCTCGTGACAATGCAAGTCGTGTACTGTTTACTGAATAAAACCCTTGAGCAAGAGCCTAATGAGAGCTTCCTAAGGGATCCATCGACGCTCGTGGCTATAAAGCTATTAGCTGACCTGACTATAGATACTATTCTCGCTGAGTCTACACTCCACACATCGAAAACCTTGAGTCAAGTCAAGATACTTAATATGCTTATCGTTCTCGTCATCCATGAGGTTCTCATTCGGGATGGAATATGTATAAATAATCACTGCACACCTCTGAATTCAGTTTATCACCAGTCAGTATTCAGTTTATCAGATTTATTGGCAACAAAAGTCACGTCAGTGATGACCGATTCGTCCTGGAATCGGTGTGATTCGTAATGTGATATCTATCACCACTATCGAGAACTGGTTGGGGCACATACTTGTAGTCATTCCGATCACACAAAAAAATATTTTGAATCAAAATTGCTGGTGGATAATCTTGTCTACTGACGACGTTGTGTCTATGCTAATACTTTTTGTTAGTTTGGCGAGAGCAACTAGAAATTACGTGGTGAACTGATTAGATTAATTATTATGACCATTATATGTCCTTCCCTTCCTTCTTTCCATTGTTTTTTTTATCTTAGGCAATCTAAGCCCACTCTTTTAGGTTTTTTTTTTTTTGTTTTGGGTAGGTAAAATCATCCTAAGAGTCCAATTCCTTTATGGCCAAACTTAACGCTAAAATAGTTTAATAAAATAAAGGGTTATTTCTATAATTTCATTGTTCTGGGCTCGGTTGGGCTGGTCGAAGGTCGTGGGGTGAACAAACCGATGCATGATCGATGCCGCCCGCTCTCTGAATACGTAATACCCTAGATTCCCACGACTGGCCCCGGATAATGATAAAAGAGGGAATTTATTGAGGGCTATTGTGAGCAATGGGAGTGTTTTTAGGTAGAAGCTACTACGTCTAGCTTTTTTGTCATTATCTACCTCTTTATAATCGTTTGCTGTTTTGCAAATTTTTAACAAATCATTTTTTTTTATTTTTTTGTTAACGTGACTAAATGTAATGAACGTAATATTTTTTTATAATCCATCTCATGATGCATTCGTGGTTACACTGGACTTGACTTCCAAGAGTCCATTGGTGGACACTGCACACTGTTAGCCAAAAAACGTCTGAGTCTTTCGCCTGAAATGATGATGATGATATATCACCACATTATTTATACAGATGTTCTTAAAAATAGCGCTCTATGTATCAACTGAACCTTATAAGTCGCGATTGCTAATTGACATTTTAAGCTATTAGTTATTATAAAAAAATCATTCACTATATAACCCGAAGAATTGCTAAACTTAAGTGGCAGTTGGCGGGGCACCTCGTAGGACAGATGGTCGATCGATGGGTCCTAAAGGATCTGGAGTGGCGACTACGCACCGGAAAACGCAGCGTTAGAAGGCTTTTAACAAGGTAGACTTGGACTTGGTGTGAGTCATGGGGATTCGATGGATGCAAGAAGAACTGCACCGTTCGTTGGGGCGACACTTGTGGAGGCCTATTCCAACAGTGGTGATGTTTTCGACTGAAATGATAATAATGATGATGATTCACTATATCTTTATAAAGGTGTTTTTAATATCGTGCGGATTTCATCACGCATGCGGATTTGCTCCGCATGCGTAACCTCCGTAAATATCCTTTTCATACAAGTATTTATTGTAATGCGTGCAATACGCACGAGGGACGCGTTTTTTTTTGCCTTTTTGAAATTTTACACATGGTATTATAAACCGTCTATAACTTTGTTATTTTTTCGAAACTATAAAGAAAATCCATCAATAAATGCTAAACCATGATCATCATTTGATCAATTGTTTCTGTGTCCAGTTGCCTAACTGACCTTTCAAGACAAATGTATCGATCACTGTTCTATAGAAGCTATATTAGTATGTGATATACATTCGTATGCAGGTGTAGCGTCAGCTGCAGCTACGTAAGTGCTCACTATTGATCGACCCATTAACCTGCTTCGGCGTAGTCGAAACTTACTATTAATTAATAATGGCTCTATATAATTCAAGACTTTTGTTTCCTCGTCACGTGTCTGTAATTACTGTGTTTTCTTGCTTTCAGTTTCGTGTTTCGGTTCTTATTTATTTATTTATTTATGTACTTCCAAAATACTTAAAAGAGAAAAGAATAATGAAAGATATAATAACACAAATGTGCTTCTTATTTCAAAAGAAAATTGTATTTCTTTATTATATGCAAGCTCATAAGCAATCGGTAGAATCGTTCTCAAGTTATGGCGTGACCGAGTGAGGAGAATAGGAATATTTTTTATATATTACCTATATATATGAAATCTTCTTAATTGCATTAAAAAATCATGTTCATCGCCATAGGTTAGTTTATAGACAAGTTCCTAATTGCCTTACTATGAAGGACGACTAATTAAAATTTTAACAATGGTTATGTTACCTATAACACGATAGTTTTCAATTCCAGCACAATTTATAATGTAAAATTTAGCATAGAAAGAAATGCAGAAACATTAAAATAATTAAGTTCGCATTCAAAAGATAAAACCGCTTCGGTAACTAAGAATGAAAACCATGATGTAGCTAAGTGCCAAGACCTACATTTCTAGAGGGTTGTTTCAACAAACTGTTATTAATACGAGCGTGAAAGTTATTAAATTTAACATTCAAATGGATTCAAAATGTGGTGAAACTCCCCTTTTAGACGATAAGGGTTCAGTTCAATTTTTAATGGGGATTAGTTAGCCGTCAGGAGATAAGCTAAACGATATAGGAACTAGATACGGAGCATAAGGCGTAGATATAAGAGAAATGGAAGGAAAATACATGGCAAACTATATCTACCCTGACATTGTTGACACCTCTACGGTCCGGACTAAGCGTTTCGACTTGTTGTTTATACCGCGTAATCGAAGGAATATAACAATTTACTTGCTGCAGTCTTTCCACCCGATTATAATTTTGGTAGGTCTCCAAGACTAGAGTGAATCGACTTTTAATAAACCAGTGCGCTTAACTATCAACGATTGCATCATTACTTACCATCAGTTAAGGTCAGTCAAGCACTAGTTTATTTTAATTAAAATATAGATCTATGTATATAAAATAACACGTTAGATGAAGACGCAAATCATCTATCGCTTGTTGCGCATTGTGTGATAATAATAGAAGAATATCAGGTTGTAGTTGAACAAACACACTCTAATATAAAGAATACGGTGGTTTGCTAATGCGAATTTTGAAGATATCACGGTAATGTAAAGTGGAAATACAATAAAACTAGCGAATGACAATACTACTTTGAAAGAAGTTTAATTTAAGAGCAAGACAGAACAGTTACAAGAAACAACACTAAAACAAAAACAAAAACTACCCACAGTTTAGAAGCGAAAAGGTTACTTCAAGGCAAGCGTGCTCCATCGTCAGTCACATCTTCGCTTATCATCAAGTGAGATAGTGGTCAAACGCGAGCCTGTCCATAATAAAAAAGTACAAAATAAAAACGTGTGTCTTCAAAGTGAATTTCTAAATTCCGTGTCAGTTTTTTCTACTTAAACTTTTGACAAATAGAGAGAGATTTAGAGATACAATAGAGCGGACAGCAGAAGAAACGTCTTATAAAAACTGTCTTCCTATGTCAACTAGCTTGTAATAGTAAACATGCGAATTAAATTTGTAATTTATATGTTTTTACGCTATTTTCTAGAATTATTTGCAAAAAATTATTGAATAAACTAATTTATTACAGAGTAAATACGAAAAATATTTACGAAAATAAACTGAAGTGGTCCACACTAGACTGAGCGACTTACTACCTAAGTAACTAGTCTCAGATCACGATTTTGTTCGCTATGTCCTGTCTACTGGTAGTATATAATTTAACGTCTTTGACAAATAAGCTACACGACACATTACGTCAAATCTATTTGACACTCATTTGTCATTCAGTACCTTGGTTTCTTGTGTTTTTTATTCATCTTCTCTTTCTTCAATGTCTTCTTATATTCTAAGTAATCTAAGAGATCGCTCAGTGAATACTCCAGTTTGAAGTAATTCAATTTTCCAGTTCTCAAAAGACCTTTACTTTGATATTAATGTCACACAGAATAGTCGTTGAAAAGACTTCAAAAGTTTCGGTTCCTACTTCAGCAGAATGAACAATACCGTGTTTTACATTAGCATAATTAGGTAGTCACCGAACCGTGATACGTTTACTAAACGAGGTACGATCAGTCGTCACCTTCGCGAATAACTCACTCCCGCACTTCGCCGGACGGCGGACAGTCCGGGACAGGTTATAACGAGCGTCTAACAAAGGTACGCACACTGCACCGACCGACCGTCAATACGTTATCGATTCGATTCCCATCAGCTCCGTTACAGTACAGCCTAACTGTATATTTGCATGCGTGCACTACACTAAGCCAGTTAACTTTGAACCACGATGGCTTTATTAGCGTCCCCTTTTTGGAGCGATTGGAGGTAAGCGCGAGGCGTGGGGTAGGCCTAGATAGGCTGGCTGAAGTGGAATTTCGGTTGCGACCCGGTTCCGGCATGCAGCACACGCGCAAGCGTACTAGCGGAGCGGCGGGAGGGGCGCGGGAGGGTCGGGGGGCGGCTGCACCGAGTTGCGCAAACTGACGCAGCGGTCACTCTGCAGCCGAGCCACAGAGTAATTGAAATCGAGTGACACCAGTATGCTAATAACCCTTTTCATGAACTTGATGACATAATAAAATGTCAATGCTTTATTTGAATAGATAGGTTACAGCAATTCTTGATTTCAGACCGGTTTACACGTTTTTGTTGGCAAAACATAAATACTTACAAAACACTGCCATTTTTAACCCCCAAAGTATTGTAAGCATTCAACTAGTTCCTCGTTGCATGTTGTGCAACTAGTGGAATATCGCGTTTTCAAAGGAAAGACATTGAAAACTTTACAAGAGCTTATTTAGAATTTGATTGATCTACATTAATTTATAGCTCTATTACTCGACCTATTTTTATATTGTTTGTTTATTCGCCTCAATCAGTTACGATTTATGGTCGAGATCACACGTAAAATTATGACACAACCTTTTAATAATACTTAATTTAATTATGATCCGTAGAAGCTTTTTGTTTTTATTACGTTCTGGGTCATAAATTTTTTTATAGTTGTAACAAAAAGTTTTCATACCTTTATTGGCTGGTTTTTAGTTCATGTTTTCTCTTAAAAATAAATGCATTTTTATAGGTATATTAATTAGTATAACCTTTCTCATTACTTTACTCTTTGTTACAAAGATTTATATACCTTCAACTGGCTGTTATTGATACTTTATATTACATGTCTATGCTTAGCATACATAATTTAATGATAATAACAACTAAAAACAAAAAAAAATCCTGACACCATTTTTATCTATAAAATAAGAGGAGAAACTGACTGACATATTAACGAACAGCCAAAACTACTGGGTTTAGGACCGTGAAATTTGACAAAAGGTTTCCTTTCGTAACATAGGCGAGCACTAGTTTATATGGAGGAACCAATTTTATTAATATATACATAATAATATATGTAGTTAAATACAATTATTAGATTTTCAATAATGAGTATTGAATTCAGTTAATTGCTACTTAGCACTCTTCCTCTCTCCTAATTTTGCTGTGCCCGACAAGGTCCATATTGATCTAAGACAATTTTTGTACGGATTGCAATAAAGTATTGAGTATTGTATTCGAAATTTAAAAATTGATATATCTATTCTCTATTATGATTGAAGCATTACTCTATGGACATAATATAGTTTTTTTTCTCATTTCTTTAGACTGGCTGGTTATTGTTTCTTCATTTTTTAAATTCCAAATTCAAAACTGATACAATACAACTATTTGTAAGTTGTTACTCTGTGCAAGAGGCGGGCCCCTAACGGTTCTTAAACAAAGGCCTGCATCGAACGCCTCGTAACTATTGCACTGAGTTCCCACCGCCCTTCGCCCCTCTGCCCTTTTCCCCCCTCACCTATACAACCATAGCAACCTACATATAATACAGAATATACTGAAAATTGCTACGCGGTGCTACGAAGGTACCTACGAATTTGCTTTTATTGGAAACTTGCAAGAAAGCGTTATAAAAGGTAGGAGACCTGCTTGTAATGTTTGGGCGTATAGTAACTTGGTGGCTATAACTGCGAGCCTTTATTAAGCATTTTGTGATTTGGAAATTAGAAGCCTATAGTAGTAATATAATCAGCCTTTTTAATGTTCCCACTAGGACTTAGGACTCCTCTGTAAAAGATGGAATTGGTCTTAAAGCCACCAGGCGGGCCCAGTCCAGGTGTATATCACATATCTTTGAATTTTTAGTTCTAGTACATGCCGGTTTCCTGACGGTGTTTTCCTTCACCGTTTTGGGAGCAGTGGTGATGAAATAAATTATACAAAATGAAGCGTCTGTCTGGATTTGAACCCATGACCTACATTTCCTAGATCGGGGCAATTACCACTGCATTAATGGGCTAGATACGTACAATACACTTACCTATCTATAACCCATATTGTTATAATCACGAACTATCGGACCCCTACCATTTAAAGTCACATGAATCTAGGCAGATACACAATTACAGCACTTAAAACTTCCTCATACAACGCCCAGCTTTCTAGGTCAACTGAGTTGGACGACGGTAGAAAATGCATTTAGTTGTAAAGCTTGTGGCATACCGGCGGACAGCGACATCACCGCATCTGTATGCGCTTTGTACAACCAAAACGGGACTTTTGTGGTTACGAGTTCTGAGTTTTACTGCTGCGGTTAATATCTAATATCGTGTATTGGATTGGAGGAAAACAATGTAAAAATGTTCTTTTATATTGGTTAAACGTATTTACTGAGCGTTATGGTCAGTGCTTGTTCTTATTATTATTAAAAGTCATCTTGTTCATGCACTGAAAAGAGTCTAAATCTGTCTGCCAAAAAATAGGAGAGCAAAACAAGTTAGAAGATCAATAAGCCACAAATCAAAAGTCAAAACAATGAGTTTCTTCTGACACAAATCGATCCATGACTAATTTATAAAGTAATAGCACCCCAAAACAGGAGGCCCGGATATCCAAAACAGCATTTAAATAAAATTATTCTCTAGACGTGCCTCACTGCAAGACGAAGGCGGCGCCTTGATAGTCATAATACTATTGTGATTTGTTAGGTTCCATTGTGCGGATGTAATGATATCGTCGGTAATTAATCGTTAAGTCAGATTTTCTGCCTATATTATCAATATATCAATCGTCGTCGTAGTTCGTTTACGGCTGCAGTTTTTAAACTGAGCACAAAAGACTTTTTAGTCAATGAAAAAAAAAATACAAATATATGAGTCTTAAGAAAAATCACAACCATCTTTAACTTTACTATGAGCTCTCAGATCTTTGTATAACACTTCTTGCACTTATGAATGATGCGGGTATGCAAAGCAAGGTGCGCCTTTCGCGCGTGTGTACTAGGCCCTCATAATCCCAACGTACATTGTATTACGCAAGCCGGTGTCGAAATCGGACGCACTACGAAACGGGTTTTCTAAATTCCCACACGACAACTAGATGCAATGATGAACTGCATGGTTGTTCGTTTGTGTGGGTATCGAATTAGTTTTTATTTGAATTGAACAGGTGCTAGATACAGCCTGCTGGTTATTAAAAGTTATTGGCAATAAATATTTTTATGTGAATGATAGTACCACGACAAATTAACGTTGAGTTTGTCGACTTATTTTTGATTTGAGCTTTGATAGCTTTTAGTGAAATTGAAAGCAACAAAGTTTTAGAATAATTAAAAGAAAAATAATTGTCGCCATTTTGAAGAAAATTGAGATGCAAATTTTCTTTTATAGGATGCACAACTATTTTTTCAAATTATTTTTGATAAGCTCACGTTTGACCACTATCTTACCTAATGGTAAATTATAATGTGGTCTATAAAGGAGCACGCTTACCTATATTTTGCTCTTAGCTTAAATACCTTCAAGTTGTAGCTATCAGAAAACACAGATCCAGCAGGGATTTCCACTCTTATGCTTTATGCAAAATTAATGTGTTTCCAAACATGTACCAATGGTGCCTTGCTGCAATACAAAAGTAAGTGAATAATCATTTATCCACGCTTGCAAATATAAAACTACAACGCAAATAACGGACACGATTAGTAAAATTGTCGAGTCAACACAAAGCCTAAGTCACTTTGCATTGCAAACAAAAAAAAAAAACTTTCTATTGCAACGTTTTTCCGGCGCAAAACGCGTTGCCCGCGGGTCGAGGGGGCGGAGGCCCGTCAAAATAGAAAGTTGCATGACACGCGTTGCAATGCGTGCGCACAACGCAATGCTGCTAAAACGGAGATAAAGACTTGACTATGAATTTTGGCGATTTGTATTCGAAAACATCAATCTAGCTATTTTCCCAACCGTAATGGGGTCATTTTCCAGACTAACAGGATGCAGGCCAATATCGAATTTAAATCGCAAATTTTAAATTCAAATTTGCGATTTAAATTCGATAGTTTTAGAAACATAACCCTCCTTCTAGCGCAGTTGGGTAAAAATATAGAAATGGAGGATTTAAGATGTCAACACTTTCCGGGAGTATATTATAATCTTTGAATGCAGTTTAAGCGATCAAAGTTATCAAGAATGTTTAATGAAAAAATGAGTATTTTAAGTTATGTATACGAGTGGGAGGTATAGGGAGTGGTGTTTCATAATAAATTGCCAGATGATATGATTAATATCAAAAATACAAATGGCTTTAAAAAAATGTTAAAAGCTTACGTGTCTAAAATTTAATAACTAAACATTTGTATTTAAATCCTTTAGAACAGCTGCTGTATGTATATTTATTATTATTATTTTTTCTTTTCTATACAATATAATCGAATCACGATTTATTTAGTATAAGTGCATGATCTATCTTAAAACAAAAACCCCCTCGTCTCTTCGTCGTCCTTATCGTCTTTCGTTTTTATTTTTGATATGTCTAACAAATCTACTATTTTAAATTTAAATCAACTATTTTGTGTTTTTTCACATCGACGGCATTTTACTTATTAAGCCATTATTTTCAATCACTAGATCATTGTTTCAACAAAAAAAAAACAGTTCAAAAATATGTTTTGTTTTAAAAGATTCACTGGTTAGGTAGGTACTGTTACTCTCAGCAAATGCTATTACCAAAAATGAAACAAGATAAAAATCTACTCGTGCGCTTCCTGCATAGATCAGATGCGTACGCGCAGCGCGAACCAGTGCGTGCATTATGAAATAAGCCTTTCACTCACTGCAGTTCGAAAGCAGAGCCTTTCTCTTATATAACGGTACACGGGAATTATAGCAAACGCTAATTATAATTAGTTTATTTGACATGAGTAATTACCTCAAAATTTTTACGAAAAAAAATCACTATTATGCAAAAGATAGTGTGACTATTTGAATAATCTTCGCTTTTATCGTGTTTGCAATTAATCTTTATGTTTACGTAATTTGCGTCATGGTTTTGTATATTTTTGAGGTTTCTTACAGCCTCTTTGTATTGTTGTGGGTAACAAGCAAAATGCACATTTAAAATACAATACAGTTTAGGGACTTATTAAAACATTTTGCCTTTTTTTTTCAGATAAATTGACTGCAAAATTTACATAGGTACATTCCATAAATATGTGTATGTATTGTTAGATTAAAAAGACGGTGTATGAGTACATCCCTATTATTACCGCGTCTTATTTCCATAGCACCTTTGACAATTGAACAGAGAATTGCGCGCCCTTTCAACGGTGTTTTACTATTGAATAGTTTTGAAGTTTCCGGGTGACAGCGATGTGGAGGAGTACTTCGACGCCTGAGTGTACTGTGTTTTTGTATTTTATATACATAGGTAGGTTTTAGTATAAATATGTAGCACCATGAAGGCCATCATCGTTATCAAAACTTTTTCTTCTATTAAATGTTTTTTTTTGTGTTTTTTTTTTCGTATGTTGTAATCTGTGGGCCAAAATAGCAAAGAGTTGATACTCTGAAAAATGTGACGGAATCGCGGCTGATTACAAGTGAGGTGGTGGGATGAACTGAATAGATTTCACCAGGATTGGATGGAGGAAGCGTGGTCTTACCAAACATGGAAGGAGTAGAGAAAGGCCTCTGTCCAAGAGTGGGACAACAGAGAGAAAAAATAAAATGTGCTGGGCTAGTCTGAAAAGCTTAGATCTCAATCTTTTTGTTTTTTTTTTTTCGTATTCCTTTTTTAAAAACTGTATCTGTTTTGCTTCATACTGTCCATAAAAGCAGCTTTAAATAATATATTTTTTAAACTATTGTAGTAGTATATGTTTTAGTTTTCAAACGTGTTCTTTGCAAGTTTTTGTTTTTGTGTATTCTTTAGGAATTGTGGGAAATGCTATTGGTTAATCATATTGTTTTGTATTTTTTTTCTACAGAAAGTAATGTGTCACTGTTTGTTTTCCTCTTATAAATAAATAAAATACTCGTATTCAATGTTGAGTTATGTATGTAGGTTGATAGGTACTATGTATAGTTTGAATACGGAACGAACACATCCGCGGCACCTTTAGTGATAAATCAAATTGGAAAATTAGATTCTCGCTGATCTGGGGAGCGTCGTCGTGTCTCACAAGGACCCACTAGCCTGGCTAGCAAAGGGCTAGGTGTGGCAGGGCCCGGGGGCCTCCAAACTGGGGGCCTCCAGAATCTAATTAGGAAAACCCTATTGAACTAGATAGGTTGCAACACTACTTTAATCATACCATTCGTAGTAGTCGGCTAACTTTCGCTTTCCCGTGTCTCCAAGAGCCAGAGAGGTTATTTGATAATTTCCCATGTCCATGTCCATGTCATGCCATGCCCCAGTTTTTTTTTTGCCCTAGGATTATTTTTTGATGATAAAAATCATCCACTGACAACTCCCGCCCTTGGGCGGAGCGGGAGATGGTGTCAGACTTTTTCTGACTAAAAAACCTACTAGGCAAAAGACCGCTTTCTGAAAAGAAGGCTCGGTTCCGGTATGATAGACAACGTAGGAACGGGATAGGTTTTTAATCAGTAAGAGTTTGACACTATCTCTCGCCTCGCCTAAGGAAGAAAAAACCCGTTCCTCTGTTGTCTCAGTAGGCTCCGACACTGCTTGATCCTTAAAGTTGGTCACCTAGAGCAGAAACGCCACTGCAAGAACCAAACTTATTTCGTAAGCCTTGTAATGTTTTCGAAAGTTTGTTTATTACATTCCTGTGATTCATGTGAAATTATTCACTATCTACGCTGTATGCAAGTTCTTCAAAACATGTTGTTTATCTTCTAAAATAAGACGCAATACTGGAAAAAAATAATTCAGATTGTGCTATCATCTTTCGCGGATCTGTTAAATAATGTAATTGGTGAGCTGTTTACATAAATACATGATCGTCTACCGAATATTTCATAGCTTTTTAAAATCAATCATATGCCGCCTAATTGATGGCTTTAAAGGTGAATGAAAAGAATTAATTGGTGAGATCCTAATTAAGTTTGGGAGGACTATCGAGAAAAAAGATTTAGTAGGACTACCTACTATGGTATTAAGAAGTAGTCCTTTGTAAGGAGAACCGAATATTTTTTTATCAAAAAAGCTGAAAGTAAATTTTCCTTTAAGTGTAAAATTCGGAACTACTACTTAAAGTCCTCTCAACCTTAGTTTCAGTCTTCGTCATAATTGTCATATTTTGAGGTTTCTTAATCGTAATAATTTTATATTTATCATGGTATTTATTAGTTTATAATATTAGCTAATATAAGTATTTTATTA
The DNA here is from genome assembly GCA_958295575.1 of Leucania comma. Classification (NCBI taxonomy): domain Eukaryota; kingdom Metazoa; phylum Arthropoda; class Insecta; order Lepidoptera; family Noctuidae; genus Leucania; species Leucania comma. Next base: position 22,983,825 of record OY282468.1, read on the forward strand.
CTTTATGGTACTTAATTTATTTCACATAATATTAAAAAAAATATATTAATTAATTGTGCAAACCTACCAGTGTTTTCTTTTTTAACCCAAAGGTTGACTGGTAGAGAATGCCTCCTTGCATTAAGTCCACCTATGTACCACTACTGTACATGAAGTTTAAATAAATAAATAATAAACAAATAAATATTTGACACTTGTCTTGCCTGGAGGTATTGTGTCACTCATTAATGGGTTGTGGAGGTTAGCTAGACAGTAATTACCGACACCTGACATCAATCTAAACCCCTAGTGTAAGCTCTAACTTTGACAAAATATGTCTGACTGCAATTTTGCCATTGATTGACTAATTTTATATTTTGCCCTAATTTAAATTCTGTTCAATTTAATAATATTCGTTTGGTATTGATATATATATTTTTTTTTGTTTTTACTATTGATATAATTATTTTGTAATTACTTTGATGTTAATTTGAAATGCTTTTTTTTTAATTCACATAATATTTGCACGCCGTAGAATGTGGCAAACATATCTGGACCGTTTTTTTTTTGTCACCATGCATGCAAGTTTTGTTTATTTTTTCATGTATACACATGTTTCAGCAAATGAAATATCTTACCTTATCTTATCTAGTAGCTTCATCTAAATAACTGGTCCTCAGCTACAACCAATTAGACAGAAAGCCGGTTGCAACACAATTAAAAAAAGCTTAGTATATTGATTTCTTTTATATATATATTAATAAAAATAAGTTTCACACAATGTAGGTACACAATGCAACATGTTGTGTTACAGTGGTTGGTTACGTCTAAAATTAATATATTATATCGATTCTAATTATTATTTTAACATTTTTTTTTACACTAAGACTACAAAACGTTAGTTAATAATGAAATAATCTTGTTTTTTTTATTAAAAAATTATAATTAACTATTACATCTCTTTAAGTCGCTTGAGGATCACTATGGTTGGCCCTAGTGAGCCTCGCGCGACCTAAAGAGATTAAGCAGATATTGGTATCTGCCAAGGCCACGGGATTGTTTCTGTGTTGTATTTTGTAAGACAGTAAAGTCTGACACTCGAAGTTAAGTTATTTGATAATATCCTAGCGGAAATGAAAGAAAGAAAATAGAAGAAAAATTTCGAAGAGTAAAAGAAGAATTAGAAGAATTTCAAGCATCTAATTAGCTAGACAAATCTTACTACAAATTCTAGATGTAACTTAAGCCTAACAAATGTCGAAACGGCGTAAAACGGACATAAATCATCTCGCAATGAAATGATCAAAATTTATGTCTCTGTATTTAATGGCAATGAGTACCTTTATGTTACTCAACTAAACTAAAGGAAATTGTCTTGTCATTAATCAAATATAACCCATTAAAAGTTCCTAAAGCCATAAAAATTACGTAGCCAACTTGTATATAAAGTTATTACAGTCGTTCATGGATGACAACTTTCATTAAATTGCATAATTTTTGTGAATTAGATCGTTTGAAAATTTATTGTAGATATGTATCTAAATGATGTTTATGTTATTGCTTTGATGTAACAATAAAATAATGTGGCGAACACAGCATATATACAGGTATGTATTGCGTTTCAGTACGTTCATTTGAGCTGTTAAAAATTATACGTGTTGCTTAAAAAAAATCACATGACTAGTATCAGGTGTGATTGTAGTCAAGCGGGATCAGTAATAAAAAAAGTCTTTAGTAAAGCATTTAGTGCTATTTTGAATGTGACTGTTTCTATAAATTATTTCATTCTCAACAACGCTATAAACAAGGTCAAATTATTAACCAATGGTCTGAAGTCTAACTTTATTAGAATCTGATTCACCATAATAAAGTAAAGGGGTAAGATACAAATTCACAACCCCTCATGTCTCGGTGTATTCATAGTGTATGTTCCTCCGTGAACATTATCTCTTTCTTATATTTTCTAATTCAGCAGATCACTCTTTATATACCCCACAATAATTCCGCATAAAATTATATCGAGAATAATAATACGACTCCCATAGTTCCGTGTAGGGTGGCCAAAATAATGCAACAACCGGACCTTCGTCCCTTTTGTAAAGGATATAATCCTTGACCCGATTTCATGTCCAAAACCAGATGGAAAACCAGTTTTGGGACTGTCCCACACAGGTTAAATTACGTATTGTTACCAGAAAATAATAATTAGAATTTAGAATGTGCAACGTAATTTCTTGTTCCGACAAAAGTTTGTTGACAACGCGATTGTTAAAGTTTCTCATGCGATTTTCGAACTTATTTTTTAAGTAGTAAGGAGGTGACACTTTTTCGTTTTGTGTTCATATATCCGGGTTATGCTTAGGAACATTAGGGCTTCTTTACTCGACTTTGATAGTACTGTATTGGTCAATTATTGCATGTGCATGTTTATGATCATACAAACCAAAGCATAAATTTAAAAGTGATCTCGTGCACGACTTTTTATATTCATTCATAAGTCGATTTTTACATTATGAAGGGTGGTTTTCTACGAGGATTGTTTGAACCAATAATATTATGAGTATATTACTAATTCTAACGTAAGTATAAGGTAGTAATAAAATGTTATTAAGCCATTAATTGCAAGTGTCGTAAAAGCTGTTACTCATTGACTGCTTGTTTATATTACCTACTAATTATGATCCATACGACCTAATTATATTATGAATGTGTTAGAGATATTTTATTTCTTCTTAAGTTTTTCTTTTCTTGAGACATTTTAAATTAAATTTTTGGTCGATTTTTCCCTTATGCTTATATTTTGGCAGAACTATTCTAAATATACGATTTGAAAGGAAAACATTGCTATTGAATTCAGTAATGTATTTAACATATTCCAATTACGTTTATACATGTTGCTCGAGCCTAAATCTATGATTTTCCTTATAATTGTACACAGTTTGACCAAATAAATGTGTAATGGTATTGTTTTTTGATTTATAACTACTACTAACCTATTTATTTAATGCTATGATCATTAAAACAAATACGTATGTTATGCACCAATGAATCAATTAAAATTAATGGTCCTTAGAGTTGCGGTCGGGTTTTCTTGATGAATAAGTAGGAAGAAAAATATTATGGACGACAGAATTCATGGTCCTAATAACTTAAAAAAATATTCTTTATTACAGAAAATCTCCTCACATAAAGTAGGTACATGAGAAGTGCAATTAAGGTATAAAAGGAGGCCACTTAGGTTTTTAGGTTTCACATCTGAACTAAGATTAAAAAAAAAAAGAATGAAGTACGCAGTACCGATTTTTTATTCAACTGTTTGTAGGAAGCTAGCTCTGAGGGCCTTGTACTATTTTTTGATATAGATACGATCATGTTAATGTAAATGTTTGCTTTTGTCACATCGTATACAAAAAAAGAGGTTTTTTAGTTATTTTATTACCAGACGGTGCCTATGCAGTTTTATTAAACTAGTCAGCTACCCCGTCCGTGAGAAAGTAAAAAATTATCCAAGGGAACGTACTGTCAGTGTAAAAAATGTATTCATGTGCTATTCCAAAACAAGGTATAACCGTGCGCCAAATTTCATCCAAAAGCGTTCAGCTCTTTGAGCGTAAAAAAGTAACAAACATACACACTCATAAACTTTCGCCTTTATATTATTATTGTAATTGTGATTGACCTTTATTAACTGCGATAAGGCCACGCGGCAAATAATTTGAACCATTCGCCACGGCTACGCGCATCCGCCCACCCCGACTGAGACCCGAATCCTCGTCACACAAGTTGACTCATCATGGCGGTCGACTCTGAATACGCAGCAACCGATTTTCGGGTCTCAATCAAAGTAGAGCCCGCGCGAGCAAAAAGCTCGAGCATGTCAAAATGTATACAATTATCGGTGGTGGAAACTTGCCCCACCACAAAATCTCGAGTCAAGTTATTGGCCGCTTTCTCTATTCTGTAGCTTTCCAGAGCTTGGAAGCCGGTGGTGTGATGCCCACCTGCTCTGAGAATAAAGATAAATGCATTGGTCCTGCTCATAAATTAAATCAAAACAGCGAAAGACAGGTGAGTCACCTCTAGCGCATGGACCGCTGAAATTGTGCCAATTGTCACAATTTCACATCGGTCGCGACGATCACACACATTCGGTGGCTAACGCTATTTCGCTCGCACGACAGCGCCTGCTCTTATCTCCTTGTCTATCAGTGACTACTGATAGTGCAGATGCGTGAGTTTCTAGTCCAGGTTAACTGATTGCGATGTTGGCGCGTAACGTACCTTCCCTTATCTTTAGTCTTTATTGTACATACAATTTTACACATTAAAAATAGGACAGTTGATGTACATAGGCGAGCCTGTGCCTAATCTCTCTCCGGTCGAATCGCTTTGCTGTCCCATCAAACTATGAGAGTAAAGAGAGGTACACCAGTTTATCCGCACACCCTTGAACACAAAATATGGCGAAATAAATTGTTTACACGTGTAATAGATTAAAGTAAAATAATCTTAACATAAGCTTGGTCACGCATAGCAATTGACGTAAAGAGATAATGCATTTGTTTGTTATCACAAACGTAACTTTTGCTATCTTTTCAATGTTTCGCAAACCTGAATGAAAGAACGAAACTTCTGGTACTACTTTTTTTTAGTCCAATAAATCCCCTCACGCTCAGTATATATATTTTTTTTTATTGGTTATAAACTAGTGCTTGATTGCAATCCCACCTGATGGTAAGCAGTGATACAATCGTTGATGGTGAGTCGCACTAGTTTATTAAGTATATCAATATATTGTCAGAAAAGAACAGCCTTTACAGTTTTTTACGGACTAAAACCATATCTTCTATACCCTCTGCGTTCCAGGACCACAGATTTCCCATTCAGAAGTCAATTCATGGCCATGGGTTTCCTTGTCATAAGTCTACCATATACCATAAGGCTCTGAACCTGCAATGGTGAGTCTTTCAAAACAATCTCGCAGCCTTTTAGTACTGCTAACCGTAGCTTAGCATAGCATAATCACCTTCATAATGTTTACACTGCTGGGACTAAGGCCTCCTCCCTAAGAAGAGGAATGCATCGTATAACCCATCACGCGTGCCCAGTGGGGGTTGTAAGTGGTTTTCGAAGTTTTGGTTCGGAGGCATGCCGATTTCCTGACGATGTTTTTTGCCATTTTTTGAGCAGTAAGAATGAAAAAAATTACACAAAGTAAAGCACCTGCCTGCTTGCTACAACTTGAGAGTGAGGGGCACAGTTACCACTGAGTCATCTTTGGTCTTCTAAAAATCTACAAATGATAACAAAGACCAACGATTGACGTCATTTGAACACAGAGCGTCCTCGATATGCAATAGACCTATTTAGACCTACCTTGGCGAAAAGGCCAATATTATGAAATAAAAATTCATTAAAAAGTTAAAGTTTTTGAATACAAAGCAGTGTAAGTAACCAGGTAAATATAAGTACTTACATAGCTCATTGTTTTGTATTATTCAACGTAAACCAATGACGTCAAAGAAATCATGCAAGGCCAGGCGAACAATCTGTTCGAAGCAGTGTTTCTAAATATTTTAAAGACACCTGTGTAATATCAGGAACGTGGTCGCCAAATATAAAGAGAACAAGACAGCTGTAAGCCTTGATTAAATCATGTTTTATGAGTTGAAATACAAAAAAAAGGAACATTTTGGAGTGACAAAATTTTGGATGAAACGTATAATTTCAAGCAAGAATTATTTGACATACTTTATTTTAGACCAAAAAAAACAAAATTGAAACCTTAAATTAAAAAAACCGGGCAAGTGCAAGTCAGAAATCGCAACACTATAGTGTTGTAAACGATTTGCCGCAAACAAGTTGAACCCGTTGCTATGTGATTGAGATCCGAAAATCGGTTACTGCGCATTCAAGGTCGACCGCCATGATGGTTCAACTTGTATGCTGCGGATTATATCACTAGTTTAAAATGCGACCGTATACATTTTCGAAACCGTTTATAAGATATCTACCCACCTTTCATAAACAATCGATGCTATAACTTACAGGTTAAAGGTCTTAACTGGACACAATAGTCAATAGTCAATAGAAGAATAAACTTATCTCAAACCTCAATAGTGCACCAAAGATGTGACGTAATCATAAACGTAATATAAACAACAGGCGAGTCGGAGAGCATCATAAAACCATTCAATCAAATTTAATACTCCTGTCTGTGTGTATGCAAAACGAACAGTAACTATATTTCATACTTATGCGCTTTATTGAGACAAATATCCAATGAGACGACGTTTCTATGAAACTGAGACTAGAATATTGACTATAAAAATATGAGTGAACTGATTTATGCACTAGCTAACATATTAATGATCCACGCGGCCCTCAAAGAGATATCAGCAAATCATAGAGCTAGGACTGCGGGGAATTTCTGAAAAAGAAACCCGTAGTCCTAGATTGCAAAGGGAGACTGAAGGACACGTGTGGATTTATTCAGTAAAAGTCTGACACAAACAGCGGGAGAAGTCATGATGATTACCACCCATAAAACAGCTCACAATTTTTTTTAAATATAAATATGAAAAGGGAACCGACTGGTTGGCATATCAACGCACAAGCGAAACTACTAGGTCTAGGAGGTTTCCTTTTTTATTTTTATTTGATATAAACTAGTGCTTGACTGCGATACCACCTGACGGTAAACAGTGATGCAATCGTTGATGGTGAGGCGCGCTTATTAAGAGCTTATTTACTCTAGCCTTGAAGACACCCAAATTATAATTGGATGGGAAGACAGCAGCAGGCAGGTTCTTTTTATGACATAGGCAACAATAAGAGAGAATTTTCTTTAATTCAACCCTTTAAGGAATTAAATAGGGTTTCATATTTAGTATGGAGAAATCTACCTTCTACAGGCGAAGCTGCAAGCAAAAGCTAGTCATCTTCAGTTCTTGTTGCGATAATTTTTTCCCTTTCTCACATATCTACCCAATTATCTTGCAAATATCTTTCAAAAGTAAGTTATATTATTTACAAGGTGTGCAGGAAATAATTGTGCATAAGATGCTGGAGATATGAGAGCAGTGCTGGCCAAGTGGTAACGACCCTGACTTTAAAGTTGTCAGTCTCGGGATCAAACCCAGCCAGGCGCATTACTTTGTATAATTTATTTCATCACCACTGCTTTTCAAACGTTGAAGGAAAACACAGTGAGGTAATCGACATGTCTTAGAACCAACAATTCAAAGACAAGTGACATCCACCAACTCGCACTGGGCCCGCGTGGTGGATTACGGCCCTTCCCTCTCTTACAGAGGAGGCCTGAGTCTCAGCAGTGGGAACATTATAAGGCTGATGCTCTGCTAATGATGCATAAGTGTGTGACAATCCCTTTCGCTAGACCCACAGCAAGAAGATTATTCGTTGATTTGCCAACTAAAAAAAAGCCCTTCAACCCTCATCCCAATATCTAGGGCCTACAAATACTAAATCAAACACAGGATTCTACTAAAAGATCCATTTTCAACTTCGGAGATGACTCAATCAGCGTTCCATTTAGAAAAAGATTTCTTTCATTGTTGCTGAAAACCCGCAACAGTTTTCGTCCTTAGCAATTTAAAAAATTAGGGTCGATTGTCACTTGTCTGAGCGAGCAGACGTTGATGGCTCAGCGTGAACTTTTATACAAAAGTCATGATCAATTAGTTTACGCATTTTTGTGCGTGAAATGTTTAGAATATGTAGTTATAATATTTGGTCATTTACCTTCAATACAACTTATCTAATAATTGTTTCTGAATGTGATCGTGTTGAAAAGTAGTTAGCTGTTTGAGAAATAATTTGTATTCTTCAAAGACGGGATTATAGTCTTGATACTTAAAAAACAAAATAAGAATTCATTACTTTGTGAAATCGTAACAGTGACATATATTATGTTGCTCACTCTATTCAAAATATATGTGGCTAAAATTACGTTACTACAAATACTGATATTAATAAAAATAAAAATCTGTTTTATAGAACATTCCCTGTCCATTATCTGAACCCTTTTAATGTTCGAGTTTTTTGGTACCAAATTAACATCTAAACCATTTATAGTCACTGAAATTATTCCGAAAGAAGTTAATGACACCAAAAAAATTCTAAAAATTTGAACGACGACGTATCTATTTAACCCTCCTAGTAATAGTGATAATTTTCTTTTAAATTTAAATGCTAAATTGTTAATGTACACAGATACATTAGGCCATAGATGCCTTTATAGTAAGCAGAAAACATCTTTACCGCGATTTTATATTGAAAAATTGTGCGTATGTGTGTGCCCATTCATCGTTTCGTTAATCTTTTCGTATCTTTTAAATTCTTTGAATGAGTTTTGATAAAATGAATGACAGTAATAATCGTTTTACAAGTAAAACAGCGGCTCAAACTATATGAATCAATTTTTTTTTAAAGAAAATGTCAAAAAATACTACGCTCTTATCATTTTGATGCTTCAATTACATCGTTTTCTATACCCGGGTTTTATTTAAAGTTATTTGAATTTAGATACTTTAGTAAAAAATTATAATCGGTACTTAAATACCTAAATCTTATTATTTTGTTTACGGTTTTAATTCACAGTTCAAGTGCTATAAAAAGCAGCAGCAAACCAAAACATAATCGGCTTCAAAGTATTGCGTGTTAGCTAAAATCGATATTCCTGCATGTCTGAAATGTGTACCTATACCAAGTACTCACTTGTGCTACTAACTACTTGCAGGTCAGATTTGTCCTCAAAACCAAATTTCTGCATTAAAATCATAAAATCAATACTAGCCATTAAAAAAGACGTCATACAAATTCCCAACACCAAATATCGGGTGGGAATTATCACGCACACACACATATAATAGACATCAAGTAGGGACTACTACATATTGCACGCGCACTAACGCAACGGCCTTGGTTGCTACGTTACGTAAGCGTCGCGCCCCAGAGGACCTCGAAGGGTGTCCTTGGTCCTCCCTTTCCTCCCTCCCCCAACCCCAGGACCAAACCTAGACAAGGCCATTCGGAATTGAAAATAATATTTGGTACATTATTAGAAAATCGGTGGGTGGTCCTTAATATACGTTTAAATATTCTATCAAATCAAATATGTGTTCCATGTTCCTACGCAATTTTAGCTAATATTTTTTTAATGGTGGTGTTATTAGGCGATTTAGGAGTTTTTATAGGATTTATTGTGGATTTACTGGAAGTGTTAAAATTAAAATCATTATTCTTATCACTTAAACTTCTTTTGATTCCATTCTCACAGAAATTAATAATTCACCAAAAGTAATGAAATTTAGAATAGGCTGGTGCGTACAAACCTCTTAAATATACATCATGCGTAACTACCTCCCAAGGTTCTGATTTTTATATGTATCTACTCACACACGTAAGTGACACTTGTTTTCGCAGCTACTCTAGTTTTGGACATTGACGAATTAAGTCGAAAAGTGTTAGTAAGACTAGTAAGCCCTATAACGGCGTTAGTCTCGAAAATGGCAGTTTCTTGAGTTTTTGTCTGGACAAAGAAGTGTAATTAACACAGACTTCTTAAAAGCAAGCGCCAAAATCCTTGTCAATCAAAAACAGCTGTTCAATAAGATTTGAGATTTGAGCTTCGTGCGAGAAAATAAACAGCAATTATTATCAACATTATACATATTATAATAACTCGCATATAAAAATATTCAAATCAATGCTAACCGCTGGCAAATATTTTTTTCTATCGATCAGGTTTGATCTTTACGGCTACAAGTTTTGAGTTGAACGATGTAAATGACAAAAAATTGGAAATCAACCAACAGATATTGATAGTCATAACAATAAATTATGTGGTAGGAGATTTTTTAATATGACTGCAGTTATAAATAATCCAGCTGACAAAAGGGTGCGGTAAAACCTTATAAATTTGACGTTATAGTAACGCTCTAAATACACAATCAATTTGTTAAATAACATGCACAATATAGTGTATAAATGAATGTATAAATAGCGACCAAAGTGTATAAAAGAACACAAAATTTTACAAATTACTCGAAAAATGCAAAAACACCATGATAACAGACTCGGCTGATTAAAGTCTAGATGTAGGTTACGTAGAAATAAACTTGTTTTGTAAGTAACAATGCAGTTTGATAGCAATGTAGAAATAACTATAAAAGAAATTTTAACACGACTAACTTATCTACGGACGGATAGAATGTACTAGTATGTCCATAAACATATTTTAAAATAAAACAAAGTCTCCCAACACATCTGTCTATATGTGTGATCGTAATAAATTAACAAAAATTACTACTGAACAGCAGGTCTAAAAAAGCCACCTTTGTGGAATCATAATATGAATCATATTTTTTTATACGGCAATATTTACAAGGAATATGATTCTGATATGCAGTGTAGAGTATGATTCGACTAATTTGTGCAACCATTTTACGAACATTAGAAGAATTTCTTATTATCTGCTTGGAATTTGGAATATGATTTGCTCTAGATGAATTGTTCATGTGACCTTTTTAGGCCCTCAGATTTTCATGCGGTTTTCACTAATACACAGAGTGATTTAATATAATAATTTATTCAACCAATAAAATTTCAATGTTAAGATTAATAAAATCATTTTTTTGTAAGTTACAGATAAAAAATAACAAAAACGAATTGGTGTTGCAACCAGCACCCTTACTAAGTTATGAAATAACTTGTTTTAAGGGCAGTGGTACAAGCCCATACATAATAGTAAAAACGTGTGTGTTGTGGAATATTGTTAGTAATACATTGCAGGTAAAACAAGCGCTTGTTAAACTAAGGTTAACATAAGCCTTGATTTCAAATTGCCCAGATTTATGAAAAGAGCTAAGATGTACATGCATATTGTAATAGAAGAAAGCCGTGAATTTAAATGATTTGTAACCCTCGTGCGAAACACAAAGTGTCTATTTGACAGCTGTGTCAAATAGACACAAGTTTAAAGAAGCCTACAGTCCTAATATTCCTATTTCATAGGATCTGACGACTGATGATATTTACGTAAACGGGTTGTGACTTCCCGATTAATCATTCGGAAAGACCCGAAATATCATCAGGAAAATAAATCTGTAAACTGCTGTTATAATTGTGAAATATGATTTAATACAACAGAAAATATCCTTTTTTGTTCATGTATCTAAGGGCTAGAATGCCTTGTCGTTATCTGAGATTTGTGATAGTTCTTACCTGGGGTTCTTAAATCTGAACAGCTTGATTTTTCTGAATAGACTTCTAAGCAAACGTGGTTCATTGTCGTTCAGATAATTACTAACCATCATGTGAGATAGAGTTTAAACGCGAGTATATCTTGCATGTACAATATGTATATCATTTTTTTCGTGAGAAAGCTCCATTAAAGTCTTACATTCCGACAATTTCAACGAGAGCGAATGTAAGACTTTCCCTGGTTAAAATCTATCCAAGTTCCCTCAGTTATCCTTTCCATCCTAGGACCATGGTTACTCTTTCGAATCTATTGCACAATTTTAACAGGGCTATATATAGATATTATAATTATCATAGAATTAGATTTCTACAACTCTAAAGTTTACATTACGATTATTTTTGTTATTTCTTAAAAATACGTCCATATAACAACTGATATTGAATTTCAACGCACTGTAAAATGTAACTCGCTCTAACTAATCACTCTTATCATTGTGCGTTGGGCTTGAGGTTATCTTTCATTGCAAAGATACCACGTGTGTAGGTACCGAAAATGTTTCTAAGCATTTCTTAGAACCGGCCAATAATATTCGCTTTCGTTATATTTTTTTCTTAGTCTACAACTTGATACTTTGTTATTATCTTTTCGAGTAAATCTATGACAAGTTTGCGTCCTCCACCTTAATAAAAATAGATGTCACATTCATAAATATAGCTTATTTTTTTGCAAATCATCATTAGTTTGATATTTTATACGGGACTTATTGATATCTTATAGAGTTATTATTATGGCCTTCAAATTTTAAATCCGGTCTAATTTTACTATTATTTTGTTACGTATTAGAAACATGATGATGTAATTTGTTGATCATCAATGAACTGCATAAGCAATAAACCGATAATTTTATTTGATCAGCTGTTTCAGAAATATAAACTTAGTCTAAATTTAAGAGAATTATAGGTCTAATAATTTAGGATTGCCTTAATGCAAACCTCGGCACCACACTATTGTATTAAACCTCTAATATGAAACCTTTTTAGCGCAGCAGTGAGTTACACACAATTTTATTGTTTTTAAGGTTCCATACCCCAAAAAGAAAAACCAGAACCCTTATAGGATCAATTTGTTGTGCGTCTGTCTGTCAAGATCTTTTATCTCAAGAACGCGAGGAGGTATCGAGTTGAAATTTAAACCATATACTTAAATCTACGGTTTCTTGAAGTTGTTAAAAATTCAAACTTGTAAGCTTACGGCAAAAAATGATACAGCCGTTTATATCGCAAAAAACGTATATATTTCGATACTCTCAAGGGAATCAAAATTCTTAGGGTATTTACCGTTGACCCAGAACCCTGAAATTTGGCATGAAGCAAGGTCGTATAGCACAAATATAGGGATAAATCTGAAAAATTTGTTACGAAAAAAACATTTTTCGATTCGGACAAAGCTTGGTGGTGACTCGTTTCGGGAATTAAACTATTTACTTAACTTAGTTTGTACGGAACCCTTAGTGTGCGATTCCGACTCGCACTTGCCCAGTTTTTTTTTTTTGTCTCTTTTCACTTTATTTGTCTTGCGCAGTTCTGCAATGGTGACTGTCGGCAAATAAATATTTTGTCTTTATTTTTTCATAATGATAACCAGAACTAACTTTGTACCACCACAATGCATTTTTTTTTTTATTAAAAAGTGTTTTGGTCATATCAAATGCCTACTACCAAATTGATAATTCGCTCAGTCTGTCTTGTCACGTCATAATAGCAACAGTACATATATTTAGTATGTTGAATGAAATTTTCTCTAAATTTAGATTTAATCAGCAAGACTTGGGTCTCACTGATTAATTCTAATCTCTAATTATCTCTAACACTGATATCTTTTCCTTTGCCTAGATATTAAATTTTTCATCATCATCATCATGATCAGCCTTTTTTAATGTTCCCACTGCTGGGACACAGGCCTCCTCTTTGTGAGAGGGAATGGGCCGTAATCCACCACGCGGGCCCATTGTGGGTTGGTTGATGATTAAAGTTTTATAACAAATAAATGAATTACAAATATCAAAACTATTTTACAATTCCGTGTGTATTTTGAAGTTTACACTGGCAAAATCTTAGAATTTAATGCAAGATTCTCAGAAGTGACGACGTAGCTCATGGAGGAACAAAGGTCAATATAAATTAACTAGTTATTTGGAATACAAAGTAAATTATAATATGTTTAACAAAAATATTATGAAATCTTTGAGCGTCTAACATACTCGTAAATATTTTATGAATATCAGTTACAATGTTATCGTAACAAAATTTAAGTAAGTTACTCGTAGCAGATATGTCATTTATTTCGTCTAGCTTAGAATAGTTCTCCCTGCTGGAATCTGTGTTCCTAAATAGCTATTACCTTCCTTTTTCAAGAGTGACAGATTACTTCTAGGCATGCGTGTGCTATTGTCGACCATATCATTTCTTACCATCAGATGACATACTGGTCAAGCCCGAGTCTACCAATAAAAATAGAACTCGAATTAAGATAGTCTACAATGTAATACCACAAACAATCGAACACTAAATTAAATTCGGAATAGTGCGTTCGTATGACATGAACCAACGCTTCCTATTGGACGTTTCCATTCGTGACGCGTTGAATCTATGTGCGACCTTCATGAACACATATTTAGGCATATTTATAATGTTGCCAACCTCAATCCTGTTTAGTTCACTTGGAACTAATGCTTTGTATATTTATATTTAATTTAATGTTTTTCAAATTATATATTCACATTGTAAGTTTATGCGTTCGTATATTTTGTGTTGCCGTCTTCTTATGAAATATATTATGCATTATTAAATTAGCTAGTTAGTTAAAGAAACTTTAGGAAAATATTGATTTGTTATAAATTGTTTCTTTAATCTACATAAATATAACAAAATGTAATTAGTGTCCTCGAAGACAGGCATATCTAAACCTATTTGTTGTATAACTAGGTATTACAGGTCATTGAACTACGAATATAATAAGGGAAAACAGATGAAGATAGTAATAGAAAACTTTTGCCAACTTTTAGATAACTATTTATTTTTGCCACATAGCAATACTGGGAAGTTCTTTGTCCAATATTTGCATATCTCTAATTTATTATCAACACATGTGATCTAAATTACCAACAGAGTTTTTACCATATTTTCCTTGCTTGTCAACAACTGCGGTCATGATATTTTGAATGTAAAATGTTGTTTTGGAATTCATAACGACATTGAATAAGCATTTTTGACCAAACTCGAAGAACTAGGTATAGTGCATAAACAAATTTAAAAAATTATGAATCAACACTAATGGCCCAATCACAAATTGGGACTGAATTGGACCGTTTTTATACAATGAAATACTGTTGTCGCATTGTCGCAACGCGCCTCCTAGCAGGAGCCTTAAGACTAACATAAACTAGAAATACCAAGTTAAACAAGAAACGTAAGTAATTCAGGAAAGTCTACAAGTGGACTTTGAGCAACAGCCATTATAAAAAATTTTGATAAAATAACAAGACTTGATGTCAAAAAAATCTCGAAGAATGAAACAGGAAATACGAGTTCAGCCAGTCACTAGATGAATGGCACTAGGCATACGATGGACGGAGAAAGAAAAAAGTTATAGAATTTTATCCAAAAATAGAATATGTTAATCACTTTGCAACATTTATTGTAATGCTAACTATCCGTAAATTAAGTTTGCTAGCAACCATTCGAGAACCTCAGGTTTATTAGTTAAATACCATGACAAATCTCATCCAATTCGATTCAGCTGTTACGACATCATTCACTTAAATGTTTTCGCATCTGTAATATCTTTGTTTAGACTTTGATACCCTTTGATTACATTCCGTATGCCGTATAACTTGTTATAATGGTCAAGTTTTAAATTAATTCAAAATAATTCTTGTAATTAGAAGAATCTATGAATGATAAACAAAGATTAGGTGTTGCCACAAATTATTATGTAAGGTCAACCTTCAAGATAAAACAACAAACGATATCACTGGGATACTCGATGGCGTATGTACCTACTAACGAGTTTTATGTTTACATGGGAATTGATTCAACAAACGGCACCAGTGAAAATGAAAGTCTCAGACAATTTAGATAACTTAGATAACATGAATTTTTCTACTATATTTATAAATGCAATGAAATTATACAACGAGAATTGAGAGGCCCTAACCGAAAATTCAAATCACACGCCTCTGCCAATAGAGAACAACGAAACGCAGCTGTATATTGAAGGTCATAAGGTCTATTATTGAGGCGGTGCGATCTATGACGTGAGACATAGACGTGAAGACAGACATGTGCAGAAGCGCAAACGAAACAAGGCGATCGGTTGACGCTGACCGCGGCCGCTGTCTAGGTGCTAATAGCTCCAACATGGACGGCGGCCGCACGAGGCCACTTTGACAGTTTCTATGCAAATGTTAATGCGTTGCGCGACCAGTTTTCGCCTCACCGCGGTTCCGGGCCGAGTTCTGAGCGCGATTTATACGCACCCATTAATTATTAATCCCAAACTTATCTCGCAGAACTGGATTTTTGACGGGCTCGTTAGAAATCACGTTTGCATTGCGAACTACGGGTGGATAGCTGGGATGATGTGCGCCCAACGTACTACGTGAATCATCTTAGATAACACACCTACAGTTACGAAGAAAAGTTTGGGAACCGGTCGGCGCAGATCGGGCAGAAGAATTAGTGATGCAATATCGTCGAACAAAAAGTTGAAGATACGGTTGTCTCATTATCAAGTTCAATAGCCCCAAGTCGACAGCACGTGTATGCAAAATTTGGAGACAACTCGAAACTGCGCAAAAACGTTCTCATGCAAGAACAACTTAAGGTGCAAACTGCTGTACACCCTCGCGCGCTTAACATTTATCATATGCCGCTGGGTGTCAACGCGTATTTATCAATGACTGTATCTTGATACCTATTTTAAAATCAGCAAGATTGACTCTCAAATGAAGCTACGCGTGTCGCATATTTTCTGTAACCCCATTGCGACTTCCTGGTCGGGTCACACCCAATTCCCAACTGAGCTAGCCGGGTCATCGTTTGTTGCTTATTCTAGTTTGTACATACTAATAAAGACAATACTTTCCTCGATTCCATGTCGCAAATTCCACAGTCCTTGTATCGGTATTAGAAAACCATTAGATCTGTATCGAGCTATGCACAAAATATACCATAGTATGTATCACTGAATGTGCGTTCACTACACTTGAGTTACACTCGTTTAGTTTAGCACCGCTGGTTCGTGGTCGATCACTTCCGCATGTTGCATGGCGCGCTTGCGCTCGCGCCGCTAGGCCGTGTATATGCTCCGAGCCGTGGGGAGCCTCGCTCGCGAATGCGACCGCCGAAAACTCTTCGCGCCGGCCGAATGCAGAAAATTCGGAACGCGCCGGGTGGGGGACGCTCTACGACTATCCGAAACTTGCGCGTGTACGTGCTGCGCTTCGCTATGAAAAAATCCAAGGTTAACCGCGCGCTGCCAAAAAAAGACGCACGCAAAATGAAAAAAGACGGCTAGAGCGGCGCCCCTCGGGGCCCTCGTGATGCAGTCGATCTGCAAACTCGACGCCTCACCGCGCAGCGCCTCACTGCCGCATTCGTACATTTTTCTTGATCACACGCACACACTCGTGGGCCGAGCACATTAGAATAGACGACGCTTAGATTGTCTAGTTTGACTGTTTGAGTACTTCCAGCCGCTGTATTATGTTTGCAGGGTATTGACACTACGTCCACAGAAGCGAACGTGTAGTGTTTTATGTTATTTTGGGTACT
Source organism: Leucania comma (assembly GCA_958295575.1). NCBI lineage: Eukaryota > Metazoa > Arthropoda > Insecta > Lepidoptera > Noctuidae > Leucania > Leucania comma. Next base: position 23,000,865 of record OY282468.1, read on the forward strand.
AAATATGTACTATTCAAAGAATTTGTAATTATTATGCGTACCGAATCCGATTGCGATATTGACAAACTCTTGTCGCTCCAAAGGCTTTAGAAATAAAGTATTTATTTGATTATGCTAATGCTAGCTAATCTAAGTACCTACCTAGTAGGTATTGGAATTAAGGCCCGTTTGTAGTATTGTAAACTACAACAGTACCTACAATGTTGTCTTAAATATTATGACACAAATGGTTTAATATATAAAAATCTTGTGTCACAGTTTTTGTAATCGAACTCCTACGAAACGGCTAGACAAATTTTTATACAACTTTTATTTATATGTATTTGGTAAATCTGAGAAGATATTAGGCCCTCTTGCCTTCTTACAGGCCGTTTTTATTGTGATTTTAGCATTTTTGTTTCTATTTATATTTTGATTTTTTTTTAATTTTTTTTGGTAGAACGACCTTTTCCATGTCATGTGTTATAATTACGAGTATGTTTATGTATTGTGTGCTGTTCATATATTTCTTTAGTTTATTTTTATTTCAAAGTTTTTAATTTATGGCTTTTCTCATGTGTAAAATTTCTGTCGCATTATAGTTTCGTGTAAGAAAGCCCAATTTTCAGGTAAATCTTGCCTTTGTACCTACATCTTACTGTATTGATTAATATCAATTAATATTATATATTTTATTTTTATTCTTGGTGACCCTACTCATAACCTTGACCTCCCTGATGATGAACAAGCATTGAGGTCTATCATAGAATAAAGAAAACCATAGAGACATCATCAAATGAGAAACTGATTTAAAAAAAAAAAGAATGTGGACTGTATATAAAATTAAATAAATATAGACCAACTATATCCATATTAGTACATAAAATGGTCTACTTTGAGTATAATTATAAATTATTCTGTTTCCTAAAACAGCGTAGCTTCGTAGCAAGCGTAGCAATTCTAAATATAGACGGTGATTCTGAAATAATGCATGCATATTGTTACATAAGTTCCACATTTAGTATAATCCTCGGCACACAAGTTGAACCATCATGGAATTGACTTGAATGCGCAGTAACTGATTGTCAGGTATCAATCGAAGCGGCCACGCGTTACCATAGCAAAGGGTTCAACTTATTTGCCGCGTACTATAGAGAAAAATAAAAATTAATATTTATGTGCCAGTGTATATTCACCTATAACCATTATAGCATAGCATCAGCCTTATAATGTTCCCACTGCTGGGACTCAAACCTTCTCTCTAGGAGATGGAATGGGCCGTAAACCACCACGCGGGCCTATGCGGGTTGGTGGATTTTGTTTTCGGTTTAATAACCATTACAATGTCACTTAACTCTGAAACAGTTCGACCGCTTTGGATGTAACTTTGTGTGTATATTTGAGTGGGTCTTTGAATGGGTTGAAAATGTATTTGAAACCGGTAGGTGGCGCTACAATCGGGTTCTCAATTTGCTTTTCTTAAAAAAAAATATTTATGTTGAGTGGGAATCTAACTCATGACATGCAGAAGTTTTTCTTTTTAAACAACTCCAGTATTAAGGTCAATAAAACAAAATAAAAATGCGCCGTTTTTGAGCTTTCGTGACCTCATCCAATAGCAATAGCTTTTTTTTTCAATTTAATGAAAAGAAAGAAAATTCTTTTTATTAGGTGGGAAATTATCAAACACAATCGATGAAATTTGGCTCACAGGTAGAACATGTACCGTTAAATTTTGGTCAATCCCGTACATGAAGCACTATCGATAATATATTAATTTTAAATAGTTGCCTTCTCTCACTCTGGGTGACGCGAGAGGTTTTTTTTATTATTATTAATAGGCTAATTATATTAGACCACTATCTCACTTGATAGTTCAGCGACAATGTGGTCAATAATGGAGCACTTTCATAGAAGTAACCTACTCACTTTTGACTTAAAGACCCCTAGGTTGTAGCTATCAGGAAACGAAGACTCTGGTAGAGAATAACACTCCATAGCTCTGCACACAGTAAATGTGTTCCCAAAACTTTATGTGCGTATCGGTGGGATGTTCACCATGTACCGGTGATGCATTACAGTACGTCTAGTGGTCCGATGGAACGGTCTTGGCGGAATTAATTTATGCTATTCCAACACACACTCCCCGAAAGGCAACCGGTAGAAAACTGACAGGTTAGCAACTCGGTGTCGGTGTTCAAAACTGATGCTTCGATTCAACGAGTGCATCATTACCAATAATTATCATTACCATAATTACACCTCAAAAAAAAACTCAAGCCTTAAATAACACCATTCTCCTCCCGTGTTATCCCTTGGTAAAACTATTGTCAGATTTCCTGGCTCACGACCGATTAGAACGACTGTCAAAGATATAAAATTGACAGCAAGAATGTTAAAATGGTTACAAATCTGCAGACCATCTCTGCCTATAGAATGGCAGGTGGTGACGTCTTTCTGCGAAGCAGTCATGCTAGTGAAGGCAGCCGCACGTGTGAGGTAATGGACATTCCTTACGCCCCAGCCGCCAAGATCCTGACCCCGACTTCTAGCCAGCGTAGGCGTGGGCTTGTGGCTGATCAGCAATGGATAATTCGCTGTCCTGCCATCTGATAACTGGACTGAAACTGAGTCGTCGACGGAACGTAGTGTTCTACGCGCACCTCAATGATATATTAGCAAAACTGTAGGGGTACACCGGGCCGAAGCCTACTGAGGCCATGAGTGATGACTGCCGAAAGAGAAACCAAGGCAAAAAAGGAAAATAGGTGAAGTTTTAGTCAGTAAACGTCTCGACACGACCTGTCACTCCGTCTCAGAGTGAGAAAAGTCATTGGGTGATTATAAAAAAAACTATATATTGATTTCGGCAACCTTGGGTTTCCTCGTGTTATTATTACTTAGCTACCACCATGCCCCCCCCCCCCCTAGAGGCTTGCTTTACAGCTTCAGAGCCTAGTTTAGGCACCAGTCTCCCAAATTATAATGCTCATCCTATATGTTACCGTAGATAGTTATATTGTGAAGAAAATAAACTTTTATTATTACTAAAAAAAAAAATTTTTTTATTATTCTCTATACTTGCCCCCCCCCCCCCCTTGATCATTGGCTGGCGACGCCCTTGGCTACCACTACAATCCCGGCTATCAACTTAATTCCCTGTTCTATAGATCAGCATCCCATAAGTTTCGTATAAAAACATTTTCCTTGTATTATTGTCACTGTGTATTAGCAACATGTCCGGACCATCGGAACATGTTTTTCCTCTTTTTCACATCAATCTTCTATAACTAAATGGATTTCTTACCTTTTCATATTAAACAGCCTGTGGTTAGGACATGTGGAACAAAATATTTTTATGAATTAACAATATAAAAGATATAAAAAAATATATTAAATTAAAATTAATTATAACAAAAAAAATATATATACTTAATTCAAATAAATAACTAAATAATTTTTTTTTTTAAAGATATGTTTTGATATTTTTGCCGATTCTCTAGAGTATCATGGGACAAAACACATAACCGCGTTGCGGTGGCGCACCACTAAAATCGGCAATATCGCCCGCCGCAACGCAGAATTTTGCAGAGTGCACAGCGGCGCGAATACCATAGCTTTATTAAATGATATAACCAGTATCTTCTTTGTCGTTTACTAAAAAAGAGTAATGTCTTAATAACAAGCATACGATCCAAGGCAGAGAAACGTCTATCAACACTCAATTATCTCGAGAAACTGGTTATTCCTGTAGGATACGACAATAAACGCTAAAAGTTGCGTTGCGGCGACGCGTAAAAGAGCGGCGAGTGGCACTGCTGATTTTAGCGGCACGGCGCCGCAACGCTGTTATGTGATTCGGCTCTAACTAAACTTTTTTTAAACAATCCCTCTCTCATACAATAACGACGTAAATAAAAAGATAGCAAGAATTTTACTTGTGACCAATTAGACAGAACTTCGATTGCCATACAATTTTAGACGTGATTTCAGTGTAGATCAACAGTTGGGTAAGAATTTGAAAAAGTGCATTACGTAAACTAACTTAACAGGAGTAAAATTATTGCTTTCTCTTTCTAGTTTTAATGATTAGTAAAAGAGAGTGATAGTTCAAAATAAGTTCAGTTGTTGTATAAGAGAATCGGCGGCATTGTCATGCATTTTATATCCATCTGGGTGAATGTACACTTATTTTTATTTTTTTCAATTTTGGTGTTGAAACTTTTTCTTCGGTTTTTGTAACAATTAAGGACTCAGGTCTCTAATTCTTGCGAAAACCGAAGAGAAGAAACTAAAGTTTCCCCTAATTTTCACGAAAGCTGAAGTAACGGTTTCACCACCAAAATTGAACACAAATGTATTCACCCATCTTTATTTCGGAGGTCAGTTCTATGTCTACACGACACAAAGTACATGCATTAGCTGCTACAAACGACACAATAGTAGTTTTACGTCATAATTTTTATACAGTTTCCTTCAAACTTCATTTTTCATCGAGATTTTCTTCCAGGAACTGACCTTGGCTTACATAGGAGTTGCAGGGAGTGAAAGCTTATAGTTTGGTCAAAGTTATGTTGGTTGATGATGTTTTTTTAAACGTAGATTTATCTCAGGTTTAAATTTATCAAATTACGTACGTATTTACTGGCTTTGCAGGGGTGTTCCTATACTTAAAATTGTGTTAAATTTTTTTCTACTCCTCAATATCGTGTCAGGTGTTTTCAAATTTATCGCAAACAGATAGACAGACGTAGTCTAGTTTGTAATATATAAAGATTAGGATAGTGTGCGTTTTAGGCAATCGCCTAAGGGCCAAATTCACCAATAAACTAATCGCGAGATTATAGCTTCACTTTGCGTTTCACCGCTATGAATTGAACCTAGTTTACGCTAAACTCAGTTTCAATTCTTTTGTTGTCGCCCATATTAAGATACGGGTCATTAAACTAGATTACGCTGAGCTCAGTTTAGTTGAACTAAGTTATTATATTTAATGATAAAATCAGCCCTAAAATTGCCAAAAAATAAAAGTTTTGACATTTGATATTTTTATTATTTATGTTATGTAACTGTCTATATTACATTATGTAACCATTATATAATTACATTAAAACATCATATGCAATTAATTGGTATTGTTTTTTTTCTTTCAGTTTCATTCCAAGTTATATTTTATGGTCTGATTCAAATGTCAAAACAGGCCATTTATTTTTTAACGAGTTTAGCAATAGATATTTATCTATAGTTATAGAGCACAAAACATTGAAGACTAAACGAGAATATTTTTCTCTTAAAAACTAACATTATGTATTTAAACTTTATGCACAGTAATGGTACATAGGCGGTCATTCGCGGTGTTGATGGCTTCCACGCCATCGTCAGACAGAAATCTGCCTCTTTGCTCTGCAGAGTGCAGACTAGCTCTAACTCCATCCTGAAGACCATAGCGGGGAGGTACGATTCTTCTCTGTTGGGTGATGTTGTTCACAGATGCATCGTCAACTACCACCTGGTTTCAAAATAATTAGACTGATAGTATAAAGTTTTACTAACAAAGGTTTATTGTTCTTTGTTTACTAACCCATAAGGATACAGCTTAACCGAATTAAAGATTTTTTTTTTTATAATACAGCATCATTTTGTCAACCAGTCAACCTTTAGCTTATAAATAATACACTAATAAATATGTAACTTGAAATATTTTGTAATTAAATATTTGAAATAGAATATTAAGTATCATTAAGATTGCCAATCGATTTAATTTTAAGTGTCCTTCCAAATACCTCATCATCATCATTATCAGCGTTTTTAATGTTCCCACTGCTGGGACACAGGCCTCCTCTCTAGTAGAGGGAATAGGCCGTAATCAACCACGTGGGCCCAGTACGGGTTGGTGGATGTCACAAGTTTTCGAATATTTGGTTCTAGGACATGCTGGAACCTACAGCAAATGCCTACTAACATAAAATTACCCTTTTTTGAAGAAAAAAATCATCAAATTACTCCTCCCGCTCCTGGTGCAGCGAAAGGGAGTAAGTATCATACTTCTACTGACTAAAAACACTAGAGCTGAAGCTTACTGGAGCCATGGGTTGACTTCTGAAACAGTTACTCATGGTCCTGGGATGCATAGGGCAAGTGAAAGAACGTGACCGATGTAGTTCTAGTCAGTAAAAGTGTAACAGTCTCCCCTCTCACTCTATGTCTAGGTTGGGCAGGAGAGGTTATTACATAAATTCTTACCTTAAAAAAAATTGTGTTCCGTGAGTTACCCTTTATATTCCCGGGCCTACTGTAAGGCCGCAAATGACTAGAGATTTTCCTGATGGGGGTAGCTCGAGCGTATCAAAATGTATGAAATTATGGATGTTGTGAGTTTCCCCCACCACAAATCTTGAGTCAAGTTATTTGCCGCCTTTTTTAAGCCTTTTAAACAATCTCGTGGTCTACATAAAATTACCCTTCACATAATTTCATTTCGAACTATGTGCAGCAAGCAAAAACAACTCTAACAAATTCGGCGCCTACTATTATCATAGTGTTATCAAAGAGTCGTTTGACAAGGACACGTGAGCTACGATAGCACAGAATAGTATTAGAATACGGGATGTGCGTTATGTGCGTGCGCATTGTGTTGGGCAATATGGCGCTTTGACGTGGCAGGGTAAGATGTAGTCCTATTGGGGCCCTGGGTTGTGCAAAGACGGAACATAGGAGTGGATTTAAGTCGGTAAAAGTCTGATACGCCCTCCCGCTGCGTCTTAGAGCGGGAGAAATCATTAGATGATAAATGATGATGAGGGATTTTTTTTTTTTTGGTGGGAAAATCATCCAAGACATCTCCGCGCTCTTGGGCGGAGCAGGAGATAGTGTTAGACTTTCATTGACTAAAAACCCTTCATTCCGGAGTCCCGGGTTTCATTTTCACATTCCCCATGGCCCCAGTAGGCTTCGACTCTGCTGGGCCCGTACGGTTTGCTAACATCTCCTTGAGGCGCGCGTGGAACGATAAGCGCCGTCGATGACTTGGGCCCGGTCCGGGCGGACAGACGGCAAGCTACTCATTGCTCACCGTCCGCAAACCCGCGCCTACGGTGAAGGGGGATGAGGAAAGAAGATATCCGCAGGACAACCAAAGTTGCCGATATAGCCCAAAGAATTGCAAACCTAAATGGCAGTAGGCAAGGTACATTGTTGATTGGGACAGAAATGTTCTTTAATAGCGACCACGTACCGGAAGACGTAACGTCTGGACTGATGATCCGTCGATGAGGTGTGGGTCGCGGGAATTCGATGGATGTGAGACGCAAAACGGGTCGCTTTGACACTTGGGGGAGGCCTATGTACAATAGTTGACGTATGTCGGTTGAAATGATGTAGGAGATATGCTCCAAGGTAAAACGCAGAATATTTATTTTAAAATATGAATTTTCTAAGTTCTTTTTTTTGTATTTTGCAGGTCATTGTCAAGTTGTATGTTGAATAAAATATAATTTGAGGCTGTCGTATTTACAGAATCATAATAATCATCAATACAACCCTCTCAATTCGTCTTACCCTATCTAATGATTTTTTATAAATTTTACGTGGCACATTCAAGTTGGTTTTATTAAATATTAATGTAACATAAAATGTTTGTAATTTACAACGTACATATTGTATAATTATAAATATAAATACGTATTGTAAAATTATATTTTCAATACACTTACTCGAAAACCAGCTCTTCTTTCACCGCTTTTAGGCACGCAATATACTGTTTTCTGCACTAGTGCAGAAAAGTGTGCGTACTCGCTCCCCGCCACAATTTTATTACATTTATCGTATCAGGCTGGGCGCGCGTCAACCCTCAAGAGGCACACGTCAACCTCCACGAGTCGTAAGTGTATTGAAAAACATCGTTTGATACACGTGCAAATTTTACACTGCAGCCCTCGGCACCATAACACATTCGTCTACGGCTCGTTCGAATTCTGCTTCGGTCGCAATAACAAACTTTCTGCATGTATCAAAATGTACTATTCTTTTAAATAGCGTTGTCTCACTCCAGAGTAACGGTCACACTTTTATTTTTAAATTTTTTCAATCCTTATCCTATCTTTACCTTCTCCAATCAATAGGTCACGAAAGAAGTCATTACAGAGTTATCAGGGCCTTATTTCTTTCCTTAATGTACCTTCCTATTTTTTGTCACTGTTTATAGTTTTGCCAACTAAGGGCTGATTTCATCATTCAATATAAAAACTTAGTTCAACTAAACTGAGCTCAGCGTAATCTAGTTTAAAGACCCGTGTCGTAAACATAGGCGACAACAAAAGAATTGAAACTAAGTTTAGCGTAAACTAGGTTCAAGTCATCGCGGTGAAACGCAAAGTGAAGCTATAATCCCGATTAGGCGCTCAAACTGCGTTTTAATTGATTGAATCTTAATCAAATTTATTGGTGAAATTGGCCCTAAATTAAAAGAACTTCCAGATTAATTGCTTATGGTTTAATTTTTTTTTTATTTGTGAAATTATTTTAATAAATATTCCTTATTGATCCATTAAGAATTTACAATAAACACTCCTTTGTCTTTATTAAAGATTAACGACTTCATTTTGTCTAATAGCTGACTATTTATTAGTAAAAGAAAAAAAAATCAGATAAGAAAAATTTGTCTTGTTTAAATTGCAATTTTATTTTTCGCCTATTGACAGTTCACTAACTAGAGCAACAACATTATTTAATTGAATTTGGATAAGATAAAGGTATTTACAAATTTTAATTAATTTATCGCCATGCTCCATTAAATAACGAGTCATTCAACTTGAAACCCCGTAGAATATTTGAAAAAATAAAGAGTAATGTCGGCAAAAGTCACTAGCATGAAGGCATAGAAAAAATAAAGATAATAAATTTATTTGGCACTTCACAAGGCACACACAATATCTATGTAAATTCAAAACAAAAACAAAAAGCTAAAAACATACAATTGTAAGCCTCATGGCTGCACCAAAATAGGCCCAGTTCAGTAAGAACAACTAGTACCTAACGCTGATTTTCAACTAAACCTGAGGTTGTGACTCAAAGGACGTAAAACAGTAAAGTTTTGCAGTGTTACTTGTATACTCGATTATTTGTATAAAGATCAGGAACGTAGGAGCAGGCTTATAATAGTAGAACGTATGCACAATACTATATTATACACACATATTTAATTATGAGGAATTCTCAAACAAAAGTCAGTAGGCAGTTGAGTGACGCTAGTTTTCATCTTTCTCATAAAAAAGATGAAAACCAACTTCAGGTAACTAGTGGCCACGGACCAAACCTTGTAGTAGTCTGGCATTATTTGCTATTTGACGCAGCCAATTTTAGTGTTCTTTTTAATCTTAAGTTTCTACATGTTGTTTCTAAACTAAGTATATATTTTTGTGTATCCTATATAATATTTTTCTTCTTTCTTTTTTTTTTCTTATTTTTCTACTTATTTTAGCATTGAATCGTTCAATATTGAACCAAGTCAAACTATCCAACAATTGAAAATATAAAGCAATGCTCCATTGAATGAGTCACACAAAAAGTCTACCGCAACTAAACAAAAAAAAACTTCATTTCCTTGTACACGTCACCGCCAGAAAAAAATATTAACTGCATCTCACCGACTCTTCGACATTTCCTGTTCTATAGATTTTTGATCGGAATTGAGAGCAAAAAAACTTTGGAGTCGAGAAAAGTTACAAACTTTTGCTTGACCTGTATCAAGGCTATGTTGTGGTAGTTGTAGGTCATTACAGTACTAGATTATAGTTTGATTTTTTCAATAATTGCCTAGTATTAGGAGAGTCTCAGTAGAATTTGGAAATCTTGGCGTCGCACTTAAGCTGGAATTTCTAAGAAACCTAAGGGATGTTTTCTGTTCTAGTACGCATAGGGCTACTGCATCTGATTTATAGTCGCAGCACTTAGGAGTGTTAAAAGTCTTTAGATAATTTCACACCTTCAAAAAAATCAATAATAATCCATGATTATATGATTTTCAAAATATTCTTTTTTTACATTCTTACTCTGAAGTAAGATATTTTTTTAAATATCACTCTTTTCCTGAGAAAATAGTGAATTTTCCCCATTTTATTTAAATTCACCCACAGCACATACATACATAAAAAACCATAGGTACTGTTCTAATAGACATATGCCAATTACGGATAAACATAAATAAGGATTTCTTTAATATAACAAAAATAAAATGAAAAAATTAAACTTGAAGATATTAATAATTTAGGCTGTTTATCCATTTTTAAGAAACTTAATAATAAAGAGACCACAGGAACTTGATTCATCGTTTTGAAACAATGCTAACTATGTAGATATGTGCTCAACGTTCAAGGTAACTATGCAAACTAGTTGAGGGTTAACTTCTTTGCAGTTTTGTTCCATTTAATTGTTCCAAATGATTTATTTAAACTATATCTATAGTGAGAGCAGTGGTGGCCGAGTAGTAAGGGCTCTGACTTACAAACTGTAGGTCGCGGGTTCAAACCCAGCCAGGCGCATTACTTTGTGTAATTTATATCATCACTGCTCTCCATACGGTGAAAGAAAACATCGTGAGTAAATCGGCATGTCTGAGAACCAAAAATTCGAAGACATAATTATGACATCCATCAAACTGCACTGGGCCCGCGTGGCGGATTATGGCCCAATCCCACTCCTAGAGAGGAGGCCTGAGACCCAGCAGTTAGAACATTATAAGGCTGATGCTATGCTATACTATGCTATATCTATAATAGTGGTACATTGGCGGATTTAATGCTACGAGGCATTCCAGTCAACATGTGAACTAAAAATACTAAATTATCCCTTTTTTCCCTCTCCTAGAGAAAAGGCCTGGGTCCCAGTTGTAGAAATATTATAAGGCTGATTACGTATGTATGTATGTATGTCCCTTTTTTAATGGAATTAAAATCAAATAATTTCTCCTACTCTGGGTAGAGGGCATGTCAGACTTTTACCGACCAAACCCCACCTGAGTTCCTTCAGTTGGCCTTAGTGTTCCAAGCCTTCATAACTTTATCGAACAATCCAGCAAGGATGACGGACTCCATTTACTCCTCGATCGTGGAAAATTATTGGAAAATCACTACATACTATAAAACAAAGTCACTTCCCGCTGTCTGTCCCTATGTATGCTTAGATCTTTAAAACTACGCATCGGATTTTGATGGGGTTTTATTTAACAGATAGAGTAATTCAAAAGGAAGGTTTATATGTATAAAACATGCATAATATATTTCATATCACCATTGCACCCGTGCGAAGCTGGGGCGGGTCGCTAGTTAAAAATAATTGAAAAACCTATGTAAATTTTCACACATCCTGTACAGTCATGAAGCTTACAACATTCTTGCATTGCTATCTTATCTAGCGTTAGGTACGCACATTGATTAAATGGCTGCATCGTGTACACTTTATCACACGGATAATGTTACAAAAAATAAGATTAGGTGTTATTATTGTACTTCGTAAAAACATTAGATATGCAACTAGACGTCTAACGATAATATATTTGTTACGCGTGTTGTTCAAGGTCCCTTTTCTTGACTAGGCCAAACCTTTTCCATATCTGAAACGGTATTTTTTAATTATTTTGTTATTAAATAGTGACCCGCCCTAGCTTCTCACGGGTGCAATTGTCATATTAAATATATTATGCATGTATTATACATATAAACCTTCCACTTTATCTATTGACTGGCCTGTTGGTCTAGTGGTTAGTGGCCCTGACTGCTATGACGGAGGTCGTGGGTTCGATTCCCACCCAGGACAAATGTTTGTGTGATGAGCACGATCATTTGTTCTGTGTCTGGGTGTTATTTATCTTAATATTTATATTTATGTATTTAGAAATATATAAGTATGTTTATCAGCTGTCTGGTACCCATAACACAAGCTCTGCTTAGCTTGGGACTAGACGACGCGCGACGTTGTGTGATAGTTGTGGAATATTATTATTATTATAAATATTTGCGCGAATGAATTATTCTGTATGGAGGTACTGAATTATTATATTCAGTACTTTTTTTCTAAGAAATGTAGTACCAAATTACCTTCATTTCGTAATAAAATAACCATGAATATTATAATTACAAGACGAGGATAAATCACATGTTAAATATTTAGGTCGTCCATGTCTTCTTATTCCTTTTATTATCCTACGAAATACCTATTTGTGTCTTACACGTGTCTGTCTGACCCCCAACCCCCCAACCCCTCATACGCTGTCAGAATTTCCTTAGACAGTACATTTTCTTTAGAAGACAATACTCGAACATAATTATAATTAGTTATGTGTTGATATTAAAATGAAATAAATGTAACTTTTCTTGTGAGGAAATATTGCAATTGGGTTATTCTAAATTAAAATTCAATCATTAATTAATTTTACAATAATACCAGAAACAAAAATATTTTAGAATTTTTAATTTATCTTTATAAAAATTTGTTTAAAAAACTGTAAATCATTTCACCAACATAGTAAATAAAATGCATTCACATTTAAGATGTTCTATTTAATTTTGACTATTTAATGTAATTATTAGTAATAATGGATAATAATACGTTAGCTTTTTGTACAAATATTTACATAAAACAAAATTATAAGAGCGGGCTATAAAATGTAATGCGTTTTTTAACTTGATGACGAGTAACTATGCAATTATATATTAACTTTGGGAATCTTATCAAACATATTGTAGGATCATATTGATGTGGTAATAAAAAGTCATTCGGGTTTTAATAACAAAATGTGTTTATTTAATATAACTTTAAATTAACAATTGTTTATTTAAAAAATAATAAAAAAGCAGAATACAGAAGCACATTTTACTTAAAAATATAAAAAGAAAATATACAGCTGGTACCAATAATAGCTAGGTATTAAATAGAAACTATTTAAATGATCACATTGAATGAAAACTTCGATGCACTATCTTCTGTTTCAACCTGATATAAAATCTATGAACCAGAGCATACACCCCCTTTTCTTTAATCCACACCCTCTTTCCCCTTCACACTCATACTGATTGGCTGACGCGCCAAATTGACAGGTGATACGAACATTTTGGTCCTTTTGTTCCTGATATCTTATAATTATTTTGTACGTTTTTATGTTCTATTATAAACATGAGACCGCAAAAAATCTTAAATTCCTAGGCTTTAATGCCACAGAATGCATACTCAATTAAATATCACATAAAAAAAATACATTAATACTGATTTGAATGAAGCCTCTCAGCCAAAATTAGATCTCAATGTCACCTAGTGACATTAACGTATTAATTATCAAACACATGAAAATAGTGTGATTATTATGAGAAATATCAATATACTTGAGCAGATTTTTTTTAATTTGCTTTACTGGTTATGCTATTTTATTTTTTCCGTTTTTTTAAATATTTTTTATAATGTTAGTCATTCTAATTTTAATTTGAAACACGCGTGCTGTTCGTAACTGGCCAGCACTTTAAAAGCAATTCAAAATGGATTCTGATTTAAAATTGGAAATAATTTTCATAAGCGGGTGCGATCTGAATTAACTTGGGTCCGTGTTGTAACGGTACATCTGGGTAAATATTGGCGCATGCGTAAAAGGACGTATGGCGTTCAATGTCAAACTCTTGCATCTTGCCTGATAAATAGCCAAATTTTACTTAAAATCGTTTAATATTCATTGTTCTATTGGTTTTTTTAAATTGCCATAAATATTTTTAATCTTTCAAAGTAGTTTGAACTGTTTAAATATTATTCACATATACTCATTAATCATTGTTCAATTACATAAAACATGCAGGAAGGTGACGAATTTCAGTACTAGAATGTAACTTTTAGAAAGTGTCTTTTCCATGTCTGTCTAAACTGCATATATGTGAGAATCAATTATATTAAATAAATTTTCTCAGTAGGATATTTATCAGTATTTTTGATAATTTCATGTCTAACATTTTAATGTGAAATGCGTAGCTGTAGTAAATATTTTTCCGCATTTAATATTTATCTTTATCTTTGTTATCAAGCTCTTAGGTTTTGATAGCAATTATGGTAAAGAATATAAAAACTGCAGTTCATTACAGGAAAACAAACAATTTTTATTATTTTTAGAATAACCCACTTTTATGACTTTCATATACAGTGTGTTTTTAACTGATTTATTTTCTAATTTCGAATTATTTAAATACAAGAAAGGGCTTAACCCGAAATGTAAAACTGCAAACTGCAACGGTATTGGCAACAGAGGGCGCTGTACAAAAGATAGTTTAATATTTTTTTTTTACTGCTTTTAGTTATAATACCAATTAAGTTTTTGTGAAGAGGTTTCTTGACTTTTTTTTCCACGAGGTTTATTTTTAATAATGCAGAGGCAGGTTGCGTCAACGGAAGTTTTTTTTTTTACAAAATTTAACTAATTAAAATCATGTATTTTGTTAGATTAATAATTTTGTAACCATGTAAAAATAAATATGACGGACAAACTTAGCATGAATTATACACTACTAAGCTACTAACACACAATCGAAAAAAAAATCACATAAGGAAGTGAGAAAAAACAAAACAAAGGAAGGTAGACACAAGGTTTACGCATTTAAGCACATTTAATTGTTGTTTTTTTCATGTTTTCTTTATTTGCAATGTATTTTTTCTTTAACACCAAACGCGAAAAGTCTTCTCGACGCAAATTAAGTTAAGAAGCAGATTATATGCAAAGCGTATGACGTAAATAAACTTACCTGGTAACCAAACTATATTTCAAAGGCCATTTCCACATTTAACACTTATTAGTGACCATAGAATTAAGGACATTTACGAATACATTCATTACATGTAACAATGACGACATCCAAGCAAACACGAAAAAATCCAAACACCGAAACAGCTGAGCCGTAAAATTAACAACACGGCTCCTGGTCTACGCTTTTGAAAAACAGACAAAAAAAAAGTATTAAAAAAAAAACAATAAAAAGAAGACTTCTGGTAGTGGTAATAACTGTACAGACGAACCAAGTAACCTATTTTCAAAATCGTAGAACACTAGGACGTCACAAATGCAGTCGGCGAATGTACTCACGTGTGCTCAACGTGCTCAGAGTGCCATCGACGTGGAGGTAGCTAGCTAGCTGGTCCGTTTGGCCTCGGACGGCCTGGATGCAGCGACGCCGCGGACGCGCGGTATCGAGGAAGTAAGTCCCGGCGAACTGTCAACGGCACGGAAATCGGGCGGCGGCGAGCGCTGAGCAGCTAGCACGCATGCGCCGCGCGCCCGTCAACAGCGCCCCTGCAACCAACGGGGCCACCCCAACCCACCGACCTACCCTTTAAATCGAACGTCATATCCCGCACACCGTTCGCACCACCCACCCCCCGTGTAATTTCTGAAAAGCGCTGACTACCCGCGCCGACCCTAAAAAATGCATTGCGTAACGGTTTTATAAATTCCCGTGAATGTTTGCCCAATCAATTATCCACCTGCTTCGGGCGAGGACACAATGCCCTCACTAATGGTCTCTCCGATCATATATTCAAACCGACGTATTTTTAAATGAAACTAGCACAAACAATTTTATTGGTTCATTTCAACTGTTCAGTTTTCCCGAACGCTTTTCTCTCTCATTCACATTTCTTGGGAAATTGATCGGAAAATTAATTATCAAACTTCAAAGCAATTTGATATCGATTATGTACATAACTCTGCATGCGTTATTTGGTTTAGTCCACATTTATGTTCCTCTGTGTATTAGGGATTTTAAATCTTCAAATATTTATATAGGAAATATTTGTGTGTTCAATATCATTAAGTCATTTCAATTTGTTGAGAGTTACCGTAGTTTTCATCCGGTCCACATAGTGTGCTGAAAAACGATTTACATGTAGAAAATATTGTTATAGTAGTTTCTAAATACCGCGAATCACTATGATAACAGTTGTTTAGCGTAAACACAGCATTTATTTTGCGAACTAAACTAACTTAGGTGAGTAATACGGGTATTCTAGAGATAGTTGTTTCCATTTGTTGCTATGTAACCTTCTAGCTGAGTTTGGTTTGCTCTCCTGTTCCATATACGCAGTTATTATTATTTTTTCTTCATAATTTATTCAGCTACTTTCGTTTTCTATGTATGTTGCTAAATTTAATTCCTGGCTAAGGGTCGCCATGTATTGGGGTGATGTAGGCAAAATAAAGAGAACTGTTCAAGTTGACGATTTGTGTAATAATTCCATAATTTATTGTGTGCAGTTACAAATACAAGGTTAGGCGAGCTGCACACTAAACTCGTAATAAACTAGTGCGTCTCACCGTCAACGATTGCGTGACTGCTTGCCATCAGGCGGGATTGCAGTCAAGCACTAGTTTATATTAAAAAAAAAATACCCATTATTCAATTGTTTTTTTTTTCTATTTATCTGCCCCCAACCTTTTCGGAGCCTATTTATACCTACTCGTAATATCCTTCATATCAGATCCCTCTTCTGTGTCTCTAATACTTTCATTCCGCATACTGTTTCTTTCTATGATTCTTCTTCTTTCTAGGACCTAATTCTTTCTATGTATATTTTTATATCAGTCTGATCTTTATTTTCAGGAAATATTTTTGAGAGTGTTTTTCATTTAACATATTCTTTTTAACTGAATAATTACATCATAGTATATTTGCTCTTTACACTATCACATTTGATGTTACTACACAATAATTTATTTTTACCACTTAACAAATTTTTGTTTATTTATTAGTCAATTTTGGGACATTTATCTTTTAACTTTTCTAACTTCTGCTGCAGGTTTCGGAATTAGAGATGCAGTTTTCTCTTCGTTATTACGCCTTTTTCGTGAAATAAATTAATTGGTTGTATCTGCATAGAATAATCATCTTGTATTGCCATTCTAATTGACGACCTTCAAGATCGAGTTCAAGTTCATCTATTTATTGCTAAAGATTTTTAAAAAGTGTATATATTCGTCCTATTCTAATTATAAGAGTTTTGATTGATTTATTTCCATCTTATTCTATAGTGATTAAAACCCCACACTTAATTATTGCACCAAATTTTGTTAGCTTCAGATGAGTCGTTATTTATCGTTTGAAAGGTTCAAAGAAAATGAATGTCAGATACCATCAGTCTGAAGGGTCGGACATATCGCTAACGCAAACCTTCTTAGTACAACCATGAGGCACTCTGACTTATCATTTTGTTATTATAGATTTCCTTTATTTCATTTATTTACTTACGATTTAAATATTTTTTGATTGATACTTAAAATTTTCAAAATAGTAGCCGATAAGTCTAAGTTACCAATGGTCTGAGTTTCTGAGTGAAAAATCTCCTAACAATAGGTACATGCTGTGTTCAAGTGTACTACTTTCAGATCTACTAGATCAAACTACCCAATAATAGCCTCCTCAGTTTTTGGTGGAGGCTCTTTTCTATTTTATATTATTATTTTTCTGTGTATGGTGCGCATTTTATGCATTGTCACCAAATCAATGTTATTCTTTTGTTATTTCTTTTAAACAACAGCGAAACCGTTAGTAATACTAATACAATTATTTCAACTGTACTTCAGTAAAATACCTGATATCCCTTTAGCTGCCTCTTTAACTAGACTGTTCTATTCGAAGCCCAAACTCTAAAGCAATGTACCACTGACTCATTGTACTGAGATTGGTCGGAATCTGAAGCGAATGTATACAAGTACTCTTGAAGCACAGAAATACACAAGAATATAGTTTGTAAAACGTTGCCCTACAACTGTTTATTGTTCATTATGAGTGTATGTCGAGTTCCTGGTTTGCATCCGTCTTAGTCTTCTCCTATATTTCTTCAACACTTACAGAGTGGTCAAAATTATCGTAGGTAATATAACTTTGTATGTTTTTTTTTTCTTTTTTGGATGAATAATTATTACCTGCCAGATCTTTTGCATACAATGCAATTTTGTATGGATAACAAAATTTTAACAAATTTCAACCTGTTCTCTGGCTAATAATGCCCGTTTTTTATTGTTTTGGTTTTTTAAATTTTTTAAGATCTCACTATCAAAGTAATAAATGTTAACTACAACACTTTTAAAAAAAAATCAAGGCTCTGTTGAAACTAGTACGTTAGGGGTACAAAATGTTTTTAAAAAATTTCACCGATTATGGTGAAAAATTAGCTCAGTTTTCAATTACCGTAGGAATTTTAGAACACTTTTACTGAAGTTACTACAGTGATTATGGCCTTAAAAGCTGTCCATAAAAAATGGATATCGGATAAAAGCAAAAAATTGCTTACAATCGAAATGGTGACAAAAAAAAGTTGCATAATCGAATTTGGTCACCCTTTATATCAGAATAAGCCATGACATAGTACAAAATCCGATAAGGCAGGGTGCTTTTCAAGCTAGGCATCTGTGTTTCTCTCATACATTTTCAGTGGTGTACTAAATATAGGTTGGATTCCCATTGGTGCTGTAAAAGCGACAAAGAGATTATGCCATTCATATATAATCAGTTGCGCAGTAATTGGAGTAACCTGCCAGACCAGCGGATTGTACAAAAGAATTACCATAGCCCTCGCAAAGTGTAAAGGGATACTGTGAGTTTTTTCAGAAAATCTTTTTTTTACGGTGGATAATCATTTGATAACTTCTCCTGATCTAGGGCGGGGTGTGAGTTAGACTTTTACAAACTAAAATCACAATTATGTTCTTCTAACTTGGTCCCAGAACCACACGTTTCTCTTCATGGCCCAAGTAGGCTTCGACCCTGCTGGGCTCCTACGGTTTTGCTGACATCTCTTGGCGGGTGCGGAACATTACACGCCGTCGAATCGTCGACTTACTGACAAAGGACTTATCCTTTGCTAATAAGTCTACACTCATTCTCACTCCAATCAGAACAGATGAAGTCATTTGATGACTCCCCAAAACTTCTTCTTCCCTAGTAAAAAGAAGTAATTAGTCTGTGTTGAATTCTGGTAGGCAGCTGGAAGAGGCTTAAATATTTAGACGATTTATTACCAAAGTCTGACGCTCAGTATCCAGCTAAACATAGGTTTCCCCACGCGGGGGGTACACTCCCCCCCGCCCATGGCTCCGCCAACACCGGCAGTACCTGACGCGGACCACGAAGACGACGATGTTCCAGAGGTGACCGAGGTAGAGATGAGAGTGGCGGTACAAAGGCTGAGTGCCAAGAATACCGCCCCAGGACCCGACGGCTTGCCTGGGAGGGCCTGGGTCCTGGCCATGGAGGCTCTCGGGCCTCGATTGAGGGGGCTCTTCAGCGCATGTTTGGAGAGGGGCCAGTTTCCACTTCGCTGGAAGACGGGAAAACTGGTCCTCATAGCGAAGCCTGGGCGCCCTGCGGACTCTCCGTCCGCGTACCGGCCCATTGTGCTGCTCGACGAGGTGGGCAAGCTCTTCGAAAGAGTCATTGCAAACCGCCTCGTCGCGCGCCTTGCACGGGTGGGGCCGGACCTTTCGGACGGACAGTTCGGATTTCGCAGGATGCGCTCCACGGTGGACGCCATCATGCGCGTGCGAGCCCTCACGACGGGGGATGCGGTATCCCAGGGCAGGTGTGTCGTGGCAGTGTCTTTGGACATTGCCAACGCCTTCAACTCCCTGCCCTGGAGTTGCATTGGAACGGCACTCCGGTACCACCGGGTGCCCGACTACCTCTGTCGTGTAATCGAGGCCTACCTGTGCGACACGCGGGGTTGCGATAGTCGTTGATAGGATCCAGCAGTTGGGACTCGAGGTGGCATTGCACAAATCCGAGGCCATGTGCTTTCACGGCCCTCGGAGTGCGCCACCACCGGGTTCCCAGCTAACGGTAGGAGGAGTTCACATCAGCGTCGGGTCGACGATGAAGTACCTGGGACTCGTCCTCGACAGCTGGTGGAACTTCAAGGAGCACTTCCGACGTCTGGCTCCCAAACTGAACCGGACTGGGGCTGCTCTCGGGCGGCTCCTGCCCAACCTCAGGGGACCAGACGCCTCCTGCCGGAAGCTCTACGCGGGAATCGTTCGGTCCATGGCCCTCTACGGGGCTCCGGTGTGGGCACCGACGTTGCAACAGCAACCGAGGGCCCAGCTGAATGCGTGCCAGAGGGTCATGGCAATACGCATGGTGCGAGGGTACCGAACGATTTCCCGCGAGGCGGCGACCCTCCTTGCTGGCCAACCGCCATGGGATCTGGAGGCAACAGTCCTTGCACACATGCACGACAAGCGCATGGAGGTGCAACGCCGGGGCGAAATTCCGCTGCCACGACAAGTCGAGGCATGGCGGACAGAGCTCCGGCGGGATCTCATGGCGAAATGGCGTCAGCGACTATCGCAACCTCGTTCGGGGCGCGCCACAATCGAGGCGATAAGGCCCATCCTTGAGGCGTGGCTGGAAAGACCTCACGGCAGTCTTAACTTCCGCACGACGCAGGTCCTAACGGAACACGGAAAGTTTGCCAAGTTCCTGTTCCGGATTCGTGCGGAGGATTCGCCCGGGTGTCGCCACTGTGCGGAACACCCGGAGGACACGGTGGAGCATACTGTAGAGGTGTGCCCCGCCTGGGCGGAGCATCGCCGTGTCCTCGTGGGGGCAATCGGTGGCAGCGATCTCTCTCGCCGGGCCTTGGTTCAGGCCATGGTCCGTAGTGAGGAGGGATGGCAGGCGGTCGCCTCCTTCTGCGAAGCAGTAATGCTAGCAAAGGAGGAGGCCGACCGCATCAGGCAGAGGCAACGGGGCGCTCGCCCCAGCCGCCGCCGGGATTCCGATCCCGATTTCCGGCCACCGTAGGCGCGGGCTTGCGGACGGCGTGCAATGGGTAGCACGCTGTCCGATCGTCCGGTAACCGGCCGGACCGAGCCCAAGTCGTCGACGGCGCGTTCTGTTCCCGCGCGCCTCAAGGAGCTGTCAGCAAACCGAAGAGGCCCAGCCTGCTAACTGCAGGCAGGCAGGGTTGAAGCCTGCTGGGGTCAAGGGCCGTTTTCTGAGAGGAAGGCTCAGCCCCGGCACTATAGGCAACGAAGGAACGGGGTAGGTTTTTAGTCAGTAAAAGTCTGACACTACTTCCCGCTCCGCCCAAGGGCGGGATTTGTCATTGGATGATTTTACCTACCATAAAAAAAAAAAAAAAAAAAAAAGCTAAACATAGGTCCAACAAACGATGGACCTCTGTTTATGCTGGCATTGGAACGTAGGGGTACATACAAATCCCCTACGTTCCAATGCCAGCCTAATGCAGTCTACCGTAGGGGCCCAGTAGAGCCGCAGCCCGATGGAGCCACGGAGAATTGCTGGAAAGGAAACCCGATGTCCTAAAACAGAAAAGGCAGCTGAAGAACACAGCTATGGTTTTAGTAATTAAAATTTTGACACACCCTAGAGTGGTAGACGTCATTGGATGATTTCCCAGCTAAAATAAAACGCCTCAGACTCCACTCGCTATTGCAACAATTTCGTCTATACAGGATAAGTAAAACAAAACTACAGCGGACATTCAAATATTGCTAAAACCAGTCCTTATAATGAAAGGCTCATGAGTGTAGGCACGTTTTCAGGAAACAAAAAGGAGAATGTCGAATTTCGATTCACACCCTATCGGGGGCCCCAGCGGGCGCGGTGGTCGATGCGGTCGGTGTTCTTTTGTTTTATTTTGTTTGGTAGAAGGGCCAGCCGTGGAGGGTATGTTAGAACGTACTTCAATATTATCACATGTGAAGATTTAATACCGTCGCAATCAATATGTACCTATTTGAACTAACTAAATTCTACTGCTATGTAGTATTTTATTCTTAATGTTTAATTATAACACATGTGTATATTTGCATGCGTATATGAAATTTGGATGCAAGGCGCATGGCTACTACGAGATTCCAAAGAGTCTCCGTGGCTCTGGAACGCAAAGGATAGTTACCCTTTACGGCCCAGAGTTTTTACGGACTAAACCTGTGTTCTTTCAGTTGAAAGAACACACGTTTAGTCAGTAAAAGTCTGACAAGAAAAAAGACATGAACCAAGAAAAAGGAAAAGTCGCTATTTCAAATTACGATCATTTCACTTTGTCCTAGCAGGCATCAGTCTAAGAGGGCCCCTTCAGTTTTGCTGACATCTCTTCAAGACGTGCGTGCAACACTACGCGCCTTGGACTTGGGCCTGGTCCTTACCGAATGTTTGAATGTCGTCGGCCCGTTCGGTAAAAGAGTTCGTCGAGCCACCTCTTGCTCTCGATCCTCAAACCCGCACAAAGTTACCCTTGACTTTTCGACTTAATTTGCTATAATGTAACTGTGACTTGGACTTTATCCTTTTTATAAAAAGAAAAGTGCAAGTTTCTTAAGTTCTTACTAATCACTTACAAGGATAACGGGATTGTCTTGTGAATGATATTGATATCTTTTTTTAATATTTTTTAAATATCACACAACGCCGTCTAGTCACAAAGCTAAGCTGAGCTTGTGTTACTTATCTGATAAATATACTTATATATTTCTAAATACATAAATATTATAGATAAATTACACCCAGACACTGAACAAATGATCGTGCTCATCACACAAACATTTGTCCTGGGCGGGAATCGAACCCACGATCTCCGGCATAGCAGTCAGGGCCACTAACCACTAGACCAACAGGCCAGTCAAGAAGGGAACATAAGTTACTCATAGTGTGGAATGGGTTGACTGTTATTGATTCGGGGGGTAGTAGTTTGAAATAGATGTGTCAATTAAACATTCAGTTAGTTTCTTATAACGTTTGTTTTCTTTGGGCGGTATCCAGACACAGAACAAATGATCGTGCTCATCACACAAACATTTGTCCTGGGTGGGAATTGAACCCACGATCTCCGGCATAGCAGTCAGGGCCACTAACCATTAGACCAACAAGCCACTCAAGAAGGGAACATAAGTTACTCATAGTGTGGTATGGGTGGACTGTTATTGATTCGAGGGTAGTAGTTTGAAATAGATGTGTCAATTATACATTCAGTTTGTTTCTTATAACGTTTGTTTTCTTTGGGCGGTTTTACGTCAAAACTTCACAAACATTTCAGTACATTTCATGTTGTTAAACTATTTAAGAGCTTTCGTGTACTTTACATAACTGTAAAATGTTATGATGAATTGGACAAAAATATACATTTGACGCCACTCGAATAGAAAAAATAGTTAAGATAATTTTAAAACCAGTAATCATAATTACAAGTGATAATATCTTTAACGAAAATTAAATTATTCACAGTAGATATTTAAATATTGGGTTAGAAGAAAAATCTATTAAGTCTAGATTTTTATTCTTTAATTGGTGAAGCTTAACAGGGTCAAAACCCTACTGGAGCCATGTGTTGACTTCTGAAAGGAAAACCAGGGATCCTGGAAAACAAGGCAAGGAAAACATAGGCGTGGTATTAGTCAGTAAAAGTCTGATACGCCCTCTCGCTCTGCTCTAGAGCGGGAGAAGTTATATGATACCAACATTTAAAGAAAGCTTGTGAAATCTAGATTTACCAAATTAATTAGTAATTAGGAGTTATCATACTAGAACTACTCAGTTTAACACTATTTCTTCTTCTTCCTGCCCTTGTCCCATATTACTTGGGGTCGGCGCAACACGTTTTTTTCTTCCACTCTATCCTGTCAGCCGTCACACTATCACTAACTTTCTTTTCTTTCATATCACTCCTCATAAAATGAGTGCCGACTCTTGGTGTAAGCCGACAGCCACATTGAAGCTGCTAGTGGTGCCCACTGTAGACCGGACTTGGGTCAGTTTAACACTATTTGCTAATTAATTTTATTATTCTTACTGATCACTAACTGTAACACTTCCGGAAGAAAAATATCATGGCACTTATCTACTTACCCCTTTGTATTGTGTTTTTACTCAGTAAGAGTTTGACACTATTTCCCGCCCCACCCAAGGGCGGGATTTGTCATTGGATGATTTTACCTACCATAAAAAACCCCTTTGTATTGTCAATCAAATGTAAAGTAAGTAATGTGACTTACTCTACATTTCACTGACAATACAAATCATAGGTAAAATAAAGTTTCAACACTGAAATTCAAAGCAAAAAAGCATTAAGATTTCTAAACCTAAAGTTTCAGCAAACCCGAACTGTACACAGTCATCCATGTATTAATAAATACAGTGTACACTACATCACATCCACACCTTGATATT
This sequence comes from Leucania comma, assembly GCA_958295575.1. Classification (NCBI taxonomy): domain Eukaryota; kingdom Metazoa; phylum Arthropoda; class Insecta; order Lepidoptera; family Noctuidae; genus Leucania; species Leucania comma. The sequence goes on from OY282468.1 coordinate 23,025,047, forward strand.
TATTCTGCGTAGACAAAGGACCTACTCTCGAGCCGCCCAGTGAATTGGGGTCACCATGGCTGGCCAAAAAATAATGCAGCAACTGTGCTCTTTTCCGAAATAGAATCTGCTCCGATAACTGGGTCGAATGATGCGTCCACGATTCGATACGTTAGGTATTTTTTTTCTATTTGTTTTGACAGCTAGGTACCTACACAGTTTGAAATCTAGGGGCTTTATAATGTAAATTTTTGATGGGTTTTGCAAAATCATTTGTGTTTGTTGACGAAATTGAATTTTGAATTGGAATTCCGTTTTGTAAATTTTAAATTTAGAAAGATACCTGAGGTTTTTTTTTTTTTTTTTTTAACGTAGGTAAAATCGTAGGTAAGATACCTGAGGTGGATAGCCCAATATTCTCTCAACTTATTTAATTTATCTGTATGCAACTAAAAGTACAAAGGCGGACTTAATGTCTTAGGCACTTTCTACCAGTCAACCTAGGGTGATAGAAAGATGTAATGGCAAGTGTATAAAAAAAGTATATAATTATTATCAAAAAAATAATCAAGGTCACAAAAGTATATATAAATAAAATAATCATACTTAATTATAATAATTAACTTATTATTGTAATTAAAATACCTACCATGTTTTCGTCGACATTGTTGTTATTGTATTATTATATAACGCAGAAGCTAGATGAGATTAAGGAGTATAAAGATTAGCGGCTTAATATGTCTAGCAGTGGGCGAAATCTGTCTGTGTAAAATAATATAATATTCCACAACTATCACACAACACCGTCTAGTCCCAAGCTAAGCAGAGCTTGTGTTACGGGTACCAGACAGCTGATAAACATACTTAAATATTTCTAAATACATATATATTATAGATAAATAACACCCAGACACAGAACAAATGATCGTGCTCATCACACAAACATTTGTCCAGGGTGAAAATCGAAGCCACAATCTCCGGCATAGCAAAATGATGATAACTTGCAGAATTCCCGGTTTTTATTTATTTATTTTAAAAACTTTATGCACATAACACTGTACAAAGGCGGACTTAATGCCTTAGGCATTTTCTACCAGTCGACCTTAGGGTGGTGCAAAATACCGTAAAGGTTACAATATCAAAGCTTATTTAAAATTGGCAACACAGCTTTCTCGCACTCATATTATTATTTCATCATACGCAATTTATTTTGCAAATTGACCACTGTGCGCCTATAAAATTGAATAACGGATTTTTATAGCTTTGGCTAACACCTTTTCGGCCAAATTTTGAGAGCTTACGTTTTTTAACTAGTTGTCGGTTCATTAACACTGTTGCAAGATTTTATGTAAAATAGCATAATTGTTTTCACGGTTGTATAAGTAGTCCAAAAGATCTGGATTCTGTACAAACAAACATCTGTAAGGCTTTAAACCGAAATGTATTGGTGGTTCCTTATTATACAGTTATCAGATTTTTATGCCAATTCAAATAGTGATTTTCTCAAAACCTAGTTTCAAATTGATTTGATACAGATACAAATTTATATATAATTTTTCTATCTGCTTGTTTAAAAATATCTAACAGACAGTATGCTACAAACAACAGCACACCTAGATCGTGTATGACTATACCGTTGCGTCATCTGCATCTTTCAGACATACGAGTACTTTCTCACCTCGGATTTCATGGGTAGTAACAACAATCCCCTCACGCTACAAACTGTTAGTATTACTTCCTTAAAATGAAAATATTACACGCATTCATAAATCATATTCACAAACAACAGTTCACTAAGATCGTCTATTTTTTTTTTAATTTGTACCTGATGGTAAGCAGTGATGCGATCGTTGATGGTGAGACAGATTAAGAATCTATTCACTCTAGCCTTGAAGACACTTAATTGTATTATTACGGCATTCTCCAGACACTCCCACCCATAACCTAACCCAACCGTAGCCAGTGAGGCCAATGCCTATTATGGCCATAGCCTGACTTCTAAAAAGGCCTGTAGTCCTAACACGCAATGGGCAACTAAAGGAAGGAACATAGCTTTAGTTTTAAGTTTGCGTCAATTCGCGTAAATAAACTGTTTTTCTTTCTTTCTTTCTTAGCTGTGGCTTTAGTCAGTACAAGAAGAAGTCATGTTACAACCTTTTTACGCTTTAAACTCTTCATAAATAATGCGACTATTTTTGGATGGGTGTGAGCCTGGAGATCTATCATACAGGTCTTGAATATAATTCAGTCTCCAGCACTCACAAAGGTTGGGCACGCCGTAATTATGATTAATGACCTCACGGCGTCCTCACCTTCCGCATGACGCAGATTCTCACCGAGCATGGTCAGTTCGGGAAGTTCCTGCACCATATTCGTGCGGAAATGACACCTGGGTGTCACCACTGTATGGACCGCCTGAAAGACACGGTGGAGCATACGGAAGAGATGTGCCCCGATTGAGCAGAGCACCATATCCTCGTGGGGGCGGTCGGCGGAAGCAATCATTCGCGCTGGGCCTTGGTACAGGCCATGTTCCCAAGCGAGGAGGAATAGCAGGTGGTCGTCTGCTTCTAGAAAGCAGTAATGCTAGCAAAGGAGGAGGCCGCACGCGTGAGACAACGGCCCTCACGCCCCAGCCGCCGCAGGGATTCCGATCCCGATTTCCGGCTACCGTAGGCGCGGGCTTGTAAACAGCAAACAATAGCTCGCCGTCAGACTGTTCGGTAATCGTCTGGACTAAGCCCAAGTTGTCGACGACGCGTTTTATTCCACCCTCACCTCAAAGAGATGTCAGTAGACCGTAGGGTCGAAGCCTACTGGGGCCATGGGTAATGTGAAAGTGAACCTCAGAGCCCTGGAACGAAGACAAAGAAGGATGATTTTCCCACCTAAACCAAAAAAAAAGCTCTCACAATGGTTTTAGTCTTTACAATGTACCTTTATGGGAGCAATAAATGATATTTATTGTATAAAATTTATCTTTAGGTATTATATATCTTCCTCAAAATTAAAATATTACACCCCTACAACAGACTATAAAAACAGTTCATCTAGATCATCTATGAATGGCTCATTGCGCCATTAGCATCCTGCAGACACACTCTCCCATCCCACGTATCAAAGAAACATTATCACAACCCCCTTTACATTCCTACCTTTTAATACAACTTCACCTTGAGAGTATTTCACCCAGTGCACTGTGCCCATTATTAAACTTACTACCAGCACCTGTTCACCTTGATCGTCTATATTAGCATCGTTACGTCACCAGTATTCTGTTAGCACACTACCCCACTCTATTTTCCAAGGGTGCATTTAGGTAGTCCCAACCTACTTACGCTACAGATGAAAATAAAAATATGGCACGTATTTTTATAAAGTGGGAAATCATCTAATGACTTCTCTCGCTCTAGGTGGAGCGCGACGGTGTGTCAGATTTTACTGACTAAAACAACACCTCTGTTCCGTCTTTCTCTTGAGTTCCAGGAACGTTTCCGGGGCTCTCTTTCAGATTAACCATGGCCATAGTAGACTTCGGCCCTGCTGTGCGACCACGGTTTTACTGATATCCCATTAAGTCGCACGGAACATACTACTCGGTACGGTACGGATGGTTTGCGAACAGCTGTTTTTGTTCTTTCCACAACTATCACACAACGCCGTCTAGTCCCAAGCTAAGCAGAGCTTGTGTTATGATTCTAAATACATACATTTACATATTATAGATAAATTACTCCCAGACACAGAACAAATGATCGTGCTTATCACACAAATATTTGTCCTGGGTGGGAATCGAATCCACGACCTCCGCCATAGCAGTCAGGACCACTGACCACTAGACCAACAGGCCAGTCAAACTTGACGGCGACCTACCAATTGTTCGTCGTCCACAACTACCCGAGCTACGAGCTACCCATTGTGTGACGTGTTTCCAATTGTTATTAAACTTACTACAAAGTATATTAATAATATATTTTATCAAAAAACTGTGTTATTACGATATCTAGCAAACTACACCACCCAGAAGTTTTAGACTGCAGTTGATTCAATCCCCTTAGCTTACTGACTACATTTAAATAACTTACTGATAATAAATAACATATTATTTGTATACCTATTAAAACTTCATGCGACAGAAAGGTACACAGACCGATAATACCTTAGGCATTCTCTACCAGTCACCTAAGAATTGTGAAGAGAAAACATGGTAGGTCAATAAAAATAAAAAAAAAACATTTAATATATTTTCAAGTTTTAACCTTGCCAAGTACAAGTTCACCTAGATTGGTACCATTACGTCATCCGCATTCTACTAGTATACTACCCCACCCCGCTTTTCAAGGGTGCATTTACTCCAACCCCCTTACGCTTCGAGCTATAAATATTATGTATGCAGCAATTGCACCGTCTATGACTCACTATACTACGTTTCCCCCTATAGGGTGTGGGGTGGAGCCGTAAATAGCTAGACGTAAAGCCTGTACCTCCATCCTTTATTGTATATTCATGATTTAGTTCCATTTTTCTCGATAGATGGTGTTGGCGTCGAATTAGAAGTCGCTATGGTTTCGTTACCGTAAAGGCGCGGCCCTACAGCGGCGCACGGAGAAGCTACGCACGTGTATTAAGCTTCGCATTGTAAGAAAATGTATGTGGTGGTGTCCACTGCAACCCACGGAGAGGCTACGCACGAATTGACGTCATTGACACACGCGTGACTTTCTCGAATAGGCGCATACATAGCTCAACGCTGTGCGTGTAGTCATTTGTTTGACAACGTGGGTCTACGTTTCCACGGGAGTACACGAATATGACCCACGACGATGTAAAGTTCGCTTATCGTAGCGTAGTTTTATTACAGTGGCACGTGTGTAGCCTCTCCGTGTGCGTGCGCCGGGCTACGCTATACATAGTCTTTGTGTCTTCATCTTGCTGTGCACGGGCACGCGGTACATTTTAGCAGCGTGAATTCATTTGTTTGACAACCTGGATCTACGTTTCCACTGTAGTAGGTACACGAAGACTCACGACTATGTATAGCGTGGCACGGCGAATGCACACGGAGAGGCTACACACGTGCTACAGAAATCAAACTGCGCTACTATAAGTTAAAAATACGTGTTAATATACGTTAAAATGCGTTTTAATACTAATAGAAATTATTTTCGTATATGCGTATATGCGTATAAGTAAGCTGTAAGTAGTCGTGGGTCATATTCGTGTACTCCAGTGGAAACGTAGACCCACATTGACAGCGTTGAGCTATGTATCCGTCTATTCGAGCAAGCCACGTGTGTATCAATGACGTCAATTCGTGCATAGCCTCTCCGTGGATTGCAATGGATACCACCCCATACATTTTCTTACAAAGCGCAGTGCGCCGCTGTGGGCCCGCGCCTTAATTGGATTGGGTCTGATAACCATTATTAAATAAAAAAATCATAGATTAGTATACGGTATTTAATTTGCATCCCTACCTGTATACACACATAGTTCAAATTAGTTCAACCCAGACCCAAGTGTTCCCGCAGTAGCGCCGTCTAGGTACTAAACAGTCTATGATGTTTTATTTGTACGTTTTATTTCCGTATTATATAATATATATAATAATATAAGAATATATAATAATATATATAATATAATATATGCTGCAATCGTTGATATGACTCAAAAGGCTGTGCAATTTAAATTGGACTTAATGATGGAGAGCATAGAATCATCCTTTTAATGTTCCCACTGCTGGGACTCAGGCCTCCTCTCTAGGAAAGGGAATGGGCCGTAATCCACCACGCGGGCCCAGTGCAGGTTGGTGGATGTCACTCCTCTCCGAATTTTTGGTTCTAGGACATGCCGGTTTCCTCACGATGTTTTCCTTTACCGTTTTTTAAACTCATTTCACACCGACGCAAAATCGAGGTAGCCTACTCCATACTCGCTAGTTAAAAATACACGACATTTTCTCAACGAAAAATGCATTCTGGAGACATCCGCCGTCTAAATAGTGCACAGCTGTAGTATTTGTAGTATGTAGGTCAAATCTTGACGTTTTTTTGCTACTGCAGAAGATATTTTTCAGTTTCTACATAAATGAAAGTTTTAGTTTTAATTTTTGACTAGATGATGTTTCTCCTTTAGGCAGATGTCCAGAGATAACCGCAGAACCGCAGTAATTTTATGATTAACAAAAAGTCAAAAATCCTTTCATTGGCTTGCCACATCGTTGTTACTGCTTGAAAGCAAGTTTGAGCTTCAGAATTCTTCTCTATCCGTCTCTGTTCCAAATATCCAGGGTCGGTTCTCCTCACAATTCAATCTGTCCAAGCTTGACGCTTTTGGTGGTCTCTCGAAGTTCATCAGATTAATGGAGGGCGCTTTCTACCTCTCTTTTAAACTTAAAAGGGCTACATTTACCAGTTTTTTATCGGAGCTGTTGTTTTTTTATTTTGTCTGTGATAGAAGTGACCCTATATCTGCAATGTATGTACTCGTTACGCACTCTGTGTATCATGGTTACCTCCCCGCACATCGCAGCATCTTCATTTCATTTGCTTGGACCTTTTGCGCGAGCGACTTTGAGCTCCAGACGAAATGAGCCATGATCATCGACGATAGTGATTGTCGAAATTACAAAATATTTGAGATGTGCCGGGTCTAGCGGTAGCGATATCAAACCAATATATTTTGACTTTTCGACTATCTATACTAATAGATACTCTTATTATAAAGCTAAAGAGTTTATTTGTTAGAACGCTGTAGTCTCTGTAACTACTAGTTAGAATTGGAAAATTCTTTTAGTGTTAGATAGCTCATTTATTAAGGAAGACTACAAGTTATATGTCATTACGCTAAACTAAATTGGAATAGAGCAGTAATCAAAGACGCGTGTGAAAGAGCGGATCGCAGTAGGCTAATCTTTCATATAATGTATCATCTTGAAGCAACAAGCATTTGACTTGAACCTTATGTCTCACAGCGACCAATCCTCATAAGTATTTTTTGTTTGACAAAAGCTTTATGTTAGACTCTTATGCCATATGGCCCAGACAGACCAGACATACTTGTCAACTAGGTAGTTGACCAAACCATCACTAGTAGGTACTAGTGATGGTTTTACACCAATAATACGACTATATTCCAGTCAGGGACCAACCGATAAGCGGCTTGACATTAGCTGTGTCATACACTAGCTGCTACCATCGGTTTCGCCCGCGTGATAATAGATAATTATCCCGAAATAAAACGTAACCTATGTCCTATTCTAGGGTATAGTCTACCCGTGTGCCAAGTTTCATAAAAATCCATTCAGTCGTTTGAGCGCAAAGAAGTAACAAACATGCAAACTTTCGACTTTAAAATATTATTGTGAAATAATTACATTAGTTTAGACCTCATTCAACCACGAAAAGCGAAAGCCCGATCGACTACCAGATCAAACGTCGTAAGTGAAAATGGTTTGGCCACACGCTTAGGAGGGATTCCGATCACATACCTAAACAGGCGTTGGACTGTAATCCACAAGGGAAAAGGAAACGTGTCCTTGGCAAACCTGGTAACGCACCGTGTTGAAAGACTGGTCGCGTTGGATGACTACTGTCGACGCCCTCTGCCCCAGCTAGGGGCCATAGGATCTCAACCATGAAACCGTGTCAAGACAAAAGAAAACAGACAACGCATACATATTTTTAAACACCTTAGAAAAATTCACACAAACAAATGGAAGATACCTCAAGTCAAAATGGGGTCACAAATGTTTGTGTTTGACCCCTGTGATGTGCGATGAAACTCTTGTGTAAATGCAACAGACTAACGCAGACACGAGTATTTTATGCCATTTTCTTTAGACGTTATTCAAAGTGGAAAACTAAACTGACTCTTTGACCGTTAGACAGGCCTGTTAGTCTAGTAGTTAGTGGCCCTGGCTGCTATGCCGGAGGTCGTGGGTCCAATTCCCACCCAAACAAATGTTTGTGTGATTAGAGCGATCGTTTGTTCTGTGTCTGGGTGTAATTTATTTATATTATCTATGTATGTTTATCAGTTGTCTAATACTCATAACACAAGCTCTGCTTAACTTGGGACTAGACGGCGTTGTGTGATAGTTGTGGAATATTATTATAACTTAATTTACTTCAGGATAATATTTGTTGCAGCAGCACCAATGCCTGTTAAAGCCATGGGGAAAAGTATGAAAAGGATACTCGTTGTCCTAGAATGAAAAAGGCACCTGAAAGAACATAAGCATGTGTTGTTTTAGTCAGTAAAGCTCCGACACGCCCTCTCACTCTATCCTAGAGTAAGAAAAGTTACTAGATGATTTACCAATACGTATTTCAGCAGCGTATTGGAGTAGTGTTAGCCCAGTGATAGCAACCCCGGCTTACGAATCTTACGTTACAGGTTCAAACTCACGCTTTACTTTGTGTAATTTATTTAATCACCGCTGCTCTCAAGTTGGTGAAGGAAATAATTGTATGAAAACCGAATTGAAGACATGACATATTTTATACGCTGTAAATAGCTAAACACGTAGCCACTTCGTATTTTTTTATAAGACCTGTAAACTGTACTTATGTTTTACAAAATAAACTTATCTTATATCGCACTGGGCCAGCGTGGTTGATTACTGTTCATTCTCAGTCGCTCCTCAAGTCTCCTCTCCATGAGAGTTCATGAGACAGAGCCTTAAGTGCCAGCATTAGCAACCATTAAAAGGTTAAGCTCTGAATTGTAGTTGCTAGAAGTCATGTGGCTTTGTCTACCTTTTCCTGATGGCAACAACCTGGAGATCCTCAAGTAAAGAGTGAAGAGATCACTTCTAGGCAAGCGTGCTTCATCATCAACCACATTATCGCTTGCTTGGTGAGATACTGGTCAAACCCGAGCCTATCAATAATAATAAAAAAAAAAAACAAATAACCAGATCTACTAAACTAGACTATAGTATGCGGCAAATAAATTGCACCATTTGCTATGGTTACGCGCAGCCACTTCGATTTAGACCCGAAGATCGGTTATAATCCTCGTCCCACAAGTCAACCATTATGACGATCAACCTAGCATGCGCAGTAACCTATTTTCTCAATCGAAGTGAGGAGCTGCGCGTAACCATAGTACAACCGTTCAATTTATTTGCCGAGTAATATTTCAAATACTTAAAAAAAAATGAACAAGTGTGGGTGTACAACGATATTCGGCAATACTTCCTCATTCTGTCACTCTCAGTAGGCCAAGACCCTTCTTATGGATCGTCATAGATACGTGTCTCCCTGTTATCAATATCATATGACAAATCAAACGGTTTATAAATAAAAACAAGTAATAATAAGAACCGAATCGATAATCGAATCAATAAAGTGTTTCCTAATCTGGCTCAAAATATTGATTTGCTTGTCTTTTCGTAGAACTGAAAACGCATATTTCGAAATGTTTGATTATAAGTAGATAGTAGTAAATTGCATGTTATTTTTTGGTGGGAAAATCATCTAATGACATCTCTGCGCCCTTGAGCGAGGCAGGAGATAGTGTCCGACTGATTAAAAACCCACTCCTGTTCCTTCTTTACCTTTCATACCAGGGCTAAACTATCTTTTCATAAAACGATCCTTGGCCCCAGTATTCTTCGACCCTGCTGGGCCCCTTTGGTTTGCTAACAACTCTTTGGGGCAGGCGTGAACCACTACACGCCGACGATGACTTGGGCTCGGTCGGGACGGTTACCGGACGGTCAGACGACGAGCTACCTATTGCTCGCCGTCCGCAAGCCCGCGCCTATGTTGGCAGGAAATCATGATCGGAATTGGAATCCCCGCGGTGATTGGGGCGTGAGGGCCGTTGCCTCTCGCGTGAGGCCTCCTCCTTTGCTAGCATTACTGCTTCACAGAAGGAGGCGACCGCCAACCATTCCTCCTCGCTTCGGACCATGGCCCGTACCAAGGCCCGGCGCGAGATATCGCCGCTGCCGATCGCCCTCACGAGGGCACGGCGATGCTCTGCCCAAACGGGGCACAACTCGACCGTGTGCTCCACCGTGTCCTCTGGGCGGATAATGACCGGTCCTGAGCGTCTTGCATACATCGAATTCCTGCGACTCTAACCAGGTCCTCGGTCCATCTTATGGGAGGCTGTCCAATGCTGCATCTTCCGCGAAACGTGGTCGCCACTCTAGAACCTTCGTTCTCATCAACCGCAAGTTTTACGAGCAATGTGCCCTGCCCATAATAAAGTACTCGTACATGCCTACAAATAGTCTAAATGCAGCCCACAATAAAGTACATGCCTACAAATAGTCTACATGCAAAATAGTTCACAAGCATCCTCAATTTAATCTACAGCCTAAACCACCCACAGCTCAAAGACAGCCGCAAGCGCACAACGCAACCATTTAATTCGGAAGATAAGGCAGACCACAAAAAACCTAACAAAAAGTCCCTAGGCGATCAACGAAGCATTTATTCCGATTCCGATGCACTATTCTCCAGTGCCTTGAACCCTATGACACGAGCGAAGGTTAGGGAGTATGGGTGACGTCATCCAACTGGTTTGTAGCTTTGTTTAGCTTCCTAGTATAACGTTCTTTGTTTTGTTCATAAACTAGAGGGACCTAAGAATAGAAATCTCATAAGAATGGAGGGGAGGTTGTTGACTTTTTTGATGGACCACCAGGCACAAAAGGGAAAAGTATGCTAATCTTGACATTGGTCTAAGATAGGAAGGCTTTGTGATTATTGATGCGTTCTCTAAACACATTTTTATAGGTGACAAATTATCAAATATCTTCTCCCACACCCCACAGCGTTTTTTTTAAGGTAGGTAAAATCATCTAATGACAAATCCCGCCCTTGGGCGGAGCGGAAAATAGTGTCAGACTCTTACTGTCTAAAACCCTACCCTGTTCCTTCCCTGCCTTGGTTCTGGGGCCCTGTTATGCATTTTTTACCTTCCCAGAGCCCCAGTCTAGGCCTCGACCCTACTAGGCCCTGTTCAGTTTGCCGACAACTCCTTGAGACGCACGGGAACAGTGCGCGCTGTAAACGACTTGGGCTCGGTCCGGTCTGTTACCGGACGGACGGACAGCGAGCTTTCCATTGCCCGCCGTCCGCAAGCCCGCGCTGACGGTGGTCAGAAATTGGGATCGGAATTACGGCAGCGGCTGCGAAATGAGCGCCGTTGCCTGATACGGTCGGCCTCCTCCTTTGCTTCGCAGAATGCTTAGCAAATGCTGCCACTCCTCCTCGCTCCAGAGCATGGCCTGTACCAAAACCCTTCGCGAGAGATCGCCACCGCCAATACCCTACAGGGTAGAGCGGAAGAGACATTTACTGACTAAAACCCACTTGTATTCTTTCTTTCGAGCATTTGCGCAACCCATATTTAAAATACATAGTGCAACTTGTAAGATAGACATTGAGCACAAATCTTGTTCTTAGAAATCAAAAGTGTGTTAAGCGTGTTAAATACTGCATGCACAACTGAAAATGAAAACAAAGGATACCAGAACTAGCGCGTCTATTTATCATTTCGATATTATTATTATTTTTTCGATTTTTTCGCATTCTAAATTATATAAAAAAAAAAGAAATAAGTTCAATTTCTGACCAGAAATAATTTTTTTTTAGGGATCTAATAATATATGCATTGCTGGATATTGAAAAATTGGATTGACTTTCGTTAAAATCAGTGCTTGAATATTTTTCGCTATTCCTCATAATATTTTATTTGGTAATCAACAGTCACTTGTCTATTTGGTAATCAACACACACGAAAGATTTGTCTTATGCTGTATGGTCTGCTATACAGTAGTTTGAAAAAACACTGAAATATCGTCAACATATTATTTAGGACTCCTCAACTGCTCTGTAATTGAGGAAAAAATAGCAAATATCTTCAAAAGTCATTTTCCTATAAGGTTTTTTAAGGTGCGAGATCATCGAATGACTGCTCCCGCACTAGGGTAGAGCGCGAAGGCGTGTCAGACTTACTGACTAAAACCATACCTATGTTCCTTTTTTGCCCTGCGTTGAAGGACCCCAGACTTATGTCTCCATTCTGCTAGCCCCTAAAAACTAATTTAGTCAACCCGCCATCATTATTTTCAAAAGCACTGCCAGTTCAGTGTTACTGCCTCACAAAAAAAAAAAAACAAATGTATTACATGTTTTGTTTTTTAGATCTTCTGGAGGGTTGCAAAGCGTTTTTTCATGTCCCATTTTTTATAACAGGTAAAACAACTAGGTATACTTATTAAAAGGACCTTGAAATGTACGGTAAACTACGTGAGGAGCACGAGCATAAGACAGCAGTTTCAAAATCATTCAATCATTAAGAAATTAATATATTTCGCAATATGAGAGCAGTGGTGACCGAGTGGTGACGGCCCCGACTTACGAGTTGTAGATCGCGGGTTCAAACCCTTCCAGACGCATTACTTTGTGTAATTTATTTCATCACCTTTGCTTTAAAAATGGTGACGGAAAACATCGTAAGGAAACCGGCATGTCTTAGAACCAAAAAATCGAAGACGTAACATCCACCACCCACACTGGGCCCACGTGATGTATTGCGACCCATTTCCTCTCCTAGAGAGGAGGCCTGAGTTCCAACAGCGGGAACATTATAAGGCAGATGCTATATTTCTCAATCCCATTAATTGGACTTTTTAATAATTGTGAATGCATTAAGGCCGTGACATGATATCCGCAGGAGAACCTAAGTTCCCGACATAGCCCGAAAAATCGCCAAACTTAAGTAAAGGGCAGGGCTCATTGCTCGCAGAACAGATAGTGGATGGGGCCGAAAAATTCCGGAATGGTGACCAGGTACCGGAAGACGCAGCGTTGGAAGGCCTCCCACAAGGTGGACCGATGACCTGATGAGAGTCGCAGGAATACAATGCATGCAGACGCGCAGGACCGTTCGTTGTGGTGAAGCTTGAGAAAGGCCTATATCCAACAGTGGCCGTGTGTGGGCTGAAATGATGAATGAGAATAATGATAGCGCAGCCACTCTCGCACTGCATACAAACGAAGGAGACACGCAACGACACCATGCTTACAATTTATTGACAAATATGAAGCATTTTTTGCTTAAAAATTTGTTGTAATTCAAAATCTAAAATAACCAAGTTTTGCATTAAGACTGGAGTAGACTAGACTAGTAATTCGGGGTTTGTAAAAGGTCAAATACGGAGGTAAATTTAATAGTAAGCCAAGACGTTCTCTTTTCAGCGATTCGACTATTTTTTTAGCAAAATCTTTTTTTAGAATACGATGAATTTTTTTTTTTAGAATACAGGAAGTATGAGCATCGACGCACTACATTGATAGTGCATCAAAATTGGTATTTACGTTTACACACTAGAGTCGCGAACCAAATTTACCAAAAATTTATCGAAATAAGTATTTTTCTATCCTAAAATAATTTTTGATTATCACTACATAGTATTTATACTATGTAGTGATAATCAAAAATTATTTTAGGATAGAAAAATACTTATTTCGATAAATTTTTGGTAAATTTGGTTAACAAAGTCGCTACCTGCTGTCTGTCCCTATGTATGCTTAAATCTTTAAAACTACGCAACGGATTTTGATGCGGTTTTATTTATTAGATAGAGTGATTCAAGAGGAAGGTTTGTATGTATAATATCACCATTTCACCCGTGTGAAGCTGGGCGGGTCATTACTATAAAGATAAAGCATTACCTATTTTAAAAATAGCTAAAATCAATTCTTCTGAACATACTACTTTAAGGATGTGATTTTATTATAACACATTTTGTATTATAAGCTGATTGGTTTGAACAATTCCTGAGTTTTTCATTAGACATAGTAAGCATTGACCCCCATATTGACTCTTTTTTTATTTTTTTGACAGGCAAAATCAACCAAGCACATCTCCCGCCCTTGGGCGAAGCGGGAGATAGTCAGACTTTTACTGACTAAAAAACGCATCCCGTTCCTTCGTTGCCTTTCATACGCCGAGCCTTCCTTTCATAAGCAAACCCTTGTATATTGACCCTTTTTACTATGTATAATCTACTTACCCAAATTCACTGCAAGGAGAGATGAGTTATTTTTAAACTGAACTGCAACGCACACGGCCAAGTTTTATGGAGTCAGTTGACACCACAACATTAGCCAAGCTCGTTACTCTGACCCATATAAGTGCCCACCTACATCACAGCTTGTTTATTTTAAGTAACACTTCAAACATTGGAAGAGTCGATGTGTTGAGCTGCTATGTAATTATTAACTTGTTCTTATAACAAATCGCTGATTAGGATGACATTTGACACACCGAAAACCATGTCCTGGTATAACACATGAGACTTTTTATCCTTGTAGTAGCAGAACAAAAGTTGCTGGCATAACCCAAAGAATCGTTAAACTAGCAATCGTTAACTGGTTAAAGTGGCAGTGGGCTAGTCACATTGCTCGCAGTACAGATATTTTTGAGTAGCAACCGCACACTGGAAGATGCAGCTTTGGAAGGACTCCCACAAGGTTGATCGATGACCTAGTGAGAGTCGCGGGAGACCGGTGGATGTGTGACACACAGAACCGTCCGTAGTGGGGACACTTGCGGGAGGCTTACGTCCAGCAGTAGACGTTATGAAATGATGATGATAGACATTCATATCCTATTCTAAGACATATGTACCGGAAGCGCGTACCGGAAGAATCAACGTTGGAAGGCCTTCTACAAGGTGGACCATTAACCTGGTAAAAGCTGCGGGAATCCAATGGATGGATCCATTTGGGGGAGGCCTATCTCCAACAGTGGACGTCTTTGGGTTGAAATGATGATTATCAATGATGATTCTAAGACATAGACTGACTCGTCTGCCTTTTTCTAAATCTGTTCAATCGTGGAATAGTAACACACTCACACATACATACATACAATCTTTCACCTGTAAAATATTAGTGTTAGCCTTTGGTTATTATGAACCATTTAAATTAATTGTGTATAAAATAGGCAACAGTTCATTTAGGTGAGGCCAGTGTCCAAAAATAAATAATGTAGGATATGATGAATTTGAAGTAAATAGAATGGTCCTCACACCATAGAAATTGCTCCACATATTGACTTATTGAGGCTGTAAAGAAGTTGGGAGCAACGTGCTGATATTATCTTTCAAGATTGTCGTTGAAGATATTTTATACTAGATAAAATAACTGTGTAAACTATACCTCTATACTAATTTTAAAAAGACGTAAAGTTTTCAATTCTATTCATAGGAAGTAATCTCTAAAACTACTAAACTGATTTCAAAAATTCTTTCCTGAGTGACATAGTTTATTTTTGATTGTACTTAATACATATTACTACTAATTTATTTCACGCGCGGCGAAGCGGGCACGGGTCAGCTAGCTTAAGTTTTTTTCTTCTTAGGAATTGCTGAAAAACCTCTGAGAAATCGACTTCTTCATTGAACTGTTAACATTATAATTATTTGAAATCTACGTCAGCTAAAATACCCCGGAAATCAACGCATTTAATACCTGTCAAAAGGTTATAAATAAATATATACATACTTCCTGCACATACTCGTAACAATAGCTAACCTCCGCGAATAAATTGTAACAAAAGCACCTAACGCATACTTAGAGCGACACGAATTAAGGCGACACGAAATACGACACGAAATCGAAATCGCGTTTCCATAGAAATTATTCTACAAATTAAAATAGCATTTTTTGCAAATTACACGTAGTGAGTTACTTTAGGTTGTTATAGATACTATCATATTCAAACATAAATCTTACAAAGCTACTTACCATTTAATCTAATAAGTATAAACATTACTGCCATTTTTTTTTAATAATTGATATAGGTAAACTAAGGTTTTATATATAGTGTTTTAAAAATATCATATTTTTTTTATTCATTTACCTACTTAATCTAAACTTATCCTAACACAGCCTCAATAAGTAGTCCCTTAAAGGGTTTTGTGGTTTTGTAGCATAATATGTAATTTATACTTTGCAATTATGATAAATAAAAAAAAAAGAAATTTCCAAAACGCGTTGTCGCATTGTCGCATCGCGCCTGCTCGAGCCTTAAATCCATGTTCTGCATACATGATTTGTGCCTAAGTCAATTGGGGTGCGAGAAGCGACCCCAAACACAGGTTTCGCGTTGCCCCATTTTGGCACAGTGCGTGCTCGAATAATCGCTGCATTAACTAACAAAGAGGTGTGAGCTAAAACTTTATGCCCAATGACTCGAAACACTGAAATAGAACAATAACTAGGTAGTTTAAAATTCAAAGCCGGGTTGCAAAGCGTTTCGTGCATGTTAATGTACGCACATTGAGTGCAAAGCGCTTTCTAGGCGTTCTAGAGAATGAATAATGACTATGAAAAATGTTGCGTGCCTGTAAACTTATAAACTCATATAAGAATTTGTAAAATTATTAAAGTAATGTAAAATCATAAAGGATTTATTTAGTTATTTGGATCATACGAATCACAATACCTACTAAACATGTCTCTAAACTATGTTTGCTCCTTAAGTTATAGAAGATCACAGCATATCTATGTAAATACGTGCGTGCGATTCTCTTCTTTTGCATTCGTTATAAAATTGGTATGTACACAGTAACGACAAAATCTAGATAACCATTTCTTTTTTAAATTTGAATAAAAAAAAATTACATTTAGTAAAAAGTTTTAACATTCCAATTAAAAAAAAATATGAGAATTTACAAAAACATATGAGGTATTTTTTGAATTGTTACTCGAATAAACACAGTTACTAGAAAGTGTATAATACCAAGCATCTAAAAAGTTGTATATCAGACGCTTGAATCTATCAAGATATATGAAAAAAATCTATTAGAATCACCCAACGAATCTACGTCAAGAAAAGATAGGTACCAACATCGCCTGAAAAAAATAATACATTCAAAATACAGCTACTAAGTCTAAAGTCCCAGCTTATTACAAAACAAAACAGCACAGAACTCCATTGTCAAATATCCATTCAAAATAATATCCACGTTTCAAATAGCTCGAACAAAGTTAACGTTATCTATGCGTTACTGACTGCGTGCATGTACAGGCGCGGACTGAGGCGGGCAAGGGGCGCGGGGTCCAAGGCTTCGGTGCGCAAATACCCGCTGCATACAATGACTGCCAAACATCGCATCCCGGACAAAAACCGCGGCACGTGTAAGTACAGAGACGAATTGGGGAAGTAATTTGCAATGCAGTTTGTTTTGGTTGCAGAATTTGGCTTTCTTTTTTTGCTGTTTTAGTAATAAATAAATAAAAAAAAAAGATAATTTATAATCATTTGTTTGCTAATACGGATAATTAAATAAAGTTGTTAAAAAAGTATAGCACAGTCCAACCATATTACACCTAGGGCATGCAAATCACGAGCTTTATTACTGTAACAATGAAGCATAATAAATCAAGCTAATAATAATGTCTACAAATAACAATTTAAAAAATGGGCTGTGCCATTTATTTTGTTATTTATGTACACTTATAGAAACAGTAATAGATAATTGTAATTTAGTATATAAAAATCTCGAGTCACGGTGTTTGTTATCGAATTCCTCCAAAACGGTTTGACCCATTTTTATTATCTTTTTATGTATTTTGGTAGGTCTCAGCTTTGGCCGTAAGCTATTTTTTGCCATCCTTTTTTTTAGACCCTCCATATTTTTCTTTGATAATTTACGAGCATATAGCAGAACAATGATTGGCGTGTCAGCTAGTATACTATTAATATCAGTACAAAGAAACTGCTCATTTTTATGAAAATTTCTTCAAATGGGCCAACAAAGGGAGACATTAAAAAACTTATTCATTTTAAATTATACAAACAAATGAAAAATAATAAAATTTATTTATTCAGATAACTGAGATCCATTAAAAATAATATTGTGATGACATAAATTAGCTATGCGATTTCTGGACAATGATTAATTTTAATAGAATACAATTAAATACTATAACCATTTTACATTTTCTTGTTTTTGCATAATCGCGTTTTTTTTAAACGTAAATTTTATTTTATTTAAATTCAGTTATTCGTTCAGCGCACATTCATGTTAGGCAAAAAAATGTAAAATGTCATGACATTTTACGTTGTTTAACCTTGATTATAATTATGGTAAAAATAAACTTACTTAAGATTTGCTTTATTAACCTTAAATTAGGCGTTAATTATCATATTTTTCAATCCAAATAAGTACAATAATATTATAGTATTAGTTAAGCTGAACATTTTGGGCTTTGATTTTTTTATCAGATTTTCTATCTTATAACAATTAATCTTGAGTTTATTTCGTTATCTTATTTATTTATTACTTTTATCATCTCAAAATACATGTGCCAGCAATACAAATTGTCGAATTGTGGTGGCTGTACCGCAATACATAAATAACATAAAGCTTAGGGAAGTCCTTATCCACTTATTTCAAGAAAACCAATGATTTTGATTGCTATCTTTTTTAGAAGAAATTACTTCTAAAAAGAACCACAATCCAACAGATATAGTCTCTGATCGCACATCAAGACTCTCAAATCTGAATTGCATCTTTTTCAGTTAATTCTTATTTCTACGAATTTTAAATGCTATGTATATTCAAACTAACATTGCTACGATACTCAATTGCTAAAAATTCTTATTGGTACGATTTTTATTCTTATTGCTACGATATCTTTCTGGTACATTTTTCACTTGTTATCTTTAGATTTGTGTGCAATTCCTAAGCTTATGAAATCAATATTATTGCTTTCATATCTAGTTTAGTGCTAAATCTTATTGCCATGATATTCATTAGCTACAATTTTTTCCTTTGATTAAATTTCAATTGGATCAAATTTTTATTTCTACACTTTCCAATTGGTAAACTATCAAATTTCTACAAATTCTGGTTGCTACGGCATTTTAATTTCTACACCTAATTGGTACACTGTAATTTTTTCACAAATTCTGGTTGCTGAGATGTCCAATTGTTATTAACTCTTACTTTTTCGATATCTATGTGCTACGAATTTTCATTGCTACGGTATCCTGCCGATTTCACTTTTTGCAAATCAACCTAAAGTGTGGCCTCATACTACTTAGGAACCAGTCTCCACTGCTACAGTTGGAATAAATCTGATTAGCAAAGTAATCTTTACTAAACATCTAAAGAACGCACGTGTTTTGAATAGTTACGTAAGTATCTACGAATCACATTTTTTTTCTGGAACAATAATATTGTAGAATGTACCTCATACTGTATCAGATAAAAGGTATATTCTTGGTACTGGGATATTCGAAATAAACTATTCCTCAAATAAAATTAAAAATATGTTTTAAAAATTAATTTGCTTAAAAAATATTGCCATTTTGGGAAAACATCCAAAATTCCGGTTCTATGGTAAACCATTTTAAAACTTGGCACGTTTACTTTTCGTCTATTTTTAATTTTGTTGGCGAGAAATCAAGGGGCTGATTTGACGCACGACCATTGCTAGCAACCTTATTGAGACTGAAAGATAATTGTCCAAAACTGTCGATATCCAAATGTCTGAAACACACAAATGTAAATAAATAATATTCCTAATGCGTAGTAGGTATTAAATAAATTCATCCAGTGCGGGCCTGTAATCGCATTGTACGCTAACGTCATTCACGCACACAGACGCACGCACCGCCGAATTTTGTAGATGTATTTTTCTAGGCGTTTTGTATGTGTGTGCGCAACGCCGGTGGCGATGAGAGGGACCGATGTAACTGGCGTAAGTGTGAGCGAGAGGTCACTAGCTAGTTATATAACGCATTATTTTTATAATTAACAAACAAAAATTGAGAGATACGGCTGTGCGACCCTGAGCGCGGCCAGTGATCCCGCCGAACGAAAATTTGCACAGATCGAATGTGGGCGACCTCGACCGTAGTTGCACGCGGTTCTCTCACACACACATGCACACAGCCGTTTAGCACACATACAAATTGGGGAAAATTCTCGATTTCCGTGTGTGAAATTGCTCAGAGCATATAAGAAAGTGTTATGCATTTTGATTGTAAATTAATTCATAACAGTGTTCATTCATAAATATATGCAAAATGGGGTTCTTCTAACATGACTTCTAATGAGTGAAGCACTTGAAAATATCTAGCTTATTTTCAGCAATTACAAATATTTACCAATTCAAACTGCAATGTCAGGTTCACGTAAACCAAAAGCATTGTATTCAAAAACCGAAACAATTAAATGTAACTGCTACAAATTCAAACAGAATAATCAAAATGCTTGCTTTTCGGTCGGTAGTTTAATTGCCTTAACGAGTAACCGAGAAATGTTATAAAACAAAAATAAATCACCTACTTTACCTACCGTGTATTATGTTATAAATTTTAACAGTCAATACATGAACTCGTAAAAATTTAGTACCTTCTTCTCATATCCGTGGTATGTACCTAGTTATGTGGATAGATACCGCGTATGAACATTGTAAGGCCAAGGTTTTTAACGCACTGCCAGAATCTTGACGTAACCGCAGCGTCAACGCAGCGTTAATATGTATAACATAACAGTGACGCCATGCTGACCTTGAGTACTGTAGAATTTAAGGCCGCGCCGAACATTCGAGGCCAAGCTTGTTATTTTTGAAAAAGGAATCCTTCGTGTTTTCTTTTTAAGATTGTCAATTTTTTTGAAAATGGAATCCTTTGTGTTATTTTTTTTTTAAGATAAAAGTTTAAAAAATATCCTTTGTATTTTTATTAAGACAGTTAAAAATTACAATTACTACATACCAACATGGAGAGAAAGTTTTTTTGTGGAACTATGTTTCTCTAACACTTTGCAAGTTGCTGGACATTTATTTGGACAGATGCCATATTGAGATAATTATAAAGTCATTGTAAAGCTTCTTTGTCCACTAGTTTCACTGTTTCAGGTTCAACAACATCCATATTCCATTATGACTATTGTCTAAATAGACACTGTCTGGACATGAAAATTATGTATTTCAAAAATAGAAAATGCAGTCAAAATGACTCACTATGACATAAAAAACAGCTTGAACAATATTTACAGTCTTTAGTAAATATGTAATTATGTTATGATCGTCACACAAACTCATATTACTGTATAATACACAGATATTCTCATCATTATATTTAAATGTACTTAAATCTGCATTTTATGACTACAATGTTACGAATCAAGGCCATTTCAAGACATAAGGTCATACCATAAAATTTCAAGGCCTTTAAAACATAAGTCATGAAATAAATGTATTGAAATGACTCCAGGAAGTTTTAATGTAGATAACTAATCTCAATAACCGTTTGATTATACGGATATTATAATTATTTTAATATATTTCGATTTATATCGTTATGGTTTTTCGAAAATTCAGATAGCATTAAGGTACAATTAAAGACCTATGTTTATACACTATTCATTTAAGTATAAAATACAAAGAATCAAAGTTACACAATCAAAGACTTTTATAGGTACGAAGTTTTTGGGGGGGCTTTTACTGATTAAAAACCAAAACCATGGAATAATCAAAGGCTAACACAAATACTTTAGAAGTAAAAGATCGTGTGTTTTTTTAGGTGGGAAAATCATCCAATGATATCTCTCGCCCCTGGGTGGAACGGGAGATAGTGTTTCTTCGTTATCTTTCATACCTGGGCCGAGCTTTCCTGTCAGAAGCAGACCCTTGGCCCCGGAGGCTTCGACCCTGCTGGGTCCTTAGGGTTTGCTGACAACTCTTTAAGGCGCGCGTAGAAAAATACGCGCTTTTGACTACTGGGCTCGGTCCGGACGGTTACCGGACAGTTGGGCGGTGAGCTACCCATCGCACGCCGTCCGCAAGCCCGCGCATATGGTAGTCAGAAATTGGGATCGGGACCCCGGCGGCTTCGGCGTGAGGGCTGCCCCCTCGCGCGTGCACGGGTGGCCTCCTCCTTTGATCAGCACAGACGATGTCCTGGAATAAGATATAGGATATGTTTTACTCTGCATAATTTGTTTATCATCATCATCTCAGCCATAAGGTGACCAATGCATTATATATGCCATATATCACCACAACGACCAGTCAGTATGCGTCTCACATCCATCGGACTCTGGCAACCCTAACCAGGTCATCAGTCTACACCCACGAGGGAGGCCTACCAACGCTGTGTCATCACTCCAGAACCTCCATCGAACATCTGTTCTACCAGTTTCGCCTTAGCTACTGCCTCTTATGTTTGACGATTCTTAGAGCTATGTCGAGCTGATGATTTATAAAATTAAAATCCTCTTTTGCCAAAAAACATTTTACATTTACAATTCTGTATTTGGCTAAATAACTAATAGGTACTTACCTACCGACTTGTAATTTACAAAGTCTGATATTCCTACTACGTATTTACCAGCTCTCTGAGGGATTCCAATAAGACTTCACTGGTTCCATTTCAGAAGTCAGCCATTTTGGAAATTGAGCGGACGTCTAATTCGTCTATGAACAAAACTGTTCCCAAACTTAGATGTGTTAGTCGTAATATGAATAGTTAGTTTCTGTTAGATATTCTAGTTTCTTGTTTTGTAATCAATAGTTGAAAGCAAATGTTTGGGCAATGAAGACGCTATATTTAATAAAACTGGATTAAAATTTGATAGTGTCGTGTGCTCATAACTATGAAAGTTAATTTCGTACCCTGAATTGTTAGTTTTTCTTTTTTTTTGTTAGAAAATCACCAAATAACTACTCCTGTTCTACAAGGACTAAGAGAGCATGTCAGACTTTTACTAAAACCCACCAATCCTTGAGTTGCTCTTTGCTTTCAATACCCTAATGTTGAATTAAGGTGCTATTCGAACCCGGGCTGCAGGCTGCGAATGCAGCCAGCACATACGGTAGCAGCCGGCCGCAGCTGTACTGTTATTTTTCTTTGTAGTAATGTGTGCAAACTATTCCGAACATGGCTGCGGCAGCAGGTCGCAGCAGTACTCGCAACCGAGGCTCGGCATTACGTCTGGTTTTCTATGTAGTAGTATGGATTTCTGTGAAAACATTCCGAGCGCGAACCGAAGTTCGAATTGTACCTTTACACTATCAAGTTAAACTTCATAAAAAGGCTAGAGGCCCTACAAAGTGAGAATGTTTCAGCGTTTATGATTGTCAAAAAGTAAAAATTAATGGGTTGACAAAGGAAAGACTTATGTATAATCATTTTATCGTTGGTAAAATCTGACTATATATGTACAGCTCAGGATGTTTGTGGCAGTTCTATAGTTTTGCCTTAGTTTAGTTCAGTTTTTTAAGCATAACTATGTACCCACTGCTGAGATACAGGTTTTTGCTCTATGAGAGGCAATGGGCCGTAATCCACCATGTGGATCCAGTACAAGATGAAAGATGACGAATTTTTTGTTCTAGAACATGCCAGATTATGTTTTTCTTCACCGGTTTGAAGACAAATTTTCGACCTTAAAGACTTGTTCAAGCCGATTTTTGCATGAGGTTTAAATCAGCTTAAACGAGTCTATAAGGTCGAAGATGCACACACCAACAAGGACATAGAACTACGTCGTAGGTACATGATCACGTAGACTGGTCCTGATTGGAAAATGACAGGAAGACGAAGCATCTTCAAGGAGCATCCAGCCACTTTATAGTGATGCACAGCAATTTTACTATAGAGAACTGTTGGTAAGGAAAAACTATCTGGAAAATTTCAGTATATCTACAATAGTTTTTAAGGTTTTAGTCAAGTTTAAAGAGGTGTTGTAAAAGAAAGAGAAAAAGATTAGAAGTAAGCGATTGTCTATGATAATGTGACAGTTGACAGGCCAGAATTAGAGCAAACCTGCTGCACTGACTCCAGGGAATAGGGACCATGGAAAGATAGATGGAACTTATAAGGAGATTGGAGAAAAAAAATGTAGTCAGTGACAACGTAACGGTTAGTAAGGCGGAATAGATGAAGAAAAAGAATTACTCTGAACTCAAGACACATGGGATTGGGCACGCCATAATTATGGCGGTAAGTCCCCTCTTTGATAAGTGGCTGGAAAGACAACACGGCGTCCTCATCGGACATGTTAAGTCTAGGAGGTTCCTGCACCGGGTTCGTGCAGAAAAAACGCCCATGTGTCACCTTTGTGTAGACCGCCCGAAGAACACGGTGAAGCATACGCTAGAGGTATGTTCTCGTGAGGGGGATTAGCGGCAACGACCTCTCCCGCTGGGCCCTGGTACAAGCCATGGTCCGGAGAGAGGAGGAATGACAGGCGATTGCCTCCTTCTGCGAAGCAGTAATGCTAGCTCCAGCCGCCGATATCCCGATACTGATTTCCAGCCACCGTGGGCGCGGGCTTGCGGATGGTGAGCAATAGGTAACTCGCCATCCGGCCATCCCGTAACCGTCCAGTGGACCGTGTCCAAGTCGTCGATAGCGCGTAGTGTTCAACGCGCGCCTCAAGAAGATGTCAGCAAAACCGCAGGGGCCCAGCAGTGTTGAAGCTTCTGGGGCCATGGGTTCGCTTCTGAAAGGAAAACCCGGGCCCGAAATTGGAAGAGAAAAATTAGGCAATTCAATTATAAATCTTATGGGAGGCTTTCCGCTACCAGTATAATGTATGTGATCGCAACTCCAGAACACATTGCTCCAGAACAATGTCGATTATCTCAATTTTTCTTTGGAGCTCGATTTGCTCGATCACGCAGCAATACTTCAAGCCTAGCTTTTTTCAATATTTAATCGCCATGAAATTACCATCATTCACTTAAACTATAATCATTTACTGACTCATGCATCTATCGCATGACAACCAACTCAATGTTGCAAGCGATAAAAACGCAAAAATAAACCAACCCACACACGATGAAGTACCAATCCTTATTTTCAACAACACTAGCCGACATCTAAGTAAAACTGCACCATTGAATAGTCCACGCTTGGTGATGGGCAGAGAGTCGAAAATCGACCAGTGCAATGTTTAAGCATTCATGTGTATGAAAAATTGTATGAACTTGATCATGGCCGTGAACTAGCTCGCACGCTGCGTGACGTCATCGGCAAACAAAACAACGAACAAATTGCATAACATTAAGTGTATCGAGTGTGAGGCATAATGGCGTAAGTGTGGGTTTCTTTATTTTTGTTTATGAATGCACCTTGAAAAGCAGATTTTCTTATAATGTTTGCTTCAAAGAATTCTAAATCTTAATTTCAACTTGTTTTGCGACAACAATCTCTGCGTGTACTGGGGCCCTACAATGAGGTCATAAAATCATCATGAATTAGGTGTGAGAAAGGGTTAGTGTTATACGACTTGTATAGCTCCGTCTCTTTCTTACTCCGGAAGAATGATGATAGGCCCAAGATCCGATTACGAAAGAATTGCTTCTGGATAGGTACTGGAAAAAAAAGAACTCTATAAGATTGAACGCCGGACTGAAGCCGTGGCATAAAATATAGTTTGCTTGTCATTGTTTCCTTTACACTATTATTTATCAACTTAAAATGTATGTAAATTGATAGTAATAACATGAACCCATGAGACCAATGATCAATTAATTTTAGTTATGAATTATGTTTTTGTCACTGTGTAGCAGAAACTTTTAGTACATTTTAAGGTGAAAAACTAAGTAATAATGCAAATGGTTTTATGGTAGGAAAAACCTACGTACAAATGCTCGTACCGGGATTCATTTATTAACTTTACGTCTATGTATTTGTTTATTAATTTAATCAAAACTATAAAATTAATGGAAACAGTTTTACCTACATCATATGGCAAAACAAACAAAACAATTTGTTTCAAACTGCTCAAAACAAATATATACATATATATATTACATATACATAATTATATATATTATGGCCTACTGATACATGTACCGGGTTTGGGACCTTATGTATAGTGATTTTCCATGTAAGTGACCGCAATCATGATGCAGAAATATGTAATTCCTAACTTATGTCAACGATTAAATAAATTACAACTTAGAAAATCATCAAATTAAAATAAAAGATTTTTAACTAGTTCTATTTATTTTAATTCACATAAACTTACACACACCTCAATTAAGGAATATGACGTTTTAAATTTTAAATTATTTATATTATTAAAAAAAAATGAAAAAGTGACACTAGGTGGCAGCACTGAGGCGAAAGATCCAGGCATCTATTAACGCTTATGTTTTTGAAATTAGTTAAATTTATGTCAACGTCGTTTTTACGAGATACGAGTATTTACCAGTACATGGACGACATCCCACCCATACGCACAAGGCACCCGGGGCCCTGGGACCAAGGCAATGAATGGAACGGGGTAGGTTTTTAGTCAGTAAGAGTCTGACACTACTTCCCGCTCCACCCAAGGGCGGGATTTGTCATTGGATGATTTTACCTAACATAAAAAAAAACCCATACGCACAAAACGTTTTGAAAACACATTCATTGACATGATTTTCCAGCCAGTTTGTATTTCCTGACAGCTAAAACATGGGGTACTTAATTCAAGAATGAATAGGATACTTCTAGGCAAGCGTGCTTCTTTTTCGACATTTGTATATCTTTTTTAAATTCACATTGTTTCTTTTTTCCTCTCTTTTATTGCACCTACCACAATTTTTCTCTGCATCACCTAAAGGTTGACTGGTAGAAAATGCCTAAGGTAAGGATAAATAAATCACCAGTTTCCATCAATGAGATAGTGATTAAGCACGAAGTATGGGTGTCTAGAGATTCACCCCCAGAATCAAACCATAGCAACGATTTTGAGGAGCTAAGTTTATTATTTTACTTACGGAATAAAATAAGTAATAAAAGCACGACCTTATTCAGTAATAATAAAAGTTACGTTTTCAAAGAGGAGAACCTCTCACCAAGCGGCGCTTACTAGTGGCTGAAAACCTTCTCTAATAATAAACTTTTGCTATGGAGAAGAATCGACAAGAAACTTTGTGATTACTCTTTGGAGTATTACAGTAGGCGTGGGCTTCGAAACTTCGAAGCTTCGAGGCTTTATCGTGGGAGACGAGCAATGGGTAACTCGCCGTCCAGCCGTTCGGTGATCGTCCAGACCAAACTCGAGTCATCGATGACGCGTGTCCCCCGCACGCCTCAAAGAGATGTCAGTAAAATCGTAGGGGCCTACAGGGCTGAAGCCTACTGGGGTCATAGCATAGCATAGCATCAGCCTTATAATGTTCCCACTGTTGGGACCCAGGCTTCCTCTCTTGGAGAAGGAATGGGACGTAAACCACCACGCGGGCCCGATGCGGGTTGGTGGATGTCACATGTCTTTGAATTTTTGGTTCTAAGACATGCCGATTTCCTCACTGGGGTCATGCGTCGTCCAAAAGGAAATCCCGGAGTTCTGGGACGCAAGGCACAAAAGGAACATAGGAGCGGGTTTTAGTCAGTAAAAGTCTGACACACCCTTCCGCTCTGCCGTGAAGCGGAAGAAAACATTGGATGATTCCAATCTAAAAAAAACTCTTTAAAGCACATTTCTTAATTTGTCACTTTCACTTCTTTACATTAGCGCCGTCGAAACTTCCTAGTTGCTTGCCCATTAAGATAATTTGATGGTAAGCTATCAACCGGCTCAGTTTAATTAAACAATCGCACCTGTTTGTAAACAATGCCTGCTCGTATGTTACTTGCATGTATTTAAGCGTATTTAGGAAATGGCACCTGCGCAGTACTGGGTCAAGACCAGAACTTTGAACGTCATTGAAGTACTGAATTCATTATGTACGAGTATCTGTAAAATCAAGTCCATTATTAAAATGTTTAGTACTTACGAGTATTTTATGGCTTATAGCAATAAAGCATAATCAGCCTTTTACAGTTCCCACAGCTGGGACTCAGGCCGCTCTAAGAGAGGGAGTGGACCGTAATCCACCACGCAGGCCCAGTGCGGTTTGGTGGATGGCCACTCATGTCACATGTCTTCGATTTTTTTGGTTCTAAGACCTCTTGGTTTCCTCACGATGGTTTTCCTTCGCCGTTTTGAGAGCAATGGCGATTAAATGAATTACACAAAATAGCTAATGCGCCAGGTTGGGTTTGAACCCGCGCAACATACAACTCGTAAGGCGGGACCGTTGCCACTGGGCCACCACTGTACATGGATTGTATGGCTCTTATAGGTCATATTTCCTTAACTAAATGAAAGTTTTATTAGTATTACGAGTAGTATTAGCTTTTGCCAGACGCCAACATCCGTTTTACCCCCTTAGGGTTAGAGTTTCGTAAAACCCTTTCTTAGCGAATGTTTAAATCCTATGAGAAACCTACTTGCCAAATTGTAAATTTATAGGTGTTATAGTTTCTGAGATTTCATGCTTAATCAGTGAGTGGTATTTCGCTTTTATTTAAATAGATTTCAAAAGACAGTGCAGAGGATGACAGATGCGCGCTGTGGAAGCAGAAACACCCAACTCCTCCACACTTCATCACCCCATCAGAACATCTCCCCTCTGGATGCGAACTGCAGTGGCCAGTCTGGAAATCTCTTAACCGACTGCGGACTCAGGTTGGTCGCTGTAAGAATAATCTGGCCAAATGGGGCTTCCTCGACCCATCTCTGACTCAGTGCCAGTGTGGAGCCGCTACACAAGACATGCGTCACCTGCTGTGTTGTCCATCCTGCACAACTGCCTGCACTTTGCAGGATTTGTACGAGGCCAATGAAGCAGCGGTACAGGTTGCGAAGTACCCAATTGTGGGTTAAGCTCGCCTGTGTACATCACCTGTCCTATTTTTTGTAAACTGTATAGTCTATGTACAATAAAGAATATAAGAAGTATTAGTCGGAGAAAATTAAGTTTGAGTTCATCGACACGCAAAGAAGAAGAATAGCACAGCGATTATAGTTTTTCTTCAAAACTAATTTTATAAGAAGTTTAATTCATCATTATTTTGGTAGGAGAGTAGACGGGAAAAGACCCAGGGGCAGGAGTCCAATACGTTGGTCAGAGCAAATCCGTGCTACACTGGAGACCACAGTCTGCGACGCCATCCACATCGCCGAAGATAGGACAAAATGGCGAGAAATAGTCCATAGTAAAGTTATTCGTCGAGGTCACGACCCTCAGCATTGAGGATAAACGACGCAAGGAGGAGGAGGATTTTGGTAGGAAGACCTTTACTGCTGGACCTAAGCTTCCTCCAAGTGATACCACAAAAGCTGGTCCTGTGCGTCTCGCATCCAGTCATTCTCGCGACGCACACCGGGTCACCGATCCACCTGGTGGGAGGCCTTCTAACGCTGCGTCTTCCGGTACGCGTCCACAATTCCAGAATCATATTGTTGTTGTTTGTTTAAAAAAGGAATTTCATTAGTTTGTAAAAAGAACGATTCATTTATTTCTTTTGTTGGTAAAAGAAATTCTGTGGTAGTCCAGTGGATTGTTTCGCATGTAGAAAACACGAGATTCTTTTTTATTACACTTACTCGAAAACTCGATCTTATCCGACCACTTCTAGGCACGCAATGGACTGTTTTCCGCAGTAGTGCAGATAAAAGCGCGTGCTCTTCCGCGCCACAATGGCTGGGCGCGCATCGTCCCCCACGAGTCGTGAGTGTATTGAAAAACGTCGTTCGATACGCGTGCAAAATCACTGCAGCCCTCGGCTCCATAACACACTCGCCTACGGCTCGTGCAAATTGTGCCTCGGTCGCAATGATAAACTTTCTCCGGCAGGTCTGCGACGAACTGTTCGAAAGAGTAAATGGAAGCCCTAAAAAGCAAAAGCCAACCGAAAAATCAAAACTTACAGACTAAAACCAACCCGTTTTATTCAGTAACAGTCACACTAACTGAGAAAGCCTCAAAAATACAATGTATTAGAGGCTTTCGTCTGAATAACTGACTGATGGATATACGAACAACCTAAACGGCTGGTCGCAAAAATTGTGTTTGGGGGACACATTCAGAAAGGTTTTAAGAAAATTTCACCTCCAGGTGAAGAAAATTAGTGGTCCAAGTTCTTGGAGTACTTTTCTGCGAATCTGCTAGCAGAAGCTAAAAAAATTTTTTTCGACGTCTGGATCGAGCCCAAGACGTCGGAGGCGCGTACTGTTCCCGCGCGCTCAAGGAGTTGTCAGCAAACCGTAGGGACCCAGCCTGCCAGCAGGCAGGGTCGAAGCCTACTGGGGCCAAGGTTCTACTTCTGAAAATAAGGCTCGGTCTTGGTATAAAGGCAAAGAAGGAACGGGGTGGGTGTTTTAGTCAGTAAAACTCTGACTCTATCTCCTGCTCCACCCAAGGGCGGTCCAGTCCAACTGGATGCTGAGGCTGGATATCCATGTTTTCCATGGAGCGACTGCCTATCAGACCTCCACAACCCAGTTAATGGGCAACACGATACTCCTTAAAATTACTATTTACCCACTAACGTCTTGCAAAAGGGCGTTCATAATCATGGCATAGAAACAAGTTTCGAAAACATGCAAATTGTATCAGGTGTTGGCAAAAAAAAAACTACACACATTGAACTCAATGTTGTAACGTTTTTGCTGTTGTTTTTTTTTACTTTAAATGTGTGTTTTATTTGTAGTTCTGGATTTATAAAACACGATGTGAAGGTTGTTCTTTTATTGAATTTCATTCATCATCATTTTTTTTATGTGTGGTGGATAAAATCATTCAATGATATCTCCCGCCCTTAGGCGGAGCGGGAGATAGTGTCAGACTCTTACTGACTAAAATCGATTGCTCGATTTCTTGTTGATTGTTTTTTTTTAGATGTAAACTAGTTACATTACGCTTGACTGCGATCCGACCTAATGGTAAGTAGTATGCAATCTTTGATGGTGATTCGCACTAGTTTATTAGGAGCCTCTAGCCTTGAAGACACCTAAATTATAATCAGACGGGAAAATCGCAGCGGGCAAGTTATTCCAGTCCCTCGATGTATGCGGTATAAATGACGAGATGAAACGCTTGGTCTGGACCGTAGACCCATCCTTGGTTTCCTTTTCATACCAGGGCTGGGCCTTCCTTTCCTAGGCTTCGACCCTGCAGGGTCCCAACGGTTTGCTATTTTCAGGCGAACGTCCACTGTTGGGAATAGACCTCTCCAAGTGTAACTATAACGACTGGATCTGTGTGCCTTGCATCCATCGGTTTGTATCGAATCAGTTGAATTTCATTGATTGTTTTATTTTAGTCGAAATAAAATTCTTTAAAAGTTTACAAATCAAATTACATAATTTATTCGCAATAAGTGTTGGTATAATTTCGACTTTAACAAATAATTACAGATCTTTATCATTTAGTCATAATAATTTGACATACAAGCGTTTGGTTCAATACTTATTTATATACAAATTTATAATATAATTATTATAATCAAAATTAGCACTTCATAGTATAAACAAAGTCATTTCCCGCTGTCTGTCCCTATGTATGCTTAAATCTTTAAAACCACGCCACGGATTTTGATGTGTCATAACATATTTAATTTCAGTATTGCACCAGTGTGAAGCTGGAGTGGGTCGCTAGTTGATTATATTATTATTACATACTTAAAAAAATGTAAATGATTAAGGCAGTTATACTTTTTCAACCTGTTATGAAGACGAAAGTTTTCAGGAAAAATTCTCACCACCAGTTGGAGCCAATTAGTCTAGTGAAACACGAAACGTGACGTCAATTAAACTAATGTCATTAACATAAGCGTTTTGACAGGAACCTGGACCTAACGACTCAGTGCTGCCACCTGATAAACGACATTTTAAATGCCTATTAATTTTATGCGTTCTCTTTCATCTTTATTGCTAGCCTTATGCTGTCCAACAGCTGAGCAAAGGTCCCAAGTCCTTCCAAGAAAAAAAAGTCCTTCCAAAAATTCTTTTCCCGGGCCACCTCACACCATCTCTCACAGTAGGCACCCAAGTCATCTCGCCACATCTTTCTAAGCCTGCCTCAGCGGCGCCGACCGCCTTCTCAATAGATTTAACAAAATAAGTTAAAAAAATTACAATGAATGTATTGTGTTGATGATAAAGAAAACATTTGTTTGCCTCAGATTAATTGGGATGATATTGATAATAATTATTTATTATCACAATACTTTATTAACAAGTAAGAATAACCTTGGCACCTGATCTACGCTAGGTGCCTGTATTTCAGGAGCCACAATTATGATGATATTCCTTTCCGAACAAAGAACTTCTACAAATAATTACATTTAGTAACATACAAAATACATTCTGAGACACAAATTAGACCTTAAATCAAAGATAAAAACACACATTCACGGCATAAATTGTCTCTTAATAACACCTTAACAAACTCACTATCAACGAAGATCCAATCTAGATATTAGCACAAACAATCTAAGTGCTAAAATCTAGAATACATTTTCTCCCCTCCACCTTTGAAACTCACCACCTAAATAACTATCAAAGAGTACTCGTTACAAATAATTTCAGTGGTCACTGGACCGTCAAAATTGACCCATTAGGAGCAAGCTACGAAATAGTACAAACAAATTCTTTTCAGGGGTCCGTATGGCAGAATTAAAAAACAGAAACGTTTACAAATCACTCGTGTGTCTATCTGCTTGTTTGTCCGTCTGTCACAGAGAATTTGGTCCAAATCTACTGAACCCATTCAGTTGATTTTGTTTCGTTCACTTGAAAATTCCAGCCGTAATCTCCGAAACTACTGTACCTAAAACTTTGGAAAATACTACTGAAATAGTTTTCGCTAACCGATTGCAGGAGTACCTATTTATTATTTATCATTTGACTTCTCCCATTCTATAGTGAAGAGAGAAGATATGTGAGACTTCTAATGACTAAAACCCACCTGTGTTCTTGTGTTCACAGCGGTGCTCAACCCAAGCGGGTTAGATTTCCACCGTATGCTCCACCATGTTCTCCAGGCTGCACAACAAGAATGAATACCACAACACAATAAGGAGTCTATGGTTAATATTATACAAACATGTTAAAAAAAATTGTTTCTATTCGGAACCATACACAGGCAAATCCGACTCGAACTTGTTTTTTTTTTTGTCAGAAATAGTATATAGTTGTTTTTAGTCGTGATGTTTTTAAATTACACCTGTAATTGTGCGGTAGTTAGTAGTAGAATACTGTATTGATTTAGTGTAACCTACAATCATAGACGAATGTGCTCAAAAGATTTAATGGTTTGGGATTATTTTATTTGCACTTTGTGAATTATTGCCTTTTTTGTTCTTTTATTTATTGTTTTTTTTTTGCGTGTAAAAACTATTTTTAGTTTTCGTATTGTTTTGTATATATTTTTATCTCAAATAAAGGTTTTTCTTTCTTTCTTTTCTTTCTTTCTTTTCTTCTTATGCTTTGTTGAACATGAGTTTCTAAATTCATGTGATTGTTTTTTAGTGTTTATTGTTGGAAAAATACGCTTTGATTCTTTAGATAAACCAGAGTTTCATAGATGCTTTGTGTTTAAAATAAATACTCGTATCTATGAGTTAAACATAAAATCAAATATTTTCACATTATCTCGCGCTCGGCTACGGTTTCACCTGAAGGTAAGCGATGATTTGGTCGGCAATGGAGGATGCTTGCCTAGAAGTAAACTATTCATTCTTTATTTAATGTGTTAGCTACCAGGAAACAAAAAATCTGACAGGAAATTCCACTCCTTAGCAGTGTGCACATCGAAAATGTTCCCAAAATCTTTTATGGGTATGGGTGGGTCGGAAGTCCACCTTGTACCGTTGACGCATTGCTATATGTCTAATAGTCCGGTAATGGTACGGGTTCAGTGGAATTAAACTATGCAATTCCGATACACGCTCCCCGAAATGCAACGAATAGAAAACCAACAGCTAACAAATTGGCGTCTCGACTCAAATTTAAATTTTGATTTCTTAATCATAAGACAGTTTACGTGCAATCAACAACAACTAAACATATCAGGCGCCATCTTCCCCATCTTTATTTATCGATATATCTTACGACCCAGTAACCACCCTATTGTCAAACCAGTATTATAGACTAAGGGCTGATTTCATCATTCAATATAAAAACTTAGTTCAACTAAACTGAGCTCAGCGTAATCTAGTTTAAAGACCCGTGCCGTAAACATGGGCGACAACAAAAGAATTGAAACTGAGTTTAGCTTAAACTAGGTTCAAGTCATCGCGGTGAAACGCAAAATGAAGCTATAATCTCGATTAGGCGCTCAAACTGGGTTTTGTTTGAACGAATCGCGATTAGTTTATTGGTGAATTTGGCTCTAACTGAACAGATTGTAAAATCAGTCCTCCGATCCGACTATTGGATAGATATCGAATTGCACATTCTTAATATTCATTTAAGCAGGCTTTTTTGAAAAGCTATGTGCCAAAAAATCAAATTGTTTCGGAAATTCTATGCTTATCATTATGAAAAATAAACACTATAGTAGGGCTCAAGAAAAAGTGACCTTCTAACAGAAACGCCAATAGTGTCATCTGAATCACATACATTTTTAGCTTTAATTCTATTATCATTTCACTTTGACAAAACATTCTGGAACCTGTATTTTCCAACATCAATAACTTGGGTACCTTGCAGCTTAATCACTAGCGAATTGGTTTCTTTTGCTTATACTGCTAAGTCATGCTTAAACCGCACACCATCAATGAGACAGCGCTCAAATAGCACAATAAAAAACTATGTCAAAATAATTACTAGGTACCATCCTAAGGACTACTCATTGTTAGGCATGCTAGAAGGTCTCATAGTCCAAAGGTCAAACATCTAGTTTATTTGTTATCATCATTATTTCCCTTATTAAAACGTTTCTTTCTCTCAATTCCTCTTATTAACCGTCCTACTAAAACTAACTGGAGTTACTTGTAGTGCTTCTTTTCTTTGGCCATCCTCACCTTCTTTATCCATTCACCTTTATTTTCATAACTCTTTTAGGAACCAGCGTTTCATCTCCCTTCCTGACCTGTGGTGCTATTCTCTAAGAAAACAGCGCTGCCTCAACGACGAACACCCAAATAGGATACATTGGATTCTCAACCCAATGTACCTATACATTGGATTTTTAATTCAATGTATCTTATTTGAATGTTCGTCGTTGCGGCAGCGATGCGTTTTTTTATAGAATAGCACCACTGATTATATCCAGATAAGCTGTTCTCCTTCAACTTTTCTAACACTAGCGTCACTTTTTCTCTAGTAATCACAATTTATTCAGCCTTTTTGCAAGTAAATCTAAGCTGTTGGACATTCCTGTTACCTACATGGTCTATCAAAAACTCACTGAAACAATTCAATTCGGTAGGCGAAGCGGTTGTGCGATCAGCTGGTGGTTTGCACGGAACAAATATTTGTATGACCAATAAATAGTTGTAAAGGGTCTGGGTTTCTTGTGTATAAGAGTTTATAGTACGCGGCAAATAAGTCGAACTTCAATTGGGACCCGAAAATCGGTTATAATCCTCGTCACACAAGTTGAACCATCATGCTAGTCGACCTTGAATACGCAGTAACTGATTTTCAGGTTCCAATCGAACGTAACCATAGCAAATGAATCAACTTGTTTGCGGCATACTATAGGTGCATATTTACAAATGCACCCCCGAAACTAGTATAGGGTAAAGTTTAAGAAAAAATTATACATGTTCCTGTTCCCATCCAATTCTAATACTATTCTAAATTTGAAAAACCCTTGAAAAGTATATTCGGCCAACCAGCCAGCATGGTACGGTACAATAAGGTACGTTTCTCATACACACACATTCGCAGTAGATACCTACCTATGTATTTACATTTGTAATGTAGGCTCTGTTAATTAATCTTTGCCCACACCACGTGAATACTCCGCCTTATCATCAGTCAAAGAGATAAATATAGCTTTTTATCTAAGAAATTGTACTAGATAGATAGATCAGGTGCTAGGCCAGATACAGAAACATCGAAAATGATCTTCGATTTATCTATACTAATATTATAAAGATGAAGTTTGTTTGATTTTTTGATCGCACTAATCTAAGGAAATAATAGTTCGAATTTAAAAATTCTTTTAGTGTTGATAACCCCATTTATCGATGAAGGCTTAGACTATATAACATCACGCTAAATCTAACGGAAGTGGAACAGTAATTTAAAGACGTGTGTGAAAACAGAGTGGATAGCAATTACTACTGAACCTAAATATAATCATGCAGAAAATAAGCATTGCAACTTACATGGACTGAAACAATTGAGGAGTGACTAAAAAAAAACCGCTATTGACCAAGAAATGATTTTTCCTTTTAATTTTTTTTTTCGCTTCTCATATTTAAAATATACATCTAAATCTATATATATAAAAGAAAGTCGTGTTAGTTACACTATTTATAACTCAAGAAGGGCTGAACCGATTTGGCTGAGAATTGGTAGGAAGGTAGCTTTGAACCAGGAGAAGGATATAGGGTAATTTTATCCTGTAATAATAAAAAATCAAAATCTGCTCATTTATTGGTAGAGAAGGGTGGAATAGGGTAGAGTAGTGTAGAGTAGGGTAGAGCAGGGTAGAGTAGGGTAGAGCGGGAGCGAAGCAGCGGGCAAAAGCTAGTATATTTTAAAAACCGCTTTAAAAACCCGTAATTGTAATTGATAAAAAAAATTAAAGTCTATGGTTTGATCAAAATCCATTAAATCCTTCTATAAATTATGCTATGCTATATAGTTTTCCCTCTCCTAGAGAAGAGGCCTGAGTCCCAGTAGTGGGAACATTATAAGGCTGATGCAATGCAATGCAACAAGGTTTTATGACTTTCTGAAAAAAAAATGCAACATGGATTTAATAGGTCTTGATTAATCACTCCTCAAATTGCTTGCTGCGGACTTTCCGTCCGACTATAGTTTAGGTGTCTTCAAAGTTAGAATCAATAGGCTCTCGATAAACTAGTGCGCATCACCATCAACGATTGCACCACTGCTTACCATCAGATGGGATCGCAATCAAGCACTGATATAAAGCATTAAAAAAAAAGTAACCAAAATTGAACACTTACTTGTACACTTTTAGAAAAAAAAAGAAAATGTTTTCTGTCTATGGTATGTAGTGCTTACAAATTATGGCGCCTTAAAGCTCGCTCCGCCCAAGAGCGGGATATGTCATTAATTGATTTACAACCTAAAAACAAAATGAATCATCGCAACTCTTTCGAATAAGGCCCGGTTGCCATCAAAGCGGAGAGCAGAAGAGACGAGAGGAGATGTGTTGCGAAGCTGTCAGCTTATTTCCACCAAAGCAGAGAGGAGAAGTGTAGCGGAGAAGAGACGTGAGCTGTGAGAGAAGAGGCGCGGGGAGAAGGCAGCGCGGTGCGCGATTGCGTGCACCGCCCGCTGTCCTACCAGACACTTCTCCGTTCTGCCGCATCGCTTGCTCGCTTGCCGCACAAAATTCTATAGAAAACTAAGACATCTCCTGTCCTCTCCGCTTCATCCATTTCCACTAAAGCTAAGCTGAAAAGAGATGTGGAATTAACGAAATTGGATTGGTTTATTCAAACCCATCTCCTCTCGTCTCGACTCCTCTCCTCTCGTCTACTCTCTTCTCCTCTCCGCTTTGGTGTATACCGGGCCTAATCACGCCAAGTGCTTAAAGTTCCTACATACTGTAAGTAAACTGATGTTCTCACAAAACAGCACGTGGACGGACGTGACAAAAAATGTGTGAATTGACTACTGAGTTTGTTCACAATTTTTTTCCCTAATCCTTACAATAGCTACCACGCAACATACTTAATTTTCCAAAATAAAGCCGCTTAACGCATAAAAACACGCTTACAGGCTAAACTAAAAACAAAATGGCTTAGTAAATTGTTATCATAACACTAAAAATATCAATAAGGAACTAGTGTTAACCCTAAAACAGCAATGCAACAAGTTACTGGCATGTCAAATTTGTACACAACCATAACAAGGGAAATTGAACCTTTAAACAAGGGAACTAGAGTTTGATTTCCACCTATTTATAGTTTAAGGAAAGATGAGCGCATAGATTACGTAATGGAGTCGATTCAACATTCATGGTCACGGCTATGTATGCTTAAAAGGTCAACATCTAACTTCTAAAGCAAAGATTGTATCATTTACGTTTGCAGCCATTTTGGATTTTACCGCACAACGAACGTTTGAATTTTTTTTTAAGAATTCGCATTCACAACATTAGGCCGAGCTGTTTATTTGTAGTCAGATGGTCGTTTGTTTTTTTTTTAAAGTCCTTTTATGAATTGTATAATACGTACAAGACATTAGCCCAATGAAATTTCCCACTGGCGCAAGAGACAAAAACTTATACACAGTATCGGATTTTCGGCAAGCTGTGCGTAATCATAGCAATGATGGCCATTTTAATTCAACTTATACCTCTATTAGTAAGGTCCCTGATCTAATGGGTTTAGTCAATGAATCAAGTAAAGGTTTTTATTTAGTAGATGAATGGAATTTAATAGATATCTACCTAATTATATTTATATATGTGAGTATGCGTTTATGGTCGTGCTACCACTAAGCTTGTTTCCAATGTCAAGGTTTTTTATCACGTCATAATAGATATTAACGTTTGATAATAACATAGTTATGTTACCGGCAATCTGTATAATTCAGGTATTCTTTACAATACCTAGGCAACGTATGGTATACCTGAGGCGTCCAGACAATATATGAAATATTATGAATGTTATTGTCTGTTATGTTACATACATGGATTTTCTTGCACATTCTTCTCCATAGGGATCTACGCTTTGGAATGTGCAATTAGCATCATTTTTTTTTTTTTTTTTTGACAGACCGACCCGACGACTTTCCAAAAGTGCCTGTAAATGGTTTATTTGAAATAAATGCTTTTGAATCCTTGAATATTTGATACTTTAGCCAGGCAATATATAAAATTCCTAGGGATTGTACGTAGGGGTTGGTATACGCCGTACGCTGGGTTGTCCGATGGCAGAAAAGAGATGGCGGAATCAAGTCATGCAATTCCCGCGCACACTCTCCAAAATGCTTTCTCTAAAATACTGCAAGGCTGGCTACTCTATGCCTATGCTCAAGACTTTGTAGATTGGACTGTATAGTACAAGACATCCAGACTTTGACTGTAGTATATGAGTAAACTTTTACAGTCCAATTTGCGTGCTTCAACTGTCTGAAGTGGACTTTCTCACCACCTAGAGCGGGTGGAGGAACAACTGAAGAAACCCTGGTGGTATTATAAAATATATTTAAAAATAATGTCACGTTATCAAAGTAACATATACTTGCTTAATTAAACGTATAAT
Source organism: Leucania comma (assembly GCA_958295575.1). Taxonomy (NCBI): domain Eukaryota; kingdom Metazoa; phylum Arthropoda; class Insecta; order Lepidoptera; family Noctuidae; genus Leucania; species Leucania comma. The sequence continues at coordinate 23,064,269 of OY282468.1, forward strand.
AATTAGCTATTAGCCGTCCGGAAACACGTTATTTATTTATTCATAACTTTAGAACAAACAAGTCTAAAAATAAGGCTAAAAATATCGACAAGGTTAAAAGTAAAACCAAGTTTAATTTGTGTATACGTCTAAGAGCCAAATTCACCAATAAACTAATCTCGATTCGTTCAAACAAAACGCAGTTTGAGCGAGTAATCGAGATTATAGCTTCATTTTGCGTTTCACCGCGATTAATTGAACCTAGTTTACGCTAAACTCAGTTTCAATTCTTTTGTTGTCGCCCATGTTTACGACACGGGTCTTTAAACTAGATTACGCTGAGTTCAGTTTAGTTAAACTAAGTTTTTATATTGAATGATGAAATCAGTCCTAAATTAAACTGCAATTATAATAATATGACTTTTTTACAATGATTAAATACAAAACTAATTTTATTTAAAAATAATAGTTTTAATCTAATTACCAATCTGACCTTTAAATATCCTTCAGGACCAAAACAAAAACTTATCTAGTTTTTTTTTTTTATGGTAGGTAAACTTATCTAGTTTGAAAAACGCAAAAAAACTTAAACTTTTTGCTGTTTTCAAACTGTTGAAAATACCTATGTTTGCAATGCAAGTCAAGTTCTTCAACCTCATTACTCAAAAAATATGGACTTTATACCGCGCAACAAAGAATTTTAAGTTAACCGAGGCAGTTTTTTTATGAAGCACATACAATTTTATAGAAAGCGAGTGTTGATTGTACAACATAAGTTTCTAAAAGTCATTCAAAGCTTTCGATTGAACAGACCAAATGAAAAAATAAACTCGAGATCTGCGTTTAGATCAACTTTACTAGATATAATTGTGTTCCTTTTTGGTACCTAAGATAGTAATGCAATAATATTGACTTTTCCCGTTAGAAAGTGAGGAACTCCAAATCTATAGGTATATATTTAATATTCCACAACTATAATAATATTCCACAACTATCACACAACACCGTCTAGTCCCAAGCTAAGCAGAGCTTGTGTTATGGGTACCAGACAGCTGATAAACATACTTATATATTTTTTAAATATATACATATTATAGATAAATAACACCCAGACACAGAACAAATGATCGTGCTCATCACACAAACATTTGCCCTGGGTGGGAATCGAACCCACGACCTCCGGCATAGCAGTCAGGGCCACTAACCACTAGACCAACAGGCCAGTCAAAATTTATTTTGGCAATACACAAAAAACAAAAACTTTTGTGAATAAATGTTTTAGAACTGGAAATATTGGGTAGTATACCACTTTTTTTCATCGTATCACCATTTTACACCGTTAAATTTTGGTCGTTTTAATGAACACTATGGATTTGTAAAAAGAAAATTAAAAATAAAGGACTTTTTTTTTTACTTGAATTAATTTACACATGTACGAAATTAATTTCTTTAAGTAAACGTCAGCTTAGTGAGGCCAATGAACTGTAGGTAGTTAGTACGCAACGACCGACAGCTACCTACAAGATCATTGACTCGTTTACTTAAAGAAATGAATTTCTTACATGCTTATATTAATCCGGGTTTAAGAAAAAAAGTACTTTATTTTTTTAATTTTCTCTTTATAAATCGATAGTGTTTCATGTACCGAATCGACCCTAGGCGGGATTAAAACGACCAAAATTTAGCGGTGTACCAATTAAAAATGTGTAAAAAACTGAGTAAAAGTGCATCAAAATCAATTTCCCGAAATTAAGATTTACCATCGCAGTCTAACCAGTTTAAAAGCAATAAAAACTTTTTTTCTGATAAGTCACATTTATAAACAAAACGCTCTCGATTACACTGAAAAAAAAAACACATCGCATAAAAAAGAACGCACTGGCGGTCCAAATTTAAAAAATTTAGAATACAAATTCTATCTTCAAATAGTGTAACGACAACTAACAAGATGGATGCCACAATCTCAGTTTGAACATTTTGATTCACGTAATCAATAATTCCGTGTTAAATTCGAGACCTGGTAAGTTTCGTCGTTTCTATAGTAACGATCCCTTTGCCCCGATTCACAGGGCCATCCCACCGCCGCCTAAATTTAAAGGGAATCGGGAATCAGGTAATATACACATAATATAACTAACCAAATATGGATGTATGGAGATAAGATTGATGTCCTAATTAATAGGTATTAATAGGTAAACTTACTCTGTCCCTGGAATGGAAAAACCAACGCTTGAAACACAAGTGAGCTCTGGGTGGAGTTACTAAAGACTCCACCCAGAGCGTAAGAAATTATTTGATGATGTCCTTAAAAGAGGGCCAGTGGTAGACCAATGGGTTACCACAAAAAGTAGCTAAGCATCAATCTTATAATGTTCCCACTGCTGGGATTCAGGCCCTTTCTCTAGAGAAGCATGAGCTCTTTCCTAGGAGAGGGAATGGGCTGTAATCCACCACGTGGGTACAGTGCGAGTTAGTAAAAAGTAGATTTGTAGTCGGAATACAAAAACAGTCAGTCACTTTACTTTGTGTAATTTATTTAATCACCACTGCCACTGCTCTCAAAACAGTGAAGGAAAATAAGTACTCGTATGATGAGGAAAACGGCATGTCCAAGAACTAAAAATTTGAGGACGTGTGACATCCACCAATCCGTACTGGGCCCACGTGGTTGATTACCACCCATTTCAAAAAACTGGGCAATTGTGAGTCGGACTCGCACACTGAGGGTTCCGTACAAACTAACTTATGTAGTTCAATTTCCGAATCGAGTCTCGAAGATTTTTCCGAATCGCACAAAAAAAAAAATTTTTTTTGGTGACATAACAACAAATCTACAGTTTTCAGATGTTTCCCTATATTTGTACTATGAGAACTTGCTTCATGCCAAATTTCAGGAGTCTAGGTCAACGGGAAGTCTAAGTCCCTATGAATTTTGATTCCCTGGAAACTGTCGAAATATAAATACGTTTTTTGCAACATAAAACTCCGTATCTTTTGTTTTTCCGTTAGCTTAGAAATTTGTTTTTTTTTTTCACAGCTTCAAGGGACCACAGAAAGTATATAGTTTTATTTTGAACTTCATACCTCCCCGCGTTCCGGACAACAAAGTGATGCTATAAGGGCTCCCTTTTTTCTTTTGAGGTACGGAACCCTGAATAGTATCTAATATATAATAGTATATAATTGTAAAATTATGAAAAACTACGCATTCAAATGTGAATATTTTATTTCAAGTTGCGCAGTCCTTGAAAGTGTATTCACTCACTCAACGTGCTACAACATAGAAAAAAACTGCATATTAAACTTACCTACAAGCATTTAATGTAAAATAGACTTCACATAATATTCATTCGATGTATATAAAACCTCAGAAACACTAGCGGAGAATGGGAGGCGGTCACCTCCTGCGAAGCAGTAATGCTAGCAAAGGAGGAACCCACACGCGTGAGGCAACGGGATTCCGATCCCAATTTCCGCCCACTGTAGCTTGCGGGCTTGCGGACGGCAAGCAATAGTTAGCTCACTGTCCGACCGTCCGCTAACCTTTCGGACCGAGTCCAAGTCGTCGACGGTGGGTTGTCAGCAAACCGTAGGGGCCCAACAGGGTCGAAGCCTACTAGGGCCATGGGTAATGTGAAAGTGTACCCTGGGGCCCTGGAACGAAGGCAAAGAAGAAACAGGAGTGGGTTGTGTCACTCAACATGAAACTGTCAAATGTCACTCAACAACGTGACGCTCAGTGCTCAATGCACATGACACTGCAACATTTCTCAATGTCTCACAACTTGCCTCCCAACATTTTATAAAGTATTCACGAGACGTGGGACATGTTGTTGAACATTTATTTTAATTTTTTGTAAACTAGTGCTTGACTGCGATCTCACCTGATGATAAACAGTGATGCAATCGTTGATGATGAGGCACTAGTTTGTTAAGAGCCTATTCTCTCTAGCCTTGATGACACTTAATCATCAAGGCTAGAGAGAATAGGCTCTTATTATCGGACGAGAAGACCGCAGCAGGCAAACTGTTTGAGTCCTTCCATGTACGCAGTATAAACGACGAGGCAAAACGCTTAGTCCGGACCGTAGAAGTTTCAACAACGGGTTGATATTCGCCGTACATCAGGTTGTTGGGAATTACATTGACAGAGTTGCATGTCATGTTGGCAAATATTTTGTTCCTTGTTATATCTGAGTTTTAAAAACAATAAAATTCGCTGACAAGATTAGATAACAAATTAAATGGACGTTTATAAAAAGCGACCTGTACAATAGAATCAACTTTATTGTACACCAAAATAGTAACTTAACTTTTAGACACAACTTAAATCTGGTAACATGGCGGTCCTTATCTCTGACAGCGATACTAGGTCACAATACGCTGCTTAGATAACAGTAACCTCCTAGTGCGAAGGTTTGTCATAGAAATTTCTACTAGGCATGCTAATTACTGCAGCCATCAATTTAAAGAGATATTTTATATACATTGGTAACACTTTCATTTATAATCTAACAGGGGTTACGCTCTCATAAAAATCTAAAATTATCCGAAAGAAACAAAAAATAATATTCCTGGAACAAAAAGACTTATGTACTACGAGTATTTCAGCAAAAAAAAAAAAAGAAAACGTGTTTATTCTGCCTGAACAGACACACAATTAGTTAAAAAAAAACAAATGCCAGTTCCCTGTAGCCCAGACAACACATTTTTCTAGGTTGTCTATTGAAACCCATTTTAGGACCCAGTGTGTCGAGCAATGTCGAGTTTCACACTAATCCGTTCAACAGTTTAATCGTGAAGGATGAACAAACATACACACATAATCGTCATCATCATCGTCCACTGAAAGACTTTCACTGTTGTACATAGGCTTCCCCAAATGTCTCCAAAATGAACGGTCCTGTGTGTCTTGCATCCATCGGATTCCCACAACCCTTACCTGCACCCTTAAACTATTGCCGTTATAATATTATATGCTGCTGCCAGCGGCTTCGTCCGCATGAAAGTAGAAAATTTAAAACATTCTCCTACGATGAAAAGTATCCTACGATGAAAAGTATCCTATGATGAAAAGTATCCTACGGTGAAAAGTATCCTACGATGAAAAGTATCATACGATGAAAAGTATCCTACGATGAAAAATATCCTACGATGAAAGTTTAATGTTAGACTAAAAAGTCGATGAATGAGCGCATTTACTGTCGTCGCGTATTATTGCCCCTGCACTAGCGTCTTTGACAGTCGAAGAGAGATTTACGCGCCTTTTTCACGGTTTCATACTTTTGAACACTTTGGAGTTCTCATTAAATGAATTATGTATTAAAACTACGTTTATCTTTAATAATACTGTCCCAGGATATGGTCTATCGCTGTGCCAAATTTCATTTGAATCCGTTCGACCGTTCGAACGTGAAGAAGTAACAAATATACACGCTCGAAACTTTCGCCTTTATAATATTAGAGGTATGTAATTATATAACAACAGAAACTGCCTAAAAGCATGCAATAAACCCCTTAAAATGCGAATCCACGTAACACTCACGAATTTATAAACAACGAAAAATATCACATAGTGGAATGAAATCAAGAACCAATCAATAATTTTATACAGTTGTAAACCTGCACACATGTTTATTTTTATTCAATGCAAAGAATTCGCGATAAAATCTACTTTCGCATACATTAAAACTAAATTAGGCATGTCATCGCTGAGGTTAAACATATTTATTATACGCTCTTTAAAGTGACGTCAGTGCCACATTTTCAAATGATCGATACTTTGTTACTCTTAACCCAAATTAGCAGTAGTCTACAGGAAAACATACAATGGAGAACATACTGGATGAAGTAAAGGTCATACAATTCGTCGTGTAATTTTTCAAGGGTTTCAATCATTTCCACATTAATATTAGGGTAATTTTTTTTTTTTTCAAATCGCCTTACTTCCCACACAATTCTCAGTAGCTTTCGGTTTTTAAATCAGATTTTAAAAATTCACCAATAATTTTCAATAAACCCATAAAAATACAGCCAATTATACAAATGCACGCACCATGAGATTACGTGGCGCGTGCTCGCTATCAAGAACAATGATTGGATATGTCATGTAGCGTATACTAAACGTGTTATCTTTGACGATAAACATTCATGAATGGGTTTTCCAAATGTCATGCTCCTGTTTGCTAATAGGAATATTGAAACATAAGATAGTACTGTTGAACCTTGTGAATAGATTTAGATGACGAGATTAGTGGATTATATGGCTAATTAGAGAAACTAGAGTCAAACACAAAGCATTTATTTTTGTTAAAATAAGGCTTAACACACTGTCGAAGAATCAAAACGCCCCTCGCGGCGCTTTCTGTTTTTCAACTACTACTCTTGGCGTTGCACGCGCGTCGTCGCGCGACGACGCTCACATTAGCGAGCTCGAATCATAGTGCAGTGCCCTGAGTGAAATTGTTTTTACCGCGTTTGGCTCTCTGATTGGTTAAGAGCTTAGAAAGGTCCAATTGGAGTACTGAACGTCATAAACGTATCGCTTACGTTAAGGTTACTCGGGGCTAGTTCTTAGTCTTTTGAAGATTCGTGAATAGCGTCCGTGCTCATCAGCTGACTCGTCACTGCACGCGAAACCGCTCGACCCTAACCAAGCGTCGACGCGCGATTCAATAATTGCGTAACACTTTGTATCTTATTAAATAGAGATGAATATGAGCAAAAATATAAGCAAAAAACACAAACATTTCGACTTTGCGCTAGTGTAAGTTGACCCTTACCTTTTGAATTGTCAAGGTCGGTCAGTCACAAAAAAAGTTGAAGCTATTTGCACGTTCCAAAGCGTAGATCTCTATGGAGAAGAATGTGCAAGGAACTTCAAGGACACGCTTAAATCAATAAATTAGTACAAAATTATGGTTACATCGTTAATGTTGAAATTATACATAATTATGTGAGAACGATGTGGACAGATTTCCACGTTTAAAACGTTTGGAGTAATAAAATCAATTCAAAGAATAAATCATTGAAATAATCCATGGCAGCTGAGAGATGAACAGTCGCAACTGGCGATACCCGTTTACAAATATGACTCATGCACTACTACCATTCAGCTCAACCAATTTGAAGGGAACCTTGTGATCCAGCACGAGCCACCGTCAGCAAAACGTATGAATGAGCTTGATACTTCCAACTGCCACAGCACATTAAATCCACGCGCCCAGCTGGTTCAGGTCTTGATCCAGGCCAAGAGGGAATGGGGAAACGGCTACCTCCTTCTGCGAACCAATAATGCGAGTGAAGGTCCTTGGCTTGGCTTGGCCTTTCGTCTGCAAAGGAACGTATATCCTCACGCCTGCAGGCAAAAACACCCCAGTCGCAGAGAGATTCCCGGCCACTGCAGGAGCGGTTTTGCGGACGACGAGCAATGGGTAGCTTGCCATCTGGCTAAGTCGACGGCGCAAGGGGTTCCACACGTGGCTCAAAGAAAAGGAGCCTAGTAGGATCGCAGAAACGAGTGAAAGAGTTACCTCGGCCCTGGAACACAAAGGGTAACTGAATGAACATGTCTTTTTTTCAGTAAAAGTCAAAAATCTCACGAAGCGTTTTTCCGCTTGATTGCAAACCAGCTTCTGTAGAATGCAGATATATACGTTAAAAATTAAAGCACATTTCACGATGCGTTGACTCTCCCTCTAGCTCCACTTGGCTATGCTGTTAATACATGAAGCTATACTGTACTAGCTTATGCCAATGGTTTCGCCCGCGTGATTGTCAGTTTCTCCATACTAACTTCTAAGGAACACCCTATAAGAAACCTACCTGCCAAATTTTAAGTTGGTGCTGTTGGTGTTATATTTTCTGAGATTTCGTGATTAATCAGTGTGTAGTATTTCGATTTTTTATATACAACCTTATTTTTAGTTTAAGCGAAACCCGAAACACGGGTATAGTATTTTAATGCAAAGAATCTACGCACATTCACTTTATCACAAAATCATCCGGGCTCCTGAGGGGTTGTTTTGCTCCCGTTTCCAGCTGTGCGCAGGCTCCTAATGCTGGCCATGACCTGCTGTTACCTGTGTTGTGCTTAGTGTCAATGGTGTCCAACTTGTGACCTTTTTTTAAATATTTTTGGGAAAAAATATAACACGGTGTAAAAATTATTGAAATCGATGCTTCGCATATACTAAAAATATTGTTGTTTAAAGATTAGAGTAGATAATGAACATGACAAATATCATAATTGATGGAATACAACAAAAACAAATCTATGCTACTTTAACGTATAGTCTTTCTCTTCCTTACCCATAAATATTGTTTTTAATGATCCGAGTCCCTTGTCACCACGGGACTGAAAACCCTAGTCCGGTTACAGACACAGTATTCCTTTAACCATGCTTGGGATCACGTATATAATTACTCAAACACACTTCTCAATAAATAAAGAAAAGGGTAATATTCTCAACCCTGGATCGGTGACACTGGCCGTTTTTTCTATACTCATTACTCAATATTTTATTGCAATACATATGTGTACATTGATGGTATTGAAAATTATGACAGACCAATAGGGATCTGGTCGGGCACAGCAAAATTAGGAGAGAGGAAGAGGGCTAAGTAGCAATTCATGGAATTCAATAATATTGTAGATATTCCGCCTGAACCTGAAACAAAAACGTCCAGAATTTACCATGTCCGGTGATGTCCTGCGTCTTGCGGAAGGTAAGACGCTATAGCGCCTTTCCAGCCACCCCTCACCTCCATGATTATGGCGTGCCTAATGCTTTTTTTTTTTTTTTTTTTTGTGGTAGGTAAAATCATCCAATGACGAATCCCGCCCTTGGGTGGGGCGGGAAACAGTGTCAGACTTTTACTGACTAAAAAACCTACCTTTCCATTCCTCGCCTTTATCCCGGGGCCCGTGGTTACACTCTCGCATAACCTTTGGCCCCAGTAGGCTTCGGCCCTGCTGGACCCCTACAGTTTGCTGACAACTCCTTGAGGCGCGCGGGAACGGTGCGCGCCGTAGACGACCTGCCTAATGCTGGATCACGTACACGTGCATTCACCTTAAAGGAGATCCGACTTGATGTCATCCTGATGATAATATCGTATGTGTAACTAGGAAAGAACAAGAAAAATTGCGTCTGACATGTTTTTAAAAGGTCTGTTAAAAGCTTATAGCTACTTTAGCATGATTTTGAAACAAACACACTAATATAAACTTTTAAAAAACCCAAAGATAACATATTTTATTTTGTTAAATCTAAAAACTCGATATAAAGGATACGTTCACACAGTCAAATGTAAATATTCTACATTTACATGTCGAAGCTATCAATCCGACATTCGACTCTGCCGTAATTATCTTCCAATCAATAGTTCCTTTAATTGACGACATCAAAGTTAGACGAATCAAACATTTACAACTAGTGTTGGGACTGTTCCCTAAACTTATATAATGTGAACTAGCGATTCGGCCCAGCTTTGTACGAGTGATAGAAATCTTTAATATTCTAGGCTTCTGCCTGTATTACATGCCTTAATTCCACCATCACCTTTCTTCCATCGGACAGCCCGACGTACAGTGTCTGTCCACCCTTACTTTGTTGACATCTCTGCAGCCTGTACAAAGCGTTTTGCCTTGTCGTTTATACTGTGTACATCGAAGGACTGGAGCAAATTGATTATTATAATTTAGATGGTTTTTAAAGCTAAATTGAATAAACTAGTGCGCTTTACTATCAACAATTGCGTTGTTATCATCAGGTGGGATCGTAGTCAAGCACTAGTTAGTACACCAAAATCTTCCTCGTGAAAACTGCATGAAAATCTGTTCAGTTTTTGAGTTTATAGCGTTTAGAGCGTCCAGAGCAATGTGATGAAAACAATAAATCTGCCTAGCCACATTCAGTCTACCATGGTCGACTTCTAGGTTTAGAGAACGAATTATCCATGGGGTGACTGGCTAACTTACCTCCACAAATTAATTGATTTTGTCCAAATTTAAAACATATCTTAGGATGTCACCAAATAGCCCAGAGTTTGATTCGGACCAGGTCCAGATCTACGGTGTAGGCATGGCTTTCACAAGCACCTCAAAGACCTGTAAGCAAAATTGACGGAGCTAATAGGCCTACCGCATGCACAAGCTTCCTCCTCCTCCTCCTCCTTGCGTCGTATTCCTCAATGCTGAGTGTCGTGACCTCCCTGCTTTATCATTTATACTCGTACGATATTCCTCCATCTATTTCTGTCACATTGCAAGGAAAGATGGCGGGAACCTCGAAAAGCTTATCGTTCCCGGTAAAGTGGATGGGAAAAGAACTCGTAGACGCAGCTCAATACGTTTGTCCGGCCAGATCCGCACCGCTCTTGATTCTTCCGGCGGGATCTCATGGCGAAATGGCGTCAGCGACTATCGCAACCTCGTTCGGGGCGCGCCACAATTGGGGCGATAAGGCCCATCTTTGAGGCGTGACTGGAAAGACCTCACGGCGCTCTCAACTTCCGCACGACGCAGATGCTTACCGAACACGGAAAGTTCGCTAAGTTCCGGATTCGTGCGGAGGATTCGCCCGGGTGTCGCCACTGTGCGGAACACCCGGAGGACACGGTGGAGCACACTGTAGAGGTGTGCCCCGCCTGGGCGGAGCATCGCCGTGTCCTCGTGGGGGCGATCGGCGGCAGCGATCTCTCTCGCCGGGCCTTGGTTCAGGCCATGGTCCGTAGTGAGGAGGGATGGCAGGCGGTCGCCTCCTTCTGCAAAGCAGTAATGCTAGCAAAGGAGGAGGCCGACCGCATCGGACAGAGGCAACGGGGCGCTCGCCCCAGCCGCCGCCGGGATTCCGATCCCGATTTCCGGCCACCGTAGGCGCGGGCTTGCGGACGGCGTGCAATGGGTAGCACGCTGTCCGATCGTCCGGTAACCGGCCGGACCGAGCCCAAGTCGTCGACGGCGCGTTCTGTTCCCGCGCGCCTCAAGGAGCTGTCAGCAAACCGAAGAGGCCCAGACTGCTAACTGCAGGCAGGCAGGGTCGAAGCCTGCTGGGGTCAAGGGCCGTTTTCTGAGAGGAAGGCTCAGCCCCGGCACTATAGGCAACGAAGGAACGGGGTAGGTTTTTAGTCAGTAAGAGTCTGACACTACTTCCCGCTCCGCCCAAGGGCGGGATTTGTCATTGGATGATTTTACCTACCATAAAAAAAAGCCGCTCTTGACTCTAGGGTAGGTATACAATGCCTTTCACACCGCCAGAGACAGAAACAGAAGGAGGAATATCGCACAAGCTTCACCACATTGTAAAACTGTATGAGCTCAGTGTTCCATGTACAAATCGGCCAGTACAGGCAAAACTATGGTAATGCTTGTTCGTGTAGTAGGCCCATAAGCGATGCCAAGGTAAAGAGATTATTCGAAAAAATTACCACGGTCCTGAAACGCCAACAGCAACCTAAAGAACAAAAGTGTGTTTTAAGGCTAACGCTACGTTAAGCGGGCGCACGCGTGGATGCCCGCGCGGGCACCCGTCGTCTCGTCGTCGTCATGCATTGAGTGCGGTGGTCCCCGTAGCGGAAACCGGATTATTACATACGCAGTGTTGCTAGTTATACTTTTACAGTGTGCATGTAGTCGAATTGATGGAGAAAATTAATGTATTATTACTTAGCGAAAGGGGCGCGGGACGCGGCTACACGTGACGGGTGCCCGCGCGGCGAGCCCAGCCGGAGCACTTTTATATGAGACAGCGCGTGCGCCCGGTTAACGCAGTGTTGGCCCTTAGTCAGTATCAATCTGACATTCCGCTTCAAGCAGAGTGGCAAGAGTTATTTAATGATGTTTCACCTCAAAAACTAGACAGGGTGTTACCAAACAAATCAATCGACGTTCTGCGTCGGTCGTTTGGTGTATAATTTATGTCTGTAGGAGCTTTATGCTAGATTTCGTAGGAACTATCGATCGACTTAAATCAATGCATACTACCTACTGCCCCCAACACAAGCTTACACGACGCATCGCTGGAACCTGCGAATTGTAAGCGTCACAGTTGAACGGTCACCTGAACTGCCCCCCTAGCCAAGTTACAATCGTTTCGTTTTCCGTTAACGCTTGGAGTTGGCCACGCCACCAAGTCCTATGTTCGAACCCACGATTTGGGGGCGTAGTCAACTCCAATCGTTAACGTAAAACGAAACGATGGCAACTTGGCTAAGGGGGCTAATGCTTTACCGTACGACATCGCATCGCAGCAATTAGAATCGCAGGTTCCAGCGATGCGGCGTCACATCGCATCGCTTTGTAGTTTTGTTTGGAAAGCACTACCTTCGATTACGAGACTACTGTGGGCTTTGTACCTCAACACTCTTCGCATCATTTGGTGAAGGGAAAGTTCTATGAAAGGTTCTAAAATCAAGCCAATTTAACCTTCTTTACTCGTTGTATCTATTTGAAAAAACATTTCCCAGAACAAATCATGCATTTAGCATTTCCTAGAACCAAAAATTCGAAGACATGTGACATTCACCATCCCGCACTGGGCCAGCGTGGTGGATTACGGCCCATTCCCTCTCTTAAAAAGGAGGTTTGTGTCCCAACAGCTATGCTATTTCCCATATGAATTCATTTAGTGTCATTAATTGATGATAATTTTTATTTATGGAAGGCAAACGGCTACATAATAAACAAATATCTAGAAATTCCCGAATGCAAATAATTATGATATTATTCCTCAAAACGGGTAAAACTGTGGTTAATTGGCTGCTCTGTATGTGATAATGGTAATGCATTATTACTTAACACAAAATTAAAATAACATAACTTTATTTAATAATTAAGAATTATGTTTGTGGTATTGTGCGGAAAACGTAAATAGAATACTATAAACTCTCACACCTACGCAAGTGGGTATAGTACGTGGCAATTAAGTTAAACTAAAATGGCCGCCGTTGCTATGTATACGCGCAGCCCCTGCTGTGCCGCACTTCGATTGGGACCCGAAAATCTGACACTGCGCATTGTATATGCCGCGTATTGCACCTAAGTTTAACCCATTCAAAACAGAGGGTTCAAATCACTTCTCCCGCTCTAGGTGGAGCGGGAATTCGGTCAGAATAAGAGTGTTTTTAATATCAAGCGAATATGATATTTAAACGCCAAGCTTGCGGATTTGCTCCGCATGGAGAAAAGTTTAAAAGCCAAAAAAGCCTCGGCTTGTGGGGCTGCATCCTCGTCATCTGATATCACGCTCAGCATCCTGCGTGCGTATTCCACGTATTACAATAAATACTTGTATAAAAAAGACATTTGCGGGGGCTACGCATGCGGAGCAATCTTGCACGCGTGCGCAATTAAATCCGCACGAAATTAAACACACCCTTAGACTGACTAAAACCCACATATATTCCTTCAGTTGCTCTTTTTGCGTTCTAAAATCATGGTAACTTTTTCGAATAATTCTGCAGTCCAAAACAGAGCGGCTATTCGCGTAATTTTAAAAAGCGTGCGCATGCGCATCTCAATTGAGAACTATCAAAAATGCTCAAAATTTCGTAACATTTTCACAAGTTTTTGAGATTGACTGTCGCTTAGATGATTTGAGCGTTAAATACGATATAATTGGTCTCCAAGTGATGACGCCCGTCATTAGTTACATCTTGGAAATAAATAAACATGACACAAATCTCAACAAATAGTTCAATAGACTAGATCAGTATGTACGTTATACTATTATACTGCACTATTAGAGTAATGGGCTAGGCAGAGGAGCCCCCCTCTTGCGGAGGTGGCGGTGCGTAGTTCAGAGGCCCGGCGCGCACAAATAGCAAGCTGCGATTTGGCATACACTGTACTTCTAGTGCAGGGAGGTATTTGGTTTATTTGGCATAGATTTTTATGTATGTATCTATTTATTATTGGATTTATTTTATTTTTCAGCTTTCATCATCTTCCTGCCCTTGTCCCGTTTTATTTGGGGTCCGCGCAATACGTTTTTTTCTTCCATTCTGTCCTGTCACTCGTCACGCTATCACCCCTCACACAATCCATCCATCTCTTCTTTGGTCTCCCTCTCCATCCATCCACATGGTATTTTTCAGCATTGAGCGTTCTTTTTTTTTTTAAATGCATCCTCCTTTACGGGCTAAACGTTTTGAAAACACATTCACTGTGCGTATATCTAAGGAATGCTGCCGGAGTCTGTATTTCCTGATAGCTACAACCTTGGGATCCTGAAGTAAAGAGTATTTCTAGGCATGCATGCTCCATTGTCGACCACATCATCGCTAACCATCAGGTGAGAAACCTAGTAGCCTATATAATAATAAAAAGGTGCCTTCTCCCGCTCGGTGGGTGGAGCGAGAGGGAGTGTCAGACATTTCTGACTAAAACGTACCTGTGTTCCTTCGCTGGAAAGACCTCACGGCGTTCTCAACTTCCGCACGACGCAGGTGCTTACCGAACACGGAAAGTTCGCTAAGTACCTGTTCCGGATTCGTGCGGAGGATTCGCCCGGGTGTCGCCACTGTGCGGAACATCCGGAGGACACGGTGGAGCACACTGTAGAGGTGTGCCCCGCCTGGGCGGAGCATCGCCGTGTCCTCGTGGGGGCGATCGGCGGCAGCGACCTCTCTCGCCGGGCCTTGGTTCAGGCCATGGTCCGTAGTGAGGAGGGATGGCAGGCGGTCGCCTCCTTCTGCGAAGCAGTAATGCTAGCAAAGGAGGAGGCCGACCGCATCAGGCAGAGGCAACGGGGCGCTCGCCCCAGCCGCCGCCGGGATTCCGATCCCGATTTCCGGCCACCGTAGGCGCGGGCTTGCGGACGGCGTGCAATGGGTAGCACGCTGTCCGATCGTCCGGTAACCGACCGGACCGAGCCCAAGTCGTCGACGGCGCGTTCTGTTCCCGCGCGCCTCAAGGAGCTGTCAGCACACCGAAGAGGCCCAGCCTGCTAACTGCAGGCAGGCAGGGTCGAAGCCTACTGGGGTCATGGGTTAGTTCCGAAAGGAATGCTCGACCCCGGCACGATAGGCTACGAAGGAACGGGGTAGGTTTTTAGTCAGTAAGAGTCTGACACTACTTCCCGCTCCGCCCAAGGGCGGGATTTGTCATTGGATGATTTTACCTACCATAAAAAAAAAAAAAAAAAACCTGTGTTCCTTCAGTTGCTAACTTTTGGAACAATCTTGCAGTCCTGGAGCATTCAGTGACCCGGGATTCTAGACAAAGTGACTCAGTGTTTTTAAATGCACAGAAAATAATGCGTTTTCCATAGATCCATTTTTTCACAAATATAGCAAATCCAAAGGAATAGTTAGGTGAGTAGAGGTACAGCCGTGTTCCCATGCCCGTACACACGTTTCAGCTTGACCATTTTTATACCTATACAACCTTATTTTTAGTATATACGAAACCTGAAATATCTGTCTGGTATATTTAAGTAAAGAACTATGAACAAATTTTCAAAACTTTATTAACAAAGTTATAAGCTTGTTATGTTACCTGGTTGTCCGCACAAATACATGATCACCGGGCCATTCGGGCGACTGAGGGTTTACTTTACTGCCGCACCCAGCTGTGAGCTGGCTGTTATACTTAAATATTTTTGGGTAAAAATATACCACGGTATAAAAATCATTGAAATCGATTCAGTTACTGATTCTAAACAAACTATATTCAGGTTTCACATATACAAAAAATAATATTGTATACAGCAGTGTAAACAATATTATAATAATATCCCTGTGTTAATTTTTCTTAAATCACAACCAAGTTAAAAAATATTCGTAACAACACTAACGCTAGACGCAGAATTTCTAGTCACTCACTAACCCATAAAATGCCATCAGATTATGTATGTCACAGCCTCACTGGATCGTCTAACGGAAATTCTGTTTAAAGTAAAATTCTGAGAATAGCTTCAAGGTTTTAAAAAGGTATTTCTGAGAAAATTGCCCGGAATACTCAACATTTTGACTCTGAGAAGTTTTTTGTGCCATCAAAATGACACGACAACTATGAAAAGATGCTTTAGAAGCCATTGATTGTTATAGTCCCTTTTAAAATCAGAATTTTGATTATTTTCTTATATTTGTTTTCCCAATGCATATAATAGACTTTTGAACGAGTAATTTCTACATTACTACAGATATAATATATTATTTATTACTAAAGGTATAATAAATATAAATGAATTGCACAATATTTCAAAATGTAATAATGAGCTTCGTGTGAAAATATTCTTATAAATAAAATATAAGATAAAAAATCAATCGATATCCATCTTAGTGCTTTTTTTTTCATTCAGAAATCGCAAAAGATAATGATTGAATTAATAACCAAAATTGTGTTAAAATAGAAACTGTATTTTAATATTTATAGAATACACGACACACTGGTATCTTGTTAATATCAGTAAATATTATGTATCTTCTTATAATTAAAAAAAAATAACAAGATTGTATATTCGTAACGTTTAAAAAAAAATACAAAAAAGATAATACTCTAAAAAGAATACCTCTACAAATGCGTTTAAATTTTATTTTACTTTTTATATACAATTACTCGAGTATCATACAAGCACTTGTCTGACCATTTTTCAAAAAGTCTTCTCAATATTCGAAATTCGATAAAAAGTAAAATAAAAATACCCTAATTATGTCAATACCAAATATGCAGCATTTAACATCTGCTGCATGCATACAGCATATATATATGCATGTATGCAGTGACTATTGTTTTCAAATAATACCTTAATTTATTAAAAATTCAAATATTATTGAAAAACAATAGCCACAACCCTACTGACGAGTGACCGTATCTACTGGCCTTGATAAAAGTTGTTTGCTAGAACCCTTCCGGCTGTAACAATTTATATCTAAACTGTCTAATGTCTATATCTACTATCTCCATCACATTCTTATTCTATTATCCATCTCATTTTAATAACAAAAAAAAAAAACTTAAACATGTTATACTATATAACACTAAGAAAAGTACTATATGTCAAATTTTTACTATATACAAAAGCATTTTTATTTTCCTTTTTTAAACAATTATATACGCATTGTCGATTACATCACTGCTTACCGCCAGATAGGATCGCAGTCAAGTACTAGTTCATATTATTTAAAAAAAAGTTTATTTCCATCGACCCATCTTCAACTGCTTCAAAATTTTAGTGTATACAAAATCATTTTTATTTTACTTTTTGAAAACAATTACATATAATTATCACAAAATTAATAATCATTTTTTCAAATTCCTTCTCAATGTACGAATCCTAAATATGTCAACGCCGAATATGCCACCTATATATATATATATATATATGTCACCGAAAATTTGCAAACTCCGTATGATTAAAATGTAATAAATCTTTATTACATACATAATATTTTTTAAAAATATTATAAAAAAATCGTTTTGTATGCGATACATTATATCCAAATTCAGTAGTTTCCAACATAATCGTGTCTTATTAAAAAAAAACTGGTTTACAATTGTCGTGATATTTTACAATATTACTACGTATGCAATATCCTAGAGACATATACATACACCGTAAAATTTTGATCGTTTTAATCCCTTGGAGGTTTGATTCGGTACATGAAACACTATCGATTTGTAAAGATAAAAAATAAAGTACTTTTCTTAAACTCGAATTAATTTACGCATGTACGAAATTAATTTCTTTAAGTAAACGTCAGCTGGACGAGTTCAATGACCAGTAGGTAGTTAGTACGCAACGACCAACAACTATCCACAAGGTCATTGACTCGTTTAGATTTTTTTTCGATTTTAAAAAATACGGTATTTTTTTATTTTATCTTTACAAATTGATATTATTTCATGTACCGGATCGACACTCCACGGGATTCAAACGATCAAAATTTAACGGTGTATATTTACTTGAAAAACAAACAACACAGTATTAATGCCACTGACCGTATCTCCCGTCCTTGATAACAGTTATTTACTAGAACTCTTCCGGCTGCTACAATCTTTATCTATCAATACTGTCTATATCTATTATCTCTATCGATCCATCTTCGACTGCTACCAAAATAATATGGTGCAGCTATACAAATAATATATAAAGTTTACGTTTCCGTTATTAGATTATTTATATTTAATCACAATGATAATAAATATTACAATAGCATTTTAATAAATTCTTTGAAAATTACCGATATGTATACGTGTTTTTTTTCACGTGTAGCTTTGATAAGAGAATTTCTTTCATCACACTTACTTGTATCACACGTATTTGTTACTTCTTCACACTTAAACGGCTGAACGGATTTGAATGAAATTGGGTACATAAGTGGACCATGTCTTGAAATAAGATAAGATACTTTTCCCCAAGGTTATGTTAGGATAGTTTTCTACTTTTGCATAGCCAATGTCACTGGTAGAAGCTAGTCTTACATAAAAAGTAATTTAACAGTATTATTTTTATAAGTAAAAACAGTCCGGAATGTTCTTACTTCGACTCTGTAAGAAGCAGCGATTTTCCTTACTTTTCTTTGTCATGAGTACTTTTATGACAAAAAAAAAACCAATTACGCTCATAACTTCAATATTTATTCATATATCATATTAAACAAAAACACACCCCACACAGTACAAACACCCTAAAAATATCGCGGAATCAGAGCTCAGATCCAGGGCTGTACCTGACATCATTCGGTGGCCTTCAGGTAAAGATTTAGCCGCCATTGAGGGCGAATTGAAAAGAGCCCATAATAAGCGACGCGGGGGAGGGTGGTAGGGGTGTCACTATCGCAACGAGCCCTCGCGAGCGATCGCCATGGCTACGAGGCCCGGAGCGAGTCGAGTGCGGCCCTGGGTAGCCTTGCAATGGTGTGGGGAGGGCAATAGCCCCGTCTACTTGCAAGCGTAAAATAAGATGGCTCAGAAGTTTCACGGATGATGACGGACAATAAGATGCTTTGATTAATCAATAGCGAAGTGTTTAATTGGGGAAGTGCAGTCGATGAAGTGTCTCTGTAATGTTTTTTTTATTAACTTTTATTTCTGCATGAGTCCCGGTCAAAATTAGTTTATCGTGCATTTTTGGACGCCTGAGTCCGGCTATGTGAAAGCTATAGACTATACCCGCGTTTAATTGTTAATTGTAACATAACATTTAAAAAACCTTGTCTTTAGCAATAATACAGTAAGATTTGCTTATAAAACCATGAATTGTCATGCAGTACTTTGATATAATTAGAACCACACTAATTTGCTTATTCTCATCTCTCATCCTTCATCATTAGGCTGGTCCACACAAAGCGAGCAGCCTTGCGAAGCAGCTCGGTTAGTGTGGACGTGCCTGGGCCGTTGCCTAATAAAAAAAACCGCACTTACCTCGGCCGAGGCACATCAACACTAACCGAGCTGCTTCGCGCGGCAAATGCCTCGCGATGCTGCACGCTCTGTGTGGACCCGCCTAATCTCATTTATATTACTATTATTTTTTGACTAATTTTAAGTTCAGCCACTAACATAATATAGACATTCAAAATCTGTAATACATGAATTCTGTTTTTTATTTTTTTTATTTTTTAATGTCCACGTCATTCCTAGTTGAAATGACTCTGAGGTATTTTAAAATTCAGTGTCTTCTTTTGTGTTTCAACAATCACGTCACAATTTGAAAAAAGAACGATTTCTTAGAGCAACTGTTTCTTATGTTTTTTTTTTACTTTTCGCGAAAATCGGTAATAGTGACATTTGAGTCAATTAACCCTTCTGTTCCCGCCTACTTAGTGTCACTTGTCGCTATCAATTTGCGCTCGCCAGCGTTTCTGGCGACGTTCTAAACAACGCGTTTTCCGCTAATGTATACTAGATGTTTTTTTGTTTCTTTTTTCAAGGTCGTCCGGCTATTTTTCTTGCATTGCATTTCTGCTCGGGTTTTTCGTGAGTCTGTGGGTTTAATGCGTTGTTGTTGCGTAGTGATTCGTTTATCGAGTGTTTGGTTTCATTTTGAGCGTGGGAATCGGTTTGTTTTGTATAGATTTTGATAATTAAATGATTTAATTTGTTTCAAATGCAAAGTTTGTGCTAAATATGAATGCATTATTTTCAGTTATTTTTATTATTTTAATGTTTTAGTTATTATTCTACATAAAGTAATTTAAGCACTCCGTCACAATTTTAATTTAATTCACAAAATATTAAAAAAAAACTTATAGATCAAATTAAGATTAATTCCCTTTAAATAAACGTACAAGGGCAGGTAACTACTTTTAATAACTAATAAGAACGTGTAATTATTTATAACTGAAGTTATTATTCGCGTGTTACAAAACCTCAGTGCCTATATCTAGGCGGCGATGAAACCCCCAAAACGGCTCCTAGGAAGCCCTATAGCAATCTTTGAATATTGCATTCACGCGATTCTCACCCTTATTGCTTCATCGTAGAATATATTATCGCTCGTAATGGAAAAGCAGGGAATATCAGATTATTGTACATTTACGCAATATAGTTGAGTAAGTTTGGAACTGAGAAAAGTTTAGCATACATTGATGGTTTGCATACAGTTACACTGTCGTGGTACCGTACAAAACGCGCAATGGATACTGTACGTGCAGATGTAAGCGTATAAATCACTATCGTTTTCAGTGTCATAATAGGAACAAAACTGGACTGGCGTGAGTTTCAGTGCGTGCCTCAAGTCAGTTTCCCTCAATATCAGACTAGGCGGCCTCAATTTTCAACGCTTATGCCTCTATAAGTTATTCCGCCCTGCATACGATGTGTAGGCCTTTGAATTTTCTTTTTAATAAAACCTAGTTTTTTGAAGCAATAAATCTTTTGACGTTTTTACTTTATCATGTCGGGGCGGCGAGCATTGAAGGGTTTGCGAAAAAGATGATTTTTTTTTCTTTGTTCTCTTTTACGATGTTTGAACCTAATGTTATTGAAATTTACACATCAACAAATGGTAAGGGGAGCTTTATTCTTGCTTATGAAATTTTTACTTCAATTTATAGTTACTTTAGTGAAACTTTGATTTCAAATGCATTTAAATTAATCTTAAATTAACTGTAGTCTAATTCACCGACCCGTACTGTACTATAAAATAAAAAAATTAAAAAAATGAGAACAAAGAAAACATCATAACACTACCCTAAAGAACTGCGGAACCGTTCAAATATCTAGAACGACAAACATCGACATAAAATGCGATGTAGCTCCCAGCCCTACACCGAAAAAAAAAATAAGTTCATGTTTTTGGCGGCTGCTTTATCGGCGGCACATTTCAGTCTATGCGCCGATGTGGGGGTGAAACTGGCGCGACGGGCCGCCCCCATCCCCATCCCAGAGCTAGGCCCCACCCCAAACTCAGTAGCCTAAAGCCTGATGGTGCTGTATTTGATAAAATGCTCTAGTTACAATCGCAGAACCTAACTGAACGCAAGAAACTTTGACCTTTCAAAATCTCAATGCCTTTACCAATTTTTTTCTCGCGCCAAAGCGATAACTAAAGATCGAATGATTTATCAAACTGACGAGCTAGGAACAAAGTCATTTCGAAGATATTTTCCTCGACATCCTAAATTGATGTCTGCGTTTAATTTAATTTCCAGGGTCTAAGAAAAATAGGCTGAAGAAACTGTTCTCCGCACAAGTTGGGACATTAAATGGTCAGATTAGTTAGTAAATTAGTCTTCATCACCCAACTCTATGGTGTCGCTGCTTTCTATCCAGTAATGCTAATGACTCATGGGTACAGATGCTATCATTAATTGAGTTACCCCACACATACTCGATGTACCTAATAGGAAAAGCTACCAGGTTATAAAGCATGTGTCTATATCAAGCCTTCCCCATACCAAATTTTTATTTCGATTACCCATCTTGTACAATTCCATTCAACAATTTTGTGCATCAAACAAAACTCATAAATGTAATGTTTGGAAATACCGATAACCTAATAAAAATGGACCGATTGTCATTAGGTTTTTGGATTTCTAACGACTCGTTAAATCTACTAAAATATCTTGTTTTCCTTAGGTTGTCTGTTGGCGATAAGACCGCTATTGTACCCATAGATTTAAGTTCCTTCAAAATTGTTACTATTTTGGTGTGCAATAGTGCTGTTTATTCTGCTACAAATTTACTCTATTTTGTTTTGTTCTTGGATTCGACATCAACAACGCTATCGAGATCAACAACGCTTCAACAAGCCGTCTATAACACTATCTTGAAATGCCATCTAGACGATTTCGGCCACAGCGACCGCGTTCCTTGGCTCCTCAGGGTGGCTGTTTGCTCAGATGTGCTGCTCTGTCATGTGCTCTCATGTGACTTGCATATCCAACTTTGGCCGAAAAACTCCGAGCACAAAGCGGACATGGCAGAACACCATTAACAATATTACAAAATAAAATATAGTTGCTGTTGGTCTAGCCTTAACACTATCTTACACAAGTTATATAGGAAAGCTCACCACGAACATTTAATACCAAGGTGCAGCTTTCCTTGAAAAATCGATCAATAGAATCCGCCCGCGCCTATGTTCCTAAGTAGCTAAATTCTATCATGAATTTCTAATAACGATACATCATTCGTATTTTAAGAGACAGTTACATCTTTTTACGAAATTTCGTGGTAATTCGTGCATAATTTAGTCTGGGATATGAATAAAACATTGTGGGTGCGTGATCTTGGCATTGACTCGACTGGATACTGCAGCCGAGCGTAAACAAAAGAAGAAAGACGTATCATAAAAGAATACTGTATTTTTTTATTATGAATGGTTATGTCGCGGACTAAAGGACAAAAAAAATTAAGAAAACTTTTTTGCATTTGTGTTTTAATAAGTTCTTTATTAGTGATCGATGAATCCATCAAAGTAGAGTACAATAAAAACAAAATTTAGAGCTATAAACTTCTTCATTTCAGCCGATACCATATTAGCATGAGATATTACAGACACGCGTGTCTTGCAACGTGCAAGACAACAATATTTATGCTTGCATAATGCCGGTTGCAGACCAACAACTAAGCTATTCCGAAGCTAAAAAAAGACAGCATAGCTGAGCTAAGCTATGATAAACTAAAAATATGTCCCGTGCACAACAAGAACTAAACGAAAGCTGAGTCAGTGTTGTGAAGTTCAGTTCGATGGACGTCGCTCACCATGAATATGTCCCATAGTATAGGATTTTTTTATACAATTTCAATAAATTGCTCCACATTCTTATGCGCACGACGAAAGTCACAGGGCAGCACTGGTAAAGGATGTACGAAGGGGGTGCGGGTAGGTGGGTAGGTGGGTAGCTCGTATAATTGCGCATCGGCATACACAACTAACTTAGCTTCGCATATTTTAGTTAGAAAGACTTTAGAATAGAATAGAATATAAAGACTTTTATTCGTAGTAGTTAGCTCTCATAGCTTAGTTTGCATTTGCCGTCTGTACACAAGTATGGAAAATTGCGTCAGCTATGCGAGGTAAACTAAACTAACTTAGCTTAGCTCTTGGTCTGCAATCGGCTTTAAAATCTAAGGCTAATTCGTTATTTTAGTACATCCATGAGTCATTCTACTCTTTCCGATGTTATCGTAGATCGGGGAGTTGTATATGACTTTTGTATTCACAATTCACCCCTTTAATAACCACGTTATTAATGAAATATATTATTTTAATTGTAGTGCTGTTGATGACGCACTTTTTTATGTCATGCAAGCCTAAATTGTGTGTTGCGGGAATGTTTGAAAGAGTTAGTTTGGCCTTGGATTGCAAAGGGTAACTGACGGAAAACAGTGTGGTTTCTAGTCGGTAAAAACAACACGCCTTCTCGCGAAAGCTGGAAAAGTTATTTGATGAAAGCCACCTCAAAAAAAATACGTAAATTCTGTATTTTGGTAAATGAGGTGTTACACCGAACAAAGGACAAAGTAGAATGATCAATTATCATCATCCATGGCTTTCGTATACCTCTGCACGATCTTTCCACATCTCACACACATCACATCACATCACATCACACGCACTACACTTACACATCACATCACATCATCATCATTCTGCCTTGATCCCATATTACTTGGGATCGGCGCAACACGTCTTTTTCTTCCATTTTATCCGTCACACTATCACTAACCCCCTTTTCTTTCATATCACCCCTCAAACAATCCATTCCAACACCTTAAATATTTTCCAGAAAAACTTAATGAAAATATAAATTTTACCATTGGCAATTTTATGCTTTTGTTATTTTGTGTCTAGTCTGTATTTCATAAATACAACCTACCATCTCTATTTTTGGTCTGCGACATTTTGCCCTTAATACCCGAGGTACTCAGCTCGAGTGCACCTACACGACTTCCTTTTACATCAACCCAATCAGTGGCGTAGTCAGTTCTAAAGGGAGCCCTATATCAAACATTCTATGTTAAGATTTTCTGTACAAAATGAACTAGTATTTTGAAACAACGGAACAGACTCTTGATAGACCGTGAAAATGTAAATGAGCTCGTTTTGGAAGCATTCTGTATTAGGATAGGTTCTCGGTGGACACGGTGGAGCATACTGCATGTGGTAGAGGTGTGCTCACCTCTTGCCTAAGAGTAGAGCACCGCCGTGTCCTCGTAGGGGCGATTCTACTGGGACCATGGGTAATGTGAAACTGAACCCCGGAGCCCTGGAACGAAGGCAAATAAGGAACGGGAGTTGGGTGGTTATAGTCTGACACTATCTACCAATCCGCCCAAGGGCTGGAAATGTCATTGGGTAATTTCCCAAACAAAAAAAATTAGGATAGGTTAAATTTATTAATGTTGTCTTATGTAGAAAATGCTAGAACAAGTGTAACGAGTATTAGAGTATATCAGAGACGTCCTGTCATATAGTCATTATTATCTGTGGTTATTATTCATTTACTACAGTTACTGGCCTCTTATCAATAAACGAATTTAAAGTTATGGACAACATATTTCGAATTTTGTCATATGTTGGGGCCCCGGTAGCAAGGGGGCCCCGTATCATTGATATGTATAATCCTAGCGTACTATCCTAGGCTTTGTACAGTTATAATATTTTCAATACACTTGCTCAGAAAGTGGCTCTTATTGCACTACACTTAGGGATATAATGGCACCTGTTACCAAACTGTGAATAAAAAAAAGCGATTCAAATTTTGAATAAAAAAAAAAAAAATTATTATCTATGGCCGTCATATTAAGATGCGCGCCGTTTTTGGCGTGATTTTTTTCCAGTAAGTTCATGGGCTGTATTAATTAAATTAAATTAAATACTACAAAAACATTATTAAATGTTATATTCATATTCAATTGTCACTACGAATGACATTAACTTAAAAACTTTTTACACAAGAAAACAAACTACGACTAGGCAATGAGATCAAAAGACCATATAGCCATAGCCGCGTGTTGTAATATTAGTTAGCTAAATTATTTTTCTTCGCAAGTGTATTGAAAAACGTCGTATGATACACGTGAGTAATGAGTGGTTACCGTTCTTGCCTCTCTTAAGACCCTCGCCAAGGCTCGGGTCTTAATACCGCCTCGACGGTAACCTCCTACATTACACACTTATATCATAATGTACTATTATTAAACTATTATTATCGCAATTTTATTTAGTCAGCGCGGCCTTCGTCTCAATACTGCCTTTATCTAACCCTTTGTCTTACAAAACCCTGATATATTGACAGATCGAACAACTATTATTTAAGTTCTAACTTGTGTTTTAGATCTATGAACCCTAACACGTGCCCATTGTGTTGTCTAATGGCTCAGACTTTGAAAGAATATTCCTTTTTGTTCGCTATGAAAGTCTCGAGCTCTGAAAATTCGACCTTTTTTTTTGCTTTTAAATTTATTTGCTTACTACGCTTTTTACACGGTTTCTCTCCTATCGTACACCGTAATAAGAATGCAATTTTCATTGGTTTCTTTCTATAACACTAGTAGTTATTACATGAGTGATATAATTTTTATTCTCTTCTGTGATAACAGAGATTTCATCCTACGAATTAACCATGATATCTTTATTTTCTAGAATTTCGTAAATGGATAGACTATATGCTTATACTTTGCCCACTTATGCTTTGTCCTGAATGACTGATAGATCAGCGCACAGCCTAAACTGCAGATGGCGGAGAGTCGATTCGGTACATGAAACACTATCGATTTGTAGAGATAAAATTAAAAAATAAAGTACTTTTTTTCTAAAACTCCAGTTAATATACGCATGTACGAAATTAATTTCGTTAAGTAAACGAGTCAATGACCTTGTAGTTAGTTGTCGGTCGTTGCGTACTAACTATCTACAGTTCATTGGCCTCGCTCAGCTGACGTTTACTTGAAGAAATTGATTTCGTACATGCATGAGTTTTAAAAAAAAAGTACCAATTTTTTATTTTCTCTTTGCAAATCGATAGTGTTATATGTACCGAATCGACCCTCCGCGGGATTAAAACGACTAAAATTTAACGGTGTATAAAATGAAAAACTTACTGACTGACATAACTCAGCGCACAGCCGAAACAGCTAAGACTATGAGCATGAAATTTTGCATAAGGCTTCCTTTTATGACGTAGGTGAGCATTAAAAAAGGATTTTGCAAAATTGACCCCCTAAGGGAGTGAAACGGGGGTCTAAAGTTTGTATAGAAAAATCTGGTCATACGTGGGCGAAGCCGCTGGCAGAGGCTAGTTTTTCTATAATTAATTAACGATTCCTCCCACTATGCACTCTCTAAAAATAGGTATAACATAAATTTTCAGAAAAGAACACATTACGCTTAGTTTATTCCACCAGGGATGAACTAACATACAATCCTCAAGTAGGTCCCAACCATAGGCTGCGAGTAGACCCAAATCAAACACAGGCAGTAATTTAATAATCGTGTATATGCCAGGCAGGGAGGCAGTTGTAAGTTACTTTACTCTCCAGTGACTTAATTATAATATTGCTATGCTTTGAGGTAAGTAATAGTAGAGCTGAAGTATATGTTAGGTTTTTTTTTTTAAATTAGTTTAAATTGTAGATTCGCACGCTGCACGAAGGAAGTAAAAGTGACATTGTTTCGGGCGTTTTGCCAATCTTTTTATACGTGCAGTCTATGGGTCAATTATACGCAGAAGACAGTCAACGCTTTGCGCGTTCAATATAATAATGCGTTTAGGATGCTGATGCGGCTGCCGCGGCACTGTAGTGAATCTGGTATGTTGGCGGATGCGGCTTTCATGCCATCCTTCGTAAGAGGGCCGCATCGCTGCTAGGTCGTGTCCGCGGCAGTAGCAACAGCATTCTTAGCGTTGTGGCCGATCGAGCAGACTGCCCAATATTGTGGCATTGTATACAGATGCATGTGAAGTAATGTGTGTAATTTAAGTTTAATTTTAGGTTACTAACATAATTTTTAGGTACAATTTTACTAACAAAAATATGGATCATTTCGTATCTGAGGCAAATAAATTATTATTATTATTATTATTAAATCATCCAATAACATCCCCCGCCCTTGGGCAGGCAGGAGATAGTTTCTGACTCTTACTGACTAAAAACCTACTCCGTTCCTCCTTTGCCTTGGTTCCAGGGCCCTTGTATGCATTTTCATACTTCTCCAAAGCCCCAGATTAGGCTTCGACCCTACTGGGCCCCTACAGTTTGCTGACGACTCCTTGAGGCGCGCGGGAACAGTGCGCGCCGTAAACGACTTGGGCTCGGTCCGGTCTGTTACCGGACGGACGGACAGCGAGCTACCTATTGCCCGCCGTCCGCAAGCCCGCATTTGTTCGGTGGCCCTGGAATGCTAAAGGCAAATGAAAGAAGGTGTGGTATGGGTGAGTTTTAGTCAGTAAGAGCCGCTCTAAGATGGTAAGACGAGATGGATTGTAAATTTAAAAAAATATGTTTTTTTTAGGTTGATATCATCTATTGACTTCTCTCGCTGTAGGGCAGAAAAAGAGGATGTATCAGACTTTTACTAACTTTCCTTGACATCCAGGATCACGGATTTCCCTTTTAAAAGTCAACTCATAACCCTAGAAGGCTTCGGCTCTGCTTGGCCCCTACGGTTTTGATGACATCTCTTTGAAGCGCCCGTTTTACACTACACGCCGTCGATGACTCGGGCTCGGTCCGGGCGGCTACCAGACGATATACCCATTGCTCGTCGTCCAGAAACCCACACCTACGGTCGGTGGAAATATAGAAAATAGAAATGGATATGTAGGCTTTTTGACTGACCATTCAAAAGTGCCTGTAAATGGTTTAATTGAAAGAAATGCTTTGAATTTGAGTTATAGTTTGTGTTTAAGACAAAGAAAAATATACAAAACGGGAGTTGGGAAACCAGGTTCATGTTCTTGAACCACCTGATTAAGAAGTTGTCTTTAGTCTTTCAATTAGTAATCGACGAACAACTGTGAGTGAAGGAAATAAGTGGTAATAATGTGGGCTTTTTTTAGGTAGAAAATTATACAATAACTTTTCTCATTTTAGGGTGGGATGAAAGAGCCTGTCAGACTTTTACTGACTAAATTCCTGTTTGCTTCAGTTGCCCTTTACGATCTAGAATCACGGTTTCTCTTTCAGAAATTCACGGGCCTATGGTTTTTTTTTTTTTAACGTAGGTAAAATCATCCAATGACAAATCCCGCCCTTGGGTGTGGCGGGAAATAGTGTCAGACTTTTACTGACTAAAAACCTACCTTTCCGTTCCTTGCCTTTGTCCCGGGGTCCGTGGTGACATTCTCACATAACCTTTGGCCCCAGTAGGCTTCGGCCCTGCTGGACCCCTACAGTTTGCTGACAACTCCTTGAGGCGCGCGGGAACAGTGCGCGCCGTAGACGACCTGAGCTCGGACCGGTCTGTTACCGGACGGACGGACAGCTAGCTACCCATTGCCCACCGTCCGCGAGCCCACGCCTACGGTGGCCGGAAATCGGGATCGGAATCCCGGCGGCGGCGGCGGCGTGTGCGCCTTTGTCTAATGCGGTCGGCCTCCTCCTTTGCTAGCATTACTGCTTCGCAAAAGGAGGCGACCGCCTGCCACTCCTCCTCGCTCCGGAGCATGGCTTGAACCAAGCCCCGGCGCGAGAGATCGCCGCCAATCGCCCCCACGAGGACACGGCGATGCTCTTCCCAAGCGGGGCACACCTCGACTGTGTGCTCCTTAAGGCGCGCGGGAACAGTACGCGCCGTCGACGACTTGGGCTCGGTCCGGATGGTTACCGGACCTATAGTTTCAGTAACAACTTTTTGTTTCTTTTTTTTTGTTTTCGGGGGGAAACCTTCAAAAGGCGCCTGGACTTTTGGGGGAAAGACCAGAGAGTGTGGGATTCTTACCTCACTAAAACCAGCCCGGTGATCACCATCAGTACATGAAAGAGGGCTCCGTAACCTCTTAAAAGACCACCCCGGAACCCTCTCTGTACAACGCCTGTTAGAGCACATCCCTGAAGAGACTGTGAGGGGTTTCCCCTGAGCCTCGTTGTGCACAGCAGCATGCAGTAATACCTACTATTCACTCATATTCTGATTGAGATACGTCTACCATTTCAACAAGGCCTTGTATACTTGACATGATTCTCGAATATTAAATGGTGAACAAACATTTGTGTAGGTGCCCTAACGTGCCCAATAATACCCGTTCAAATTAAAATCTGTGTAAACTTGACGAATAATTAAATTTGTAACAAAATGAAATTGGCATGTGAGCGTTATTAGAGGTTTAATTTAACTGTTATTATGTAAAAAAAATATTTTTAGTATCTTCTAAAACAATGAATTACTGTTTTTACCCGACTGCGCCAGAAGGAGGGTTATGTTTTTCGAGAGTATGTATGTAAGTATGTATATATGTAAAGTCAGTCGTCTAGTCAGTAGATTGGAGTAATCTGCAATGTAATATAGGTATGTGCTCTCAATTCACTAAGCCTCCATTTCTAGAATGGGTCCCGACTGCTACAATTTATATTTAAAATATTATACAGTTTAGTGGGATCGGGTACAACGTCTTTCTTGTTTTAGGACTTTTTCATGAATTCTCAGAAAAGCAGTCGGGTTTTTTAGTTTTTTAAATTACCGTTTTTTATAACCATTTTTTTTAATTTTTATTTAAATAAAAACTAGTAATGACTCCATATCGCGGGTGCGTTGAAGACTGCGGCGATCTTCCCGTCCGATTATAATTTAAGTGTCTTCAAAACAAAAGCGAATAGCCTCTTAATAAACTATTGCGTCTCACCATCAACGATTGCATAACTGCTTATCAGGTAAAACCGCAGTTAAGGACTAGTTTATATCAATTAAAAGAAGTACACCCAGATCCGGACCACTCATCTAAAGGTTTATAAAAGTATTTGTTACGTGAGAAAATTGAACCTGCGACACGTAGCGCACGAGCCATTCGCTCAACAACTGCACCAACCGTACCATTGTGTCTGATCCTACGCTTCCTTAAGTTCATATGAAAGAGAAAGCCACTGCCTCGAGCGTAGTTACTTTCTCGTTAGAAGGCGTTGAAGTTTTAGTTCTAGTCTTTTTTTTTTCCAAAGTGGGGCATTAAATATTACGTCAAGG
This sequence comes from Leucania comma, assembly GCA_958295575.1. Classification (NCBI taxonomy): domain Eukaryota; kingdom Metazoa; phylum Arthropoda; class Insecta; order Lepidoptera; family Noctuidae; genus Leucania; species Leucania comma. Next base: position 23,094,823 of record OY282468.1, read on the forward strand.
ATGTGGTATCCGTGGAAATCAGACATTTTACAGTACGCGGCAAATAAGTTGAAGAATTTGCTACGATTACCTGCAGCCTCCCACTTACATATATTGAGATCTGGAAATTAGAATCTTAGCAAGTTCTCATATTAACATTATAAAAAATATACCTAATAAATAACATCATATAAATACCAGGGCCCCAGACCTAAGTGGCAGCCCTGAAGCATAAGCATTTGATATTGAAGGACGATCTGCAATTACCCGATTTTTCATCTAAACTTGAACAGTCAAGATGCGGACAGCATTACTACTTATATCGATACCTTGCTTCAATAGAAGGCTTATACCAAAATAACTATTTAATTGAACGTATCGATCGAATATAGGCCCACAAGCCGCATGCGCATAAGGATTTAATATGTATGGCCTTGGTCTACTGTGCAGACCCTTAAAATTTTCCTTTACTTCAGCTCCAATGTTGCACGACGAATCCATGTAATCAATACACCACGCTTGTTGTCACCAAACAGAATTCATTACAAAAAAAAATATAAGGAAAATAATGTTTAGATCAAAGACTACGTAACTAATGAGACCTCATAAAATCCAATCAAAACGCAAAGGGCATTTTAATTAACGACGATGTTTAGTTAAAATTTATTTCAGAGAGGAACAAATTATAAACGTTTAATAATATCATATTTTCTAATAAACTGTTCGTGAAGTTTATAACAAACAATATTCCACGGAAGTCGGAACTTGTCGAAGTAAACGACTTTCTGGAGACACTGAAATTGTAGTACAATAATCACGGTTAAGTGTCCGAGAAAAAAATACAATCCGTAAGTGAACTGGTCCCCCAAAGGGTTAGAGGTGTGAAGCCGTCTAGACGGACCAAAAGGACGGGTTTTGATAAGGGTGCCTTGGACGACCTTGAACTTTAGAACGGCTTAAACAAATGAGACTACCCCGCCTGACATGTCTGCATGTAACAGCGGTTTTTACATCTTACATAAGCCTGGAGCAGCAGTATCGAGCGCCCGGAGAGAACTGGACCCACTTCCAGATATCATTAAACTGGGTCAGTTTTACACAAATGCTCGCATTAAAACCATTCCCAAACTTCGTATTTACCCAGCGTAACGAACAAATTCACGGGCTGGTGATCGACATTCAAACAAAATACAACCAATTACTTATCGTGTCACGGCTAAAGGAATAGAAATTCTGTATTTCGCCTTTGAAGCGAACTACATAATTGATATAGAGCACCACGGACAGGTACACAAAGGTAGCCGTGGCGTCCTTTGTGATCGACATATCAAATCACTATCGGACACTACAAAAACAAGCGAGACCCGGCCGAGTACAGACGTACGAAAATAAGTTCAGCCAGTTCCTAAACAAAAAGAAACTGAAATAAACAAGGTCGGGAATCAACGCCGCCGTCGCCGCCGCCATAAAGACCGACGGCCGTCCTTGAAAATGGGGGGTTCTTACAAATTGGGTTATTACGGTGCGTGGGGGTGGGGTGGACGGGGCTCGCACTCGCACGCGCCGGCGGGCGGCGGCGCGGGGAGCGGGGTGCGCCGCGTGGGCGTACCTCGGTGCGCCACCCGCGCCCGGCACGCCTCTCCAGGAAGACTCCCGTCCCAGACTAGGGTTCCGGCGCCGATCATTATAATTACTCTCCAAGGTGAGCCGGGAGCTGCAACCCCACCGGCGGCCTAATCCGGCTCGCGCTCCGCCGGGACCGGCCAGATATCCCCGACATAATATTGCGAGCGCCAAACATTAAAAGCACTTAAACATCATCTGCCTATCCGAACGGTGCCAATTATGAAGCAAATTGAAAGCCTCTCTAACAATTTTGAGTGTGGGTACTGAGCTTTATTAAGGTTTTAAATTATGCCCGGTTCGAGCTGACGAATGTAGCTTTATCTAAAAATATTCTTTGGTCGGGTTAGTTTTCAAGTGCCCTTTGTTCTGGTGGGTAGGTGGGGTGATTAAAGTTGGTCTTCAAATCATTAGCACGGACTTCAAAGTCGTAATCGCCGGTGAAGTTTGGGGGACAAATTGGGGCTCGTCTTTATGCAGTGTCGTTAGATAAAGGGCTTAGTGTCAGAGTCAGGGGCGGCTGCAGATGAGGTGGCTATGGAGGCCTAGACTTTGTAGCTGTATAATATGTTGTGGAACAAAGGCTAAGGCTGTGCTTACGTATTTATGAACGGCGCTTGTTTGTGTTCTACAAACGACGTGAGCGTAACTAGTCTATAAACCTGTGTAGGTGGGGGAGGGAGGGACGCTTTATTTATTTTTCTTGCAGCAAGTGAAAGATAGTCAGCGATAAGAATAAGTTATGGGTAATCTATATCCTGCGTTCCGTTTAATATTTGCAAGCATTTTAATCAAAGCATTGTGAGCTTTTCGAAAATTGTAAAGTATAATGACGAATGAGGATAATGATGAGTCATCATTCCCCTCATTCTTCTATACTTACTGTGATCATTGATGGCAATGCGGAGAGAAAGCGCCGCCAAGGCCGGAAAGCTTTTTGCCAGTCATTCTACACGGGCGGTCTGTGGGTTAATTATACGCGGAAGGCTCTAAACGCCCTGCGGGTCCAGTATAATAATGGGTTCAGGGTGCTGTTGGGGCTGCCTAGATATTGCAGTGCATCGGGCATGTTTGCTTTAGCGCGTGTGGATGATTTCCACGCCGTTATGAGGAAGAAGGCTGCCTCGTTGCTAGGCAGATCTAGGGCGAGCTCCAATGGCATTCTTCGGACTTTAGCCGACAAGCATGATGCGCCAGTGATCAATCACTGGTTGCGATTGCTGGTGCGGCAATAGGTTAAGTTTTTTATTTGTTACTAACCCTTTTAGTTGATAAGTTTTTGTTTACTAACCATTGGACCAGTGCTGTCTTTCAAATAAATTATTATTATTATTATTAAAAAGAGGTGGCGGCATGAACTGACGCGCATCACGAAAACTGTACTGAGACAGCGCGGGAGTAGAATTTCTGGAAAAACTTAGGAGAGGCCTTTACCCAGCAGTGGGGCATTAATAGCTAAAAAAAAATTAGCAATAAAGCGTTTGAAATTGCGAATTAACCCTGAAGAAGTTTAATAGTTAATATCTGAGCCTTCTTTATATCAAAAAAGGACTGCAATAGGACGGGTACAAGTTGCTAAAGCGAGTTGGCAATTACTTACATAATAATATACTAACTTATACTAATATACTGACTTCTATACTAACTATGACTCCAGGGTTTCCTCAAAATGGGTTGCGAAATTTTTTGAAAATGTTGACGCGGTCTCGAAGCGCAAAAGACTTTGAAAATAGCTTACTTTCGATATTTGAATACGTATTGCAATAAAATATCTTTTGGTTTTCCTCCAAAATTGGCTTATCGTATTACACGTGCCGTTTAAAATTAATGTATATGTAATTATTTCCTCATTTATATAATTATACTAGCTGTTGCTAAAAGAGTTCTGAGTTTACACGTACGATGGAGAGGAAGAGGGAGGCCAAAGAAGAGATAGAAGGATTGTGTGAGGAGTGATAAGAAAGAAAAGGGAGTCAGTGATACTGTGACGGGTGAAGGGTGTTGCGCTGCCCCAAGTAATATGGGATAAGGGCAGGAAGAAGAAGAAGATATAATTATACTAGCTGACCCGGCGAACTTAGTACTGCGTAATAGTCTTTTTAGCTAAAATGTCAAAGGATGATAATTAATTTCAAACTTAATTTTTTTTTTAAATAATTATAAATATATATTTATTCACGAAAAGAGGTACAGTCTAAACAGTTACAATATATAGGGTGACTGGTAATTAGTGAACGATATTTAAACACGTGATTGTAGTCATGATAACAAACAACTTTTACTATGAGACCAAACCTGAAACCACAAATCAAAAAAATCTGCTGGTCAGTACATTTATGTTCGCCTAACTGGTCAAAATGTACTGAACATGGCTGAAATTTTTCGTGATTTCAGGTTTGGTATCATAGTAAAAGTTGCTTGTTATCATGACCACAATCACGAGTTTAAGTATCGTTTATTAATTACCAGTCACCCTATATATGACAGTTACAAAGTAGAAGAAGAGTGTCCTGGCGTCCTAGCTAGGTTACACAGTAACCTGTAGTAAGATTCGCCAGCACAAGATCCCATTATTACAGTTATCATCAATACAGTGAACTGCATAAAATAGTGAAATTAATTATTTAAAAACTTAAGTTTGCCATCAAATGCATATTGTGTATAGTGCAAGTATGTGTGTTTTATGTGTGTGTTGTGTGTGAGTGTAATTAGAGATGGTTTTTTATTCGAATTATTTTTTCGTGTTTTTTTATACTTACTATTATTATTATAATACTGATACATATCTGGGTATTTCAAATTGAATAAGTAAATATTCAGTAATTTTTTACGAGTTAATTTTTTTATACATAGTGTAGAAAAAAAATCTAACAACTATAATATTCGAAATGCAAAAACTAACTGCTTACAAAATGTAAAATTACGAACGCATATTCTAAAAGTAATATTCAGAATCAGCCACTAAATCGCTGTTAGCTATTTTTCAAACAGGTAATTTTTTTATTATTTTATTTTTATCCTAAAATAATCAAGAATTATTTTAATATTAAAATAAGTAAAGAATTGTTTTAGGATTAAAAAGAGCAACAATTATTTTAGAATACAAAATTTACCTATTTTGATTAATCTTGATTACGTCACCAGCATGTTTATGTGTACGTGCGTAGACACCGATGCGGTACCAATGTATAGCTTCGATGTCCAAATTATTTACCTACCATAAAATTTACAAAAACACTACCTAAATGCATATAAGTAACATTTTAGTCTTTAAATTGTGATTATAATTTAATTTTCAAATTGGATTATATAACAGTGTTATTCCAGTGTTGCATAAACTCATGAAAGTTTCAACTAACGTTTGTTTTAAAACTTCCTTCTCATAGCATCGGTGCTCGGCGTTCTATACATTCTGATCGCACATAGCGATGACGTAAGCCTGCGACCGGCTGGGGGCCAATTATGCGTGAACGAAGCCCTTAGCAACAGAGTGCGTTGCTTCGCTATACGACCAGCTTAAAAAGACACCTACATACCATACAAAAACCTCTTCAAACACCCGAGATTCAAGCAAATCTAAGGGGCGAGGAAGGGCAACGTTAGCTGGCTGTGGGTTGTTCAGAATTCTAGCATCGAAAAATGCTCATTATTAATTAAATGTGTGCTGGTATTTAGTATGTCCCCTGCAACTATAATGCTGTCAATAATAATGTGGGGTTGATTGACCTCTGCATATGTTCAGTTCACGTGTTGTTCGACTAGGGGGCTATTGCACAAAAAAACGTTCGGTATTAAAGGCGTACTATAATTTAGGTTGAAACAAGTTCTTACGTACATTTTCGATAAATCGATAAAGGAAATTACAAGGTTCGTGCTTTTGAGTTTTGGTAGGAAGTGAGTACGCTTTTATTAATATTTTTACTTCGATTGTTGGTTGTTTGCAGAGTTTTGTTCAGAGATCATTACCTACTTCATCGACAAGAATAGTAATCATCAATGAGTTCGCAGTTTATTTGCGAAAAAGAAAAGTCACAAGTTGGTGTATGTTGTCTGAGGCTTAGAATGCGGAGGTAGATCTATATATAGGTATAATATCACAATTTATTGTCATGGGTAATTAAATATGCAACATTCGCGTCTGATGCTAATTAGTTTTTTTTTAAAGAGGTACGTCAGTAGGATGGTTACATACTCCAAGTTGGACAATATTTGGGTACACATTAGTCGGAGCCATAGAAAAGTGCTGTTTTCCCAGCAAAAAAAGAAAGATTGAAAGATAAAACGTTGCAATCCTCACAAAACATAGGACCCAGACAACCTACGTCACACTTCAAAACAGAGACAAAAGAGGAAACCATATCCTCTATTGAATCCAACATTTCAATTAAATTCTTAACTAGGCTGTAAATTAAACAATCTAAACAAAACAACCAAACGTTCCCAGATTTTAGGAAAACCGCAATGGAGGCCTTGAAATATGACGACCGTGAATCAGCAATACGGGCTCGAGTGGTTCACGAACGTTGTCTGTTTTACATCACTATGCAATTTGTTATAGAAAAACTGTTAGTCAGTGTGAAGGCAAAACTCAATTTGAATAGGAAGATAGAGATTTAAGTAAGTATTGCAGCAAGCATGCAGATAAACTGCTATAAAAACTATGAAATACCAGGAACACGAAATAAAAAATATAAAAAGTCTTTCTTACAAAAAAAAAAAACAACCAACTGGCTGTACATCTGCTGGTATGCAAATTCTTCCTTCTTCATAGAGAATAGCCCAGCCAGATTCAGTAGAATAGAATAAAGTTTATTGTACAGCAAAATAGTAACAATTTCACAGGAACTTATATCTATGGGTACAATGGTGGTATTTCCTGATAGCTACAACGTGTGCCCCCAAAAGCCACTGAAGGAACTCAAGTGGGTTTATTCATTAAAATTCGACTCTTCCTTTCGCTTCACTCAGAGCAGGAGAAGGCCTTAAATGATTTCTCACGTAAAAAAAGATTATAGCTACAAGAAATTTGCAAAATTACTTACTTATTTCTGCCAAGGCATCATCGAACCATCAGAGGTACGGCGATGCGCTTTCGGTACATGATAGACATCCCACTCATACACAGAAAACGTTTTGGGAACCCATTCAATGTGCGTACAGTTAAGGAAAGGAATTTTGTCCCAGATTCTGTGTTTCCTGATAGCTACAACCTGGGGTCTTTAAGTCAAGACTTAATAGGTTGCTTCTAGGAAATCGTACGCCAACGTCAGCCACGTCATCGCTTACCATCAGATGAAATAGTGGTTAAATGCGAGACTATCAATAACAAAAAAAAAACAGTAACGTCCACAAGGCTATGGTCAAGGATTTTTTTTTTTAATACTCGTACAAACATTACAATCGTAGAAACTGCTTACAAATAACTACTCCTCGGTAACTAGGTCAAAAAAGTCAGGACAAGTCTAAAAATCTAGCAAAACAACAATCATAGAAAATGGATAGCCAACAAAAAATCGCAAAAGTTCACTCAACTGTCAAATTGCACGTCTATTCCTTTGTCCGCTCCGATCCAGTCATCGTTTAAAAATGACGTTGTCACATGCTAAAAAATTAACAAAGGAAAGTTCTTTTGCTCTCGCATTTGAAAATGAATTGCAGAAAAAATATTTTAGACTGTGGTCCTATAGAACATGTGTTTAATATACGTCTGAGTGTGTACTATTTTAGCAGTGTCTTAGATTAAATAGTGGATGGATAAGAATTATTATTGAAACAATGGTTTACTTATCAAGGTTGATGTCTTGTACCGAACTCGTTATCGCAATATCGAGTTTCTAAGGCGCCTTACCTGTTGTTATATGTGTTTACGACCTGTACCTATTTACTTTAATAGGGATCGAGGTCTAGCCATTGTCTTAGATGTTTGGAGATCGGTCAGGAGAGATTTGTGCGTAATGGAGGCATTCTGTCAGGCTTTGCGATTGTCTTCTGAAATGCCTAGTGCTTTAGGTATTTAGATTGTGATTTCATCATTTTGAACGCCTTCTTGCTGTTATTTCAGTGGCAAAATGGTTCTTGTTTTGTTATTTGCGTTAAATGAAATTTAAATGTAATAGTGTATTTTTTTTCTTTTTTCTAAAATTATAAGTTATCTATGCATACACATGCAACATTAACCCTTTGAATACCGTAATTAGAGACACAACAGAAAGATAATAGGTGTGCGGACACCGGTGTCTGCTTGGGGCGTGAGTAAAATAATTGTTAATTGAAAAGTAGAGATTTAATCGTTATGATAGTGAAACATAAATAGCAAATTAGCAACAATCGATGCATGCTAGTGCACAGGTATAGTGAAAATTTCCTAAAAACTTTGTGAAAAAACATTTACAATTCATATATTCAACACATCCATTGTCGACCACATCGCTGCTTATCATCAGGACCATCAGGTGAGGTAGTGCCCATACGCGAGCCTTCCCATACTAAAAAAAATATTTAAAAAGGTATTTAATCCTTCTAGCTATGGACTAATCCTTCCATAAAAATTAAATAACTATTTCTAAAAAAATTTTGTAAAGGGGTTGTTTTTAATATTTTTTCGGGATAATTACACTTGGCGCTTGTGTATCTTGTTAGTACAATTAAGTAAATTTTTAGTATTAACCAAATAATTTTATCCCGTTTGAATATCAATTGACATTTTAAATTTAGTTCGAAAACTAAATATAAATAATTGTGTTTAATTGAGGGTTATGCACAGCAACTATGTTTTTATTTATGATTTTTACTTTTTATTCCATTTTATTTATTTGAACCTAGACTGTCGTATATCTACATGTTTTTTTTCTTTCTTTATTGCCAACGATACTTATCCACAATTTCTTGCGTCGTTGCCTACTGCGCTATCGCATTGGCCAAAACATAGGAATGAAAATAAACGAGCGGCGAGTTCGTTAGCCCAGAGCGTTCTCACGCGCATCCTATGTCACGTCGCGCGCGCATGCGTACTACAGCTTTAATATTATAATTAACGCTTCAAATTAATTCTATTCTATGTTTGGCGTAACATTTTATGACATTATAAATGCGAAAATGAACGACAAAATAAAGCGTGCATAAAGTTGTAATATATTTTTTGAGTAAATTTGTATATTAAAAATTTAAAATAAATATTTTCATTTCTTATTACATATTATATTCACATAGATATGTAGGGCCCAGCTGAATGCGTGCCAGAGGGTCATGGCAATACGCATGGTGCGAGGGTACCGAACGATCTCCCGCGAGGCGGCGACCCTCCTTGCTGGCCAACCGCCGTGGGATCTGGAGGCAACAGTCCTTGCACACATGCACGACAAGCGCATGGAGATGCAACGCCGGGGCGAAATTCCGTTGCCACGACAAGTCGAGGCATGGCGGACAGAGCTCCGGTGGGATCTCATGGCGAAATGGCGTCAACGACTATCGCAACCTCGTTCGGGGCGCGCCACAATTGGGGCGATAAGGCCCATCCTTGGGGCGTGGCTGGAAAGACCTCACGGCGTTCTCAACTTCCGCACGACGCAGGTGCTTACCGAACACGGAAAGTTCGCTAAGTACCTGTTCCGGATTCGTGCGGAGGATTCGCCCGGGTGTCGCCACTGTGCGGAACATCCGGAGGACACGGTGGAGCACACTGTAGAGGTGTGCCCCGCCTGGGCGGAGCATCGCCGTGTCCTCGTGGGGACGATCGGCGGCAGCGATCTCTCTCGCCGGGCCTTGGTTCAGGCCATGGTCCGTAATGAGGAGGGATGGCAGGCGGTCGCCTCCTTCTGCGAAGCAGTAATGCTAGCAAAGGAGGAGGCCGACCGCATCAGGCAGAGGCAACGGGGCGCTCGCCCCAGCCGCCGCCGGGATTCCGATCCCGATTTCCGGCCACCGTAGGCGCGGGCTTGCGGACGGCGTGCAATAGGTAGCACGCTGTCCGATCGTCCGGTAACCGACCGGACCGAGCCCAAGTCGTCGACGGCGCGTTCTGTTCCCGCGCGCCTCAAGGAGCTGTCAGCACACCGAAGAGGCCCAGCCTGCTAACTGCAGGCAGGCAGGGTCGAAGCCTACTGGGGTCATGGGTTAGTTCCGAAAGGAATGCTCGACCCCGGCACGATAGGCTACGAAGAAACGGGGTAGGTTTTTAGTCAGTAAGAGTCTGACACTACTTCCCGCTCCGCCCAAGGGCGGGATTTGTCATTGGATGATTTTACCTACCATAAAAAAAAAAAAAAAAAAAAAAACATAGATATGTAGGAAACTTAAATATAAACTAAACTAAGTATTTGTACTAAACCTAACTATGCACATAAAATACAAAATACACTCAGGCGTCTAATTACTCCTCCACATCGCTGTCATCCAGAAACGTGCCCAGAAGACAGGCAGCATTGCCATGTTGAATGGCAATGCTAATTCTTTGGGCAAAGAATGAGCCAGCCAGATCACGCAAAGTGTCGATCAGACTGCGTGAAATTGCCTTAAAAAAGAGACGCGCACTCGGACCCCATGATCCAAGCGTTTCGACCCCAAACGGCTCAAAATTGTCTGATACTGTCATCTTAAACTGATTATTGATTACCTATTTAAAAATGCAAATACATCTGTTAAAAGGCTTTTCATAAATGATTTACACAATTAACTATTACAAAAATGTTGCTCCTGAAAATATGATTTTTTTGCCTAACATACTTATCCGTGGACGGTGTCGATAAATACTCGACTCACTGAATTTGATTTTTTTAAAGAGCATTCGCATTCTACAAAAACCTTCAAGTCCACTATATTTTGACAAGTTTTTGAAATTTGTTATCATTGAAATAATATTATGACTTAAATTTGGACATTTTTTCAGTACTAGGAATGGTCTTTATATACTTTTTAAAACGATATAAACTAGTTTTTGACTGCGATCCAATCTGATGGTAAGCAGTAATGCAATCGTTTAAACGAATATTACACAGAAGTGTAACTGTTGCCTTTCAACAAACTTGTTTTTATTTCCAGAGATAATTACATAAAATCTGTCACTTGCAAAAATCTCCGATATTGTTGTCTTAAGGCCTCAAGAACAAAACTGTGGTAAAAAAGTTATTTGCTGGTAAAATCTGAATGCACAAATGAACATTCCAAAGGATCAAATGTTAACATCGACCGCTACGAAACGCACTCTGTAGATGTCTACGAAATGCGCTACGTGCAGCGATGCACCGCGTAGCGATGCAGCTACGACGCCTCTACGACGTAGCAATGCTACGAAATTGCATACGTGCAGAAAATATTTGCAAACTTCATAGTGAATGTAGTTTTTGTGTAATGAAATTAATAGTGATGGGAAAAAAATAGAGAACTTTGCAAAAGACTTGTTGGTACATAGAAGGGTTACATTGGGCCAGGGGAAATGTTTGATAGAATCATTAAAGTCCCGAAATGCATTTAAGAATCAGGGGTTTTTGGGAAATCATCCAAAGACATCTCCCGCTCTTGGGCGAAGCGGGAAGGCATGTCAGACTTTTGCTGATTAAAACCCACTCCTATTCCTTCTTTACCTTCGTTTAAGCATCACGGGTCGTGTTAGTCAATAAAACCAACCCGTATTCTGCTGGAAGGAAATCTATGATGAGTTTAGAAAACTCATCATAGAATTTTTTCACTTCACTTGAAATAATTCAATGTTTGATGGATTTATGCATAATATTTTAATTTCAGTAAATTATCTCATTATTTATTATCCCTAAATTAAATGTAATATTATTGTTCTGAAACGGCAACCTAATTACATTGTTTTGTTTTGCATTATTAAGTTGGTCAACAAGCTTTGTTTATAGTCTTTGGCTAGCTATAACTTTGAAAAAAAAAACGTATTTTAACTCAATAAACCTGATCACTAGAATATTATAATTGGTACAATGGTGTAATTAAATATATTACACATGTACCTTCCCCTTGAATCACTCTATCTATTAAAAAAACTGCATCAAAATCCGTTGTGTAGTTTTAAAGATCTAAGCATACATAGGGACAGACAGCGGGAAGCGACTTTATTTTATACTATGTAGTGATTGAAACATTGGACCTACTAGAGTTATCATTCCACAAACTAAATTTATTTTAATTAATTATGAAAAATTAAAGCGAAATAGAATAATTTAAACAAGTCGACCTTGCATGCATTGTATTTAAATAAATTCTTAATGAGTTTATTTGGTAATCAGTCATGGAATATTACTAAAACAGGAAACGTTACAAATGTGTGAAACAGATGTTTACTAATGCTAATGAGTTTTAATATAAAATTATTGAAACTACATTAATATGTGACTATTATTTTATTCTAAATAATATAAACTAGTGCTTGACTGTGATCCCACCTGATACTAAGCAGTGATGCAATCGCTGATGGTAAAGTGCACTAGTTTTTAAAAAGTCATCACAGTAGGAATATTTTTTTTAATCGATATAAACAAAATATGAAATCGATAGTATTTCATATACCGAATCGACCCTCCATGGAATTAAAACGACCAAAATTTAACGCTGTATATATGTATATGTATAATGTAATGTGGAGGAGTACTTCGACGCCTGAGTGTATTTTGTATTTTTTGTATTACATGAATGTACACAGGTTTAGTATAAAAGTAATTACTGTTTAATAATAAATATGTAATATCCATATTTTTTACCCGCGTCTAGTACTGTGATCATAAACTGATTATTGATTACGTAACGCAAAAACTTAAATATTTACAGCAAATATTTCAAAAATTACTTTTATCATTAAATTATGAAAACGTCTCACTTAGAAAAATGCAATTTTTGCCTTATGACCTTATGTGTAGGAAGTATCAGAGAGCTATATAAAAAAGGTGTTAATGCGAGCGAAACAGGTATACTCATAAAAAAAATCTTCTTCACTTTTCTACCAATATCGAGAAATTGAGACATGATATTATCTGTATTTAATCTACTCAAACTCCTTCGCCAAGTAACAAGTTAGTTCTCGCCACGCCTTTAGCAGGATGCCTTGCATTCTTTCTGTGTGAGTTCGTTTGTTTAACCCAAAAAAATGTTAAGGTTAAGCCAAAAATGTACAGTTTTTAAGTTTTAGCTTAAAATTTTGCATACTAAACCTGCCTCGTCATTCGTACAAACAACATATGCACATTTAAAATTTAAATTTACACTACACGCAAACATCCTTGTAAAAATAAAATACACTTAAATAATAAAATAAACATTGCAATGGAACAAAGGTAAATAAAACCGAGGCTGAAGCTGCGAAGTGAATGAATGTCGTTCAGAAACGTACCCAGAAGTCTGCCAGCATTTCGCCGCCCTAGTGATTGAGTGGCCAATTCACCAGAGAGCAAATTTTACAGAAGACATTTTTGCTTAAAGAGCTTGTGTATATCAGAAGTTCATTAAACTTTTTGACACCATAGAAACATGTAGTATTTCTTTATTTTAATCTAAATAATAATTAAAAATAATAAGTTCTGTAAAGATTCGTTGTTCTTTACAATAAAAAAGTCAATTTTGCTAAACTTTGTCGGTTAGCCATTCAAGCACTAGGGCAGCGATTTGGTAAGAAAGCGGCCTCCTTACTACGCCTGCATGGTAGTAACAACAGGACTTTGAAAATGATTGCTGCCACATCATACTGTCTTTTGCAGAGACTCTGGTTGAAGACAGACATTAATAAGAAAAATAAATAAATAGTAAAAACTAATAATACTAACCTACTTACTTAACCACTTGTTACTAACACACTACATACTAACAAAGCTATGGAGATACTATAAATTCTGAAATAAACTTATTTGGTATAATTATTATAACTAACTAGGATTGCAGAATTTCTTGAAAATAGTACCGTGACCTTAGGCCGTAAAGGAAATCTAGGAACAGGTGGGTTTCAGTCAGTAACAGTCAGAGACTCCCTCTCACCCTAACCAAAGCTGGGGGAGTCATTTGACATCAAATACTCCTTCAATATCACGTAAAAAAAAGAATTACTGCGTTGAATAGCAACGCTAATAAACAAAAAATAAATTAGCATAAATTACACTATTTATATCGTTGGTTTATTAGTCTGTAAGCCATCTGTAAAATCATCCGTGAAAGTCATCGTCTCTGTCTTTGCCCCATAGTTCTTTTTCTTCCATTCTGTCCTATCATCACCCGTCACACTATCACTACCTCTCTTTTCATTCATATCCTTACACAATTCATCCATTTTCTGTAAAATAAATTATAATACTCTTAATCCAAAGAACAAGTCAAAGTAGTCAAAACATATATGACGTAAACTTATTTGAATAAAATATAAATAATTGAATAAAACAAAAACGGCCTAAACATCAATATTTATATCAGGACCGCCATTTTGCCAATAACATACCAGTTATAAAAAACGTAGCTTGAACCCATTCACAGCATCGCATCAGATGGGGCCGCATTGAAACCTTCCGTGGTTCGAAGGCCATACAACCAGTTCTCGGACCGGTATGAGGGCCCCAAATCTTGGGACTGCGCTCCGAGTGTGCGTGGATTTTCTTTTGCAGGATATCGTAGGAAAGACAATAGAGAAGATTTTATAGAGATTAGTACTTACTAATCTAGCTGCTAGTATTGCTGCACGCATACATACTTATGTATGCGTGCAGCAATACTAGCAGCTGAATATCTATATAAGGTAACTGGTAATTAGTGAACGATACTTAAACACGTGATTGTTGTCATGATAACAAACAACTTTTACTATGGGACCAAACCTGTAATCGCGAAAAAAATCAGTCAAGTTCAGTACATTTTGACCAGTTAAGCGAACACAATTGTGCTGACCAGTAGACTTTTTTCGCTTAAAAGTTGTTGTTATCATGATTACAATCACATGTTTAAGTATCGTTCACTAACTACCAGTCACCCTATATATACATATAAAAGCGAAATACCACTCACTGATTAGCCTTTTGAATACCGTAATCAGAGACACAATAGAAAGATAATATGTAGGTGTGCGGACACCGGTGTCCTCTTGGGCTTAACAGTTTAATCACAAAATCTCACAAACTTAAAATTTGGCAGGTAGGGTCCGTGTAGGGTGTAGATCATATCCGCTAAGAACGGGTTTTACGAAACTCCACCCTAAGGGGGTAAAACGGGGGTTGGAACTTTGAAGAAACCTACTTTTTTGCGGGCGAAGCCGCTGGCAGAGGCTAGTATCATAATATAATATTTCACAACTTTCACATAACGTCATCTAGTCCCAAAACAAGTGGAGCTTGTGTTATGAGTACTAGCTAGGCAACTGATAAAGATACTTAAAGAAATTAATTTCGTACATGCGTATATTAATTCGAGAATTTGAAAAAAAGTACTTAATTTTTTTATTTTTTTCTTTACAACTCGATAGTATTTCATGTACCAAATCGACCCTCCGCAGGATTAAAACGACAAAAATTTAACGATGTATATTTCTAATTACACACACTATAGATAAATTACACCCAGACACGGAACAAATTAACATGCTTATCACCCAAACATTTGTGTTGGGTGGGAATCGGACCCACGGCCTTTGGCACAGCAGTCAGGGCTACTAACCACTAGACCAACAGGCCAGTCAAGGCCTGAGTGTACAAAACATTTAATACTTACCCCAGCATCGTACTGGTGTTACAAGTTTATTTATTTTTTCGTTTTCTTTCTATATATAATCACTTGGTTTACTTAGTTAGCCTTTTGGACAAACTTCGTTGAGGCAGTCTATTAAAAAAATCTCAGTTCCATTATACCGAGAACGCACCGGTTTCAATGTTTCCAAATATTATTCAATTGCGTGGATACTTGAGATACAAGAATTTCCCATCACAGCACCCAGTAGGAATCCATTTGCAAATAATTGAAACATCAATATTCAACTTCGCTCGAAAAAACCCCAAAAAAAAAATATTTTTTCAGGTTTCTTAACCCCTAGTCATTTTTACATTTGCATATAAAATATCAAATAAATACTCCGTGACGTATTGTGATAAAACGATGCCTAATACCACAGATAATAATTATCATGTTCATTTTAACACACTTACTATGCACATTTAGAAGTTAACAATCTAGAAATGTTTTTGCCTACAAGTTTTTTTTTTTTTCTAGAAAAAAACACGAAACTATGATTTTATTGACTTTAGACAAGATTAATAGTTCATCTTAAATTCTGGTTTTATTTACAGTTTGTGTGACTTTTTCTTATTATAAGATCGTTAAACTAGCTTTCTGTATAGTGATGTATGCTTTTAACTAACAGTTTTTTATTGAGTTTCCAAATAATGAATACTAATGTAACCTTCCCGATCTAGACTAAGAGCCAAATTCACCAATAAACTAATCGCGATTCGTTCTAACAAAACGCAGTTTGAGCGACTAATCGAGATTATAGCTTCATTTTGCGTTTCACCGCGATGAATTGAACCTAGTTTCCGATAAACTCCGTTTCAATTCTTTTGTTGTCGTCCATGTTTACACACAGATTACGCTGAGCTCAGTTTAGTTGAACTAAGTTTTTATATTGAATGATTAAAGCAGCCCTAAGTGTTTCACCTGGTCGTTTATACATCGAAGGACTGGAATAATTTGAAAAAGTGAATAGGCTCTTAATAAACTAGTGCGCCTCGCCACTAACGATTGCATCGCTGCTTACCATTAGGTGGAATCACAGTCAAAGCACTAGTTTATATCAATATTTAAAAAAATACAGGCGATGCGACAACGGTACATGATGAACATCTCATCAATGTGTCAATCAATCCCACAATCCATGTGTTCTCAAAAAGTATTGTGCGAATGAATATTTTTATTGAGAAAACATTCATTGGTCTTACTGCTAAGGAATGAAATCCTTTGCCGCAGTCTGTTTCCTGAAACAACAACCTTGACTCATCATCGCTTACTAAGATGTGGTCAATGCTATAAAAAACATACCAGTATTGTATCTTGCCCAAAAACACCCAAGTGCATGCCACGATGACTGAGGTACACAAATCAGAACTTATTGTAGCATGTGAATGCTGCGGGGTTTGTATAATATAAAATAAGTACGTGATATAATAGATACTAGTGATTGTAATCACTACATAGTATAAAACAAATTCGATTCGCGCTGTCTGTCCCTATGTATGCCTAAATCTTTAAAACTAGCCAACGGATTTTACTGCGGTTTTTTAATAGATAGAATGATTCAAGAGGAACGTTTATATGTATAATACATGCATAATATATTTTTCAATACACTTGCTCAGAAAGTGGCTCTTATTGCACTCCACTTAGATATATAATGGCACCTGTTACCAAACTGTGACATTTTGATTACCATTACGCACTAGTGCTGTAATGTAGCTATTACCTTTTTGTTCAAACACTTTGTTTGCAAAACGAATTTTGAAAACGAAAAAATAAGAGATGTTTGTGGTCTATGGCCATCATTTTAAGATGCGCGTGGTTTTTGGCGTGATTTTTTCGAGTGAAGTTCATGGACTGTATTAATTAAATTAAATCAAATATTACCAAAACATTATAAAAACATCATATTCTATTGTCACTACGAATGACACTAACGTAAGAACTTTTCACACAAAAAAACAAACGACGACTAGGCAATATGATCAAAAAACCGTATAGTCATAGCCTAGCGCATGCCTATGAAAACAGATTTAATTTTTTACCGCCATGTTATGAAAAATTTTACTAGTTTTACCGTTGTAATATCAGTTAACTGAGTTATTTTTCTTCACAAGTGTGTTGAAAAACGTCGTATGATACACGTGAGTAATGAATGGTTACCGTTCTTGGCTCTCTTAAGACCCTCGCCAAGGTTTGGGTCCTAATACCGCCTCGACGGTAACCTCCTACATTAAAGTTCGCTGAGTTCCTGTTCCGGATTCATGCGGAGGATTCGCCCGGGTGTCGCCACTGTGCAGAACACCTGGAGGACATGGTGGAGCATACTGTTGAGGTGTGCCACACCTGGGTGGAGCATCGCCGTGTTCTCGTGGGGGCGATCAGCGGCAGCGATCTCTCTCGCCGGGCCTTGGTTCAGGCCATGGTCCGGAGTGAGGAGGGATGGCAGGCGGTCGCCTCTTAATGCGAAGCAGTAATGCTAGCAAAGGAGGAGGCCGTCCATATCAGGCAGAGGCAACGGGGCGCTCGTCCCAGCCACCGCCGAAATTCCGATCCCGATTTCCGGCCACCGTAGGCGCGGACTTGAGGACGGCGTGCAATGGGTAGCACGCTGTCCGATCGTCCGGTAACCGACTGGATCGAGCCCAAGTCGTCGACGGCGCGTAGTGTTCCCGCGAGCCTCAAGGAGCTGTCAGCAAACCGTAGAGGCTCAGCCTGCTAGCTGCAGGCAGGCAGGGTCGAAGCCTGCTGGAGTCAAGGGCCGTTTTCTAAGAGGAAGGCTCAGCCCCGGCATGATAGACAACGAAGGAACGGGGCAGGTTTTCAGTCAGTAAGAGTCTAACACTACTTCCCGCTCCGCCCAAGGGCGGGATTTGTCATTGGATGATTTTACCAACAATAAAAAAAAACCTCCTAAATTACACACTTATGAAGTATGAAGCTGGAGCGGGTCGCTAGTAAATGGTATCCCACCAAAAACATTCTGTAAAAAACTAGCCAAGTCTCGATGGAGCTGCTTGTTTATCTCTAAAAAGTAATGAAATCTAGACAAAGTCGTGCCAAGTCTAAGGTTCCTTATTGCGATTTCTTTATTATTATAGTTAATGTTGTGTGTCTTGGCCGTTGAAGGGTTCAAAATCAGGTGCTCCATGACACCATTGCATCAATCTGTCGCCAGAACCGCTACCCATTGACGATGGAAAATTGCCACTTGGAAAACGTTGATTCAATAACCAGTCAATTGTAGGCTTGATAAAGCTGCGTAAAATTCTGTAAAAAAAACTAGCCAAGTCTCGATGGACGAGACTTGGCTAGTTTTTTACAGAATTTTTTTGGTGGGATTTCACTTCTTTTTGTAGAAACGTAGGCATATTGCAATGACAGTCGATTTTTTTATGTACCAATAGTAGAAGGGGGCATTACCATATTTCTAATACAGCTGAGACCAGCTGAGGGTTCTTCATCAGATGAAGCGGTCCACCAAGTTGAATATTTTTTGTAAAAGCGGTATGTCGATCTCTAATAGTTCGGTTGGGCTCTTGTGTTTTCTAATAAGGGTCACAAAGGTATTCAAGTTTATGGGAAGTATTAGTTCTATTCTGATGATCATGAGTGAGCGAGTGAGTGAGTGTCATAAATGTGAAACTTTGCTTTCGCTTAACTTCGGAACTTAATGACCTACATACTTGAAATTTTAATTTTAAGTATGTGATTATAGCTTACTGAATGACGAAAATTTCTGCGTTCTGGTCTTATCCAGAGGTTCTCAAATAGGGGCCTGAAAATGCGGCAAATGGTTCCAGTAAATGGTACGGCAGTGTTTGCTTCGCGCTCGACTTGGCGGGGGCACTACCGTGCCCCCCGATATTGCTCAACAACAACTTGAAACAAAACAAAGGAAGACTTTCATGGCATTGTTTTGATTTCAAAACATTACGAGGGGTAGAGGAAAGAATGCACGTGTCGTAACAATAATGTTGCAAAACAGAAAGGGGTAGCTCTAACATTTTGCAATCGTATTTTTCCCTGACTTTGAAAGAGTTGAGAAAGCCTGCACTTGGAAGTTTTCTTTCAAAGGGCGCCCGTTTTCAATGCATTTGTTTTTTTTTCTATTATCTTTGACTTTGAAATAAAAGGGGTGAGGTTTTCATTTTTTTTTTTAATGTTAATAAAGTTCCGTTCAATTAGGTTTGAGGGGAGAGTTTACTGTGTAGGTTTCGTAATTCTGCGAAGGTCTTTTGGGAAGGTTTTTGGGACAAAGTGATTTATTTTTCTTGATCTTACATCATGCATGTTTTCCCTGAAGGGTATGAAAGTGGACATCACTACATAGTTTTAAATAAAATCGCTTCCGCGGTCTGTCCTTATGTATGCTTAGACCTTTAAAACTACACACCGGATTTTGATGCGGTTTTTTTTTAATAGATAGAGTGATTCAAGAGAAAAGTTATTATGTATAATACAGGCATAATATATCTATTTTATATTACCATTGCACGCGTGCGAAGCTGGGGCAGGTCGCTAGTATCTTAATACGTACGAGTATAATATGTAGTACAGCCACATTTTATGAGTAAGTAGTACGTAATGATTAAGTGAGCCTATGGTCAATAACAGAGCACAAACCTTAACTCAAAACTGTTACTTGAGAAACACTAGATGGAAAAAATCTAACTGCCAAATTAGTGGTATTATCCTAAAGAATATAGTAATTCTTTCGCGCTGAAATTTAAGAAGCAACTGAAGAAAAATTTGTGGTTTTAGTCAATATAAATGTCTGATACTTCCTCCTGCTCCACCAAGAGTGACCTTCATGGGGAAATGGCGAGGGTGACTGTCGCAATCCAGTGCTGGGCACGCCACGATAGAGGCGGTAAGGCCCCTCTTTGAGGCGTGGCTGGAAAGGCCTCACGGCGTCGTCACCTTCCGCTTGGCGTAGGTACTAACCGAACACGACATCTTTGGGACGTACATGTACAAGATTTATGCGGAGACGACGCCCGGGGGTCGCCACTGTGCGGACCGCCCGGAAGACACGGTGGAGCACACAATCGAGGTGTGCCCCGCTTGGAAAGATCATCGCCGTGTCCTTAGGGGGGCGATTGGGCCTTGGTGCAGGCCATGCTCCGGAGCTAGGAGGAGTGGCAGGCGGTCGCCTCCTTCTGCGAAGCAGTAATGCTATCAAAGGAGGAAGCCGACCGCATCAGGCACACGCCGCCGCCGCCGCCGGGATTCTGATCCCGATTTCCGGCCACCGTAGGCGCGGGCTCGCGAACGGTGGGCAATGGGTAGCTCGCTGTCCGTCAGTCCGGTAACGGACCGGTCCGAGCCCAAGACGTTTACGGCGCGCACTGTTCCCGCGCGCCTCAAGGAGTTGTCAGCAAACTGTAGGGGCCCAGTAAGGCAGAGGCCTACTGGGGCCAAGGGTTAGATGAAAATGAATCGGATCAAAGGCAATGAATGGAACAGGGTAGGTTTTTATTCAGTAAGAGTCTGACATTATCTCCCGCCCCACCCAATGGCGGGATTTGTCATTTGATGATTTTACCTACCATAAAAAAACCTAGAGTGACCTCTTGACCAAACTTTTAATAGCACCTACCACTGCGATTAAAAGTTTGGTCAAGAGGCCAGTCAATCAGAAAAATGAAGCTTGCACATTCCAAAGCGTAGATCTCTATGGAGAAGAATGTGCAAGAAATTCTATGGACAGCCTTTTTAATCATGTTATATATTAAAAAGGCTATGCATAAAATTTCTTGCACACACGTGAATGTTTAGGTGAAATAGTGGCTATTGTTGAAAGTGTAAATACCGAATATGTTTATATCTTAGGGGATTTTAATGCTCACCCTGGCGAATTATTTAATAGGGAGTTACTGAGTTTTTGTAAAGAACAAAATTGGATTTGTGCGGACTATGAAAAGCTAGGTATTCACTCTGACACGTACACCTTTGTCAGTGATGTGTGTGGAAGCAGACGTTGGTTGGATCATGTCCTGGTCTCTGAAATGGCGTGGAAGTCAATTAAAACAGTTGAAGTTTACCATGATATTTATTGGTCAGACCACTATCCACTTGCATTTCAAGTTGATCTGGGGATGGTCGAGCCAGGGGATGCTTCGTTACAAGTGACCAATAAAAATAAAAACATTGATAAGGCTATATGGGGGGAAAGAAATGCATCACAAATTAATTGTTTCTATAGTTTATGTATGGAGAAACTAAAAAATATAGATTTCCCTTCAGAATTGAGAGATTGTTGTGATAATTTTTGCCAGAATAAGAGTCACAGATCTGTAATTGACCTTTTGTATAAGAATTTAGTGTCATCGCTTCGGGAAGCGGCTGAGGGCAGTTCTGGTTTGGTGAACGATGGTAAGAGACGGCGTGCTGTGATTGGATGGAATAAGTATGTCAGGGGCGCGCATGGAGATGCAAGGAAGGCTTTTCTGAACTGGGTGTGGCATGGAAAACCTCGTGATGGTAGGTTATTTGAGGAGATGAATGAGACGCGCAAGGTATTTAAACGGAAGTTAAAATTTTGTCAGGATAATGAGGACCAAATCAAAATGAACAAGTTAGCGACTGAACATAGGCGCAAGCATTTCCAGAACTTTTGGAAATCCACACAGAGGTTAAATCCTAAACCTACGGTTCCAGTGAGTGTGGATGGAGTTGAGAAACCGGAGGAGATTGCGGATATGTTTAGAAGGCATTTTGCGGTAGATCCACGTCGGGCAGAAGAGCAGGTGCGTGTCGCTGAGGGCATCATGTCTGGAAAGCCAATAAACATTTCGTCTAAGGAGATTAAGGATGTTATTAAATCTATGACCAAGGGCAAATCTCCCGGACATGATGGCCTAAGCATTGAACACTTTCAATGTGCAGGTCCGCATCTTCCTAGGGTCCTTTCGATGCTGTACAACTTCTGCGTGAGGCATTCCTACCTGCCTTTAGATCTGATGAGGACTATAGTTGTGCCTATAGTGAAGAGTAAAACTAAGGATGCGTCAGATAAGGATAACTACAGGCCGATCTCTTTGGCCACTGTATCAGCTAAGGTGCTTGACTGTGTGTTTGAGCGTAGGATAAGTGGACAGCTTAAGCCAAATGATGCACAATTTGGTTTTAGAGCTGGTTTGTCCACCGAGTCTGCTATTCTGGCGCTCAAGTACACAATTAAATACTACACTGACAGAAATACTCCTGTGTATGCTGCTTTTCTGGATCTCTCCAAGGCTTTTGACCTGGTTAATTATAATATCTTGTGGTCAAAACTGAGGGAGAATGCCATACCCCATGAGCTAATAAATCTCCTCGAGTATTGGTACAACCATCAAATTAACCAGGTCAGATGGTTGGGTGCATTGTCTGGTGAGTATGGGCTGGAGTGTGGCGTGAGGCAAGGTGGCTTGACCTCCCCAGGGCTCTTCAATCTGTACATCAATCAGTTGGTCGAGGAGCTCAGCAGCATTGGTGTCGGATGCTCTATTGATGGTAAGGTTATTAATAGTATCAGTTATGCTGATGACATGGTGCTGCTGAGTCCCTCGGTTGATGCACTCAGACAGCTGCTTGGAGTGTGTGAGCGATACGCCACGGCTCATGGACTCCTGTACAATGTCAGAAAGAGTGAGGTCATGGTGTTTCGTGCTGGTTCCAGAAAACCTACGTCGGTTCTTCCAGTTTACCTATATGGGGTAGAGCTTAAGAGGGTGTCTCAATTTAAATACCTTGGGCACGTTTTAAATGAGGATCTGAATGATGATGATGATTTGGAGAGAGAGAGGAGAGCGTTGTCGGTCCGATGTAATATGTTGGCCCGCAGGTTTGCTAGGTGTACTAAAGAAGTGAAAATCACACTGTTTAAGGCTTATTGCCAGACTTTTTATACCTGCAGCCTGTGGGTCACGTATACGCAGAGGGCCTACAACGCTCTTCGAGTTCAGTACAATAATGCTTTCCGGGTGTTATTGGGGCTTCCGCGGTTCTGTAGCGCTTCAGGCATGTTTGCTGAGGCCGGCACAGATAGTTTTGAGGCTATCATGCGCAAGAGAACGGCATCCCTGATGCGTAGGATACGTGGAGGCTCCAATGGTATCCTGAAGGTAATTGTTGAGAAACCAGACTGTCCATTCCTGATGCACTGGTCCCGCAGGCATGCCTGCGGGCTCGGTGCTGAGGGAAAATATTTGAATTAAGGGAGGTCGATATTTTAAAATTATTATTTATTCATTTTGTTACTAACATAGTTGTATAAGTATTTCTGTTACTAACACGTTATGGATTTTCAATATCCGAAATAAAGTATTATTATTATTATATATACGCGGCATATAAGTTGAACTACAAAGGCGATCGACTTTCATTGTACAGTAACAGATTTTCGGGTCTCAATCAAAATGCAGCACAGCGGGGGCCTGCGCGTAATCCTAGCAACGATCACCATTTTTTCAGTTTGACTTATTTGACACGTACAATATAAGTTACAAAAATCCTGGTTACATAATTCTTGTTGCACAATGTAATTAAATAATAAAAAAAACGACAATGGAATTTGAAATAAACCACGGTCTGCTAAGAGATGACCAGTCTCAATGCGAGGCGCCCGTTCATTCCTATTTCGTCACGGTCAAGGTTGATATTTTTTTTTAATGCAAAGATGATATTTAATGAAAATTTTAATTGTGTTTTTGAACAGAATATAATAAATAAACATGATTACTTACACAATAATTTGTTATTACCAACAAATTAACATTTATCGGCGTACTAAACTCAAAAATATTTGAATTTCTATTTTTATTGATATAAGGATGTAATACGGTTTGATACCTTTGCCTCTTCTTCAACCTGCATAGATTAAACGTGGGAAAAATTATGACAACTTTGAAAATTTTTCTTCATTACAAAATGAACAAAAATGCGTTGTAATTTTCAGAGTAATTATTTATTCGTCACTTACGAAAAACTTCGTTTGATACAAGTGCAAATTTGTCACTGCAGCCCTCGACTCCATAACACTTTCGTCTTCGGCTCGTGAGAGTTCCGACTCGGTCCCAATGACAAACTTTCTGCACTTGTATCAAAATGTACTATTTTCTATTCAAAAAATCTTCGAAAACTATTTACATAAGTTAGTTTGTACAGAACCCTAGATGAAGGAAGCAAGTTGGTGTGCAAATCCGACTCACGCTTGCCCAGTTTTTTTATTTATTTGGCAGCAACGGAATCATAGTGCAGAAAAATGTGAGCGTGCAATCAACTGAAATTTATTCCTACATACGTTTATAGAGGAAGTGGGCAGTCAAGGTCCATGTGCCAATGACCTTAGTGCAACTAAGCTCGCTATGAGGATAACAATGAATCATTACACGTGTCACTTTTGCACTCAAATAACATTGAACACAAGTGCATTTTGACAAACAATACTATAATGTATGCCGTGGAAAATTCTGATTGGTTGTCTAAAAATAGTTTCGCAGGCTAGCTAAATGTTATGCAGTCGTTATGTAAATTGTATTGTGGGAATTTATTTTTAGTTCTTTTTTTTTAAAGGTTTCATTTCATTCATCATTTCAGCCAAAAGACGTCCACTGGTGGACACAGGCCTTTCCCAAATGTCGCCACAATGATTGTACTGTGCGTCTCGCAGCCATCGAATTCCCCTGGCCCTCACCAGGTCTTCAGTCCACCTTGTGGGAGTCCTTCCAACGCTACGTCTTCCGGTAAGTGGTCGCCACTCCAGAACCTTTCGTCCCCATCAACTGTCTTCTCTGCGAGAAATATGCCCTGTCCATTGCCACTTAAGTTTGGCAATTCTTCGGGCAATATCGGCAACCAAAAATAATTTAGGTCATCCGGTAATTTATAGTTGGTATTTTAGTTTATGTCACCAAAGCCGCAATCAATTTAATGCATGACACTAAGCGCTATTATCGAGTTAGTTAAATATTATATCCTTAACCTATTACATAACATATAACGCATAATTTCTGCTAAATCCTATCCTACTGTTAGATTTTGATACGTAATCAGAGTATTCATTCTGTTTTTTGTAACTACGAATTTTATATAATTTATTTTGTATTCGAATACTCATTGCAATCGACTGCAACACTGAAACGTATTTATTATTATCACACAATTGTGTCTTGCGTTATTGTAGCGACAAGAAATATGTAACCGAGATATTTGTGATGCATAACATGATTAAATATAAAACTACTTTTTACTAAAAAATACAACTGACTTCAATGTAAAAAAAAAACACAAAAAGTGCAAATTAACTTTAATTTCGGAAGTCGGTGTTTCTATAATAGTGTGGTCTCTTCGTTATTTAACACCGACTTCTGAAATTAAATTTATTTTGCTATTTTTTGTATTTTTTTTACGTTTCTTCCGCACGAAACTCCCAAAGTTAACATGTCCGGTGAGGACCTGCATCATACGAAAAGGACGCCGTGACGTCTTTCCACTTTCCAGCCACGCTTCAAAGAGGGGACTTACTACTATAACTATGGGATGCCCAGCACTGGCTTGCGACAGTTGTTGTCACCATTCCACCATGAGATCCTGCCGAAACTCTGACGGCCATTCCGCGACTTTTAGTCGTATCCGATGTTCCACAAGAGCGGTCCTAGTACCAATCCCTGAGGAACACCCCACGACATCTCTCGCCACTCCATAGAGATCTACGCTTTGGAATGTGCTGTTAACATCATTTTTCTTATTCATTGACTTCTTGACAATTCGAAAGTAAATGTATGTAAATTTTTTATTTAAAATGATTGATTGATTGAGTTGTAAAAACTTTATTTTTTATTGAAATAAACGGTATTTTTACACTACTTTTAATATTATATATGTGTCTATATGCAAGTTAACCAATCAGGCTTCAACGGCTAAATGGATTGTGCTGAAACTTAGTATACTGTTAGAACATGACCTATATAGGAAATATAATTTCGTTTATCCCAGTCGTATTCCTTTGTAATAATAAACACTTGTCACGTGGGCGAAGCTTTGAGCGTAAACTCTTTAATTCTAATGTATTTGTACAGATACACTAGCTTCTACTTCTGAAAATAGGTTTCTTTATACAAACGTTGGACCCCCGTTTCATTGCCTTATGGGTGGAGTTTCGTAAAAATCGGTTCTTAGCGGATATTTACACCCTACAAGGATCCTACCTGCCAAATTTTAAGTTTGTAGGTGTTGTAGTTTCTAAGATTCCGTGATTAATCAGTGTATTTTGCTTTTATTTTGATAGACTTGTGTGTTTTATTCACTAAAATCGGAATCCATAACACCCCTACTGAATCCCCCTTAGAATCTCGGATCTCGTCAATTGTTGCCCGGGAGACATCTCACTAAATTAGTCCAAGCTTTGGACGTATCCTACCCTCCTTTAGAATACAAACCGGTTTCGCCCGCCGTTATTGTTTGATGCGCAAATGTGATCGATTTTTGGGGGAGCTTTATCAGGATTTGTACATATAGGAATCCATTAAACTATTTGGAATCAGACTTAAATAATAATTTGGAGTAATAAATAGTAAAATTAGGAAAAATTATATTTATGAACTATTTTTTTTTTATTATTATTTATAGGTTCGCGCTTGACCGCTACATCACCTGATGGAAAACGACGATGCGGTCGACGAAGGAGTGCGCTTACCTAGAAGAAACCTATTCACTCTTGACTTAAAGATTCCTGGGTTATAGCCGTCAGGAAACACAGACTCGGGCAGGGAATTCCACTCCTTAGCTGTACGCATAATGAAAGTGTTCCCAAAACGCTTTGTGCGTGTAGATGGGATGTCTACCATGTACCGGTGGCGCAACGCCGTACGTCTGGTAGTCCGATGATGGAACGGGCTAGGCGGAATTAGGCTATGCAATTCCGACGCACACTCCCCGAAATGTAACCGGTAGAAAACTGTCAAGCTAGCAATTGTGTTGAATGTCAAGCATCAGAGCCCCATCCACGACCTCTATACGCGATTCATCGCAAATGGATCGCTTCGATCGACGATCTAAAGTGAACTGTTGATAGGGATGGAGCTAGATAGGATGTATAGCTTCGTCCCTCTTTCTTGCTCGCACGCATGACATTTTAACTTGTCATGGTAAGGCGTTATCAAACTGATGGATGGGTTTGCGAAACTCAAACCTTTACTTAGCTTTGAATTGTCAAAAAATCAGTCAGTAAGCAAGACGAAGCTAATTGCACATAGATTTGTATAGAGAACATGCACGATTACTTCTATTATGTGAGAACAATGAAATAAAAAACCATTCAAAATATTAAGATTTAAAATGACCCACTGACACATTTTTTTCGGTGGGAAAATTATCCAATGACATCTCCGCGCCCTTGGGAGGTGCGGGAGATAATGTCAGACTTTTACTGACTAAAACCACTCCTATTCCTTTTTTGACTTACACTTGACAGTTAACCACTGAACGGTCCAATCCCCCCTCGGAATTGGTCATTGGATGATTTTACCTACCATGAAAAAATCCCCTCATGTCAATTACGTCATCGGCTCAAGATGGCTCTTTCGCTATTTCTTTTACGACCGCGCGAAAGATTTTCGCAAAAAGAATTACTATTCCAAAACGCCTGCATAGGTGCAGGCGTTTTGGAATAGTAATCTTTTTTATTATATTTTTTTTATATTAGGTTAAAAAATACTTTCGAAAAAATCAAAGAATCCAGAATCTAATGAAGTTAAAACTAAATTGTTCAAATAAATGATAAATGGTGAAAATTCAGCTAAAAGTCGAAAAAATGCGAAACAAAGTAAAATCAATTTTCTTATAAGAGTCGTATTAGAAGAACTATGGTAAAAATAGCAACATCTAAACATGGACCAGCCTTAGTAAACGACAAATTAGTTGATCACTTTGATTGAGAGCCAAAAATTTTTTACTAAGCATTCAAGGTCGATCGCCATTTTGGTTCAATTTATATGCGCTTTACTACTAGGGTCACAGAAAGGGCTAGGGTATTTATCAAAACATGATAAACCGATTATACTACGAAGTCGCATTACGTAGTACAATATTGTACTATGATAAATTGATTAACAATCTCACCGACTGGTGTATCAGCTGCGAAATAATGATAAGTAGGTTGATAATGCTTTCAATTAGAAATGTGATATAAGAGTTGGTACATAAAATAAACACAATCAGACCAACTGCAGAGAAAGAGTAAAACTGAGCCGTTTTTTTATTATTTTAAATGTCATTTGATTTGATTTAATTTGTGATATAATTTGATTTAGTTTTTATTTTATTGTTATTTTGATTTTGGTTGTGATTGATTTTCTTTATATTTTCTGTTTTCTTTAACTAAAAAAATAATTCAGAAATTAGAATAGTTCATTTCAAAAAGACCAATTACAGGCACTTTTGAATTGTTAAAATGTCGGTCAGTCCTTAAAAAAGTAAAGCTAAATTGCACGTTCCAAAGCGTAGATCTCTATGGAGAAGAACGTGCAAGAAACTCCATGGACCCTCTTTTTTTCCATTTAGCACCTACTTTTATAACTTGTACTATTGTTACACGGAAATTTTAATCTACCTACTCTATTGATTACTAGGTTCTACTCATTTCGAACTTTTTGAACTTCTGGAAATCCACTAATATAAAACAGAACATCATGAAAATTTATATTATTAAAATTGACCATATGAACAACCACCGGGCAAAAATAAAAACATGACATCAATTAGTTGGTTCGATAAAAAAATCGAGAATCTGACCCTAACTTACGATTACAAACATGTATATATATCTACGAGATTACGTCATGAAATATTTGAAAGTTAAGTAAAATAAATTAAGCTTGTTTTTTAAAAGGATCTGCCAAAAATAAAAATCTTAAATAGTGTTTTATTTTTTTTATAAAAATAAAACCGCTGTTACGACCCGCGAAATCGACATAGAGGAGTTCATACAAAATACGCTGTGACTACAATTAGGGCCCTTAATTCTGGCCTCCTGGGCTACCAAGATACAAGTGAACACTTAAATGACATTTTTTTACAGATTTTCAGGTTAAAGTAGAATTTGAAAAATTAATTACACACAGACATATGCGATAAGGCCGCCCATTGTATGTATGTGTTTTAGTTTCCTTTTTTGATGTGCAATTGGTTTACAATAAAGGATATAATAAATAAATAAATACAGCTACTACATAGAATCGGGTGTTAGTCAAGTATTTGTTTGACATAATCTACCTACCTAACCTAACCTAACCTAACCTACTTTTTTTGGTGTGAAATCATCAAGTGATTTCTCCCGCTCTAGGGCGGAGCAGGAAAAGAGAGGGCGTTTCAGACTTTTACTGACTAAAACCCAGTCCTATGTTCCTTCTTTTCTTCGACCCTGCTGGGTCTTGTACGTCCAAGAACGTCCAGTCTTTTAAACCGTGATAAAGTTATATGACAACACAAATGCGTTAGCGGTACTGTCACGTGAATTGTCCACGTGAATCACTGCGTTGAAGATTGTTATTCATAAACAGAGGCCCAAATACCTACCTATTATCGGTATGTAAGTACCTATGACACGACGTTTCCATTTATTTATAGAATGCTGCAGTGCCCTTAGCGACTACTATATTATTTTTTTATAATATTTTGTTTAGTATTATCAATATCCGTTACACGATGTTTTAGTTTTGTGTACGTCAGTCATCATATGAAATTCTTATTTGTTTTGAGATGCGAAATCATAAGATATAGAGAAGAAGATAGGTATAATATATAGATAATATAGAAATCATAAGATATATAGAAACAACATTAATCCGATCCAACACAGAAAAGGAGCAGATAAAACACAAAACCATAATGCAATTACAAAACTAAGCAACTTAATAAAAAAAGATGAACGCAATCACAAACGTCAATATTACGAGTACAGAATAGAATTATATAAAAAGATACAAAACAAGAAAAGCGCGGCATTGCGCCACCGGTACATGGTGGACATCCCATCTATACGCACAAAACGTTTTGGGAAAACATTCATTGTGCGTACAGCTAAGGAATGGAATTCCCTGCCGTAGTCTGTGTTTCCACAACCTGGGAATCTTTAAGTCAAGAGTGAATAGGTTACTTCTAGGTAAGCGCGCTCCATCGTCAACCGCTTCATCACTTTCCATCAGATGAGATAAAGGTCAAGCGCGAACCTATGAACAATAAAAAAAAAAGAAAACCATCATCAAATAACTCCTATCTTTCTGGGTGGAGTCTGAAGGAATGTCAGACTTTTACTAACTAATACATCACACGTGTTGCTTTGAGGGAACATTTGAAAGAGTAGCCGAGGCCCTAGAACGCAAAGCGCAAGTGAAGGACGTAAATGGGTTTTTATCAGTAAAAATCTGACAACCCATCTCGTTCCCACCTCAAAAAGAGATGTTTTTTCCTCACTTGTCTTTTGCGTTCTAGGACCACAGATTACTTAAGCCCCAATCCGCATACATATTGTCTTTCTATTGTGTCTCTAATTATGGTATTCAAAGAGTTTCGAACAAACCAGCAGCCCATCATTAAAAAATCTAGATACCTATCCACTACGTCTATCCGTGTTTGTCTTCTATTGTAATAGTCGTCAACATGTCCATGAGTTGGGTTCAACTAATATTAAACCTCAATGAACTCAAAAAGAAAAAGGAGCATTTATGTACGTCAAAGAGACTGAAATATAAAGAAGAATTTCTAAGAAGAAGAAGAAGAATTTTTAAGATCACTATCGAGGGAAATACATAGTATTTACATGTCACGTAATGTCTGAATTTAACAAGATCCCTTTATTACTCAAGCCCCAAGCGAACGCCGGCGTTCGCACACCTATTGTCTTTCTATTGTGTCTCTAATTAAGGTATTCAAAAGAATAACCATCTGAAAACATTCTTCAACGGCCTTTGCCAATGAGCGAACACCTCTTGCCAACATTCTAGTGACTTTTACAGCATACAACAGATCTCTTTGACAAGTCCTCTATAATAAAATAAACATAACATACGAGAGCATTTCAATAAAAACCCTTCCGTACTGGAACTTCAGAGACAGATCTCGTGACGACAGGTGTCGTGTTAAAAAGAAAACTTGCCAAATTACACAAAATGTCACGACAATTTGGATGGCCGCCAAGCATACTGATAACTAGCTGGTTGGACATGTTCTAAGGGTTCTGCAGTTCACTATCAGATGTAAAACATGTATATATCTAATATTCCTTTCCAGTTTAATATTGATCTCAATTTTAAACGTCAACAAAATTTAACTTAAGCTACATTTTGTGAATATTCAGAAGGATCGCTGATCGTTCAGATACCCATGTTTCAGTTTGGATGTCAAAAGTTTTGAATTTTATGCAGGTTTTAATTTGTATATATTTTGTCGAAAATATTTCTTTCCTATTATAGATGTATATGTCCTTAGTATGTAAATTGTAAAGGCATGTGAAACGGAGGAAAATGGTCCTCCACCCCACTGTAGTAGACAATTTGACTTCCTTGGGAGTCCGTGTCTACTCAGTGAGACAGTGGTTTGGGGTGGAACTGTGCAAAGTCCACCACTATTTGAAGTTGTACGACGTGTCTTTCTAGCTCTTGCGATTATGGGACTACAGTGATCCTGACTCACAAAGTGAACTCCCCTTGTGGGCGATTTGATGAAATGCAGTTCTGACATAGACGATGAAAGATTGAAGTGATCAGTCGACTTGCGAATAATAAAATCTTTAGTATAGATAAATAAATAAAAAAATGATAATCATTATTGTAAGGAATCTCCTAAATGCTATGTGCTTACAGCTTGGGAGTGGAATTCCCTGCCGGAGTCTGTATTTCCTGAAAGCTACAACTTCGTCTTTAAGGAAAGATTACTTTGAGGTAAGCGTGCTCCAACGTCGACCAAATCATCGTTTACCATCAGGCGGGATAGTGGTCTAAAGCAAGACGGCCAAAAACATAACAAAAAATGCTTTCGTCATAAAAGCAAGCAAGGTATGGTTGGGTAGGGTTTGTCTTTTATTATTATGAGCCTGTTGTGGCTCACAGCAGGGTCTCCCCTTCCACTCTTCTTGGTTCTTAGCCACTTCTGGCCAATCCTTTAGGTAGGAGTCTAACCCATCGCGTTATCTCTTTCTGGGCCTGCCGCGTCGCCGGCTCCTGCTGTTCGAGATCCAGTCAGTGGTTGTCTTCGCCTAGTTTCGTTGTGTCATGCGGCAGATGTGGCCTGCCCGGTTCCATTTTAGTTTTGCGGCTGAGTTCATTTTAGTTTGTCTTATATTTACAATAAAATAATAGACTGATAAACGAATATGATTTGAAGAAAAGTTGATAATTGGAATGTTGTTGTGTTGTTGTTGGTTATTGATTGTTTGTTTGAAATTTGTAAAATAGCTGTGAATTTTTTGAATAAACAAATAAATAAATAATTATGAAGAAGGATATACAACGTGTAACGTTAAATCCGTAAAACATGAAAATAATTTTCTCAAAATAACGAGCAGAATCAATTGAACCACTTTTTAAAATAGGTCACATTTTTCCAAAATTCTTCATTATAAATATTACCATGTCTATTTATTAATAAGTCAAGCTATCGCGTGCGCAAACCTGCCAAAATAGGTAAACGAACTCAAAAGGTTGTCGTCCAATCAAAATTTTCTCATACGCGGGATAATATATAGTTCTTATTTCAATGCGCATACAAACCTTGCATCAAGTACCATGAATAAGACAATTTGAAGTAAACAATTCAATCGGTCGTCGCAGACGCAAGAAATGATCAGAATTGTCAGTAAAACTAAAACAGTACATAAAACCTTTATTTTTTTTTTTTCTCAGAACTAGGTCAACTGAATTAAAAATCATTTGGGATGTCTGAGGTTTTGCGCATTTAATGTTACACGTTGTACACAACAGTGGTACATCAGCGATTGAAATAAAGGAAATAAAAATTCGCCACAATTTCGCATAAAAAGTAATACCTAAATAAATTCATCAATACCTACTGAAAGAACTGAAAAATATTAAGCCCCTAAGAACATGTGTACAAACTTTCTTTAAAGAAAATCCAGAAGACGCCCCGTTCGAAGCCACAGGGCGATTCTTGGCTGTCGTAAGCGTGAGTTTGCAGTGCGGACGAGGAGCATGGTATAGACCGTCTTGTAAAGACTGAACCCGAGTTGCAAATGGCACATGTGTTCCACGCGCACCTCAAAGAATTGTCAGCAAAACCTTAAATGGGGAATTTCTGAAAAGGAAACCGTGAACAGAAAGGGCAAGTAAAGAACTTATATGGGTTTTAGTCAGTAAAAGTATGACACCTTAGTGCGAGAAAAATGTTCGGATGATTTCACAACTAAAGAAAGAATTATTTGTGTGGTACAAAATACATACAATTAGACCAAAGTGGGTAGGTTCTTAATTTCTCGTTACACTACAGTTTTTACCACAGAATGACCTCGCGAAGAATTCATAACACGCCATCTTCGATTTCAAAGGTACTCAATCAGAACTAATTTTATTATGTTTTCGAGCCGTTTTTATTGTTTCTAGTTCGTAACTACCGTCCAATTATTATTGTTGTGCCTTTAGATAGGTAGGTAAGGTACCTACAGCTGATTGTACCGTGAGAAGTACGCAATGGCCCAAATGGCCCTCGTTAGCTGCGATCGGATCAAAGGACCATTAGGTACAGTTATTAGCACCTATTGCAGTTTCCCAGATACGTAGGGAAGCACTTTAACTCGTTGCTTTCTGTTTTATTATATTACAGAGGAGAAGCACCTGCCTTTTTGGGGGGAAAAGACCAGGGAGTGTGAGATTCTTACCTCACTAAAACCACCCCGATGATCACCATCAGTACATGGAAGACGGCTCCGTGAGCTCTTGAAACACCACCCGGAATCCTCTCTGTAAGTACAACGACATCAACACATCCCTGAGGAGACTGAAGTGTCTCCCCTGAGCCTCAGTGTCATCTTGCTGTTATGCCGATTGAAATGGATTTAAATACTTAGAAATATACCCATACATATTCAGCTGTTCTCCATACCTACCTAAAGGTAGTGAAGTAGAAGGGAATTTCTAAATTCCGTATGTTTAAATCTATTATAAGATGAATGCAGTCAACTATGACTAAATCCGATGCCAATCATTCTTTATTTCAATATCTTGGAAAATGCTTTTCGTTTACACAGGTTTTCCACTACAAAATCATATTATGTATTAATACAATAACGTCTCAACGCGGCTGCGTTACGTTTGTGATCGCTAATTGCTCAAATATTCTAGCGACATGGCGCACATGACATGCACGCTATATGTGTCAGCCGTATGCGGCAATAAATTCATTGTGTAATGGGTAGAGCGCGCATCGAATTGGGCCGTCCCTCCCAAGAGTGCCCCGCGCATCGTCGGTATTTATCTGTCATACAGCTACACTATTCACCAAACGCATCTACGAAACTATGCGAACTCACAAACTGAACAAGCAGCGCCATCTCTGATTCTAACCCCGAACTACGTAGTGTAAAAAATGTGCGTGACCAAGTAATGTCGACATTCCGGAAACAGTCAAATGCATGTAAGGTCATCAAAGCCATTAAAAATAGAGTTTTTATTCTTGTACAATAATAATCGTAAATTTCTATGAGGTCGACTAATCATGTGGTTACTAAGAAAATACGAAATTTATTTAAATTATGCGTTTTATGCTCGTTTGCTTTATTTTCTGCCCACAGATTTAAGTTCAAGGTTATTGATTAGAATCGTAAAACTATTTCTTTGATTCTGATCGGTATCCTGTAGGCTCATAGTTGTAAATAGTTAGAAAAAATGTTTAACTGGTATCGTAAAATTTAAAGGCTTGCCTAATTGTTAATAGGCAACGTAGTATTTAAAAAAAAAAGGCCGCACGTACGGATAGACAGTTTCATCAAATGGTTCCCAACGGTACCTATTCAATTGATAAAGGGAATCGTTGTGGTTAGAGTTTATTTTAGATGATTAGATAAAATATTAGTGGGACGGCAAACACTGAATTTAATAGGAAACGCAAGCTCCTAATCATAAAACTAACTAGGTCACCAAATAGTTGAAAAAAAAAACAATGGTATATAGGTCAATTTAATTTAGTTGTATAGCAGAAGTATGGTAAACAAACACGGAATCCGCCCTTGATAACTTATCCACGAAAATTATTAACAAAATCTTCTTTTTTACCATTTTTTGGCTGACTGTACCTAACTAATTAAAAACCAAAAAACCTAAAGCAATAAAAATGCTAGTTCTATTACCTGAAAGAAAAGGTAACAGAAGTACATAATTCTATGCAAAATAAACGGACGTAGAGCAATTTACGTGGCGCACGCAAGTCACACACACAGGCACACCTGAGATGTGTGAGTGTGGCGTCTTCAAGGATCGCCTAGATGTGTGTGTAAGGGCTGCCACTTACCACCTGCGGTGTAATGGCTCATTGTACGTTTTAGTGCACATGAAGCACATTTCAGCGCGTATGTGTCGCGTTTCAGAGGAATGGTGTTACGTTCCGCGAGATGTATTGAATTTAATTTGATGTGTTTCGCTTTTATTGAAGTGTTTACATGTGTGAGTAACTGAAAGTTATTATGTATACCATGCCCATATGAAACTATCTAGAATTGATTGCAGATAGTTTGGTCAATACTTCTTGGTGTTAACAGAACCACTAAAAGGTGGCAATACTGGATAATAAACAATGCAGAAAAACAAATGCTCACAAAAAAATAAAGGTTCCTCGGGTAATAAAGGTTCATTGCTAGGTGCTTACCATAGTAGCACTAACTCTGAGTGAACAACTCACTAGATAAGACTACACTAGACTCTAATCTAAGCCACCCAGACATTTTTTTCAGGCAAGTGATCCGTTTCAGCATAGATATCCGTGTGCCAACCCTACTGTAACTGCCACACATACATATACATTTCGTGCGTGTGTGAGAGGCTGCGGTGTTCACGGACGTCGAACAAAGCGCAGCAATGGCCATGAAAATATTTGTACCGCTGCCTAGTAGGGCTGCCTCTTATAAGCTGTTTAAATGTAACACGCTTACATATTTCTTTTAATAACTAGTTACTTTCAGAACTACTCATACAAGCCGTGATGTCATTCTGGATGGACATTTAATTCATTAATTAAAATGAAACAGTATGTACTCTCTAAGGACTTCATTATTTATTTTATCATTATGAGCAGATGAGGAAATATCTTTGCCTATTACGTTATTGTAAATAAATTGTTCGTAAATAAACCGCAGTATGCTACAGAAATCTAATAGTCACACGATATAAGTACATTTTTTAACCTACATACTTATAATGACCTACATTCTCGCAGTGTTCAATTAAAACGACCTATATTCTACCAACCCCTTATTAACAGGCCTGTAAAATCAAGCCAATTACCAACATAAATTAATATAATAGGTAGGTATATTTATAACACATAATAACAGTTTTTTTTTTTTTTTTTAGTGGTAGGTAAAAATCATCCAATGACGAATCCCGCCCTTGGGTGGGGCGGGAAACAGTGTCAGACTTTTACTGACTAAAAAACCTACCTTTCCATTCCTTGCCTTTATCCTGGGGCCTTTGGTGACAGTCTCACATAACCTTTGGCCCCAGTAGGCTTCGGCCCTGCTGGACCCCTACAGTATGCTGACAACTCCTTGAGGCGCGCGGGAACGGTGCGCGCCGTAGACGACCTGAGCTCGGACCGGTCTGTTACCGGACGGACGGACAGCGAGCTACCCATTGCCCACCGTCCGCGAGCCCGCGCCTACGGTGGCCGGAAATTGGGATCGGAAACCCGGCGGCGGCGGCGGCGTGTCCGCCTTTGCCTAAGGCGGTCGGCCTCCTCCTTTACTAGCATTACCTACTGCTTCGCAGAAGGAGGCGACCGCCTGCCATTCCTCCTCGCTCCGGAGCATGGCTTGAACCAAGCCCCGGCGCGAGAACACATAATAACAGTAGTGATCCTACGACTTAAATTATAATTATGTGTTAAACAAAACGTTCGCCAGCCCTCCAATAAATACCTATGAAGTACAAATCTCGAGGTCACCACCAGAGCAGGTATACCTACCTATCGATGGCCATCTGAAAATTAATTAATTCCAATAAAGGTTTTGTTTAAGATATTTTTGTTGCTGCCAGTACAGGTTCATTCGGTTGTAGCGCCATCTGTTATTGATTTGCGATATTAATTGCTCATTAAGACTACAAGGACCAGTTTTTTTACATGAATTATTGCATTAAACTTTGCTTTGCTTTTGTCATTGATGATATTCAACGTGACATATTTGTCAAATCCTTCCGCAAACGGTTCAGCAGATCTAAAATTTAGATTCAATAGGTAGGTAACTGTTCTCGTAATTTCTTGTTTCAAGCAAACAGTTCTTAAAATTAGGTATGTAGAAACGATGACAACGTATCTACTTAACGTGAAACTGCTGAAAAAAGAATCATTTTTAAACTTACTTTTACAATCTTATAAATATAAATAAATACCTTCTACTACATTCAGTATTTCGGCAATGGCGCCACAACCAATAGTACCTATAGTAAAAGGAAATAATAAACACCGTATTAGTACAGATAACAAATCACGTGGCGATCGCTGCTTGAATAGAAATCGTATCAAATGAGACGACGCGGTACGATCACGTGCGGACGCATCCGGGCTGTGTCGCGATCCGGATTTTGATTTTAAGGGATGGTATAGGGATGGTTCGTGCCCTTGTAAAGCCACCCCCTCTTTTTTCCGCAAGTATCACCTATTATTTATGTAGATAAAGGAGGGGTGCTTCAGGGGTAATTTAGATTTGGAAAACTAAATAGGTACCTAATGAGAGGAAACCAAAGAAAGCATTACCATCAATAGACCCAGTTACTTAGACTTCGTTGTAATAGCTAAAACTGTGAAAGCCTGTTTTAAGGTGTACTGTAATGTCTTTACTAAACCAATTAACGCTGATTTCCTCTAAAAAGGGACTAGAAAACTAAACCTTCAAATTAGTTATTCCGGTGAACTTGGTATCAAAATACACGCTAGGCATTGACAAAAAAAGCTGAAGGACGTTCACAGAGGAACAAAGACCTCCCCCAAGTATCATCAAAGCAACCCGTCCTGTGCGTCTTGCATCCATGGGAACCTTGGACCCTCAAAAGGGCCTATAATAATTCTTTATTTCAGGCTACTCAGGCCCAAAAACACTATACATAAATAACAATACTAATAGATAAATAATAATAATATCATTCTACTTAATAAAACAACGTTGTGTCGGCGACATATTGCGTTCAGTCGTGGAGTCGTTCCTTATGGAAAGCCTTCCAATGCTGCGTCTTTCAGAACACGGTCACCTTCCTGAACGTTCCAGCGCAATCTGGTGTAGGTATAACTGGCTGTTCTGCAAGAAGAATGCCCAGCCCACTGCCACTAAAGTTTGGCAATGCTTCGGACTATGTTGCTTTAGTTCACTTACAGATATAATTATCTTTATTCCTAATTCGAGTAAGCAACGAAACTCCGAACATCATCTCTCCTTTGTCCGTTGTGTCCACTAATTGACCAAATCTCTGAAAATCACTTCAAACACAGCTACGGAAAATAAAGGCCCGTGCCAATAACCGCACGCATTCATGATTCTTTGAATAATTAATGCTAAATACCGGATTTCAAAGGTCATAGAGAGGTCGATCACTGCCTAAAATTTCAAACAGCAAAAACAGTTTCGACCAGCCTACTAGAAATCTTGAAATTATGTAATATTCGGCCTAGAAGGCTAATCTTTTATAAATCTATTTATATAAAAGCGAAATATCACTCGCTGATTAATCACGAAATCTCAGAAACTATAACACTTACAAACTTAAAATTTGGCAGGTTCCTTATAGGGGTAGACATTTTACGAAAGTCCATCCCCAAGGGGGTAAAACCGGGGTTGGAATTTTGTATAGAAAAACCGACTTTCACGCGAGTGAAGCCGCTGGTGTATTATAAAAGGAGAAACTGACTGACAGACATATCAACGCACAGCCGAGAATGTACTAGGAAGGTACTAGGCTAAGGAACGTGAATTTTTGCATAACCTTTTGTGATTTCAGCGAGCACTAAAAGGAATTTTTGACGATTCAACTTTTAGCAGAAGAAAAAGGGTTGAAATTCGCTTGTATGCAAAACATTATTCCTTGAACGATATCGTTGACACATAGCATAATAATAACCAAAGTAAACAAAAGTAACAACCTTTGCAGAAAATAGATGACTCGCCTCTACCGCGTGGACCACTGAAATAGTGCCACTTGGTACGATTTCTCAACGCTGTATCAGTCGCGCGACATTCGGCGGCTAAAGCTGTTTCGCTCGCACGACAGCGACGGCTCTTATCTCTATCCTTGTCTATCAGTGACTACCAATATTGTAGATGTGTGAATTCCGAATCCAAGTTTTCTGATTGCGATGTAAGCGCGTAATGTATCTTCCCATAAAATATTATGTCAATGCTTAAAGATTGTATTTGTTGTATGGGAGAACCTTCTGAAAAAAACTGGAAACCTGGCACAAATTATAATTAAAATTACAGTTAAGTTACAGTAGGCTACAAATATTACTTGAAGGATTTTCGTGTTTCTTTTTTATGGTAGGTAAAATCATCAAATGACAAATCCCGCCCATGGGTGGGGTTTGTTCGTTGGGTGATAGTGTCAGACTCTTACTGACTAAAAACCTTCCATATGTTCCTTCATTGACTTCGTTCCAGGGCACATTTTCGACTTACCCTTAGCCCCAGTAAGTTTCGACCCTGCTGGGCCCTTACAGTTTGCTGACAACTCCATGAGGCGCGCGGGAACAGTGCACTTCGTCGACGACTTGGGCTCGGTCCGAACTGTCACCGGACGGACGGATAACGAGCTACCCATTACCCGCCGTCCGCAAACCCGCGCCTACGGTGGCCGGAAATCGGGATCGGAATCCCGGTGGCGGCGGTGGAGTGTGCGCCATTGCCTGATGCGGTCGGCCTCCTCCTTTGCTAGCATTACTGCTTTGCAGAAGGATGCGACCACCTGTCATCCCTCCTCACATCGGACTATGGCCTGTAGCCTGTACCAAGGCCCGGTGCGAGAGATCGCCGCCGCCGATCGTCTCTACAAGGACACAGCGATGCTTTTCCCAAGTGGGGCACACCTCCACCGTGTGCTCGACCATGTCCTCCGGGCGGTCTACACAGTGGCGACACCCGGGCGTCACCTCCGTATGAATCTTGTACAGGTACTTCCCCAACTTACCATGTTCGGTGAGGACCTGCGCCTTGCGGAAGGTGACGACACCGTGAGGTCTTTCCAGCCACACCCCAAAGAGGAGCCTTATTTATTTATTTATTTAATATTCATGTACAATAGTGGTACATAGGCGGACTTAATGCAACAAGCGCCCCGGCGTTGCATCTCAACGTGCAATGTGTGCAAGGACTGTTGCCTCCAGATCCCATGGTGGCAGGCCAGCAAGGAGGTTCGCCGCTTCGCAGGACACCGTGCAGTATCCCCGTATCATCCATGGCCATGATTCCCTGGCAGGCGTTCAACCGGGTTGCCAGTCGCTTTCGCAGCGACCGCGCCTACACCGGCGTCTCGTAAAGGGCCATAGACCGAACGAAACCCCCGAAAGAAGGCCTTTTGACTTATTTGTTGTTTTTTTATGGTTAAATTATCTAACGATTTCTTCCGCTTTTGGACGGAACGGAAGAAACATTTTTTATTTAAATATTACATAAAATATTATAGTCTTTTCCTCAAATACAAATTACGAATGTGTTTATTTCAGTGAACGTATCCATAACTCAGTGTTACTAGACCATAAATACATTGTACTGTCATTAGAAAACTTCAAATCGTCCAATCAATACGGAGGGAGTCGTTCCATAAGTTATTTAACATTAACTTAAGCCTAAAAAAATTAAAGAAATAGGTACTAGCAGAAGTTGATTTTATTATTACACGAGTTTACTTTATGGAAGCGTAAATATAAAAATCTAACTGATTGCATATTAATAGCTATCACAAATAGTGATTTTAAGTTATATCAAAATTGTAACTTTGCAATGAATCATAATTTCATATTATTATTATAAAAAAAAATAATTTAGTATAAGAAGTTTGAAACTCGTTGTTGGATGAAAGTTGTTGGAAGGGTATTTGTATCAATATGCAAAATCTTGTGTTATGTTTAAAATATAAGTAAGTGCTGAAGCCGAAACGACTGTGACATAAACCGTGTCAAAATTTACAAATGGCAACACAAATTTTGACATTTCTTTAATCGAGCACTTCGCTCAGCGAAAATATCAAAGCAATTTTGTTGCGTATTTCTGCTGTGATACAAAATGACTTCGGTCACGAGGGCTGGGCATTTAGCTCCTTACTTTAAGGCAAGTTCATCGGTGGTTGCCAATGGGTTAAAGCCCCTGGTTGTCGCGCCCACATCGAACGAAAAGGTGTTGGTTCACCCCTTGCCAAAAACCTCGACTGTGCAGTCTTTGCATGGAGCCTTACCTCTCCAGGGTTTGAAGGCTAAAGTAAGCACTCGCGGTGAGTTATTTTCAGTGTTATTTTGTGATTTGTTTCAATAACTTCCTAAATAGCGACGAAAAATCGTGTTACATAACACCTTGTCATTTCTAGCTCCAAGTCATGTTCGTTTCGCGCACACTGACATCAGCTACCCTGACTTCTCGCCTTACCGTCGCAAGGAGACCCAGGATCCTACCTCGAAGAACGTTGAGAGCGTTGATGGACGCCAGTCCTTCACTTATCTTATCGCTGGAGGTTAGTCCTTGAAATTTTTCAACTTATTGGTAACTAAGTGTTTAATTATCGTTAACACATTGAGACATAGTGTGTGCAGTGCATCTACAATGCATAATAATCTGTCTCTTATGTAAACAAAACATAAAACTGGATTTTACCATATTGTGACATAGATAAAATGATATAAATAACTATTTATTAATATCTTTTGACATTAACCTTGAAATGTCATGTAAACACACAATGGTCCACTATACAACTAATTTATATGAGATTTGTGATACAACTCATGATCAAAAATTAATTAATTGCTTATTTTAAGTAAGATCCAGGCATTGGAATCCTGAGGTGCATAAGAGAGAAACATAATGTGTTTTGTTAAGGAAAACAGGGCCATAATGTTTTGTTATGATAAGGTTCCGAGTTAGATGATATTTTTCTAATAAACATAACAATGAGATTGGATTAATACACTAGACTGGAGAAGTATTTATGTTTTACAGCATGCCTTTTTAATGATGAAATGCCTGAAGGAATATGTGAAAATAAAAAATTTGTGTAAAAAAAAGTGTATGGGACAGATTACTTCCTGAACTGTACACTATATCGTTTGTATGTTTGGTTGTGTGTTAGGTAGTGACTGTGACCAACATTTAAAACACATAGTAAAATTAAAGGTTATTTATAACTCATGCCGTACACCATAAAAATTGATGATTCTCACATGCACATACGTTCCATGTGTTGGTAAGTTGCACACTAAGTTTAAGTATATTTGTAGTGACAAGTGAACATGTTGATTCGCATTGTCAGGCAAATATAAGGTCAATGTATGTAGACCATACACTGTGTAATTGATCTTGGGTGCAATGCGTAATAAACTAATAACTAAAATTGCCTAAGTCAGTGATGGGCAAATTTTCGTAATGGGGGCTAGAAAGTTTAAGAAATTTCAAAAGAGGGCCAGAATTATATTTAGGAAAAAAAAATTACAATTTAACTTTTATTCAAAGGCTATTATATGGTAGATGTGTGTGTGTGCAACACAATCATAAACCATGCAACTAGTCTAGCTGGCTCCTTTACTTATTTGTCTATTTTCTACTAAGTAGAATCCAATTAATTAGAATTTATTCATCAAAATACCCTGGGCCGGATTAAATGCTTTCGCAGGCCGGAGCTGGCCCGCAGGGCATACTTTGCCCATCACTTGTCTAAGTAAAAATGGTCTTTGTCTAAAAAAGTATATTACTTTTTTAACTTAATTCAATAAAATTAAAGAATATTATACTAAGAATAAGTGGTTATAAAAAAGGAATAAATGATAGTATGACTGGGGAGAATGAAAAATAATTTAATATTACACAACTTTTCACACAAATTCAACACTACTATTTTATATTTTATTTATTGTAGATCTTTTGTTTATGAGATGCGTTTAATGAAGCGCATTGGCTCATGTTATACTAGTGGGAATACCCATTTTGCCTAAGAATTCATGATAATTTTATCAATGAATACACAAACAGTTTATTTATTTATTTAAGTATAACCAACAAAGCATACACCATTAAACACTCTTATTTTTTATAGTGTAACCTTAATTAGTGACTGTCACAACATGCATTGCAACCATGCCTTTATAAAAAAAAGAAATTATATAAATTAAAAAAAATATATATTAAAAAACAAACTACTAGCCAATCTTCCCTCCCTATTTCACAGTATTAATATCATTTTTTTAACATGTTTTTCTTAATAATTTCCAGCGGGTGGTGTGGCGGGCGCGTATGCAGCCAAGTCCCTGGTGACGCACTTCGTGTCATCAATGGCTGCCGCCGCCGACGTATTGGCCCTGGCCAAGATCGAAATCAAGCTGGCAGAAATCCCCGAGGGCAAGTCCGTTACCTTCAAGTGGCGTGGAAAGCCACTGTTCATTCGTCACAGGTGAGTTAAGTTTTTAATATCAGTAATATGGTCAGCGGCTTCGAAAATTAGAAAATTTTCCCAAAGAAAGATACTTCCCTCATAAACAGTAATGTGCTATTCGAGGACATGGTCTACTCCAGGGGTGGCCAACTTGATTTGACCTACGATCTACTGTTTACGGGCTAAACTCTGAAGTCTACGAATTAGAAAAACAACTTAATAATAAGAATAAAAAGAGTGAGCAAGCTCAACAATTTGAGCAACTTGCCATGAATAAGTGTGATTTTTTCGACAAACGAAAACGAAAAAACATTAAGTTACAACCTGGTAGATATAACAATGTAGAGGCGGATAATAGCTAATTATCTGCCCCATCGCGACATACTTCTTTTGACCTAAAAGTAAACATGGTAACCATGTTGACTGGATTAATAGCGAAAGTCGACTGGATTAATAGCCGAGATCGGCCAGTCGATCGCGATCGACTGGTTGAGCACCCCTGACCTAGTTGTATTACCAAAATTCATCTGAATCCGTTCAGACATTCGAGTGTAAAGAAGAAAACATACATACAAATTTTCGTTTTTATAATATTAATATGATGACAAAGAAAGAAATGTTGACGCATACAAACCCATACGCGACTCG
The DNA here is from genome assembly GCA_958295575.1 of Leucania comma. Classification (NCBI taxonomy): domain Eukaryota; kingdom Metazoa; phylum Arthropoda; class Insecta; order Lepidoptera; family Noctuidae; genus Leucania; species Leucania comma. The sequence continues at coordinate 23,139,603 of OY282468.1, forward strand.
TGGATGCAAATATTTTTAAGTCACTTTAGAGAAGTATATTCCTAGATCAAAATATTGCAACAAACTAGCGTAGTACAGTTGCAGAAATTCAAGTTTATAGTTGTTATATTTTATTTTACCCACACTAGAAATTACTACTATGTCGTGGATGCCTGCTAAGGGTGTTTTTAATATCGTGTGGATTTCATCACCTCCGCAAATGTAATTTTAATACAATTATTTATTGTAATGCGTGCAATATGTACGCGGGACGCGTTTTTTGTCTTTTGAAATTTTCTTCATGCGGAGCAAATCCGCATGATATTAAAAACACCATAAAACGAGTAAACTTTCATACACAAAAAGCTTAGACGTAGAACAACTATTACAGATAGTTGGACACACAAATATTTGTCCCGTACGGGAATCTGAAGTATTCCTTTTTCGGCACCAAAGCTATTCCTCTTTCGGCACCAATAGGTATGTTGTTCCAGATTCGGCACTAAGCTAACATACCTATTGGAAAGAGGAATAGCTTTGGTGCCGAAAGAGGAATACTTCGGGAATGAAACCTGCGCCATGCAGCTCACCAGCCAATTGCTCAACCACAGCGCCAATAGTGCCATCGAAATAATATGTATTCATAAATAAAAAATAAAAAAAATATTGCTTGTCTTAAATCTAGATTGATAAAAATATTGATTGATATATATATATATATTTTGCAGCTATAGCTGTAAAAACCTGTACCAATCAAATTGATGATGACTATACTATACAGTTTGAATGTATGTTCTTTGCCAATTCATCACAAAGTAGCTTCAGGTACTAACAATCAAATGCGCAGTTAATAGCAAGAAAGAGCTATGTCATGACGTGATCTATGGCATATTTCGCACCATAGGCTAATAATAGCAGAACCTATTCATCCATACCGATGCGATACCATAAGTAATATATTTATATAGTTTGTGTTAATTATGTATGTTTCAATCGAGACTGTCTATGACACCTACAAACTTAAAATTTGGCAGGTAGGTTTATAGGGTGTAGACATCCGCTAAGAACGGATTTTGCTAAACTCCACCCCTAAGGAGATAAAATGGTTTTTTTTATGATAGGTAAAATCATCCAATGACATCCCTCGCCCTTGAGCGGAGAGGGAGATAGTGTCAGAATCATACTGACTAAAAACCTACCCCGTTCCTTCGTTGCCTTTCATGCCGGGGCCGAGCCTTTTTTCCAGAAGCCGACTCTTGGCCCCAATAGGCTTCGGCCCTTTCGGATCTCTAAGGTTTGCTGACAGCTCCTTAAGGCGCGCGGGAACAGTACGCGCCGTCGACAACTTGGGCCCGGTCCGGTCCATTACCGGACGGTCGGACAGTCAGCTACCCATTGCTCGCTGTCCGCAAGCCCGCGCCTACGGTGGCCGGAAATCGGGATCGGAATCCCGACGGCGGTTGGGGCGTGGGCCCCGTTGCCTTTGCCTGATGCGGTCGGCCTCCTCCTTCGCTAGCATAACTGCTTCGCAGAAGGAGGTGACCGTCTGCCATCCCGCCTCGCTCCGGACTATGGCCTGAACCTAAGCCCGGCGCGAGATATCGCCGCCGCCGATCGCCCCCACAAGGCGCCGTGATGCTATGCCCAGGCGGGGCATACCTCTACCGTGAGAAACGGGGGTTGGAAGTTCGTATGGAAAAACCGACTTACGCGGGCGAAACCGCTGGCAGAAGCTAGTATAGTATAAGCATAGCAAATTCAACCTTACAATGTTCTCACTGCTGGGACTCAGGCCTCCACTCCACGGGAAGGAATGGTCCGTAATCCGCTACGTGGGTTTGTGCTGTTTGGTAATGTCATTTCTTCGAATTTTTGATTCTAGGACATTTTGGTTCATTGCTAGAATATTTAGTGGTAAAATTATAGGTTATTTTTCTCGCTTGTCCTCTATCTCACTTGATGCGATCGACGATGGAGCATGCTTACTAGTGATGTAACGAATGTTCGGGTTCGCGAATATTCGAAAGCCGAAAAACCGAGAACCGAGTAAACAACCGTGTAGCAAAAAAAATATGCAAATGTTTTTCCAAAAAAAAAGGAAATAATATATTGATTGAATGGATATGACAATACAACTGATATGATTTTAAAATTTTATATTTACTTTGATATTTTTCTATCGCATAACTTGCATTCTACATTTAAAGTGTCACAAAATGTGAAATAGCATGAAGCTTGGAGTCATAGTCATGTTTTTATATCACTTAATTTAATAAAAACAATAAACTTACTGACCTCAAATCATTTTTTTTTTCCAATGAACTTAATGTGATTAGCTTCGTTCAATCGAAGTATCAAACCTGTATGACATTTAACATTCTGAATACTGAATTTGAATATTCGTATTCGCGAATGTGAAAAATCTAACATTCGTTACATCACTAAGACCCCTATTATTGAGCACAAGTTATATTATTGAGTACTTGTTGATGGTATATTATAGTACCTAGTTGTTTCTAGTTGGTAATATTTTTTCTGTTTTCCACAGAACCGAAAACGAGATTTCAACCGAACAGGCGGTCCCAGTCGAAACTCTGCGTGACCCACAGCACGATAACCAACGCACGCAGAACCCCAAGTGGCTGGTCGTCATCGGCGTCTGCACCCATCTGGGCTGCGTGCCCGTCGCCAACGCCGGTGACTTCGGGGGCTACTACTGCCCCTGCCACGGTTCCCACTACGACGCATCAGGACGCATCCGCAAGGGCCCCGCCCCACTTAACCTTGAAGTCCCTCCCCACACCTTCGCCGAGGATGGTCTGCTAGTTGTAGGCTAAACGACGTTATTTATTAGACAATATATTTATATAAGTGTAATGATTCAGAATCAATCAATAGGTGTCATCAAATCAATCAATAAATGCTGTTATATCAGTTTTTTTTTTTTTTTTTTTTGAAACCATAAACCTGACGGCTGGAATTTTTTAGCCTTGGCTGGTCATCAGTGTCTCCATCCACCTCGACTGGGTACTCGTCGCCAATGCCAGCGATTTGGGGGGGGGGTATTATTGCCCTTGCCAAGATTCGCACTACGACTCATTATGACGCATCCACAAAGGCCCGAACCACTTTAATCTTGAAGTCCCCCCACACCTTCGGCGAGAAGTGTAGTTAGTAGTAAGCTAAATAACATTATTTATTTATAAAATAAGTGAACATTATTTATTTATACGATGTTGATTCGAAATCAATCAATAAATATGATTGCTTTTATGTCGGGGTTTTTATTTATGAGTTTTAGTGATTCCTGGAACAGATGTGACTTTCCAAGAGGTACCTAAGCAAATTCCAATTGTTATAATTATAAATATGGCGTTTGTATTATGTCACCAAATAATTCCAAGCCCCAAGATTACATAATTGCGAACTAAACATGGCTGCGAGTCGAGTCGTTCTCACTCTTCTATCGTCAACATTGGCATTGTTTGAAAACTAGTTGTATTTGTCTACACAAATACAAGTTTTTAAACCATTTCATGTTTTTTTCGCACAGCCCTTTCATGAAACAATCCGTTGGAAAGGTACTTCTATTGAATATTAGTATCCAACGGAATGTTTAATGAAGGGGCTGTGCGAAAAAAAGAAAACACCTGAATATTCTGTTGGAATTTTGTAATTCCTTTTTTTACTTGAATATTTCACAAAATTTGTTCCAGGAAATACGTATTTTTTATTATTACATTATAGTTCTCCATCGACACGACTTCATGCACATCGTTGAACTAGCGACACTGCGTAGGTTCCGGTTTCCGCGACGCGACGGGGACCCGAACTCGGGGGACGCGCGCGTAGTCACGCGACGGGTGTGCGTCGCGGCTTAACGCAGTTAATCTTCTGTCTCACTAAGTTTATAAATTATAAAATGGCGATTGACTTTCAATGCGCAGTAACAGATTTTCGGATCTTAATCGAAGCGTAACCATATTATAGCAACGACGGCCATTTTGATTCAATTTATTTGCTGCGTACCTATAGGGCGCTTTAAAATTAGTCGCAAAGTGTCGTGACGGCATCGCGGCTGCACGTCATTTACTATATGAAATATTTATTTATATGAAACACAAAGAAATGTGAAATATAAATAAATGACGTGCGATTGTAGCACGGCAGTCATGCGCTAATTAATTGGGTATGAGACCTCTCTTATAACTGGTGGTGCGGGGTGCCACGTCTCCAAGACTTTTTATGTGAGATGGATTCTATGTAGAAGTGTTCAAATAAAATCACTTTTTCAACGATTTGTATTCATGTTTATTTAAGTATGGTTTTTTTGTTTTCATCATCGATTATTTCCACTTACATTAGTACTTAAGTTTTTAAACGGTTACAATCTAAGTAACATCTAACAGACTACTAAATTACACATTTACAAGTAATATTAACTGGGCTTTTAATGTACAAGATTTAATTTAAATGAATGAATTTACTTACAAATAAATTTTGAAAATATAAGTACTATTTCTGTAAACAAAAATCTACTAACGCAACGGAAAATCATTATAGTGCCAAAAATGTCAAAGAATAATATTAGGCCATTTTTTAGTAAAATACCTACTGCATTATGATATATTTTATCAGTTGTTATTATTTAACTTAAAAATAACTAAATTAACGGAGGGAATGTAAGAGTTAAGGGAAAACCCAGTTTTTTAAATTATTAAGATGATTAATTACATTGAAAATAGTTCTACAGTTTTATTTTGAACCGCTACTATATCTTTACCCTAGAAATCTATATTTACAAAGAGTACTAGATAGTGGGTATAATTTGCGAAATAATTTAGTTAATTCTAAATAAATTTAAAGCCAAGTCTTTTGCTGCGGCAATAGTAAATACAGGCCATGAAAAGGCTGAAGAAAAAAGTCTAAACCGTGTCCTCATTGCATTACTACTGCCGCATCAAAGATCTTGACTTGTATGAATATAAATGATGTAAGTTATTTAACGTTTTCACAATCATAAATCTCATACAAACAATCAGACTTAACAAGCTGGTTGCATACTGTCGACTGAACTGTCAAACGCAATTTTTATATCACGAATTACTGAAGAACTAGGAAAATAAATCCTTTAATATAAAAATGAAATTTAAATATAAATCCTTCATAAAGATAACAGTTTTATCAAAAGCACGCAACCGGTTTCAATGAAAATTAAATATTTCAGGTTTTTTTTGTTGTTTTGTGTTTTTTTGTAAATGAACCAAAAACTTAAGTGAAAAAAAATATTAACTTAAAATATGGTCTTGTTCTGTACTCATTAGTAGGCACGTAGGATTTTCAAAAAATGTTGTGACATGCATTAAACGTTCATGCAATTATTCGTCACTGTTAAAATTATTCATCTCGATCGGTATGGCACAGGAAACTTAACTTATTGAAAACATAATTGCTCTGAATGTCACACATAATAAGTAGTTAAAAGCAATCAATTTCATGTCGGATCCTCATAAATCTTGCACCCATGTCTATAAAACTGTTAAATTCACATAGTTTACACAAATATCCAAATAATTTGTAAACTGTTTACCTACATACTATAGACATTAATGTCAAATAGTAATCAATCATTCGTGTGAATCCGACTTTAGTGTTGGAAATTGAGTCAGGGGTCAGCTACAGGAAGACGATATCATAACGTCAATTTTGTAGAATACATTGCGCATTAGCCAGGATTTTTAGAGAAAGTTTACACGTTTAGTAGTTTCTAGTTTACAAAATGAATACGTACGTACAGTTTACAAAAAAAAAAACTTTTTCTACAAATTTGACGTTATTACACAAACGATTTCATGCTTCAAAATGTTTGATTGTTAACACAGATTCTTCTAGATTTTCATAACATTTATACAATATAATTTTGTTTTATACAACAACATTCATAGTACATTATAATATTTTTGAACACACAATTATTTAATTTCACATCGATATTGTAGACATATTAGGTAAAACATTCTATCATTTGGAGAAAAATATATCTATTAAGTGACAAAATATTTATTTAGTAAATTTCTGGAATATAACATTATTTTTTATTCATTCAATATACTATGAGTATCTCTGATAATGTAGGATAAATATTTTTAATAATTTAATGATTTTTAATAATGATTTTGTGCGATAAAGAAAAATAATGGTAGTAATGTCTGTCAAAGGTCATAGAGTATTGTCAAAGTTCATTTTGTGTAAACAAAATGTATGGTCCACATACGAAACACAACATAGACACTACACAACCTTGGAAGCTCGATTTTTGAACCTTTAGTGACGACTTCAATAAATATGTGTCAACTTCAATAAATTTATTCGGATTGTCAATAAAGACTTCATCCTTGATAAATATTAGGTATTTATTATTGATTATATATATTTATTTTTAAATGTCATTGAGTATTTACATAATGGAACCTAATGTTACTATTTCATAGAATCTAGGTAAGATACAGAATAGAAAATAATTAATTTTCATAAATACATATTGGGTAAATGAACTGGAAATTCAAAAAAAAAACCTGCTCTTGGTATTATATAACAAAATGAAAATAAAATAAAGAGATTATTGGGTTAGTAGGGCTAACAAAAAAAAAACCGACTGGTCTGATTGTAAGATTCATAAAATAATACTTGTAATAAAAATATGATAACATAATAATTGATTCCAATGTTAATGATGTAATGAAAAATCAAAATAACATAGTAAAAAAATAGGGGAAAAATAAATGTACAATTCGTTCGTAAGCTTCATATAAGGTGAAGGTATCTAACGGTCCTTCTAATTTGTTCTATGTTGCGTCGCAGTAGAAATACGTTCAGTTCAACTTTAGTATCTCCACTGGGTCGATGCGCCCACGCCGGCTCACAGCCGAAACTGTGTGGTGAACGCGCTAAACAGCCATCTGGTAATAGAACCAGTAACTGTGATGTTTCTAACATTCAACCGGATTGTCTCTTGAGTGCACTGTTTTTAAGTTTTTGAATCACTGTTAACCGATTACTATACAAGTAAAAGTTCTGTAAACCGATTATTTTTGTGGGGTTGGTAAACACTTTAAACCGCTGCAAAGACTGTTACAGAACACCTATGGATCTGATGCATGCAGCTTTTAGAGTGGTCGCATTCATAGCTGGCTTCCTAGGTTTTAGCAGTGATAGCTGGGTTCTTAAAGTGATTGCACTCATGACCGGGTTGGGTGATAAGGTAGGCGTCATTTGGCTGCGTGTCGCTTGCACTAACAGTCGGCGGTGTAGACGGGCGCCAGGTCCAGCGTGAGGTGGCGCAGCGCGCGGTCGCGGCTGGCGGAGCGCGAGGCGCGCGACGACTTGATGATCTGCAGCACCATCGCCTTGCAGTCGTGGCACACCGCCATCTGCACGCCGCGCAGACGCTCCGCCGCCGACACGCCCGTCGTGCTGCGCCCGTACCGACCTCTGCTATACAACAGAAACGTTCCTTACTATTCTAATCGGATCGAACAAAATGGAAGAAAAGAAGGCGAATGCAAAAGATTGTGGTGATGAGAATATGAATGAGGAAATTATTGCGAGAGAAGTTAAGATGATTGTGGAAGTAGAAAAAATTAGGAGTAAGTAGAGAAATTCGGGTCTAGGTAGAGAAGTTCAGGAGTGGGTAGAGAAGTTCGAGGGTGGGAAAGAAGGTCAATGGTGAGTAGAGAAGTTTGAGGAGAGTAGAGAGATTTGGAATGTGAGTACTTAAAGAAGTTTGGGAGTGAATAGAGAAGTTCGGGGCTGGGAAGAGAAGTTCGGAGCTGGGAAGAGAAGTTCGGGGGTAAATAGAGAAGTTCAGGAGTGTATAGAAAAGTACGGGGGTGAGTAGAGAAGTTCAGGGGTGAGTAGAGAAGTTCAGGGGTGAGTAGAGAAGTTTGGAGAATTAGTAAAGAAGTACGGGGTGAATAGAGAAGTTCGGGGGTGAGTAGAGAAGTTCAGGGGTGAGTAGAGAAGTTTGGAGAATGAGTAAAAAAGTACGGGGTGAATAGAGAAGTTCGGGGGTGAGTAGAGAAGTTCAAGGGTGGATAGAGAAGTTCTGAGGTGAGCAAAGAAGTTCAGAGGTGAGTAGAAAAGTTCAGGGTTGGGTAGAAAAGTTCAGGGATGAGTAGAAAAGGTCAGGGGTGGCTAGAGAAGTTCGAAGGTGACTTGAGAAGTTCGAAGGTGAGAAGAGAAGTTCAGAGGTGGGTGGAGAATTTTGGGGGTTAGTAAAGAAATTCAGGGGTGAGTAAAGAAATTCGGGGGTGAGTAAAAAGCAATCAATACTTCAGCAGGATTGGAAAGACTGGACTTGGATTACAGTAGATATAGCTGTTGCTGTTGAACGGTTGATTTCTCTGATATATCTAAAATTCAGATATAAAGTGACATATGTACAAACCTGCGGTCTAGCGTGGAAGGCGGCGTGTTGACGAGCGACATGGCTTGCGGCCCCTCCACGCTGCGCGACATGGCGTGCGGCGGCACAGACAGCTGGTCCGAGAAGCCCAGCGCCGAGCCGCCGCGCGACCCGGGCGCGCTGTGCGCCGCTGCCGACGCTGGCGGCGCCGCCGCGCTGGCGCGCCGCACCATGGCCGGGCTGCTCGGCGCACTGCCCACGCTGTTCTCGACCATGCTCTGTGGAGAACACGAGCTAAGTTGCACTACAATATGTAGGTGAGACAAAACATAAAAGCTTCTAAAATTCATTACTATTATATATAATAAACACTAGCGACCCGCCTCAGCTTCGCACGGGTGCAATGGTGATATTAAATATAATATGCCTGTATTATACATACATATAAACCGTCCTCTTGAATATCTATTAAAAAAACCGCATCAAAATCCGTCGCATAGTTTTAAAGATCTAAGCATACATAGGAACAGACAGCGGGAAGCGACTTTATTTTATACTATGTAGTGATTATATGAGTAAAATAAGACAGTGGTTCATAAAAAAACCAACATAACAGCAATTTTTTATAGAATAACTAGCGGTCACGGCCTACCAAAAACTGGCATATTCTCAGAAAAATTAAGAACCCAATTGCAGCGCCACCTACCGGGAAGGATCGTATTGTCTAACCGTCCAGAGACCTACTCAATTATAGTTCGGTGACAAACACATTGTACTGAATAATTCTTTATTAATAATATAGGCTTTACAAGCTATTCACTCTTTCTGGACGTAGGGAAAAGAAAAGTAGCCCCAAAAGCTTGCATTTGAAGTTTAAGATGAAAGCTACGGGCCTAATTAAGACCATGTTCTTGCTAGATGGCGCTGGACTCAACATTTTTTGTTTATTTTGTTTTTGTTGCATGGGAGCATTATTAAGTTAAGAAATGGTATTTTCTAAAATTATTTATTCCACTTTACTTGAAATTCAGTAGTCATTGTCAACTTGTCTTAGATTACAACCATTTTTGAGGGGTTTATGTCTAATGTCGCTTATACTAACCTAACCTGCATTCTAACGATGGTTCGTCTTCTACCTACACTTTTTCGGGAAACAAAACACCTAAGGCCGCGTTCCCACTATGTCGTAACGGTCAATTTATGGCTGACTATCGTCTCTAGTTGTTCCCATTATAACAACTGTTTGTCGTAGCCACACCAGATAGTCGCAACAACTACACATGATTTACGTCACGGTTTATTGTTGACAAATATTGACCGTTTTTTCAACTGTCGTGTTAGCCGTTCTGACTGTCATAACAATGTATCGTTACAGCAAAAAAAAAGTCGTAGACGACTGTTAATCGTGTGGTGCTCTATGTGAACATCTCCATTTAAATATTATATATGCCACGACACCTAAAACTACACGATTATCGTAGTATCAAAGTAAGAACGTATGCGAAACAGAGAGTAAAATCCCACAAACCTCCGTTTGAAGGGAGAATCCTCCGACCAGACAGGTGTTATGTCTGGTGGGCTACTGCCCGATAGATGGTTTCGGGCGGTTGTATCTATTTAAATCGCGCGAAGAACTTTAATTATGCGATGCAAGGTAGTTGCTTTATGACGACAAAGGTCATCTACACATGTATTACAACGATCATAAAGATCATACTAACAACACCAAATAAGTGTAATACTGTACCCATTTTGCGGTACATAAAGGAAGAAGTGAAATGACGTCATAAAGTAGATGATCGACAACGATCGTCTATTGACGGCAGTGTCGGTACGATTTGCGGTAAACCACGCAGCATTATCACACATCTCTGATCGTATTACGGGAAATATAATCGTGGAGTATTATCATGTATTGATAGGTATTTTGTTGACATCGTATAAGAAATATTTAATCAAAATAACCCTACCATTAGGTAAGTACCTATCATAATATCGCTGGACTAAGACATATAGATTCCCATAATAATTAAAAATTAACTTTTTCTTTAAGTTAAAGCAAAACGTCACAATGAAAAAAAAACATTGAAGGATTTGCACTTTGCCAGTGACTTTGATTGCGACAATGTTTTCATAAAAAACTTAAACACTTCTCAAACCGTATTTTGAGGGTAGTTTTGAAAAACTTTTAATGCCAATCTGTATTATTCAATTTTATTTGAATTAGTTCAAATATCAAGTCTGTGTTTAGACTGCGAGCTTACTGAACATAAGTGCAGTTACAATCAGATGCGTCCTGACACACACGGCATGAGTCATGTTCACATATTTCATCACATAAGCAGTCCAAAAAAATCTGTTTAATCTCGAGATTCCAGCGTGGATTTATTCTCTTATATTTTTTTCTATATTTGTTTCTTAGTAGGAATGTAACTCACCGAGTACTCAGGTGACACGAGCCTGGACATGAGGCTCCTGGGAAAGGAGGAGTGCGCCTCGTCCTCTGGGGAGGGCAGCAGTGACGGACTCAGCAGCACCACCGGCACGTGCGCAAAGTGCTCCGTGGGGATACGCATCTAGCAATATAAAACAAAATGATGTTTATACCTCTATAAAATGAAACTTAGTACGAAATTAAGTTTTTATCTCTGCACAATTTATGTAAGTATTTCTACAAAATTAGGTTTGTATCTTTTCAAAAGTAAACAAATGCAAAAATATAAGACTATGTAAACTATTAAATATTCCCGAGAAAGTAGCGTAAGTATATCTTTAGTTTCGCCAAAAAATTTAACCAAAATAACCATCGATCGATGAAAATAACACATTTTTATATATCTAAACAAAAACTTTGAAATATTTTTCTTTAGAGCACATATTTTAGATATAAAATGTGCATTGAACTCACCTTTGAACAACACTTTTGACAGACAGTCTTTTTACAAAGTTTGCATTTCTGGCCCCAAGGACCAAAAATGCCGAATCTGGTCTTCAAACATAGGAAACATACCTGAAAAAGAACAAAGACAATATTAAATTAAGGCCAATTTACCAAAGACAAAAAGAAAGAAAATATTAAATTATGCCGATTTACCGGCTTACCAAAAACGACCCACGATGGCGGGATATGATCTCTTATTCCATGACGTATGTTAGTTTTTATTCTTGGTGTTTATACCTATGTGTGTGAGTTTCTAATCATTCAGACGTTTGAGTATGAAGAAGTAACAAGCATATACATACGTAAATACTGTCACTTTTATAATATTAGAGTGCAGGCTTTGGATCAAATTAAGCCTGCAATAGGATCATACAAAAAAAAATGTTTGAACCGACTAAACTTAGAAAGAAGAATATTTTTAGAAACAGCTGAATATTCTAAACTATACTCCATTTGCAAAAACATTAGACATGTTAACAAATCTTTATCAATGTCAGTTCAACCGATTTTGCCTTCTATTGCGTTGTAGTATGACAAATGGCAGGTGCAGTGAATAGTTTGTATTGTAACCACTTTTTTTGCTTTGAATGCCATCCTTATGCCTACGAAGTATAAGTCAAAATTGGTTGAACGGACAGTGAAAAGGGTTTGCTTGAATGTCTAATCTTAAAGCGAATAAAGTATAGTTAGGTTAGTTGGATTCTTAAAATAAATCTGAAAACACTTTTTTCGGATAACTTTTAGACTTCATTACATTTGGGTTTTTATAATAAAGGTACTCACTCTTCTCTTTTCAACGTCTTCCTTGACCCTGCCCTCAACGGGCAGTACCTCTAGTTCAGCCTTCGTCAGCACAGACCTGATGTGGACAATCTCTTCCAGGGTCAGAGACAACCGGTCGTCAGACATTATGGCGTCTTGCCATTGTTTCTGAAAATAAAATAAAAATTCAAATACCCTGACGTTTTGGACACTTCTTGAAGAATTTAGTATACAAAGGCAATTGTAGAAGAAACTTTAGGTTTGATGGAAATGAATAAATGAGTTCATATTATGTTTATCAATAACCTTTCGATTCACAATTATGTTTTTGTTGGTAAGCGTGAATGACTTTATGGTGGACATATGAAACACAATGCTTTCAGTCATTTTCGTGAGATCATATTTGTTCCTTTATTGATGTATGTTATAAAAAAAACATTTATTCTTATTTTTCTATGGTTAGATACCTAAATATAATTGTATTCTTTATTTTACACTATAGTAAATTACAAAAGAAACTCAAAATAAATAGGGTTCTCTAAAAACCTTTGTATACCAAATTCAAGAAGCTCAATCACAACTAAAGCTACAGATATACATGCATTTATTGTGCTTTTTCAAAACCCGCTTACATTTAGTCACATTTCTAACATGCATTATGTGCAAAAAATAGCGTTTACTCTAGTAGAGAGAATAGAGTCTACATTAATCTGGCAATTCTTCACGGATGGATATATTACAGTAAAATGGTTGAAGCTGTATATTAAATTATTTGGGATATTTTCCAAAACTTTGTCCTTATTAACGAAATTATTGAATGGTGTGATATTGATGATTTGACATTGGGATTTCTTTCGAAAATCAACGGGTTGGATTCCTGGCTAAGAATGTATAATATCTTAAAAAGCTTTCGCCTCCAAATACTCGATGAAATGCGTATGCTGTTTACTAGCAGTAGTATTCCTAAAAAGATAGTTATGATCCACTTCCATGCCTTTAAAACTATATTACGGTATACTTGTATTGCTATATCCATAGGCATATAGGTAACTATATCACGGCTTCAACCATCTTATTACAACGATACACCAAGCAATTTTCTGCATGATTTTGCCAATATCCGTTGATCACGGAAGACAATAGAATATCTTCTATTGTATAATTTTGATCAAGCACACTTCAAGAGATTGCATATCGATGATAATAATATGTTAACCATAAAAGTATTGCACCGCTTTTTTTACTTTGAGCCCAAGACGTAACAAAAAGAACTCCTTTTATTTTTTCTTCTGCTTTCTATGATTCTAGGTAATTGATATTTTGTACATTTAAAGGAATTTTGGCTTAAATGGGCGACTTGAGACACACACAGCACTCATATTTCACTCTTTCACCCTGTGTGTTTAAATTGATCCATTAAACCTCGTTCTAGATTCATTCACGCTGCTTCATTGTTTTAACCAACCAAAGCAAATGGTGCAGTACTTTTTATAGTCATTCTACATTCCCTAAATAGACTAGCTTCTTCCAAAGTACCTTTTATAGTTCTTCGACCCCCAAGTTCAATTCCGCCCACCATCTAAGCTACGTTCTACTCACATGCGAGCCATTGTTGGGGCTGCCACTAACCGACTTGATGAGCTCGTCCTGCAAACTGGATCGCGACCAGGATAGTTCCCCTAGTTGTGCGTCTGCGTCACTACTCGCGAGAGAGGCGGCGCCGGCGCAAGATGCTCGAGAACCAGGTCTGGGGGTGAAATGGTTGTTTAGATAGATATAAAACAAGAAATAGATACACACGATTTTAGAAATGACAGTTCAAGGACAGTCTAGCAGTTCAATAAAGCGTTATCACACCAATCGATCGGATATATTTAATAATAGTCCGTATAAATTAGATCAGTCGATATTGATCAACTGTTATCATACCGATAAATGTCATCGATCGACTGTTACGAGTATGGTTATGAATCTAGTCCTCTAAGTTAGACTCCGTCTAAAATACCCGTTTGCAGCTTCACTCAGTTATACTGGAAACCGACTACAATACAGCATAGTAAGGAAATTTAGGCAGATAATGATTCGTTTTTCAACGCAAGTCACACCGAGTGCTAATTTTTGTTCTATTAAAATATCTCACATAATAAAAAATAATGTTAAATATCTATCAAAAAGATCAAGCTTAAAAACAACGACCTTAACTGTCGAAACCTAGAAATACTAAATCTTGACCTCCTGACATTAGACCCCAAGTGGCAACTTTCTAACACAGCAATTTATTGTTCATAACAGACAAGAACAACTGTACTTTAGCACGTGCCATACCATCTGAAACAGATTCTGAACATGTTTGAAACGAAAATATTGCCTTTGATGCATTATGGGAGTTGATACCTACGTAATATACTTGAGTATAATATGTGACGCTGACGTTGCGATCGCGAATGAAAAAATCATAACAAACACATTTTGCATTTTTTTTTGTTGGCGTACAAAAAGAAGCTTAGCAGGCATTGATTGCATATCAATGCAATATTGGTAAAATAATACAATCTTAAATACTGTATAAGAAGAAGTGTTTTTCCTGAATAATGTATAGGTTAACATTTAAATTAGGTATTCAAGCCCCAAGCGGACTCCGATGTAAGCACACCTGTTGTCTATTGTGTCTTTAATTACGGCATTCAAGGGTTAAGACGCATACCATTGTAAATCCAGCCGTACCATCACTTTTCGAAATATAGAACTACAGATAAGTAAACTACAAAGCATCCAGGAACCAAACTTTTAAACGACTTATCTTCAAGCCATGAACATCACGTAAGACTGACCTTGAATGTGGCAATGAATGAGCTCCATCGGTGGGTGGGCAGACAGCGTGCGTGACGGTGTGACGTCTCATGGACGCCCGCCGTGACGGACACTGCGTGGCCAGATCGTATGCTGCAGACAGAAGAACCATTATAGATTGTTGCTTAGAAGACTTTATTAAAGGGGATTTTTTTAATAATAGACTCAAGGTTCCTAGAACATTTTGGTATTCAATATCAGCTATTATCGAGAGTTAGATTTGAAGAGCTTTAAAGGCACTGAAGTAATAAAATATACTTGTAAGAGAGAAAAAAATTAAGAAAAGAAGATACAAGAAAAGGGAATAAAATTTTATTTAAACATCTAACACCAATAAGTATTACATTGATAATAGTGGTTACAAAATTAGTAGAAAACGTGTATAAAGAAAAAAAAAAATCTTAAAACGGTGAATTTAGTCGAGTTACATCGTACATATGTAGATACGTGAACTAAATCTATCCTAAATCCTAGATGATGCTAATTTTTATACAGTTTATATCGAAATTCTAATGAAACAGAATACTAACACTGATTACAATAAAGTTGATGATAACAATAAATATGTATAGATGAACTAATAAATCTGATAAACAAAAGGGCACTTAAGTTTAAAAAGACGCAAATGGACGACAGAAAATCGCAGTATTCGACTTGTTATTGTCCGCAGAACCACTGAACTGAAAAAACAATGACAGGTGATTTTTGCGAAGCAAACGAACATTTGCAAAGGAATAAGCGTGGTAACGTTGACATGCTTGAAACACATGCTGTCATACATTCGAGGGTTTCATCGCAGAACTGATGATACTCGTCGTGGGAGATGCGTGTGCGCGGCGGAGCTCGAGGAGGCGTCTCCTCTGCGTGAAGGCATCAATTTCAATCAGAAAATCATTGTCAAGGAGACAAGGAGTGCAATCAGATAAATCAAGTGCTTGAGATGAATTTTCTAATTCATACTCATGTTAATATTAAAATGGCAGTTTTTCGAAGAATCTTAGCACAAACACACTTGAAAAATCAGACTTATTTCGAGTAAGAGAAAGTTGAGTGTGCTTACCGGTCCTCTTCCAAGGTTTGGGTGTTTGTTGCTGTGGCGCCGTATGCCTGGGGAAGGGTTGGGGCGCGCATACTTCTGGACTCGCACAAGTTTCTGTGTCATCCTCGTCTTCATCGTCCTAGAAATAAAATAAAGGGTTATCAATAAAGTACTTGACAGTAGTCCCGCGAGTCAAACTCTAAAGTTCCCAATTCTTATTATTTTCGATAGCCATCTCATTTTTTTAAGTTTAATTAAATTATTTATTGATAAACTTTGGTTTACTCTGTTCTTCCTTGTTATAATATATTTTATATTACTTCGCAACTTAAACGAATACAATCTTAATATATTTATTTATACATTATATTTTTCAAGGATATAAACAAAACAACGAGATTTCTATGACGTGTTCTCTAATCAACACTGTAAATGCACAACTAGTTACGAACAAGTCTGTTAAAATTAAGTAATTAGTAACTAAATGTATAGTGACAATGAACAGGTTTTTGGAAAATGGGTTTTACATATTTTGGATTATGGAAGTTTAAGGGCAAATATTTTTGCGAAAAATCTGGTAGTATAACAATAGTAGCATGAGTTCCAGCTAAAAGTGGATATAAATACATAAAAGACCTCTCAACGGCAACGAAAGTAGACGCTAAAGACGCAATCACCAAGCTCGGCACTTTAGTTGACTAGAATTAATCCTCCGTCAAAAAATATGCTCGAGAATTTGTGAAGTTTAATAATAATAATCCCTTTTTACGGCTTACTTATGCGTTATATTTTTCTTGACGTATTTGGCAAATATCTATTCATTATAGATTTTGCTCATAAATTTCCATAGCATCCAAAGCGCACGAAGTAGCACATCTTATTATAGACAGAAAACTGATCAGAATACTTTAATACTGTAAGAAATCTATGAATAGTATTAGCCTTCCCTCAACCCTTGAGAATATTTTACAGGGTTTAGTAGCAATTCTTTTGCTAGCTTTGTTATTCATGCACTTAGATTGAATGATCAATTATGTATCAGTTGCTTCGCTAGTATCAATCGCAAAGCAGATTTTGGAAGCACAACACTTTGATATGGTATAATGGATTATTTTATCAGCTTTTAAAAACACAGTTGCTTACTTGATCTTTAAGGGCCAAAACAGGTTTTAAAAACAGACTAAGTTGAAATGGAAACAGAAGATTGATATTTTGTCAACAATAACTGTATTCGTATCACAAATATATAATCGAGCATGATCAAAAAACGATGATTATTGGATTAATTACCAATTTACCAAATCTTGTAGCGACTTGACATAAGCTTAGTCAAAAGAAGCGAAACGTAACCAGAATTGTTTTATCAATTTATACTTGAAAAAATCTCAAGCGGATACACCCATAAACCAAGCATAACTCCCTGGGGCATCCTTACTTTAATCGTCGCGGAAGTCAACGGGATAAGGGTGGAAACGACGTCATTTATCGTCAACTTGATAACAGTGCGAACGACAGCTAAATGACACTTTCTACGCACACAGGCACTGAGCAAGAACCCATGGGACAGGAGTTTTCTTAAACGAAAACTTTAAAAGAAAACTAATGCATACCAAATGTTAGAAGTCCCATCTCACCTTTTTTACTTAAAAGATCGTCTTTTATATTTATATGTTCTGATAAACTAACAGTTATTATGACGAAATAATACGCAGGAACCGATTTTCGGGTGTCAATGTGGAGGGTCGCGCGTAGCTATGGCTATGGCATGGCAAATGGTTCAACTTATTTACCGCGTAATATATCACCTTCTTCAGGTACATTATCAAACAAAAATAAAATGTAATGCAAATTTTACCTGATGAAAAATTTCATTGAAAACTATAAATAAAGAAACTCGTGAACCTATACTTGGATTGTAAATAAAGGAAAAGAAAATAACAATGAAGACCTTTTCATCGAAAAAGAAAGCGAGTAATGTCAGAGATCATGCACCGATGCATCCGATGTATTGCATAACGTGAATGCAAGTTACAACAGACTACCTACAGAGTCACAAGTATTACCCACCGAGATATAACTCGAAGGGAAAGTTATGGACTGTAGGAACTCGGAACTGCGATGAGTTATTAAAACTTGTACCGATGTCGCTTAAGGTATAATTATAAGTATTGACAAATTCCCACGGATTCATAGTAATATTTTTAATAACAATTGGTAAACAGGAATAATACTAAAGTAGACAGCAGTATTTGTAGCAATTCTAATATGTGTTAAATATTTTCACATAAAGATCTTGTTTATAGAAAAAATGCACTAAAATTTATGATGTTACTCCTTACACTATGTAAAAGATCTCATAGCATCTACCAACATTATGGTCTAAGCAAAAGTCGAACCTATTATTGTAATAAAAAAGAAATTTAAATAACACAACCAGGGAAGGTAAGGCGTGAAAAACTAAATCGAAAGCACGCCACACCAAAGACAAAAGCTCACCTTGTAAGTACTAATCACTCAAAGGGAAACTTTATAATACAGCTTTAATACAACACCTTCTAAAGATTAATGAATCTATTATTTCTACATAATGTTTATCAACGGGTCCTTAGATTGTATCGAATTCGTAAAATCCGTAAAGATTCAAGAAAAATATATTTTTATTTGTTGGTAAAACCCTTTTTCTAAAACTAATCTGGTCATTACGCGGTTAAACACAGGCCCTAAAGGCTTATTGCACTGTCTAAAACTTACAATTTTTAAGTAAAGTATTTTTTAATGTTATAATAGTTAAAGATGTAATGTAAAAGTAGTTTTTAGGTTATGGTTTAATTTGTGATTGTTGTCTTGTAGTAGACTTTATGTGTATTTTAATTTTAACTATGTTTATAGTCAAAAGCATGTAGTGGTCCTTCTATAGAAATAAAGGAGTCAAAATTCAATTTTATTATACCTTCTCTGTTTTTGTGTACGTACGTACATCCCTTGCAGGAGACCTTTAGTAAAGAATGTGCTGGAAAGATGTGGTTTTGCGTGGTTCGAATATTATTTTTATCATATATTTACTGTTAAAGTTCTTGCACGTTACTCAGCTCGCAAAAAAGTATAAACTATTTCTCTTCTTTAGCGCTGGAATTTGAAGAATTCTTTGTTCAGTGAACGCGATATTTGCAGAAAACTTTAAATGTCTGGGTATTCCAAGAGCTTAATAAGAAGCTAATGAGATATTTTATGATAATGTTAATCTACCCACTTACTTATTGAGCAGTTACTTTAAAAGCGTAGATCAAAAGCTTTGATCAATTCTAAAGGGTTATAAGTATAAAATGCCATTCAAAACTTATGATTAACTTATCTAAAATTCAAAGCAGACTTTAAGACTATTCAGAGCAGTTTCCTTGGCTAGACAAAAAGCGACCTAAAGCTGCCTAAGTTACGGCCCACAGTCCCGTTATACCACAAAGTAGGGCACAGAAGCCTTGTGAGACTAGTTTGCACAAGTGTACAAGTCTTAAGGATACATTTCTTGTACAGTTAGGTAGTAATTAGCGTGGAGACATCGGATGCAGACATATGTATTTAAATAAATATGGTATGAAACTGTGTGTTCAAAGCTTGAAACGTTTCTTGTACTTGAATTTATTATTCCCTTAACATGAACGTTTATGAATATTTTAGTAGTAATTTTCTGCCCATCTTCTTCATGTTAAATTATGTTTACTAACTGCTGAGGTTGCCTTTGTACTTTGGTAAAATCATCCTATGACAAATCCCGCCCTTGGGTGGGGCGGGAAATAGTGTCAGACTCCTACTGACTAAAAACCTACCTTTCCATTCATTGCCTTTGTCTCGGGGCCCGTGGTGACATTCTCACATAACCTTTGGCCCCAGTAGGCTTCGGCCCTGCTGGCCCCTACAGTTTGCTGACAGCTCCTTGAGGCGCGCGGGAACAGTGCGCGCCGTAGACGACTTGATAATTTTAATCCGAGATCTTAAAATACCATCATGATGACCAAATATTGCCTTTGCCAACATTCACTTTTAAGCTTCTTGACGAAGTTATGATTCTGTCTTTTTGAAGTTCTGGCGCTATCTATTTATTTCCAACATCTATGGTGAACATTTTAATGAGTAGTATTTCAAAAGCAATATGCCTAAGATGGCATGTTTCATAGAAACGGAAAGCAACCTAGATATATTGACTTGTATAGTGTATGATTTGCATGAGCTAACTTACTTTCCAAGCATGATGGGGTATAATAAAACAAGATGGTCCCACGCAAAGATCGCCGGAGGAAATGGGTACATAAGTGGAGTTTATGAGCCTCTAGGTTCTTTTATTTTTATCTGGCACTACGTTGTTTTTTCTTTCATAGTGCTAGTTTTCTCACATGAATCTGACACATCCGGAGATATTATAATTGACCTTAACTAAACTCAGCAAGCCATCGAAAAGTCAATTAAGAAGCTTATTTTAGTTAAGTTCATTCTTAGTAGAATCGATAGAGCCGATATAACTTCAAATGCATTGTCAACGTCTTCGTCCTCGAAGATGTCGTGACGATTTTAGAGCCAGATATGAATTGTATACACTCAATGCTCACGATAGTTCTCTTTGCGTTAGTCCGTAGGAACTATTGGAATTTGCATTGTCATATATGCTATATCTGAATACTAGCTACAGTCAGCGGCTTCGCCAATGTAAAAGTCGATTTCTCCATACAAACTTTAGACACCCGTTTTATCCTTCTAGGGGGTGAATTTCGGAAAATGCTCTCTTAGTCCTCGCTTACGTCATAAAAGGCAACTTTGGGCAAAATTTGACACTCCTATTCCCTGTAGTTTTGGCTGTGCATTGATATGCCACTCAGTCAATCAGTTTCTCCTTTTATATATATAGCTTTGATTATATACCTGATATATTTGTGCTCTTGTTTAGGTATCTACTAGGAGAGTAAAAATATTGATCATAAATAATTCCCATGGGTTACCCCGATATGATTATAATTATGTAGCGTTCAATTTGGTTAACTCTATGTTGTTAATTCCAGCTACGATATCATTTCCTGGTGAAATTAAAGGTTTTAGAGTTAGAGATAGTATGATGATTGAGAAGATGTAATGGACGATGATAAAGTGGGACAGAGGCAAAAAGACAATTAATGTCACTAATAATGCTAGCTTGCAAGCACTCTTGGAAACCAAACTAGGGGTTTCCCCATCACTTCAATATCCTCCGTCATAGAGCTTATTTGAACCACTGATAGTCTGTATTGGCAAGTTTGACCCATCTTCAACGATGGTACCAGTTTTTCGAGCCGAACCGAAATAAAATATTAGTAAATAAAACAATGAGCTTTTGCTACAGTTCGATATTGTGTTACTAATAAATAGTAAGGCAAAGGAACGGCATAGCTTTGTTGCGATCATTGACACGTAAAAGTGGCTGTGGACGTAAGATCTGAAGCAAAGCGTTGCAACAGCTTGCATAACGCTTAAGCACGCATTGTTCGAAGAACAAGTTATCGAGAACAGCGTGTACGATGAAAGGCACCGCTTATTCATGTGTGTAATGTGGGATTTTTTCTTGATAAGAGGAAGATGCATGCAAGTAGATGTAAGCTAGTGTGAGCATAAGTAGATATTTTAAAAACTATATATGAAATTTCTTCGGTCAATGAATTAGCATTGCTATCCAACGTGGCAATGCTGCCAGCGTTATGGGCACTGTTTCCATTGACATCGATGTGAATGAATTTTTTGATGCCCTATTTTAATTTTTTGAGTTCTTTTTTTACCCGTTTGTTTATTATTTTAAGTTTGTATATACTGTCATATTCAAAGTTCGATATGCAGTTTCTTCGTGGAATGACTGGTTTATCCTAGGTTACGTTAGTCAAGTCAGACCTGAAGATTGACTGATCAAACCTAGGAGCGCCCTAGCTTCGAGGATTGACTATAACATATATACCTGTTAAGCTTTAATATTTATTAGTTTAGATGTATATATTTGTATTGACATTACATTTAACATACTTACATGTTTTTTTAAATAAAAATGCAAAAAATCCTACGTAGCCCTGGAATGTAAACGCCAAATAAATAAAAACGGGTATATTATAGTCGGTAAAACTCTGACACTCCCTCTCGGTCCACGAGATATTTCATGATTTTCCTAATTAAAAATAAAAAGATATAAGATTTGACATACAAAATAATGTTTGATACCAGAAACAATTCGATGAAAAGATATAATAGGAAGCCGCACCTCATTTTATGGGTTAAAAAATCCAATTAGTTACCTACGTAGAAGGGACTCCATCACTTTCTTATGGCTATTATGGGATTTATAAAGTTAATATACGGTTTCACCTGTGACCCAAATATACGACTCCTGCCTAAGTGGCCACACGGAGCGTTTTATTGATTTAATTTCTTTGTTCTTTTGGTGTAAGTAAAAGCGGCGCATGATAACTCAAAAGTAACTTTATTTGGTGCAGCTTTTAGAGAAACGTGGTAATGTACCAGCGCCATCACAATCTCAAAGCTAAAAAATAAAAAAACTGTTCTCTCATTGAGCTAGACTATATGTGTATGGCGAGGCGTATCTTTGAAATTGTGATGGCGTGTGTTTATGACGTACCTTTTTTTAATTGATATAAACTAGTGCTCGACTACGATCCCGACCGATGGTACGGAGTGATGAAATCGTTGATGGTGAGGCCCACTAGTTTATTATCAGCCTATTCACTCTAGCCTTGAAGATATCTAAATTATAATCGGACGGGAAGACTGCAGCAGGCAAATTGATCCAGTCCTTCGAGGTACACGATATAAAAAACGACGAGGCGAAATGCTTAGACCGGACAGTGGGGTTTCAAAAACGTAAGGGTTTTTTTATTGTAGGTAAAATCATCCAATGACATCTCCCGCCCTTGGGCGGAGTGGGAGATAGTGTCAAACTCTTACTGACTAAAAACCTACCCCGTTCCTTCATTGCCTTGGTTCCAGGGCCCTAGTATGCATATTTACACTTTCCCAAACGACGTAAGGGTGAAAGGAGAGGTTGGAATCAAGTCTTGCAATTCCCGCCCACACTCTCCCTACGCTTATGCTCCGCAGACATTGTAGATTGGACTTAACCAAATCATCAATTAGCCTCTTTGGATGCCTTTCCACTGAGTCCAAAGCTGGTGAACCGATTCCTAAAACTAACCGACCATGAAGTTTATTAAATTAATTAATTTTTAATTGATTGGCCTGTTAGTCTAGACTTTTAAAGGTTAGTGGCCCTGACTGCTATGCCTGAGGACGTGGGTTTGATTCCTACCAAAGACAAGTGTTTGTAAGATGAGCTCGATCATGTGTTCTGAGTTTGAGTGTTATTTACTCGTACGAGTACCTATAATATGCATAATAATAGGTATTCTAGTGCTCATAACACAAGCTCTGCTTAGTTTAGGACTAGATAGCGTTGTGTAATAGTTGTGAATTATTATTATTACATTATTAGTTTGTTTATTGTTAAGCATTTTGTTATACGTAGGTAACCTAACTCGTATTTTCTACTAAACTAACAAAGTAGGTATACTCACGTTCAAAAGTGTTAACAAGACGAAAACAGTAATTATTCCTTTACAAGCATTAATTGCTTGTTCTCATAATTAGTGTACACACAATTAATTTGTCTTCCATTTTGTTACGACTCAAGTTTGTAGTTACAATGAGACAGCTATAATACTACGATACAGAACTCATTTCACGCATCAACGAATTTCAACTGTTTCAACTAGCGCATATATCTAGGTATACTTGTATATGTCACCGGTAAATTGCAAACTCCGTATGATTGTAATAAATCTTCATTAGATTATAATTTCTCGATATACCTACCTATTATGAAATATCGTTTTGTACACAATAGTCCACATCCAAATTCATTACTTTCTAACATAACCGTGTTGTACTTAGAAAAAATAGTTTACAATTTCTCGCGATATTTTACAATTTTACGGTGATTGCAATTTTCCGGTGACATATATAAAAGGAGGAACTGAGTGACTGACATATCAACGCACAGCCGATACTACTGGGCCTAGAAACATGTTTTGCACAAGGCTTCTTTTAATGAAGTAGGCGAGCAGGGCAAGGGTTTTTTGGAAATTTAAACTTTTAGGGGGTGAAAAAGGGGAATTTCGTTTTTATGCAAAATCTCATTCCTTGTACCTATACCTAAACTTGAGAGTTATTTAACAAAGAGAGTTATTTATGCTAACTCTAATAATGGGGATTGCCATTATTTGTTTTCAGAACTACCCTCAATAGAAACATTTAGAGAGTTCCAAATATTGCATGAGCGTGGAACATAAGATAGAAACACGCTTGTACGATACGATTACATACAGAAAGCATAGTTAATAGAAATCCTTATTCCAAAACAGCACATAAGATAAGATAAGAACCCCCTAATTAATATAGTACCCACCCTATTAAATTTAAGCCCATAATGTAATTATATTCGCCTTCTCTCTCTCTTTTATTGCACCTACCACTATTTATCTCTGCATGCATCACCCAAAGGTAGACTGGTAGAAAATGCTGAAGGCATTAAGTCCGCCTCTGAATTTTCGAGTACATAAAGCATTAATAAATATTGAAATAAAGAGAAAGTCTATATATCTAATATCTTGGGTTGAAGTTGAAATTTGGCGCAAATTCTAATCAAAATAAACAATATAAACTGACATAATTAGTATTCCAAAACTAACCTCAAAAGTTTCGTAAAAAATAATCTCGCGAATGAAGTCGCTGGCAGTCGATATAATAGTAGCATATACATACCAACATAACAACTAAAGCTATCTTGCCCAAAAAATGACGTTACGTTTCTCATTTATTTTTTGCTGAATTTCGTGTCACTGGCCAGATAGCATGAACCTTCACAGAATTTTTTGCCAAACATAGTCCAGAATTCTGTTTCGATTTCATGCTTATTAGGATCCGAGGTTGTTGTTCGTTAGCAACCGAAATTGAAGATCTAGTTGTGAATTCAAGCTTTAATTGGTTAAAAATAGCTTCAGCAACGTTATCTGTCGGTACGGAAATAAATTGGAGGAACGCGGTTTAAATTATGCATCGAATTGTTTTTTGAACGGCGTACCTCTCCCAAAATAGAACAGAGGAACTGAAAAATAAATGGGAAACGAAAACTAAATTCCCAAAAGAACTGCACTTTTAACAGTAGTTTCTTTTATAGTTTCCTAACACAATAAAGTACAGAAAATTTCCCTGCTGCCAGCTTTTTCTTGGAATTTCTTTTTTTCTACCCTCTGACTCGAATGTGTGTTTTAGTCAGTAAAAGTCTGAAACGCCCTCTCGTTCCACCCCAAAGCGGGAAAAATCATTAAATGGTCTTATTTAAAAAAAAGAAGGATCTTACACGTATTCTGTAACTATCTTTAGCACAGGTGCTGAAGGACTTGAGCAGCAGGTCTAAAAAGGCCACTTATGTAGAATCATAATATGAATCATATTTTTTATACGGCAATATTTACAAGGAATATGATTCTGATATGCAGTGAATTGAGTATGATTCGACTAATTTGTGCAACCATTTTACGAACATTAGAAGAATTGCTTATGATCTGGTAGGAATTCGGAATATGATTTGCTCTAGATTAATTGCTCATGTGACCTTTTTAGGCCCGTAGTTCTCTGTTCAGTAATATTTAGAATAGAATAGAACAAACTTTATTGTACACAAAAAAGTAACAACTTCACAGAAACTTATATCTAAGGCCACAATGGCGGCCTTACCACTGACAGCGATATCTACCAGACAACCTTAGGATGGACTATAAGAGCTTAAACTAAAAAGGGGGTAGTCTGCGTTGTACTGCTAGCAAAACGAAATTTAAAACAAAAAACGATACATAGATAAAAATTATACAAAAGACAATACTTATGTATTAACTTCAACCTTTATTCTTATATTTAACACAATAAACTATAAAAAAAAATCTCGGTTGCGAGCTTTTTCTGTATTTTCTTTTATCTAGCCACTGACCCAAACCACTGGGGCATAGTTATAACGTAATCTAGATATCAGAAATTATTCGACCGTGTGGCTTCGTGCCAAGAACAGGGAAATGCTCCATTTGCTATATATTCTAGGTTCCTATACACATGTTCGTGAGAGGAGGCTCTTGCTCCCATTTTGACTAAGAGGCAAACTTTAGTTGTAAATTTATTAATGGTCAGTGCTTTGCTGAGAGTTGGATGGCAATAAAGTTTTTGTTATTTAGAAACTAATACAAGTTGGCAAACTGCGTCAAAAGTTGGGAGACAACCGTCAAATTGTTCAACATTATAGTTTGATGTTATCTGTTTTAAGATTTTGGTTTATTATTTTTAATTTAAAAAGAAATTCTAATCTGTGCAATTAAACGACTCAGTTAATTTTGTAAACATAGTTGTACAAAGGGAGCACAACGTTCACCTTTATATTTTTCCATTTTCCAAAATCATTTTTTTTTAGCATTTGTGCCTGTACCTGTACCTGTGCCTATACTTGTACCTATAGGTACCTGTACCTGTGCCTGCAACTGTGTATGTACCTAACAGCCAGTACATTACTCACTTTCCCCTAAAATTCAATGGAGGATAACTGTCTTCGGTTTCAGGCCTTTGATCCAACCTCGCAGCGACGGCCTCGACAGATATCTATTGAGGCTTTTGACCATCAAGGTAACGACAACTCATGTTTAATCCGACTTATTTTCGTACAAATTACACCAACTAAAGTACAGTAATAACATACCTCAAGATTATCAAAGTCCACCTTGATGAGTCGCCTCTGGGGCTGCGCATGGGGTGTGACGTCACCACCGCGCCTTGTGTCACCCCCACCTGGACCGCTGCCGGTACCACTAGTAGCTGTAACAAAGGACAATGATGTTAGAAGAGCAAAAAAAAATCTGACAGGAATGGACGAATGGAAATAGTAATGGAATTGCCTGCTTTCGTTTGATTTTTTAATTATATTCAGGAGCAAAATGCCATTGTGTATTGAAGAACAATGAACAATCAGTAGCCAGTAGGTACCTGTTTTGAAATGCTGTTAATACAATACCTACAATGTCTTTTCCTTTTCACTACGTAAAGATACAACAATTCTGTACTCTGTTCAAAAACAAAGTCAGAAGACGAATAACCAATCGCAAAACCATAGGTAGCTATTTTATTTAGTGTTTATAAATGTTGTGAATATCCTTTTCAGTATCTATAGAATGACACAATAACGCTACCAATGCCGGAAAGTTCAAAACAAAAAGTGGAGTACGAAAACATACTCGTATACGACCATCACAATGAAATCAAATGCACGGCTTTTCCGCCATATTTGATCCGCCATATTGAATTCGCGCGCCAAAACTGTAGATACAGTTCACACTCACTTGTTTTCAATAAACAAAACACGCTACAGAAAATACTGGCTGTTTTCAGAAACAGCCAGTATTCTCTGTCGCGAAATCGTTCTAAATTGAAAAGCTCCGATAACCCTGAGAAGACAGATTGCGAAGATATATGGATGGACGAGTGAAGGGTGATTTTTTTCCTCGTGCCAAAAACTGTGTTAGGTGCAAGATTAATGATGGGAATCGAGGACATGGAAGTAACTTGTTTCATTTATGTTTTATGTGGCTCGACGGAATAGATGCCTACGTTTCATGTACGGATAATATTGTAACTAATATTAGTTATTAAATAGGATCTGCATGAAAATCATAGGGATTTTGTGATTTCTGGTTTGGTCTCATAGTAAAAGCTGTTTGTTATCATGACTACAATCACGTGTTTAAGTATCGGTCACTAATTACCAGTCACCCTATATACATTCTACAGTGGAAGTAGGAAGAAAGCAGTCTATGACGATGACAATGAAAAAGTTAACTAAAATTTAATCCATAATTTGGTACCAATTTTGGGATAAAGGAAAATAACTATAGAAAACCATCAATCTGAACAATTCATTTATCAATCTATAGGCGGATTCTACGTTAGATTACCCTAATCCTGACCTAAGTATTCGATCAAATTGACAATCAAATTGATGAAGTAACCTTCGTTTTACAAGGATAACATTTCCTTTCGAATACCTAAAATAAATTTATGGATAAAATCTGTAGTTATATACTGGAGACAAACAATCAAGCAGGATTATATTCATATCGCGCCTAATCCTGAGGGATATAAACGTAATTTCAAGAGCTTAGCGTCGAGCTTATAGATCTAGAATTCCAGATAGGTAAACTTTACAACGCAATTTTAAAAGCGCAAAAATATTGGTAGCTTTAAGCAAAGACAGCTCATTAATTTAGTTTCTTCTGACAATGGACAAGGTTAAAAGAGCATGATTTAAAGTAATCTGTTTTCATATTTTGATGAAAAGAGCGTAATATATAGCGTAGAGTTTTCCGAAATAAGGGCTTTTTTGCGTATGAAAATCCTTTTCACAGTTTTCCGCCTTAGGGAAGGTGAAAGCTGTAGGAAGCTACTGCTGTAGGAACGTTTAAAAGAATAACCGTGGCATGACAACGAAAAGGGCAATTGAAGGAACAGAGTTTTAATCAGTAAAAGTCTGGCACGCCCTGTCGTTTCACCCCAGAGCAAGAAAAGTCATTTGATAATCCTATCTCAAAAAGGAAGAGTCATACTGGCTGAAACCACACGGTATTCTATAACTATCTATATCAGGAGTGCTGGAGTATTTGAGTAGTTTGTCACACATCCCAACCATCATGGATTTAACCTAGTTAGCTTGACCTATCACAAGTACACAACAATTCTCTTCACAAATGAACCTAAATACCGGTACAAAGTGAAAAGCTCCATAATACATTCCAGCCAGTTAAATTAACTTCCAAAATACTCAGAGGGGCTATTTACACGCTTCGTTACACCTCCACAACAAATCTTACTATAATAATTTGTTTAATCAACCCGTAAATGCGCGGTTTACGTAACGTAACCCAGTTAAGTAATGACCCTTTATCGGCGACACGAAAAAACGGTTCATAACCGCACACCGGCTGTGAAATATGGTCAAATGAATGTATAACAGTTGGTTTTTATCGTAATGTGTATTAATAAGTTTCAAGGTAATTTTTAAGTAAGTAAATTAAATGTTTTTAATAATTTTGTGTTCAATGCTCGAGTTTATTTTGACAAACAAGTAAATCACGTGTCTGATTTTAAATAAAACACATTTCATTTTACCTATAGATCTGGCAACACGCCACAGAAATCGACAAAACTCACACATTTTGCGGTCCTAATAAATCCTCAAAATAAAACAAAAGACACATCAAGCTGTTCCAATTTCAAATGGAACTTTCTTTTTGATAATATTTTCGGTATAATTTTCGCATGGTCTTTACGATCCGTTCGCGTTTGAGGGTTAGTTATGCAACGCAGCTGTGATATATTTCTGCGTGTTACACCCTATAAAAAGCAACCGTGAGAATGCTTTCAATGCGTAGTTTCATATAAACTGTTGTTAGGATTTGTAAACAATAGAGTTACTATAGTTTACCTCCTACTGATTGCAGTTAGAAGGTTTCAATGTTGTTACCATATTGTGGGGATTTTGTTTGTACCTCGTACCTATAATATCATGAAAATAGGTCAATCTGAAAGTAATTTATTACAAAACGAGGAGCGAAGTAGTTTAAAAAGCGTTATTACGTTTTAACGTTTATTTGATTGGTACAGAATGGAACGGTACCATATTGGAATCATTGATTTTCACTGTGATTCCTGTATCCAATTTTTTTAAACCTGGTTTAATCCACAGACTTAACACAGGAACCACACTGTACTAAACTCTGTATTAAGTGGTCTAAATCTACCCAAATGCTAATTTCATTTTATATACCCACTTCATTCCGCCAAGTCTGTTCCATTATCAGACCGCCAGGCGGACGACAATGCGCCACCGGTAAATAGTGGACATCCTACTTATACTCACAAAACGTTAAGGGAACATGAATTGTTCCCTAAACGTTTTTTGTTTCCTGATAGCTGAAACCTAGAGCTCTTAGAGTCAAGAGTGAATAGGTGACCTACTTCTAGGCACGCGTGTTCCATCGTCGACCACATCATCACTTACCATCAAGTGAAATAGTGGTCAAGCAACTTTAGCATCTATTTTTTTATTATTGCTAGGCGTGACCCTAGCAATAATAAAAAAATAGATGCTAAAGTACCATCAAAGACACTTCCGCCTGACCACAGCTAAGTTCATTTTTGCTTGTACTTGAAACGAAAACTTTTAAAGGATTTGGTTAGGCGCCGTGCCGCATGATTCAAGCGAATTTTTTTTTAAGTGATCTGGCAGAAATTACTGTGGAAATTACCGAGATAGTGCATTTCAAAAACTCTAAACTTCAAATTCTCAACTTTGAAACTGGATGTTAGTCGTGCTCGTAAACCCACAGTATTGGCTTTTACATCAGACCTTTCGATCAAGTACAAGCCATTGGCACACCTCACACCTGATGAACTGTCGTAATTACTTCTCACGGGTACCTACTTACTATCCTACATAGATTCGTTGCGAACTCACTATCACGACCGTACTGCAACACGGCCTAACGATAAATTCCTAGTCTCAGTGTCGAAAACAAAATGGCGGATTCTTTTCTGCCAGTGCATTGCATTTTATGTTCCGTCGTAAATTATTTGGAGTGTGTGTGGAAATAAAATATGTATTATTATGTAAATTGCTGGCTTCGCAAGAATATGGCGGGTCGATAGTGCAATTTGGATATATGCGACTTTTATTTACTTGAAAGTTGTAATGTAATACAGTTCGGCGGAAAGGGGTTAAAGAATGACGGGCAATTTGGGTGTTCGATGTTTATACATCGTGGTATAGCTTAAACCTAAGTATTTGGAATGTTTTTTTTTCTGTCTACATCTTTCTAAATTCATAATTTTAGGATATTAGAAGTGCAAATATCTCACATCCCCAGTCATTTGGACATAAACCATACAGAATGCGTTTGTCTTATATAAAAAGACCAGCCAATTTTCACAAAAATGTGCTCATTATTATTTTGGAGTGACTAGCTATAAATGTTTAACATTTAAAAATAAAATAAAAAGCTTTTAATTACACGGCTATTACTAGTACATGCGTCTACTGCGTTTAAAAGGCAATTAAAATTGTACTTAACTAAAAAAATTCAAACTATTCAAATGTCAAGAAAAAAGTACTTTAGAATATAATTTCTCTTAGGCTACTTTTCAAATCACTTAAAAACCTATCTAGCCCAGAAATTTAACTGGGCAGAAAGAAAAACAAAAGAAGCTTCAAAATTGTCAGTTGTGCCCCACTGCGCGACTAACGACGTGTAGCATTGCTCTATTTGTATGTTTCTAGCGAGCAATCATTGCTTGTATACACCTACGAATTTAGATTACTTTCACCTACTCTCGATTATTATAAACAAAATTAAAGCTGGTGGAAGTATCTGCTTAGAGATTGCTAGACGTTCCCAGGGACCTTGTATATTTTAATTTAATTTGCAGTAATATTATAAACCTAAAGAGTAGTTTCATTGCTGAAGAGTGGTCAGTTTTTGTTTGAACGCGTTTATCTCAAGATGGTTCGAGTTGCACAAAATGTTTACTGTTGGATAGCCTATTTATCAAAAAAGGCAATGGGCTATTTATCATCCCATTACGACTAATAGGAGCAGAGCCGTAACCAAAGACGCGGGTGGATTCCCTGCCGAAGTCAGCGTTTCCTGATAGCTACCTATGTATAACCTAGAGGTCTTTAAATCAAGAGTGAATAGATTGCTTCTAGGCAATCGTGCGTCATCGGCCACATCACCGCAGGTGAGATAGTAGTCAAACGCGAGCCTATGTATAATAAAAAAAAGAAACCGCGAGAGATATCTAGTAAAATATAAAAAAATAGGATTCCAAAAAAGCAACGCCCAAAACTAAGCGCTCTGAAAATACTTATAGGTATATTTTAAACGTGATTCAAACTAACTCAGGCCGTGTTTACGGAGAAGCGGCGCGTTGGGCCGTCCTTCGTACATTGCCATAAATGTTTGTGTTTTCGCGAGCGATAACGCGGCCCGCTGCTGCAATGTACGACGAACACTCAACGCGCCGCGTAACGCGCCGCGTCTCCGTAAACACGGCCTTATCCTCGTATACCACCTGTGCAGATTATATTAAGGCACGTTTTCCATTTACAAAAATCACAAAAACATGGTATTAAATTGCGACTGGTGTGTGAAATTAAATCAGTTGTATAAGCAACAAACTGCGTGGCTCATCATGGCCCATCACAAGCCGTCCAAGCGTGTTTTTATGACAATAAAACCTCGACCTTATTTGGAGGACTTTTTTATTTTTTGACGGCAGTTGTGTGACTGAGATTCAGCAAAATGTTCACCTAAATTACCTTAAAAGATTTAAAATTTATTACTACATTAGCCTGAATATTGACAAAAGATTATTACTGTCAATTTTGAACCAATATTACTTTTCACAGTTTTTTTTGTGCATGACTTTAGCTGGATCATTTGAACAGAATCTCAAGGAGTTCTTGTGAAACTGTACCAAAACATTGATCCATTTGTATTGGCGTTACAACAGTTTCTTTTTCAATTTACCAATGAAGGATACCGTTCAAGAGAAGTGTTACAATTTTGGTGTACAATAAAATATATAAGGTAAGTATATTCTATTTCACCTCTCTATTTCACACTTAATGCTTCGATGGTGTTGTGATTTGAAGTATATATTAGTGATGCAATCATCGGAAGTAGGGAACAGTTTGTACAAAGTACTTTCGTGTATGTTACTAGAAACTGGTTTAAAACCATTGTGACTGTGTGAGCCAGCACTTTATTGCCGATAGTACCTATAACTTTTCATTAGGTTATAGTAAGGAATATAGAATAGTGTATAGACACAACTTTTAAGTAGGTATCTTCTTTTCAGTCGTCCAGAAGTGATTTGCGTGTGTTCGAGTAATAGTTTTCATGGATCGTCCGGTAGATCAGTTGCGACTTTTGCGAGATTTCTCCATCTCTCCCTATTCGAGGCAGTGCGTGTACATTCGATAATAGAACACTTCGAATATGATTTAATGAGGTCTGTCCATCCGATGGGTGATCGGCCGCGAGAACATTGGCCCTCTACTCTTACTTGTAAATCCTCTCGACGTTCTAAAGAGCTTTCATAGCGAATGGTATGTCCAAAAATCTTAACGTAACTTAAAATCTTAATCTTTTTTTCGTCTTAGTTTGATGCGAAGCTCTTTTAGAATGGAAACTTGTAAGTGTTCCGTTATAATTTGATCTAAGTAAACTATGTACCTATATTTATGGGCAATAATATAATGCTCAGATGAGTTCGTATCTATAAAAGCCATATTTTAGCATCTGACAGGTTCAGCTAGGCATTTCATGCTACTAATTGCACGGTACAAGCTATTTACTCACTAAAACGGAAATAACCGGCAATCAATTTGCATAAATTGATCTCAAACGATATTACTAAACACGGTACACGATACTAAACTGATAAAGTTAACAGTACGGCGGCATTGATTGATGCTAACTGAAAGTAATTGCGCCGCATAGCGCAAAGCGTTAACTCCAATCTCAAACTGGAAACTGCGGGGGCAATTAACCGGTTATTTGTTA
This sequence comes from Leucania comma, assembly GCA_958295575.1. Lineage (NCBI taxonomy): Eukaryota > Metazoa > Arthropoda > Insecta > Lepidoptera > Noctuidae > Leucania > Leucania comma. Next base: position 23,173,310 of record OY282468.1, read on the forward strand.
CTTAACTAGCGGTTAAGGGTATTTAAAGTTTAACTGCTTTTTGTTAGTGACCACGAGTGTAGGTTAAGCGATATTTTTGTTTTAGTTGTATCTCAAGGGAGGTTAAAACAGAAAACGAAACTTTTTAACATCAATTGCACGGAAATTTCTCCGATTACTTTCATCGAAAGGTACAAAAATAAATCCCCTAGCGAAATTTTTTTGTTTTTCCCTAAGGTATTCTATCCACCTTTCTGAGTAATCCAAGCAACAGGCATTGAGTCCGCGTATGTAGATACGACCTACTACAGTACAAAAAGTTTTATTAGCTTTTAGTTTTCAAAATGTAGCTGCACACTTATTACGTTCTTGCCGAAAGTTTGTATTACATTTACAATTTTTGCATCACTTTTATGCTCAAGAGGAACTTTATATTATGTACTGTGAAATCCTTTAGTCTTTGAAGACGGCGCGACGTGCCTTACTCATAGTTTCCAGTAAGTATTTCAGGCGAGGTTACGTACTCTAAGCGTTCTCAAGTTTATGTTAAGCCTTTGCATACGTAAATATAAACTGCTGTGCTTATATAATAACATAACTTACATAAACATCCATAATGTTTTTTTGCTGGGACTTACGCCTCTTCTCTAGGAGAGGGAATGGGCCATAATCCACCACGCGGGCCCAGTGTGGATTGGTGGATGTTATATGTCTTCGAATTTTTGGTTCTAGGACATGCCGGTTTCCTCACGATGTTTTCTTCGCCGTTTTGAGACCATTGTGCATATTCAGATTACTCACACACGACAATTTAATTTTGAGATCTTTAGATTTAAGATATCCTTTTTTTATTTATTTTGGCATTATTTTTTTGAATAATGGAGGAGCAAAGGTATAATCTAAATAAATTGAAGCACAGAGTTTTCAAATTATCCAACAGGGTAGTCGGTAGCAACATTACGGGATTTTGTATTCAACATTGCTGTTACGTACATATTAACGTGACCCATGTCATAAATCAACATCAAATTGTAACAAACCTAGTCGGAAAAGGTTAAACGTTGGGCGGAATATTTTTGGTAAAATTAAAAAAAAAAATTATGAATGAAATTACGTTGTAAGGAGTTTTTTTATAGGAATTTTTAATAAGACTCTTGATTACTTTTATAAATGTGCCGTTTTGCGGTTCATTGTTTGTTTGAAGTAGACACCTACTTCTTCAGAATGTTCAGCTACAATAAATGTTAAAAAGGAATACAAACTAAATGATGATGGTAAGGGATTTATCTAAGTCTTAAGCAGATTTCATTACAGTCATTAAATCATTAATAAACAATGTCATTTAATAAAAATAATAAAATATGTCAAACCAATACGAGAAAATAAAATTAAAAAATAAATAAAAGTGAAATCAAACATAAAAATATTAAATATATAAAAGAAATCAATAAATATTACCTACATTCCAAATCACACCGAAGAGGCCCAGCCCACACCGAAGAGGCCCAGCCTGCTAACTGCAGGCAGGCAGGGTCGAAGCCTACTGGGGTCATGGGTTAGTTCCGAAAGGAATGCTCGGCCCCGGCACGATAGGCTACGAAGGAACGGGGTAGGTTTTTAGTCAGTAAGAGTCTGACACTACTTCCCGCTCCGCCCAAGGGCGGGATTTGTCATTGGATGATTTTACCTACCATAAAAAAAAAAACCTACATTCCAAATTAATTACCTAATAATTATAATATCAAAGTTCAGATCATCTTAAATTCGTCAAAAGAATAAGAGCCATTATTTTAAATAGAGCCTTGAAGTTACCTATAGTCGGAGCACCAGAAATAGCTGCATACAACATATGATTTGATTAGCACTAAAAATATATTACTTTAATAAGCCATTTATCGGAAAGATCATTATAATATTAATAACGTAGGTTAATAATCTGCCACTATATTGAAGTCGACTTCCAAACGAATAGGATGCGTTAGAATAGCCGTATTTTATATAGGGTGACCAGTCACCAGAGACCAAACACGAAATCGTGAAAAAAATAGCAAGTTCAGTACATTTTGACCAGCGAACTTAAATGATTTGGCCCCATAGTAAAAGTTGTTTGTTATCATGACTACAATCACATGTTTAAGTGTCGATCACTAATTATCAGTCACCCTATATAGAGCGAATGCCTACCTAACCTACACCTAGGTATAGGTCATATTGTAAGTTTCCATAAAATCATGTAAATGAAATCTAGATTTAATTGAAATACGCATTTCATTATCAAGGCTTCAGCTGTTAATAGAAAATGGCGGGATGAGTGTCGCAAAGCGCGCGAACCTTGACATTTTACGTAAAGGGAACAAGTCGAGTACTCTGGCGGTTCTGATAGCCAATATCCGGCTTTTAAGTTATGTTTAAACAATGTAACTAAGTACAAAGTAAGTATCCAGTCTTGATAGAAGGCAAAGCTATCGAATTTTCTCACATACGAGCACAGTTACAATTTAAGGCCAGGTTCTATTCATTTTGAATTTCTGGAAATCCACAAATCGTCGTTGCGACTTACGTGTTTCAGATTATTTAATCGTCATCGTAACACATGAGTTTTTGCATTCAATAGAGCTTCAAAATATCAAAAAGGCAGGGGTAAAAAAGTGGTTTTGTCAAAAGTGACACACATAAGACATCTTAAAGTCGCAACGACGAAATAAAAAAAGAACACCATGAAAAATTATTTAACAAAATTGACCATATGATCAACTGCTAGGCAAAAATCAAAACATGACATAAATTACTTAGATCGATAAAAAAAATCACAAATCCGACCCTAACTTACAATTTCAAACGTGTATATCTACGAGATTACATCACTGCAATATTTGAAAGTTACATAAAATAATAATGCTTGTTTTTTAAAAAATAAAAACAAAAATCTTGAATAGTTATTACTTTTTTTATAAAAATAAAACCGTGGCCACGAAATCGACATAGACCTGGGTGGGATTCGTAAAAAATACTCTGAGACTACAACCGGTTCTTAATACTAAGAAACTAAGAAGTACGGAACCATCTGTAGCTCGTTTCAACTATATCTTGGCGGCTTTTTTTCATACGCTACAAATATTATTATTACAATATTTAAAAAAATTGGAGCGCATGGAAATAAGCCTTCACAGTATTGACAAGAATTTCCAGAATGATTTCCCTGAAAATGACCCTGCTTTTCTTTACAATTTGATATTATTTTTGCACATTACTCTTCTCCGATCATTTAATGTATCGAAGGTACTCATTTGCGCGGAGTGGCTTACGACACAAAATAGATAGGTACGAAAGCTAGGCCAGATGAATGATACATTCTATCGGTTTCAAAGAATCACCGAAGTGGCGAAACAAATCTCAAACCAACTTGCATTATGTACATTGAAAGCTTTCGTCTGTAAATCAAATTTCAATTAATTAAGATATCCATAAATATTAGGAACAAAAATATTAAAAAAAAAAACAAAAAAAAAATAATTAGGAATTTCAAGGAACGAACAGCAAATCAAACTAACTCCAATCATTATTTTAACCCGCTAAACGCTCTTAACCTTAATATTCCAAAGAAAATAAACGACTTAATTAAGTTCACGCTTAATTGATTACTATTTACCATTCAATCATATTACTTGTGTAATTATTCATGGGAACTGAATTTATAATTAATTTTTTTTCGTAGTAACCCCTTTTTAAGCCACGTGCCAAAGGTAGGGTTGAATATTTTGTACCTACGTCTAAGTTAATACGGCTAATGTGTTAAAGTTTCTCTTAGTATTTTTTATTTTAGAGGAAACTGTTGCATTGTTAATTTAAAAGAAAGAACCTAAGTAAACTTTTGATATTTTGCAGATTTATGCTACCATCTTTCAAAGTAAAGCTCGCGAATCTACTAAGGTCTGTCTGCATTCATTATAATGAAAATCGTAGCAACTTTTCAATATTTTACTTACATATTAAAAAAAAACATTACCAAAAAAAAAACACCAAATAAGCATTACCTATGTACCTATTTTTCTGTTTCCTTCTTCTTTTCTTTTATCTTAATATTTGTGTGTACATGAAATGTTAAATAATTAAATATTGAAATGATTTTTTTTATTTGATGTGGAAATTCACCCAATAACTTATCCTGCTTTAGGGCGGAGCAAGAGGGCGTCACTTGTGTCCTTCAGTTACCCCATGTGTTCTAGAACAACGGATTTCTTTTTAGAAATTCTCTGTGGCCCTAGCTGCTTTCTAGATGCTATCGGTCCTGCTGGGCCTGCTGGCTAGACGCTTATCGGTCCTGCTGGACCTCCTGCATAGACGCTTATCGATCCTGCTGGGCCTGCTGCCTAGACGATTAGTGGTCGTGCTGGGCCTGCTGCCTAGACGATTAGTGGTCGTGCTGGGCCTGCTGCCTAGACGCTTATCGGCCCTGCTAGGCCCCTAAGGTTTTGCTGACGTCTCTTAGAGGTGCACGTAAGACACAAAGTGTTATATATTTAAGCCCAACAATATGGTCACAGACGAATTTCAAGCTCATCTTACGTCATTGTTTTATTAAATACTCTAATTTGTTGCTTAGCCGGTCAATTAAGTTATGCCGTTGACAGTTCACGCCTTTGATTCGCAACGCATTAAATCATTTAATTTTCTTGTGAAATATCGGATATACGTTTATTGAACTATTAAACCATAAAATGGATGCTTCTCATCAAAGAAAAACTCGACTAAAGTCTGAATAAAGTTTTTAAAACAAATTAACATGTCTGCCCCAGGATTTTTTCCAACTGTGCTGAAGTTATAAAAATAAACATTTACTTACCTAATTATGTCGTTTCTTACAGTAGGCAATTATATTCAGATGAGAAACTCTTCAAAGGAAACTTGATTGTACGGAAATATTTTTTTTACAATTATCGTGAGCCATTTGAATTAAATTACAAACACGACATGAATAGCGTTAATAAAAATAAACACAACTTCTTTTTTTTTGGCTCTTATTCCAAATTCAAATTCTATTCATCGTCAAACAACCCTGCAATAAGGATGCGTTCATAATAATTTTTGATCGCAGTTGCCAGGAAACGTATGTGTATGGTTGTATCTCTCAGTGTCACAGTGCGGATTTCATATAAAAAGTAATAAATGCACATGTTAAGTGACTAGACTCGCAATTTCCTTTAAATGGAAGGTTAAATGAGGCTGTTAAGTATGTATGTACGTTTGTTTTATATTTGTATACTTTTGTATTCCTCGTTTTTTAAATAATATTTTTTATGCCCTTGCCATATTGTGTCTCCACCACCTTAGATTGACTGCAAGATAATGCCCAAGTCATTAAATCCGCGTTTGTACCTTTCTGTTGAATGAATATTAAAAAAACTCAATGTATAAATAAATCATATTTCTTGACGTTTTATTTAATAACAATAAATAGAAAAATAAATTGTGTCCTTAAAGCAAGTTTTATGAAAATATTTATATGAATAATAATCTTTTTAATATGGTTTCTATCTGTTGGTAAAGTAAGGTCGAAATTCAAACTAAAGATAAATATTGATGGATAGCAGTGTCCTAATGGACGCTGACATTTTAGCGAGCCAAAAAGACCTCGGTCTGAAATCCAGGCATACAAGGAAATGGAAAAGTCAGGATACTAGTAAATGGAGAGGCTAATAAATGATGAATGGTGAAGGTATAGCGCCATATTTATATGGGACATTAGTACATCAGCTGTTCCATACAGTCATGGCCTATACATAGTGAATAGGAATGCAAAAATGAATCAAAACTTGGATCAGGATTTTTTGCTTTGACACTACATTTTTTGCTTACTAACAACGGTTTGATTAAAAAAAAATACTGTTCATTAATAAATTAATATAGTTAAATGCTGCAAATAATATATAAGTAACGTGAAAATGTCGTTCAAAGTTTTATTTTTTACAGCTCTGCATTCCTATTTAGATCAACCCTATCTTACCTGATATATCCTAAATTAACTCAAATAAAAATAATATAATTGGCCAAAACATAAAAAAAACATGATTCCATATTTAAAAATTATAATTACTCGTCATAGCTGTAGCGACGCTGCCCCAATAAGCTTTGTCTGAAGCGACGTCTAATGCTGGTTCCTCGGGACTTCTGATTGGTTCGACCAGTCCTGAGACCGGCCTGGTACCCAGCAGCAAAGCCGCGGGTGATACCTTCGAGCGACGCAGCTTGACTGATGTTGCTTACTCCGTGGAAACGCGCGAAAATTTTGAAATTGGAAGGTTTTATTTTTAAAGGACACGCAATTTTAAACGCGGGAATAGTGTGACTGTTTTTTTTTTTATGAAAGAGGTTTTATCACTCTTAAAACAAATCAACTTTTTAAATCGATGCAGATTAATTGATTTTGAATTGATTGACAACCTTATAAATATTTTTGGTATTTCTTTAACTAAGCTAATTAAAATGTAAGGAAATTGGCTACATTAATTCATTCATTGGCACAACACAACAGCGTTGAGCTACGATAAACGTCCTACTACACTTTTAACGTGATCAAACACATCTGATTGCACTGCGTCACCGAAATCACCACAACAGTTTTTTCACAAAGACATTTTTAATTTGAAATCTAAATGCACTGTTAATTAATATATTTGATTTTGTAATACTTAAGTGATATATAATTTATCTAATTGGAATGTACTGTAAATAGCGAACGCGTGCTTAACTTGTGGCGGTCGGCGCCATATTGGAAATGTGAGGGTTGCTCCAGTTAACGCATGCGCAGTTCTTCCAGCCCTTACGGAGTTCTTTATTTAAAATGCCACCTCGTTCCAGCTACTACGACGCGAATAATTCACACCACTACCATCGCACGGAGTGTTGAGTGAAAACAATAGCGGTGCTATAGAAAAGCGGAGATGAATACGAAAGAGAAATGTTGGTCGTAAAGTTTTGAGTAATGATCACAGTCCGTGAGTTGCGATGTGTTTATTTTCAAGAGGAGACCTTCGTTATATAAAAAGATGTGCTATTTTTAGAATAAATTATAAAAAATGACGTCAAGCTTCTAATGGCAAAGGTCACAGTTACCTAGTGTTTGTATTAGAAAATGAATTGTACAAAATTAATTGTATCCCTAACAATGTGGTTGGGAGGATTTGTTCGGATCAGATGATTTATAAATAACAGGTGTAACGTAGCTAAATTAGATAAAAGGTAAAGCCTTTATGATTTGCAATTTATTAAAATTAGTATAACCTTCGCTAATGCAGACATCATACTAAGTCTTCTCAGACAAAAGCTCTGAAAGCTTTTGATTCCAGATAACTCTTATTGCAAATTCAGCTTGTCTCGATCACATAAAGACGGTATTAAATTTTACAACTGTAGACACATTATGACTAGTCTAATTCGCGTTGGTAATAACGTTGTAAATCAAAGTGTTCTGATTACCACATCGAACGTGTTTCAAATACATGATCCTCAAGACATACATTGTTTATGGGTTGTATTCTCTAAAGGGATAGCTAGAGGCATATTTATACGAGTATACACCCTCATTTTGCATGTTACATATGTTAAGTTTCACGTAATAGAGGTAGGGTGTAAGCCTAACAAGAATGATGTCAATGTAAATGTAAGTGTAAAGAATGCAGAAATGTCACTGAGTGCCTAACGGCACGAGTCTTACACCAAGAGGTAATTACTTGCTGCTAAGTAATTTATTATTAAGCCATTACTTGAGGTTTGAAAAGGTTAAAAATCTTCATTAAAAATCTAAATTACAGTACACAAATTGTTACTTAAGTAGTTACTTTTACTCAAGTAATTAATTTTACTTGTGTGTGTTTGAGTGATATGAAAGAAAAGGGGGTTAGGCTACTCGCCCATGGCGACTTTTTGTAGCGATAATGTCGCGCGTTTTGTAATGGCGACAGCATCGCTACTCACGCGCGTTAGTCGCATTTTACAAGCGCTACAGAAAAAATGTCAACGCGCTACTAACGCGCTATGGCATCGCGATTGTATCGATGTGAACGCGTTTAAGCATCGCTAAAAACAGTCGCCGTGGGCAAGGGGGCATAGCATGACGGGGGACAGGACAGAATTGAAGAAAAAAGAGACATGTTGCGTCGACACCAAATCACATAAGGGCAGAAAGATGATGACGAGACGATACCCCGAGTTTCTTCTATAAAGTTTTATAAGTTGTCTGATGTCCTAAAGACACGTCTGTCTGATGTCCTGCGTATTGTATTGACATGTCAAAATAAAGTTACGTGATAGTCTGATAAAAAAAAATTGGTCCTATCCCACTGAAGATCGAATTGAATATGTGAAGCTGCTTATTTTAATGGTGTAATCTAACAAATACTTTTATTAATAACCTTGAAGAGAATCACTTGACGTTGAAGTTTTTATACCATTGAACCTTGCAAGCGACTAGTTCATAGCTGGATATCAATTTGTGACAGTTTGGTCGTATTTATAACAATTTATATCGCCTATTATAAACCTATTACCTACTGCTGAGTTTTCAAACACTCTAATCCAAAAATCGTGCTGATAATTCGATTTTGTAATAGTAAATGATCTGTTAAGGTTTGCAACAGACAGAATCGTGCAATGTCGAGCAGATAGTCAAGATAAGTGATCATTAGGACAATGGACAGCCTTGATCGGCGCGTGAAGGGAGCCTTGAGGAGTGGTCTACGGTTGCAGGATTGTTGTCTCAATATGAGTTGAAAGGTAAATAAAGGCAGCTACGGATTTGCTCCATTTCGGTCAAAACTATGTAGATAATCGTGTATAATAGCGATGTCAAATTTTCAAGTAAGGACTAATTTAAGAAAGTGTCTTATCCCTCCTCAAATGCAAAATATCTTGAGCCAATTTTAAGCAAAACCATACTTACACATGTTTAGGTTAAAGTTTTTTTTTTTGTAGACTCGCCTTTGATCTCTATCTCACCTAATGGTCAGCGATGATGTGACCGACGATGGAGTACGCTCGCCTAGAAGTAACCTATTCACTCTTGACCTAGGTTGTAGATATCAGGAAAGACAGACTCCGGCAGAGAATTCCACTCCTTAGCTGTACTCATAATATAAGCACGGTTACCGAAGATAAAGATAAAGATGATTAGGGTGCAGATGATGAATAAATTAATGATGACGAAGATGGAGAATAAGGTGAGGTTTTGTGTTAAAGTAAAGCGCAGTAGGTACAGTAAATACGTACTATGATAACACATGGGAAAAGATCAGTTTTCAGACCTCAGTCAATATCTTTCCGTTGAAATAATGATAATGATGAAGTAACGCAGTAGCAAACATAAATTTTTGTTACTGTATCAAAATGGCTAAACTATAAAACTATTCCTTTATAGTGTTAGAATAATATTCCAGTATTAATCACTTCTTTGCTTCAGAGATTGTAGTAAGCTTTGAGTGTGCGAACTATGAGATAAGGCACGTGCTTTTAAAGAAGAAGCGTAGAGCTTTCATGAAAGAAAAAGGTTTTAAAACAGTTGATTTTATGTTCAAACGACCTTTACAGAGTCGTTTTCAATACCGACAAGATCTATTGAACTGTGCAGGCATTATACCACTGAAAATTTAGTTTTTTTGTCGTTCGGAAAATTTTTCTTTGTCTCGATGGTAAGTGTGATTGCCAATTAATAAAAAATGGCTACCATTTAATGGCCAATTTTGTTAACTATCGGCCTCTATAAACGGCGGTCGGTAAAGCTTTTTTTTAATTGATATAAACTAGTACTTGACTGCGATCTCACCTGATGGTAAGCAGTGATGCAATTGCTGATTGTGAGGCGCACTAGTTTATAATAAGCTGAAAGTAAGTACTCCTTTCATCGCTCACAATTTCAGCTATGTACAGAATCAACTTCTGGGTGTTGAACTCCCTTTTCTTCTACCATACATACTTCTTAGCTTAGTACATCTGTCAAGGGTAGAACCAGAACCTCATAGAGCTTTTAGAGAAATTGAGACCGCTATTGGTGATGCCTGTCAAGGTTGATTATTTGAAAGAATTACCTGGGCCATGGATCGCAAAGGATCATTGAAGGAATACGGGTAGGTTATAGTCAGCAAAAGTCAGATACTTCCTCATCTTGCGGGATGAATTATTTGTTAATTTCTTCGCATAAAAATAAACTGTAGGTAACTTGAAACAGGGTGTAAAGTCCCACATCCTCCTTTAAAAAGGGAAGATCCTCTGACAAAACGGCCCTTGTGTCTGGTTACGCAAACTTTGACTGGCCTGTTGGTCTAGTGGTTAGTGGCCCTGACTGCTATACCGGAAGTTGTGGGTTCGATTCTCACCGAGGACAAATGTTTGTGTGATGAGCACGATCATTTGTTCTGAGTCTGGGAGTAATTTATCTATAATATGTATGTATTTAGAAATATATAAGTATTTTTATCAGTTGTCTAGTAGGTACTCATAACACAAGCTCTGCTTAGCTTGAGATTAGACTGCGTTGTGTGATAGTTGTGGAATATATTATTATAAACTGTCCGATAATTTTTTTAGGGATGTTGTATATGTTCAAATAGCGCGAAAAACTTAGCTTGCGCAATGTAGAATACGTGTGACGTCAGGTACCTTACCGCGGCGTGAGAAAATGCTGGCGTGCAAGTGAGGAAAAAGGATGCAGCTATACACCCCTTCAAAAGTTCATTTTAGGTCGTTATATGGAAGGCGGTAAGAGCTTGTGGTTGGGACTCAATCTCAATCTCTTTATTTGTAGATCATATGTAGCGGTATAGATATCAATATTTCTTTATCAGAATTTCTTTACAGAACGTAAATTATTTTTCTTTTAACCAGAAACCTTTGGAATTTCTTTCGTGATTTATAAGCTGAGTTTATCAATCAACTTTTTGTGAAGTAAAAACCGTTACTTTATAAGTGACAAAAACTTTGAACCGTGGGCCATGGATGGTAGTGCTTCTACTTGAAAACGATTTTCCGTTGTATAAAACTTTTCAATTCAGTCGACTAAATTACCTCATTATGGACAGACTGAAAATAAGTTGGCTACTAGGCTTTAAGGATCAGTAGAGTTGAAGAAAACTCATAATAAATAAACTGAAAATTAGCGATGAAAATTAGATTGTATATATTCACAGTTTTATAGATCAAATTCCAATATTCTAATCGAATTCCTCGCTAAATAGAAAATGTCTTATACATTTTTTGTATTTCCCAGCGGCTTAGGAAACACAAAAATTATCCTTTTTAAGTTTAGAGAAAAGTTTCAGGATAAATCTTTTGTTGAGAAGGGAAATCATCAAAGAACTTTTCCCGCTCTGGATAGTGCGAGACAAAGAGACTATTACTGACTAAAACCCACCTTACTTCCTTCATTTACTCTTTGCTTTACAGCGTCGTGGTGACGCTTTCGAAAAACGCCCAACCATAATTGATCTATACCCTAAGGTATATTCTGTTTGGCATTCTTAAGAGGGGCCTTCCCTACTCACCGATCCTCAACGCCGAGCATGGTTTAAAAGCTTGTTGTTTCATCTAACGCAATCCAACGCGATGTTTGATGGAGAGGAAATGCGAAAAAAGAGAGATAACGCCTGTAAACTCTATTGGCATTCGGTAATTCCATGATTTACTCGAATAGACCTTTCGGAAAACTTGTTCCAGGAAATAATTCCTTTTTTTTAAACCCCTAAGAGAGTTTGAGAAAAATAGTCATCATATATTTTAGAGCGCCAAAGACCACGTAAAATAATAGCACATTTTCAGAAGGCTTTACTGGATTAGTTTTACTCAAAATTATATTTTGATTTCTATAGAAGCCTCGATAATATCCACAAGATATCTGTGTAACCAAAATACCTGGGGAAAGATGAGTAATAACATCATAATCACACAAGAGCGATTGTATGAAAATATACCTCGAGTTGGCCGCTCTTAAAGCCTGAGGTCGACTTGACCCACATTAACCGCTGTTCCGGAAATTCTAAATTTGGAGCATGTTTTGATAAATTAATTATATTATTGTAATAGCTGTCCCCGCAGTTTCACCTACGACTTTAGTTGCTCGGCTCCTATTGGTTGTGTGTTATATAGCCTGGAGCTTTTTTCGATAATCCCAAGGGGCCTTACTATGGCTTGTAGAAATATCAAGACTACGAGCGACAAAGAAAGATCGAGCTATAGCCTCTATATAGCTCCCTTTAACAGTTCAGTTTAGGTCCTAAAATGGATCGCGTTAAGAGAGCTCGTGGTAGAGAATCAGGTTCGAATTGAAAAATATAGTGTTGGATGAGTTATGAGTTTACATGTGAATGGATGAAGAGGGAGAGGAAGGCCAAAGAAAAGATGGATGGATTGTGTGAGGAATGATATGAAAGAAAAGGGAGTTAGTGATAGTGTGACGAGTGACAGGATAGAATGGAAGAAAAAAAATGTGTTGCTATTGCACCGACCCCAAATAAAAGAGCAGGAAGATGATGATGAGTGTTCGATGAAAAATTTCAATTCGAACCAGTAGTTTCAGAGATTAGCGTATTAAAAGTAACAAATAATCCCTTCAACTTTGTTATATTAGTAGATATAGATATGTTAAGTCAAACAGTTAGAAAGCCTCATCGCTTCAGGCAGTTCAACCCACGCACGTAGGTACAACGATACCATTTCATTAGAAGTTCAAGTTTAAATCAAGATGTTTGCGTGGGGTTAGTACAGTAAACATTATAAAGGTTAAGGATAATATTGAGAAGGTCGTCTTCCTCAGAGATTACATGTATTACCCTTTTTTGTTCGATAGAAGGGTTGGGTTCGCAAGAAAATACCTTGTTAGCCGTGTAACTTTACTCTTTGGCTCAATTTTCTGCTGTACCTTTGACTTCAACCTTTCTTTCAAGGTATTAGAGTAACCTAGAAAAACGTAGTTATATATAGTTTAGTTGTTTTGTGAATATCTATATATATAAAAGAAAGTCGTGTTAGTTACACTATTTATAACTCAAGAACGGCTGAACCGATTTGGCTGAAAATTGGTGGGAAAGTAGCTTAGAACCAGGAGAAGGACATAGGAGGAATTTTTATCCCGTTAAATAAATAAATAAATCAATACCTGGTCATTTATTGCGGGAGCGAAGCCGCGGGCAAAAGCTAGTAGTTAATAAATCTAAAGTAATATTAAACAGAAGAAATCACACCAATATTTTAAAGATAAAAGTATATGGTGTGTATTTTTAAAACTAGCTTCTGATAGCGATCTTGCTCGCACAAAAATAGATTTTTCCATACCAACTTTGGACCTCTGCTTCGTCCCCTAAGGGGGTAAATTTTGGAAAATCTTTTTATAGTGCTCGCCTACGTCAGAAAAGGAAATATCTTGCAAAATTTCACCCTTGTAGTCCCAATAGTTTCGACTGTGAGTTGATTTACTAGTCAATCAAAAAAAAAGTCAAAGTCAGTATCTCTATTTATATACATAGATTGATAATCTTGCTTCACCGAGATCGAACACTGATGAACTTACGAGTAGAACGTAGTACATAATAAGCGTATTAGCATTAGAATAGTGGTTTGTTCCTATGGCATAATTTATTTCTGCATTATGCTATTTGATTTCAATGATAGAGACAAGTTTTGCAAAAACCAAATCTTAATAAAGAACAAAAAATAAATCTGTACGTTTTTGTGCGCATAACTCGACTACGACGGCAACATAGAGAGCAAGTATTTTAAATAGAAAAACAAAATTACCTAAAGGTCTCAGTAGCCACCTCATAAAAATCGCAAAAAAAAAACAAAAACCGTTAGGATAAAAATAATGTCAGCAAACGCTATCTTTTTTTTAAAAATATGTTCTAAATTCAAATGAGTGTTCTAAACCTACCAGAACTATTTATCTGCCAGCCTGAATACTGAAGCTTTGCTAAAGAGATCAATAAGTAACCTTCACATTACCTACCTACTTGTGTAGGAAAAAGTATTGTGCTACCCTCCGTCTTGCCCAACATGCCCTGGGGTCTTACCACGATTTGTTCAAAGTCAGGCATGCGAGCGAATTTTTTTTTTTTAACTTATCATTGTGAGAGCAAGAAAGAGGAATGAAGCTATATAGTATATATTATCATCTCCATCTCTTTAACAGTTCAGTTTAGGTAATAAAATGAATCGCTTTAAGAGCTCGTGCTCTATTAGCTGTTCACGTAAGGAGTAAGGATCTAAAGACAGCGTTAGTGGATGAAATTGCCGTGGCTGAATACTGGGCCAAGTAAAAGATGAGACAATTTACTATTTCTGATTTAGACACGCTAAGAAGAAGATGTATTGAGCCCAGAATAGTCCCGTTAGTACTACAGTTATTTTAAAAAGGCGATAATAATTGCTAACTCTCCATGTTTTGTTCTACTTATTAACACCTACGTAGTTCAATGTTGTTCTTTACAATAACCACTTTTTGTTTGATATTTTTTTTGTGTGGTAAGAAAGTGTTTCTTATTTACTCGTCTCAAGCCGCCTCTGCAAATTGCCCACGCGTTTTTTCCACGCACTCCATTTTACAATCTAAACTGAATTGCTGAAGGGATGGAGCTATGTAAGTTGTTTGCTCCATTCGTCTTTCTCGCTCGCACAACTGGTCCCTGTTAAGTTTTTTACTTCAATTGAGATTTCAGTTATGTGTTATATTTTATAACTATAGATTTAATTAGTAATGTAAGGATATGTCTAAAATTTATGTGTAACAAATAAACATATTTGATTTGATTTGAAAAGTTTTAGGAAATGTTTTCAATTTGCTAACCATTCTTCATGTTAACATCGTAAGCACGTACAGCCTGATGCGAAAATGATCTAAATAGTTACCATTTTTTCATTTTTCTTTTTGAGTTGGGGATTCTTCCTAGCTCTAAGGTTGAACGGGGGGGGGGGTGTCAGCCTTTTACTGATTAAAACCACAAAACGTTCCTTCAGTTGCTCATTACGTTTTAAAGTCATGTCGGAAGTTATTTTATTAACCCCTATATGCTAAGAAGAAATAGGTAACTATTAACCAGAGGGTTAACTTCAAAATTTTTAAAATTGAAGTTTAAGAGCTTATCAAACCAATTTCACTAGTTTTCGATTAATGGAGTTCCCAATTTTGAATTCTCAATTCAATCTCCAATAAAAGATTTTTGGCAATATTTGTGATATCTTCCGAATAACGGGCGCATACCAATAAAAAAAAATCAAAATACGTTTATTTTACATAGACCTACATGGGCACATAGAAAACGTCAGAAGCTAGTGCGCGGTTCCAAATTGGCCGTTTCCTATAGAGAAGAACCGGCAAGAAACTCCATGGTTACTCATTAAAAAAAAAAAAATCGAATAATCGAACTATGCGGCCATTATTACTTTATCCACGTTACATTTCTTCAACATTATTTAATATACAGACGAATGACCTTTCATAAATAAAATAACATCATCAAACACAACATTTTAGTACCAATGCAAATTTCAAACATATATTACCATAATTAAATGTATCTAGTGCACATAATATGTTAGTTAAGTGATTTTTATGCAAATTTTAATCGAAAATATTATATTTGGGTTCTATGAAACCTGTTTGTAGAACTAATTATGTTGTTGCATCGAGCATACAGTTATTTATTTTTTAAGGAAGTGATCAGACAGACAGAAAGCATCGATCATTTTACTCATTACGTCAGAGAAAATACTTGTTTGTAGGGTTCTTCACCCAAACGGTAATAACGGGACCCTTTTAGGTACTAAGACTTCGCTGTCTGTCTGTAACCAGGCTTTATCTCAAGAACCGCGATAGCTAGACAGTTGAAATTTTCACAGATTGTGTATAACTGTTGCCGCTATAATAAAAAATACTAAAAATCAAAATAAAATAAATAGTTAAGGGGGACCCCACACGACAAACGTGATTTTTTTGCCCTTTTTTACTCGATATCAATAATGGCAACAGGTAGGCACAAAAAACGCCATTTTTTGCCTATTTTGTTGTTATTCTGTTGTTTACCTAGTCAATGGTACGGAACCCTTCGTGCGCAAGTCCGAGTCGCACTTGACTGGTTTATTAATAGATTGATTTTAGTGACCTGGTTGCAAGAATTCTGTCTGCTTGCTGAGATCAGAGTCGGGTCGATTGACATATTGGGAATTTGTAGACAAGGTTGACTGAGTGTGTTGACTGTTCTCTTCATACGTGTTTAAGCTTCAGATTAAGCGCATATCCATGGGAGTTTTTTATTTGCAAAAATAATCACTTTTAGAATGAAAGTGACTTGACTTAAAAATTGTAATAAAATATTTGGAATAATGGAACGAAAATCTTAAAAATTATAGTGTTATTACACGTTAAATTCACGCATAATAACACTACATTTTAAAGATTTTCTATGTAAGATTCACGTAGGCGTAATCAAGCATACAATAACAAATACGCGTCTATGAAGCTACACTTCCGTGGACAGTAAGGTCTAACACTTTCTTAAAAGCAACCATTAGACAGAACTATGAAAACTAGAACTAGAAATGTCACTTTTACAACATTTAATACGAAATGTCCTAGAACCAAAAATTCGAAGACATGCGACATCCATTAACTGTGCGTTGAGTGCGAGTTGTTTTTACGTTAACGCGATCAAAAAGTTTGCCGAGTTTGGCTCTCTGATTGGTTAAGAGCTTGGAGCGGGCCAATCGGAGGCTCGAACGTCATAAACGTGTCGATCGCGTTAGCGTAAAACATACTCACACTAGGCACTCTGGGCTCGCGTGGTTGATTACGGCCCATTACATTCTCTTAGAGAGGAAGCCTGAGTCCCGCAGTGGGAACATTATAAGGCTGATGCTATACTATGCTAATATCGACGATCTATTTTTACGAAGATATACTTGAACAACGAATTCTAATTAACTAGCTTATGTAAATAAGTGAACCTATTGTTCTTTACTCAATTATATCTGAGTTTTGTGGGAAAATCTCTTCATTATCTATGCGGAAGACTGAAACTAAAAGTTGATAGGAAGATACATGTGATTATAAAAGAAAAAGGTAATGTTCTGGGTAATTGTAAAATGGTATGCAACCTCTCCTTTGTGTTTGGATTATAAAGAAAATTTACATCTATGTTCTGCATTCTTTATACTGCGAAGCAGTATTCATCTAACTTTATAGTCTGGGAAGGAAATACAGTTTACGTAACTTCCCTTGTAACATTTTCTGGCATAATTCGCACCTTTAAAACAAACAAGGCACAAGACTGAACTATTTTCAACTGCAATTTTAAAGTCTCTAGTACTTGTTGCTAAGCAATTTCTTATTAAGTCATTACTTAAGGTTAGAAATCATCATTAATAATTTGAATTTTTCTTAACTATAGAATACAGTTACTTTTACTCAAGTAATTAGTTTTACTTGTTTATAAATACGGGTGTAAATGTCCCCTAACTTGTTGCGCAACGCAGTCAAATTATACAACAACATGTCCCGCGTCACGTAAATGCGTTGTAAAATGTTGAGGGACATGTCGCAGGACACTGGGCAACGTTGTTCCTGTAAGTGACAATATCATTAAAAAAAATTTTTTGATGGTCCCGAATCCAGAAGGTTCAATACTTTTAAAAAGGAAATTTTGTGATAATTTTTTTATTGAGTTTTGCTTACTAAGTGCACCTCGTCATATTTTAATATTTGCATACCAATTCAGTGCAAAATGTGTCTTTCTGCTAATAAATTATATAATTACCATCTCTTGTACCACATTTAATACAAATAAATGGCTTTGACTTTGACACGTAGTTTTGCGTTGCGCGTCATGTTTGGAAACCATTGGTCCCTTTAATTTTTTTTAATTTAGTGAATATAACCTATTTGTAAACCGAAAGTCAAAGTCTTTGTTACAATAGTTAATCTTATGATTATTGATACTATGATAATAATAATAATAATATGTTTATTCGTCAAAATGTACAGATACATAAGGAAACATACAATTGGTCCAAAGTTATATATACGTACAATCTTAATAATACATTCTCTATGTACGAATGCTGTAAATCTGTACAAAATTTTTTTAGAACCCTGCCTCTCAAACTAGGTTATTTAACCTCTATTTTGAGAAACAGTGAACAGCCTCAAGACTCTTATTTTTACAACTGTTGATGGACAGTGTCGTCTTACTACTGCTATAACTTATGTGGTTTGTTTTAATGGTGATGTGTGATGATATTATATGAGTGCGCTGAGTGCAAGTTGTTTTTATGTTAACACGATCGAAACGTTACCTGATTGGTTAAGAACTTGAAGCGGGCCAATCGGAGCCTCGAACGTCAATAACGTGCGTCGCAAACGTAAAACAAAATCGCAAGCACTCGGATTCGCAACTTCTTATCGAGTAAATAAGTACATTGAAAACTTCATAACTTGCTTCTGAAAAATTACTTTTTTGCTATAGTGGCACTTTTGTTTTGAAACAACTACAGAGTGAACGCGACAGACGAGTGTTTTGTTTGAATACAAAGCTAGTCACTATTTCAGTTTCAGGGTTTTCGGCGAAAAGCTTGAATACAGAAATTTTAAGTAAAACAGCATGCAAGAACTGTGTCAATTGTTCACAGGGAATAATGAGTCCCAACTGCTGGATTATTCTTATTTGCAGATGGTTATGTAAGCAAAGTTTATATATGTTTATACATAGCATATCATAAGTTTAATTTATGTAAGCATGATTATACATGGTTGTTTAAAAACAGTAAAATTATTTTTTATTATCTCGTATACTCTATTATAAATAATAAATAATGATGGAAAATAATGTGTACTTAAGTATCTTAGTATAATTTGTATACTTACATACAATTTTTTTATTTTTTAATATTTCAATAGTAAATAAAAATCACAAAAATAATAACCCATTGAAGTCCGGAACACAATTAATTAAGCAGATTTGTAAGATGTACTTACATTAAAAAAAAAAAAGATTTTTTCACTACTTACTGTGGCCAGTATTTTAAAATGATTCGTTTATAGTAAGAAGATAATAATCATAGCCACGTCTAAAGGGTACATTAAGACACAGCATACTTATATTTGATCATATTTTTTTTTCTTTTGGCTTTGTTTGTTTTACGGCTAGTGCATTCAGCCAGTGTCAACTTTAGAAAGTATTTCGTTTTTGATACAGGATACAGTTATTTTGTTCTCGAATAAAATGCAGTTGTAACACATTCTAATATTATTGCAGTATTTGACAGCAAAAGCAAATGTCGAGTCAGTCTTCACGATAAGCTTCGCTGAAATAGTCAAAGCTAGAATAAAATTCACAGTGCCATTTTGCCGAGACAATAATAGCGATAAAAAATACATCAGTATACACCACGATATTCACTAGAAATGAATTTGCGATTAATTCAAACATTCAAAAGCCCACTGAAGTTCATACAAAATAATTCTGCCAAAAGCACCTTCTTCATTTTTTCTCTCAAGTCTAGCAAAGCAACAAGAAGCGAGCTACACGTATATAATAATGCGGTTGACCTTTCCAAAGCACATACGAAGATTATTAGAGTAGTAAGTAACATTAAAAAGAGCACTTTAATACTGAGAGGCATTCTAGAAGATATTTTGTCCTTAGCATTTAAGAATAAAATGTACAACCTATGATACGAAACACTAGAACGTTAAGAATGCCAAACCGTATTGTAGTTTTTTACTACACACTGATTTGTTACTACTAAAAGTATTTAAAAGACACTTGAAGACCTTTTCAATCCTCAAATAATATTTTTTTTTAAGTTTCAGGTCATGTGTCTCGTGAGCGTTATTTTGAAATGTCTAATTTTATTCATTTATGTTATTATGCTTATTAATTTAGACATTACTATATTGCCAAAAGAAATAGAATCAGAATTAAATATCTAGAATTTGTTTCACAATATTTACTTCATAATATGTAGGCTAAGTAACAGTTTTTTCTTTTTAAATATTTTTGTTGACCTAATTTGCAATACAGTTTATCTACAATTAATTACGAAAAAACGATTAGGGCGAAGGGCGATTTTATTTATTTTATAAAAGCAATATATTTATACAACAACAAAACGCAACTGCTACCTAGTTGTCTGGCATAATGCTGAACGCAGAAAATTATCTAGCGCAGCCGTGAGAGACACACAATGTTGTTGTTTTATTTTTTAATATAAGTTTCTATGTAGTTGTTTTTTTATTGTGTATTAAATAAACGCATTTTCTTTTTCTTTTTTCTAGATACCTACCAACATATTAAAACATACAAACGAGCTATTTCTAACAATAGAATTTCCTAAGATTGTGTCAACGTCAACAAAAGGCAAGTTAGCCCTTTCACAATATTACTGACTTCATAAAATTACTGTAACATTAATTATTATCATTTCCGTGAGAGCGGTGGCTAGCCTTGTCGAAGCTGGCATTTACTGACCAATCTCGGCAACCGTGACCATTAATTTGTCATAACAATTTACAATTTACTTATAAGGTCATAAAGTTGGAATTTAAATGCTTTTTTGAACAGGCCAGCCAAGGAGTGACATTCATATCTTGTTTTGACTGTGAATAAATGGAGCTTTTGAATACATGTTCTTTGAATAAGCCTGCTGCAGTTACATTACCTAGTTAGCTATGCAATTTAATATTAAGTTTATACCTCTTTGTATCTATTGAGTAAACACTATCAATATGATGTCACTATCAATCCGAGTCCGATCCCAAGGCGTTTACGGCGCGCACTGTTCGCCAGGGTTTGGTAAAAATTAACCCGGGTCCCTGGATCGAAGGCAATGAATGGAACAGGGTAGGTTTTTAGTCAGTAAGAGTCTGACATTATCTTGCGCCCCACACAAGGGCGGGATTTATCATTTGATGATTTTACATACCATAAAAAAAAACTATCAATATGATGTAGATATCCGCAGGAAAACCAAGCACATAACTCGAAGAATCGCCAAACTTAAATGGCAGTGGGCAGGGCGCATTACTCGCAACAGACTAATGGTCGATGGGGACGAAACGTTCTGGAGTGGCGTCCATGTACCGGAAGACACAACGTTAGAAGGCCTTCCACAAGATGTACCGATGACCTGGTGAAGGTCGCGGGAATCCGATGGCCGGTTGTTATGGCGACACTTGCGGGGTGCCTATGTCCAACAGTGGACGTCTTTCGACTGGAGCTATGATGATGATGATGATGAAGTATTTAGCTTACTAAAAAATTGTAGTCGTTCCTTTTAAAAACTGTTGTATAAATGTAAAGAAAATGGGTGAACATATTTTAAAAACTGCTTCGTCCATGGAAATCATCTTTTTTCAAGATACTCAAACTTGTACGTCCCATAATGTTTTGTTTTTTATCAGCCGGTGAATACCTTACAATTTTTTTTTTTTTGAGATGCTTCTTACTTTCTTGAAGAAAGTTTTTGAATTCCATGGGTAAAAGCAGTATCTAAAATATGACCACCCTTTTCCGTTACACCTTGTATAGTAGCGTACATGCCATTAAGAATTACTGGCCAGCCCACAAGAGCACAGGCTTCAAATTCACTCAAATCACCTCTATAAACAATATAAAAACGAGCATCAATCATCATCATATCAATTTTCAATCAATTTGATTTATTTTCTTCTCACAATTCACAAACACATGTTTCAAATTCACAATAACAGGTTTCTTTTCTAGGTGGGAAATCATCCAATAACTTCTCGCTCTAGGACGGAGCGCGAGGGGGCGTCAGACTATTCTATTCTATTCAATTCTAGTTCCTTCATTGCCTTCGCTCCAGGACCTCGGGGTTCCCCAACCACTAACCCATGGTCCCAGTAGGCTTCGACCCTGCTGAGCCCAAGTCTACGGTTTATTTAACATGTAAGTATTATTGTGGGAGACATCAAGACACTATTCCTTGAAGGTAATTTAAGTTCAGATTTCCTGCTATAATTAATTATAACTTTACTGTAAACCGCAACTTTACCATGTCACTAAGCAACAGTAGATATGAGATCATCTAAAACACCTACGTAAATTAATCAACGGATATTTGATATCAAAAAGCATTTCCCGTGCATGCCATGACCATGATGGATAACACACAAACATTTAAACACATTTTATTTGAGTGTTCTAGTTGGCAGCAATTACCACACTTTCTACCATTTCAAATTGTTCAAGCTAAATCACCGATTTTAGAAGAAAGTGGTTATTGTAGTTTAGGCAAGGAATTTTCCCATCATTGGAACTTGGACATTCGACGATAAGAAAAGTGGTTATGTCATACCCTAACCTAAAGTGACCAAGGGGTAGCTTACTGTCCTATAAGGACCTTCGAAAGTTGCATCTTCCCGTACGCACCACTCTAGAACCTATCGACAGCTTCAATAACAAAGGGGCATACATACGAAAATGCTATTTTTTGTTTTCAAAGGCAATATATAGTACAAAACAAGCTGTTAGCCATAATTAAAGACTTATATTTTTCTGAGGTTCTTTAACGTATTTATATATTTGACTACAAGCTGTTAACCGCTTGTTTTGTACTATCTATTGCCTTCAAAAACGAAAATGGCATTTTTGCATGTACGCCCCTTTGTTATGAAATCCTCGCTATGATCTCTACCTACGAATATAATACAAAATGGTAAGGCTACAGTTCTGAAGGTGACAAAGCATCTTCCAATCTATCGTCACGAAATAAACATCACAGCTTTGACGGAACAAAATCGTGACAATGTTAAAATCATGAGATAATAGCTCCGTGCATTCGTACATCATCGGTACCGTTGTTCCACGATTTATTGAGCAATATGCTGTTTTTGCAAAACATGTTCTTGACTGAAATAGAACAGCCAACTCCATAAAAAACCTACCGCTGCCTCAACTGCTGCAACTTAACACTTTTATCTTCAACTAGCTTTTTCTCAGGAATAAATCAGCTTTCTATTGATGAAAAAAAATTAGCGATCGGACCAGTCCTTTCAGAGACTACCTCCAACAAACAAAAAAAAAAAATACCTCTTTAGAGTATTACTAGTGTAGATGACCAAATGAACGCTACTGCCGCTGTTAGTAACGTAACCTACTACTAGGCCCAAAACATCTAGAGATTAACTATCAAACCGAAACAGAAGAAGAAGATTTACAATTTCAATTAAATGCAGAAAGATACAAAGATGTAAATGGACATTTCGGATATAACAACCAATGTTGCTTACCTCACACATAAAAAACAAGTATGAATACACTTTTATCTGCGCGGACCAATAGAACGCCTCTGCCACTGTTAGTAACGTAACCACGAACAGGGGCCAAACTATCTAGAAATTATCAATCGACTCGAAAGAAATAAGATTTGCAACCTAGATAATAAATTCCTGCAGAAAGATACAAAGAATTAAATGGACACTGAGGATATACATACAAAGTTGAAGACCTTACAAAAAATAAAATCAAGCATGGATGGATACGTAGATAACGATTCAGAATACAATTCACTAGAAACCTCATAATCACATAATAGAAAACCGGCCGGTTATTAAAACTATTATCTTCACAAACACGCGATATGACGTGATAACCAAGTTAATTTCATTCGCAATCGTTAGTCTAAGCTAACAATGAGCCTGACTACTGGGATTCCAGATGGAGATATCATTTGTTTTAAGCTTGAGTAATTTATTAACTTTGCTTACTCTTAAGCTGAGTAAGTAATCTCAGTGTTCTATCAAGATTCTCAACATCTTCATTATTTAAAGTGAGTAGTGGTGGCTCAGTCGAATTATACGTTACAAATTCAAATCCTACGTCGCGAAATCAAATACAGGCAAGCTTACTTTGTGATTCCTTCAACATTTTGAGCGTATTGGTGATGAAATACCAAGACGCTCAAAATTTTGAAGGAATCATCGTGGGGAAATCGGCGTGTTTTGGAATTAAAATTTTGAAGACATGTGATATCCAACAATGCGCGCTGTAATGCGTAATGGATTACGGTCCATCCCCTTTAGTAGAAGGATAAAGCCCTAGTTCCAGCAGTAGAAATTTTACAAAACTTGCGAGTGCTTTGGACAACCAATAGCAAATACAGAGACGAGAGGATTGAGTACAACTCTGAGTTCCAATGTATCTAAGTACGTAAAAGACAAAAAAAAATCAATACAATAAAGAAACATCGCACATAAATTCAAAATGAACTCGTCTAAAGGATTCCTTATTTCTCCATAATTCGCCAAAAAATATTTACTTACAGCCATCGTTTCTTCATCTTATTTTTATTTCGAACTTCGAACACATCAAAAAGCTTTTACCATGTCCAATATACCAATATTGAAAGCACTCAAATTTAATTGGTTTCAGGAAAACAGAATATTGTGGAACGGAAAATTTTGTAGTAAGCTCCTGGACATAAGTGAGAATTTATTTAATTGAAAATAGACTTTCAGTATGTGTTGATACGTATCAACTGAGTGACTCTAAAATTGCACAAGAACTTACTTCAGGTAACACCCAGTATATTCTTCGACTGACCGTGGAATTACAGAAAAGTGATCAAAGCCAACAAAGAGGTAACGTTAAGATGACGCAATGGCACCCGATTGTGAGAGGTATAACGGTCTGATGCGCTGGCGTACAAAAATGTGCTAAACGGTTACTGTTACGATTTTTTCCGTTAAATGCGGAACTCTGGATATCTTCTTCATTAGTAATGGACTACACTTTTCCTTACTATTACTTATCATAGGTACCTAAAGACACAAGATTGTGGGTATGGGCAAAGAACTAAAAATTCGAAATCGTTTCAATTGTTGCGTTACTTTCATGCAGAGAGTCTAGAAACACACACATTGTCTTCGACCTTTGTTCCTTTATATTTCATCATATGTATAATCAACAACACAACAAACATTGTGTTATTCTTCAAGACAATAACGTGTTAGATCAAGAGAGACAATAGTGGAGAAATCAAAAACAAAAGTGTATCGATTGCAACTATTTATCATCCTTATAGCACCGAAAGAAGAGTTGGCATAATATTGCAACTATTTATAATAGCAAGTTGTTTTGCAATGTATGTAATTCAAGAAAGGAACAATTCTTAGAGAGTGAATATATGCAAACCTTCTAAGTAGAGCGATTTTTTTTACTGTTGGTAGGCTCGCACTTGACCACTGTCTCACCTGATGGAAAGCGACGATGTGGTCGACGATGGAGCACGTTTGCCTAGAAGTAACTTATTCACTCTTTACTTAAAGATCCCCAAGTTGTAGATATCAGGAAACACAGATTTCGGCAGGGAATTCTACTCAGCTGTGAAAATCAAAATGTTTTGTCCGTAGGTGCTTATAGTCCACCTTGGTGTAGTCCAAGATCTAGTCGTCGATAGAATAGAATAGGATAAAATTTATTGTACACCAAAATAGTAATCAACCACAGAAACTGATGCTCTTTCTCTGACTGGGTGGTTGATGTCTTATACCTTAATGATTATAATGATAATAAAGCAGATAGACGAGATATAACCCCAAAACCTAAAAGTTCAAGCTGTCAATTCTGAATTAAAACCTTTTCTAACTATAAACCGACAAAGTCACATCAATCAAAATTCAATTGATATTAATAAAGCTCTCACTATCTAAATAGGTTAAACTGCTTGAACAGATAAAGGTCATGACGTAAACGAATGCAATCAATATCACAATGGGGCTATTTAATCAGGGAGTACACTTGATATGGTCGTTAAAATCGTGTCAAGAAAATCGGTTAATTAATTTTTATAATAATTTCTTTGGTTAGACTGTACATGCAAATTTAGCTTTGATGTTGAAAAATTTATTCAAAATATTTTCTTTTTTGTGGTCTTGCCAAATTCTGCTGTCCTGGTCTGTAAGAAAGGGTTGTGGGATTGTTTGAAAGACTTACCGCGATTCTGGAACGCAAAGGGCAATGAAAGGAACACGGGTGGGTTTTGGTGAGTAAAAGTCTGACAGGGACATCAATCACTATTAAAGACCTTTTTTACTAATGATCGATGGACAGTGAGTGTCTACTTTCACCCAGTTTACACTATGTTTTGTTTTTTATTCTTTTCAATGCTAGTTCAGTCTTGTTTTTGTTTTTTGTGTGTATCTTTCTCTACCATCGAAAATACGTAACTAATAGTTTACTTAGTGCAAGTTCATTTACCAATCGATACGCAACCGTTACGTCTATTGACGCAACGCGTTTCAAATAAAACAACAGAAAAGCAGAACCACTTAACAGGCACTAAAATAAAAGTTAATAACAACAATTAGCACCAAGTTAGGAATGAAATCACGGAGCAACTGGAAACTCAATTTGGATCTCGAGCAAATTGTGTTCTTAAATCTTGGGTAACAAGTCAATTAAGTGAACAAAGAACGATACTTTTGGCGTCTAAAACAATATTGAATCTAGAGAAAAATCTTTGCGGTCATGTAATATCCGTTGCATAGAACATGGTGAATCTTTACTGAGATATTAAAAATGATTGAGAAATGAACCAAAGCAGAAATTGAAAGCTGAAAATTAACATTTTCAAAAGCAAATTTTACTTCAGTGAAATTAGTAGTATCCATAATTTCTCGTATGTAAGAATAAAAACTATACAATCAAGACAATTATTTTTATTTTCCAAGTTAAGACCGTCGCTTCCCAATCACTACGGTTGGCAGAATTCCAAGCCTTCTCTCCTTGACCTGGAGCTTTGCGTTCTTTAAGACCTCAGCAACGACCCTGATAATATAATATAATACACTTTTGTAACTTGGCTATCTGTTCGTGTTTTTACAATCATTAGTAAGTTGAAAATCACGCTAAGAAATCATCAATCTTGTCTGTGATAGTTCAATAACAAAACTGTATTCTTTCTCGACCTTCGGAACTTCTGCAGCTTTTGTAGGTACGTAGTTTTGTGTGTGGTTATTATTCAGACCCACATTCTAAGATCTTTTGGAACTTCCTGCTGTAGTGCAGGAAGTTCAACTGTTATTGTTTTCACATTTCACATTTTTTTTATTGTTACATTTTTTTCTGTTGCGTGCAGTGTATCGGTCAACAAATCAATAACAAGAAAAAAAAAAGGTATAGCTATAGAATATAGTGGAACGAATTAGTTGTAGTAAACATATTTTGTTTGCTTGCCATTTAAAATGAACAAAAGATTTGAAATGGATACAATTTTAGAAGTCTAGCCTCCATTATCCAAATACCGTTTGTATAAGATTTTGTATTACGAGTATATGTGCCGTTATTTTGAAATGTCCTGGCGTTTCAGCAGAATACCAAGCATATAAGCCGGTTTTACGGTGACGTCGTAGTATATTTATATTCTTGTTGAATTTTCATACAAAACAATACAGTTGTATTCTTCAACTCGAAACATTATATTTTACTATTTACACAACTGCCTAGACAATTATGCTAAATTGGCATTTTCAAGGCTTGCGTATTAAAATATGAATAAAATATAATTTTAAGCACAATTTGTTATTCTTATGTATTTGGCATATGTTTTGCAACTACAGGTCCAATTACCTAACAATTTCGTATTTGTAATCAAATCTAACAGGATTGCTTGCAATCTATTTGGTGTTATAGGTTATAAGACAGCCAAACCAATCAAATTAAGAATTGTACGAGTATACAGTGAAACCATATACTAATAATGAACTAATTCGTACATTTTTACCTCATTTTACTAATTGATTTTATTTGAGCTGAATGCTCAAATAAAATCAATACACGATTAGTGGTCATTGGATTTTTGGTCTGATTAATATATTTAATTTATCTTTTTAAGCAGCAGTATTATTTAGAATACGCCTTAGATCCTACATGGTCCTTCGAGCCGGATTTGAAGATGCGACCTATGGATGACTACGAAAAGGAAAGGATAACAAATAAAGGTTAGAAACAAGGAAATATCTTCGCGTTTAACTATTTCAAAAGCTACATCTTAGGCCGCATGACTTGTTTCCATGCGATCTCACGTTTACAATCTATTACTGGGCCCCTAAAATGCATCAGACTGTCTAGTTTCGTAAGAAGACGCGGGAAAGGCAGTCTGCGGTCACGACCCATTACAACGACCAAAAAAAAAGTTGGTTAAGCTGTCATTCAGGAGGTCCGAAGGTGCCCGAAGTTGTCCGAAGTTGCAAAAACTGTCGGCTGGCCTCTTTAGTTTCCATATGATTAGGCCAGATCTTCGTGTGTGCTTTCAAGGTTAAACACGTATCTTGATAAGTGGGTGTTTTGTATTTTGATTGCTGTTGGGAGATTGGCTTTTGGATGTAGGTCTCGAAAGGAAAGAATAACATTGTCTGTATGCGCTACTTTAATATATGGTCTGGTTCATATTTTAATGTGATGTAACAGCCTCTAAAGTTAATTAAGCTAAGTTAGTAAGTTTAACTTACTTTCATGTTTGCCACGCAACGCAATCACATCAACCTTCTCCGTATTAATCATACTCAGAGGTATTTCGGAAAACCCCAACACCGTTCCTCACTCTTATTGACGATATGAAGACAAGGATCTCAAAAATTTCCTCAAACAAATTACTGATGCAAGCAGATATCGACTTTTCAATGTATGACATAAAGACCATTTTGGGGAAATGGGCTTTCTGATGCATCCATACTCACTTTTTCATGCTCTTTAAATCAGTAATTTAAAATTGCTCTATGGTTAAAAGTAAATTTTTACTATCCAAAAGGTCCTCAAAACTAAAAAAAACTAAAACTCGACTCGACTCGGTTCGTAAAACTTTTAAGATTTTTGCTCATTTCCAAAGGTACATGTAAATTTGAGTTAGGAATAACTCAAATTTATATGCTCTTTACTTATTTTTATTGAATATGGGATATAAAATATGTATTTTGAAGAACAACTGGTTATCATAATTGCATTGATGACGATCTCTTGCATGCACGCAAAGTTTTATGACTAAGAATTTATTTCCTTGTTATTTTTTATTTGTGTAAAAAATCCAATCAGGTCGCGTGTTGATGAATTGAAATCGGATTCGACATACGACCTTAAACTTAGGTAGTTTTGTTTTTTGTGTTTTTTATTTTACTTAGATACATGTATTTATATTTTTTGTAAAAACACCTAAAGAGTTTTTAAATGACAACCGAATGAACATTATTTTCACAGATTAATAGCTGCCTTATTTATTAGATGATGATATCTGCATTAATAAGTTCATTAACTTTATTAGACTAGATAGCAGTTTATATAGCAAAGTCGATACTTTGAGATACAGCTCTAAGAGTTCAAAAGCGCCCCCCGAGGCTCTACCACAAGCTCTTAACGTGATACGTTTGACGACCTGTGCGTTGAGTGTGAGTTGTTTTTACGTTAACGCGATCGAAAAGTTTGCCGCGTTTGGCTCTCTGATTGGTTAAGAGCTTGGAGCGGGCCAATCGGAGGCTCGAACGTCATAAACGTGTCGATCGCGTTAGCGTAAAACAAACTCACACTAGGCACTCTGATCTGAAATGTTAAAAGGATGGAGCTATATAGGGTGTATATCTCCATTTCTCTTTATCGCCCGCACGCCTGACATTATAGCACATCATGGTAAGGCCCCTCGACCACGGTTCTGGAATGCTAAGGCAACTCAATGAACTCAGGTGGGTTTCAGTCAGTAAAAGTCTGCCACTACCTCCAGCTCCACCCAGAGGGAAAAAGTTATTTGTTGATTTAGGTGGGAACCTCAAACAAAAACCACGTATTGTATCAAAGTAGGTATAAGTAACTAATCTTATGTAAGTAACTCGTATATTGAGCGAAAGGTTTGCATACAAGATACAAGTTTTACTTCTCTCCTCTAAATCGGTCAACCGGTGAATGTAGGACTACATAGTATCAATTATATAAAAATCGCTTGGCCAATCAGTTTCGGTATAAATTGCAGATAATTACGATTATTGCATGATGCACACAATTGGTCATACGACATTATGTGTTGGGCGACTATCTATTATCTATGTTATTGTTCTAGGGTTGTCGATAAACGCGTGTAATTTTTGAGTGCCCAGTGCGAGTTTGTTAACGAATGTTATCGTGGTCGACACGTTTATGACGTTCAGTTCTCTGATTGGTCCGCTCCAAGCTCTTAACCAATCACAGCTAAACGCGGTAAACGTTTGCATCGTATCTCGCACTCAGTGCACTAATCGAATGGCACTGTTTCATTATATCTGTAATGTATTCGGTTGCAGATAAAGTAATTTATGCTAAAAAAAACTTGGAAGCATAATATAATAGGCAGAAAAAATATATTTTTAACTACTAGGAACAAATCCATTACCAAATTGCTACTAAAAATTTTCTATAGAACCAATCCAATAATACTTTACTTGACTAAGGATTTTCTTAGTCAAGAGACTAATTTAGAATTCAATCTGGTCTGGGCCGTCTAGGTCACACGCTCAGCAGTAGTGCTTGCTTATTTAAGACTAACAAGACGGTCAATGCACCAATGATGGCAGTTATTTGAACAGCTTTGCATACTCAAGTCTACACTTTTAAATAAGTCAAAGAAATCATTACACAATGACAAACGGACGAAGAATTTAATCAGTTCAATCAACTTTTCAAGACTTGAAAAAAGAAGATGAGTGAGCTGAATCGTAAGAAGTTGGCAGTAGTATCATCAAAGCGTTAATGTTTTCCAATTGTCTATTTGAACTAACTGTTTGACTACCTATTTTAGTTTATTCATTTGAGTATATAATTGTATTATATCTATTTTATGGTTTATTAGTATATCTATTCATGTATTCGTCTTTTTCTTTCTCTTTTATTGCACCAACTAGGTACTATTTTTTTTTTTGTTTATTTCACCCAAAAGTTGATTGGTAGAAAATACCTAAAGCGTTAAGTCCGCTTCTGTACTTTAGTGAGCATAAAGCATTTAATAAATAATTAAATAAATTACAGAACATAAAAACTATTATGTTATGGAATGTGATAACCCTGCATTATTCTTGCTACATCGGCAGAGGTTACATCAGTACAATGAATAAATCAATAGCTGTGGTATACCATTAAGAAAGAAACCATTACTTTTACGACCCTTTGCTTGCCGTAACCGAGTTTATTGACTAGTCTATAGATAATTGAGCAGTGAATATTTTTCTCAATACGTTTGTGAAACTTTAAGCAATCTTTAAAGACCTATCAGCCGTCATAAGTCTTCTTTTGTGAAAGAAGTTAATAGCTGGTATGACAAAAGATTATTTTCATAGCTCATTAGTCCATTGAACGCTATTGTCTTTAGATAAGCTCAGCGCGCTTGCCTTACTCAAATTAATTAAATAAGACAAATCAATAATCATTTAAATTTAATTGATTAACGCAAATGCCAATGCTTTTGTTATTCTGTCTCTATATTTCGTTGCAATCACTAACAATCTTATTGTTTGAAATTTAATACTGCTATTATCAATCTAATTACATAAATAATTAGGAAGTCTAAATACGTAGTCACTGTTTTAATTTATATTTAACTGCTTTAATAACTAAGCGCCCCGAATAAATTAACAAAACTATTAACTTGATTTATGGCCCATTAAAGCTATATGAGGAACTGCGTCTTCAATTGTTAATTTTCTGGCCTTTTTAAGGCATTTAATTATGGAAGAATGGTCAATTTACTTGACAGTTTATTAAGGAATTCAGAAGAAATCCAGCTCGAAGAAGTCGCAAGACACACACACTAAGTATTTAAGTAAGTGCAATAGTTTATATCAATATAATAATAAAAAAGTAGACAAACTATTCTATATTACTTGTATTTTCAAGGTAAAGGAATACGATCAAACAACGAAAACTCAGTTGAAAGTAGACTCGTAAATACGCCATAGCAAAATAACAGTTTTGTACCTGAAGCCTCAATTAACTGCACACGGATCTCCACAACTGGTAATTGGACCAATCGATACAGTTCCAAATAACTAATCTTGAAAGAAATAGATTCCTTAATTGAATTTCCTATCGATTTCCCATCATCAATTTCTTTTTGTTTATTCTCGATAAGCATAGATTTTCCAATGAAACCAATGAAAAATGTGGTCGTTGATAACCGCAGGTAAACCAAAGTGAAACAACAGCTAACTAAGGAAAGTTTGACGAAACGATTTGATCTCACTTTTCTGATGAAACTGCATTAGATGCGAACAAAATGATCCGAGACAAGTTGATTTTCAAGCGTTAAAAATAATCTCAAATAAGTAAGGCTTACAAAAACTAATGATGAAAAACACTCCATGACTAAAACAACTACGCTGCGGCAAAATTGTGTTATTTCAAGAGCTCGTATTATTTTCAGCATCACGAACGTGGAAATAATAAATAAGAAAATAATCTTACATAACAATACTCCATGATTACTTATCAAGTGCTGATAATAAAGTGTTACAGTTCATATAAAGATGGCAGATAAGATTAAATGTTCATTAAGTAGAAAGAAAGTATTTTACATATAAACATTACTTTTTTTCTCATAGAATTTATTGACACATCTAAGTCTAATGTAATAAAAATGACATCGTAATGAACGATTGCACAGCATCTCCCATGACAAACAAACTTAAAGGTGTCAAAGTCGGCAGAAGAAACACAGTTACTGTAGCTTCTGAATAAGAGTCGTGAAGACGTCAATCAGTACTGAATCACGATTCATGTACAGTTGCTCTATTTAGGACGAGTGATTTATTACTTTAGATATTTTCCGGTACACTACTGTGCTTTTTGATTATGCTAAATGTTGACTGAATATACATTTTGAGACGACTGTGGTTATGTAACAGTTGTGGCCCTAAAACTCAACCCTGTGATATCCCAAGGTCGTTTTATCTCTTCATGTCTTATATAGACTCATTTAGTTCAATACCGCACCCATTTACTAACATATTAATAAAGATATGCTACGTACCTGGATTATTATAAAATATTGATTTCATTTACAAGCAGACTTTCAAATTCAAATTATGTATCAAGCATTTAAAAGGGTGTCTTCAGTCTAAACATCGTTTACCTTTACTAGGTAACACATTAAAGAACCGGACAGAATGTTAAATAAATAAGTGTAACTGCTACTTAGAACACATAAACTAACAAGTCAAGTTCAAAGCAAGACGTGCCTTACAAAAAATGGTCTGGCTATAACGACTCCCATTTAATGTGAAGAATTTCAAGCAATACTGGTTCCTCTGTAAGCCTACTTTGCACTTAAAAACGTTCTAAAGCGTAATGCTCCATTTATTTCCAAGACGCGTTTCATAGTTTAATTTAATTTTAAGTGAACCTCGAAATTGCCTTCTATGAAAGAATCTTAATTTGAAGCCAGTAAATGTTGTCTAAATTCATTACCAAGTTTACAAAACGGGGTCTCGATGACGTTTTTGCAAATTTTTGATGACAAATTCTTGTAAACATGTCATAATATTAGCACCTTGGCGAAAATAATATCAATTTGCACATACACTCAAAATTGAGTTCTAATTTGTCGTACCAGAGTTGAGTTTACAATGACAACAAAAGTGCATAATTGGTGCAATGTATTTGTGATGCAAGCTTGATTTTAGTTTTATAGCTAAACTATGTTGAAATAAAATCTGTTGAAAAGAAAGTTACTTACGGGTGATATCCATAGCTAGGGTGCTCGTAATACACACTCCCATCTTCAGTTTGATCACTAAAACTCCAAAAGCTAGAAAAGTCACTATTCGGATATTCAACCCTAGCGTCAATTCCTGGACAAAACACACCACTCGCACTGATTCCCAGTAAATACTGATACGAACACACTGATATAACACAAAATCCTGTTAGTGAGCTAACCTCACAGAGTTGACTGAAGCCTCATAGAAACTTTAATCTAATTACGTGTGCCTTCCTACTTCGAATTTAAACATTCGATTTTTAAATTTACCGGTAGAATCTGACATTAGGGTGACATTTTTATTTTTTAATTTAGATCTGGCGTACGCGACCGCCGCGTACGGAATCCGGCGCAGACTGCTGCGGTACCAAGTGTAGGCTGTATACTTTGCTTTGAGCAAACGGCTCTCAATCTTTCGGTATTTCCAGCTGTATTGTAACTAAACCTCTTGTTTGTGACCAAGTGTTTGATTTGTTAATGCCGTTTTCTATTGTTACTGGGAATTTCTGTTATAAAATATTTTGTTATTCCACTGTTTAGTGTTATTGCCTTCAAAAGAATACTAAATTGAAGTATTTGCCTTGGAATATATCGTAAATAAAATTATTCAGCGTAAATGATACATATTTTTACGTCACTTCTTACTTAGAGGTGATTTTTCAGGTTTAGTGTTGAAATTATTGAACTTCAGACTAATTGAGTGTTACACAACTTAGATTGCTGCAAATTATTTACCTATTGTGAAAGAGAGTAAACAAGAAAATACCCACAAATTCTTCTTTTCTTTCATTTCTCTAGATGACATTGAGAGACCAAATTCAAAACAAGCAAAAACAAAAGAAAAATAAGTTGAAACATTGAGAATCATTGTTCGCCTTTTACTGTTTATAAAATTAGTTGCTTGATAACATTTACTAGGTAGTTTAGTTACTAATCAATTGATTTTACGCTGCACTATTTTCGATATCAATACAGTCAAATAAATGGAAAAAAATACTTTTCCTAATTTTTCTTTAACATCAACACAGGCGGTATAATATGGGGTGCTGAAAGATTTTATAGTGACCTATTTCTAGATCAATCTTCGCCTCTTTTTCTTGCTGATTTCAATCCTCATACAAGCCATGCTTGAAATGAAAACCCAGTTACATAAAGCGAGTATCCATTACATAACTATCAGTATCCAGGTCGATATTCGAGTTCCCAGTGACCTAGACGGCTAGATTATCTTACGGCAGAGACAGAAAGGCGCCTAACCTCACAGCAGCAAAACAAACCTTCTGCCGTTAACATAAGGTTTAGAATCATATGGAGAGCCAGAAGTTTATTTTTATAGGCCAACTTTTGGGGGTGTTAAGTGACCTGTAAAAAAATTTCGGTTATGGTTTTTCTTTTTTTAGTAGTTATTGGATTTTCTCGGTCTGTGATTCTTGACAGGAACCAGGGAGTTGGGGAGTTGGGCCATGACCTTTGCGTGAATTATGTAAGTTCTTCTTACTTGGTAATTACGTTACAGTCTATTTTTGCTGCTGTTAGCCCTTATTCTAAGAGTTATACAAACAAAACGTTTTGGGAACACATTCATTGTACGTACAGCTACGGAGTGAAATTCCCTGCCGGAGTCTGTGTTTCCTGATAGCTGCAACCTGGGGGTCTTTAAAGCAAGAGGTTACTTCTTGGCAAATAGTCGCTAATGGATCTTTGACCACATCGTTGCTTTTCATAATGTGAGATAGTGGCCAAGCGCGAGTTAACCAAGAATAAAAAAGTGGAGGCAATGAATTTTATTTAGATCTTATTTATTGTGACAATGTTGGAACTTTCAGTATCCATTTACTTAAACAATGTTAGAAGATATTGTTCAGCTTAGTAAGTCAAAATCTCCGGACCATTCACCGTCCGGCTCCGACCAGACACTCCGTTATAATATTACGTTGTTCTTTTTGTAAAATTTGGACAGATGTTCAAAACAAGAACTCCGTAAGTGTATGCATAAAAGTAACCGTCGTTTTATTTTGTGAGTTTCCCTAGAGTCACTCTCTTAAAAGAAAAATGGACGCCTTTTACAGATCGAGATAACAGCAATAGACGACACGGTGGGCATAAAAAATCCCCAAGTTTTGTTACCTAAATTGAAAGATGTTTTTGCATACTAATGAAGTGTAATTATTGTAATAGGAGAAATAGAAGTCAGTACATGTACTAGCCTAGATGGCTGTAAGCCATAAATTGTGAAAGGCTATCGGAGAAAATTAGCTTGAAAGTATGGGATTTCTAACTTGATACAGGCGCAATGGTACATCTCTACATGGCATTAATAATTTTCTATGATAAATGAATATGACACTTAGTCTGAACTTGAAACTTTTATTCATCAGCTGCTAAATCACAGTAGTTAGTAGAAGAAAAATAATGTCTTTGCATTTTTCCCACACCAGGATTTAACATACATAAATAAAACACCCAAACCCGGAACTGTGGGCCATACAAATATAAGTTCTGCGCAGGAAACGCACCCACGGTAAGCAACGCAACTGTGTAGTCAAACGTAGATCTTAAAGGCGCTATTCGAACCTCGGCGGATGCAGGCAGTACATGCGGCGGCTGCACGAAGCCGGCTGCAGCTGCACGACTGATTTTCTATGTAGTAGTGTGGATTTCACTGAAAACAATTCCGAACGCGGCTGCGGCTCCAGATCGCGGCAGCAGTGGCAGCTGAAGTTCGGCAGCACAACTGGTTTACTATGTAATAATATGTAATTTGTGTGAAAACCATTCCGAATGCGGCTGAGATTCGAATGGCACCTTAACTACGCGTTCATGAAAAAGTAACACCACATCAAAATTTTTTCGACCTTAGAATAGAACTCAGCATTTTTACTCAGTGTTCGCACTTTTCACCACTAGGTTAACGAGGCAGTGTTATGCAATTTTGTCACAAATATTCGATTTATGTACACATTATATTATATGGCAGTTTTAATGAGAATTCTGAGCACACTTCGACTGCTGATGTAGTTCAGATACCAGGATTACATAAGGTGGAATGGGTTTGTCCAACATTCTAAATACGTTCATGGTCATTCTTCAATGACGTGGGGGTATTTTAAAATGATGTTCACCAGGTGGCAGCACTGCCATGTCAGGTCCAGGCGCCTGTCAAAACGCTTATGTTAATGACAGTGTTAAATTGACGTCATAGTCATGTACAATCCTGACATTTGCGCAAGTCAATTGCGATTAACAATATTCTTAAGATTTTGTCAAAAAATATCTTTTTGCTGGTAGATCTTTACAAGTTTTCATTTAGCTTTAAATGTTTATTAAAGGTAAATGTTGCAAATGGAACTCAGTTACTCGTAAACAATTGAGATGAACTTTGGTATAATGTAACTTGGATGATAATGCATTAATAAAGTACCATGGATCTGGTCTGATGATGGAGTCGGATAGTGACCTGAGGAGCTATTGAATGCAACAAGAGCTCAAACACAATGGGGTTATCGTATTTGAAGTCTCTACTCATAGGTACTCATATACTTTTGTGCTAATCTATATTAATATTATAAATAAGTACAATTTGTTTGTATGTAGCGGTAATCTCTGGAACTGTTGAACCAATCAGTTTTGGTTTGTTTTTTTTTTTTTTTGTTACCTCAGAACTCTAACGGAATTTATGTACTGATGCGAAAAATTCTTTTCACTCATCCGCTTCCGAAATAAAAGTTATTTTGCACTTTAAAGCTTTTATATGAAAGTAAGAGTTATCAGTTTTCTTTAAAAAAAAGTTATGTAGTTTGCCACCCAGCTACAATATTCTACGATATATGAACACTCATTATAGCGGACCTATTTACTCGAAACTGCCCAAAATAACCCCGCAAAAAGCTCCCCATCTGCCGAACATCGTGTTGTAAACAGCTTCCCTCCAGTCACGGTGTCATCATCAATATCACATCAATCATATCTTTGTAGAAGTATCCACGGCAATTAGGAACCTGAGATACTAATATCTATCGTATTACAATGTGTTTTTACGTCATAGATTAATGTAGTGTCTTATGTATCTATCAACAAGATTTATCTATACACCGCTAAATTTTGATCCTTGTAATCCCATGGAGGGTCGATTAGGTACATGAAACACTATCGATTTGTAAAGTTAAAATTAAAAGTACTTTTTTCCTACAATTCGAATTAATATAGGTACGCATGTACAAAATTAATTATCCTTTGACAGTTCAGCTAAAAGGAATATTAGGCCGTGCTAAGTTCTCCGGGTCTGCTAGTTACTTTATATAAATATATCTTTCATTATGAGTTGGTTACCGGCTGACAGGATAGAGTGGAAGAAAGAAACGTGTTGCGCCGACCCCAAGTAATATGGGACAAGGGCAGGAAGGAGAAGATTATGAGTTCTTTACCGTGAGTTCAAATCCCGAACTTCCATAGTGAGCAGATACCTCGGCAACGAAGTTTCCCAGTTTCTGTTTTAGTACCTATATTGTTAACTAATATAAGACACTTAAAAAGCTACTACAAAAATTGCCAAAGTAACCACTTGTCTAGAATTTATCTACCGTTAAATCACTACCTCCTTTATCAAACAAAAACAAGTTCTATCAAGAGCGCTATAAAACATGTAATCACTCCATTGTGTACCGATCTACTACGAAACTGGAGCGCCGTACATCTTGTATGCAAGTACATACTGTATGTGATGCAACGAGCGTGGAACGAAAATAAACTATCTCTTATATTTTACCCATATTTTACCCAAGGTAAAGTCTCCGAAACGTGGTCACTTATAATGGGCCTCAACAGAAGACCGTCACCCAAAAAGCTGAAATGATGATGATGAAATTCTGCTTCCAAGGTATATTTTATTTATTTATTATACACTACACTTCTTTTTTCTCTTTTTTTTACCCTTTTTTATATTTACATATAAAAAAGACTTCTTGTAAACAATTAATGCATACCTTTTTATAAGGAGGAAATCATCAAACGACTCGCCGGAACGAGTGTCAGACTTTGACTGACTAAAACCCATCTATGTTCTTTCAAATGCATTCCTACATCTATCATCAATCGGCCGAAAGAACTTCAGTACTAGACTAGGCATAAGCCTTCGCAACCCAAGCATTAAGGATTCGGTTTTTGGCGCATGCTTGCACAAATATAACTTGATAAATGAGAGACAAGTTACTATGATGTATTATTATGTGTAACCCTGGACCAGTAGAAAGTTTAGGAGGCGCCGAAGCCAGCCGCCGGGCCCTATGGGACCCTTAGACACGTCTTATGGAACATAGTGCCAAAAAAATAAAAAAAATATTATTAATGTGACTGTCATCAATGAATCTGTTGTGTCCCACTGCCGGCCAAAAGCCTCCTCCATTTCCATGCTCTTTGTCTTTTGAAATATCTGGCCAATCTTTTAGGTAAGAGTCACTCACTGGACCTACCGTTGTAACCCTAAATTATTAAATAAATCTTGAAGATCTTCGTTTCGAAACCAAAGCGAAATAAATATTAAAAATTGATTTTAAGAACAAAGTGTTTTAACGATACGATTTAAATTTTTATTTTGTACTAAAAAATACAAAACTAAATAAA
Source organism: Leucania comma (assembly GCA_958295575.1). Lineage (NCBI taxonomy): Eukaryota > Metazoa > Arthropoda > Insecta > Lepidoptera > Noctuidae > Leucania > Leucania comma. The sequence goes on from OY282468.1 coordinate 23,212,670, forward strand.
AAAATACTTAATAAAACATAAGTAAATAATGTATAAAATAGTAAGTATATTAATAAAAAAGATCAGTACACCAAGTCCTTGCGTAGACTATAGCCGCCTTAAACAATGCACAAAAAGTGGCATTTTACGCGTTGCTCAGATCATTTCATAAGGCACATTACAAGTTGTAGTAAATCATTATTTACAAAAATACGACCTAAAAATGTGTTTAATTAATGAAAAGTTAGGGATCTTAAAAATTTTATTTACATTACCTATTCGCATTATACGATAGATAAGTACGGACATTAGTATTAAGCCAACAAGTCGATAATAGCGGATCATGGTTCTCTTTTGGAATCTTCTTTGGGAATAGGATTCAAGAGGAGGATCTGCAACAAGTTGCTGTATTAGGATCAGGAAGAGGATAAAATAGAAATAGTAACTGTTGACATAATAAGAATATACGTAAAGCGGCCGTCACACGTAACAAATGATTTGATAATTGTTTGAAATATTCTACAGGCACTTGCCCCATTTTACTGTACGTAAGTTCGGAGACAATTGTTACGTGATTATCACGCAAAAGTACTTACATAATCTCCTTGAGTACGGTGTGGGCCGCAGTTGTCTGCCAACTTGGATGGAGGCGAGTAACCTTTCCCGAGGCGTCACTTCCCGGCGAGGTGGCGGCAACTTGCGGTCTGATGCCTAGGGTCATTAATAAAAAAAACTTTAGATCCAGAGTACACAGAGAGATAGATTGCTTTTAAATTTCGTATATAAGTAACAATACTATGCACGCCTTCAAATTAGCCACAAAGTGCCGCGTGACAGCAGCGTGGCCTCAACGCTGCCACAACGCTCCTTTGTTTTTCTTTGCATATAAATAAATGACGCACGGCCGCAGCGCGGTTGCAGTGCGGCAGTCACACGTTTTTATTTATATGAAGTAACAAAGTAGCGCGGTGGCAGCGCTGCAACCACGCGGCACGTTGCGGCTAATTTGTTGGCGCCCTAAGAGTATACATGTGGATGGATGTGCAGGAAAAGGGAGGTCAAAGAAATGTGAGGAGCGACATGAAAAAAGCCTTCCTCTGTCATACTTCTTAGTGATAGCATGGCAAGTGACAGGACAGGATGGAAGAAAAAACATGTTACGTTGACCCCAAATCGCAAGGGAACGGGCAGGAAGATGATAAAAAGCAAAATATTAATGTGTTTATGACCATCAAAATAATTCGGTTCCTTACCTTTTTAAGAGGGGGCCTACTTCTAATAAAATCGAGAATCATTGCATGAGCGTCTTTCTTCACACTGTAAACAAACAAATGTATTAAGCAAAAAAAGGGGTTTTATACACTAGGCAATTATTCACTCGCATTTTTAATTGTTATTGTTCTTTAATTGTTATTTACTGTGTATTGTTCGTCATACGATTATGATTTTGATAAGAAGCTTATTTCTATATTCTATCAGTTTTAGTTATGCTAATGTTCCATTATCCTGAATTAGTTATTAATCAAATGCTCTGTATATGCATATATATAGAGCACTAACCATCAGAATTGCCAGAATATTGCTGGAATTTAGTAACATAGTTTAACAAAGTAATGTATTCTTACCTGGGAGGTATCGCGCCATCAACTTTCCGTAACGTGTACCTCCTCGACCTAATGTCATCCATTAATATTTCGTACGGCGTTAACTCGTACTCTATTGGCGTCCTTGAATAGTTTACTTTCTTTAATTTAACACCCATCCTTAATTCGCCGATGACTTGCATCCAAAACCGCGCCTGAAAAAATTGTAAGAGCAATTAGTGTTGAGCGGTACTCTTGCTATAACATTTCTTGCAGGCGTTTAAGTCAAGACTTCTCAAATAGCAGTAAAAAGCTTTTATTAATTTTAAAGCAGTGAAGAATTTACCTCTGCTGGGTTCATAATTAAACACAATTGTAATGTACGAACAAAATTTGAGCTGGGGTTTTATTTAAGGTAGGTAAACAGATTAAATTGAATATTTGGCACTTAATTCGTAATTATTATGATAAGGTAAGGTATGCTTATAAGGAAGCCTTGACATATACAACTCTTAATCTACCTCTTATAACCTATGGTATGTAGGTAAAGTCTGAGTGACTAATGATCAATTAATGACAATACAATTACATTCCAGGAGGATGTTGAACTTTGTGACATCTAATAAGCATGCATTCCAAGTTATCGGCTTTCGGGTATACCTCAGCGTTAATATTTATTTACAAACTAAAAGCTATTTCACTACACCATCAATTGTCTGTCTACGTACTTGTAATGCTCTCCATATCCTTCGGTTTGACTACAATTAAAAATAACATCATGTTACAAATATGATAACGTTAGTAAGTTACAAAAATTGGGGCTTTAAGGTAGCTTTGATCGATGTTAAGTTTTATTTGAAATAGTTGACTATGATATTTTTTAGTTTTGTCATCCTGATAGATTAGAGAGACAAATCAATTGTTCTGTGAGCAAAGTGAGCAAAACTTGGCTTGAATTCTACCAAACAGAATGAAAACTATACACCTAGAAGTATCTGAATGAAACCCAAGCAACAAACGATGTATAATTAGATAGTTATTCTAAAACACAAATACTAAATTCTGCTAATCAATTCTCAATCAATTCATTTGCAAACACTTCGAAACCTACACCATGACTAGATTAACACTTCAATTGTAAACTTTTCGCCATTCAACAACTCCAATTTTCATACAGCCAGAGGTAGCCGCTAAAAAGTGCGCATAAATACCTTGCATACATTATGTAGAAGGAATTCTCATTACTAGGCCTGAGTGCCATAAATATTTACGCGTAGACTAGGGCTACGTTTGGGTAAGAGCTGCGCGGTTAGCATGCCAAGGGCTGTTGTATAGCCTAGCTTATCCCCTGTCTGTTTCGCATACAAATTCGAGATTGCTAAAGGGCGGAGTATAAAACATCCCGGCTTAGTGCTCCACTATGAAATTTGTAATCGATTCGTGTTCCCATCTTCAGTGTTTGAGGGAATAGAGGTGATATGCAAACCTGTGGCATGTCAACATCATTGTGGAAAATTCTCAAACATAATATTTTGATTGTGTTTAGTAACAGCATGGTGGGCCGCTGCAAACACAACTTAGCAAAATATCTGACGGGTCTATAAAAATAGTAACTTCTCGCGAGAGATATTCAATGTGAGTATGGTGCCCCTATTTCGAGTGCCCTAAGTGTCCATACACCTGCACTGATTTAATGAGTGCCACCGATGCTGCAGTTAACATAGCCACCTACTGGGACCCAACAGCTTAACGAGTTTACTATCGATTCAAAAAGAACAAGAAGAACAGTATGAATGTACTTCCCGGATAAATGTAAGTAAGTCAGTCATTTATTTGCTAAAACATGTGAGCAATTAAAAAAAAAATGTTGTTCATGCAGGTTGAAAAAACAGAAACAGAACAGAATGTCCTATGTCCTTCTCTAAGGTTCAAGCTTTAATTATCTCTGAAATTCACGAAAATTGCCAAAGAAGTGAGAATCTTGGCACCTATAACACAAGTTAAATCTCTTCTCGTTCTATAACATCTCTTTATGTTTGCGTGCATAAAATATTTTAGTTGAATAATTTTTTTAAATTTTTGTTTGGCTTTAGATTTTGTCGCTTTACCCGCTAATCGCACCGCTCTCTGTCTTACACTAGCCCAACGCGAATTACTTGAGAATAGCTCGGGACATTAATAATGCATCGCGAGGTACATTAGGCCACGCGTAACAATCTGCATGCGTTTCTTTGAGAACTGAACGCGATAGTACCTAATGAGGGCTATCGTGGAGGTGGTCCCTGGTTATTATTGAGACTGTCCAAAACGAAGAATGAAGTTCGATTTAGGTCGCTTGTACACGTTAAGAGAAGTCACCGGGCCTATGCAAGAATTCATGTCATTTCTACACACGAACTGTGAAAAAAATCTTGTCTACGCTTGACATGACGCGTGAAGTTAGGGTGTGATAAAATTTTGTGCCTAGATCCGACAAAAAATTTTATTTATTTATTTATTTAACAATTCATGTACACACAATAATAAAAAAAAAAATTACAGAAACAGAAAAGTAAGTATATACGTGAAATCATAGATATCCGTGGACAAATTTCTTATCGCGCACATGATGAATTGGTCCTAATCACCGCAGACGCGGTGAAATTTCTTAGCGTGTACAAGCCCGTAATATTTCCCATAAACCTTCCTACAGCATATGGTGAGAAGGAAAAAAGAATAAATAGTTTCAGAAAATAAAACAAACGTATGTTGAAACCATTTCGACCCTATCCACTAACAACGGTGTAAGTCCATATACTTTTGGCAATGAGAAAAAAACGAAAAAGGTTTGCGAAGAAGTGATTGAGAACTTGAAGGATATTTTGGATAGTAAAAATCTTCCTCTAACCATAGTGCAATCACATTGAAAGAGCGCAAAATGAGGAGTACATCAAAAAGTTCGGTTCTTCAAAATGGTGTTTAATTCTTAATGGTTCCCATTCCAGTGACCATAAATATAAGAAATAAATCTTGACATAGAAATATCTATTTCTATGACAGTGACCGAACTTCAAACTTCAACTGCTGAGACATATCCTATAGTTACAACCAATTCATGCTTATAAACTCCTCGAACTTCAAGCTAGCAATTTTCTAGCCAATTTGTGGAATTCGAGACATAGGCAAAGTTTCTAGTTGCCAAAACCCTGAAATTCTTAGCCATTCTTAAAAATTCTTGAGACATTGTTCGTGCATTTTCCCTTTTCTAATTACTCTGGGTTATGTTTGAACTTAGTTAGGTACTCTATTGTTATTGCCTCTACTATGCCTTCTCCGGTTAATTACCTACGTAGAATTTGACCTGAATTACTAAATTTCAATTTGCTTCCTAACAGCTTCATTCAACATCAATCTTTATTAGTCACCTCCTCCATCATCATACCTTCAAAATACCCACCCAGTCTGAAAACCGTAGCGTGTCGAGATGCTTGGCGGTGTCTTCAGCCGCGCCCATATCTCTGGCTCCTCCGACACGAACCCTCGCGAGGAAAGAGGCCAGTTCTAGCGCTTCTGCGACGAGTGCACGGCACACGGCGCGGTAGTGCGCTGCAGCGGCCTCGCGGGCACAACGACCGCCGCCACCGCAGTGCCAGACACATCGCTGGGGAAGAACAGAATAAAACTATTTGGTATTTGTAAACTATAATAATAATAATATTTCCACAACTATCACACAAAACTGATCCAATTGTAAGCTTACAATGACATCAAGGATGTCAGTATCACTTTAACTGAAAGCCGTTCGTCACATCGACCGGCTCTGTACGTTTCGCATCCAGCAGACTTTCGAGATCTTCACTATGTTCCAATCCTATGTCTTCCGGTACGTGGTCACCACTTCAGAACCTTTCGGCCCTATCTGCTGCATGTTCTTCGAACAACTTGCCATACCCAATGCCGCTAGTCGCTAGTGCCCGCAAGTCATTAAATCACTTCCTGGTAAATCAATTTTGCCCAGTCTTATTTTAAACTAAATAGGAGTTGGCTAGTCCAACCAGACCTGTACGGTACAAGGAGCGACTGCCTGTTTCACCTGCATAACCCAGTAACTGACTGAAATAGCCTTTAAGTTAATAGAATTATGTAGATTCTTGTAGAGTAATACTGAAATGAGTTTATAAATTGCTGCTGAAAAAAAAAATTTTTTTATCCATGTCTTTGTCTATGTAACAATAAACTTTTAATGCGTTTAGTCTTCGTGTTTAATGCTGTTTATGCTCACACATCAGCACTATAAATAATAATAACTTTCAGTTCTGACACTAATGTGAGGGCTTCAATTTGCTTGTCGTCTATGATTGTTATTTTTTTTTTAATCGTTTTTTTCTTATAAGCTGTAAGTCTTTCAGATGGGATCGTAATCAAGCACTGATGTAATTAATAAATTAAGCTTACGTAAAATTTCATATTGATGATATTCTTAACAACGTTATAGGTATGGTTAGGATATCTACTCGGAATCAATTTCTATCTCTACAAACGTGGGACGATCTGACGTCAATAACCGATAAGTGTATTAATATCGTTTGATTATTCTATTGCAAGCGTGACAGTTTTATCACCAATTCATTTATTTTATAGAGGAAAGGCAGCATTTTGTGATACTGCCGGTAATTTGGAATACCCACTCGGATATCTTTATGAATGTTAAGGACATGACTATGTTTTATCACTATGAAAATACCCATGATATTGATGAGTGAGTAATAAAAACCTGGCTATAGCTTTTGACATTTTTGTTGATATTCACTCGAATAATATTAAAAAAAAACATGTCTACGCAAAATTTCATAAAAATATAATTTTAGTATTTAGTTAAATTTAGTTTATGGTTTTGTTCTTTTTTTTTTTTAGTATTTTTAGAATTAATACTGTGACTGTTGAATGTTGCTATTATAATTCAGAATATTGATTGTGGATATAGTTAATTAAGTCATTTGGTCCCAACAGTGGGAACATTATAAGGCTGATGCAATGTAATGCAAAAATCAATTGTATACAAAACTTTCAGTTTTTTTTTTGTTTTTTACTAAAATTTTACAAGCTTTTATTTAGTTTCATGTATCCCGATGTTTGTCTGTGATTAAATCTTGCTAATTAGATTTGATCTACTTTCCGGTTACCGATTCAGCTGATTTTTTGTGTTTAAATCAAATGACTATGCAAAAATATAACATAGAGCTGATCAGATGATGGAACCGGAAGGTGGCGATAGGAACTCAATTGTTAAACGACACAACCCCAGCGAGTTTTGGCTCGTGTGAGTCGTCTTAACGATTACTTTGGTGCTAGATGGTAGCCGGGTCTGATGATGGAGCAGGAACATGAACGTAGGAACTCGATAATAAGCGGATAACCCCATCGTATTTGAGGTTTCTGGAATTGTCTTGATGAGTATTAATATTAAATGTATATATCGGGTTATAAAAGCTTGCTATGAAAAAATCATTGAAAACTGTTTTTAACATTTTTTTTTAAATTGTTTAATAGGTATAATAACAGAAAGAAATGCGAGGAAATAGTTGTTGATACTGTTCAGGTAAAACTAAGAGGTCACATATTTGCTGTGCTTCCTCTAACAAATAATTAATCTATCTATCCTTTATGACGTAACTCCGGTACATTCTAGACTGATCGACGACAGTAAATAATTGTTTATTTTTTTTTATTAGTGGCTTTTCGGCGACAATGAGGTTGTCATTTTTTCAATCGCACTTGCCTATGATGACTATAAGAAGAATTAAAACCAACAGAATCGTTATAAAAAAAGTATACGGTGAGGTGTAAATTCTGTAACATTACTTTTCTCTCTGCCAATCTGTTCTCAAATACTGCATCATAGCGTGGGGCGGGGCTGGAAAATCCTTGTTAATTAAGGTAGAACGAGCTCAAAGAGCTTTGCTTAAGGTTGCCTATGGACGACCGTTCCGGTACCCCACAGACACACTATATTTCGAAGTGGGAGTGTTTAGAGTCAGACAGCTTTACATCCTATCTATCACACTTAAATTTCACAAAATGTCCAATAGCACTTGTGTCAGGTCAAGTCGTAGGGTACATTGGGAAAAGGTACGTTGCCGTAAAATTATTGGCAGAAGGTCGTATGGTTATATGGGTCCGCACGTATACGGGAAACTCAATTACCGACACAAAATTGTGCCCTTAACACATAATGAATGCAAATCTACAATAACAAAGTGGCTTTAGACTATGACACAACAGAATTAGCTTATGACTCACTAAGTACACTTACGTTTATATTTATAACATACAGACGCACTAATTAACGCCAAACATTTATTTATTTTAACCTACACCATCATACACACATACTTGGTAACTATTGCAGTTTTGTATTCCTTTTTAAAATTAAGTTAGCATAAGAAACATTTTCTGAATTTTTAAAGCAATGTGAAGTATGGAAGGAGCCTAGATCTCAAGTCACAGGGAATCCTAGTGTGAGTTCCAGGAAACCAACTCATCTGAATGTTTTTTTCTGAAAATAAATTATTCTTAATGTAGATCTATTTTGATTTGAGTAGGTAGGTAAGCAAATCCTGTAGGTAAATCCGTAGTGTCTTTGTGATTCAGATACAGATAGAGATTTGCTCTTTTCTTTAGGAAGTGTTTGTATTAGGTACATTAATAAAATCACACTAATATTTTAGAGGCGATATTTGGTGTGTGCGAAGTGTGTATATATATTTATTCGATCACTTTATTATCGGGAATTTGTTCCGTTGGAATAATTCTACTATCATATCGGGCGAATAATATTTTTTTTTTCTGTTTCCATTTATATTTTAAGCAAATTATAGCAAGATTGAAACAAGCATTTTATTTGTATGACTACAAGTTGGTCGTAAATTTGAACGCATTGAAATAAGTTTCCGTGGTGTAGCGGTTATCACATCTGCCTAACACGCAGAAGGCCCCCGGTTCGATCCCGGGCGGAAACATAGCTTTTTGTGAGTATCGATTTTAAGATGTAACTTTATTAATTATTTTAATTTCTGATTGGTTTTTGTTTTAATTTCTTAATTATGTAAACTGTACCTAATATTCAATTCTTTAATTGCAGTCCACAATGTAGACCTAGGTGGTAAAAAATTACCAAAAGAAACAATAATTATAATAATTTGTGACCCTTTCGGGCACAGTAAAAGGAAGATATATAATATATGGGCTTATTATTTAAGTACCTTTTATTGAACTAAATTTAAATATTTATATTTAAAAATTATGTATTTTCGTCATTTGCTTATTAATAATTTATTATTTTTTAATTTAATTTGTTCATGAATAGTATAAGCATTGTTTTCTCTGCTTCTTCTGGACTGTAGCAACCACAAGAAATAAATAATTTTCGTATTGATTTTATATCTAGTCTTTTTTCGTTTTATTGTCCAAACCGGGTAAGATTAGAACTTTGTTTTAAATGGACAGTTTTAAAAGTTCACAACGCGCGTTTAAGGCCAGGTTTTCCTCATTTTGAACTTTTTGAAACTCTGGAAGTCCACAAATATGAAAGAGAACACGATGAAAAATTATCAAAATTAACTATATGACCAAGCGCCGGGCAAAAATCGAAACATGATATAAATTAGGTGATTTGATAAAAAAAAAAAATCACGAATCTGACAATAATTTACGATTCCAAAAGTGTATATGTATATCTCAGAGATTACGTCACGGAAACATTTGAAACTTTAAATAAAAATAAAGCTTGTCTTTTTAAAAGCGCCTTGCAAAAACAAGTCTTGAATAGTTATTCTTTTGTTTTTGAATAAAAATTAAACCGCTGTTTCGGGGCCGCGAAGTCGACGTAGATCCGGGTGGAGTTCATACAAAATACTCTGTGACTGCAACCAGCCCATAAAGCCTGCTTACGGCACTACTTCTCATGCAAATATACTCGTAACATAGGAATGCCGTCAAAGCTTACACGAATAGATACTTATTAGTTAGCATATTGTTGCAACTACAGCCCATAGATCATGCATATTCACACATGGTACCTCAACGCCTGTTCTGAATGGACGCCGGTGAGCCCTCCTCCATTTGCATTCGCAAATTGAATCGTGTGAACGTCGCTGTGGAGTGTTAATGTCGGTGCCTTAAGTATGTTTGTGTTCACGCTAAGAAAACTACCGTGAATGATTATTTCATGAAGTTCGTAGGTAGTCTTAACATCACTACATAGTTTAAAACAAAGTCGCTTCCCGCCCATTGCACCCGGGCGAAGCTGGGGCGGGTCGCTAGTGAGAAATAAAGCTAACTGTTTTTTGGGTGTTTAAAGCAAAATTTACAGAGTGGCTACAATTTTTTTTCTATAGTAGCTATGTAGGTATTATTGAATTTATGGAAAGATAATAATAATTAAATTAGTTACAGTACAAATGCTACAGTACAGATGGCAAATAACTAGACTAGACATTTTCGTAGTGGGGTAGCTCGAGCATGTCAAAATGTATGGAGTATGGGTGGTGGGGTTAAATAGTGCCTTTTACGTTATAAGATATTTCCTTGTAAACAATGTATTTCTTGGAAATAAACATTTTGATTTGATTTTGCTTAGATCGTATGTTGACTTCGCGGCCTCACAACAACAGTTTTATTTTTATACTTATAAAAAAAACAGCAACTATTCAAGATTTTTGTTTTTGGGAGGCCCTTTTAAAAACAAACTTTATTATTTTTTGTAACTTCCACATAGTTCCGTGACATAATCTCGTAGACATATAAGCGTTTGAAGTCGTAAGTTAGGGTCAGATTCGCGATGTTTTTTTTTCCAGCCAACTAATTTATATCATGTTTTCATTTTTGCCCGACGGTTGGTAATATAGTCAATTTTAATAGAAATCAAATTATTCATGGTGTTCTCTTTTATATTGGTGGATTTCCAGAGGTTTAGAAAAGTTCTAAATGAGTAGAAACTGGCTTGAGCTAGGTAATTTAAATTATAAACAATTTATTTACCTAATTTAAAAAAATAAACAGCTATAAAATTACGATATACGAATTTCAGGTTGTCAATTAGAAGTTAATAATAACATGTGGTTTAACTTTCTTTTCATCAATCGTTAGTTCTTTGGCGACACATTATGACCAAAGAAAAGTTTTTTTTTTCTTTATTTAGTGGCTTGTTTGACAATAAAGGTTCGCCATCCCTGACCTAGGTAATGACAACTTCAATGTTCTTTAACTAACTCACTTCACATTTCATGCTTATTTATTGTAGTGCGTATAATGTTGCCATGTGCAATGTCAAATTGCGTACGAAAACCATTGTGTGTCCGTTTTAATGGACTATAAAACCTGTGATAATTAACAGTGATTTGTAAATTTATTGACTTTCGAATGTGATTTTAATTGCTGTTTCGATTCTTGTATGCTAAATGGAGGTGTTATTACGAAATATATTAGTGGTAAGGGCACTAAAAAGGATTTACTGTCTTAGTTAAGTACCGGTGTTTAGAGGCATCCGAAACTGGAAATTGGAATTGAACCTCTTTTTCTAGTTTAACTTTTTATAGCCTATTCTATAAAACATTTTTTTTTGTTTTTAAGCCCGCCTTTGCACCCATAGATTTAAGCTTCTGTGAAATTGTTAAAATTTGGGTGTACGTTAAGTTTATTTTATTCTATGCTTAACACCAACATAGTTTATAAACCAATCAATCAATACTCATGTTTTCAAATTAGGCTAAAATCAACTTTATTTATACCAGACATATCTTAAGTGTCTGTCATTTCACCGGTAAATAACTTGCAACCCAAAACCTTCATTTTCGCACCAACGAAAAAGCTCTTTAAATAAAGATTTAAAAAAAAAAAAACCAAGACCCTCCTCAGTATACAGGATACAAACTAAAATTATGAGGGCGAAATTTTATAAGTGTTTATTTCCGGGAGTTGGAAAATCTAAATCTAGGTTGGAATGAGAGTGAGAGTCAGACCACTAGACCAACAGGTCAGTCAGAAAGAAAAACGTTTCTTCGTACCTCACACATACAGTAAAATAAAAAATAGTTAGAGAAAAATAACAATAAAATCTGTGCAAGCCCAATAAGGTTCAAGGTTCTGAAGGTTCTGGAATGGCCATCACGTACTGGAAGGCGTAACGTTGGAAGGCCTCCTATCAAGGTGGATCGATGACCTGGTAAGGGTTGCGGGAATCCGACGGATGCGAGACGCAAAGGACCGTTCATTATGGCGACACTTGGGAGACCTATGTCCAACAGTGGATAACTTTCGGCTGAAATGATGATGACATGAAACCGATCCTTAACAAATCATCTATTAAATAGTACTCTAAAATTTCTAAAAGACGAGGTTCCCACTCCAGAGGCGCTAAACCCAAAGCTACCGTCCTTTGTCTGCCAATATGATTCAACATGTCAAGGGCGGTAGGGGCAACGGGGGCAAACACGACCACTTTCGCAAGACGCCTTTGTCCGCACACCGAATCAAAGACAAGATTATAACGAGCGGTCGACGACTAGACAGACACCCACATTACTGTCATTATCTTAATGCCACCTCTAATCTATAAATCTTGAACAAACAGTGAGTTATGGTTTGGAGCCCCTGAATATGACTTATCTAATCGAGTGTTGGATCTGGAGTTTGAATTTTGGATCGTAAGGAAGTAAATTTCTTGACGCTGAATGTCGTTATAGTTGTATAGTGAAATTTGAAATATGCATACATTGAAAGAACGCAAAAAAAAAACTCGGTAAAAGAGTTAAAAAGTTAATTTCTCCTAATTGATGTTTATTCCCTTTGTAGCGGCAAGAGTCAATGTCACTGTTCGATCGTCCGGTAACCGACCGGACCGAGCCCAAGTCGTCGACGGCTTCTGTTCTGTTCCCACGCGCCTCAAGGAGCTGTCAGCCAACCGTAGATGCCCAGCCTGCTAGCTGCAGGCAGGCAGGGTCGAAGCCTGCTTGGGTCATGGGTCAGCTTCTGAAAGGAAGGCCCGGCCCTGGCACGATAGGCAACGAAGGAACGGGGTAGGTTTTTAGTCAGTAAGAGTCTGACGCTATTTTCCGCTCCACCCAAGGGCGGGATTTGTCATTGGATGATTTTACCTACCATAAAAAAAAAACAGTAATTCTTAATGATACCCATTTTAGTGTTCCAACATCAAAACTGCTATGACATATGCGACCATTACAACGAATTTATGTTTTAAAACAACACAAATCTCAAGTTATTAATTTCCTAGCCAATTTTTGGAATTCAAGAAATCGGCAAGGTTCCTAGTTGCCGAAACTTTCCCAAATATAAAGGGTCGGCTTCCGGATGCAGCTAATACAGTTTGTCGTGATCCGTATGTGAGATGACTGTCATAACATTTTTTTTTTAATTATTATTAATAGGCTCACGCTTGACCACTATCTCACCAGATGGAAAGTGACGATGTGGTTGACGCTTGCCCAGAAATAACCTATTCACTCTCGAATTAAAGATCCCTAGTTTGTAGCTATTAGGGAACACAGCCTCCGCAGCTCCGGTAGGAAATTCCGTTCCTTAGCTGTGCTTACAATGAATGACATGTTCCCAAAACGTTAATATAATGTGGTTGTCAGGCGGTCTTATCGCTGACAGCGACAGGAAAGCCATTGTGCCTATTGATTTAAGTTTGCGTAAAAATTTTGTTACTATGTATTTTAGTATTTAGTTGGTAGTTTATTCAATTCTATAATCGTTGGATAATTATACGATAAATTCCAGACGATTTTTTTGTTTACTCATTGTTATATACTGCCAATAACCTTTTATCTTAAAAGAGTATAATTAAAGTAATAATATTTTAATCGCGAAAATATTTTAAGTCTAGCATTTGCCAGCAGTTTCGCAAGCGTAAGTAACTATCCCAACAGAACATATTCCGGGATAAAAGTTTCCCAAGTGAAATTCCAGGGCATGGTGTACTTATGTGATAAATTACATCTAAATCTGTTCAGCCGTTTAAGAGTAAACGAGTAACAAACATACATAATTTAATATAATTATACATAAACATACAAAAGTTTGCCTTTTTAATATTAACGTTCTTAAAATACTGCCAATGACACTTTATCTTACAAGAGTGTGCGATTAGATATAACAATATGTTGATATTTGAATGGTGAAAATATTTGAAGGAGTCTGAAAGTTTTTTTTTATAATACAGACATAATTATTATAAAAAAAAACAAAGTCCTCTATAACGTCAGTCTGTCTGTATGAACACGATAAACTCAAAAACTAATGACCCAACTTTTATGCAATATTCCACTAATAGATAGTGTGATTAATGAGAAAGATTTATTTGTATAATACATCTTCATTATATTAGAAAAAAGCCGAGAATTCCAAAATTGTGTAACACCCATGTGAAGCTGGGGTTGGTCGCTAGTTGAAACATTGTAGATATTTTCTACCATATAAATTATCTAAGAAAAAAGGGGGCGGTGTAGGAGGGTAAAAAATAGTCCACGACCTATTCTCAGTCCTACCAAATATAAACGAAAATTTCATAAAAAACGGTCAAGCCGTTCGGAGGAAATCGATAACAAACACTGTGACATGAGATTTTTATTATTTATTTATTTATTTTAAATTTCAGTAACAACACCTTAACAGCTAACGCCAATGCGATGCTATTACGTGCATGCCCTTATTATTATAAATTACGCTTACACAATATTAGTATAAATACTATGTGTAATACGTAGTAGTATTTTTATATCCATACTAGCGATCCCGGCAGACCTTGCCCTGCCCAAAATCTGGAATTTTGACAGAAAAAAAAAATTAAGGACCCTATTGTAGCGCAACCTACCTTTCCAATTATATTTTCAAACTATCCAAAGATCAACACACGTACAGAAGTATAAGAATCATCATCATCATTTCAGCCGAAAGATGCTGCTGGAAGCTGTTGGACATAGGCCTCCCCCAAGTGTCGCCACAATAAACGGTCCTGGATTCTCGCAACCCTTACCAAGTCATCGGTCCACCTTGTAGGAGGCCTTCCAACGCTGCGACTTCCGGTACGTAGTCGCCATTCCAGAACCTTTTGACCCCAAATTGCTACTTAAGTTTGGCGATTCTTCGTGCTACGTCGTCATTTCCCGTCCGATCCCGTAAAGAAAATACGAGCATAGCCCTTTCCTTTGCCCTTTGGGTGACTAAGCGCTCGATTCCGGAGACGCGGCGCGTTGCGCGGCGCGTCGTGCGGTCCGTCGTACATTGCCACATGTTTGTGTTTGCCACATGTTTGTGTTTGACGCGGCCCGCTGCTGCAATGTACGACGAAAGGCCCAACGCGCAGCGCAACGCGCCGCGTCTCCGTAACACGGCCTAAGTCTTCTGTTGAGGCCCATTGTAAGCGACCTCTAGAATAGATATTATATACAAACTTATTTTTTGTATAATGCGAAACCTGAACCACCTGTCTAGTATTTTTAAGTAAATAATCTATGTACAAAATTTCAAAATTGTAATATGGAAATCAGAAAGTTATAAGCCAGTTATGGTACCTGGTTGGTGACATAGATACATGGTCTCTGGGTCACCAGGGCGACTGAGGGGCTGATTTGCTCCAGCAAACAGCTGTGCGCTGGCGTCTCATGCCCGCCATGACCTGCCGTGACCTGTACTGTAGTGTACTTAGTATCGGTGGTGTCCAACTTGTGACCTTTTTTAAATATTTGTGGAAAAAAATATAACATGGTGTAAAAATTATTGGAATCAATTCTAAACAAACTATATTCAAGTTTAGCGTATACTAAAAATGATGTATATTGTTGACTAGATTTTGATGGTACGAAAACCCATCTCATAAATCAACTCCTTAACCACAATCAGGACTAAAACAACAAATGAATTTGAGTAAGTGTGCATCAGGCATTTATTATTGATGAGTCCTCCCCGGCCCAGTGACCCATTTTACTCGCACGCCCGCACAGCTCGCTTACACAGCTCGCAAAGAAAAGAAGGAAATTGCACGCTTCTACTTCCTTTCAAGTGCTCACATGTCTTTTAAGTAAAGGATCTTTATTTATTTATGGTAATTAACTTTAAAGGTTGCATTTTGGAGAATGTGCGCGGGAATTGCATGACTTCATTCCGCCATTTTATTTCTACCATCGGACAACCCGACGTACGGCGAGTATCAGACTCCCGCGACCATCACTAGTTATTAGTTCACCGTTTGGGAGACTTACCAATGTTACGTCTTTCAATACGTGATCGCAACTCCAGAACTTTTTGGCTCCACCGATCTTATTCTTTTTTTTCATCATCATCATCAGCAGCCTTTTAATGTTCCCACTGCTGGGAAACAGGCCTCCTCTCTAAGAGAGGGAATGGGCCGTAATCCATTACGCTGGCCCAGTGCGGGTTGGTGAATGGCATATGTCTTCAAATTTTTGATTCTAGGACATGCCGGTTTCCTCACGATGTTTTTCTTCATGGTTTTGAGAGCAGTGATCTCTCTTATTTTTTTCTTTAATTGATATAAACTAATGCTTGACTACGATCCCACCTGATGGTAAGCAGTACAGCTACAGTAACACACTCTATCCTTGAAGACACCTAAATTATAATTGGACGAGAAGACCGCAGCAGGCAAATTGTTCCAGACCTGCGATATACTCGGTATAAACAACGAGGCGAAACGCTTAGTTCAGACTGTAGAAATTTCAACAACTTAAGTGCTCGATTACGGAGACGCGGCGCGTTGCGCGGCTCGTCGGGCGGTCCGTCGTACATTGCCATATGTTTGTGTTTGCGCGAGCGATGACGCGGCCCGCTGCTGCAATGTGCGACGAAACGCCCAACGCGCCGCGTCTCCGTAAACACGGCCTAAGGGTGGATATTCTCCGTACGTCGGGTTGTCCAATGGTAGAAAGGAGATGGATTTAAAATTAAGTAATTGAATATGTCGCATTGGATTGCGCGCGTGGTGGATTACAGCCCATTCCCTCTCCTAGAAAGCAGGCCTGTGTCCCAGCAGTGGGAAAAATTAAAAGGCTGATGATGATGAATTGAATATGGTGTCCCAATTTTATACACCTTATTTTTCTTTATTTCAATGTCTATAGGGTTAAATTATATATTAGCTTATTCAGGAAATATAAGTCCAGCATTGAAGTTTTATTCTCACGATCTATTATTATGTTAATTATATAAATTAACAATAGTGGGAATGTTCATTTGATTCCTTGAGGATTTCAATTACATACTTGAAACTTGTGTGCAAGGACAAGCGTGTCAATTTTATAACATTTTTTTTTTAATTCTGTATTTTGAAGAGCGTTATAGTTTTTTTAATTGATTTATCTATTTGAGTGAACATGCTATGTTTCTGCATCACCCTAAGGTCAACGGGTAAAAAATCCCTTAAATCCGCCTTTGTGGACAAAGATGACTGTTGTTCTTAATTCTTTATTGTACATAAAAATATAACATAGCTGTGTTTAACATAGTTGTTGATGTTTTCGCAGATGTATTGGAAGTGATTTCTTCAGAAATAAGCATCACTGTTGTACATTATTATTTGCTGTTTATTACACATATGTACACAAATTGTTCAATAAATAAATAAAATTTATAATATTACCTAATTTAGTAAACCAATTACACCTCCAACATCAAATTAATAAAATAGACAAAACTTACACCGAATACAATACAATCCGCCATCTTTCACCAAAAATGATGGTTATTTTATTCTATTCAACCCACGAGGGGATTACTGGCAAGGTTTGGCAGAACGCCACACGTCCATGGCATTATAAATAAATCAGTATGAAGTACCCCCTCGGACACGACTTTAATACGAAACAGCGAGATATAAAGGATTTACATGAGAACTCCTGCCGAGATCAAAATTTACAACTTATTCTATGTTATTAATTTCGAAATATTTTGATTATTTCAGCCACATTTTCTTTAGTTTACGCTGACAAATTATTATACCTTATGTAGTTTTGGTATATTCCTTTTGTTATTTTATTATGTATCAGCATATTGCAGTTTCACTCGCGTGAGAGTTCAATATCAAATGGGAAAATACTACATACAAAAAAGTAACAAACACAAAAAAAAACATTACCTCTCTCTCTAATATGATTTTGCTTCTACGTAATTTAGTTTCTTCCATCACTAACCTTTATTCTTTTCTTGTTTTTTCTTTGTTCGCTTCCAGTTAATTAACCTAATTATGTTACACATAATAAATGTATATAAATGTACATATATTATATACATGTATATATATATATATATATATATATATATATATTAAGCTTATATATTTTTTTTCGTTTTTGTGTCTGGTAGATATCGCTGTCACCGATAAGACCGCCATTGTACCCATCGATTTAAGTTCCTGTAAATTGTTACTACATATTTTGGTGTACAATAAAGTTTATTCTATTCTATTCTATGTCCTGATCCAGGTCAAGATCTAACTGCAGACCCATTTTCGTGAACTGCAGGTTGAAAAGAGAAAAAGGAACGCAGAGCTGCTGAAGGATCACGGGAGGGGTCTTAGTCAGAAAATATGACACTTCCTCTTTCTAGGCCGTCACAGCTTGAAAATGCACTGAAAGTACTACGTTGTGCTATTCGTACCTACCTAATTATAATAGTTCACTGGATCGAATTTTATTGAGAAGTAAACTAATCCAGTTCCTAACAATTATAATTTATTGTACGATAACCACATATTAAACCCACCTGGCGGCTATCTGTCCTGACAATTCGTGATGCAATACCGAGAAGAACCGGGAATTTGAAATATCTCTAATACCGGAAGTCTCAGCCCCGGTAGGAAGGCTCAGCCCCGGTATTATAGGCAACGAAGGAACGAGGTAGGTGTTTAGTCAGTAAGAGTCTGACACTATTTCCCGCTCCGCCCAAGAGCGGGATCAGTCATTGGATGATTTTACTTACCATAAAAAAAACTCTAATATTTTTTAAAACTAGTATTGAATAAAAAGTATACTGTTACAGCAGACATTCCAACTCCTAACGCCCACCAATGAAAAAATTTAGTTAAGTAATCAGTCTTACGGTAATCAAACGATTAATTCCGCCAACCCGTACCACTCATAACTTTTTCACATGTTACATCCACACCTCGATAGAACTGGTGCAAACTTATTTAACGCCTAATTTAACATGAAACAACAATTAGTTTAATCAACACGCATTGGTACTAATTTATAAATCCATCAATTCTATCGTAACAGCATTAATTTGCACATGAAATGCAGAATAATCAACTCGTTTCGACACTGATGGATGCCAATCTTATTGGATTTCAGCTGAACAATTTTTTTTTAAAGTATTATTGGTTCGGCTTGAAAGCTGATGAATTCAAGCGTAATTAATTACTATTCGTTTAATTCTAGGTAAAGACGTTTAGTACATAAACAAATTGACTTATCAATTAAATAAGAATAAACTAAGGTAATGAATCTTTTTTGGCGCAGCCGTGAGGCACACATAGTGTTGTACGAGTAGTTTTTATTTATTTATCTTATTTAAGTGTGTTATCCTAGTGACTGTCGCCAAATATCTTTTCATTTTTTTAGTATAAATATTTTTTCTTTCTTTCTTTTAAGGTAAGCTAATCTTTGGGCACGCTACAATCATCAGCCATAAGTAGTGCTCTTTGAGGAGTGGCTAGAAAAATGCAACGGCGTCCTCACCCTGGCCTGGCCAGTTGGAGAGATTCCTATTTCAAATTTAGATAGAAAAACGCCCGGGTGTCATTATTGTGCGAACCACCGGGAGGATACGTTGTAGCATACGGTGGAAGTCTGCCCCTCTTGGGTGGTGCACCAACTTGACCTCGTGGAAGCGATTGGTAGCAGTGATAATTTGCGTCGGGCTCTAGTTCAAACCATGATCCTAAGCGAGAGGGAATGGGAAGCGGTTATATCCTTCTGCGAAGCAGTAATGCGAGCGCAAAAGATGGCTGTAATCGTACATTCTAATGCCCTAAACACTACAGCTAGAGATGTCCCGGGTGCTGGGAGTCGCAGTGCAACCCTCGGTCACCGCGCAGGAAGTTTCTACTTCCGTAAAGAAGGACCACTGATACCCAACCTTCAAGCAAATATGCCATTTATATTTTCAGTCAACTATGCGCCTAAAAGCTTTTTGGAAAATATTGTCGCAAGGTCCTACAATAATATTAGCAGCAGCTGGATTCGTTCAATTTGTATGCAAGCAAACAGACCTGACATAAAATGTATTTAACCATTTTCTTTTAGACTTACGATGTTTGCCAATTCCAAAGCATTTCTAAAATGCTCGTTGACAAAGGGATATATGATTTTTTTTTTCACTACTACTATACTAATTAAGCTAAAATCAATTTGAACCAAATATTATCTTATGTGTTTGTCATTTCACCGGTAAATAACCTACTACCACAGAACCTCCTCAGTATATACACCGTTAAATTTTGATCGTTTTAATCCCGTAGAGGGTCGATCCGGTACATAAAACACTATCGATTTGTAAAAATAAAATCAAAAAAATAAAGTACGTCTTTTCTAAAACTCGAATTAATGTACGAAATTAATTTCTTTAAGTAAACGTCCGCTGAGCGAGTCCAATGACCTGTAGCTGGTTAGCACGCAACGACCGACAACTAAGTACAGGTCATTTAACTCGCTCAGCTGATGTTTACTTAAAGAAATTATTTTTTTACAGGTGTATATTAATTCGAATTTTAGAAAAAAAAAGTACTTTCTTATCTTTACAAATCGATAGTGTTTCATGTACCGGATCGACCCTCCACGGGATTAAAACGGTCAAAATTTAACGGTGTAGAAATCACACTATTATTATAATGACGAAAGTTCATAAATTTATTTACAACAGATATATTTTACTTTTTTTTTTTTAAATCATTACACTATCGTCGTCATGTGCATCATTTGTTTCGCAATTGTAATTTATAACCCAAATCAATGCATTTTACTTTTGTTTCTTACAAAAATGTCATAAAAATCAACAGTTACTCGTTTCCATAATAATTTCAACAATTTTTTTGCGCATTAAGAATTTCTCTTGAAATAAATACACAATAGAATTTTTTTCACCAGTAAAAAAAAAATAAGCTTTATTTTATGGAGTTCTCATAAGTTTCTGTTTATAACTTTCAAGGTACCGCAAAAACTTTCATTTAAAAAAGGAAAAAAACGCTGAAACTTTTGTCATGATAAAAAATATTATCTGAGCTGACTAGATAAAAATTATTTTTTTGACATATTTGTGACGGATGACAGGACAGAATGAAAAAAAAAAATGTATTGCGCTGACCCCAAATAAACCGGGACATGGAGATTTGTAAATATTCGTTCATTCCCATTTTCACCTCCCACAATTTGTAAATCACTTAACTGATTTTGATAAAACATGACTAAGAATGATCGCTAAAAAAAACTACTTTAAATCTAAAAAAGAACGCAAATAAATCGGTTTACGGTGCCACAGAGCGGTAACATCCCTCTTTTTGCGTCGGGGGTTATAAAGAACTACTTAAATAAAAAAATAAACATATTTGATACTATTCACATTTATTATATTCTCAAACCTCTAACATAGCATCGCATGATGCAACTTCCATTAGAGTTTATGTTTCTTACTCATTTACTCGATGATATCATAATACGATTTCATAATAAGCCATCGATATCTTTCGGAAAGCCATTACACCGGCTAATTACTGGCTTAATGACAACTCCACTGTGGATATTAACAGCGATCGTAAAACAAACGCATAGAAATTTGAGATCAACACTTATCTTATTACATAAAAATTATAAGCGTTAGGGTCTCCGTAGAATGGAGCGTAACATTTCTTAAAAGGAACGAGCGTTTACTTACGATATAATTACTTTAAAAAAATCTTGAAATGGTATAAAATATTCTGTATGAATAAAGGAAATGTTTACTGGATTGAAAAATATAGACTCTATAGAGAAATAAGTTTATAAATTCGATAGCTGGCCTGGAAAAGGCCGCCTTCTGTATGTGTCTTAGTTTTTCCTTGTCTGTTTATAAGTGAAGTATTTTATTAATAAATACTTATGTAGATTTTGATAGTAGACACCTATTTATTTGTTTAAATGAATAACATATTATAAACATTATTATTTTATAGGATATGTTACTTGCTTCTATCTAAATTATCTAGCAATATCTACTTCCGCTACGATCTACTAACCCATTTTAGCATTGCAGTTTTTAGATAGCTACAATTAGCGAAAACATGTGTACCAAATACGAGTATAAACCTTGAAACTGGTTCATATCAAAGTTGACGCATAAAATCACAACGAAACTTCGATGTCCAACGACCGCACGAGTGCGCCGACACCTTAACCACCTAAACTCACTATCGGATTCACTTAACAAGTCCATCAGCGCCCCCTAACGTCACGGCATCCACTAATAACTTCCTAATACGTGAAGGAGAAAGTGGATGACATCGGGCTCCATTAGACGTGAACAGATGATGCAACATCATAAGTGCAGGGTCCCCATTCCATGAGCTGCCAGATTGTTCCGAAGAGTTGCCGTGGCTTTGGAACGCAAAAGGCAACTGAAGGTACATAGGTTTTCGTTTTAATTGTTTAATAGCATCTACAGCAAAATAAACAACATTATTTTTAGTATATGCGAAATCTGAATATATTTTGTTCAAAATCAGTTACTGAATCGATTCCAATATTTTTTTTACACCATGTTATATTTTCCCCAAAACTATTTAAAGAAGGTCTACCAAGTTGGATACTACCGACACTAAGTACAACACAGGTCATGGCAGGTCATAGCGGGCACTAGGCGCCAGCACACAGCTGGGTGCGAGAGCAAAACAACCCCTATCAGTCGCCCAGATGGCCCGGTGGCCAAGTGTTTGTGTGAACAATCAGGTAACATAACAAGCATATTTGTTTTGAGTCTGTTAATGTCTAACACTTCCTCTTGCTTCATTCAGAGTGGGAAGAGTTGAAAACTTCGCACCTAAAAAAGGGTCCCTATAAAATGGACCACTTCATTCCATGCACTTATGGTGTTACATCATGTCTTTAGCACAAAGAAAAGGAAAGATACTCTTTGGTCCTTCGTGGTTATATCTCGTGGGAAGGGATAAGTACTAGGGGTACTGTGACGTGTTTTGACATGCGATTTCCAGCTTACTTCATTTGGGAGCTTTTGTTTGATAAATATCTTCTTCTTATCTTTATAGATAAAAATCTTCTTCTTATCGTGGTCGGTGATATAAATATTAAACTTCTTTTATTGTTCGAATGGATTTACAACTGAAATAAATAGCTATAAAATAGATTTTTCGCAAATTAACACATACATTCCATCTATGTATTCTAGGTTTTCTGGAAGAGAGCGTGGAATGGAATAAGGCCGCCAATTGTATGCATGTGTTTTAGTTTCCTTATACAATAAAGTATATAAATAAATTCAACTGTTTATTTAGGATCAATAAAATCAATCCTACAATGTTCCCACTGCTGGGACTCAGGCCTCCTGTCTAAGATGTGGAATGGGACGTAATCTTTATGCGGACACAGCGAAGGTTGGAGGACATCACATATCTTCGAATGTTTTGATACCTTTTCAGGATCAATTATGGAACTAAAAATAAATAAACAAAAGCTTAATTCAGTACAATATTAAACCGATTACAACCTTTCAATATAATTCCCTTAATAGAATTATCTGCGATAAATCTCTATAACGCTTGATTTATCTCTTGAATCTTAATCCCTCTCTATGAAACGTGTGTATCCCCTTATCCGATCAAAATAAACCAGCCACATGTTCTTCGGGGCTTTGTCAACGCTCGACAGTAAATGAACACCAGACCTTATTAGTTCGATAAGGTTTGATATCTAAGAGAAAGTTGACAGTGTGATTTTGAGTTTTTTTTTTTTAAGATAAGGATGGGATAAACTTGTTTTTGGAGCAATCAGAATAGAGATCTTCAAAACTGATCACTTTAGATTCATTGAATAGCAATATTTACTTAGAGGAAATAATTCCGGTAAGCGTTTATCGGACGATCGCGAGATTACTTAAAAGATGAAAACTGAAAAACTGTTTTATTTTTTCAATTGTCAGATATCTTTTCTCCAAAGACCGTGAGCTCTCAAAAAATGGCAATTTGATATATTTTTTACTGTCATTTTGATTATTATCTGGTAATTGAAAAAAAGTCTTAAACGATGTATAAAGCACACGAATCAACATTTACCACAGTAACAAACTGGATTAAGTAACATAAAGCTTTGCAGTGTGCCTTCTAACACAAACTAATTCGATTTCTCCCATTTTCTTCAAATTAAGGGTGTTGCGGACCCAAATACCACTTATTACCATCTCGGGTCACGGCAATTCTTCGACACAAAGTAAGTACCTAGTTAGATTCGTTAAGAGACTCTCGTGAATCCTTAATAATGAGAGCCATGAAAAGGGACTATCTTATTGAAGTAAGATATCAGAAAATCCAAATTAAGTTAAGCAAATTCGTTATGTTTGTTTAACTTACGATTGCTGTTTAGATATCCCACATTTTGTCTTGTTATTTTCTATACGTACATCTGTGCGCTCTAACTGATTAATCATAGTTTTAGATATTGTTCCTCAGTAAGTGTTCTTAAAACTAAAAAGAAAACTATGTAACGTATTAGCGTATTGCCTTTAGGTACACCTAAAGGCAATACGCTAATACGTTATATATAGCACAAATTATATATAGCACAGTCCAACCATATTACAAATATGGTTGGACTGTGCTATATATAATTTTTAACAACTTTATGTAATTTACCCATATTAGCAAATAAATGATTATGAATTATAATTAGGTGACATAGTTTATGGGGCCCAAAATTCCCCACATAAACAGGAGAATTCTTCAACGGTTTCCAGAGAAAAACATCTCGTTACCCATCACCGTCATAAACCAGAATGATGGTAGCATATGCTGAGTTGTCCGCTCTGCAAAAGACCTCATAGCTTGGAGACGCGTCGTACCTATGTAGTAGTCATGCTCAACAATGCGGCAACGACCAAAAACACAAAAATATTTTCGAGCAATCCCAACTACATAAGACCGCATAACATGAGGATGTGTTGCTGTGATCGCAGACTACAATAATGAAGGTTCCATAAAGAAGAAGAGATTTCCCAGTGGTATACACTGCGGTGGAATGCATAAATTGGAGAAGCATCAATTAACGGCAAAAAAGACGAGAACTATTTGGTGGAGGGATCAACTCGTACAAAGTTGTTGTTGTTAGCTTAACATAGCCCACTGCTGGGCGAATGCCTCCCTCTCCCTTTTTCACACACGTCCTCTGCCAATGCGGGCCAGTTCCTCCGGTAGTTGTCAAGCTCATCTCTCCACCTTTGCCAAATGTACAAAGTAAACTAACAAAATAAAAATGTACCTCAATGACATCCTTGAGCATGAACCTCCTGCGCCGTCTCCGTCTTCTGGGGGCTGGCTCGGAGTCCCGCTCGATGCCCTCATCGTCGGTGTCGGCGCGGCCGCATTCCGAAGTCTCTGAGCCCTCGGATAAAGCGCCACATTCCTCGTCATCATCTGGAATAAGAAAGAGACATAAATATGTGATATTAAACAGTTTTAAAGACCGATGGTTTCGATTGGCTTTCGATCTTTAACAGTAGTTGCTGAAAATCTAAAAAAATCAGTCTTAGTAAAAGGTTTCTGATTTCAGTATGCGGTTTTCCAACATAATAATCCAAGAAAAGTGACAACACACACCTCGTAAATCCTTCGTAGAGCATCCTTCTTAACATCAAAGTGAGAATTCAAAATATTATGTTCCGTGTATGCACTATATCCACCTACATTTATATACACCTATCCACTTCATCACACGCTTTGAACTCAAAGGACAATATTAACATCAAATATAAGCAGAATATTCTGTTACGAAGCGGAATAGTTTCCCTTTCCCGTTTATATTACATGCTTGTCCTTTCCTGCTTGTGCTTGACTTTGTGTAAAAGGCGTAGATAAATTGTTTCTCTACCACGTAATTTTCGTGAAAAAAAGGAATACGATAAGAAGATATAATAGCGAAGATTCTAATTTAAACGGCATCACACTAATATTACAAAGGCAAAAGTTTATATGTATACTACATGCATATAAACTTTAGCCTTTTGCCTTCGTGTGTGTCTATGTTTGTTACTCGGGTGTTATTAATACTGTACAGATTTTATCACGCTTGCGGATTTGCTCCACACGCGTAGCCCCCGCAAATGTACTTTTCATACTAGTATTTATTCTAAATACTTGTATGAAAAGGACATTTCATTTTGAAGGGGACTACGCATTTGACATTAAACCTAGTACTTCTGTGAAGACTTCTGCGGAAATAAAAATTCCTTGCCTGGCCCAGTATTCGGCCACGGTAATGCCGTCCACTGATGCTGTCATTAGGTCCCGGAACTACTAATTTTGTAGGTACTAATTTATGAACTTTTCAACAAGATATATCTACTGAAGGAAACTTTATGATCACTGTAGGACTGACAAAAGCCTTACGCAACAGTAAATTTCCAAACATCCAGATAAGACTGATCCAATTAAATCCTATTCAAACAAAACGAACTACCGAATCGAC
Organism: Leucania comma; assembly: GCA_958295575.1. NCBI lineage: Eukaryota > Metazoa > Arthropoda > Insecta > Lepidoptera > Noctuidae > Leucania > Leucania comma. Next base: position 23,238,969 of record OY282468.1, read on the forward strand.
CTAGACGCCACGTGTGGTCGCATTGCTCACTATACACATAATACGTAATCACGACTTGTCAATATCAAATCGATATCTATAGTCGACACTGCGTCGTCAACGTCAACGCGTTACGACTTGGTTGCGCAAGCGCAACGTTTTGCGAGCTTTGAGTCGCCGCTGACCAATCACCGATTAAGCTTGACTCTTGACATTGAACGCGGACTATGTGTCAATGATCTGTTTTTGAATAGGGTTGTCATATTCATATGGTTTTGAAAAAGGCTTTATTATGTACACATCCACTTATTATCCATAAAATTATTCACAAAAGCATAAATAGGTCTCTCTCTAATGCACAACATGGTTTTAGGCCTGGTCGCTCCGTAAACTCGAATCTGTTGATGCATGTTGATTTTATATCCAGTGGCTTAGATAACGGTAAGCAAGTCGACGCTCTGTATCTCGATTTCCGGAAGGCTTTCGATAAAGTCGATAATGATGTGCTCTTAACGAAGTTGGGTAAACTGGGTTTCTCATCCAGCTTTCTCAAGTTTTTTGCTGACTATCTCCGGGATCGCCAGCAGTTCGTCCGCCATGGATGCTTTGAGTCTAAGCCTTATTATACTCGTTCAGGCGTGAGTCAGGGAACCGTATTGGGACCACCTCTGTTCCTGATCATGATCGATGACCTCGTCGCTAAAATTGAGCATGTCTACGACTACGACGACTTAAAACTAGTTTCGCGAATCGGATCGGTCGAAGATTGCCAACTCCTACAGAGGGATCTTGATGCCATCTACGAATGGAGCATCGAGAACAAGTTGTTTTTTAACACGAACAAGTGCCACGTCATGACTTACGGTAGGGGGTCACGACCTATCTATTACGACTACAGGTTAGGTAGGGAAATAATTACTCGTGTTGCCGTCATAAAAGACTTGGGAGTGACCTTCGACCGCTGTCTGACATTTAAGAATCACATTTCTGCCCTTGCAAAGGAGTCTTTCAGGCGCCTGGGTTTTGTTTTGCGGAACGCTCGAGACTTTCGCAATCCCAGTGTCATTAGTCTATTATACACCACTCTGGTTAGAAGTAAACTCGAGGCCAGTGCCTGTGTGTGGCATCCATATACCGCGGCTCAGACACTGATGCTTGAGAAGGTGCAGAAAACTTTCCTGAGATTTCTTTTTCAAAGATTGTACACTTTCTTTCCCTACATGTACCCTACCAATTTCCTTTTGGGTGTGCTGGGTTTTAATTCGTTAGAGGTGAGAAGAGGCTTCGATCAGCTCGTAGTGGCTTGTAAAATCCTGAGCGGACGCATTGACTGTCCTGAGCTCCACGATCTCTTCTGTCGGCTATTTGTACCCGATAAATACATTGCACACCGTCAGAGCCGCCGTCATAATTTATTTGCGCCACAGCCATCTAGAACTGTCGCTAGAGCCGAATCCCCAGTATGTCGCACTCTAAGGATGCTTAACGCCCTCCTGAATGCCGACCCTGAATGTGATGTGTTTGCGGACGAATGGAATAAAATAATTCGTGCTTGTCTGGTGTTCTGTGAGAGACAGTATGCAAGGGTGTCCACTGTTCCATGTTAATGTGTATCATTGTGTTCAATGTTGTATTATTAATTTTAAATGATGTATTATTGAAACAATTTTAATTGAATATAAAAATCAATTCATAATCTAAAATTCCATGCAATTACCAATATTATGTATTATTATTTGTTATGTTTTTCACAATTCTATGTTAATTAATGTAAGTGGGCATGTACCGTTTTAATTAACTATAAATAAATAAATAATAATAATAGTCTGCCTCTTTAAAGCGTAAACGAAACTGTGCATAAATGTTCGTATCCTATTGGCCTGTGTAGACAGCAAAAAAGACTCCGAAGCAATGTAGGACTTAACTAATCAAATTAAACGTCGCACATCGAAAGTCTGGAACAGTTTGCCTGCTGCAGTCTTCCCGTTCGATTATAACTTAGTTGTCTTGAAGGCTACAATGAATAGGCTTTTAATAAACTAGTGTGCCTCACCATCAACGATTGCATCACTGCTTACCATCAAGTAGAATCGCAGTCAAACACTTTATAGTTTATATCAATAAATAAAAAAAAGATTTTTGTCTTTTACTGATTAAAATTATTTTGCTTCATAGTGACAACCCTACCATTGAGTGCTTTCAGCTATTATAGTGTATTAGATGTCACGATATTTATAGATAATATAATTTTAATTGAGTCGGTAAAACGTAGGCGGGTAACGAAAGTGTTCATTAAAAGTCTACCATATCGTGATAATGTTTCACCCATGACATGAAAATTGCATTTAATATGACATATCGTTTGTAATTAATTAAGAATACGGATTTGTTTTATTTATTTTTATAAATTAAGTACAGTCACATCACATACATAACACATTTTAAATCAAAATTCAATAAAATAAAAAAATCTCATAAGCCTAATAATGCCTATGCCCATCACTTATAAAACGTCAAAAGCTAATGCCCGGTTTCAAACAGTCGTTTCCTATGGCGAAGAACCGGCAGAAGCTCCATCCAAAGAACAGTCTTAATAAAAAAAGGACTAATGCACATGATAATTAAGGCGTAAGGTTGCCTTGAATAATCTTACATTCAACATAAAATGTCTTTGCATCATTCACGTTAGGAATCAAAGAATATATCATTTTTTCTTAAATCCGAAATACGATGTTTTCCCTTGGAAAGGACTTGGAAAGGACTTTACTGTGTCTGCGGTTATCATTAACATCAACAAAAATCTAAAATCCAATTTTAAACTCATCACCTTTTTACAGCAACAACTTACCCCGACGATATAAAAAATTATGTTGAAGGCACAAATAAATATATAATCAAAAAGCGCTACCAACTAAAATCGGTTAGCTTTCATCGTCAGCCATGAGTAATTATCACATGACATCACAAAAAATAAACCCCAAAATTAAACCATTTTAGTTGGCTCTCAACGAATAGAAGCAGACAACTAAAAATAACAAAATCGATGTGAAACCATCCATCAAACAGACAATGGTTCCCGACAGTTTACTACGTTTTTGTAAACATATCTTTGGATAACAACACTTTGGTAAAGGGGTTTGTAGACTAGTACATTTTTTTATTATTAGTAATATGGGACAAGGGCAGGAAGAAGAAGAAGAAGAAGAAGATTGACAGGTTCGCTTTTGGCCTCTCACCTGATGGTAAGTGGTGATATGGTCGACGAAGGAGTACGTTTGCTAGATGTAACTTATTCACTGTTGGTTGTAGCAATCAAAAAACAGACTTCAGCAAGAAATTCCACAATAGCTGTACGCACAATGAATGTGGTGTTCCCAAAAGGCTTCTGAATCGTTCTTAAATCTTAGCCTCTTGTAGTCTCATATCTAACTTATTTTATTGAAGATCTGTGATTTAGTCACTTTCATAAGATCGATAGGTGCCAGCATCGACATAACTGGACGCATGACAGTAGTGAGATCTAATATGGATGAAAAGAAAAACATTTATGCTAAATCAAAAGTAACATCTACACCAATTACGCCAACAGTCACTTAAGTTGACCTTAGATTACCTTCATGATTGTAGAAGTATAGTTGAACCTTTTAATTTTTTACTACTCTATGTCAATACTCTCTAGTATCATTTGTGCCTATTCTGTAAAATAAGCATTTGATGATGTATTCTATATTTTTATGGACTCATAGTTCAACAATCAGCCGTGTTCATTCTCCTTTTACTCCGGTTTTCAGTAAGGTTCTTAAACTTCCTGATTGAATAGATTGTTGAACATTACATTGTTGCTTTACGTAGAAATAGAAATTCCAACGTAAGACAGAAACCTGTAGCCCATAGGGAAACTCATTATCAACTCACTTCCTTTTGTGTTAATTATAGAACATAATTAACGATTGTCTTTGACAATTCCATTTTGTTTTTTAAAGACTTATTATTTATATTATATATTGTTTTTCTATCATTTCAATATATTGCTTAACTCAAGCTCATGAAATTTCTTACAAAATTAGTCTATTGTAAGAATTAAACGTGACACAACATATCGTTTCCATTTCGAATGTGTAAGACCCTTTACACAAGAGATCTATAGAGCTGTTATAAACTTTATTATTTCTGTTCAGTGGACAATAAACGAAACAATGGGAAGCCATAAGTGGCAATCACGATCGTCGACTTCCAAATAACTTGATTGATGTGAAATATAACAGGTACCATTCGTCAGGAACTCAGGACGGCACTTTGTTTATTTTCTTCTGCGTTACTTTGAGCTTGAAAAAAGTAATATACTTTTTAAATCGACAAAGCTTCTGATTGCTTTGTTAACTTGCCATCCATCATTTGAGATTTCGTTAACAAGCTGGTGAAAAAACTGGTGATCCAGATTGCATACAAGTAGTCCAAGATGTTGTTAGAGATGAAAACAAAATCCTAAGTATAGGCTTGGATAAGCCGCAAGTTCGAGGAAGAGACCGGCGAAATAATAAAACCTTTGGACGATACTTACCTTAACTACATTTTCTTATTCATTGACGATGAATTTATCTTACGGGTTAGAACATGAAGACGTAAAGACTTCCAACGTGTTTGCACCTCTCATTAAAATCATTATCTATATCCACGTCTGTACTATCTGATCTATTATAAACATATTCAGGTAATTTGTAATTCAGGCTTTCTAACATTACCGCGAACATTCCTACCTGAAACGGCTTCGACTTCCTTATTAACCATTAATAAACACTTTCAAACTACTTTATTACTTCAATAATTTCTACCAAACACTAACACTAAAAGCTGAGTCTATGCTAATAAGCTCGGAGATATTTTATGTAACAAATTCAATGTAGCTGAAAGCTATGTACGAAATAATATGGTGATCAATATAGTTATGGTATCATAAGTAACACTTTCTGAAAGGTACAGTCAAATTAACGTTGTCAATGACAAACGTTATGGCTCCTGTAGAATCTGTTATAATATATTTCTTTGTTTATAGGTCATATTTTATGTTAAGATGGTACATAAACGTGAACAGACGATGGGGGACCAAAGAAAGCTAAAATTTCCCCAAGGCTATATAACGAGATTAATTGCGACTGGCGTCAAAAGCTTCGATAGTAAAATATTGAGTTCAGATAAAGCAATTTGCATTAAGATAAAGGTAGGAAAACTAACATTGAATAATAATAGAAATTCATTTTCATAGCATCGAGGAGGTGAATGAGCTGTGTACAGCCTTATTTTGGCTAATTCATCTCTATTCACCAACACGTCAACAATGCACAAATTATGACGCTATTAAGTCAAATTCACAAAGACGACATGCTAATACCAGGGTGTCATGAGTCAGAGTGAGCTAATAGTAATAAATAGACGCGAATTCGTTACGCAAGCGTCAGACGTCTAGTAGCGAGAATAAACTATGCGTAGATTTATTCGCTCGAGAGCGCTCGGCGCCAATTATGACGACATAGTGAGCATGGCATGAGCTTATTACTGTCTCGTGTTATGAATTCCTAGTACGTCAGTATTATGAACATGTATGAAGTTATTCGGAATTTCACATGCTACTGGATTAGAAGATTAAAGTTCATTCATCTCATCATTTCTTAGTATATTGAAAGGGTCCGCTTTTCTCCAATCAAGTGAGCATTCATGGTTGAGCACGACTACTTCGAAGTGAGTAAAAGCCTTAGTAAATTCAAATTAGTTTTCCCATTTGACATTACATTACCAGAGTCGGAACAACAAGCATTTTCTTTCTAAGAACAGAAATAAACAAACGGCAAACAAAAAGCGCTAAGCAGTCGGAAACATCAGCATGTAATAGTTTCTATGTAATAGTTGGTTGTAATCGACGAACTTGCATCTATCGTGGGAGATACAGACTGTTAACGGTTTGTGCGTTTTGTTGTAGATAAGCCTTGTTTCTCAGGGCTGCGTGTGGCGGCTTATCTTGAAAGCACTATGTTCTGTACGCCGCGGCAGTTAGTTTTCTCCCTGGCGTAAGGTAAATGTGTGTACCTCTTTGATTTAATATGTGAGCACCTATCCTTTTACAATTGAAAGGAAGTGCGTACAGTGGACAAGTTATAGTAGTTAAAGTTCGTAACTCTATTAAAGTTTTTGGCATTTTCTGTAGTTTGTAGTACTCATATCGTCTTTTGATCTCTAAATGCAATCGTATCCATAGGCACAGATTTTTTTTTGGTATTACAGCATTTTTTCTGCAGTTCAGAAAGACTTAAAACATTATGGATGGTCTCCTAAGAACGTTTTCCTGTAATTAAAACAGTTAAGGTTAGGCTTTACTGTCTTGTCTCAAAAATGTACCCTGTAAAGGTGTAATTTTTACTGCATCTTTAAACACTCTGCTTTACTTCTTATTTTTTTAGAGGTGGTAAAACATCAAATAACGTCTACCGCTCTTTAATGGAGCAAGAAGACATGTCAGACTTCATCTGACTAAAACCATAGTTATGCTAGAACTACATTAGATCGACGCACACGTGTGACACGCCAGATTTGTACGTAAAATGAATGTGTTTAAGAGCTAATACTAGCAAAATTACATCTACTTTAATGCAATAATATTCAAATTGCTGCTTTCAAAACAACAATCCCATCACACTCAGATAAAGCACATACTTAAGATGAGCACCAACTTCTTTACATTTAGAAACCCTTTTACATAACATTCTTGAACTTTTGTATACGTAGACGTACATTATGCAAAGTTGGAAGACGGAAATATCAAGGCAGCTCGCGACCATGATGAATAGGGACTAGTCTCGGAGGAAACCGCACCGATTCAATTTTCCTTTTAAGCTCCCGTCGGTTAGATAACCACGTGGTGGGTAGAAACTTTACAGATTTACAAACTTTCAAGTGACAAACTACATGTTGATCGAAATTAATGTTGACTCCCACGGTGACGCTACAAAAGTTTAGAATTATTTCTCAAGTTCTTGAAGCAGTAAGCATATTGTGGATGCCAGTCTAAGACATGAAAATCTGTTTTCTTAATTTCTTTAGTAATATAGTATTGTATACATTTATCCTTTATTGATAAGTTTACTTTTGTATATAGTCGTTTTATAATATGAATTATTGTAAATGTGAGAACACTGTAGACTCCGCAGATTCATAGACTACAATTTTATTATGATTTTGGGTACAAAGCTGATCAGTCTGCAGAGGTCTGAGAAGACAACCATATTTATTAACTTTGTAATATAGAAAAATTGTAGAAACAATCATTTATTTTATAAGAGTAACCATGGAGTTCTTACCGGTTTTTCTCCAAAGGAAACGACCGATTGGAACCATGCGCCAGCTTCTGACGTGTCTGATGACGAAGTAGGCCTATGTAATATACGAGTATATATATTTTTATTAGATTTTTGCGGTTGGCATGGATTGGTTCTCAATTCCTGTATCCATCATTGGTTTGAATTGTATTAAAAATATTTGAAATTGAATAATTTGCAATCATCTAAATATTCCCATTAGAACGAAACACCTCGCCACACTATAATTTATCAAGTAGGTACCCAAACAAAGCGGCCATACCATGCGGACTATTAATAACAATTTATAATATTGTGAACCAACTTTCTCCACCGAACATGGGTTCAAGCCAGCAGTTTGGGTCACCGGCAGAAACCGAAGCAATATAAGGACTGTAATTGGTTGAAACCTGGATTTTACTTGTCGTGTACTGTTATTCTCCGGAATAACAATTTATGGGTGGAATCATCGGAAAGTGGTGTCTGGGAAATCAATTTAAAGAGATTCGATGAAATGTAATCTTTTATTGCGAAAATTCTAGTGGTCAAAATTAATAAAAATCATGCATAAGTAATAATTGAACCAGATATTAAGTTAGATTAAATAAATAAAATCAATCTGTGCACAATCAAATAAGTAGTTCGTAGTAGAAGCGATCGATTGAACTAGATTTTCTAAACTATGTCGAAGTCCTTTCCGATAACGACGGAGCAATGTAATAAAAGAAAGCCTTTACAAATAAAGGCAATCGCTATATTCGAATTTGTAGTCCTTTGAATTGTTGTTTGTCCTGATCAAACTGTAAGTCCCAAAACAATTCACCACCCAAGAGATCTGGAATTTCTTTGTTGTCTGTAATTGGCTTGACTTCCCCGCTGAATTCTAGATTCTTTTTAAATCTTTTCCAGCTAAACAAAAAAAGAAAATCGAAAAACTAACGAAGCGAGCCAAGAAGATCATATTGCTATGGAAGCAGACCAGTGATTGGTTGAACTCACGAAGCTTACAGAGAATACTAAATGCTTATTAACTAAAACATTTGGTTACCTCTGACCATGGAAAATTCTAACGGGGTCAGTTGGTGAATTTGTTTAATATTTCTCTCTCAAAACTAACAAATACTAGGAAATCAATAAAAAGAGACTGTACAATAAAATGTGCAAGGCCATGCCTCCAATCAAACGTTTTATATGACTGGGACGTTTTTCATCTTTAGTTTTCCATTTTGTACCTAAGGTCTTCTCCACACTTATAAGCATTTCCGTTCTCTTTCTCCCATACTCTTATCTCCACATATTACGATTTAACTTTCATTTTCTTGTAAGCAGCGCGAGCTAACGTCATTTTTGTCTGAAGCATCAACAATGGCTTTGTAGCAAATGTATTAATACATATGGTTTGATGCGAATCGAACCAGCTAACCGCCCCAGCTTCGCATGTTATATATGTAATGTACAATCAAACCATTCTTGGATCACGCGATACGCTAATCTTTTAGTCTATTGATGTAAGAAAATTTCTTCAGTAATTTTTGAGTTTATTGCCTTTATAAAGACAGAGAGACTGTTAAGACTGTAGTTTTTCCATTGATATTTTCGTTTTTTTTTTATTAATATTTTTTTTGTTTTGTTTTTAATTAATATTGGTCAATTTTGTCCCCAGTTCCTAGAAAAAACTTAAAAATCAGCTGAGAAAGAGAAAAGTACAGTGTGTGCGACTCTTAAACATAATAACGGTACCCAAGACAGGGTGAACATAAATTCGCACATTCGAAACAGGACACGCGTCAACTTTATGACGGACCCAGAGGAGACGAGTATTGTTTTATACTATTGTTTAATAGTACAATTTAGTTAGTCACTGTTAGGATAAGCAAGTAAAACGACTGTTTCATGAAGTATTTACGAGTATGTTAATGTTATAGGTTCAAAGAGCTAAGGAGAAAGCGCGTCAAAAATGTTTAGTTTCGATAGTTTAACTGCGTGAAAACGGCTTTTCTAGTTTATAAATAACCAGCAAGCCTAGCGAATGAAAATGAAGTTATTAAACCACATTCCAAGATAAATTTATACCAATTCATTTTAGTATTATTGTAGTCTTTCATCCTTTCGATGACATTAATCCTAATTGACGGCTCTCATGATATGATCATCATTATTTCAGCCGAAAGACGTCAACTGTTAGGCATAGGCCTCCCTCAAGTGTCGCCATAACGATCTTGTGCGTTTCGCATCTATCAAATTCGCGCGACCCTCACCAAATCAGCGGCCCATCGTGTGAAAGGCCTTCCAACGCTGCGACTTTTGGTACGTAGTCGCTGTTCCAGAACCTTTCATCCCCATCTGATCGGTCATCTGTTCTGCGAGCAATGTGCCCTGCCCACTGCCACTTAAGTTTGGCCATTCGTCGGGCTATGTCGGTAACCTACGACGGCTCCACATCTATTTAATTAATTACCTAAAACCACATTCGACAAAATTACAATAATATACACCGTTAAATTTAGGTCTTTTTAATCCCGCGGAGGGTCGATTCGGTAATTTAACGGTGTATTTAAGCACCTAATATTGTGACTATTAAGAACTAATCTCGAACAGGTACAAAATAGAACTTTCACAGGAGTTCAGAAAGCCTAAACACTTCCTAATCCTGCTTATAAATAATACATGCGGTGCGATAACATTGAACGCGGACACAAAGCTCGGCTCAAAATGGACAAATAGAACCATTATATTTGCGAGTGAGAATCTGATAGTGAGCAGAGAAAATATAGACACTTGGACACAAAGGACAGGGCTAAGTTACGAAAAGGACAAAGTACGAGTATGAGTATATCGGTGAGTTTGTCCAGGTGAAAAGCAAGCTTTCAAAAGAAATACATTTTTACCCCACTTTGAAACAACTTCACTTCAGGACCAAGCGTAAGATTGTATAAAAATAAATACTTTAAAAATTTCAAAATCCAGACTTCACACTGACAAAACAAAATGAAAATTCATACTCCTTTAGGAGATACATATACAATTATTATTCCCCTAATTTAAAGAAATGTGGAACAAAAACTATAGAGAGAAAATTGAGGTGACGACAATAGCGCTTTAGAAAATTTGTTCTAAAATTACGAGAGCACATCCGATCACGTTAAACAAATTCGCAGACATTGAAGTATAACATATTCAAGAACATTTAATGTAGTAATACAATACCAATCGAAATATATACTTTAGATATACAATACTAGCTCTCCAACGAAGTCAGAATATCAGAAGGGCAATGTGTCATAAAATAAGTACGATTAATAAATAATTAAATGAGAAAAATAAAAGTAAAAATTGAAGTTTAATAAAAATGAAAAAAAAAAGAAGTATTCGTCTTAGTTTTGGATTTGGTCACCCACGTCCATTTGGAAAGTTCTCCCTGTATGCAGATTTTGATATGAAGAAGAAAAGTAGAACACACGACACAACCATATAAGACCAACCTAAAAAATAATATGAGACTGTAAAGAATTAAAATCTAAAGGAATTCATTTACATTTTAATTCTTGGTAGTCTCGTCTGACAATAGTTTGTATATAGCTCGTATGTATAATTTATTGTTTTAGCTAATAAGGCCAAAGAAAGGACAACACAAAATTTAGGAGAGCAACCCATTGATTCACAACACACACACAACGAACACAAAATGGGCGGAGATCAATTACATGGCCAGCTATCGAGCGTACCACATAATGATCGATGGTGCTGCATCGCGAAACCATCCATTGTGCTAATATACATGTGATTTATGGTAAAATAGATTAAATGTTACGCTATCTCCATGGCACGTGGGAATGGGGTTTCTATATTATCGACTTGGGTTATTAATAGGCTGTTGACGTTCTGCTTATAAACTGTTTATAGATTCTTCGATGTAAGAAAAGGGTTTGTATTGAATTTAGCCTACTTGTTAGGTATACCAAAATGTGTAGCTAGGTAATAAATACAAAATCTTGCTCTTATCATAGGTTTTTTTTTAATTTTAGCTGAGTATCTATTTATAGTAGCTAAAGGGAGAGGAAGGCTAAAGAAAATATTGATGGATTGTGTGAGAAGTGATATAAAAGAAAAAGGAGATAGGCCTTTAAATTTGGGGGTTTTTAATATCATGCGGATTTCATCACGCATGCAGATTTGTTCCGCATGCAGAAAATTTCATAAGGCAAAAAACGCGTCCCGCGTGCGTATTGCACGCATTTCGTGCATAGTGCATAAACAATAAATACTTGTATGAAAAGGACATTTGCGGAGGCTACGCATACGAAGGAGATCCGCATGCTTGATGAAATCAGCACGATATTAAAAACACGCTTAGCCGCAAAGTGGCAGCGCGGCTGCAGCGCTGCCGCCGCGCTGCTTTGTTATTTCATACGACTGTAAATAAAAAAACACGGGTCGCAGCGTAGCCGTCGCGCTGCCGTCTCGCGGCTTTTTGAGGCTAATTTGAAGGCACCCTTAGTGATAGCGAGACTTGTGACAAGGGCAGGGAGATGATGAGGAATTAAACAACAGACTATGACAAATAATATGGTGATATTATTTGTTTATAGTCTTGATATTTCCTAATAAATAAAATTACAAGACATTGTTCTAATTAATATTCTCACAGAATCCAAATCAACATGGAAATTCCTGAGCAAAGTCACAACCAGCTAGTAGTCTCGTAACAAAAATGTCCTCAATGTTAACTATGGCACATTATTTTCCAATAAAGCGTTTCCAATGACCGTGCAAGGCGTGCTCACATTATGGTCCAATATACCAGTTTATTGCACAATCAATTTGTAAGGAAAACATTAATTTTATATTGCTTTGTGCTCACTTATACGTACAAGGAGAAATGCTTTTACTCAATTAGCATAAGGTACGAGCAATATTGTGTTCGTAAGTGCAGACTTCAATGAAAAAGATGAAGTTTAAAGAGTTATGAAAGATAGAATTAAAATAATAAATGTAAAATGTAGGCGGATGAATTGTGTAAAGAACGGTAATCTTATGAAAGAAACAGGAGTGCACGATGGCGTCACCGCTGATAGAAGGTGGGGAAGAAGGAAAAATGTAGCTTTACGTCAACCCAAAGCAACATGCAACAAGGAGAGGAAGATGATGAGGCCCTTAGCCAAGTTATGACAGTTTCGATTCGATTTTCTTGCGTCGAACGCCTCGAGTCAGCCACACCTCCGATTACTTTGTTCTGAAAACGTGACTAAGCGTTGAGATGACGTTAGAACAAAGGAATTGGAGGCGTGGCCAGATGCAAGAGAATCGAAACGAAATGGTCGTCACTTGTATATAAGTGCTTTGGTAAAGATAGAGGCTTTGATTTTGCAAGATTTCTTCTACCCATTACCAAGATGAAAACACTATCAATTGTCTCCTGTGTAGCACAAAAGAAGTACTCCTGTGTAGCACTCCGCTGTAAGTAAATAACGATGGTTAATTTATAACAAGAACAAATTTAATACCCGGCTATCGTCAACTAATAACGCCAGTCGCAGGATTGTTAATTAATTTTATGAAAGTTTCAGAACACGAGGCGAGCGAGGGATACTGTCCTATATGCCATGGCTGTTTTTTAGAGGCTTTGATTTTGCAAGATTTCTTCTACCCATTACCAAGATGAAAACACTATCAATTGTCTCCTGTGTAGCACAAAAGAAGTACTCCTGTGTAGCACTCCGCTGTAAGTAAATAACGATGGTTAATTTATAACAAGAACAAAGTTAATACCCGGCTATCGTCAACTAATAACGCCAGTCGCAGGATTGTTAATTAATTTTATGAAAGTTTCAGAACACGAGGCGAGCGAGGGATACTGTCCTATAAACCATGGCTGCTTTTTATCCATAAACCATATCCCATTGACGTTTAAAAATGGGACTTGTCTTTGAACTAGCTATAAACAAATTTCCAGTCTATCTCCATGACTCAATAATGTCTCAAGGAAGCTTCAATAGCAAAGAAGATAAAAAAACAATATTTAATTAGTACCAATAAATGATAATTCGCAATATAGTAGTAGTCAATATAGTGCTATAATAGTAGTAGTATAGTAATAGTAGTAGTGTAGTAGTCTAGGAAAAAATAGGCAAAGTATCAGTGTGTAAGATCGCATAAATTGCAGATACGTCTGGTCGCCAAACTAAGCTATTGCTTGTATTTTAGGACACAATGTTCATATTGTAACAATTTTGGTTCTGTGAGGTACATTTGTTGTGAATGTGAGATATCGAATAAGTAGGAAACGCAAACACAAAGATTCAATCAATTTCCCGTTTCTGAATCTAAAGATGATCACATAAAACTTAGATTACCCATCTCATACGGTTAGCAATTAAATTATCTACAACTTCTTCACATTTTATCTGACAAATAACTGAACACCAAACCAAAACGATTTAGAACTTTCTTCTTAACACATAAAGTTCAAAATAAATTAAAGCTTTTATCTTCAAGTAAACAGAATAACGGCCCGTGCAGAATGTACCGGGAAATCGTCAAAATTTTATCTCGTCCAAACAAACTTGAACGAGCCGCATTCTCGAATGAGTAATGTAAGCGTTGCTGATGCAAAACTGTCTATTACATGTGATACGCTATTATGTATGCCTGTCCAATAGTTCCGGATTTGAAGAATGGTTACAATCGTCTAAGAATACGGTAATTTCATTCATTCTTTTCACATTTGTATTGTTTTATGAGACGTGCTCGGACAAATTGGTTCATTTTCTTCTTCTTTGTGAAAATGCGCTTGTTTCTAGAAAGTAAGATGAGATAACATTCCAAAGACGTTAATTCTAGACAGGTTTCTAGGGTCAGTCGCAACTGCGGAAAATTCTAGGAATTAAATAATAGTGATAGTGATGTAATAAATTACGTTGAAGAATATAACGATTGAATTACATGGTAGACATTCTACCTATACGCACAAAACGTTTTGGGAACACATTTATTGTGCGCCCAGAGAAGGAGTGGAATTCCTTGCACGAGTCTGTGTTTTCTGACAGGTACTATCTAGGAATCTATAAGTCAAGACTGAATGGGTTACTTCTAGGCAAGCGTGCTCATGACTTACCATCAGGTGGGATAGTGGCCAAGCGCGAACCGTGCATAAAAAATATTATTAACATAGTATCAAGTTAAGCTTTCAATGTCTCTTCCTTCGTAAGATTCCTGAGGTTGAGTAAAATACGAAAAAATAAATATACAGTTAGGTACGATTCAAAGATCGCAGAGCGCATCTCCAAACCCGTAGAACCATCAAATCATTACTAAAGATAGCGTTAACCTTTTACGTCCATAAAAGAATCATACCATACAAAACCGCCGCAGCCGTGAGAAAAACGTGAACATTGTTCCCTAGATCTGCATATAAAAGTTAAAGATAAATGAAACTTTCTTTCTTTTCTTTTTCGTAGAGTTTTTTGTGGCGGCCCAATGTGGCCTTGCGGTTGCGGTGACGTATTGTTCCGTAATTAGGGCTGCGCAGCCTACTCTTTGTAATGAATTAGAAATTATTTTTATTTAGGCTGTTTTTCTTCGTTAACACTTTCATTTTTTTTGTCTATTTGTCTGATTTTCTATTTAGATATTTTAGTTAGACACGATTCTTAATAACACAATTCATGTCCTAGTTTTATAGCACATCGATCAAATCAATAACACGATGGAGCAGAACATTGTAGCTACTCGTAATACTTAAAAGGAAAGTGTTCAAAAATATTGATAAGACGAAAATGCGATCTAAGACCGACGACCTCGAAACGGTGCAGGCAGCATCGAACACGTCAGATCAATAAAGATAATGTCATCGTCCAAACATTCCGCCACTAAAAATAGCTGGATGTTTACGAACAATGGCCCAGCAGTCACATCATCCATTGTGTTCTCGACTTATTCACCTGTCCGATACGACCCACTGACCGGCATTAACATCTCGCATCTCTCGATTCGATCGATACCTTCGATGCGATTCCATTCGATTGCCCACTTGTAACAAAATAAACAGTTACACGTCAAAAACAGACGCCCGTGAACTTCATGATCAAAATCGGTTGTAAGATTTATGATGGCCCTGTTGATCAGACAACCCGGCGCTCGATACAACACGATCGATTCTCGATTACGATCGAAACAAGTGTGTACATTCCCTCTGAGCCACTCACAAATTATCCGCTTTGCGTTGTTACACAGCACGATTTTCTTATTCATAAACAACAAACTGTTGACATTACAACTCCAGCCAGGTGTTTACAATTTGATTGGCACAAAATTATGGGCGATACAAAACGGTACACTTTCCTGCGTGAGCTATTAAAAGGCTATAAATTCATCATAGCCTATACATATAGGAAACATTGCAGGAAGCTGTAAATATGTAGTCGGAGAAATTACAACTCGATTATGAATCGCGACTGTGTCGGCTCGATGTTGGTGCAAAAACTGCCTTCGCGAGGGAAAAGCAGAAAATATGACAAGTTAATTTAGATTGAGTGGGTCCGTGAGAGTTGGAAAGGGAGGTGAAAGACAACCGGAACGAATTGTATCATTGCATTGTGAATTAAACGCGATGGGAGGCGACGGTGCTGGTGCGAGAGCAAAGGTCCCTGATAACACAGTCGTGGCGGCCCAAATGTCATCGAGCAGACAGCCTGTCTGGCTGAGATAGAAGCATGCATAAGGTGGACACGACCATGTTATAGAAAGTGAGAATTAATACCCAATCTTGTTGAACACGACGATATCTGCGTATGTAATGAAATGGGGCGTGTGAACTACAATGAGTTGATTGCATATCATGATGAACATGAATAAGTACTAGACTGTGTTAAGTCAAACAATTTAGAAATTGAATATCATTGTTAAAAGAAAGACAGCAGGAATTTACTCCGGTATCATCCTCAAAATCTTTAATCTTAACTTCACAGCATAAACTAAAACGATTACAATCTTAATCCTTCAACAGTGTTATCTCGTCCCAAAAAGCTCTGCTCTCAAAAAACTTTACACCACTCACAAAGAACAAGTAAAAGGGAATTATTCAAATACACTTTTAACTAATTACTTGTGAACAGTGTCAGTATTTCGGTGGATACAATTCAGGTAATCCAACATTGAGAATGAGCGGAAGTATCACCGTTGGTGGACTGGAATGCAATGAGAACACAGCAATCAAAGAATTTCATTACTATTGTGTCATTGGATACAAGTTCTCATATTGATCACATAAAGCTTATTTTTACTACTGTATTCGGTATCGAATTTGGTTCTTGTACTATGTATTTTTTAAACCCACTATTAGACTAAGGGTTCCCTGCTCTCCTTCCACCTCACACCATCTAGAGCTTTTAATCACCAATCTTTGTTACAGGTGTCCAGCTCATCCCGTTACGTCCGTCTGGGCCTGGCGCGATGTCGCTTCCATAATACTTTTAAAGAAGGTTCACTGGATCATGGCCAATTGCCAAATCGGCACTACTTAAGGGCTTGTTTACGAAGATGCGGCGCGTTGCGCTACGCGTTGAGCGGTCGTCGGTCGTACATTGCCATATGTTTGTGTTTACACGTGCCATGACGCAGCCCGCTGCTGCAATGTACGACGTAGGCCTGACTCGCCGAGCAACGCGCCGCGTCTCGGTAAACAAGCACTAAGCATGAGTCAAGATTCATAGCAAAATAGACTATAAGAGTTTTAAAATTTTCCATAGTATTTACAAAATTTATAAGCTTCAACAAGTAAACATACTTTATACTTGACAATTTTTTATGAACAACCATGATTCTTTGCTCAATCATATACCTATTTCATAGACCACAAAGTCTGAAATAATTTACGCACTCTTATTCTAAAACTTACACAGATCTAATCACATAAACTATATAGTGACTTGTAACCCATCAACGACATATTTACATCCAAGAAACAAACTAACGGACCTTCAATAAAGCAACATTCCAACGACACACGCACGATGTAAAATGACAAACAAAAACTTAATTAAACCTGACCTCGATGTGAATAATAACATGGCAATATTAATATCTGGTACTGAAGAAGTTCCCAAGATCCCATACTATGATGATATGGTGAAGATATTCCCATGGTAACCTATTCTATGGCATGTATCAGTTAATGGCGCTTTGTTTGGTGCTAATTGCCGGTGTAAGTAAGTGACGGTATTTCATAGATGTAATAAAGGTTTTTATGGTGTGACAAACATGAATAAAGGTGGAAAGCTTTTTTACGAATAAGGTCATGACCATGATCATGATCTTTCTGCGCTTATTCCATTTTATTTGGGATTAGAGCAATACATTTTCTTCTTCCATTCTGTCCTGTTAACCGTCACGTTATCACTGACTGCCTTTTCTTTCATATCATTTTCCTCACACAATCCATCCGTCTTTTCTTTAGCCTTCCTCTCATCTTCTTCTCTTCATCCATCTATAAATTTAATCAAAACTCTTTTAGTAACTTGCGTTTCAGCAAGACATAGATCTTCACATGCCCGTATCAAGTCAAACGATTGATTCCTTTCTACTTTTTAGTCACTGGTACCACTTTCAAACTTTCATTAGAAATATTCATTTCTACTGAAAGGTCAAGACCAAGTCCAAATTATTAATAAAATTTGAAGCAGTTAGGGTTTTTAGAGGAAAACAAAAAAATATTCAATAAGGGATTTGCCATTAGACTTGGAAGTTTGACAAAAAAAAATATGTTCCAATGTATGGAACATATTTTTTTTTTTTGTCAAACTGCTAATGAACCATTTTTTTATTTGTTTGCAGTAACTGAATTGACATGAAGGTTAGAAACCAGTAGTAGAAAATTTAATAGTGGCAATTCCCTAGCGAACACATCAGGAACCCTAAAGTAATTTCTAATCTAATCTCAATACGGAATTTTAAAAAAAAAAAAACTAAAAGGAAAAGTATAACAAACTGATATCACACTCACACTAATCAAGGTCACATTACTAGCAAAATCATCCAAGGCAGAAATAAAAGGGCAAAACACGCAAACATCAATCATCACTGTCCGAAATCCCATGGTCATCAGATTTATAACCCCGATTTCATAAATTGGCCAAACAACGCCAACATTGATAACATAACGCCAACGTTCCTCGAGTACTAACTATCTCTATGGCTTTTTATAAGAAAAGCAATGGAAATATTTTTTCACCAACATTGGCCGTGGCCGCCCAACATTTGCCAAGTACAGCAGTACCTAGATAATATCTTAGGCCAACATCTATCGCACGCACGTCCATAATAATTCCTCAGCGGGGACTTTTCAATCGTTTAAGAAGAAAACTGTATCGTTTATTAAAATCGAATTGCAAATGATGAAAAATCATGCGTTTAATATTAAATTTCCATGGTAAATATGGACATTTTGGAGCTTTAGAATTATTCGCATAGACGAACATTGATGTTAAGGTAAAGGCCGCTTGAGATCAAAGTGATGCTTATTTAAAGATCACTAACCCTCAGCAAAGGTCTTTTTTACGTTATGCATGAAATTTTACTCATAAAAAACAAGATGTAAAAGGAAAATTCAAAGGAACTATCGTTTTAGGGTCTGAAACATGAATCAGAAGATAACGTTACTAGATGACTCAAAGACCAGGGTAGCTATAAAGAGCTAATTATCTTTTAGGCTATAGACAGTGTATAACAGAAATAGATGGCCATATACTGAAGTGCTTCATCATCATGATTTTAGTTGAAAGACGTCCAAGGCCGGACATAGGCCTCCCCCTCTTTTTTTCGGTATTGTCTTCTTCCGGTATTTTTTTCATATCTATGGCAGAAGTAGCATTTAAAATAGGACCACCCGTTTCCTTTGGTCGCTGTATTAACGTTAACAAAGTTTTATGCCACCACTAATCTAATTTTATAGAACCCTTTTTTTTTGGAATATTTGATTGATTTGGTTAAATCTTACGCTCAAAGCGTTGAGCACAGGCGTAGAGTAACCTTTCGGAGTACAGGATGCATTTTGGAGAGAGTGCGCGGAAATTGCATGACTTGATTCCGCCATCTCCGTTCTACCATCGGACAACTCGACGCACGGTGAACAACCACCCTTAGGTTGTTGAAACTTCTACGGGCCGGACTTAGCGTTTTGCCTCGTTTATACCGCGTACATCGATGGACTGGAACAGTTTGCCTGCTGCGGTATTTCCATCTGGTTATAAGGTGTATTCAAGGCTAGAGTGAATAGGCTCTTAATAAACTAGTACGCCTCACCATCAACAACTATATGACTGCTTACCATCAGGTAGGGTCGCAGTCAAGCACCAGTTTATATCAATTTAAAAAATTGAAATTTTTAAATAACTCCTCCCACTCTGCAGCGAGGAGGGGGTAGGTATATCAGACTTTCACTGATTCAAACCCATTTGAATTCCTTTAGTCACTCCTTACATTCCAGTGCTACATTTAGAATTTCACAGAACCCTGAGTTTCTAATCCAACAAAGCTAAGTAAACACTAACAAGATCAGTAAATAGAACATAAATAATGCAAATATGATCAAACAAGCACTCGTTGAATTATCGTTAGCGATCATCACGTATACACGCGACACTATAAAGGTCAACAGGGTGAAAGTTCTGAGTATTGTACCAATACTTAGTAACAAGTGAGATGAATTGCCATAAGCAGAAGAGTAAATGGAATGATGGTGTTTGTCATAACAAACATAGACACGTACTGCTAGAGTAGGATAGAATATAACAAACTTCATTGTACACCAAAATAGTAACAAATGCAAACTTTACGATTAGCAGGAAATACTTGAAGGAATGGTTTAAGATGGTGACAGAATCTCCTATTTAACCCAACCCAGAAGATTGAGCAAGATTGGCGGCTATTACCTCTCGCGCTCTTGTTCAGGCCATGGTCCAGAGTAAGGAGAAATGGAGTGCGGTGATTTGTGAAGTAGAAATGCTAGCGAAGGATATGACTGCAATCGGACAGGCTTGCGGGCGACGAGCAATGGGTAGTTTGCCGTCCACCCATCCGGTAAAAGTTAGAGTCATCGGCGGCGCAACGCGTAGTGCTCCATGCGTGCCTAAAAAGATGTCAGCAAAACCATAGGGGCCCAGGGGGATTCCTGAAAAGAAAAACCATGGTCCTAGAACGCAAAAGGCAACTGAAGGACACAGGAGTGATTTTGGTCAGAAAAATTCTAGCAAGCCTTTTCGCTCCACCATAGAGCATAAGAAATCATTGGATGATTACTACCTCAAAAAAAAAAAACACATCGCCATTACACACTAACCTAACAAGAAGTACTAGATCCTATTTATTGGTTGTAAATGGAAAAACGTTGCGGTCATATAATTGAGTGTGGTCAGAAAATTACTGATAGATAACTAACTTAATAGGGCTATTGAGACACAGAGGTTTGCTAAAACATTGTAAGAGGTCCCAGTGTTCCGGGTGCAACAGATATTTACGAAATGTTGTGGTCAAAATAACAAAGCTGCTGATTGATAATCAAGCAGAAATACTACATAACATGTTAAAACACACTGCGGTTAGGTCATTGACTAAAGAGTATTGATCCTGAAGATAAAAGCATCTCATTGTCTTAGTTAAAAAAGTACATAATTACATAAAATATTATGTATGTTAATTAAAACTAACTTTAAGATTTTATGTTCAAGCTACTCCTGGGTTCAACGGCTGACTCAGTAAGGAAAATGTTAGATTCATGGGAAAGGTATACAACCGGATTCGACCAAGTATATAATGTTAAAAAAGTCACTAGGGCCCTGATTTTTAATGATTCTGTAAAGTTAATAGCATACGAGCTTGTGCCAACACTCAAAAACGAGACAATAAGAATATAAGATGTTACTGAGGGCATTAATGATCAGGTAGACATGGAACGTAAACAGAGGGCACCAGCTGATAAGTGTAACATTTTGATGCATAGGTTTGCTACAACAGGCAGGATCTAAAATAACATTATTTACAGCCTACAGAATGTTTACACGAGCAGCTTATGGGTCAACTATATGCATAAAGTGCTGAATGTCCTACGCATGCAATATTATAATGCTTTCAAGGTGCTGTCAGAGCTACAACGTTATTTTAGTGCATCCACTATTTTCACAGAAGAGCGACGTCGATTTTTAAGAGGAAGACCGCTTCTCTACTAACAAAAATCCCAACAGAACAGCTGGATGACCTAATGCTGAAGTATTTTGTAAGTGTGTTGGTGCAATAAAGGCAATCTAGTTGTTTATTATGAGTCTGTTTTGTTTATGTGTGTTATATGTTAAGTTACTAACAGGTAGAATTTTATTTTTACTAATGGGATAAGACGCAGTCTTTAATAAATAAATAGTATAACAAAATATATATCATTGTCGTGGTGCTTAACAAATGGTGCCAACATAACTCTTACCTGTAGTGTCACACGCCGTCATCTCGGTGATAAGCCCCTCGAGGTCGGGCGAGATGAGCCTCTCCTCGTCCTCTGAGTGCGTGTAGTCCAGCGCATGGTAGATCACCAGCGCCAGGTTTACCACCAACTGTAACACAAGAAAATATAGCGTTAGTTCTATTATTTAAATTATTAACTTTTGCGAAGGAAACAACGATCATATTGATAGATATAGGCTTATTCATATTTAGAAGAAAAATTTAGACAGTCAGCTTCCTTGTGAGGCGATTTTCGTGTAGAAATACTTTTATTGTAGTAATATCATATCTAGAAACGAATTTCATTTGATAACCAGTAACATAAGAGCGCTAAGAGCGTGCAAACTCTTTCGTAAGACAGGAAGTCTTACTCTTTCTTAGTCTCTGTAGCAAAATATGAAAAAAATAGCCGAAAACTCGAATTATGATAATTGTTCGCTGTTTTCAATTGGCCCGCAGTCAAATACGAGAATAATAATGTAAATACGAACGCAAATAATGACAAAAAAGGCAAACAGAAGTTTGGACGCCCTACTAACAGTCAAATTTGTATTTTTCTCTAAATTAAGTAATTTGATGTCATTATCTACACTACTACTGTTGCTGTCTTTAATATGCATAGCGTGACACTACACACGAGACTGGTTAATACAAATTATAAACTGTAGCGGATTATGATGCAGCTGGCACTTGAGTTTGGCGATGGCGATTTGATTTAGCAGTAAAATTATGTTCTTCTAGGCGGTATGCAATTTATTCCAGATCAAAATTTATTTCATAATCTGATCACGAACTAGGAGCTAACTGTTCAAAGAATATTGATTAACGAAAGAAATACTTGTTCCTCCAAACCAACAGATCCTTGATCTATCATCCGTTTCATCACTAGAAGTGGTCCACAAAGCTACCAGCCACCGTAACTATCGTACGCACCGACCGTATCGCCAGCCCCCGGTCCATTGTACGTCGTGTGTTGCCCAACTCATCTGAATGCAACCGCTCCCGTACATGCAACTACACACTCCATTAAACCGGTGTTTGGAAACAAGATTAATGGTGAAGGGAAGTTTCATAGTTTGTATGGAAGGACCACTCCTAAGAAAGTCGGAATGAAAGAATTAGAACGAAAAAACGAGGTTCCCATAATTTTTATCGGACATAGCCAAGGAACTAAGAAGACTTATATCTAGCAGACAGCTTGTTCCATCAGCTTAAACTGCAAAGCTGAAAGAAATATCCAAATTCAATATTAGTTATCTTCGTGAACCTTTTGTTAATTGTATTGTGAGTCACAAAGCGTAGGTAATTTTAACTGGACCTCTCCTATGAAGTCGCCATCAAAGTACTAATTAATTAGCAACTGGTGAAACGACAGAATGGATACATTAGTTCCGTTGTGAGGCTATTAATTAGCATAAAGGTAATTGTAATTTGCGTGAAGGCGTGGACTATAGTAAGTGCAATATTAGACTGATAAGCTAATTTGAATAGTGTTCTACTTCCTATGGTAGATACTAAAACATAGTCAGCACTCAAAGCAGATTTTTTTTACGAAGTTGATGCTAATAAATAGCTAATAAAAGGCATGCATAGGAAATAACCAATTATGTTCACGGAATGTAACTCCAAAATCGATCATATCTTCCGAATTATACGTATGGGCATTATCGCGAAACAGCCAATTATAGATTATCTCATAATTTAAAATAACACTCTACTCCAGTATGTAACTATTTCGGATTAGCCAAACTCCGGAGCATCGCTTAGCGCACCCATTGTATGCAAATCGCGTGCAATATGATCGGAGTTGCGCGAACGCACGCAACTGTAACGATCGATGTATGACTGGTAAACAATGAAAGTCCTTTGTACGGTGATTAGTAAAATTCTATGCAAGGA
Organism: Leucania comma; assembly: GCA_958295575.1. NCBI lineage: Eukaryota > Metazoa > Arthropoda > Insecta > Lepidoptera > Noctuidae > Leucania > Leucania comma. The sequence goes on from OY282468.1 coordinate 23,262,677, forward strand.
GAGATTGGAATCTATTGAGGTAAAGGCTTTTTGAAAAGAAGACGGATGTTACTAACAAAACAGAACAAGAATATAAGGTTGACATTGTAACTAACGATGGTTTCCGGCTTAAAAACTGCAAATCATAATAACACTCTTAACAACAAACAAAACAGGAAACATGTAAAGCATGATCTAGAAGACAAAACATTTTCTAAAACTAAACTCATTTGCAATGTTAATACTGTAGAAGCAAAACAAAAATATGTACAAGAACTAGATTAGCAGGCACTTAGTATAATGAACAAAGAGATTCGCGATGTCCAATGAAGCGTGGCTAATAACTGCGGAATCAATTAGGAGACCGGATGCGGAATATTGAGCTGGTGATCCGTAATAACGTGGTGCTGTAGAGCTTTTTGTTACAGCACTTAGTGAAGGAGCTGGGGCTGTTAGAACAGAGGATGATAAAGCTGATCAAAAGATTACTGATGAAGCCGATAATATCCAATTAGAAAAAATGGGCAGGATTAGATGGATAGATAGAAATAAATATCTGTTTTCACCATGATGATGGAAAAGGTAAAGATTTTATGGTTTTAGAGGAAATAGCTAGTTATCAAAGTAACATCAAAGGAATGATGTCTCAATTTTTTTAAGACACTGAATTAGGCAAACGGCTCAAAATAGAATGCTTTTAGGATTATTAATTTTGAAGATTAAAAGTTTTCTTAATTTTTATTTATCTTAATTCAAGTTTATGTAATGCTATGTTTGTCTCTAAACGTACTCTGTCAATTAATTTATTGGTGGTATTTCTAACGTTTACATTTTCATGGCGCTCTTCAACCGCAGTTCCCCTAGCCTCACTTCCCATAACTGACACCATAATAACGTCAGCAAAAACAATATCTAACTCCAGACCTCCAGCGCATATTGTATAATCCTCATTTATTTATTAGACATAAATATACGCGCTGATTTGACAGCGCATCAATCATTCGCGCAGATTGTGGGAAACTGCATGTTATGTGAATGTTGGTAATAGTTTCTGTCTTTATGATGTCAGTGCTTCTTGAGATTGTATGAGATCGTACTGTTGAAGATGTTTTTTTGCAATGTTAAATTATTTTGTGAAGCAAATGTTGGTCGATTTTGCCGCAGCACAAAGTTGGCGTTGTCCAAAATCACGGTTTATCTTGAAATGTGACACTTAAGTTTTAAGGCACTACAAATATTTACTAATCATAACCATGAATTCTCAGGAATTCTGGAGAATGTTACATGCATAGGAGTTATCATAGTTTTGAGAATTACAATTGAAACGCAAGAATATTAAATATCAGATACTTTTGAGCGATTTCAATTTAACAAACAATTTCTTTGAACTAAGGAGAAATTATTATTTTGTTTATAAGCTGCAACTACATAAATCAACCTGAACGCTGAACAGTATGCACCATCATTACCATTTCGCCTTTTCCGTTTATCTTAGCCCCTACTTCCAGCCATGCCAAATGTGCCAAATGTAGCAAAAACAATATCTAACTCCAGACCTCCAGCGCATATTGTATAATCCTCATTTATTTATTAGACATAAATATACGCGCTGATTTGACAGCGCATCAATCATTCGCGCAGATTGTGGGAAACTGCATGTTATGTGAATGTTGGTAATAGTTTCTGTCTTTATGATGTCAGTGCTTCTTGAGATTGTATGAGATCGTACTGTTGAAGATGTTTTTTTGCAATGTTAAATTATTTTGTGAAGCAAATGTTGGTCGATTTTGCCGCAGCACAAAGTTGGCGTTGTCCAAAATCACGGTTTATCTTGAAATGTGACACTTAAGTTTTAAGGCACTACAAATATTTACTAATCATAACCATGAATTCTCAGGAATTCTGGAGAATGTTACATGCATAGGAGTTATCATAGTTTTGAGAATTACAATTGAAACGCAAGAATATTAAATATCAGATACTTTTGAGCGATTTCAATTTAACAAACAATTTCTTTGAACTAAGGAGAAATTATTATTTTGTTTATAAGCTGCAACTACATAAATCAACCTGAACGCTGAACAGTATGCACCATCATTACCATTTCGCCTTTTCCGTTTATCTTAGCCCCTACTTCCAGCCATGCCAAATGTAGCAAAATTCCAGTATTTAACACTGTACCACCACCTGACCTCCTCTAACCTTACCTCAGAATACCGATATCCTAATTCAGCAAAGACTGCAAAGTCGTTGTGAAGTCATTAAATTCACCAGAACCGTAACTCTTAACCCTCAAAAACCGAATAACTTGTCCCAACACTGGCAATCTCGTATTCTAATACCGAGAGTACCCAATCGCGCGATGACCGGCCTGCGATAACCCTTCACTGTCTAGTTAACCGAAGTTCACTCGGTCACTGTCTTACAAGGAAACACGCGGTCTTTGTGACCCTTATACGGTGTGGAGAGAAAGTCTGTGCAGCTAAGGGTTAAGTTATTAGATATTTATAGGCTTGATGTGTGAAAATTGGTTTATTGTAGGGCATGCTTTGTATTACATGTGGCGCCGATTAAATTGAATCTAGAGATATAGAGAATGTTGGTACAAATGAATGGGGTTTTATCCAAACCACGGGTCTATGTACACATTGCCTTATTACTACAAAGGGGTTACGAAAGACCTGGTCGTATCTAGATTGACGTTAGTTGGATCAATCAAATCGGATTGTACCCAATTTAAAACTACGGAAACATAGATCAAAGGATCGAATCGGATTCCGAACTGTAGGTAACTGAGATTTGTACACGATTCGGGCCCCCTTATCCAATGTTATTTAGGGTAATATTTTTTCTTCTGTTACGTACTTCTCCAATCAGTGTTGTCATCGTCACTCGTCACTCTGGCTTCATTGGCAAACCAGCATCAGATAGAATCTGTTTGGTAACATTGCTGAAGTAACCTTCTTTGGCGCTGTGAGGCACACACATTGTTTATTTTAATTTTTGTCTAATGTTATTATATTTCTGAACTGAACCTGGTAACTGTGTTAAATTTTCTGTTCTTTCTCTTTATTGGCGGATATTTTTTTTTGTGAAGTTCAATACCTATTTTAATTGTTTGCAAGTAGATTCCTAGTGAATATTGTGATGCAAAATTGATGTAGTTTTGTACCTGATGTGTCTACGCTAAAATGGAACTGAGAATCTTATTATAGCATTGACTACCTCAGCGAAACTTACAGAGAAGGTTGATTTGCTGCCAAGTACTACAAAATATTAGAATATTTTATATCTAATGGACAATAAAGTGACTGTACTCTGTATCAAAAACTAACTATCACTCCAAACTTAACACTGGCAAAATGTACAAAATCATAAGAAGCCTAAAACACAAAAATGAAATGATAATTAAAAACTTTCAATGTCCCATATTGTTAGAGCGCCTAAACGATATTACATCGTGAACATGTATCATCCTGCACTCAGTCCATCCATCGATACTATAGTTGTCTTTATTATCTTTCGTAATAAACCTTAATAGCCGCTCTATAATTACTTCCACCCCATACTAAGATATACCATTATTGTAACGACTTTTCTACCCACATCCTATGAACTACAATAGTCCTCACAGAAGGTTATCACCTGTTTCCTATAGTTCCGGAAGGAAGCCCCGGCAGTATTTTTCGTGCAAGGTAAACGCAAACCGATAACGCGACGCGTCGCGTTTGCAAGGACACTGATAGATGAGACAAGCCCCTATTGATTTTATGTCGCATGTAGGATGTTAGTATTTTAGCAGTTTCGTATGTTTTCGACGCAGAGGGTAGATTTTCAGATTAATTATAACAATCATTCATGAATAAACATAGAAATATGAGCACAAATGACAATTCATAATATAACACTTTTTCCTCTGTCCTTTTTTTGGGTTGAGACATCACCCATTTACTTCTCTGGCTCTAGGGTGGTGCGGTAAGGTGTGTCAGACTCTTACTGCCTAAAACCACATCTACATTCCTTCTTTACCCTTGCGTTCCAAGACTAGGGGTTTTTCTTCCGGAAGTCAACCCATAGCCCCAGAATTCGACCCTGCCGGGCTCCTACGATTTTTGCCGACGTCTCTTTGAGACGCACGTAAACACTGTCTTAGGCGACCATATCTTTGTACGCCTCTAGGCATAACATAGCGACCTATGAACTATAATTTAAGATCTGTATACTACAACCTATGTTAAACAAATAATAAATGATTATTGATTATTGATAGGCTTGCTAAAACCTCATATAAATTTTAAGTAGGTAGATATGGTATGAAGTCCCATAAACGTACAACAGATAAACACATCTGTAAGTATGTCACCTACGTTGTTATTTGGTACTTAGGTGTAGGACAATTCGATTAAATTACTCGTGAATGACATTCAATTGTTGTATATACGCTCGTTGTAAAATACAGGGTGACAGTGGTTGCTTAAGTCAAATTTCCTGTCATGTTCCATAAACATAGAAAGAAAAGATATTTATTTGACGACAGTTCATGCTGTTCACAACAAAATAAAAATCTCGTAACGAAAAAAAATTATAAGTGTAAGTGTAATTTTTTTTCTTGATGCACCAAAAACGTATAAGGCACTCGCCTTATACGTTTACGTTTTACGCCCAAGACTATAGGACACGTTTGTTTTTTCAGAATTTTACCTAACCTTTGTACCTAATTCTTTGGGAAAATATACATATTTATTCAAGTACTTATGAAATTCCTTTGTTCTTAAGACTTAAAGCCTACGTCCTAGATCTTCAAAATTTATACACAGTTTGTAGATGCTCTACAAATTCAAAAAGGTCTACGCTATTTTATTATCCCTCTTTTATACCAACCGCAACAACCTTCACGCAACAGTTTCCATCCAAACACCCTGTACATATTGTTTTGGTCACAATCTGAGCAGAGACAGGCGACAAATCAAATTAATTAACACACATGGACATCGGACCGCGGCCGCACTTTATATTGCATTAGCCGAATTAGGAGCAGAGCCGCTGGTAAATTGTATGCAGGATGACGACGAACATGGCTTATAATATAGACTATAGCTATTCCTAAGAAAGGCAATAACAAGTATAATTGCCAGAAGAGAATAATTTACAGAAGAAAAAATTAAGCATGTTTCATAGCGTAGATTTCTATAGAGAAGAACAACAAGGATAATCTTTAAAATTAATCAATAATTGCAAAATTATGATAACATCTTTAATGGTAAAATTTAATATATTATACATGAGAACGAAACAGAAAAATGTGCGTCACAAGAGCGTCGCCAGACGATGATCAAGGGGGGGGGGGGGGGTCTATTGGAAGTATAGAGAATAATAAAAAAGGTTTTTTAATAATAATAAAAGTTTTTTTCTCCACAATATAACTCCTAATTGCTAGCCTTATATCTACAGTTACTTATAGAATGGGCATTGAAGCTGTAAAGCCTCTAGGGGGGGACCGTAGCCCCCCCCCCCCCCTACTCCCCCTTGACGACGCCCTTGGCTGCGTCATAAGGCAACAATTGTTGTGTCGAAACTATATAACATACATATAGCTTGATATAATGACACAGAAGAAAAGGGATTGAACAAATGAACACTAAAGGAAAGAACAGAAAGGAAGCAAACAATACGACAAAATCCAATGGAAATGCAAGTACCGAATTGCTATAAGCCATATCTTTACATTTGATGTCTCCATCAAAAGGATCATTACCAACTAACATCTATACAAACACCATTATTCCTAAACAGCTCCTGTGAGCATTACATACAAAACATTCCATACAAAAGCGCTCATCACCATAATTTACAAGTCCGTAACTTACATCGACGCTTCTGTTTCACCAACAGTCATCTTCATGAATATATCGGATGAAACATTTGCATTTCAAAGGACTGACGGACACGGAGAATACTCTAAGGAAGGTCTTAATGTCATATGTTTGTTTTACTTTCAGAAGACACGTAAATGTTTTAAAGGAGACTTGAAAAACAGAGGATTCTGTTATTCTTATGCCAACTACGTTCAATATTTTAACAATCGCGGTCGTCCATATCGTGCACGTAGCTAAACTAATGAATAACTATTAATTATAAGAACAATACAACATTGCAATGGCGAATAGTAATTAATATTAAACTTTGTATATGCACGTTTGGAATGAGAATTTTAATTAAAATGTCTAACATTCTGCAAAGACTTTCGCCTATTGTTTGTTGGAATTAGAATTAGTCACTTTCATCGACAAATAACTCTTGTGACGCCAATAATGAAAGGGCACACAAAGCTTATCCTTAGTATCTCTAAGAGTAAATAACATTTTTTTTTTTTGAAACACGAAGAATGGAATGCAGTTTAAGTGAAAAGTGCAACGAATACAGAACACGGTAGAGAGGTACCCAATACCTTTTCTTTATCTGTCAATTAAAAACTGAAAGAAACAGTTCGAAATTCAATCTGCATTTCTTTGTCTATGGCAAAAATCACAATATAGTGTGCCAGCATTCCGATTCGTCTCTAGCTTACGACTTCTATTTACATACCCTTGTAGGGCTGCCACTAAACCTCAATATCTCTCAGTGAGCTGCTAAATATTCAAGAGAACATAACTTACAGCTGTCAGTACCTCTTGTTGAGTGGTGACAACCCTGAGGAAGCTAATGTTTTATACAACAGATGAATGATTGAATGAGGAATATTGTAAATCAGAACTAAAATATATTGACACAAATGTACAGTTGGAAAATTAATGTAGGTTTCTTTCGACACGCTGCGCAACGGAGCTTTTAGTGAAGGTTCTAAAGAATAAAGGGTCTAAAGATAATCTAAAAAAACCTAACGTACTATTACTATTAATAGTACGTAGATACTTCAAATACGAGTACAAACCTATACTGTAAACAAAGGAGTAACTAGCAAATATATGAAAGCAAAAGTTGAAAAGATTAGTCGATTGTGACATTTCTCGTTTAATTTTAGTGTTGTTCTAAAAAAAAGAAATTATCATTTTAAAAAAAATAACAATTATTACGCAATGAAAATTTTTAGTAAGTACACACAAATCTATTACATGATTCTTCACAAAAAGAAGACTCACTTTTTCTTTCATTTCACACAGTCTCTCAATTCATGCAAATTAGAAACAATAAGTAAATTATAGGTAGCATTGTTTACAAAAAACAATAGATAAGTCGTGTAAACTAAACTATACGGCCTCCTTGCGCAACAGGTAGTCTAAATAACGCCATCTAGCGGAAATAGAAAGTGACTATGCAAATAAATGACGGCAGAATGGTCGCAGATCTGAGTCTTGTGTCGCTAACTAGGTCTTCCTGATGTAAAACATTAGTTTAGAAATGGTGGAAGGCACAAACTTATTTCTAAAAACATACTGATTATAATCTAACTTACTTATTAGTATTTACTTACGACTGTGTAAAAAAAAATATTCCAAAATTATTAATTACTTTAGTAAAAATATATAAAGAAAAAAATTATAAATCCTTAAAATTAAATCTGCAAAAATATTTTTGGATTATACAATTCCGTGTGACTGTTCGAACTATGAATGCTCGAAAAACTACAATTTGTGGCATGGCGCTAAATCTAGAAAATTTGGTAAACATGTGGAGAAACTCAAATATTACCTACTCAACAATTTCTTCGTAAAACAAAAAGTACCACATTGTACTCATCAGTAGGCCCCGACGAGATTCGAACTCGTGATCTCCTGTTTACTAGACAGGCGCTTTAACCAACTAAGCCACGGCGCCCTTGTTTGTTCAGTTCAAATACTGGTTTGTATTGTGTGCGTGTGACTAAAAGATATTAAGATAAGATTCATTATCAATAAATACCTACCTCCTACTCTCTGATTTGTTTTTATACGTATATTACTAGTTTTCACTGTTAATTTTATTTTCCACAAAAAAATCTCTCCAACAAAACAAAAAATGAATGATATTTAGATATTTGTATTATCTACTTGCTTTACAAATACGCTTCGTCGCAATCTAAATACGTCGTAACCTAATAGTTATTCGATCGTATCAAGTAGCTAATATTTTTTTAATTGAAAATATTTTTTAAACTAGATTTAGCAATGGATTCCTCAATAGGCGCGTATGATTATGAGCGAACTTCATCCTTTCAAAAACCGAATACATAAACAGTATGATATGGAACGAATAATATAAGTACCATAACCAGATAAACTCCGGTTAAGAATAACTCCATTCCATCATCGAACCAATAGACGTACCGTCCGACGACATACGTTGCGCCACCAGTAGGTACATGGTGGACATCCCAGCCAGACCTTGTACTATTACTCATTCTACTGTGGCCGTACGTACAAAACGTTTTGGGAACACACTCATTATGCAGGAGGGTGTATGAATGAGTCGAATTCCTTGCCGGAGTCTGTGTTTCCTGATAGCTACAAGCTACAACCAAGTGGTCTTTAAGTCAAGGGTAAATAGGTTGCTTCTAGGCAAAAGTGGTCCATTTTCGGTCTCATCTTCTCTTAACATCAGGTGAGATAGTGGTCAAACGCGAGCCATAGCATTATAAAAAATCTCGGAAAACTAGAGTATCCGCTGTCCCCTATAACTTACATCTTACCATAAAGATAATGCCTCAATTGACTAGGTTAGCGCCTGACACTGGTAACTACAGCACGTTACGTGTGCAGCGCAAGCGCAGGAATGTCACCGACTGTCAACACGCGAACTATTCGTAGCGCGTTGCGTATCACGTTGCTGTATCCGTTCGCGATTTACATACGAGTGTGGCATTTAGATATGATTATGATAATCATAAGTATGCAAATTGTAAATTCATTGGGCTTGTTGGTACATAGGTGCGCCTGGCAACAATATCTTTATTAGAAGGCGTTTTTAACTATAGAGTTTTTCTCCGTTTTACCTCCATTTTTCCTATCCCGCAAGAACTATGCAATTTTCCGAGATTAGAAAGAAGATATTGAGTAATGGGTTCAGTTTTCTTACTCTTTTAGATCGATTTATCAATTTAATATAACGGAATCTCAAATGTTCATGAAACTACTGGAAATCTCACATTTACTTCTCTTAATTTTTCAACACATTTCCTCAAAATTACAAAAATGACATGTCTTTGATTGACATTACACTATAGGATTGTTCAAAAGAACTACAGCGGCCTTGGAACACATACGACAGCGGAAGGAACAATGGGTCTTAGTGAGTAAAAGTATGACACTCCCTCTCGTTCTACCCTAGAGTGGGAGAAATCAGTTGATGATTTCCTACCTGGAAAAAAATGAGTTGGTAGATATGGTAGTTAAGAACACAGAATCTTTCTCTGCTAGTACTAACACTACCGTTAGAAACAATTTAGCTCCATCAACACTCCGTTTGTTTTTAGTATTTGTTTTGTTTCTCTTTTGTCACACTTTTTGTTACCAACGGGTTTTCACGATTGAATCTTCAGTTCAATGGCCTTATTATTTTTGTTTAACGTTTTTGTACGAAGTTACGTTACAACGAAAAAATGTGTTTGTTTAGCAATTTGTTCCTCTTCTTTTTTAGGTAGGAAAGAAGATAGAGATTGATTACTGATTCGACTCATTGCTGAACTAAATACGAGTACATATAACTGAATGAGAATTTCCGAATATAAAAGTAACAAACGATACTACTCGTACTTATAAACAAGTGCACTTCACCAACAATGATTGCATCACTGCTTACTATCAGGTTTTTTTTTTTTTTTTTATGGTAGGTAAAATCATCCAATGACAAATCCCGCCCTTGGGCGGAGCGGGAAGTAGTGTCAGACTCTTACTGACTAAAAACCTACCCCGTTCCTTCGTAGCCTATCGTGCCGGGGTCGAGCATTCCTTTCGGAACTAACCCATGACCCCAGTAGGCTTCGACCCTGCCTGCCTGCAGTTAGCAGGCTGGGCCTCTTCGGTGTGCTGACAGCTCCTTGAGGCGCGCGGGAACAGAACGCGCCGTCGACGACTTGGGCTCGGTCCGGTCGGTTACCGGACGATCGGACAGCGTGCTACCCATTGCACGCCGTCCGCAAGCCCGCGCCTACGGTGGCCGGAAATCGGGATCGGAATCCCGGCGGCGGCTGGGGCGAGCGCCCCGTTGCCTCTGCCTGATGCGGTCGGCCTCCTCCTTCGCTAGCATTACTGCTTCGCAGAAGGAGGCGATCGCCTGCCATCCCTCCTCACTACGGACCATGGCCTGAACCAAGGCCCGGCGAGAGAGATCGCTGCCGCCGATCGCCCCCACGAGGACACGGCGATGCTCCGCCCAGGCGGGGCACACCTCTACAGTGTGCTCCACCGTGTCCTCCGGATGTTCCGCACAGTGGCGACACCCGGGCGAATCCTCCGCACGAATCCGGAACAGGTACTTAGCGAACTTTCCGTGTTCGGTAAGCACCTGCGTCGTGCGGAAGTTGAGAACGCCGTGAGGTCTTTCCAGCCACGCCCCAAGGATGGGCCTTATCGCCCCAATTGTGGCGCGCCCCGAACGAGGTTGCGAAAGTCGTTGACGCCATTTCGCCATGAGATCCCGCCGGAGCTCTGTCCGCCATGCCTCGACTTGTCGTGGCAGCGGAATTTCGCCCCGGCGTTGCATCTCCATGCGCTTGTCGTGCATGTGTGCAAGGACTGTTGCCTCCAGATTGCTTACTATCAGGTGGGATCACAGTCAAGCACTAGTATAAATAACAATAAAAAACCAAGCAAGTGTGAGTCAGGCTCGCACACCAAGGGTTCCGTATATACGGACTTACATATGTAAATAGTTCAATTCCCGAATTCAGTCTCGGAACATTTTTCCAAACTGCAAACAAAGTTTAAAAAGTTTTTTTTTGGTGTTGTAACTATAAATTTTCATTTTTCAGATTTTTTTTGGCATTGTCTCCATGCCTAGTTTCAGGATTTTAGGTAAACGTGAAGCGTACCTTATGCATTTTGATTCCCTTGAGAGTTTCGAAATAGGTATACGTTTTTTGTGACATAAACAATGTAACTTAATTGCTTACAAGAGACGTCTAAAAACTGGCCAAGTGTGAGTACGAAGGGTTGCGTAAGCGTATCATATTAACTATAAAACGAGCAAAAAAAAAAAAACATATTTGCTGTATGGAAGCCCTCTTAAATATTTATTTTATCATGATTTTTTAGTATTTATTGTTATAGCCGCAACAGAAATACATCATCAGTAAAAATTTCAACTGTGTGACTATCAAGGTTCATGAGATATAGCCTGTTAACAGACAAATAAATAGACGGACGGACAGCAGAGCTTTAGAATTACGGTTCCGTTTTACCTTTTGGACGCGGAACCCTAAAAAGCATTTATATTTTTTGTCAGGTTGTATAACAAACATTTAAAGTCGTAGTCTAAGATGCGACACGTGAGCGCAACACACACGTAACGGTCTCAAATTATCACGCAAACGCAACTTTACACAAACATACAAACACAATAGCTAAAGTCAATGGAATTAGTTTTTTTATTTCACACTAACATTCAATTTCTCTTATCAAAATTGTCGTTTAAAAATCAAGGTTTAGCAGAAGAACAATGGATACTTGGATATATATCAAGCGACCTGAAGAACTCATATGCTGTTAGGCGGCGTCTTAATTGGCAACGATCTTACGAGCAAACGATGGTTTCATCGTCGTGCGATGACAATGATCGTACGATGGTCCAACTGGTGTCCTAATTGGCAACGATCGATCGTACGAGCAAAGGATGCGTTCATCGCCTTCATCAGAGTGGCACTCGACTCACCTGTGCCGTCTCCCGCTCCCCCCCCCCCCCCCGAGTTCTGGGCCTCAAGTCTGCTATTACAATAGTGTCAGAATGGTCTATCATTGATTTCATAATTTTATTGTTGATTTTGACAAGTTTGGTAACCTACTAATATAATGGCGACACTCCATTGAAAGAAATGGCATAGAACGGTAATCTCGTACTTACGTACATAATGACAAATGAATGTCAGCCTTATATCATAACACAAACATAGCAAAATCCAAACACTGATACAATAACAACAACGAAACACTGAAAACGCCGGCAGGCGGCCGCTCTTAATAAACAGTAAGCAGTAATGTCACTTTGACTTTGACAGCTAAAAGACCACAGACCGACCAATTTTAGCAAAATGACAATGGAATCGTGTTGGAATGACGAATTTATAAAAATAGCTGACTTGGGCCCGATCGCACCATGACACGTGAGTGACCAATCAGGACACTCAAAAGAGATTTGTAGTTTTGATTGCACGATCACACGATCAGACCCATCGTAAGATCGTTTTTAAGCATTTCACTGTTCTCGCGCGATCACTTGCAAGCTCTATTAGGACGTACTAAAGAAATTAGTGTGTTTAATCTCGTCGTGGGACGAAAACGCATCGTTTGCTCGTACGATTGTTGCCAATCAGGACGCCGCCTTATTCTTCTCTTAATAAGATATTGCTTATGATATTGACGTTTGTTTTAGTCTAAAAACTTTATTTAGTTGAAATTCGATCTCCAGTGATTGATAGATTTTGCCATATCAAAATTATATCGACACACTAGATCTTACAGTCCATCTAAAGGTTGTCTGGGTGATATCGCTGTCAGCGATAAGACCGTCATTGAACACTTAAATTTAAGAATCTGTAAAATACAGTTTACTATATTCTATTTGTGTCGAATATGTTTTCCTACCTACATTATTTGATACTGCTACTTCCGCCTATCCATGGCCTAAAACCTTCGGTAGTCTACCTGAACACTAATGGCCTACCATGGCTACGGAAAAACAGTTTGACAACTGCGTCTTTAAGTCTATTAGTTATCCTCTCGTAAACTTGATTGATTTAAGGCCACTTGTCAAAATTACGGTTCCGCAGAGACAAACCACTTTATACATATAACACGTCCACTTAATCGTCATCGTCGTCATATCCCATTGTCTTCATACATATAACAGTCTAAAAATACTAAACCCAAACTCAAGTATATCCGTCCCTATCAGCCTGTTCAGTCCCTGGACGCAAAACATTTTGCAATCTCCACTCCCCCATTCTATCCAGTACCAACGGGCTTCACTTCACTGACACCACGACACCTCAGTAATTGAATAGCTTTCACGATGCGTATGGGAATATGACTGTATTGTCTGTGCCCCTGACGTGTGATACGAAAATAAATTCAGTTTCGTGGCGTGTGAAAGTCACGGAATGGAACATAATGGGATTTTTAGGTTACAAAAATAGTTTTTTGAGTGCAGAATTAAATTAGTTTAATATAATTTAAATTAGTTTAATCATTTTTCTAGATTTTTAATAAGGACAGATAGTCGCGCCAAGTAAGTTAAAAATAGTAGTATTTAGCTGCAATTGTTTGGACTAGAATCTGACCAATTTGGAATAGTTTCCAAGTCAGTCAGATTCTATTTCCAAAGGCTAAACAAATTGATCGACTGACTCTTCTTAATTACCTCAATACCTTTATTTAATCATGATAAAAAATTATATCCGAAAAGGTCCAACTAGCAGTAAAAAAAGATTACGTTTGAAGAAGGAAGTGTCAGAATAGATTTCACATAGCCGTGGGTAATATGAGACGCATAATTGTCTACTACTAATTTCACCTACATGTACTATTTACTACCTAGGCGAATTTGCTTACAAAGCTCAATTCGCGACGGGCACCGGGGCGCTAATGACGTTACTAATTCAACTGTCGTTGTTATTCAATATCATACTAAATCTTTTGTTAGTAAACAATACGCTAGCGATGAAAACAGTGCGTGCGGCGATTTCAATACGAGTTGATAGTTTCATTACAAAATTGATGAACTGTTTTATTTTTTAAGAAAGGGCTATAACAGTGTCGTAAGGGTTTCATAACATGAAGAATGAGAAAACGAATTTAATATCACAAGGGCCTAATAACACTAATAGGAAATATAGAGCCACAATAATTGCATGATAATTGCACAACATCTCGCTTGATAGATGACTAGATTCTATCCGCGGTTCCGCTCGCGTGAAATTCATATAAACTTTAAGCCCCTGTTTCATCCCTTCAGGTGCTGATTTCAGGAAAATCTTTTCTTAGTGCTCGCCTAGGTCATAAAAGGACACTAAAAATATTTATAACTGTATATACTGTTATGTTATCTGGTTGTACACACAAACACATGGCTATCTGGGTGACTGAAGGGTTGTTTTGTTCCCGCACCCAGCTGTACGCTGGTCACTAATGCCTGCTATAACCTGCCGTGACCTGTGTTTTATTTAAAAGTAAAGTAAAAATTATTGGAACTGATTCAGTTAGTGATTCTGGACAAACTATATTCAGGTTTCGCGTACACTAAAAATAATGTTGTATATACATGACTAAATTAGTCACCACCAAAACCATCACCACTCCAAAATAATTCTTAGAGCAGTGACTGCTTCAAATCCACAATGTCTCATTTATTTTACTTCTCACGGTCACTGTTGTGCAACAATGTATAAGGGAAAAGTGATCATAATATTAATTCGCACTAAGTACTATCTTATCGAAACGTCAATCTTTTGTCTTTCCTTGAAAACTTTTTAAATTCCAACATCATAATTGCGATGCAAATATACTTTCGCGAATTACTTTCCCAGTTATTTTGTACATAATCGTTACAAAAACCGAGATAAAAGTAATTATGGTGAACAGTGTAATCTATGCGCACTTGCTTGAAGTAGAGTGGAAGTGATCTCAAGAGCACAGCATGACGGTAGATAATAATATGCAAATGACGCTGAAGCATTATGATGAGTTGATGAAACAACGGCTATTGAAATGAGCTAACATAACTATAACTTAACTAAAACCAAGAAAAACTGAATGCTTATAAAAGAGCTATATTTTTAGATCGACATAAAAACAAATCTTACAGATATTGTAACAGTATTAACACATGGAATTATTGTTGATGATCCTGAATTTAGTCAAATTAACATATTTCATAAATAAACTAACAATGAAGAACTATGAATAAAAGCAGAACCCAAAAAAGCAGTATAAAGTACGATATTTACATAACATAAGACAATATATCAAATACACATAATTAAATTACAGCTACACCCTTCAGGACGGAAGTAGGATATACCAGTCACAGCTGAGTGATAGCGACCAAACAATGGCCACATAATGGCTTACACATGTTATTAAATGAAGGTATGTCAAAACAAAGTGGATCTAAATGTGTAACGAACCTTTTGTATTTGACTATATTGATATTAGATGTTGATGAAAATTATGCTTGAAGGGTATGTGTGTAAATTTCAACGTTATAAAATAACCAATAAAAGATAGATTATATAATCATAATAGTTTTACTGAAAAGACTATATATGATAGAATATAAAGAGCGCTCTTTGTATTTTTATAAATATTTTTTTTCCGCTTTGGGTGAAGTTGGGTGAACTTTTAATGAAAAAACCCTCGTGTTTCAAAGCAGCAGTGAATTTTTCGCAAAATCCTGCAACCTAAGACCGCTCTTCTGGATTGCCAACTACTACAAACCACACGAAGTAAAAACGTATGACATAAGAAAAATGCATAACAAACCAATTGTCCTATTGACTTACATTCTCATCTGGCTCAAAACTGCAATAACAGAAACCTACATAAAGATGACATCTTTAAAACAGAATTCCGATGTCGTAACAAAACGGACAATATCCGAAGACAACAAAATATCATTGCAAACTTTTTTTGCAATACTTAACAGAGGATAATGTGAGTGTTGTGCAAACAATTCGGTTTCGTGACATAAGGGGTCAACCGAAGATACCCGTCAATGTGACCAAGACGGTTTTGTAAGGTATACAGATATGACAACAATGGAAGACATTGTTTGTTTTTCCTCGTAAATGCACTGTGTTGGATATTGTTCCGCTTCTTTTAACAGTTTAAAAATATCACAAATTTCATCATGGCTTTTTTTATTTTTAACGAACTTCCACTTTAACGTCATCTACTTTTCAATCCAATTAGAAATTATCCTTTTACTCTGTTCCCACGGAACCTATCCAACTAATGATTTCCTCCACACAAAAGTAAAAGCTTCTCTCTAACTCCTAATAACCTGACTTGCAACGATAAATACGTTTCACAGTCAGCAACTAAATTAATTAATTCCTATAAACTTAAGAAAGTCTGTAAATAAATCTAAAAGTCTAAGTTATGGATTTGGAAATTAATAAAACACGATGTGTCATGTTCTCGATTCACATAAGTGTTTGTGTCGATATAGCTTCCTTCATACACTTCACCACTTTCTTCTCATATAAATCCTCCACGAGGCTATAAAACAACTAATAATAATGAACCTGAAAGCCTGCATTATGCACCACAGCGTCATAATTTAGAATTTCATTGCCAATATTATGCCCGGCTGCGGCTTTGTTCAGAGACATGATTTCACATGTTGATATAATGGCGACAGGTTTAATAAGGAAGAAAGTATTAATGAAATATTACATTTTGTTGATGAATAACGCGAAGAATTTAATATTGAAATACATTTTAAAAAGTATTAATAAATTCAAAGATTATCATATTATTAAATTCAAAGATTTAGAGAAGATATTCTAAAAATATTTGAATTTTCGTGTCAATATTTTACGTACTGGGTAATTTTTGAGTACTAAGAATACATTTAACCGAAGTTTTAGAATTTTTCTGTTCTTCCTTGACTTTCACTGAAACCGAACAACAGAATAAAGGCTATCGAAGTACTCATAAATCCGTTAATATTCAGTGTCAGCAACTGCGAATTGTTTTAAAATTAGCTTCTGTCAGCGGCTTCGACCGCGTAAAAATATAAAATTATTCCAAGGGTGTTCCCTTGCCTTAGGATAATTGGCCTCGGCATATAAAGCATCCTGTATCATATTTCGTGTATAAATTCGTTCAACCATTTAAGCCTGAATCAGTAACAAATTATACATATAAACTTTCGCCTCTATAATATTAGTATTTTTTTATGGTTTGTAAAATCATCAAATGACAAATCCCGCCCTTGGATGAGGCGGGAGATAGTGATAAAACCTTCCCTTTTCCTTTCATTGCCTTCGTTCCAGGGCCACGGGGTTAATTTTCATATAACCCTTGGATAATATTAGTATGATAATAACATTATAACCAGCCAAATTTATTTTTATGTACCTACCTATATAAATAGGTAGATAGGTTCGAGTGTAACCTCGAATTGGAACGGCGCCCACTAATCCTGATGATTCGGTTTACATAGATGGTTGAAGCACTAGCAAACAAAATAGGTATAGCCTGATTAAAAGACATTTAGAATGTGAAACTTTTGACAAAGTTAACGATCATGAAATCGCTTTCAAACCTGTGAAACGACTCATCAAGCCAAATTAAAATTCAACATATACATTTCTATTGTCCAATTGGCTGGAGACTGTTTTACTTTGTATTAATTACCGAATCGATAGCGAAAGTGGACTTTTGATTTCTATCCTTTATAAAATCGTATGAGTTTCATTGTGGGAGGCATAACATTACCAATATGGTATCGTATGGCGCCCACTTACATGCAAATACACGGTGTATTTGTCAAATGTTATAATTGGCAGCAATAAAGTTCAAATAATTGGTTTATTTTATAACTATAACTGTTATATCATCGTCATCAGCCAAACTTGGCAATCTTGTATTGGATATGGGTTTTCCGAATATAGAAAGCATGTCTGTAGTGAATACTTCAATTGATTAAGTCAACTTCTTGTCGCCGTGTCAATGGTAAAATTTGTAGATTTCCCTAAATTAAATTCCTTGCTCAGGCAAGGAATTATAGGAAGGCAGTTAGCCATAGCAATGCCGTCCTCTGTCACATAATTAGATCCTTACGTGAACAAGTAACAGGACACGTAACGCATAATCAAAAATGGGACATAGCATGCAGAGAGACGCTGCACAAACATTTATGATTAAGTCAACTGGTCAAGTCATATTGCAATCAACAACACCAATAACTATTTTCTTTTCAGAATTGAAACCGAATCTCGAAAGTGAATTCTTTTGTAACTGCAGATAGTGAGTAATACCTAAATATCCACGTGTATTCCGTCACCACTATAGAAACGTAAGTAGCCAACCATAATAGTGCACTTCCTACTTTAAAAGTTCAATCCATATGTTCCGCTAATTCATCTTCATCTACGTCAGTTATTTACGAAACCACAACGATACAAAATGATGCTGTTACAAGACAAATTGATGAATTAGGTAAAAGATGGCTCGATCGCGTGCCGACGCCTTTCTACTTGTATCTAATATGAGTTACGCGAAAATTGCACCGTTTTCACACAACGTTGGGTAATCTGAATATTGAATTAGTTGTAATAGGTTTTAAGAAGTCTTATACGATAAGCTAGAGAGATTTAATATTGGATAACGTATTGGTGTTATGAAGGCTAACATTGCGTACCTATTGTGTCGCATAATGTATTTCAGTCTTCTAAAAATGAGAAGCAAGATAAACACCATTCTGGATTGACAACTGCATGGATATACATCTGAAAATCAAGTCCCACTGAACCGAATCCTAAAACCATTTATTAAATCTGAAACTGGTTATTCTAAACTGCTGTCAGATGTACTCTTGCTTTTTCCAAAACAGGGAAATGTTATGAGCCACAGCTATCGGAGTTTCCGCAACATAATGCGTAAGAGTGCGAGTGGGTGGAAAGGAACAGATTGGATTGTCTTTATTCTAATGCTCGCTTTGTGTCCGATTATAATCGACACTATTAGCGTTGTCTATTTGACTGGCTAATGGCTGTCTCGCCATTTATGTATGACATTTTTACGTCTACGGACATCGAACATGATATTAATTGGCCGGTATTTTTGTTTTTGTAATTGCTGGCCATATTTGACTAATCAAACTTTTGTACTTCGTAATTAACGTCTTCGTCATCATCCGTACTGTTGTCTAATTTGTTGCTAAGGCCAATTTGAGCTAAAAGATCAATATCGTGTATTTCATTAGTCATTTACGTCAACAGTCTCAACCCTTTGTTTATTTCGTAGTATTCTTGTATTTCCTCACAGAACAATTGTTGAGAATGTAATTCAATTGTTGCATTGGTAAACTACAGTTTACAATCTGCTATTCAAAGAATCTTCTGTTTAAAACCCATATCTTTGACTTATCGCTTAACTAATTTCAAGAGTATGTAGCCTTCTTGACAAAGGAAGTGAAATGAACGGATTATCGAATTAGCTAAACAGCTATTGAAAAGGCTATTATCATAATGCTGTCAAATGACATTCATGCTGCATACCTCAGGATATATTATCCGAATGATAGTGAAAACTGGGCACAAAGGCACCCAATGTTAGCACAATAGAAGATGAAAGCAAGTGAGATTCTATCGACACGTATCCCGACTAGCCCGGAGGCTGGACTGTATTAATTATCTCGTAACTACAATAGTACGAAGAAAGTTGTAGGTACTCTCGATGCGAATTCGTAACGTTACGTATTATGCTTTCATTGGCGTTAATAAAGCATTTGATTACAAAGTTCTATTTGCTGTTACGGAACTGAGTACTGTTAAGGAAGCCGGAAGTAAGACATTCGAAGGACCGAAAAGTTAAGTTTGTGTTAGTTTATTAAACGGGATTGGTAGTGATAATTAAAACTTTCGAGTGCTGTAATAAGATTCGGTTTGCGTGTACAATGACATGTTATCGTACTATCGGAGACTAGTGAATGAATTTCAAATGAAGAATGACGAAGATACGAATGTCACTTTCTTTAATAGTTTATTTTTTAACGAACTATTGCGATGGTTAATCAATTTCGTTCATCACTGGCGATTTTCTTGTTTTTTTTTATTTGGAAGAAAGCTTTTAATTGAGCGATTATGCTAACCTGGTAGTTTTAGAAAAAATCATTAAAGTAGGTGGTTCAATAATCTTAACTTAATGAATTTATGAAAATGCGATACTTAACTGTGTTTTTTTTAACGTCAAGGTGATCTATACCTGTATGTTCCTTCTTTTAAGGGGTTAATCATCGAATCAATTCTGACTCAAGTGAAATCAAGATCAGGCACCTGTCTTACTTTATTTGCCCAATGCGTTTTAGCACCCACCTCTTCTAGCTTTCAATTTATTATTTTTAGTACAAAAAAATCTTTGATGACTCACTAACATCTAAGGTGGAACTAGTCCATTAACTCGATCTCCGATAAAGTCATTTAAGAATAAGCAAACAAGAAAGTCAACGTAAATGGCAATTTCCTTTGGAGAGAGGTTGTAAATAATTTTATCACTTACCTCTTTAGTTTTGTGAACATTATTATCGCGTGTTAAACCCAAATTTACCAATAACATACAAACAATCGAAAGTAAATTACCTACTTACCGGTGAAATTGTAGCATTTTACTAAATAAATGTTGGACTTTCAAAACGATTTGAGTTTTTATAAATTATTAAAAGTGACATGCCTGTTCAAAACTTTCATATGACACGACTTTTCATAGAAAGAAGTGATGTTCGTGAATTTGTTTAAGCGGCTCAAGTAAGGCTAGTCTTTAGTCGGGTTCGTATATATTATTATATTAGAAAGTAAAAGCATTTCTTAAAGGACTTTGTTGGGATATAGCGCATTAGTTGACGGATTCGGCTCGAATGACCAATATGATTAATTTACCAAATAAAAATACAGATATATTATCAAAATAGTAGATTTTCAAAAGATAAGAAGTGGAGAAAAGTCTTTGCCCAGGAGCAGAATTGGAACAGAAAAAAAAAGCAGTTCAAAAACCTCACAATAATAATATCCCTAATGAGATCCGCACACCTCACATTAAAGCCTTCACTTTCATTCCTATTATTCCATATCAATATTACATCAGACTAATGTGTTACAAAAAGGACAATTTATTACACCGACATAATAGTTACAAATTGGAAAATATGGTCCGGAAGAATCATAACCATAGATTAATCATATTAGAAGAATAGCTACATAAGTCCTAACAATGGGCAATCATGGTAAATTGGGCTTTAATACAATTTAAAACAAAGTAAGAGCTGTTTTGTTAATAAATTGATGTATAATGATGTTTAATAAAATGAATGTTTTTGTTCATCGCGTTGATTAATGGACGACGGACAACAGGTCGAAGTGAAAACTGGTTGTGTGTTAGGTTGTTTGTCCAGTAGAAGATGGTGAAGATACTTTGGTGCTATGCTCAGCGTGGCAGCGGCGATAACATCACGAAGGACGTCTTGCATTTAAAAAGGTTTTCTTTTCATATCGACTCAAATTTAATTTATCTGATCAGTATTTTTTTTTAAATGACAATACTTAAAATGTTTGTTTTTTTTTTAATAATTGGTTTACAGTGATCTTTATTATATCTCAGGTATCAGGTATGATTTTGCAAAATAAAGCACCAGTTTTAAATAATTTCGGTAGAGAAGTTTTCACCAGTAACAAATATTTGCATAAAACAAAAACGTATCTTTAGCGATCACCCCATATCACAGCTTCATTGTCATCAGGATTTAGTGCATATCAGGAGACAATTGTGGTTTAGGATGGGCAAAAACTAAATCTTGACAGCAATGTCTCTTTTATAGCATTCTGTACACCACATACCTAACCATTACTTTTTCAAGGTGCCCAAATTTATTTGACGGCAAAAAAAGATGTACCACATAGATGCAAAAAATCTTTTTGTGTCGTTCATTACGTGGCCGTGGTTCACAAAAAGCTGAGATGAAAGTGATTGAGTTCGCTTTCGTGCGATGGACAGTCTTGACACAGAGTATGATAGTACAGAAGGACCACAAGGGCAGATAATAGTTAACAGACTGGTTATTTATTAACCCATGCAATAGAGATAAGAAGGATCTGAGATTGAATTATTACGCAGCTTTGTAACTTTAAAATACCACGTTTATATTACATAGGAACTGTTTTAATTTCTACGGCTGTTTTTCGTGAAAGCCCAAAATTCGGACGGAGCTATCGTACAACGGACGCTGCGGTTTCACCACACCAAAAGTAATCAATTGACCTGCATGGGTCTTCTGTATTTTCTTACTCAATGCTCTGTTGTTTTGTATCAGTATTCGAATAGTTATTGACACATCGTGAGGAGGTCTAAAATTTCACTTGTTTCAATGTCAGAGCATCAAGTTATTTTATTGTGCCCAGTCATTCTTTGATTAGAAACAATCGGTGAATGTGGTAGGTACCTGGGTTATTTAGTACTTTCCTCATACGTTTGCACATTTAAAAAATGTCTAATAAAGGTCTCCAAACAGAGAGGTTTAAAACTGAATGTTGTCCCTTATACACCTTTAAATTTTGATCGTTTTGATCCCGTAAAGGGTCGATCTGGTACCTACATGAAACACTATCGATTTGTAAAGATTTGTTTGAATTAATTTCTCGAGTCAATGACCCTGTAGGTAGTTGCCGATCGTTGCGTACAAACTACCTACATTTCATTGACCTCGCTCAGCTGACGTTTATTAAAAGAAATTAATTTCTTACATGCGTAAATTAATTTGAGTTTAAAAAAAGTGTTTTATTTTTTAATTTTATCTTTACAAATCGATAGTGCTTACCGCAATACCGAATCGACCCTCCACGGGATTAAAACGATCAAAATTTAACGGTGTATGTTTGATTCTTATATCATGTTGCTATTGCAAAAGGGAGTAGGCGAGGGTAATAAGGTCGTATTTAGCCAGTAATGTAATTAAAACGAAAATGATAGCTATCAATATGTTTATTTAAGTAATAATTTATCCTCAGATTCACTTGACAACAGTGAGTGGAGTACAAATTGATGTATAGTCGCATTTGGGAATTATGTAGGTACCTTACAAGATTTAACTAATGTAATTTTTTCTTTTGTATGAAAAGTCATTACATGACTTTTCCCACTCTTTGTGGAAGAGGAAGGATCAGACTTTTACTGACTAAAACCCACCCGTATTCCTTTAGTTACCCTTTGCATTCTAAGGCCGCGGTGACTCTTTCGAACTGTCGCACCTCTGCTGCTAATATCTCTTTAAAATTAAGCAGATCATACCTTTTGACATAGGATAATATCTTTTATTTTCTTCTTTTTTTCTTCTGTTCTTTTCTATTCTTATTCTTCTTCTTCTTAAAATGAACTTACTTATGCATACCTATAAACATGAGTATTGGTGATAGCATACCTCGGCCTGCAGCGTATGCCACCGTGATTGCTAGTACGCATTGCGTGACAAAGCAGCGGAAACGCGCAAGGTCTGGGGATGCACCGAATTGTGACTGCTGGCCGTACTACGGACGGAAAACTCACGCGCTATTCACGTGAGCGTATTGAAAAAAATCATGCGATATTCTCGTGAATGTGACAAAGATTAATATTGATCCATGGATTAATTTACGTGCTTTATGCAAGTGCATTTGAGTATTTATTAACACTGGCTTCAAATTAAATCTACCAATTATTAATTATATCACACTAATATTATAAAAGCGAAAGGTTGTGTGTTTGTATGTTTGTACGGATAGATCATGTCCAGGTATAGCACATAATACTTTTTATCCCGAGAGTATGATCCATTGGGACAAAATATATAATAGAAGGTAGATTTGTAACCGGAAGACTAATCTAACACCTCTACGGTCCGCACTAAGCGTTTCGCCTTGTCTTTTATACCGCTTAGGTAAATCGAAAGATTGGAAAAATTTGCCAGCTGCGGTCTTCCCGTTCGATGATAATTTAAATATCACCGCTTATCATCAGGTGGGAATGCAATCAAGCGTTAATTCATAACAATAAAAAAAATCGCAAATATAAACTATTTAAAATTACGAAACCAACAAAAACTTACTGTGCAAATTTTACAAAGCGCATTACTAGTCGAAAGAGTCTATTGATAACAATCGTAGTATCCAGCAATACATGCGCCGGCGCACCAAAGTGTATTGACACCGATTGTGCGACAAAGTTGTTAGTGTGACTCATATGTATGTCAATCAGACTATCGCTGGACATGTGCGCGAAATTATCACTATTTATTAGATACGGAAACTATTCATACTTCATTCGTAATTTTGTAGTGTAAAGGGCATCTGTTGTCCGTGTTTACGTTATAATACACATTGTATTGATAACTTCTATTGTACTCTCATGTTTCTCACATACTGTCAATTTGTTGTTTATTTATTTATTATTTATTTATGAAAGCTTTATGCACTAGTGTACAAAGGCGGACTTAATGCCGTAGGCATTTTCTATCAGTTCACCCTAAGGTTGACTGGTGGAATGGTCGACTGGTGGAGTATGTACACCCTAAGGTGGTACATACTTATATAAATACATACAAATAACCAAAATTATTTTGAGAAACGAATCCACCAAATCAACGCTGCGCTGCGATGAATAGCAGCTTCTTGCGAATGTGTTCACGTGCCAGTAAAGGAGAATGGACTGAATGCCATCCTGATGTTCAACGGGAGCCCATTCCAAAGAGAGATCGCCTGTACAAAAAAAGAAGAATGGATAAACCCAGAGCGATGTGAGGGACAGCGTAGTAAACGATTATTCGTAGATCGGAGATTTTTATTATGGTCAGAGCAAAGGAATTGAATTTGAGAAGTAAGGTAGGTTATGTTATATATACGTATAAAAAGAGAAACCGTTTGACACATAAACGTACAGCAGAAAGAAATTTTTATTTTCTGGCGTAGACGAGAACTAAGAAGGGGTAGGCAGGCAGGGTCGAAGCCTACTGGGGCCAAGGGTCTGCTTCTGAAAGGAAGGCTCGGCTCTGGTGTGAAAGGCAACGAGGGTACGGTGTGGGTTTTTAGTCAGTAAGAGTCTGACACTATCTCCCGCTCCGCCCAAGGGAAAACATCAGATATTAATACTTTCAGCACTCACCCATGATAAATAAATAATAATAAATTCTTTGAAACCGGCAAACAAACAATTAGGGCAAGCGTGAACACCTGATAGAATGTGATACTACGGTTACTTTTATCGATCCCGATAAACCGATTGATCGATCGATACGATTATAACTATCGCTACTTAATCGATGATAAGACATAAGACGTTAATTACATCGTTAAATAACACTCCTAAATGAAAAGGGGAAAGCTAATTATCGGTAACTTATCAACATTTCAATCTCAATACAGTTCGCTTTCCAAAGGTTTGGACATTTTTGGGACTATTATTTCAAATCCTGCATCACAGTCATTAAATTAGCCATCGCCGTTAGAACTTAGACAAGATTCCAAAATCGACTATTGACAATTGCCCGGACCAGACGCAAGCCTCACTGTCTGGTCGGGTGATCCTCTCTTTTCAACAGAGGTTGCAGGAACTTTTCACTTTGTTCCGCATACCTCTAAAAAAGCCTTAATATGTGAAATCTTTTATTTATTTTCAACACCTTCGATATCTCCCTTGTAAAAACTGTAAAACTAAAAAGTTTCTGTTCTATATTTTACTAGTAATTTAGTAAAATAACCCTCTTGATCGAATTTATAACATGGCGGCTAATATCACCGAAGATTAGGCTCTCTGCTTCCTCTCCTTTACCCTAATAATTTGAAAGCACGGCAATCTGATACCACCGAAATGAAATCAGGCGCAAGACCAACGACTTTACGTGCTTTTTCTAGGTACGGGTTAACACATCAACAATATCAAAATTCCGTGTAGCAACGAGTAATTTGTAATCAAAAAACCCAATAGCACTTTTTTCAGTTGAGTCCAATAGCCGCGTCCACGACCACGTCACTTATGCGGCAGTTAAAATAAAGAACGTACGAAATAACCTCTTATTTCAGACGAAGTATACATTATTCTTCATCTTAGTGCTACAAGGACCATTTTACTGCACCAAAAGACCAAATTTCAATGTCTTTAAACTAAATAGTCTCACTTTTCATTACTGACTTTATGGTAAGTGAGAAGTACTCATAGATAGTCTTCTAAAGGAAAGCTACAGTATCAATTAATTTTGAAAGTTCGCTACGACATCATCAGAAGCAGCTTCCGTAAGTTAACAACCATCTACTAGATTATCGGTTTGCAAATCATCATCAATCAAACTTTTACGACATTTTAAGACACTTTATAGCACTTTACAATTAGTACACTATCACAATTAATGGAATAGCTATTAAATAGCTTTATTAGCAGTTACTTTGCTACTGTATTTCATATGTAACACTTGATAATTTTATGGCAAGGGATTTTCCATGGATACGTAAATAGCGTGTCCATAACTCTGAGTCAGTATTTCTTGATAATTACATCCTGCAAGTCTATAAGTCAAGAGTCAATAGGTTGCTTCTAGACAAGCATATCGTCAACCACATCATTGCTTACCATCAGGTTAGAAAGTGCTCAAACGCAAACTGATGATCGCGTAAACCAGTCTGGAGCCGAAGAAGTGTAATTTACAATATTCTGTCATTACTTTAGAACCCTGTCACATCAATGCAGTTAATATTTTTTTATTAATCCTTTAATTGCTTCGTTTTATCGTCTTATCTTATTTTTTCACTTTCATTATTCTGTTCAATTCCCAGTGTCACTTGTAGGTGACAGAAGAACTGACGAGATGGAGTATTTGGTCTTGAACATACAACACTAGCAAAATGGACACGAAAATATTCGAAAGGTAAAATAAGCAATATTTGAGGGTTTCTATTTGTTTATTTATTTATTTATTTATTTATTATATGCTTTATTGTACACCATAACATGAACAAAAACAAGGAATTAAAACTAAAACACACATATACAATGGGCGGCCTTATCGCACTCTGCGATCTCTACCAGGCAACCTGGGATGGACAGTAATTGCCTGGACAAGAAATGGGGCTGTCATTGGTGTGACAATAACAGTGATATACATATTTATATTACAATAGATACATAGATATATACATATATTTTATAATAAATACATACATATTGAACAATACATAAAACATGACGACTAACAACATTCACAGCGACAGGTAATGTTCCCTAACGAGTCTTTTAAAAACAGGCAATGATTGAGCGCGTATTTGTTGTATTAATCATCCCTTTTTTTAAGACCACAGGAATTGAAATGGCGGGGTCAGTATTCCTGCCGCAGTGTCCTTATGGGTCTTATTCGAAATCATATTCAGTATTACAAATAGCTCACATTATTAAGAGCTTCCCTGCCAATAACTAAGGTCTTTAGCAGAAATGGATACAGAAATGCAAAATAATGACCCACATAGCAGATTCTGCCGGTGAGAGTACCAAACTCACGATAAATATGGAAAGTAATCTCGCAAGAGGCGCTTAACAAGCAATTGCCGCGTCCTTATTTGTTCCAACGATTTTTTTATTGAGAATTTTGGTTTTTTAGCTGCTTTTTCGTTTTCCTTATAGTTTCCGTTATGTAAAGTCGGAACCAGTGACCGGTGACATACAAATGGTATTGAATATTGCGAGTTATAATTAGAACTGAAAAAAGTTATCGAACGATTGGCACATGTTTATAATAATAACGGAAAGAGCCTTCATGTGTTAGTTAGTACTCGATAAAAATGATATCACAATGTCACATTAAGTGTTAATGTATATATTATAATTATAAAATATTGGTACAGACTGAAAAATATTATAAATATTCAACGGTCATTTACGTTCGCCATAATTTCACGCTCGTACAATTCTAATTTTAGTGATCTTTTCTAATAAAGAGACTTCCAGTAGAATAGAATAAACTTTATTGTACACCAAAATAGTAACAATTTCACAGAAACTTAAATCTATGGTACAATGGCGGTCTTATCGCTGACAACGATATATCTACCAGACAATCTTAGTATGGACTATCCTAAGTTTGATGTATGTAGCTAGTTAATAATTAGGTTAAGAGGGTAGCAGATAAATTAGGATATAGACATTATTGTGAAGGTGCGCCAGTCTGAATATACACCCTGCCATCTAGACGTTGTTTGATTTCGCTTCA
This sequence comes from Leucania comma, assembly GCA_958295575.1. Lineage (NCBI taxonomy): Eukaryota > Metazoa > Arthropoda > Insecta > Lepidoptera > Noctuidae > Leucania > Leucania comma. The sequence continues at coordinate 23,290,784 of OY282468.1, forward strand.
TACTATCAAGTACCCGGACTATATATTTTTCACTAAGGTTCTAGGTATCTAGTAGTTTATTTTTACCACATTTCACACTTCTTTATCACACCTGAAAGTTAACAAATGTCTACGATGTACCAATAACCTAAATAATTAACTTAAATCCATCCGTGCCAAACGTGATTTCAATTATAGGTATATTTAGTACTCATTGTATTGTAGCTCTGTCATTAGACATCATAAGCATGATGTATGATTGTACTAAAACCTCATTACAGACAAGAAACAATTGATTTGATGAATGACTTTAACACGTTCCAAATTGTCACCACAAACGAAGTTAAGGAACCGTTAGATGCGTAAGCAAAGTTCATTCATTCAAACGTTGACTGGGATCTTAGAAAAGGAGACCTGACACGGTCAATATAGGATTATTCTGACGATATTTATCATAAATTATTTGTTTGCTATTCATATTTGTTTTTAACACTTTCGATTCGTTCGTGTGCAACAACCCGCCCCTCAATTCTTTATACGTAGCTATCGTTGAATTGTGTTCATGTCTAGGACCAAACTAGCGAGGCCAAATTAGATGTTCCAATCATTATTGTACGAACTTAAGCTCGGCCTTGGCACCGAATAATTTCAAGTTCAATTACGATTGGAAGACAGGTACAAATTTAAAATATCTCATGTGACAGAAATTTCCCGGTATTTATATCCAAACCCTCGTGGCAATTGTATTTGACTGCAGATGCAAGCAATGTGGAAATACCTATTGATGGACTTATCACAGATTTATCAACTCATACAAAGCATAATTAATTGTCTTCTATTACATGCCCAAAATTTACTTTTAAAATAACTTGGCAAAACTTTTAGGTTAAAACGAATCATTAGGTCAAGTTTAACTACTTAATTTACATTAAAACTATTCGCAGTGATGTCATATCTTCCTCCTTTCTTAGATCTTCAACCCACAAAACAAAACGTCTTCTGAATCAACCGCAGTAAGTGGCTGAGCAGGTTGTTGGGAACCTGTTCAGTATTGGGTATTGGGCACCCGCTACTTGTCGGCCGGGTCATCGATGACAACCGATAGTGTAATGACGATTGCCAGAATCGGGGGCAAACACATAACCCTACTTTAGAGGTCATATTTTTTGTTCATTTTCAACAGTTTACTTTTACCTTTAAAATGAAAATTTACATTTACTGAATGAGGTAGCTACATGTTACTAGTAAGATTATCAGGTCATCGATGACAATCAATAGTGTAGTGCCCATTGCCAGAATCGGGGGCACAAATATATGTAAGTCTACTTTAGGGGTCACATATTTTGGTCCTTTTGTACGAAAGTTTCACTTTTAGCTTTAATTTTTGAAATTGACATTTACTGAATGTTGTGTAGGTAGGTTAATGCTACCTACTAGTAAACTTGTCGAGTGGTCAATGAATAATCGATAGTGTTGCGACAATTGCAAGAATTGGGGGCAAACACATAAGTCTACTTTAGGGGTCATATGTTTTGGTGTTTGTACAAAAATTTTACTTTTAACTTTAATTTTGGAAATTGGCATTTATTGAACTGTAAACAATATAAATGTTACTGGTAACGACGTCGATTTGTTTTATCGAAAAATCTTGCTTTCTATCTTGACTCATCTTGTAATTATATAAAAAAAGAGTAAAAATCAAATATGGCCGCGGTTCATAGGACCACTTAAAATCTCGATAAAAACTGCCTTTGATAAATACCGTACACAAACTGAACATAGTGCTTACTAATGAAGCTCATAAAACATTGGCGCCTAGATCTTGAAGCAATAATTGCAGGCCACAGACGTTAATCTCATGTTCCAGTTTGTTTGACAACTATATTTAAAATTGTATAGCATTATACTAAAAACGCCAATCAAGAATCTCGTGGAGCGTAACAAACGAGCATACTCTGCGCAGGCGCACTAATTTCTACGGCTGCCATTAATTTTGGCGCGAAAGCCGCTGGCCGCTGTCAACGGGCAAGCTTGTAGGAACCCGCTTAAACATTATATATTATTAGGTGATCAGGTATTTGATTGTTTACGTCTTTTTATAAACCTTAGCTCAGTGGTCAAATTACATTATGGGCTTCAAAAAAGAGTATCTTTTTATTGCAATAATTTTCGAGGGTTTTAATACCTGTTTTGCTGGTGAAGACAAAGGCTATTTCGTCATCAACAAAACAACAGGCTCAAGGAAAGATAAAAGAGAGCAAATTAATAGTTAACGAAATAGGTTCCTACTAAGGGTTTTTTTTTAATGGTACGTAAAATCATCAAAATACAAATCCCGCCCTTGGGTGAGGCGGGAGATAATGTCAGATTCTTACTGACTAAAAACCTACCCTGCTCCTTTTATTGCCTTCGTTCCAGGGCCCCGGGGTTCATTTTCACATAAACCTTAGGTTCCTACTAAGGGTATCAGCTCATCAAATCACTGGATGATTTGATAGCACGTAATTGCAATATTTATCAGAAGAAATACTCGAACTTACACTTAATTTTTATAGCATTCATAAACGAATACTTAAAGATATCTCTAAATTGATGACGCGCTAAGCATAGTTTAAAATATAGGTATCTATTAAGTTTTAAAAAAATAAATCAAAATGGTTTTTATTTCACATAGGCTTACATGGGCACTATAAAACGTTAGAAGCTAGTGCACGTTCCAATTGGTCGTTTCCGATGGAGAAGAATCGACATGTCATAATAATTTTGCATTGTCATCTGATTCACACATGTATGCAAAATTTCAGCTCAATCTGTAACCGGGAAGTGAATCAAATTTAATTTACAAGATTTGATCACAGACAAACATCGGGACAGGTGAAACTAAATAAAAGCTTGTAAAAATAAGGACCGGAAATCACTAAAGACCACTATAGAGAGTTTTTTAAAGAGCCATCAACTTATAGCAACATCTTTGATTGCTAAATGTGTCTGGACGGGCTCATTTCAGAATCAGAGTTTGATACAATATCAGTCATCAATCACTCACAGTTAACAGTTTCACAAAAATAATATAATATAATATTTCCACTATCACACAACACCGTCTAGTCCCAAGCTAAGCAGAGCTTGTGTTATGGGTACCAGAAAGCTGATAAACATACTCATATATTTCTAAATACATACGTATATTATAGATAAATAACACCCAGACACAGAACATATGATCGTACTCATCACACAAACATTTGTCCTGGGTGGGAATCGAACCCACGACCTCCGGCATAGCAGTCAGGGCCACTATCCACTAGACCAACAGGTCAGTAATGATAGTATACTTTGAACATAATTAATGGAAAAATGGAAGTGTGAAATTAAAATTAGTTTGATTTTTGTATCATAAAGCCTTCTAATCGCGGTCACGGCTGCTCGCAAAAAAACTACATTCCCACGCCTTAATTATTATAGAATACGTATAATTTAATTTGATATGGGTAGTTTAAAAGGAATTTTAGTTGAAACATTTTTTGTTGAATTTTTAAACTACTTGTTCCGCTGCGAGGATTTGTGGTCCGTTTTGGGACTCCTGACCATTAAGGGTAATCACGAGATGCCTTTGTTATAAGCATTTTTAATGGGACATGCTTCATTCATTATTTTTTGTAGACGAGTTAAGTTATTTATTTGAAAAAAAAAAACCGGGCAAGTGCGAGTTGGACTCGCGCACTGAGAGTTTCGTATAAACTAACTTATGTAAATAGTTCAATCCCCGAATTTTTCCGAATCGAAAAAAGTATTTTTTTGACGTAACTAAAACTTTACACTTTTCAGCTTTATTCCTATACTTGTGCTACGAGACCTTGCTTCATGCCAAATTTCAGGGTTTTAAGTCAACGAGATTTTGATTCCCTTGTGAAATGTGTAAGTCATTCTAATAAAATTCAATGTGTAGGTCTTTCAACAAGGACGGGTCGATGTTGAAATTAAATAAAACAAGCTGTATGTGAGATATAAAATATTTTTTTATTTTTTTTATTTCAAAGGCCCATTTATGGAATTATTTATGAAAGAAAAAAAAATACTTCACAAGTGGCGTCATAGATGTCGCTACAGTCACTATAGACTTTCAGCCCGGGGTTAGATAGGTTATAGGCTATAGCTACGAGTTCCACATATAATAAAACAACATAAAACTCCTTTTAAATATAAAGTTAACTAAAGTTAAATTAATCCTTATGGCATCGTAAAATGGTAATTTTATGTTCAAAACATTTAAAATGACGTTATTATTTATGTTTTTTGCGCGGGTCCAACATGGGGTAATAGACTAGGTAGATGGTCGTTTACTACAAAGTAACTTAAAACTATAAAGCTGATTGCAGACTAAGAGCCAAGCTAAGTTAGTAACAGCTTCGCTCGCCATACTTTTGATTCGGCACCATGGCAATCTGTCCTAGAAAAATAAGCCACTAGATTGACTGACTTTTAGGCCGCTTATGTTTTTTTATATTTTATATATAATATTCCACATTTATCACACAACGCCGTCTAGTTCCAAGCTAAGCAGAGCTTGTGTTATGGGTACTAAACAACTGATCTCTACGCGAATCTGGCTCTCATGATGGCTCATGTTCTATATAAAGGCACCGCACACGTCTGGGTGGAGCGAAAAGAAGCATCAAACTTTTACTGATTAAACTAAAAAGACACCCTGTTCCTTCAGATACCCTCTGTTCCTCTGTTGTGAACCATACAACTGTTAGGATTCTTTAATACTTTCGGGGCTGCTGCCCGATATCAAACCCTACATCCGCCTTCTACGCATTACAATAAATTCTTGTATGAAAAAGGTATTTGCGGGCTCTACGTATACGGAATTATTGCTCCGCATGCGGGGCGGCTGCCCAATATAACGCTCCGCATCCTGCGTGCGTATTCCACTCATTACAATAAATACTTGTATAAAAAGGACATTTGCGGGGTTACACATGCGGAGCAAATCCGCATGCGTGATGAAATCCGTATGATATTAAAAAGACCCTTACTATTTTACCACTACGTCCTCCTATTAACTAAGCTACATAATTCAATTTGAAATGTAATGTCATTTTGCGAGTTTAGCTTAACCAAACTTAGCTCCCGGTCTGCAACCGGGCTTAAACTGCTTGCAGCCGGCGCCTGCGCATGCCGCGAAGATATCGCAAGAACGTTGCAGTAATTAATAGGTATGCTGTACACAATGATTATAACACAATTACCTCACTTGCTTTTACAACTACCAAGAATTGGAACAGCTGATGCATTCCATTATTATTTAACATGAGTTAGTATTTGCGAGTCTTTGTTATTCACGTTAATTTTAAACTTACTTTAAGTAGGTAGAGGAATAGGACTATGGGTCGACTACTGAAAGAGCGAACTGTGGTCCTGGGACGCAAAAAGCGTGTAGTTTTAGCCATTAAAAGTTTGATACGTCCTTCCGCTCTGTCCTAGAGCAGGAGAAGTCATAAGATAATTTCCCACCTTCAAAAAAATAAAAATGTGAATAAAGGAAGTTTCTACATTTCTGAAATCCATAGAAATTTCTCTATATTTAAAGAAAATAAATGAACTCAATTCTACTGCTAAGTAACTATTTGTCATTCTTCAATTCTAAAGTAGGTACAACAAAATAATTCATTGAAGTAATAAAGATTCTGATAACCAAAATACTACTTTCTTTTACATTTTTACGTACCGATGACTGGGTGACACACATTATTGACTAAATTATGCCATAAATTCTCATCTCAAGTCATGCGCGTACGCATTACCGCGACCCCTACTACCACTTCTACTGTCGATAGCCAGAAGAATAACATTTATTTTTTATTATTGATAGGCCCGCGTTTGACCACTGTCTCACCTGATGATAACCAATGATGTGGTCGACGATGTAGCACGGTTGCCTAGAAGTGACGATTCACTCTTGACTTGAAGACCCCTAGGCTGTAGCTATGTAGTACTTACTTCAGTCAGTGGTTTTGCCCGCGTGAAAGTAGGTTTCTCCATACAAACTTTGGACGCCCGTTTCATCCCATTAGGGGGTGAATTTTGAAAAATTCTATCTTAGTTCTCGCAATTTTGTGCAAAATTTCACATCGAGGGACTGGAACAATTTGCCTGCTGCGGTTTTTCCGTCTAATTATAATTTAGGCGTCTTCAAGGCTAGAGTGAATAGGCTCTTAATAAACTAGTGCGCTTTACCATCACCAATTGCATCACTGCTAACTATCAGGTAGGATTGCAGTCAAGTGCTAGATTATAAAAATGAAAAAAATAAAAAAAAAATAACCTGCTTTTCTCGGGGGGTCAAACAGAATATGTCTTTAGCCTATCGTCTTTAAGCTTAAATTGGGATTTCATTTTTGATAGCACGTATTACCACGGTTTACAGATTACAGTGAAAAATTCTCTATCAATCTGTTTAAGCTGTCAATAGATTTCGATATAAATATAATAAAAGTAATACATAAAATTAAAAAATACCCAGAATACAAGAAAGACAGAACAGAAGGAACAGATTAAGTTCCTTCGGTTTCTGGGTATTTTTTTGAACTTGAAACTCAAAATTAGATTTTGTCAGATATCGGAATTATAGTTTGAGGATGTCAGTAGCAGACGACAGCAAAACTAACAACACGCATGTCAGCCCTTATTGACCTGGGAATCGAAATCGACCTGAGAATGCTCAGCACTAGCGATTGCAATCACTTCACCAACAAGGCATTTAAAAGAACGTATTATGTTAAATTACATATTATTAGCGATAATTATTGTTCAGCAATATAAAGAACCTTATTATTTAATCTTGCATAAATTAGAGTAAGCCGATTGGCTTGGCTGATGCAAGATGTTGTATAAAAATTAAATTCGGCGCTTTTTATTTATTATGTAACACCAAATTTTTATTTAATCCATTCAAAGCTTGAATAATTGAATAGTCCCAATGTTCGGCGAATATAAAGACGGAATTGATCTCGTGGGAAATCGGCATTCCGAAGCGAATCGAAGCTAAACATAACATAAAGTAGGATTTCAACATGTATTATTTAGGCTAACAAAATTATTAATAGCGTAATAATAAGAATACAAGAGGATTTAATATCTACTATTGTACTATTTCTATAATTAGTTTTTTCTCCAAAATTAATTTATTTCTTGACTGCTGAAATAGAATTCCCAAAAAAATAATTTAACTTGTCATGTCTCACCAAAAAAAAACAAAAAGATTTTCTTATTCTAACTGACCAATTTTAATATCTAAAACTCCAATAAGCCATAGACTTTTTTTATCCATAGACTACAATAATTGAAACCATTCCAATCTCGACATTCAGCCGACTGTTTCAGTTTTACGGTAATACTAAAAATAAAATACGTAACGGGTTTTGTGTGAAACGGATTTATTAAATGGAATTTATTTCATTGCCAATAAAAACAATGTTTCCGTTTTTCAGATAATCGCAATAATATCGAAGTATTTTCATTCGTTATTGTGAAAAACTTTGTAAGATTGTTTAAAGTAATCTCTAACACTATTACCACATTTATTTTTGAGTGGCATGCTTACATACTGTAAAAAAGTTCCCCACCGCGTTTGTCTGTATGAACACGATAAACTCAAAAACTCCAGAATGGATTTTCATGCAGGTTTTACTAATAAACAGAGTGATTCATGAGAAAGGTGTAGAAGTATGTTACATGAGTATTATAATAGAGAAAAACCTACAATTCCAAAGATTTTTAAAACTCGTGGGGTCGGTAGTAGGCTATATTGCGTTTACAAATATTTTTTGTTTCATAAAAATGTTTGATACCCAACGAAGCAGACACGGATCAACTAACAGGTGATGTTTTTGTGTGAATTCCAGTAGTAGTGGATATCTACTCGTATATAAGCTACTGACGAATAACGTTCGGTAACCCACCGGCGAATATTGACAGCGATACGTGAATATTTTACGTGTAATAAAACATCAAGAGTGAAATATGAACATAAGGCTTGTATAGATCTTCGTTTTGAGAAGTAAGGCGCTCTGACGGTAATCAAATGGAAGATATTACAAAAGTTAATACCCTGCGATGATGAAAAACGTTTTTCAAAGCTGTGTCAGGTTATCGATTTTTTTTTGCGACTATAGAGTACATACTAACACCGACCTCTTGAAGTCCGATAGTAAAAATGTAGGTACAGTACGGCCGCCGGATCTTGGTGCGTCTGAAGTTAGGCTCTGCGAACTTTAGTGCTTGTGCAGTCGTAAAAAAATAAATCGTTTGAAAAAATAAATGCCAATAGCAGTCATTATTGCTGTTAACAACAGTTATGTACTCTGTCAAATCGTATACCATACTAATACAAATAGTACGTAATATAAAAAATGGGACTTCGTGAAGTAAACAACACAACAGATAACTTAGATTTCGTTATAAAACTAAAGTCAATAACGCTATAGAACTTGCAAACAAAATAAGTAATATTTCGATGTCCTTGTTATTGTATTATTTATAATGAGGGGCGCTGGAATAGTTAACGGCTAAATAACCGCAGGTCAACTGCATAAACGATATGCCAAACACAGCATAACAGACAGAGATAACGTAAGCAAAACCGTAGGGGCCCAGCAGGGTCGAAGCCTCTGAGGCCATGGGTTTGCTTCTGAAAAGAAAACCCGGGTTCCTGGAATGTAAGGCAACGAACGAACATAGGAGTGGGTTTTAGTCAGTAAAACTCTGACACAGCTTCTCGCTTCGCCCTAGAGCGGGAAATCATTAAATGATTTGCCGCCTAAAAAAACACGATTGTTAGTCGATGATATTAAAAGTGCTCATGGTAAAAGTAAGAACTGTCTAAACGATCAAAACCCCCAATTTAACGTCATCTTACTTGGAGATCCAATCATCGATCCACTATTAACCATCGTGCCAGAAAATCGAGCGACTGACCAACAAGCAGCTCTAAATTACACACCGCCACCAACACCAGCGTACAAGTTACTTACAACTTATTCTCCAACTTAATAATCTATTATTTCACAAAATCTAGGAAAGTGGGTGAGTAACCTGCGTATTAGTCAAAACGAAACTCCTAATATCAATAATAGCCGACGCTTACTAGCGTCAAAGTTAAAAGCAATGTTTATTGGTTATTTACGATCAGTTAACGCCCTCTCTAGGTTTCTAAACGATTAACACAAGTGCTAGAATTAAGACTAGACCAGTGCTGCAAAGTCAATTTCTACCTCCACTCCTACACTCCTGGCATTAGAAGCAAACGTGATCATTAATATGTTAGTGTTTTGTCTAGATGTAAGTCAGATTATGAACGAGAAATCGTGGTAGGATCATGTAAGAATTTGAATAAATATGAGGAGCCGGATATGAAATGAAAATCAGTTCAATATTGGATGGCGTGAGGTACCTTGAGATGTAAAAGAAAGCAACGGAATGCATAGCAAGTGATGCTTGTATTGAACCCAATCATTGTAAGTATTTGAGTGACTAAAATAAAATTGAAACGTCCTCATTACTATTAAATATTTATATTATAATCTAACCTCTGCCAGCGGGTTCACCCTGGTGAAAGTAGATAATTATCCCCAAGTAACATATCTTATGTGCCAAATTTCATTGATATTGTTTAAGCACATCCATATATACATACATAATGTTAATGTGGTATTACCTGACACTAATAAAATAAAAGAAACTACGGACGTATCAAAAATAAACTAAATCACCATGCAGCGAACAGAAATGATCCAACACAAGAAAGTATTACCAAAGAAACATTCATATAGGAAATGCCTCCAGAACAAATTACAGAGCATCAAGCACATACCTTGAAATCTGTTACACTAATGGGACATAATCAGGAATGCAATAAACAGCCGTTACTAATCCAACAAGTACTAAATGAGGGTAGGAAGTACACAGCACTTTCCTCGGTACTCGAGTGAGCTAAACACCGTTATTGAAAACATTTAACAGTGACTCCATAACTTTTCTTGTTAAAGCTGAGACTAGTACGTATGGTGACGTAATAAGAACCAAGCTTATGGATGATGAAGATAGATTTATTTCTAGTTGAGAAAAATAGTTAAGAAAAGTTAGTAAAAGATATAAAAACTGTAAGTGTTAATATAATTATGATTTAGATTAAAGAAATTGTTGAGCTTCGCAGAAACCCCGAGGACGATGAACTATCGCTAAACGACCAATCAAACATTATGTGCAGGTTATCGCATAGCCCGAAAAGGATCTAAAGCTTGCAACTTGCTCCAATAGGTCCAAAAACTTGTAAAGAAAACATTACCAGCCAGCCCTATATACAAACGAAAGACCGAATAAACTAAAAGCAAAGGTTTTATAATTATCTGCCTTGTCTTCGTTTAGCATCAAACGTTTTCCAATTAAACGAACTAATCAGCTCCTATTTATATACGTGAGCGTCGCATTCTAAGCAAAATGCTCGATGCTAAACTCCGTATGGGTATTCATGAAACCTCATTATCTCTAACACAAGGTGCGGGCCTGACTTTGTCTGTATGCATAAAAACAAAAAAGATAACTTTATAATTGGATTCTAAAACATTGTTGCAGCGACTCATATTTGTGTTAATAAGCTAGAAGAGTATAACTAAGTTTTGGCCCTTTATTGGATTTGCCTATTACGCATTTTCTTGTCTCATAAGAAAAAATATTTGCTATTGCTTTCTATATCCCGTTCTTAAACAGTACAATCCATACCCACTTATCTAAACCAAGAATGCCTGCGAATCCACATGAAACACATAAAAAACGCAGCAAAAACGACACAACAGCAACAAAGAGACAGACATACGGTATTCTATGTAATGATAGTTAAGAGCGTGCGCTCGCGCCGATCACTGCGACTGTTTGTAATTGTTAATTGACATTCTTGAACCGCACGGAAGGAAAGTACCGGGACAGGGTTGAGCCATTGGAATTCTGCTGAAGACGATAAATATAGACGGATGGCTCAGACAGCTGGAAAAGAACCTACATTCATGCATGACGTAGCTGTGGATGGCAGACGGGATGTTTTATTCAATGGAACGAAATATGTAATAACAACGGAGTTGATACTGATATTATACATAAAACCAAACAAAGAAACTTAAGACTGTCAATATTGTTATGATGTGTGTACCGACACTTATAGTCTTACAATAATCAATCAATCGTGACAGGATATTGTTTCCTATCATCTATCACTACCCAAAAAACCGAAATCCTTTAGTAAAGAACCAATCAACAGAACGGGAGCTATCCGCTTATTGAATTCTTAACACTACACAATATCGACGCAGTGATATTTGAGAGACAGTATTATGCAGTCAACCAAAATGGTGCATCTCAAATACTAGTGCAATGCAAAATTATATAAGAAGCACGTCGCTATATGAAATTTTTTGTATAAAAATGTATAGATAAAACTACTTGTAATAATTGATGTAATAAAGACTAATTATGTGAAAATTTAAGCCTTGTTATTCGTGAGAAAATTAACCGTAGTCAGTAATATAGACTAATAAAAAAAGCCCAACCAGATGCTGCAAATTATTAGGAAGTCAGGAGAATTTAGTAACTTAAAAAAATTATGAGTTGAATATGTTTGATTCATATCTATGTTCCTCCATACTAGAAGTGACTCCTATATCGTGGGTGCTTTCACAAATATGTTTAAAACTTATATGTACCAAAAAGCCAGAACCGAAACAACTAACCGTTGTAATACAAATAGTTGCAGGGGAGCAGCCTACAGATCAACTACTACGCCAACTGTTAAGAAATGATCTGGCGTAGTTGAGAACGAATTCTTTACATTTCGCAGACAATAACAATGACTTGACTGAACTAAAATAAAACAACACTTCACAAAGGGTAGTAGACAGCCGCCTACTAAATATAGACCATGATAAAACTATTTTTACTGAGGCAGGTGCTCGGACCACGCACGTTGGTCGCCATTCCCTCGTGTCACCTGCAGCATTTGTCGCAAAAACAGTAATCGTCATTACTGTCAACGGAATGCGATCTTTAATTTTATGGTATATTACAGAACAAACCTGTAGGAATTACGTAGTGCCAGTATTATTTAACTGTGTACGAAGAATTTCTTGATGGCTTCGGGATCAGCTGCTGGTTTATTATGGCAGTTATAAGAGTCGTTGGAGGTTTTATTATTGTGATTCTTGTTCTAGGCTGAATGTGAAGGATCCTGATAATTATTTTTGTTTTCTAGCAGCATTTGTAAAGATAGAACTTAATTTGAACCCATATAGCGAAAATGATGAAGATACAGCTGGTATTTAGAAATGTATTTTAAAATATCTGAATGTTGTTTTATATCGCTAAACAATTAGAATTAGCTTGATTATGGTTTGAGCCTTTAGTGCAAAAGTAACGGAACTCTAATTCTAGATGTTCTACTTAGAAAAAAAAATAATTTTAGTTAAATTAATTAATTCTTTTATCAGACATCTTGCGCAAAAGCTTAATTGAGACGACTGTTATAAAATATGTCTCTTTTATGTAAATTAATCCATTATCTAAGCGTCTTTAGAACAGTTTTGTCGAAAAACTGTTCTTATTTAAAAACGTTTTGTACATAAAATCCACGTTCATTTTATCGATAATTCTGACTGCTCTAAATGGCATGATAAATTTAATTGTTTATAATTCAAAAATTATCGATTTGATGCTCTTGATGCCGTGTCAAAAGCTAAACGAGTTTACGGTTAATATTTAACATGGACAGAATCATCAGACGGTAATAATTTCTGTTATATTATTAAAGCAGTTTTTGTTTTAGTCATTGCACTTGAATGCTGCAGTCCAATTTCGATTAGTGCAAGACCGAGTATTTGACCCGGAGAAAATATTTTCAACAACTCAGCTTGCGAACCGTTGATGGCAGTATAACATCACTAATTGACAGGTGAATGCTGCTACAGTTAGTTTTATCCTTCAGTCACGTTTACGACACCTGAAGAATTCCATGACCTGGCCGTATTTTAACTGGAACTCTCATAAATGTCACCGGACATAATTCAATTCTGCTGCACATTTTTCATCGTTAGACCAAAGCATTACCCTTTACAACTACACATCGTAAAGGCGATCAAGCAAATAAAATTCTACGCCAGTCATAATTCTATCTTACAAACGTGATAATTTTCCCATGTCCTGTTGTTGGTTTAACGGTGAACACATGAGTTATATCAGCAAATATCAATGTACGGGGGCCGTGAGCAATAATTACAGAGGAAACGAGATATTACCCCATAAATATTCCCATGCTAGTCGTAAAACTTCCTATGATAATGATGTGTAACAAGCTTGAGCGTTGTAATGTTCATGCAAGCTTCTGGTTTAATATTGTGCAATATTTCATAAGCTACTTAAGTATTTTATAAATACTATAAGCATCAAACGTTGTTATGCTACAAGATTTCTGAACGATAATAAAACACTTAAAATGTACTCATCAAGTTTTTCCTGTAACAATAATAATAATATATTCCACAACTATCACACAACACCGTTTAGCCCCAAGCTAAGCAGAGCTTGTTTTATGGGTACCAGACAGCTGATAAACTTACTTATATATTTCTAAATACATACATATTATAGATAAATAACACCCAGACACAGAACAAATGATCGTGTTCATCACACAAACATTTGTCTTGGGTGGGAATCGAACCCACGACCTCTGGCATAGCAGTTAGGGCCACTAACCAGTAGACCAACAGGCCAGTCGATATTGCTTTTATCAACAGAATCAAATCCAATCACACTAAATATGCAAAGAAAAGTCAACAATAAAATGCGTAACATAATAAAAGAACAACAAACATATAGCAGACAACACACAACAGTGACTGCCGCCAAGCCAAATCTAACGTAACACGAACTTCCCACACATTGATGAGCTGATAAACGCACAAAGGGGCGAAAATAGTCGTCCGCAGCGATAACAGAGCGATACGATCGCACACAAACGCATTCGAAAGTAACAACCTTTAGAATGCAAAGTAATGGAAAGCTAACGATCGATGGGTGGTTAAACTTTAGTTAACCTCCAGGACATCCCCTTGTGGCCAACGAATGACATTTATATGGCCTTTGGGGAAATTTCTATAAGGTGATCTATTGTTTGTATTGATGACTTGTTAGTCTTCAATAAACACTTTCCATTTGTATTTAAAATACTTTTTGTCTTTGTTTTTTGTGATGTTATACTCTGTATAATTACTTTAAAAAAATTATGGATAATCATCCTATCAGTTATTATTACTATTGAAATCTTTCGAAAATAATCATAATTTGATTAAAACCACACCATGAAGAACAACAAACTCAAATACTGCGCATGATAACAGCCAATCAATAAATATCCATAAACCACATTATCAAAGGCACATTTCCCTAAAAACCCATTGTTCTCAAAATCGTCATAATACAAAAGTCAAACAATTCAAGTTAAATGACGTTAATCACTTTAAAAAAAAAGCAACAGTTAGTTTTCCCATTGACAAAATATTAAAGCAAATAATTACACACTACTCGTTGAGTGTAGTGAAGCATTACAATGCAAATATTGATCTATTATTATCGGATACACGCGAAAACTGGTATCGTATCAAACGGTTAGACTTATCGGGCATACGTTAAAAGCCAATTAGAGAGAGAACATATGCAATCGAATCCCAGTCGCAAACTGCAAAAAATACGTAAAAATTTTCTACAATTTGACAAATTTTTGACATTGACCGTCAACGAAATGAAATTGTGATTTGAATTTAATCGTTTTTTCAGCAGGAGAATTGACCTTCTTATAAGTTTAACGGTCGTCCAAACAGGTTTTTCGTTCAATCGTCCATAAATCTGAATGTTATCTTAGATTATACTGATGAGGATTAGTTGATGACATGGAGTTAATTGAATTAAACATGCTGTATTGAATCATTCTAAATAACAGAGTTCTGAAAGTAGCAACTTGTAATATTGAAATCAATATAATACTATTTAATTATTAAAATCATTTTAATTCATAAAGTAAATTTAGAAAAACCTTAGTCCAATAAACACTAAACATTAGAAAATTTTGGTAATATTTAAATCAATAAATTACTCTATCAATCTGTACAGTACAGATTATCTTGCTTTTACATAATCCAAGATCAACGATATATCAATGGCCGCAACCGGTTGTGTTGATTCGTTTTTCAAGTAAAAAACCGCGCTTACAAATCATAGTTGAAACACAGTCGGCGTAAACCGTCGAATGAAAACCTGTTCCCTTCTTAAGTGGAACAACTTGGAATTATAAATGAAGATGATACAGAAAAAGTCGGTTATAGTGTTAAACCAACGATTTGGGTGACGATAGTCAAGATAAGTGTGCCAACCGAGTTAAAAAAGGTGGAGGAGTGAAGGTGCCATGTTGGGAGAGGTTTACTACTGCATTTGATACTTTAGTATTTATCAAGTAGGTTATGAAGACTAAAGGCATAAACGGCAATAAACAATCTGAGGCAACCTATCCGTAGCTTGATTGAAGCCAGGCTTGCTAAACCTAGACTTGGACTAGCAGCCAATTTTCTGCTCACGATCTCCATCAATAATCGATGGCAACGAACCCACACATAGACCATTAAACATAATTCATGCTCTTCGGTAGCGAGTCCGTACTAATTCAGGACTAGCGCAATAAAATTTAGATCGTAATAACTCGAGTAGAAAATAAAATTGCTTGTCTATTATTTCGTCTAATTCCCACACCACATCATCATAGAAATTACTCTTAGTTCCAACGAAATTACAAAAGAATGAAACTGAACCGCGAGTATTTTATTTACACCTTACAACCTGTAATGAAAGCAAAAGTGTTCTCAATCCTAATTACTTTGCGCAAATACAACCAGTTTTTTACTTGCTCATGATTTGAGTGCACTTCATGAGAAACTGTTATATTTTGCGTCTCGGTGCTAACTTACTGAGAATTCTCGCTCTAGTTATATCGAAAGCCTGTAACCTGTAAGCTATTCTTACTACACTTGAATGAATAATAATAAAAAGGTTATTTTTAGAATAATTTTCAATATTTACGATGAATCTTATATTCATTTGAATACCAAGTCGTTTATATAATTATAATACCTCAGATTTTATTAAGGCCCGGTTCTACTCATTTTGACCTTTTTTAAACCTATGGAAATCCACAAATATAGAAGAAAACACCATGAAAATTTATTTTTACTGCCAATCTATTAGGCCAAGGGCCTAGTTGGCTCGATAAAAAAAATCGCGAATCTGACCCTAATTTACAATTTCAAACGTATTTATCTACGAGATTACGTTACGGAACTATTTGAAAGTTACAAAAAAAAAATAAAGCTTGTTATTTAAAAGCGCTTCGCAAGAACAAAAATCTTGAATAGTTTTTTTTTTTTTATATAAAAATAAAACCGCTGTTTTGGGGCCGCGAAGACGACATAATCCCGAGCGAAGTTCATACAAAAAAAAACAGTGACTAAAACCGGCCCTTAACACAAAAGCTTTTTCTAGTAAGATCTACAAAGAACGAGTAGTAAACTTATAACCGTAAATTAAAAGCGATTATATTTATGTTCATTTGACCCCGGAACACTAACATATCAATAAAGAGAAGTAACAAGGAAGCGTTGTGGTCGAGATATCACCCGATCTGTATCACTGGTGTTAATGTTGTGGTTACCATCGTTGTCGCCACGCGACTTGGTACCTCTAAAGCAGGAGTCATCTTTAATCACGAGTATGAAACGTGGTCCGATGACGGTACCTTGAGGTACTCGTAACTGTTGCATAAATATACTTGGAAGATTTACCTTGTGTGAAGATACCAGAACTTCTGATGGCACCTAATAAAATAAGATGGAAGAGTAGTGAAAACTAAAAGATTTATAAGTGGTGAATCGCATAAAATTAATTTAAAGAATAAAAATAGATGTATGAATTTCCATATGTGAGTATCGTAAGCAGGCACAAGTATGATTGAATTTCTCTAAAGTAAGAATGTTTTTTTCACTAAAGTAAGAAAATTTAAAATAGTACTATTTCTACCTCTGAAGCGGTGGCGTAGCTAGCCCCAATATCAAATATTACTGGTTTTTTTTACAAAGTAGACTCTCAAAGACTGAGACGCAGTCGCGATAGCTCATGACAGAGACGGCCTGTGGATAATGATAACGTTACGATTTTTGCACATATAGGAGCCTCTGTAGCCCGGGGGCCCTATATCACTAATACGGTTGACATGGCAGTAGCTACACCCCTGCTCTGAAGGTTATATCACAAAGATCTCGGATTTAAAAAATAATGAACACTTACTCCACAGTGAAAATTGATGAGAGTACTGCTTAGATGGAAAACAGCTAAAATGAAATAACATCTTCAATGCAAAGCTTATAAAAAAACCCTTGATCTTGAGACGGATCTTCCATTTAAGTATCCACTTGTTAATAATAATTTGTAGGCTTAGCTTGAACATAAATTATAAAATCATCTACATATACTAATTAATAATCACAAATGGTGTGACATAATTAAACACGTTAAACTTGTTTAAATCACTTGATCGTTATAAAACGTCTAATTTGAATTCAAATTAGCAATAACTTCTGCTGGATCATTTTGGAAAACGGCAAACGAGATCGACAAGGTGTTTCATATTTTGGCAAGATGCTGTCAAGATTTGAAATGTTATAGTAATTAATGTGTTTTAATTAAACTATAATGAGATATATTGAAATTTCTTTATTTTATCACACATCTGAATTTATTATTTTGTCGGGTACTACATTTTTTTTTTTCATATGGCTTTAGATGTTTTGAGTTTTATTACTTACAGAAGATCTGGAATAGCTTTTTGAGTTCGCATTATTCTCAGGCGTATTTTTCTATAGCCAATTAGCAATGTTTGCTAAGTTTACATCGACAAACTTGGCCCTACATTGTTAACTTTGCAAAACATAATAAAGCTTTTAAAGCCATTATCAAATATTCATGTAACTTGTTAATTACTTAGTCAGCAGGTAGTAAATCGACATACATACGGTGGCAGGGCGCGGCGTACACCGTTAACGAAGTAATCTTGCCGGCCCCAATCCAAGCAATAACGCAAGACACGAGCCTCTCCAGTAACGGTGTGAAATGAGGACGCATTCAGTATTTAATTAGCAATATTTGAACGATAAAATAATGGTACAGGGTTTATAGTATGAAGGTAGGACTGGCTCGTGGGAAATGGCTCGAGAAGTAGTTTATAGCTACAAGTTTTAATTAGTTCCGATTAATTTTAAGCTTCTTGGGAAATGTCACCTGTTTCTTGAATGATATCAATTCTTCTGGATGTGCAATAGAAATAACTGCGGATAAATGACAGATGAACATCATCTAGATGAATTATGAAAATACAAATGAAGAAAACCTTAAAGAAGGCTCGGCCCTGGTATGAAAGGAGACAAGGAACGGGGTGGGTTTTTATTCAGTAAAAGTCTGATACTATCTCCCGCTCCGCCCAAGGGCGGGAGTTGTTATTGGATGATATTTACCCACTGAAGAAAAAAATAATATATACCCATATCTTAGATGTGTAAGATTTAATTTATCTCCGACTAAGATCACATACAGAAGGGCGGTAGGAATATTTGAAATTAACAACCATAACTGGTTGCAACTGCAAAATACAGGTGGGTTTTAATCATTAAATTCTGCTATTTTACCCTATTGAGAAAAAGAAGTCATTTGGTGATTTCCAACTAAAAAAGAAATACAACTTACAGTAAATTATAGAAAATCAATAAATCCACACAACATCACTTATCAAACGGGTAGTGATTTTAATAACCAATGCCGTTTAGTTTAACACAAAAATACTCTCTTAGAAATGAATATATCTTTGATCGAACACTATCTTCATTCAAAAAAACTTACATTATGTTTTATGCCTAATAAACATAATCAACAGTAAAAATTAATAAACCTCAATTGAAGGCATATTTTATGATGACCAATTTATATTTACGGATAAACCAGTCGATCGCGTTGGCAATGGAACCCGGTAGAACGTGAGATAACAGAAATGATTGCAGACCCCCCACCATGAGCTCTTAATGCGAACCATTTTACGACCTAAACTGAACTGGAAAAAAGTGTAAAGGGATGGAGCCATATAGGGTGTATAGCTCCATCAACGATCACTAACGATCATCATAGATTTGTATTTTATGTGCACAATTCTTTTTTCCTCTATTTATGGCGCTGTAAGGAAATCCTGCTTAACTAGAATTTCTCTTTTATTATATAATTGACGGGAGATTTCATTTCTTCACCTACTTTTAATCTCTTAAAGTCTAATCTCTTTATGATTACAGTTGCAAATTAGGAATTAATAGTTATAAAATTAATATCGATTTTAAAGGTATTACAAACTCAATTGTTTATACTTATCTCACCGATAGTATTGTTGTTGAAGTAGATGTTAATAGAACTAAAATTACCTGAAACAATATAAATAGCATTAGCATTTTGATGTTCACGATAACACACTTTGTAGTCATATTATAATAGAGTATTGATATGGTATAGTATATAAATCCACATGTCACTTAAATATTTAAACGATAGAGACGAACAACTTAACGTGAAATACAGTATAAAATATTTTCACAAAGTAAAAGAAGTAGATTTTAATAGGATTGATCAAAACAAAAATAAGAATAAATATTGGAACTAAGCAACCGAGCCCAAAGTCCATAAAGCACAGACTACAACTGTTGAAGACATAGGTATTTAGTCAACAAAAAACAAACAAATTTAAACACACTTATCTGATAAACACATCTGAAACAACTCAAATCGTTTAATCAAACGCCTAATATAGAGAAGTCTATTAGGAACAAACGCACCGCATCCGGAAGGAAACGGTGTCTGTATACACAAAATAATAATGCACAGAAGTATAAAATATTAGCAGCATAAACCATTTATCTATAAGAACGCTACTATGAATCACATAACCCTTAGCATTGAGGAGGATGTCACGTAGAAAAAAGTAGAACCATGAAATGAATTGTGGAACAAGAACTATTTATTTTTTATATCCAACAAATGGATGGCATAAGGAAATATCCGCCTCTTCGATCTGCTTTACATTACTAAAGAAAGTATTTTTTCTAACAGTAGGATAACTCTTCTTAGCAAAGTGATATTAGAAAACAACACATACTACACTAGGGCCATTAAAAATTATGTAGATACATGTGGACGGGTGAAGAAAGAAAGACAGGCCAAAGAAAAGGTGATATGAAAGAAAATGGAGTCAGTGAATAACGTGACGGTTAACAGGACAGTACGAAAGATAAAATTGTTACGCTGATCCTAAGTAATATGAGACAAGAGCAGGAAGATAAATATGACGAAGATCTTAATAGAAAATATTAAAAAAAAAGGGCAGCCCCGGTATGATAGGCAACGGAGGAACGGGGTAGGTTTTTAGTCAGTAAGAGTCTGACACTATTTCCCGCACATTCCAAGAGTGGGATCTGTCATTGCTTATATTGCTTCTTCTATTTCTTATTTATAGTGTTTTAGTAATTTGTTAACAGTACACCGCAAACTACCTCGTTTTTATTTTAAGTCCCTACGATCCATCCTAAGTTTGTTTGGAAGAGATCGCTATCAGCGACAAGACCACCATTGTCCTTTTTATTTATGTATTAATTGTGTAACCTTTTTTAGTGTACAATAGAGTTATATTCTATTCTATCCTATCCTATCCTATCCTATTCTATTCCATTCTATTCTATTCTACATTTTTTTTTTATTTAATTTTATCCGCATTCATGTGTTCGGGTATTTTTTTTAAAATGTGCTGTTTCAAGTAGATCTTCTTTTCGTATTTCATAAAGGCCTTCTACCATACCGCAGTATGGCCGGCGGTCGCTTAAGTTCACCGTGTCAGTGGCACGAGGGAATTACATGCGCGGGCACATCGACCATTAAACAAAAGCATAGGCTCGATTAAAGTTATAGTGTGCTCGATTAAAGGCAAATCGGTTTGTTTCAATCTGCCGATTCCGAACTACGTTAGGGTCAGCATCCAGCCCAACCTAGTATTTTAAACGGAACGACATCTGTGATATCTGATCTCTACAACCCAGAAACTTGGTAACAAAACGCTCATGGACAAGATTAGTGTCAGATTTTCCGGGAAGAACTTTCTTTCCGAGGCACAGAAGAATTTCGATATGTAATAAATTGCCACCCATCTATGGACTGGTCTCTAAATGCGTTGCATAACCTAGAAGATATCTAACATACTTACGAGTAGTTCAAAGGTTTCGAACAATTTGCCTACTGCAGTATTCCCATCTGATTATAATTTAAGTGTCTTTAAGGCCAGAGTGATTTGGTTCTTAATAAACCAGTGTGCTTCACAATTAACGCATCTAATGCTATTACATCACTGCTAACCATCAGGTGGGATCGCAGTCAAACATAAGTTTATAACATTATAAAAAAAAAAACAATCCCTAGTATTTATACAATTTAATTAGCTTGATTGTAGAACTTCGTAATAATTATTGCAAATAATTTAAGTGAAATCTTGGCTGTCATAGTTTGCCCCTTGTCACTCCATTTGATTACTGTTCTGTGGTCCTATTACAATGTAAGTACGCTTTAGTATGCGATTGTGGGCTGTTACTATCACGTTTCAGAAAACAGTTGTTTGAAAATATTATTATTCTATCATGTATTGTCTTGCACGAAGGGAATAAATTGATAATATCATTTAATCTGATTTCGAAAGGGGTTATAAAGTAACCGTATTTGAAAATTCCTGTGACGTCTAGCTCTGCTCTTTAACGTTTCACCTGTTCTTAGGTTTTTTTTTTTTTTTTTTTCTTATGGTAGGTAAAATCATCCAATGACAGATCCCGCCCTTGGGCGGAGCGGGAAATAGTGTCAGACTCTTACTGACTAAAAACCTACCCCGTTCCTTCGTTGCCCATATTGCCGGGGCCGAGCCTTCCTCTCAGAAAACGGCCCTTGACCCCAGCGGGCTTCGACCCTGCCTGCCTGCAGTTAGCAGGCTGGGCCTCTACGGTTTGCTGACAGCTCCTTGAGGCGCGCGGGACCAGAACGCGCCGTCGACGACTTGGGCTCGGTCCGGCCGGTTACCGGACGATCGGACAGCGTGCTACCCATTGCACGCCGTCCGCAAGCCCGCGCCTACGGTGGCCGGAAATCGGGATCGGAATCCCGGCGGCGGCTGGGGCGAGCGCCCCGTTGCCTCTGCCTGATGCGTTCGGCCTCCTCCTTTGCTAGCATTACTGCTTCGCAGAAGGAGGCGACCGCCTGCCATCCCTCCTCACTACGGACCATGGCCTGAACCAAGGCCCGGCGAGAGAGATCGCTGCCGCCGATCACCCCCACGAGGACACGGCGATGTTCCGCCCAGGCGGGGCACACCTCTACAGTGTGCTCCACCGTGTCCTCCGGGTGTACCTGTTCTTAGGTGATACTTATTTTGTTATCCCTCATGTACCTATATGGTCAAGAATTTGAACAGCTTATACCATTCACGCCTTTTTGATTTTTCATAATTCCTACAAATATTCTTAAATACATTTTCTTCATCTTCTTCTTTGTCCGTCTCTACTCCCAGGGTCCGCCCATCTGGGGTCGGTTCTCCTCAGCGCCAGGACAGTCTGTACTGGGTTTTCGATGTTAGCAATTGGGTTTTGTTGAGTTCTCTCTCGATGTTAGACCACCAGGTTAATTGCGGGCGGCCTCTTCCTCTTTTTCTCTCTTTTCTTTGACAAAATTGAATTAAATACAAATATTATTTTATAATATAATAAATTACAAAATCTCTAAAGCTTTCAAGACTGTCGACAAACCAAATCAATAAAATTCCTACTTGCTAATAGAATAACGTAAATGGTAATCAGCATTCAAAGTCAACGGTCGCGCCATGCGCTTGCGCATAGTTCTCGTAGTAGTAAGTAAAGTGTCGGCGTGCAAATCGCTGCGGCCGCGACGACGCGCGCCGAGCCGCGGGGTCGCACGCGCCACTCCCGTGTAATCAGTAATCACTGGTCAGAAAATGTATTGTTGTCTTGTTGTCTATAGTTGTGCATGTTTGTTTTTCTTTTCAAAGAACTTGTGAGATTTTTTTTAATTGATATAAACTATTGCTAGAAGCGATCCCACCTGATGGTGAGCAGTGATGCAATCATTGATCCAAAAAACTCTACTCTCAGATTTTGTGCTCCTTGTAGAGGTTTTTTTTTTTTTAATTTTTAGAGCAAAAAGTTTATTGTTTTGAAGTTTCAAATTAGTAATTTTGCTATTAACCTAGTTAGGTTAGGTTAATAGCAAAATTAAACTACAAATCGGGAGAGGAAACAAAACAGAAAGTCTAATTTATATACATTTTCATGTACCTACCACTTTCGATATCGGTAAATTATTCTTTCTTCAACTATCTCAATACAGACGTCGACGAACAATTTGTAGAGCAGCAATAATTTTAGAAGCTTCATTGTTCGAAAGGACAGGTGAAATTTAAATACTGTATATTATTGATTTATAATATACAATACTTTTACTGAAACCCACTTATTTGTTGGACGTTCACTTGTTTGTAATATCGAAAGTGAAAACATTTATACGTCAGTGTAGAACGCAAAATTGAAAATATAAACATTCAACATCATTAATTCAAATTGGATATCATTTTTTTAAATTAAGTTACCAAGACCATTAAGTGACCATTAAACTAAGGATCGACGGACATTGAAATTTCCCTAGTTTAATGGTACTAAGGAAATTTCAATAGTCAAATACTTGTCAATTATTATTGAATATCCACGTGACAAAATTCGGAATTACGATGTTTTAGGTAAATTATACAATTAGCTCTGTGTTGATATATAATTTACCACATTTATATTTTTATCAAACTACAGAGCAACTTTACATATTGTAAAAATTTTTAAGATTTTATTTGTTACCTATATTGTTGAATAATAATAAAAAAGCATTCGTACGTTAAGACCAAAAAATAAGAAGTGTATTTAATTTGACAATTCATCACCCATACGTACTCGTAAATATTTTGAGAATGTTTTGAGACATATATAAGATAAGAGATTCATTCAATTAAGTTTAGCAACTATTAAATCCACTGCCAACTGTAGTTTATATCCACAAGACGAACGATTATAATGACTACACAAATGCACATCATCGCCTATCAATTTCAAATGCAGTACATGTGTCGACTAACATTTTATGTCCTTCCGTAGTTTACAATACCCGACCGATAATTCAATAACCTACTAACAAGTTATCTCCAAGCACAACAGAAATAACTGTCACAAAACAATTAAAACAAACATTCATCAATTTATTTTAACATGTTTATTAAATTATAATTGACATGATACAATGTATTTCTGAATCACCCGTAAATTCCCTTTATCAAAACCAGAACTTGACATTGGTCCTCCCACATTCATTTAGTATGATTAGATACAGAAAATGTTTGCAGTGACATAAAACATTAATTATTTTACTCTAAGTTATTTTTAAAACTGGCTAATACAATCAACATTAATATAACTGACATGAGGTAGACTGTAACTTAATAAGCGGTGATATATTAACTACAGTTTTTACTGCAATTCTGACCAATGCTTTTTTTATGGTAGGTAAAATCGTCCAATGACAGATCCCGCCCTTGGGTGAAGCGGGAAACAGTGTCAGACTCTTACTGACTAAAACCTACCCCGTTCCTTCGTTGTCTATCGTACCTCTTCCTCCTCGTCTTTCAGAAGCTGACCCATGACCCCAGCAGGCTTCGACCCTGCCTGCCTGCAGCTAGCAGGCTGGGCCTCTACGGTTTGCTGACAGCTCCTTGAGGCGCGCGGGAACAGAACGCGCCGTCGACGACTTGTGCTCGGTCCGCTCGGTTACTGGACGATCGGACAGTGAGCTACCCATTGCTCGCCGTCTGCATGCCCGCGCCTACGGTGGCATTTTCTGACCAATGTTCAATATAATTCGTTCGTGTATTGTTCGTATATACTCCCACTTCACACGTTTTTGCGTAAACACTACGATGCCATGCATTTTTCCAATTTCGCCAAGCTTGTAAAACGCTTTGCCATATTTCGCTTCTTTGTAGTTAAAAATAACTACTTCATTAATGGTCTGTACATAACAGAGTTCACAAAATTGTTCTCCTCCTACGCTTTGCCCTTTCCCTATTTACCGATAGATAGTATATTTATTAAACTACACAACTCCATCTACCTTGCAAAGGATATTAAAATAGACTCAAATTTTAATAAATCATGACTAAACTAGACTTTCAATCATTTGGTTTGTTTTTTATACACATTCCTCACTTTTTGCATGTAAAGTTGGAGATGACCTAATGAACGCGGGTCAGCACTTACCGCTAGATATGCATTGATTAGTAATCTGCCTAGCCTTCTGCCAATTATATTTGGGTCGGCTACCAATCTAACCGGATGCAGCTAGACACCAGTACCTCTACCATGAGTTTTAAGCAATAGTATTCGTCGCTACTCGATATCGACGCCGTAAATATTTTGTATGGCAAATTTTGCAGCGCCTCTAGCGGTCACTTGCAGAACCAAAATTTTCCATACAAAATATTTACGGGGTCGATATCGAGTAGTGACGAATACTATTGCTTAAAACTCATGGTAGAGGTACTGTATTTTATTAGTAGCGACTGCCTGTCTGAACTCCACAACCTAGTATTAGAGCTGTTTCCACTGCTTGACCAGACGACGTCAAATTTAAAGTTTCTCACTACCTTAAACTACTGTCAAAGGTATACAAATGATGATGGAGACAGTCATCGCTTAACGTGCTTCCCGTTATACGGAGCTGTCCCGATGTATCATAAATGGTTATCCATCCACAGACCAGCCTCGGTAAGCTTTGGTTAACCTAGAAGTGCGACTCGTTTGGCTATTTTTACAATACACTTCATGCCATCATCATCATCGCCAACATTTCAGCCCAAAGACGTCCACTAATGTACATAGATATCTCCTAAGTGTCGCCATAATGACCGGTCATGCGCCTCTCACATCCTTCAGAATCCTCACCAGGTCATCGGTCCACTTTGTGGGAGGCCTTCCAACACTGAGTCTTCTGGTACGTGGTCGCCACTCCAGAACCATTCGTTCCCATCAACCATCTGTTCTCCACCTCAAGCATTGATAAATAATATGTTTATATAGGGTGACTGGTAAATAGTGAACGATACTTAAACACGTGATTGTAGTCATGATAACAAACAACTTTTACTATAGGACCAAACCTGAAATCGCGAAAAAATTCAGTCCAAGTTCAGTACATTTTGACCAATTCGGCGAACACAAATATTTGTACCAGCAGATTTTTTTACGATTTCATGTTTGTTCCTATAGTAAAAGTTACTTTTTATCATGACTACAATCACGTGTTAAAGTATCGTTTACTAATTACCAGTCACCCTATATATCTGATATCGATACAGGAACTTATAACTTTCATAATATTTTTCGTTTCAAATCAGCATTAAATGCCTGCAGTCTTCAAATTGAAAAGAATAACTGCATATGTATCAAATTGAAATGTTCTAACTACATAAATAACAATTAAGACACAATCAATATCGTCGGCAGCATCATTCGCTGTCATTGCTTATAATATTCATCAAACTTAAAGCCTACCGTATTTGCGTGGGAAGAAATCATGCACATTCTTTGATTTCCAAATCCCTAAAAATAATCTATAATAATCAATTCCAAACAGGTGAAAAATTCAACGAAATTTCTTAATACTTATTAATTAATTAGCATAATAAGTTCGTTGCTACGACGATGCGGACGAATGAGCTACGGTGCGCGGCGCAGGCGCACGGTCAAGGCTAGCCGTTCGCTTTTTATCACCCGCGAAAGTTCAGCGCTCTCGATCGACGCGAATTAAGTTTAACTCAGTGGGTGCTTTACTACGGCTGGGTGCTTGCGCTTTTAACTTGGTGGCGAACCAAATTGATGATGTAAGTGGAAATAAAGCTAGGTTTGTGCTATTGTTTCTATAGATGATTGTTTCTTATTTAGCTTTATTGGTGCAAGTGTACTTTTGCACTACTTCTAATTCGAGGCCGTTAACCTCAAACAAATAGTTGGTTACTTACTTCATTATGAGTGTAAAGACACGTATGTATAATCAGGTCTTTAATTAAGATCTTCAAAAACCTCTTTACCATATTTCCTTCAAAATAATTGAAAAGTCACGCAAATGTTCCAAATACCTGACAATTTAAAAATACTTCTACGAAGACTGTTACAAAACAGACATTTTAATTAGCATATGAAAGCAACGACCAGCGCGGCGTGGAAGCATTAGCGTTAATCTGTGCCTTAAATCTAAGCAATCAAGTATTAAGTTATGCAGCTCCGTAAACTGTTTATAGAGCATCAGATATGCCAATAATGAGGTAAACGGAAGCCGATGATAAAAACTATTAAACTCTGATCTTATTAATGGAGTTTAGATAATTGAAGAAAGTGTCGTATAATGAAAAATGATTTGATAGAAAATTGACGGTCATTAAACTTCATGGTACAATAAAAAGATAATGAATCGTCTGTAACAGTTTATGAAGAAAGGTATAGATAGATATGCAAATATGCACAGCGATAGATTACTAATGGGTTTGGACTATTTAACATGCGCTTAGGAGAAAGAGGTTGCGCATACAAATACCGTTGGCTTAAAATTAATAGCATCAAAAACCAAGACTATTAATAAACCAACTACACATAACGAATGATCTCAATCCAAAATCGTATCACATGAAAATTTAGAACAAGGTCAAGAATTGTCTCAGGGGACCAAACGGACAATAATAACAGCGCCTACCGTGGGAGTGATCTTTGAGAACATTACACCAAATCCTAACAATACTAATAGTACGAATCACGATAACTTTAGCGATACATTTAGAGAAGTGTCAGCTGACTTTAAACTAAACAATATTACGGTACAAAATCCAACGGCTGTACATCTTGATAAAGGCAAATTCAAAGTTACTGATGCAAAATTTAACGACGCTGAAATCGGTGCTCACGTTAATAAAGTTAACGTCAGAATAACTGGGCGTGACGTGTGTTTGACTAAATATCAAATCATAGTTTATTAAAATAATGGAACAATCAATAAAAGCAAGCCTCATTAAATTTACGCATTCAGTTCATAACTGCTTACCTGCATTTCATATTAATTTCGCGCAAATTCTTTACACAATTTCACAGGCATTTAAACTTGATATTGCGACCCAATTTTTTTTCCGATCAATTACTTTGGAGTATAAGGTCTATAATTACGTGAACAGAAGCAATAACTTATCAGGTTATTTCGAAGAGCCGCTGATTGCCTGCAGGTGATTCTAGCCCGCCGTGGCGATGGGAACAATCTAACTGTGCTTGGGAAGCCTGCAAATCATTAGAAGTTCCTATCAACAGGTAACGGTGGTTCAAACACCACTGAGTTTACTGCAAGCTTATCAAACGATATCGGTACTTTGATAATTTGCTGCTTGCATAGATGACCACCGATTAAGGGTTCTTGGTAACGAAGTGAATGAATAAATGAGTTTTTATAGAGGTAATTGCAGGCTGGTATTAAAATGCCATTGGGGATGTTTTATAGATCTTATGAACATCGATGTTGCATTTAATGTCGTGTATTAAACACGTAATATATTTGTGATCTATCGCTCTATGCAATAGCTTCGTAGAAAACTGGGCACGGTGTTAAGACTGGTGATGCTTTAGTATTGTATCATCAAAGGTTTTCAACGAATCATTATTTTATAGTGACAATTAATTCTATTAACAAAAATGCATTACTTTACGATCCTAATGAAAGTATGTATATGAATGAAACTTAACAAACCAATTAAAATAAAAAGGAACAATAGTCACGTAATTTCGGTATGTAACGGTTATTTGCATCAATTTCATACTATCTATGAATTTCAGCATAATACCAGCGTCATTTTCAAGCATTTATGATTTTGATGAAGATCCATTGAAATGTAATAAAATTAAAAAACATTTTAAGTTTCCGCGTTTCCATTACTGCGCTTTCATTAAAAAAACTCGTCAGGCATGATATCATTACGTTAACGCTCGCGTTTGCGTTAAAAGCTCTAAAACTGTGTCAAGTTCAAACCGACAAACCTCGAGGCTATACGTAACTACCTATTAGTTAAATATAAATTACTAGCTTAAGCTTATCAATGCACATTAGTCGTAATCTTACGCATCAGATAAATCTGTCTTTGTTGTTTGTAATTGAGCAAAAAATGGTCATATTGTACGCAGAACACTTTTTGCCTGATTTTACATAAAGCAAGTTGCCTAAGTTTTACTTACCGGTATTTGTTAACTGGTTACATAGAATGACATAGGTTCAATGATCCATTAATAGATAAATTATTGGTTTGATTAGTCCATATGCTAAATCTGGCACAGTGCCAAATAAACAGTCATATGCTTACCGCTTTTGTGACCTTCATAAATGAGAACTTGACCATAGATTCCTCTGAGTTTTTTTGTCAACATATTTATAAACGCAACTTGGTCTAGAATCTAAAAGCTGAGTAGTTCAACAGGTTTATCTGATCAGCTGTTTATTACCTTAACTGTCCAAAGATCAAAATCTTGTGTTTTATTGTTAATTATACACAAGAATTTGTTTATATTAATTAATTCACATTTCGGCGTCAGAATTTTTATTTAATCTTAACTAAGATAAATTTATATAATTTTTGATTAATATTTATGTTTATTAATTATATGCTAAGGTCTTATTATGTGGATCTCTGTTTTTAGCATAATAATGTAGCAAGTTATCAAACGGTATTTAGAAGAAGTATGCCATTATAGCTTAGCTACAGACTAAAGCATTTGTAAAATTCTGAATGCCTGTTTTGCTTGGAATGTTAGTTCACTTTATCAATCATATTATGCAAATGGTAGTATGGGTTAATGTAGTGACCTACTCTACTGATTTAACCAACTGTGAAAAATATCTTTACACTAAACATACCAGGGCTTTATTAAGGTTTATGGATGATTATGTTTGTAAACACAAACTAAAATATAAAGAAGGAAGTGTTAGTAAAAGCTGAAATGTTTTCCTCAGTGGATTCTAGCGCGATGCAGGAAGAAAGGCGTGACACACTTTGTTTCCGGCCCACTAATGGAAATCCGACAGCTTTAAAACTAGACGTGCATTTTACTATGATATATTTAACAAGCCTAAGTTAGATCTTGTTAAAGATGGACGTAATGCAAAATAACATGCAAGTGTCATATTACCTACAATAACTATGAGCAGTTTAGACCTCATTGGGGTCATCGAAGTGAGCCGTGGGGAACAAAAACCTCTATAAAATAACAATTATGTTTTGTATTTTAATAATTTGAGGAATAAGGCAGATGATGTTAAAAATTATGACATTCAACATTACAATGTGAAGTATGTTGAGTAATTAACTGCCACCAAAAACACGAAAAACGTTTGTTTTAAACCAACAATACATGTTTTTACAAACCTACAAGTAAAGATGAGTTAATGAGTACAAACAAATGAAGACATGATGAGAAAATAATGAACTTCAATGTCTTCAGCATACAGTTTTGCTATTTGCGTCACGAAATCCATTTCGTAGAATATAATGTAGTTCACATTGCAAATATTATTATTTGTATTTCGTAATGTAACTCCAAAATAATATTTTTTAGTTCAAAGCCTAAAATATTTGTTGTAATATGCACTTCAGGACCAATAAATTGTTCTATCACAACGCCTACGCCTAGAAACATTGGAAATATAAAATTAAAGAGTTTAGTTTTGGACACTCCCAAAAAAAAAAGAGCCGATGGAATTTTCAAACCGCCATATTCCAATGTTAAACCGGAAGCAATTGTTACCAGGAAACACAAACAGCAACGGAAACACGATGATAATGTTACCTCATCTGTACGACCCATTAATCGCAATGTCAAATAAAAAAAAAAACAAAAATTACCATAACATCGACATAATTATTTTAGAACATAAAAACGACGTTAATGAATCAGACTGAGCACTATAAGCGGAATCTTAGGGAACTTGATTTCAGATACATAATTTGAGATGACCGCGAGTAATTTACAAGTTACGGAAGATCATTACCCATGTACTGGAGTGTTAAGAAAAATACAAGGACTGACGAAGGACAAAGCAAATTGCAAACAAAAATTGTAATACACACGGAATAATAATAGTAAAAGAACCATAGAACAAAAATCTGTGCGAGGCCAAAAAAGCGTCTACATCAACGTATACTACTATATTTAAAACAATAAATAAGGTAGCGTAGGTATTCTAGTAGTGACTACTGTGATGCCAGTGCCACGGAGACACGGGAGACCAGACCTTCAGTCAAATCATTGGACTACAAACATTAAAAAATTATTTATCTAGATATTTTCATGGACAATTATATAAGCAACATTAATTGTTATAATTAATAAGTAAATATAGGTCTAACCACTAAAATGGAATAGATGCATTAAAGATAATGATTTCCTCAATAAAGAAATATAAATTGTGAGACCTACAATTAATCTAACGTTAACGTAAAACCAGGAAACTAGGAAAGAGGTGTCAGAGCTAATATTAATCACCACTACGCTAACAATCAATGTACAGTAATCAATCAACAATATGGCGATAGTTTATTAATAAGATATGCATAATAACATTTTAAGTATCGGTAATAACTCGTAACAGAGGCAACGTATTTATTCAGTTAATAAGGCTTCTATGTCAAAGCTAATGCGTAAACCAGTCGCGGACAGGTTCGAACACTAATCTATGAACTTACTCATTTGCTACGGCTCCGATAATTTCCACACTAAGAGCTTAACTGATGAATAATAACGGTAGATACGTGGAAATGTTATTAAACCCTTCTGTGGAAGGTTGTGGGTAATGATATGGCAACGATAGCAACGATATATTGCACGAAATGCTCAGCGAAAATGTCTTGTTAGAAAAGTGTGTTGACGAATATGCCTGAGGATTGTAGACTAATATCTAAAAAACTAATAAACTTGTTACACGTTTGCCCTAAGGCATACAAGTTCTACATATAATGTTTAATTGGCTGACATAACATTAGCTACGTTCTAACAAAACATTCAATTATTTTTGTGGCATCAGACGACGAATAAAGGAGATCACAAGACGCTACAAAAACTAAATGAACATACAAAAACAGGCTTTCATGTTTACTGTCAATACAATTTAAATAACCATTCAACTATGCAATGAAGCAGTCTGGAATTACTTTTAACACTATTTGAAGTGTTAAACTGTATTTTAAACAACTATACTTTTTTATTAAAAACAAATAACGAGACAGGCCAAAGGCCTAGTGCTAAATGAATGGTGTCAAGAGTCTTTTCTTGAAAAGGAGAAAATACTGTTGAAACCTTTTGTAGTCCTTTTAAAGTTTCGTAGACTTTTTTATCGTCTTGGAAGGACTAAAACATTTCGCTGTACACTATCTTTGTGACAATATAAACATTTTCGTCTCAGCTCGGAATGGTGCAGTTACAAAATTCTACGAGCCATTTTATCTACAATGCTCCTCATAGTTTCACCTGCATCTTTGGTTACTGTTCCGTTTTTATTGGTCATAGCGTAACAAATAAAATCAGTAGTTCTTGAGATTAGAGCATTCGAACAAACAAACTTTTCAGCTATTCTAATATTAGTACCGAATTATGTCTAATGTCTGGTAAATTTTTGAACGCCATATTATCATTCTGAGCATTAAACCGATTGAAAATTCAAACTCTATACATTTCTTATGAGTTCTAACTGCAGCTGTAATTTTAAGTTACTAAACGAAAATTGCAGTTCTCAGCGAGGTAATAGAAATAGTTATTTTATGGCAAGAAATGCAGATAAATATAGCAAACCAATAGATAATAATTATAATAATACGGCAAAATAAGAAATTAAAAATCCCATTGTTATAAGTATACAATTTCTTAGAACATATTCCTAGCAAATTGAAAAAGTATATATTTCATTTTGAGTGATAATTGGTTTATGCTAGAAATAAAACATCTAAGTAATAAAACTCATAATTATTTCTCTGCTGCAGGCGGGTAAAGATTGAATGAGTTTGTTTATAGACCCATGAATGAACTCATTAACGAAATTAAATGCGACATTTTAAATTAAATCGTCCGAAGGAAGTATTACATTACTAACAGCTTCATAACTATAATTGAGTTAATTATAATCGACGCGAAAATAAAGATTTATGATGACAAGCATCGGGCCAATATATTAATTAAAGTAATTAGCGGAAGCACAGAAGGTTCAAGAACGCGGTGGCATTTTGTTTTGTTAACAAAATGTTGTTGATTGACCATCATTGATCTTTGGACAGGCAGGCTTTTATTTAGTTCTTTATTAATTTAGACTCCTATTGCATTTTCTACCTAGCTACAACTTTTTATCTTCCACATCGCAATATCTCACAATCTGCTTCGGAAGCGAGAATATATTTCCAATCGATACATCTCTTAGCTTTACAGCAAACTTTCCACTTCATAATCATTACTACAAGATTTAAACCGCTTCACAAAATCAAATGAGTTAAATATTTCTCGATACTTTTCCCACAAGCGTTCGACAGCGAGAGATTGCAACTTTACCCCGAGATCGATAACGACGATCGAATCACTTTCGCTGCTATCGATTCTTATCGCAAAAAGTAGTTGGGCAGCACTAGCCCCGGTACCCCTTCGGTTCCTATAAAACCTTACTAATTTCAAACGTGTTTTAGCTCCATTATTAGTGTTATGAAGTATTATGCTACTACTTTCGGTCGGATTGTATTTCATTCACCGCGAGCGATGTGATTGAACCCAGATCGCTAGTATCCTTGAGAACTGGTCGCGATTGAATAGTGTTATATAAAGCAACGTGAAACTCTTCATATGTTAGTGTTTATTTCTTCTCAGATGCAGCGAAATAAATAGTACATTCCCACGGATGATAATTTTCATTATGGCGCTGGTTGAGATCTTGTTTAATATGTTTGAGAAGAATGGTTAAAGACGTTGGTCTCATTATGTTCCAAACATACTGACATTTGAGACATTTT
Source organism: Leucania comma (assembly GCA_958295575.1). Lineage (NCBI taxonomy): Eukaryota > Metazoa > Arthropoda > Insecta > Lepidoptera > Noctuidae > Leucania > Leucania comma. Next base: position 23,325,147 of record OY282468.1, read on the forward strand.
TTGGCACAGGCAGGCAAACCAAAGCGACTGTCCCTAAAACTTATTTTACAGGAGAGCATTTTAAAGTTTATTTTAAGGATAACTTTGGCATTATTGATTATTATCTGTATATAAAATTGGTTACATATAAAGTTGGGTTAAAGAATCATTAAACAAAAATATTTTTTATTAAGCTAGCTAGTTTTTATCAAGATTGAAACAGAAAGAAAATAATGCAAATTTTTCAGATTCGAGAGTTTAAGTATAGGGACAGTCGTAGGGCTGGTCTTGTTAAAATACCTGCTGTCTCCAAGTCGTCACTTTATCTGTAGTTATCCTTTCCATTACTTAATTATAATCTAATTGCCTACATTCCTTTCTGGCTTTGCTAACCTTTCCAACACATTTTACCACAAAAATGACTACCGATGCCACGAACCGTAGCTACACTTCCCGCTGTATACATAATGAAAAAAATACCGACCCATATGCGGCCAGTAATAATGTACGGGATAACTGTGTAACTCATACATAATGTATCCCATAGGCTACACCAGAAAAAGTGGACGAACCTTGCCATAAAAGTAAGTATCGAAATAAACATTTTATATACTCGAGCGGATTTCTCAGGCCTAGTTTCAGTGCATCTATCATGTTGATTGATGTTGGGGGCTGCCGACAGATGGCGGTAACTGTCGTGCAACGTGCTCGCGCGGCAGCTTGACGCGCAACTTGTTAGTGCAACCTTAGCTTCGTGAACGGAAGACAGGAGGAAGGTACAGTTAGTGGTGTTATAAGTTTGCGCGTAAGTGTAAACTGTAGAAGTGTGGTTTTACACCATTACACAACATACATTACTTACTCTTTTGCAGGTACAGTTAGTGGTGTTATAAGTTTGCGCGTAAGTGTAAACTGTAGAAGTGTGGTTTTACACCATTACACAACATACATTACTTACTTAAAAAAGTGTAAAGTGTAAAATGTATAAGTCATTCTAACTTTGTATTTACGAAATAACCAAATTTTGTGACACCCATAAGTATCTGAACCATAAAAGTTCGTTGTCCTTTTAAATTAAAACGGAACAAACATTTCTAATTATAATTACACCTATAATATCTAAGTAAGTAATATTTAAACACCCTTTATTTTCTAAAACAGTTACATTTACACTTGCGTGAAAATTAACAGCCCAGAAATAATTATTATGTTAATTTTTTCGTAAATTCGGAACCGTGCACAAGTTTGCATAATTCAAACGTGGTGCGATTTCATTCATACGAGTGGATACGATTAGCGTTGCGCACACGAATTACGTGTAAAATTATGTATGACACGCGTCCTTGAATACCTAACGTTACAATTTATACGAAATGTTATGAATGTACCCGTTATTTAATGTATTCACTAATTTTTTATACAAATAAATCAAGCAAAGGAATTTTTCAGTAACTTTTCAATTTGCATTGCAATGCGTCAGCCTTATAATGTTCCAACTGCTGGGACTCCGGCCTCTTCTCTCGGAGAGGGAATTGGCAGTAATCCACCACGCGGGCCCGGTGCGGGTTAGTGGATGTCACATGTCTTCGAATTTTTGGTTTTAAGACGTGCCGGTTTCCTCACGACGTTTTCCTTCACTGTTTTGAGAGCAGTAGTGATGAAATAAATTATACACACCTGGCTGGGTTTGAACCCGCGACCTACAACTGGTAATTCGGGGCCGTTACCACTAGGCCACCACTGCTCTTAACTTTATTTTTCAATGCTCAACCAATTTTCTCAAGAATTACGTATCAATCAAAACCACGATTTATACAAGAATTAACTTGTTGTCTTAAAGAAAAAAAAAATGTTCAATACATTTTTATTTTAACTGTATTCATGTGCACCCATAAAATAAAAGACAAAATGAAGGAGGAGGGTTTTCTCACGTAACTCTCAGCCAAATGTAAAAAAATGTCTGGTCATTGAAAAATAACCCTATATGTCAAGTGTGTAACAGGAAAATGCGCCTTATGTGGTCGCTTTAACCATAAAAGGGGTTTTCTCTACATTTGACGTCACATAAGTCACCCTTATAGAGGATTGACCTAGTTACCAACAAAAAAACTTCACTTATCTTCAGTAACTGAGGATACATGCTTTTCGTTATCTAGGACAGTATATTGCTGTCTTTTCTTTTTGATTTCACACAAAAATTTCAAATGGTGGAGTTTATTCAGCACTAGAATCTCCACCACAGCTTCACCTGCTTCATTGTACAAAATTATGTCAAAGGGAATACGCCAGAATTAAAAAATATATATATACTATGTTATTCCAGGACATGGTCTATCTGAGTGTCAAATTTCATCCAAATACTTTAAGCTGTTTGGGCGTGAAGGAGTGGTAAAGACACACATACATACGAACGTTCGCCTTTACAAAAATAGTGCAATTCAAAACGAATAAACACTATCAAAAGATCTCGAAAATCGATATCAACAGATAACCCTAAATCGATACGTCCAAACACAATACAGGTTAACCGTTGTTCAGCCGAGTTTACAAATGGGGACTAGGACAACATCGTGTGGGGTAACCCTCCGCTCGGTGGTCCCTACCTGACCGTGCGGGATGAATGAGGGAACCGGAGCGACGTATGGTAACGTACGCCTGAATTTATTACGAGGAATAAGGTGAATTATTTTGATGGCTGGAAGTGTATTAATGTGAAGTGTAGAGAGTATCATAGAAATGGGAGCGTTGAACTAACGTTATGCATATTTAAAGGTACGTTTAGACTACGAAACTTTATACGGTACACGCAGTGTATACGTTACAGTTACCGGCCATCTGTATAATTCAGGTATTCTATACAATACCGAATGCGCAGCTGGTAATGTGTATAAGAGACGAGAACAGGGAAGGAGGGATTGTAATTTCAGGGCATGGACGGGTTAGGTTAGGGTTTTTGTTATGGAAGGTAAAATCATCCAATGACATCCCCGCCCTTGGGCGGAGTGGGAGATAGTGTCAGACTCTTACTGAGTAAAAACCTACTCCGTTCCTTCTTTGCGTTGGTTCCAGGGCCCTAGTATGTACTTTCCTACCTCCCCAGAGCCCCAGAGTAGGCTTCGACCCTGCTGGGCCCCTACAGTTTACTGACAACTCCTTGAGGAGCGCGGGAACAGTGCGCGCCGTAAACGACTTGGGCTCCCATTGCCCGCCGTCCGCAAGCCCGCGCCTATGGTGGTCGGAAATTGGGATCGGAATTACGGCGGCGGCTGCGGCGTGAGCGCCGCTGCCTGATGCAGTCGGCCTCCTCCTGCAAGGGGGCGACCGCCTGCCACTCATCCTCGCTCCGGACCACGGCCCGAACCAAGGCCCGGCGCGAGAGATCATCGCTACCGATCGCCCCCACGAGGACATGGCTATGCTCTTCCCAAGCAGGGCACACCTCTACCGTGTGCTCCACCGTGTCCTCAACTCCCGGTCTAGGTGGAGTGAGAGGCAGTGTCAGAGTTTTACTGATTAAAATCCATCTATGGTCCTTCAGTTGCCCTTTCCGTTTCAAGACATTGACCCCTCATGCTTGAATTTCAGTTAAGAATTTTCCTGTTTACCATTTTGTTACTGCGCATATTGCCAAATCAATAACGTGTCATCTTACTGCTTTATCGCCTGAATTCGGCGCAGATTACCTACATCCTTTGAGTCGTCATGAAAACTGCGGAAATCGAGATAAAAAACACACAATATTTCGACATAATTGTGCGTAGATAGTATTATACATATTACTAATACAACATGTAACATAATAAAAACATGTGCTGAAAATAGTATGTTCAGAATCGACTGAGTCCAATTCTGCAACTTTTAAAATAGGTAATTTAATTTTTAATTTTAGGTAAATTAGGTAGGTACATTTTAATAAATTCTTGATAAATCTTGATCGTCACTAGCATAATTGTGTGTGTTCTTGTAAATAACAATACCGATCCGCTACAAATGTAATGCGTCGATGCCCATTTGCCTATAATTAGAATAACTTTTCTATTTTTTAAATAATTTGTACCATCCGCCACGGCTACGCGCATCATCCCACTATGAATGAGACTCGAAAATCGGATATAAGGGGCCATACAAGTATTACTTAAGCAGTTCATGGTGGGGGGTCTTTACTTAGCTTATTTTTGATAACATCTCATGTCATGGGTGGGGAGGTCTGGATGGTGATTGACGTCAGCAGAATATTTTGTTACTTTTTTAAGAGAACGATATCGATGTTCCGAAATTACACGAAAGCAACAAATATCCAATGTCCTTGAAGACTTAGGGTCAGCCTCTATTTCAAACTTATTCCTTATTTCTAGACTTACTGTAACCACTCCTCATAAATCAATAACGAAACCAGAACGCATCAAAAAATGCATGTACCAATGTTTACGTGAGTATGAGGGGGCGGGTGAGAGCTTTGCTTACTTTTGCTGACGAGGGGGAGAGGGGGAGGTTAATATTTGCAAAACATTTGCTCACGTAATATTTGAACAGCCCCTAATCCTCGTCACACAAATTGAACCATCATAGCGGTTGACCTTAAATGCTCAGTAACCAATTTTCGGGTCCCAATCGAAGTGGGGGGCCGCGCGCAACTACAGCAAATGGTTCAACTTATTTTCCGCGTAGATAGTATACCTAAGTGCATTTCAATTAGTGCTTAAATTAGAATTTTACTTAATTTTCTAATTAGGGGTGTAAGAGGTTGTGCATTATTTCAGTTAGATGTTGTATACTTATTAAGTACCCCATTTGAAACATTCTTATTAAAAATGCAGTCGTTTGATATCAATAGATAATGCAGGAATTAGGTCACAGATTACCGGGTTATAAATTTTTGTTAATGGTATCTAATCAAGCTGTTACAAACACTCGTTTAATTAGAGTGTGTCATGTTTACACACTTTAAAAAAACACTTTAAACTCTTAAATACATTGTAACTTCGGTAACAGTTACATAATTTACATAACTATAAGCGCCACCTATCAATTCTGTATTCATTATTTATAGTAAAATATTTAGAAAGAGCTGCAGTCAATTTAGCAAATTATTGTAATTTTCTAAATTAACGTTCTTTATGTGCCTGTGAAAAGCCGATAAACCATAATATTTAATTAACTAATTAAATGCGGTAAAATACACTAACACTAAATACTCCTAAATACATTGTAACTTCGGTAACACTTACATAAGCGTTACTTGTCGAGTCTGTATTCATTATTGAACTACTCATAAACAGCTGCAGTTAAATAATTCGGCAAGATATTGTGATATTCAAAATTACATAAGTGCCTTTGAAAAGCCGATAAAACATAATTGCCTATGCAGCGTTCTAGTTTTTGCATAGGTACTTAAAAAACACTTAAATAATTATAATATGCTAACAAACAACTAATAAATAACTTGTTAGGTATATACTTATACAAGTTATACAAACTGTAAATGTGTATGTAAAACGCGTATAAAAAGAATTTATTGGGCATAAAAAAAACTTGTATGTCGGTATCAATGGGAATATGCCCAGAACACTTGCAGCTTGCCACATCGAATGGCAATGTTGATTCTTTATAATATTAATCATCAACCTCTAAGCTGTTGTCGCTCACAGTAGGAAACTAAAAAATGAACGTTGAATAAATTTTTATAGTTTTAAAAAATTTAAGAGTTAAAAATCCGCGTACACTCTTAAGTATTAATGAAAGTATCACCTAGTCTTAGTAAAAACGAGCAAAAGGCCTGTAAAGGACCATGAGACAAATTGGGTTCATTGTCCAACAGAGTTACAACATATACCATTGTCAAAGACTCTAAGGTGTCATAGAGCTGATCTGGTGATGTAGCCGGAGGGGGCTCCTTCTCTTTCCTTGATCAGCCATTGACTGCATGTTTAAACAAAACTATTTTACTTGTTACGACAGTTCTGCTATGATCCTATGAGGAGTTCTGTTTCATATCTCCGAGTTCATCTTCAGATGATGGACAATGTATCTATGGGATCATTTCGAAAGTATACCCTATCAAACAAAAATAAATATTCAACATGCGTCCATTATTAACCAAGAAATCAGTGACCATTTTAGTTTTTTCCTACAATACCTATTAAGGTGCATATCTTTTTTCTCCGATGTAATAGAGGGTTGTGCCCATATTAAAAATTTAAGTATAAACAGAATCCTTTACAATGGTATATGTCTTAACTCTGTTGGTGGAAGGGCCCACGCTCCATATACTTTTGCCCATGTTTCTTTAGATATATAAACTAATATTCAACTTCACACTTCTTCGACCTGACACATCTAGCGCAGAACAATTAGTCATCCAGCGACACCTCTGTGCGAACAAACCGTTAAGGTAACACCGCAAAGATCCAATTAAAAATGTATCATAACCCGTAATCATACCTGTTGTTCTGAAGAAACCTCCTCTCTGCTGCTGTCATCTGTAACAATGAAATAATGACTTTAATTTACGTGTTACTACACACTAAACATGTCTTCTTAATGTTGCTTCTAGTGAAGAAATTAGATTCATTTTATTTGAAATTGGCTAGAATTATTAAAAATGAATCCAAAATGTGCTTTCGATGTAATTTCTGAGTTGGTTTGTTCCATCATTTTAAAATATTGTGTCATTGTTGAGTGTATATGTTACCGGCAATCTATATAATTAGGTATTCTATACAATACTTAGGCAATGTATAGAATATGGTTTAAAGTAAGGCTTTTACTTTGAGGTGGTGATAAAAAAAATTACCCTAACCTGTCCGTGTCGGGGTGCCCTAAAATTACATCACCTCCTTCCCTGCTCTCGTCTTTTACACACATTACCGGCTGCGCATTCGATATTGTGTAAAATACTTGAATTATACAGATTGCCAGTAACATGTAGATAGATACGAGTATACTCTTTATTGTACCTACACAATAAAAGATTAAGGTAAGTAGATTAGGAGTTTGGAGGTATGTGGAACAGAGAGTAAAGTCCCACATACCTCCGTTGAAAAGGGAGAGTCCTCCGACAAGACAGGTGGTTTTTGTCTAGTGGGCTATTGCCCGAAACATAATTTCGGGCTGTTCTATATGTTCAAATCGCGCGGAGAATGTTACTTGCGCTATGCAGGATTAGTTCATTTGTGACAACATAGATGTCGCTTCAGGAGCTCTTTTTAAGTCTTTTGGTAGTGTATGTTTGTTTCTTATTGATAAACTAATATTATAGTAACTTTACTATTTGTATTACTGTAGAATTTGTATAAAATCCTCTACGAGATTGCAAATACACATTTCTATCAGCATTCATCACGAAACGTTACGAAAACTTTTATGCTAGATCTTCCCTAACCCATGGGTCGTCTGAAAGGGAACCCCTGGGTCCTGGGGCGCAAAGTAAACAAGAAACATAGGAGTGGGTTTTAGTCAGTTAAAGTCTGATACGCGAACTCCCGCTCCACCCTAGTCATTGGATGATTTCCTACCTAAAAACAAAGATCGCACCGTAATTTTGCACTGAAGTGTAAACCAATCAAGAGCATGACTTGCCAACTTTTAACTTAGAATCACTCAGTTCGCTCAGCGTTATGCCCTAAAAACTATAACAAGATAAGTTACATTACATCCCCACATAGCGAATACCATGACAAAATGGTCACAGTCTATTAACTGCCATACTTTCATAGTTGCGAAGAGAGTTAACCTGTAGATGCGACCTAGGTGATCTAAAGCTATATGAACGGTATAATATCTACATTATCATCATGGAACTAATTTCAAAGTATTAATACACCGTTAAATTTTGATCGTTTTAATCCCGTGGAGGGTCAATCCGGTACATGAAACACTATCGATTTTTAAAGATAAAATATAAAAATAAAACTCGAATTAATATACGCATGTACGAAATTAAATTTCTTTAAGTAAACGAGTCAATGACCTTGTAGGTAGTTGTCGGTCGTTATGTACTAACTACCTCCAGGTTATTGAACTCGCCGAGTTGAGAAACTAATTTCGTACATGCGTAAATAAATGAAGTTTAAAAAAAAATACTTTAACTTTATCTTTACAAATCGATAGTGTTTCGTATACCGAATCGAACCTCCACGGGATTAAAACGATCCAAATTTAACGATGTATATAAAAATACAGCTAAAACTAGTGGGACTAGGAGGATGAAATTTTGCACGTTTCCCTTTATGACGTAGGCGAGCTCTAAAAGAGGATTTTCCGAAATTCACCTAAGGGCCATGCCTCACTGGGACTCCATGGCGGCGTAGCCAGTTCAAGACGCCAATAAAAAGTATGGATTGGCTGCGTGGCCAACAGTCGCCAGTTAAGGTACATACCATAGAGCTGCATGCATTTCCTTGGTTGCGCGAACTGGCTGCGCTCCCATGGCGTCCCGGTGAGGCACGAGCCTAAGAGGATGAAACGGGTGCCAAAAGTTTCTATGGAAAAATCTACTTACACGCGGACGAAGCAGCTGACAGGCAGACAATAAAATTGAATAATGTTGATGTGAAACAGTTGAATAAAATGTTTTGGCAGCTATTATTGACATATTCGTTAAACTTAGATAAAGCGTCAATAAACTGTTTTGTACTCGTATTTTAGCGAAAATGCCACCGATGCCACTATCTAAAAAAAAAAAAAAAAAAACCGATGCCACTATCTCTAATAGTTTGTGAAGAAATTGTAATAGATACCCTCCATCTCCCCGGGGCCCTGGATCGAAGGCAATGAATGGAACAGGGTAGGTTTTCAGTCAGTAAGAGTCTAACACTATCTCCTGCTCCACCCAACTCCTACCGACTAAAACAACAACACGGAAAACAATTACAGATCTACCTACATTAGGCTGTTATGAGAATCCATCCATCATCATAAATCGAGAAACTACTATCTATATTAACTTTTAAAAGTTCAAATAAAAAGCGCTCAACCAGCATGCGAGAGAATAAATCTCTCCTCTAAAAATCAAAAGTTGCCTAGTTGAGTCACCGTCTGTCAGCAGGTCACCGACCCCAGCGACCTAGCGACAATTTCACGGTGCACACATAACACAATCAATGCATGCAGCACTAGCGAAACGACCCGGCCCGACCCGGTTTCAGTCAATTTTCACGTCATTTCCTGTCCGCCCATCTAACTGAATTTTTACGCTCGCACGCTGTCAGTTTTGTTCGATGTAACAAGATTATTGAACGAACATTATGCAAGGTTTAGGCTACACTCATTTCATAATTAGATACTATTAACCCCCGATTTCTGTTTAAGCTTTAAGTTGAGTATTTCCCAACCTCTAGCCTGAACACCTGTCAAAATTTGGCATTCAAGTAAGGTATGAGTCGTTCTCAATTCAAAATACTCAATTCAGAAACCCACTTGATCAGTGACAATACAAACAATCTGTCACGATAGTAATAAGCAAAATAACAAAAAACATGCATGAGAATACAGGCTAAGAAGCTTTAAAAATCAGCATTTGTAATACTGATTCAAGAATCAGCAATTACAAAAACGGCTCAGTGATTCTGAAGAGGATCGCCCGAGACAGACAAACACAGTCTCTTTATCACCGCACTTCACTTCTATTGGCGTATCTAAGAGCAGTTGCGGTACGTTCCATTTTACGAGCCGTAGCTAACGAGAAGCACGTCAAGCTAGCTTTGTGTAGGTGGATGCGCGAATTATTTGTATTGCTTTGCAAAATGGCATAAAAAATACTGAGCTTTTATTGTGATGATTCATAAGATTCCGTTCAAGAGTAAGGCTGTGCTAAAATTAAACAGAATTATTAATAGATGTCTCACTAGGTTGGAAATGCAAGTCTTATTATGAAAATGGAAGAGGTAAGCTACCATGTGGGTGGGGCAAGTAGCATAAAAGGAACCCACTAGGGCCGATGCCTACCAGGGCTACGGGTTTATTTGAAAGAGTTACCGGTGGGCAACTAAATTAACACGGGTGGGTTTTAGATAGTAAAAGCCTGATACTTCCTTTCACTGCGCCCATTGCAAAACAAGTTATTTGATGATATCACACCTCAAAAAAAGATGGGTTTAGCAAGCAAGAAGAAAAAGACGATAAGCAGACGAACGTGAATCACGGTAAGCATCTTGGATATCATAACCAGAGGGGAAAAAGTTTGAATAAAAGCTTAAAAATTTCATTCAGTTATGCTGACGTGAACAGTTATACAATATATGAAAACACTGACAGAAAATCAATTTGGTGTAGCGAAACCATAAAGGTAGGTAGTTCAGAGAAATAAATTGGTACACGATGACCCAATTAATTTCATGAAACCTTAGTCAGATAACAGAATCAATCATGGCGGAAACTCAAATACCAATCTATTTTGCAAACTCCAAGACAAGACGAAGTAATAAAATATTACAACGACCCATAAAACTATACTACATCAAATAAAAATGTACCCTAATACACGGACATTACTTTCGCAACACACAAGTCGCAATAAACTAATCCCAGTACTGAAGCTATTGACCTTTCATTTTATGGGGACCGGTCACGCATCGAACGTTTAGTTAAATTCGTAACGGGCGAAAATTATTCAAGACATTATGGTGTACTCAGTGCTTTAACATTCATCATATAAAGCAGTAAACCCTCCATTGAATGAAGATCATTAATATGAAATATAATCGTTTATTTCGCCATTACCACGACTATTGGCAATCTGATCGCAGAGACATATGGTTCCCTTCACAAAACACCTAATCACATTTCACAAGCAAGAAGTGAAGCGGGATAAAACATTCCTTGGTAATAAAATAGTACTTCAATGCATAAGAAACTTAAAAATCCATCGATACTGTACCGCTAATACATCTGGGTTATGAGAACTGGTCCGCAGAAAGCGCCGAAGTCTGCATAATGCCGTTTCCCTTACAATGACGGGCAAAATTCCGAACGGTAGCAACTTGAGATACTTCAATACAACTTGAAGGTAAGATGGCAATCTTTGGACTTTGGACCGTTAGTTATGTTAGTACTATTTGCAAAGGTAAATGGTACCAACTGACTTATCAACAGATATTCCAATTCCAGAAGCAATCGGGATGAATTGTTTGATAACTGCAAAATAAATTGTCTGTATATTTAATTTGGAACACCTCTGGAAAACTATCCGATTATTTTGCAGTTACAAATTCGGTAAAAAAAACTTTGCTCGTACCTACATTCATGTTCCGTCAAATCATGAATGAGATACTTATGTTCGAAACGAGATCCTCTAATTCAATATATTTAGATAAATTCTTCGCTTTTCGTTAACTTTGGTAAAATATCTTAACAAATGACCAATTCTTCACTGTATCATAAAGACAAAGTCAAAGATAGCAGAAGTTAGTCTTTCAGCAACTTCGCCCGAATTATCAAAATGATCTCTCGGGAGATAAATTTCAGGATAATTTTCATCCTTGCGGGATGAAAAGTCCTATGTCATATGTATTTTATGTCCTGTTCCAGACCATGGTGAATTCGTGTGCCAAATTTCACCCAAATCCGTTAAGCCATTCAGACGTAATGAGATAATAGACATGGCAGTTACTTTCAATATTATAAATATTAGTATGGATTGTTTCACATGTTCACGCATGCGGATACGAATATATTTACAATTCACCTATCACATCATTTAAACACAATAATCGCTTCAGAGTTCATTAAGTTCGACCGTTATCTTTGGATTAACTTTGATGAACATAAAGACACCGCTATCCTACAGATATATAATTTATGCGTTAATTATTTCTATTACATTTTCCTTTCACGCTTCAAAGTACGTAGGTGATGCTGCATTGATATTATGTTGTCTATGGCAAGATTTACAATAACGCAATCAATCACCTGTCATCATGTGATCTCATTTTAATGCAAATTCACAACTTTTCCGTTTCGATTATTGTCTACGTTTAGCTTTTATCGCCTGTATGGTTTACTAATAGAAAAATAATTGTTAACGAAATAGAAACAACGTCTGCAATACCGTACCAACGGGTCATATAGTAATGAAAAATAATGAAACGTTCAAAGATTTATTTTAACGGAGCGAACATATTTGCGCAGTACATTCACCCCCGCAGGCTCGTGACAAACCCATCCTGGCATAACATTATAACACATTACACTTTTATATAACCAACTTGCCGATGCAGTTGGACAACTTTAAACCTGAACTAAATAAAGCGGCATTTCTCTGAATCGACAATTTGCGAACTGTACACTTGAAATGGCAACGACAAATATGTGGCGGAGACTTAAAGATTAAAGAGGTTCCACCGAATGGACTTCGTTCCACGATCTGGTTCCCTTGATTATGCAAAAAAAAACATTCGCGTTTAGATTACCGTTTCATCGAATTGTAGGAGTAGTTCAACGTCTCATTATATTGTGTCTAATTTTGTAACAAGTTGAAGCTTAATTTGCATGTCTTGAGAATTGAAACAAGGTGTTGGATACGCACAGGTGTTGAATTCAAACTGGTTGAATAGATTCAGGTTGATCAAGTTACTTCTAATTCAAAAACAATAAATCCATTTGATATGCAGCGCCTGGCAATACCCATCGTAAGTTCTTAAGAAGAGATACAAACTCGGATGATAGTCATAAACGTTATGCCAAACTTACATCACCATCAAACAGTCAACGTCATTTAAATCAATACTAACCAACCGAATCGAAAACGTTTAACAAAAAGCACCCAAAAAAATATCTACGTGTATTAAATTCTCATTTTATCTGAAAACCAGTGTCAAACAGGGCGGCAGGCAAAAAGCAAGATGGTGTCACGTAAGAAGCCTAGCTATCACGTACGGAACGCTCGTAATGATGAATATAATCAATGTATGCTCCAACGAGGACCGACAGACCGACAGACGAGAATAGCTACACGTAAGATGTAATGAGTTTGTGGACGTTTACTTGACTTTGAATTAACCTTTTTTGTCGATGGCAGTTTTTCAGAGAGGAACATTATCGAGTCATAATTGGCATTTATGAATCAGGTAGCTCAAGTTGAGATTGGTGGAACAATCGCCAGTGAAGCAAAACCAGTATTTTCGTGAGAAGGCAGCCTAACATCATTGAAAGACGTCCACAGCTGGACATAGGCCTAATCATTAAATGATTTGAGGACATGAAGAAGGTTGTTGGAGAAGACTGTCCATATGTGCAGTAGAGAATTGCAGTGCTGCTAGCAAGGTCGTTTCAAGTAAGCAAAAAATCAAGAACAAAATTGTTTACATAAATTCAATCCAGAAAATGTAAAACAAAGATAACAATAGAGGGCGACAAGTAAATTTAGGTAATTCTTTATTAGTAAACACTTACAACCTTGATGAGGGTTGTAATAGTCATACAATGTAGGTAGATAACAAGCAAGACATTGACCTTCGTTGACAATATTATGTAAATGTTATTAGGAAGTGTAATGACTCGCCTACGCTCTTCAAATAATGACATTGCATCTCGTGTACTTCCTTAAGTAAATTATAGAATTTTATTAAAAAATAGTGCTGCTTCATTGCATTGAGTGCTTCTAAATATTGCAGAGTTTCAATAAAACAAAAACGCGATCTAAAATAGTTTCGGGACTATTACTAGGTTTAATCCCGATTAAACGCTATCTAAATGTAGTTTTCGGGATTTAATACCAATTAAAAGCGATCTAAATATATTGCCAGGACTATTATTAGGTTTAATACCAATTAAAACTAGTAATAGTGCCGGAAATATTTTAGATCGCGTTTTGGAATAAGGCGGATTGTATTTACATCAACAATTATAATGTCTTTTCATGATTTATTTAGACTAGCCCTGATCTTTCCAAATTTGGCTTCGGTCATTGCTGACATGCTAATGACATCATTTGCCGAATCTGCAACGCCCATATATCACATATCAACTTTTATCATGAACCAGTCAGTTCACAGAATTAGTGTTTCGCAGGGTTTTGAGCCCACGTATACAAATTGAATGCTTACGTACCTACGGCATTGCTTTGTCTAACAAAGTAGGTGTTTTGTTTCACAATCTAATTTTTATTTGCCAAGCTTTAATATTCGCCCACTGCAAGTCTAAGTTCTAGAACACCTTACCTTATTGTGTCACTAAATTGTTATCATTGTATAAAAAACGATGTTTATTTTTGTTATTTTATTTTTTTTTATTTATTTATTTATTTATTTATTCAGCATTAATACAAGTCGTTAAATTACAGATGATGCAAATCATAAACTCATTAGAGTTTTACCGTGCATCATAATCATCGACACACAATTTTGACTAACCAAAACATAGCAAAAAAAAATAACAAAATATTATTATCCATACATTCTACTAGATCACTAACATATCTCCGAAGAGGGTATAAATAAATACAACATTGACGAGTGAACGGTATGGGCGTAACATCAGTGACCGAGCTAGCCGCGTATCATTCATACAGTAGGAGATTTATTTAGAGTGATACAGGTTGTTCCTTTATTTCAAAACATTTATCTGTGTGTCCCTCATCGCATAATCGATTTATGGGCACAAATGTATAATTTTTTTTTTCTTTTTTTTAGTTTCCGGTTTATTTTAGATATACAGATTTTGTAAGAAGTGTTGTTTTAACTTATGTTTTATGTTTTTATGAAAGAATGTTCAAAGTTCTTGTTGTTTTGTAATGTACTTTTTTGCGGATTGATTAGCAAGATAAACATTGGCTGATTGAGAAGTAATTAGGATGACTTAACACATCTTAATATCCGCTACCTCCGTTTTTACGCGTCTGCATTCTTCAATGTTTATAAAAATTTATTTGTCTACAACATATCTACATCTAGGTACTATGTGCTATGTGCAAGCATCGAGTAACAGTGTTCGTGTTTTAAAGATTAACAGCTTTTCCCTAGTTTCAACGTTAACACTAAGCGTCCGAAACGTGTTATCTTTATAATTTGCAAGGCAAGCATTACTTCCCTGGAGGTAGAAAACGTAAATATGAACATTAAATATGCAGATTTTCACTAGTAAATATATCTATATTTCATTAGAAACTTAAACTTAGCTACCTGGAGTCCTTTCTCTTGTAACCACTCTATTCTTACTAGCAACATTTCCGGATGATCTCTTGTGAATCTATAAAATTTTATTCACACCCATTTCTGTGTCATTTCCTACAAGTACACACTTAAAATCGAGAACGGTAAACAATGAGTTGCCGTGAGTACAGCGTTACAAACTATGTTATTCAAACACTAAATATTTTGGTGACATCACTGGCTTCATTTTTTGCATTTATGCAAAATGTTCATACTCAGTTGGCGTGTTTTCCATTATCTTGTGTTGCTCTAAATCAAACACTTGTCTTATGCATTTCATTTGCTTATGAGATACGTTATCATTTCTCAGAGCCATGCCGTATTTACATCTGGCTGTGGTGCTGCAATATCTCGGTGTCATTTTAACTACATATTAATAATAACAATAATAGTTTGTCTGTTATTATTGAAATTATAGATTAAGATTAAGAAATAAATGATTTTCATATTTTCGATGAATTATTAGATGGTAACTTAGAGATGATTTTTAAAGACTTATTCAATAATATCTCATGTTCGTCAAGTTTTCTCACAATGTTTCATCTGGTTCTCGCCTTATTGAATTTGATTACTCTCACGTCTTTAATGAGATTCACAAGATTAAGACAAATCAATTGCCAGAAGAATCATCAAAATCGGCCCACGCGTTTGGGTCTCTACAGTGCCGCAAAAGAACAACATACATAAACTAAAAACACATTTAAGTGGCGTAGTGGGGTAAAACCAGATAATTATTTGTGAATATTTTGAAGTTGTTAGAAATCAAATCACACTGAAATAAGAAAGCTACTATACATTGAAGACACAATACGGAAGCTAATTAATAATTACTTTTTATTTGCAAACTAAAGTTAAAAGTTACATAATGTTTCATATTGGAATGTTATTTCATTATAAAATTGCATCCGTAAATTAATTCAAGCAATTTCTTTCACGTGTTAATGGCTAACGGCTATCAAGATTTTATCAAATTAGTCTTGTTATTAGCTATATCGATCGGTGTAAAGATACAGAAGAGTTAATGCCTAAGTAATTATGTTCCATCAGAAGTCGTAAGAGAGAAATTGAAAGTTATCACGTCCAGTAAAGTAAATGTCATGCGTAAAAGTCAAATGAACATGGTTAAGCTAATGAAATAAACATGGAATATTTGCCATATAAGTTGAAATTTGGTTAGAACTAGTTGTAGGTATATACTAAACTAGTTGTAGGCACACCTATTGTCTTTCCATTGTGTCTCTAATTACGGTGTTCAAAAGATTAACTTGGTAAAGTAAAACTAATAAGAAAGCACCAAATTGAATTACAATATGTAATATCAAGATGCGATTTTTGCAAAACACCGCAAAATTACGAACACTTCAATAAACAAACTCATATTCAAATTGTTTTGTACAACTACACTGTAGGAGTCCAAACAGTAATTGAACCGTTTCGGCGAGACGAAGGTAACACAGGCAAAACGTAGGCTCGTGCATTTACCAAAACAAAGTCGCAAAATTCAAACATTGCACTGTTTTGAGGAAATGTTAACATCACGTGAAGCCAATTACGTATTACACCAGAAATACTCGTGCTAACTTTACCGCTACGTCATTGCATAATCCTGCCTGACGATAACGGACTATATATGATTTAGGCACCGTACTGTCTGGAAAATTCTGGGACGATTAAATTTCTTAAGTATCTATCACTATCATGTGGGTTGTATCTATACTTTCAACATCTTTCTCTGTGTATTTAGGTCCCTCTTTACTTCGCTCCATTTCACTTTACGAATTGATTCCTTTTCTGAATCTTCAGTTTTAAAACCTCAATTAATATGGAAACCAAAATTATTTATAAGCCTTAATGATTAAGATTCTGTCTAGATACAAAAGCTTTTACGTTCACCCCTTAAAAGTAAGAACATGAATATTCACGAGTTTAATTAACCTGCCTCAAGCATTCCTTAAGAGATTTCTCTTTGAAACTATTTGGGGCAACAATGACACAGCCATAATCCCTAAAAACGTATTAAAAGTTTGTTAATCTGAAATTAATCAGCATAGGATGCACACAAACGAAGCAGGGCGTTTCATCACTCGACCTAAATGCACGGTTGATGGTGATAAGATAACTATAGTGGAGCAGTTTGTTTGGCTTGATAGTGGCGTGGCTCAAGGCCGTTGGTCCGACCCTGCATTAATGGGATATATTGATTTTTGATACCTTTTAGAACTAGGTATCCGATACTTTTGTGATAGCGACTGTCAACAAGTTAATGGAGGCAACAAGGCCTCCGATGACGCAGATCCAGCCAATATGCTCACAAGCGTAAAGAATCTGTCTTTTACAATAACAGTCACGTCAAAGCTATGACATTTTTTCCCTTAAATGGAACAGGTAATGAAAAAAGTTTTCGGACGACATTTTCAATTTAGAAATTATGGAACCGTTTCACCGAAATCTGGTCCTAATAAATTCATAGAACTATCGAATCAGTAGACGTTTAATACTAAGAGTTTATTGTTTTAATAAAAGGTTATTTGAATAATAAACCATATCGTGTAGCTACTGTGCGTGCCGGAAACTCTTAGCGAAATATGAACTAACCTTTGTTACGTGGGTTAACAGTGCTAACGCTAATGTAATCATTACTACGCCATTTTTTGTGACTAGGCTTTATAGGCTTCTAAGTGCTGCTGCCGTGTTTGACCTTGAAGATAAAATAATAAGTACTTGGTTTCAAATTAAACAATATTAAGTCATGAAAGGTGAGAATCAATCATAATCTTAGTTACGAAAGTCATGAAAGTAATATAAATAAAGTAATTTCAGTTCTTTCAATGTGTCCCGTCGCGATGACGCATAATCATCCTACAGTCGATTCACTCTATATGGAACCCAAAACTAGTCATATATCACGGATGACGAATCCAACGCTCATTTGCAAATGCACAATGAGTAGATCCAAACAAGTGGTCTAGACAAAAGGATGGCAACACTAGGAGCAAAATGGCAGGTTGATGACAGCAATAATGATAACGAAGTAGTAAAGAACTACAAAACTAGGAGCAATAATAAAATTATATCTTTCAAAACTACTGGCAACGCAACTACTAATTTCAAATTAGATTATAACATCAAAATGGTGGAAACGATCAGATAATGATAGATTATCTTAGAACAATCGATCGTTAAATTTATTTCCATCATTCTCGATAGTGTTTACTTGAAAACTGTAAAACTTATCGAATTATCGTCTGATTCTTATCATTTAATAACTGTTCAGCGTTTACTACTGTGTCTGCACTTGCAGCACTTGAGTCTACTTATGTAAGTAATGTTTCTCTTCAGAATCTTGTTCAGTCTACTTTGATGACGGCAATACTTTTAAGTACTTATTTTACTTTTTTTTTGCAAAATGCTTATCTCATTTCGTATTAATTTCTTTATCGATATGAGTTACATCATGTTAGTTCTAGAATTATCTTGTATCGTAGCTTATTACTTGATATATTTATATTTTAAAGAATTCTACGGTTTGCTCTGAAGACACTATTGATTGAATATAAATTGTTCATTTTTTCCTTTTAGTTCTCAAGTACTTACATACTGCAGGTCATTAAAATTACCAATACCAAGATGGTAAGTGCACATTATATACGCGATATAAATAGTATAGGAGAAACATGTGATTCCATCAGTGCAGTGCAAGACATGCAGATATTATCTACACATGTCAGTGTCCGCTTATCTGTCTGTCACACGCAAATATTTGAGAAAAACATCAACACAGAGTTGTCAATGTTGGAAATGAAGTGTAGCCACATCCAGCGAACATTGAAGGCAGCAGCGATTTCGTTCTCCACTTTGAAGGAAATATTTGTATGGCCCACATTTCATCTTGTACCGGATCTAGATATCATGTATTATAATTTATCAAGATAAAATATAGAGCGAAAGCTTACAGCTAAAACTCTCACGCCGGCTTTCACGACTAAGCTTTATGAAACTTCATAGATTTCCAAGTTACTAAACAATTTTTTACAAATGAGTTTACAAAGTTGCTAGGCCGTGCTACCACTTTTTCTCAGCATCAGTCAATGAGTGGTTATCAACGTCTGACTGATCACATGTCGAAGCAGAAGCTTCGAAAGTTAATTTGTAATGTGACAGAGATATGGATAGAAATAGGCCGCAAGGCAAATGCTTTCACCCGATCTCTAGGAAAGCCGCTAAAACGACGCTTGAAGAAAATGCGCTTGCGATTTCCACGATATCGCTGTGTTCCGCTAGTGAAACGAGTAATTCACATTTTAAATTCAGTGATATAGATATTGATAGGCAAGTGAGAGAGTCCAGTTTCATCGGGGTTCCTTGTTTACCATAATGATGGAACGAAATCTGAAATGATTATATTAATATCAGATTTTGAAAATCAACGTTCATTCAGTCACTCCAAACGTTAAAAATATGCTACATGTTGTGCTACATAAACTTTTTTTTTTATAAATGGGTTGATTTGGTTAGCTGGTTAGTAGTATGTTTGTTTGTAAAGATGAAACACGAGTAACAATAAGTAGGAAACATATCCTTTGTTCTGAATTCCTCAGCAAGTTGTTTCTATGTTTGAAACCTAACGCTTAAATCCCCTCCTCAAATAATGCTCATTTTGCACCATTTTACATCTCCGCAGTAAAACTTTTGCAACACTGGTCGAGGTTCTAGCTGATCAGAAAAGTTCATTCGATACACTAAAGGTTAAACGGCACGTAATTTCATTTAGTAAGGTAATAATAAGATCTGCAGTGGGTCACGAAAAACAAACGCCCTGGGTGATCGTGCGCAAGCGCTTCCTGGCTGACCGATGACGCGGCGACGATGCTCGATGGTTAGGGCCAGAACACACCTTATATTTGGAGAGAGGGAAAGGAAAACGACAATTTTATTGAAGTGCTCTAGAAATGCTATTGCTAACAGTGGTCTGCTTTAGGCTTATACTGAGAAACTATTAAAAAATATACAAATTAATTACCACTTTCTAAAGTAAAGAAGTATACCATAAATCACAGACAATCTAACGGTACTGAATCTAAAAAATAAAAACTCAATTACATAACAAGCGGAATTTTGTGCATCAGAAAAGTAAAAACAGCTGCGCAAATTACAGTTTTCTTACAAATGCGTAGGATGCAAATCGCCTCTTAAAACTTAATGGTTCATGAGATTACACCACACTGAGAAGTAAGCCGACTTGCCTTTCAACTTGACCGTCTCCTTAAGTTTTATGATGTCATAAATAGAGCGAGAAGCTTGGCAAAGTTAATATGAGAATTTACACACCTTTTATTAGTGCGGTTAAAATCTGCAAAATACGTTTTGCTTCGTTCAAAGGATAGCTGTAAGTGCGTCTAAGTAGCTTTATCTGAATTTAGCTTTAGTTCTCTCAGAGAAGTTAAAGAAGGTAAGGATTGTGATAGGTCCTGGTTAGAGGCTTGAATTTGATGAAGGTCACCACAAGCAAGCAGACGACAACCTCATAGATAGAACAGCGAGAGGACACTCGCAAAAAAAAATTAAGACTGTAGGAAGAGGTGATGACTGCTCAAAACGTATCAATCATGAGGCAAGACTTTATTACATCAATGATATCGAAAATAATGAAATAATTATGATAAAAGTAAAGAAACATATCGTGAAAATGTATTGTTTTGACAATGATAAATGATATTTATTTTGCAAATAGATTACAAATAACACTTTTAGACGTCAATATTCAGTTATTAGATAAAGCCGGTGTCTGAATCACACAGATCTGAATAGACCTATTCAGTGCCGTTGTTTATAAGATAGACCAAAGCAACTAAGGGATGGATTCTGTGAAAGACAGTAAGGCCAAGAAGGAGGTGACTTTAGAGGTAAATGAAAAAATCATAAAAGGAGAAGACATGCTGCGTCGACCTCAACGCAAAGGACGGGTGACGACTATGTGTCAATTGACAAAGATTCCCGGTACAATAAAATTAATTATTACAATCTTGCGAAATAATTATGCCAAAAGTTACAAATCTTTATAAATTTATCGCACATTGCCAGGGTCAAGAGTTACGTGAACGATAGGGCTTCCTTATTATTTTAAACAGATAATATTCATTGTCATCTTCGTTTCTAATTACGTTGACATTTAAATTTATCACACCTCTCAAATCATAAAACTACATTGTCTTGTTCAAATTCCGTATTTTAGGTTTTGTATTATTTTTAACGTGACACAATAACTTTTGGTTCTTAACTTTAAATATTTTTCCGATATTTCTTAAAAATGGTAGAAATGCTAGCCCTACTAACTAATCTATATTCACGGAAGAAAGGGTTAATAAACTAGAAAAAATCTCAGGCTTCTACTTGATGAAACAAAAAAGGCGACAGTCGCGTGTCAGAAGACTAGGCTTCACAGCCTTAATGCGTTACAAGCATTCAACCGCAACGGGGTACAAAGAAACTATAACTGTTCCGATTTTAGAACATAATCGGACCCGCCTGCCCGCGGCATCCGAACGAAATCGAAATTTTGAACAATATCTGACTAATAAGGACATGACGTGAAAGTGAGATTGAACGCGCAAAAACGCGCGCGTTCATGTCACGACACCAAATAACGAGACACCACTAACCTACCTTTACATCACATTGTCCAAAACTGTGCTAAGTGACTCTTAATAACCGTTTAGAAAGTCGTAATTTTATTATTTATACCAATAATTTACTGAGAGGTTAAAGGTCCACGATCGGCCGCTTCCGTGCTTGACAACCATTAGTCGAAATACAAACTGTTTCGTACACGCAACTCAACGAGAGAACTGTTATATCGGATTTACTGTACGCTAGATTAGATCCCAAGTTGCAGTTTTAGAGCAAAGCAAAGTGGCAGTCACAATTTCAAGCTTAAAGTAGGAAAAGTACACATTAAGTGAAAAAATTTAAAACCGTTCTGTGGTTATATTTGACCTAGCTGAATTAATGCTGTCGTCTCTGTGTATCTTCACATATTTTATACAAAGTGAATAGGGTGAAAGGAAACAAACACAATCTGAAAACATTAATTACCGTACCCTCCTTTTCACTTAAAAGAGAAAACCAAGCAGTTATTTTATACAAAATTGAATGTCATTGCAATACTTCAAACAAAACCGAACACGAAACATAACACAGAAGAAAGTAACAGTAACATAGTCAATCATACGAAGGCAAAAATTTCACCCATTAAACCGGAATGGTCCAGCGAAGGTCATAATTTAAGCTGAGATGAGACTAAAGAGTCCAAACAGTGTACTTGGTAACAATGACCGCGAATAGTTAAAGATGGCAGGTAATTCCACGGAGGCAACGAGCCATTTGCGGCACTCTCAATGAACATTGCTTTCATACTGCGGTGTAAATGACTGGTTATCGAGAAGATGAAATCGGTGAAGGAAATAAATAGCAGACAATGGTTGATACGGAGAATGTCTTGAAATAGAAAGGGTGTCAGTGAAAATAAGAATGTGAGGCGAAGTTAATTAGCCTTTTCTTCAATGACAGCGACCGGCTTTTTCCAAAAGGTTCTATGTTAAGATTGGGACCAATAATATTCAAGATTAGCTGAGTTTCAAGGCGACACAGGCACACGTTGATCTATGAGACACCATCTAAAATAGTTACTTTTTGTGGAATAACAAAAAAAAAAAATTTTACTGCTCGTAAAGATGGATCCATAAGGATAACTAAAAGTTACAATTCGATTAACGTGAAACCCAATCTATGCAGTGTCAGCGATACCTAAAAACTTTAGTTGATATAAAACGAAGATAAAGTTAAAAGATATATAATACCGATCTCAAACAATGTTTTGAAGAATCTAGCAAAGTATACAAGCTACGCCCTACACAACGAAACATTTTACAAAAACCACATTAGACGCGCGTTGGCCAGAAATAAGGGAAAATACTTAAACACGGACAAATTACACCAACGGTTACTAAGTGTGAAGAAATTAGAAAATTTAATTTACTTGAGAAAAGTTGGAATAACTTTGTGCTGTTTAACCACACTGCATACACATTAAACGAAGTTAACATACAAATAACTGGGACTATTGTAACGAAAGTACAATATAATCCCCCTCCCCGCTAACCCATATTGTGCATATTTTATAGATAATACAATTTCATTATTGTTATTATTTATTTTTATTTTATTAATAAGGCAACCAAATATTTGTTAGTGATAATCTCAAGAACTGTAGAGACAATTTTCACAGAAGATGGCATATTTCCAAGTATTAAGTACCATAATGAGCAAGAATCTCACAAATAAAAACCAATTATGTTGAAAATAATTATGATAAAAAAGAAACTTAACTACGTACATATAATTATTTCGTAATCCTAAATTTAAAATAGCTTAGTTGAACAATTTACTAAGAATAGCAATTAACCTTTGTAGAAGCTAAAAACAAATACATTAAATTCGCAACTAACTTTATAATGGGGCGCGCCACAATTGGGGCGATAAGGCCCATCCTTGAGGCGTGGTTGGAAAGACCTCACGGCGTTCTCAACTTCCGCACGACGCAGGTGCTTACCGAACACGGAAAGTTCGCTAAGTACCTGTTCCGGATTCGTGCGGAGGATTCGCCCGGGTGTCGCCATTGTGCGGAACACCCGGAGGACACGGTGGAGCACACTGTAGAGGTGTGCCCCGCCTGGGCGGAGCATCGCCGTGTCCTCGTGGAGGTGATCGGCGGCAGCGATCTCTCTCGCCGGGCCTTGGTTCAGGCCATGGTCCGTAGTGAGGAGGGATGGCAGGCGGTCGCCTCCTTCTGTGAAGCAGTAATGCTAGCAAAGGAGGAGGCCGACCGCATCAGGCAGAGGCAACGGGGCGCTCGCCCCAACCGCCGCCGGGATTCCGATCCCGATTTCCGGCCACCGTAGGCGCGGGCTTGCGGACGGTGTGCAATGGGTAGCACGCTGTCCGATTGTCTGGTAACCGACCGGACCGAGCCCAAGTCGTCGACGGCGCGTTCTGTTCCCGCGCGCCTCAAGGAGCTGTCAGCACACCGAAGAGGCCCAGCCTGCTAACTGCAAGCAGGCAGGGTCGAAGCCTGCTGGGGTCAAGGGCCGTTTTCTGAGAGGAAGGCTCAGCCCCGGCACTATAGGCAACGAAGGAACGGGGTAGGTTTTTAGTCAGTAAGAGTCTGACACTACTTCCCGCTCCACCCAAGGGCGGGATTTGTCATTGGATGATTTTACCTACCATAAAAAAAAAAAAAAAATTAACTTTATAATAATAAAGAACTTAGAAATATTATTATGTTTGTCTCTCTAACACATTAAACCATTATGTTATAAAGTAATAACAAAACTACTAAGCACAGCTCTAAAACTTGCAGAACCCAATACCATCCAATGTAATTATTTAAGTTATTAATTAGTAAGAACGCTTGCTGATGACCCCAAAGAGCCCTGTACATTCGCTGAATCTCCGCGCAACGCTATGACATGACCTGCACTAACAATTGTAAGAGCATGAAAGTAAACAGATGGTAATCCGTAAAACGTGTACCCAACGAAACAAAATTACAAAAGTGAACAACATACAAACGCCATTGGAGATTCTTCCTTAGGATAAAAATTATAGAGCTCATTATCGGTTTGTTATTGTAAATACAGATGCTGTAACTAACCTGGTAAGTTTAAAGCGTAAAGTTTATCTGCGAAGAGAGTAATTTCGCTAATTTGTTGAACTAAACAGAACTGTAGATACGGTAACACGAACTTGGCGTATACACGAGAATCGTAAAGATGCTGAAAGTAATGGACGTAATTAAATGTCTTGCTGATTTCCAATGTTTAGTAGCCTTAGTTCCCAACTAAGTACCAATTATGGAAAACGAGAAATCATTAGTATCGGTTAGATTATGCGAAACCGTGGAAAGGATTAGAGATAATCTAAAGATTGTAGAAGTGAATGAACATCAGAAAATTCAATGAATAAACTGAGGTTAGAAGCCTTCACCTGGGGGCCGACCATAAACTTTGAGAAAACAATCTTATTGCAGGAGAGTTTTGTTTCAATCTTAAAGTAATATTACTTCATTTTGTACCATAAGCTTAATCGCTCAGTATGATTGTATTCCTGCTAAGGGCTGGGAAAGAATGAACGATTCTAAAGATTTTGTCTATTCCCTGCTAAAACAGAAACGACACGCGCTATACTGATCTGTATTGCGTTGTCTCTTTCAGATGTTTGCTGTTCGAATCGCTACATTATAGTTTATCGTGAACTAATAGAATACATTTAACTCAAAAGATGCCTTGTTAAAATATATTTTTAAAAGGATCTATGTAACTTTCATAAAAAGGACGTAATAACTTTCAAGATTTTACATTGATAAAGTAGAAAAACCAAAAAAGCTGCGAGCGACAACGTCGACATTTAGTTGCATGTTAGTGTGAATCGTAACATTCGGAATTCGGAACGTTTGTTTACATTAACAAAATTCTTATCAGTGTTTATTTGTTTAGTGCGAACTAAGTTTGATTTTTGAATTAAAATAGTTTTCAAGTGCTTAAAATTTGAGTAATCTAGCTTTTTTTTAAGTGTTTGGTGTTCGTAGCGGATAATGAACTATGGTTGAAACTTATTGTACATGGACATCATGGAATCAAGGTAAAGTTAAACAGTGTATTCCAGTGAAATACGTAACTTGTTTTTCGTGCACTATTGAATTCAGTGTTATCTGCTTCCAAAAACTCAAAAATTTTGATATGTGTTCCCCATCTAGAATATAATAATAAATTAATAACCCACGTATGTACTCAAAACAATTAACTCGACACGTTTAGGCAACGAAATAAGTTTTAAATACTTTATATGTCACGACAAACACTTTAAATAGTATATATTTGGAAAACAATAATAAAACCGCTGCGTTCGAGCAACTTTTTTAAGCCTGCTAATTTGACGTAAAAACAATACTGCTAGCGGTCAAAAATCGCCTTATAGTACGGATTGAATGAAGTTTATAACGTGTGACGTCACAAAATCGCTAAGAAAACATTCTTGTTTTAATGTTGTAATAAGATTGTTTTGAAGGCCACATGGTACGAAAAACATAAGTAAGATTAAAACAATACTGCTATAAGAGCTTGTGGTCGCCCCCCAGGTATCGATCTTTTAGAAATTGTATTACTCTTACCTTCGTATACGTCCCCACTAGCCACAAGTTGGCATACCAACCAGAAAGCGCACAACAAACTCAATTTCCGTGGTAACCAATATTCTTCCGATGCTTTATCTTGTTATTTTTTTCATAAAACAAGGCCAAAGCTTTTATTCCGACTCAAGCAACATTGATTCTTGTAACTACTTTACTTGAAAATAATGGGAAAATATTTTTAAAAAATCGTTCAAGTTCCTGTTCGAGAAACCTCCTAAAAGTAATTTACAACATAATCTGACCGTAAAAGGCGAACAATGATCCCATAAATAATTCAAAAGAAGTTTATTACAATGGCACCTGCGTCCCATGGGAACATTCGCAGGACACGAGCGTCACGCACCACGGGACACCGTGGTACCATGGGGTTACTCTACTTACATTAAACCATTTAATGATGGGCTTCGCGGAATCAGTCGGAAAGGGAAAATGATCAATGTGGTTAAGTGTGTTAAGGTGAAGACGATGAGACCTGGGGATAATGTGTAATGTGTATTTATAAGGATGAGAAATAAATAACCTATATGTATAGATGGAATTACTCATATTCGTCACGCTACTGATCAAAAGGATAAGATTCAAGAGTGCAATAGCATATCGTAAACAAATATCATTATATTCGTTATACAGCCTACGGTATGCTGATGGTGACGATCATAAATCATAATTATGTGATATTAGTCATCAAACTAATATTATGAAGGCGAAAGTTTATATATACGTGTGTTTGTTATTCATTCACACTCAAATCAACGAATGGATTCGAATGAAATTGAATTAATGGTACTGGTAAGTCCATACCTTGGAGTAGAACACATGGGATAAACTTTTTAATCTCAGGGATATGTTCCCTTAGGATAATTTACTACTTTCATGAAGGCGAAGCAACTGCCAGAAGCTATTAAAAAAGAAAAATAATTTTATATGTATACCAAAATATTTCTGAAGAATCTTATGACAAGTGATAGTAATTTACCGTAAAGCCGTGAAGTGAAAATAACTAACATTTCCCCTTTCTTCCCAATAAAGAAAACATGAAAGAGTAATAAATAAGCAAGCTTGTAAATAAGGTCGTTAACCACAAGACCTTGACAGTAGCCTATCCCAGAACAGCTATGTAAAGTACCTAAGCAATTTGTAGTAAGTAATTTGATTGTTACTAGACCTATGGGGAATTTGGGATTGCGGTATATATAGTAAACTTGACATAAAATAATGGAAACATTAGTATATGTCAAGGCTTTTAATTAAGTATCCCTACCATAACATAAACTTATTGCACGAAGAGCCATTAGAAATATTTTGCAGTAAAAATGTTTAAGTAAAAAGACTATCCATGCAAGTTCACTAGAAATGGAAACTCTAAAAAAATCAGAACACGCGACGGATAATTACGAGTACAAAAGTAAAATCCAACCGCAGCCTTCGTGATATATGACAATCGAGCTGCAGTCGACGCTATAAATTTTACCTCATAATTGGTATTTGGGACACCGGCGGAGACAGAAATATACAAAATTTCTGTCGGACCTCACGCGAGTCGTTCGATAAAACTGCAGTATGAAACGACTAATTTAAAAACATTATCACCAACGATGCAGTCGAAACCAAAGAAGCACTTTTCAATTTAGCAGATTAAAGTCCGATTGCCAGAGAGAAACAGTGTCAAGTGCAGGTTTCAAGATGAGAACGTGAGAGCCTTATTGGCAAAACGTCGATGCGTGGGAGGTTAACAAAATATCGTAATTAGAGAGATAATGTTAGGTTAATTATTTAAATTGAAGTGAAAATGTAAGTTGATAAGTAATGAGTGAAATTACGATATCATTTCGGTCATTAGCACGAAAGTTTCGCGAAGTAGGTGGTGTGACGTAAAATGTTAGCAGAATCAATTTCAATGTTATAGGTACGACGACAGTATAAAACGTAGTGAAAGGTGCTATGCATTATGTGAAACGAGAATATCGATGTTAAAACGTTTAACAGACATCTTGATCTTAGAACGAGGAGTCTATTTCTGAAACAGACCTAGTCTAGTTGCTTTATCTTAGGCAAAGGAAACTAAACAGATCGAAACAAGAATGTCTTAGCACGCGAACAGCTGTCATGAAGCGGTAAAACTAACATTGACATTGAAAAAAGCCGAATATTATACAGCAACGGGTGTTTTATAATTACTAGCTGTCATCAGATGGACTCAATTCTTTGACAGCTTTATAGAGACGAAGTAAAGGTAAAAGAGAATGCCCGATGAGTATCGTAGTGTTGATAATGATGACTAATGCATGTCTGTTTGGTTGCAGTCTTAATTAATGTTATGATATTTTTATTAGACTTATTTCAACTAGTTACAAGTATCACCTGGAATTTATGACTATCTAAAAGCATTTTTGTGTATAATTTGCTGAATAAACATGCATTTATCTTTATATTAGATTAGACAAGGTTTTCGAATTATACTGTTTTCTTACAAGCCATGACACCTTAGGTGCATAAAATCCAACGATTTCACCAACCATACACTGCTAAAGCTCAAGCTGTGATAGATGAAATTAAAAACTCATCTACAAACGAATGATCAAACCGTTACAGTTTGTTACCAACCAGTTAGCAACATTAGAACATACAGAAAGTCTACTCCAAATATCTAGTCAAAATTATTTGTTGAATGATCAGAGAAAGCAATATTGTAATATATGGTGATAGCTTTCTTACCGAATGAAACTGTATCATCATCATGATAACCTTGTACATATTAGTTGAGGTCGGCGCAATGCGCGTTTTCTTCTTCCTTTCTCCTAGTCAATTGTCTCTCTATCATCCACTACCTTTTGTTTCATATCACTTCTGATATAAATACAATGTATTAAAAATCTCGTTTGGGTACCTAATTAGGAAAAATGAACAGACTCAAATAATTATTCTATGTAATGTTTTCTTTATCACATGTCCAGCTTCTAGCCATAGATCTTCTGAATGTTCTGCCATATATATAAGGGCCACCTCAGTCTTGATTCTTGAGACAAAGATCAAGCACCGTTACTTGATGTTAAGAAAGTAACACAAGTGGAACGAGAATTATTTCTGCTGATAATTGTTGGTGCTGGACGTAAATCAGTTATTATTATAAACCTGCAGATTGGTCCGAAAGAGAAATTTTCCAAAAAATATGCTGTTTCGTCCACATATTGGTGTTGCGATTTCGGTGTCATGGACACTGGACAGGTAGTATTAATTTTCACGTTCCGGATGACCAACGACCCCACGGAAGCCCGGTGAGCGCCAATCTACATATATTTGGTGGTAGATTTTGTGCTGATCACAACAGTACTTTTTTTACGAGCTATGAATCACGTCCTCAATTTTACCTGATTTATTTGCATATTTGGGTACATAATATGAAGATGTCAATAACACGTCAGTCCTGTCCAATTTAACGCTAATTTAAATATTTAAAATAAGTTATTTCTTTCTTTAGTATTTTTCATTATGTAAACGAGCTATTGCAATAAATGTAACAGCAATGTTTTGTGCCAATCTCGCGTAAAAACCCATCTAATCAGTATACCGATCAATCAAAGTGGTGAACACTTTTATCTATTGATATTTTAAGCTTCAAATATTTCGAGTGACAAAGACCTTTTTACCATTCTATGTCTTAAAACATGACACCATCAATTTTCACGGTCGATTTTGGACAAGACACAAAGCCGCCTGGCAACTGATATGAACGCTACCTGATCACAGATAAAGCAGATAACATAACATTGACTAACACTCCAATATATTTTTTTTATAAAGAGAGAATTTCTCAGATAAAAGAAAGAGATAAATTAAAGACTTGTCAATAGTACCGTAATGAACTGAGAGTTGTAAGAAACAGCCGCTGAAGAGTATCGGAGAGCCGTAATATTTGGGACCCTTTTCGTTTTAATGAACCTATTTAGTTGCAGAGTTGTAGGGGAGTAAGTAAACGTTACGCAAGAGGGAACAAGTCGGGCGGGCGACACGGGTGGCTGTCCGCCGGATTACCTTCGCGGCTTCAATGACGTAACGGTCGCCGGACGCCGGACGGGAAAAAAAGTAAACGATCCACGTGACATTGATTTTGAATATTGAACTTGAAATTTTACGGAAGAATGGTCAGCTGTTTGACGATGACTCAACCACTGATGATCTGATGATGTAGTAGAAAAGTCCAGAGAGATTGATACGACCTTAAAGTTAAATTATGTTGGAGATGTGTCACTTGGTAAATACTCAGACGGTCGTTAAACTACTGGATAACTGAGTGATCATGGAATTGACAATTATCCGTTTAACAAATCGAAATCACTTAAGTTCGTTAACAGAAGAGTTAAAGCGGACGTTGGCCGCAAAAATGAACAAAATAACGTAAACCGAGATAAGGATGCTAAAAGAGAAAGGATAGTTGACTTGAC
Organism: Leucania comma; assembly: GCA_958295575.1. Lineage (NCBI taxonomy): Eukaryota > Metazoa > Arthropoda > Insecta > Lepidoptera > Noctuidae > Leucania > Leucania comma. The sequence goes on from OY282468.1 coordinate 23,355,959, forward strand.
GAAAACAGCTTTAATAATCGGTAAACACACGGGAAAAGAAAACAAAGATGCAAAATTAGACGTTGAAGCTAAACAAACACTGAAAGAAGGGAAAAGTCTACACACACGTAATGACTTGTTAAGAACGTCATTATTTTGTAAACAGCAACGTCGCTTTATCATTAATTATTATATTTTTATCGGCAAGAGATAACCGACGACGCCGATGTCTAAAACAGTAACTGCAAGGTGCAAATTAGATAACTGAATTACGAAAACGTTACACAACGCAAGGCTGACTGGAATGTTTAGTGAGCTAAACTGCTAACCCCTCAAGGCCTTTAGAACAAATCAACAGCAATTTGCTTACAAAATGTGAATATAATTTACAAAGACTGTATTAAATCAACAGCTTACAGGGTGAATAGTTCAAGGACACGAGTACTAGAAAAAGCTTAAGGTCAAAAACTCAGAAACTTGACCATGACACTGACCGATAACATCTAGTATCAATATTTGAAAATCAAATTATCAAATTACTAGAATTAGTCGCAGCTATTACAAGACAAACGTTTTTCTGATCTTTAGTCATTTGCATCTTACTAAAACTATAGACATATCGTTTAGTTACACGCTTATCTTCAGTTGACAAGAATTTGACTTTTGACATTGATGACATTGAAATCTTAATGAATGACATAGCGAATAATTTTCGCAGACTCATTTGATTGGCAATTTTCGATGAGCCTATTGTAATTGCTTTTTTGCGGCGTTAAAGAAGACGTTATAGGAAAAAGCGAAACTTCTCGCGTGTTGTGGTAATTAACTAAGTGCTGATTAATTAAACAAAGTCAGGTCGGTCATGTGTAGGTACATTTTCTATGATTAATGGTCTCCGAGGTATTAATGGACAGTATGATATTGTTATTTATGTTCTACAGACCGAGCCCAAGGTGACAGGAGTCAAAACAATTTAATAGTGTAATGAATACATCTTTTAACAAGTAAACGTTTATGAAATTATAGTGAAGGTGAAAGTAGCGCCGTGTAAAAGAAAAAATTGGGACTCGATAATGAAGAGTCGAAATTGATACAACAACTATAATACAATATGGATGAAAGATGAATATGTTCTCGCTACGCTCAGAGTGGAAGGAGAGTGTCCAAGTTTTATCGATTAAAACCCACCTGTATTCCCTTAGTCACCATTTGTGTTCCATGGCCACGGTAACTCTTTCGAATAATAATAATAATAATAATAATAATAAATTTATTTTTGATCCAATAACATCCAATTACACACAAGAGCTAAACAAACATGGTAGTTACATGGTAGTTACATAGACTGTGAACCGAATCTTGTGTACAAAATTGTTATGTGCTTTGTAGTTAGTACATAATATATTTAGTTGAGACCATTTGGACCCCAAACTAGGCAAGAAATGCCTGTATTTTGGGATTCCATTGATTCCTCCTAAATCACAATGTCTTACTCATACTAGTTTCAAGATTATATACATAGTTTAACATTTTTTATGCTTTTAGTTAATGCTTATAGTTAATGCTTCTCAATAAATTTTCTTTAAGACCATAAAACAAAGGTGAAGCTACTTGACAACAGCAAGAAGGTCTTCAGTCGTTTCATATGTCAACTCCTGTAACCACTCACTAATCCTAGTTTTTAAATGAAATTTAGTAAGGGTGTAAATATTTAGTTTTGTATTTATTTTATTATAGAGGCGCGAGCTTAGTGCTTTAAATTGGCGACTTGCAAATGTTGTTCGACACCTGACAGGGTTGCAGACCGGAAATCCTCTGCGTCTATTAAGAAGTTTGTCGTCAAGGGGTAGCATAGAATGGCAGCGTAGGATAGCTCGGAGAATGAAGAGTTGACGGACAGTAAGGGCTTTGGATTCGGAGTAGAGCTGGGCAGTAGGGTAATCTCTGCGTTTGAAGAGCATAACCTTCAGAATAGCCCTTTGCGCTCGTTCTGCTTGGAGTAATACAGTTTTAAAGGTACCACCCCAAGCAGTTACACAGTATGAGATAATTGAAACACATAGACTTTGGTAGACGAGTGATAGTGTTGCAAGGTCAGCTGAGTATCGAAGCTCTCTAAAAATGTATATTAGTTTCCTCATCCGAGCTGATAATGCCTCGATATGAGGTCGCCAAGTGAGTCTCTCGTCAATAATCACACCGAGGTACTTTGTGTTTGGAACTAGGGACAGAGTGAGACAGTCGCAGGCTCCTCTGGGTTTTTGTTCTGAACATGTGTGAGCATTAATCCGGAGAGAATCTATTGGAGGTAAGTTAGTGTTACGAAGCGAAAAGCAGACAATCTTTGTTTTCTCCACATTCAGCGTTAAGAGGTTTGAGGAAAACCAGTCCATCACTAGACGAAGAGAATGCTCTGCACTTAGTCTAGCTCTCTCCCAGTTTTCACCATGAACGATCAATGCCGTGTCATCTGCATAAGTGAAAATGTCACAATTTGGTATGTTCAGACGACACAGATCGTTGATGTAGACCAGGAAGAGGGTAGGTCCAAGAATACTACCTTGTGGGACTCCAAAGGTAATATCCATGTCGTCACTGTACAGTTCACCGATTTTAATGCACTGGGTGCGATTTGTAAGATAATCGGTGAAGATTTTAAGTGCAATTCCTCGAACTCCTATACTCTCCAACTTTTCAATAAGAATGGAGACAGAAACTGAGTCGAAGGCTTTGGACAGGTCTAGAAAGACTCCGTAGCACTTTCGGTTTAAGTCCAGGTTGCTTGTGATGGTATGGGTAAGATCTATTACAGCGTCCTCCGTGGAGACTCCCTGCCTAAAACCGTATTGAGTTTTAGAAATTATATTAAATTTTTCAAGATAATCGGTAAGGCAGTTGTTAAGAATTCTTTCTAGGATCTTTGACAGAGTGCTCAACACGGATATAGGTCTGTAATTGTTTACATTCGTTTTGTCTCCACTCTTATAGATTGGGTGGACTATGGCTTTTTTAAAGGCCCTGGGGAAAGAGCCAGAGTCTATGGCACGGTTGCAAATGTGCGCGATGGGGCCAGTAAGAGCAGCTATAGATTGCTTCAAAATCTTAGCAGGTATATTGTCATGTCCGGTGGAACAGTCACTGCGAAGATTGAGTATAAGCCCGTACACTTTCGCTTCGTCCACTGGCATGATGCTAAATGAATTGCACTGGAGGGGCTGAGATTGACGCTTTGGATGAGGCATGCCGGGAATCTTGATTGCTGACGCAAGATTTTCACCTACACTGACAAAAAATTTGTTTACATTATTTAGGGCCGATTTTGTATCCTCACTATTTAAAAGTTGAGCGCTCATACTCTGCGACGGATTATTGGTGTTGGTAATTGATTTAATGGCCTTCCAAGTGGCTTTGATGCTATTTTTGGCCTTTAACAGTTCATTTTTATGAAAAGTTCTTTTTAGTTTTCGAAGGAGAGTGTTCAAGAAATTCCGGTAACGGGTATAGGTAACTAAAAGAATAATGCTGTCAGGAGAAGACTTAGACTTTTTATGGAGATTGTCACGGTTCTTGATACACCTAAGTAGACCTGGGGTCATCCAAGGCTTGATTATTCTACACTTTTTTGGAATGTGTATAGTGTGAGTATGTTTATTGATTATGGATTGGAGCATAGAAATAAATAAGTCAGTGGCGAGGTTACAGTCGGATTCATTTGTGACTGGTCCAAAATCTAGTGAGTCTATTTCATCCTTGATTTTTTTTTTTTTTTTTTTTTTTTGTGGTAGGTAAAATCATCCAATGACGAATCCCGCCCTTGGGTGGGGCGGGAAACAGTGTCAGACTTTTACTGACTAAAAACCTACCTTTCCATTCCTTGCCTTTATCCTGGGGCCTTTGGTGACAGTCTCACATAACCTTTGGCCCCAGTAGGCTTCGGCCCTGCTGGACCCCTACAGTTTGCTGACAACTCCTTGAGGCGCGCGGGAACGGTGCGCGCCGTAGACGACCTGAGCTCGGACCGGTCTGTTACCGGACGGACGGACAGCGAGCTACCCATTGCCCACCGTCCGCGAGCCCGCGCCTACGGTGGCCGGAAATTGGGATCGGAAACCCGGCGGCGGCGGCGGCGTGTCCGCCTTTGCCTAAGGCGGTCGGCCTCCTCCTTTACTAGCATTACTGCTTCGCAGAAGGAGGCGACCGCCTGCCATTCCTCCTCGCTCCGGAGCATGGCTTGAACCAAGCCCCGGCGCGAGAGATCGCCGCCGATCGCCCCCACGAGGACACGGCGCTGCTCTTCCCAAGCGGGGCACACCTCGACTGTGTGCTCCACCGTGTCCACCGGGCGGTCCGCACAGTGGCGACACCCGGGCGTCGTCTCCGCACGAATCTTGTACAGGTACGGACCGAACTTGCCGTGTTCGGTCAGCACCTGCGCCAAACGGAAGGTGACGACGCCGTGGGGCCTTTCCAGCCACGCCTCAAAGAGGGGCCTTACCGCCTCGATCGTGGCGTGCCCAGCACGAGGTTGCGACAATCGCTCTCGCCATTTCACCATGAGATCCCGCCGGAGCTCTGTCCGCCATGCCGCGACTTGTCGCGGCAGCGGAGTTTCGCCCCGACGTTGCATCTCCACGCGTAGGTCATGCATGTGTGCAAGGACTGTTGCCTCCAAATCCCATGGTGGTAGGCCAGCAAGGAGGCTCGCCGCTTCGCAGGACACCGTACGGTATCCGCGGATCATCCGGATGGCCATGACCCTCTGGCAGGCGGTTAGCCGGGCCGCCACTCGCTTCCGTAGCGATGGCGCCCACACCGGCGCACCGTAAAGGGCCATGGACCGAACGATGCCTGCGTAGAGCCTCCGGCAGGAGGCGTCTGGACCCCCTAGGTTCGGCAGGAGCCGCTTGAGCGCAGCCCCAGTCGCATTCAACCTGGGAGCCAGACGTCGGAAGTGCTCCTTGAAGTTCCACCGGCTGTCGAGGACGAGTCCCAGGTACTTCATCGTCGACCCGACGCCGATGTGAACTCCCCCTACCGTTAATTGGGAGCCCGGAGGTGGCGCGCTCCGAGGGCCGTGAAAACACATGGCCTCGGACTTGTGCAATGCCACCTCGAGTCCCAACTGCTGTATCCTCTCCACGACTGTCGCAACCCCGCGCGTCGCTTGTTCGACCGCCGCCTGGTACGACCGTCCCCGCGCCAGGACCAGCGTGTCGTCTGCGTAACAGACCACGCTGACCCCGTCGGGGAGGTCGGCGCGCAGCACGTAGTCGTACCCGATGTTCCACAAGGGCGGTCCTAGTACCGATCCCTGCGGAACACCGCACGACATCTCTCGCCGTTTCAACTCCCCCTGATGACCGGGGTAGATGATGAACCTGTCCGACAGGTAGGCCTCGATCACCCGAATTTCATCCTTGATGCGAATGTAATCATACCTAGTTCTGTCAACATTAGTAGTAATAATGGATTTATTTTTAGAGAGTTTCAGGCACAGTGCAACAGGTAGATGATCGGTTATGTATGTATCAAGAACTGTCACAATTGCTGGGACTTTCGTTTTTATGAGTACATGATCTAGGCAATTGCCTAATCTAGTGGGTAAAGTGTGTCCAGGCAAATGTCCCAGGGAGGCACAAATTGTTAGGTAAGTATCTGAGTGACGATCGTGATTGTTGGGCTTTATATCAATGTTAATATCGCCAATGACAGCAACATTCTTGAATCGTTTTAGACTTACTACTAAGCTATCCAAACTGCAGTAAAAGTTTTCCAGATCAGAATACGATGGCGAGCGATAGATACAAATGATGGCTGTATTACTCGTTGTACATACGAGGCAATTTGCATCTCAGAAAGGCGGTTCATAGTAATTACATTGAAGAGTGGTTTTCATGTATATCACCACTCCATCGTTTTGCGTGGTGTTGTTAGTGGAAGCGAGAGAGCAGTAGCCTTGTAGTGTGGGCAGAGGACCCGTTAATCTTAACCAGCACTCAGAAAACGCGATAACATCAAAGTCAATTTTGGTAGTAGAGAGCATTGCTACAAATTGGTAAAAGTTTTTTGTTATGCTTCTTATGTTGATGAAATAAAAACGAATAAACTCGCCTCTCATAAAGAATATGTCAATGAAATAGTATTCGCTGGTTCTGGAATTCCATCTACCGACTCAGCAAACGTGTTAAACCAGGCTGCGAAAAGCAAAAGCACCGCCTCAGTATTGTCTATTTTTATTGAATTATAATACTTGAGAGATGCGCATTTTCTGCCGTCCTTGCGGTTTCTCGTATCGCATTACTAACTCGTCGACTGCAGCGGTTGTATGCTTCGTTGTGTCCGATTTCTTGTGACGCCGCCACCGCCAATCGTGTACATCAAAGATCTATGTGACTGCTTCTTGTATTTTGCTTTATTTATCTTTATGTCTCGTAGTATACACCGTTAAATTTTGGTCGTTTTAATCCCGTGGAGGGTCGATTCGGTACATGAAACACTATCATCCGTAAAGATAAAATTAAAAAATAGTTCGTGTCGGAGTGCCCTAAAATTACATCACCTCCTTCCCTGCTCTCGTCTTTTACAAACATTACCGGCTGCGCATTCGGTATTGTATAGAATACCTAAATTATACAGATTGCCGGTAACATATATAAAATACAAGCTTATATAAGCCTGAGTCTTTGGAATGTATTTTAATGTTATTTGTGGATTACGTGTTGATGGTGATGCTGGTCTGAAACAACCTCAAGTTTTTTTTTTATCAATAAAAACTAGTGCTTGAGTTCGATCCCGCCTAATGGCAGTAAAGTAATCATTGACGGTGAAGCAACAGTGAATAGGCTCTTAATAAACTTCTGTTTATTAAGAGCCTATTCACTCTAGCTTTGAAGATACCTGAATTATAATCGTTTCTATATTATTTAGTAAGTTCACCTGGATAGTATTACTAAATGGTTGCCGGCGCCACTGGTGTGAACAGCGTTGGTAAAGTATGATGTTTTGATTTCATACGACGCATTATTTGGTGTTAAGTTTGTGTCTAACTTATGTAATTGCCTGTAGATTTCATAGGTCATATGTGTACCGTTACCACACATGAGTGCCAAGACATACTGGACCGGCGAAACAACGATAGACAATTTAAATTCTAGCGTTTCCGGGACTAAAACGGCTTTCGAACCCTAGAAAAGGTAAAAATTTACTAACCGTTAACTTTTCTACTTTCTGATTTTGGTCAAAGGTCTACAAAGTATTCAAAAGATCAAAGAACACGATTGATTCATGAATGAATCAGATTCTTCAGAGATTCGCATTTTCCTCCGTCCTTGCGGTTATAGTAAGTATTGTGTTACCACCCGTCGTCGCTTGCCGCTCGGTCTTACGCCTCGTTGTGTTCGGTTATCAAAGCGCCGCGGTCACGTACACCAGTGTTATTGATCTTTGTAAACGCTTTAGAGACCATCAATTTCTGATAATGAGAAACTTGAAAAATTGCTCTAGGCAATTGGCCTAGGTATCGTCAACCGTTATTATACTAGAAAACAAATTGAACTGGAAAAAATTAAATGCGATTTAAAATTTAGATAAAACTAACAGAAAATTATATGGGATAGCGAAGTTGGCAGTAACTATTTATTAATCTCAAATTAAAAGCAGGTATTTAGCTTTGAAGTAGTCGTTCTATAAAATGTAATCAATTTTTGTATGAAATCTAAGATAATTCTAGCTAATTTGGAAAATGACTTTTACCGTGGAGACAAGCTTTGTGAAGCATAATTATGCAGTATTAAAGACATAAAAAGACTAAAAAATAAAAAAGTACACATTTTTATTTCAATCGCTTTCGTTTGGGAAACTTTTACTTCTCAAATTACCACTCTCCGTGTGGTTTGGGTCCAAAGGTTATGAGAAAATGTCACCACGGGCCCTGGAACAAAGGCAATGAATTGAAGGATAGGTTTTTAGTCAGTAAGAGTCTGACACTATTTCCCGCCCCACCCAAGGGCGGGATTTGTCATTGGATATACCTACCATAAAAAAAAAAACTCTCCATGCGGTCACGGGATAACATATCGAAAACGAAAGATATTAAATCAATAACGCACCGTTCGTTCGTTAGAAAGTAATTGTAGTTTTACGTCATTGCTATAACGTGCATATAAAACGCTATTGCCATGTTGAAACTCATATAATAAAAAAAAACAGGGTTTTTTCCTAATTATAAATATAGCGATATTTATAACGTCGAAAAAAACGTGTTGCGCCGACTACCAAATAAAATGGGTAAAGGGCAGGAAGGTGATGATGATGATGATAAAATATGGCGTATTACAGAAAAAAAAACAACATTATTTAATTTTTTAAAAGAAAAAACATGCTTCAAATATCAAATTTATAATTATAATACAATTTCAAGTTAGGACAGTTTAAAGAATGCAGTTCCATAAAAGGTAAAGACCCAATATAATGATCACAACGTTTTCTTAATGAAGACGCACGAGAAACTAAAATTAAGTTAATTTAACTAATGATGGCGTATTAATCTGCAGAGGACGGAAGTCATTATCACACAGCATGATACAACGGATTATCATGTACAATTTATTTATGACTAACTCAATCACGTGTTAACTGTCCCTTTGAATTTAAAGATAGCTAGATACATAAATATTTACTTAAATATTTATCTAGATACATAAATATTTACACCCACGATACTTGTAATAAACTATAAATAACTTTTATGCAATCCGGAAAAATACAGGGAAGTGTGTGTGATACGAGCCGTTGATGCGATTTTCAATGTAAAGCTTAAAAGAATGTGTGCAAAAGTAAATGAGAAAATCAGAACTGCATTTTGGGGTTGGCCTCGGTTGGCTTTCAAGACTATAGCCAAGTTTTCCGGAATCTTGGGGACCTAGCGAAATGTGTAAAACCATAAATACACCACTTTTCAGAATATACGAGTATGAACAGTAGCTTCGTATATTTTGATTACACAATTTGGGAAGCGAAAATCAAATAAGTTCCGCGGAACTAAGTCAAGGACAAGAGCCGTGCAGTAAGATTAACCGTGGAATTATGCGGATTATGCTGGCTAATGTTTCCACGCCAAGGACAATAGAAGGAAAAGTGGTATGAAAGTTAAGTAGAAGAAAATGCCTTTTTAATTGCCTTCACGTGCCACCGACTTTCATGACTGCAGCAAAACTCTTGCAGTTACTATAAGGCCGAAGATTACTGTGCCCCAGTTTTATTTCCTCAGAAATTAAAGACAATTTCACTATAGGTATCCGATTCTATTCCCCTAACCTTTTCTACATTCTCCAAAACTACATTTATGACGTGAAGAGCAAGTGACAACAAAAACAAAACGTGCCATATCATCGATGAAAAAACCGTTCACGCGAATAATTAGGTCAAACATTGCCATACAAAAGTTTACCCAGATCTACCTAGTTGCGTAAGACAAACAACCCTATTACAAAAAACACGTAACCGTTATAAACCCATTGCAAATACGTACATAAAGAATCAACAACAAAAGATTAGGCAATAAGAAAAATTACCTTCCATTATCTGCCCCGAAGGCGGGCCATAGCCAAATCCAGGGAAATGCTGACAGCGGATCTAAAGTACCCAGATGTGCCATCACAATATGTTCGCAAGTATGCAACACATCAAAATGTCAACTACCCGCCCACCGAGTGAGGTTTCCAAGGCCATTGGTACACCTACGCTCTAGTTAGGAGAAAGGACCTATTGTGACGGTTTGAATCATGTATCTGCGATTAGGCGCTATTATTAGACACAATCTGCATTGTCAACCTTATTGTCGTGATTAGGTATGTTGTTGAACTCGTAATATGGCTTGTTTGGTTGAGTAACACGTGACAGGACAAAAATGTTGCGTCTGAGTTTATTGTTTGTGGACAATTTGGAGCGAGGAGTCACTTCTTTGTGCTTTTGGATGTAGGTGACGAAACCGCCCTGTGTGGGATAATGTCGAAATACGATACTGATAGTCCCCCACGTCCTATATATTTTCACACTGGTATCCAAACAACCAGATGTTCAAATCCTATACAGATACACTTTTGGATGACTCACTCTCTCTTATTTTCCTTCAAAATCTTCTTCATCGTAATGTATGCATGCACATTCTCGTAGGTGGTGCATACAATGATTTGTCCTTGGCATGAATACATACATCATAATTCAATGACGCTTGACAGCTCACTGCGGCCTTGGATTTGAAGCGGTGCGAGTACGTCGATATTGCGACACATCTAGTTTGAGTATTTCTATTATATTTGCATGCATTGTCTACATACGGTTGAATAATTTGGCAATATTTCTTAAATTTTCTTTGGAAATTACAATTCTAATTATAGTTTGGAGACAGCGTGACGACGTTAACCTATCTAATTAAACGATCAGCGACCATACAAATTATCTCGGTGATAATCAGATTTTGGTGATCAAGATTTTGGATATTTTAAGGCAAGGTAAGCTGTATCATTGATTCAAATCTTGTCCAAAACAAACCGTTTAAGTAATAGTCTTGTGGCGGCCTCTAATCATAAATTAGGAATTAATGTTCAATTTTAACAATCTTCCCATCAGTTTGTTTTACCAAGTAATCAAATATCTGCTTCCAATAAATTTTAATTAAGTTTCTCACTCGTTTTCTCGTTTTCCGCTCCATTCAGTAACGTGTTCTCGAATATCCTTGATATTGGTTTCTTATCCAAGTTTATCAGTCTCAAGTGTAAGGGTTACACTTTATTTATATCTGAGGCCAACTTTTATGTACGTCCTTGTATTAAAGATAAAAATATTTGAGTTTATACTGAGCGCTTCTTCTTTTAAAACAGTGACTCCATTAATTGATATCGGATTTCCTGTCCATATCATTCTGTCTGATGTGGACAGGAAATCCGTCCACAAAAGACAAACGTTTCTTATAGAAAAAAATGGGCAGTTCTTCGCCACCAAACGTATTTTTTTAATAAATATTATGAAATATTCCACTACTTAATTCTGTATAAGCTTTACATTTTAACAATAAAAATGTACTTAAACTTACCTATACAACTTAAATTAACTAACTATGTACAAGTATTTACAACTTTACCAGTAATTACGTAGGTACATACTCGTATGTACATCAAAATACATCACTGTCCTCTTGTCTTACCAGAAACGTGCCCAGAAGACTGTCAGTATATTCATACTAACAGTAACCATTACCATTCGGTAATGCAAATTTTTTGGGCAAAGAACGAGCCAGCCTTCTGGTCAAAACGAGCCGTAGTGTTATCACTTGGCAACAATTTTTTTTTTTTTTTGAAGAACGACGTACAATTGGACTCCGTGACCAATATCATATCAGTTAAAATTCTCATCGGCAAAATTCACATGACAGACTGTCAACCTGTTGAAAAGGATTGAATAAATCTGAATGTGAGGACGTATGAAGATAAAAGCAACGTGAAAATCAATCGTGATAATGATATTTATAAGTATCACATGCAATGGAAATAAACTAGATAAATAATATAAATGTTGTTATTACTTGTGGACTTTCTGCGTTGTTGTACGTTTGTTGAAATATACTTACGAGTCATATAAAATTAGTATTATCACAGCCAGCGTGGCGTTTCATTAGCGTTTTAGATAAATTTTTCACAAACATGTTTTTTTACCAACGGATTTTTTACAGCAATTGTCAAGATATATCATTATTTCTACATGGCTATATACAAGTAAGAATAATCTATAACTACTCGTACATTAGAAAAATGTATTTATGCTTAAATATATACTTAAATCAGGTGAAATCCTTGATCTTAAAGGAGGCCTAAAACAAGGTTGGAAACCCTCTGCACCACTGAGTTAGCAGGAATTAAGATTTATGAAGGATGATAACGTCACTACGTCAGCCCTATTAACGTTAAACAAGGCAGAAGACGAAAATTAAACTGTACAAATAAAAGCAAAACCTAGTACTGGATACGTATTGTACGCAAAAAATGTAAATATAGTTGGCGTGTCTAATTGTTTGCTTGGACCCGATGAACCGTGGCAGGAGTCACTGAATCGAGTTAAAGAGCCAACTCTTTGCCAGCACAAGTTTTTATGAGAAAAAAACTGTCAATCACTATTTCAGTTGAAGGAATAAAAATGCTACGAAATTGTTGCCATCAATATGAGTTTTAGAATAGCTATAGAAAAAACATAAAGTGAAGTAACTTTATTAGTATAATAAATGAGGTATAGAGAAGCTATGAAGAATTTACAGCCACCATTAAGTTAGATTGAAGGCTTTATAGAACATCATAACAAACGCAAACCTAACAACTCAATGAAATATACATATTGGTAAAGCTAGATCAGTAACACGTTACAAAAGAACTAACAAATTCAATACACGAAACTATAATGCAGAGGCTAGTATAAACACTCCATTCTATTATATCCTCTACCATTTAGTTTAACCATTTACCGGAACAATTAAAGTCCCCCATTATAGCGAACGTTTACAAGCGCCACGAATTTGGTAAATTAAAAATCTTTTGTCGCTTAGATTTTATCTTTGGACAATAGACTAGGACGATAAAGGAAGCTAAACCATAAAACGGTCAAAAAGTGCTGCCCACTGGTTTGTGTCAATTTTTGGTTATGCAAAGCGAATGAAGTCATGGCTGTTAGCTGCTGGCGTATATGTAAAGCTTTAAACTGACTGAAACTAATTTGAAACTAGATTCTATCTCAACGGTTGTCTAACTTTTCTAAAAAGTCAATATTTTCCCAAAGAAATTTAACTGAAACACGCTGAAAACAGCTATATGCCGAAGGTATCAATAATTTAGAACTATCAACCAAGCAGAGAAATTAAATTCCACAAAAGGCAATCATTAAGCCGAAAATGAAAGATGCCGACTATACTCGTATATTCGAACTTCGCGAAAGTAATGACAATACTTATCTGTCTATACAACACAATACAGAAACTGTTACTAACACTTTTCTCACAAGCGCAGAACAGTTTTAACAACCACAATGACTCTCATTACATTTGATTCACAAAATCGATAGCTCAGAATTTGCATGCATTATATAAAAGATAATAAATAAAAGATATTGTTACGTAAAAGGAAATGGAACGTATTATGTATGATGATTTGGATCTAAAAGAAACAAAGAACAAGCAGCGCTTAGGATGGTTAAACTGCACTTTTTCCTTATCTGCCATCAGTACGATTTGCGCTGGTAGAAATTTGCACCTATCATCGAGTTTCCCACGATAGAAGCCACATAAAGTAACATGAAAATAAAAGAGTTACAAAGTGAAGACCACAGACCGCTTGACTATTAAGTACTAGTGATGAGCAACCAAGAAATATTCAAACTAATGAAGTATCTAATGAAAATAATTGTTGACATAAAATAATTAACACACTCATTTTGGTTGCGCCAATTTGCTATGTTCCGCGACTTTGTTTTTTGTAATTTATTTTTTTGGCCTAGCAATCCTATCCCTACCGTATCCGCTTCCCGCACGACCTCGAGAGAAAGGATTTGACATTGACGTTTTGGGCATTGTGAATGTGACCGCACCGCTAACACGCCCGCTCGAAATTACAAGAAAATTGACTATTTTCGTGATCCAATCATTCAGAGACTCAACAATAGTACAGTGTAGTGCAATACAGAAACTGGCAGTGCTTGAAAGTACGAAGTTCGGGATTCGCCGGCCGGCGCCATGTGGAACTTTCGAGGTTAAAGGTCAGTCCTTCTAATACATTTATCCCATTAATAAACGCTAGACGCAGTACCTGCATATTGTTAACAAACCTTAGATCGCTTTTTAAATCTACAGTCCACAAAGCAAAATTCGCGCAACCATTACTTTTTGGTCCATACGAGCAGGATCGTGAATCATTTTCTTGTAATTTCGCAATATAGTATTTGTTCCATAGGGAATAAACGCAACGCGCCTATTTACCTAGATATAATAGTAGAAAACCCGCATCTAGGCATTTAGGCAACTATACGTTATTTCGCTCGTATAGTTAAAGAGCCATTGATAGTTACGGTACCTACGCCGTCAACCGCACCGCATAATTATAGTTAGCTACGTAAATATCAGCGTAGATATAAATCGCATTCTTTTTCTTGACAAAATTCATTCGGAAGTCCTACAAATTTCATGTAGGTAGACGCATTTCAAAAATACCCGTTCATTGTTGAGTGAATATTTGTAGGAAACGGATAAACCATAGATTATATACGCATATGTTGTTCCGTTCGTTCGCCGTTCACTTTGTTGTTTACAATACTACCATATTGTTATCTGATAATTATCGCTTACTTAATAATTCGTTAAGTGTTTGTTTGAGTGTATAGTGTGAATATATCAAAACAAGATGTCTCTTAAGGGAACCAAGGTTAGTACTGATTTAAAGGTTCAGTTAAAGCTTTTATACGCCGAAAGGGACTCACAGTTTTCACGTGTTCAATCAATTTGTGATAAATCTTTGCAAACCTCGGATCTGGCGATTAGAGATGCTTTCTTGTGTTCGTTGGAAACTTTAGATAGTTTGCGCGAGGATTTTAAATCTACAATTAAGAATATAAACATTTTAGAGTTGGAGTTAAATCCTGATTACTGTGTGAGTTATCAGGCATTGTCGTCCTTTGATGACTTGTATTGTCGTATCAAACGTATTGCTAGGAGTTTAGAGACTCCCCCCCCCGCGAGTGGTTTATCTAACCCTCCTCGCGAACGCCCACGATTGCCGCCAATTCAAATACCTGAATTTGATGGTGACATTCGAAATTGGAATTTATTTATAGATAGTTTCGAAAATATAATACATAGGAACACATCGCTGACAGATCACGAGAGATTGCATTATCTCGTAGAAAAATTGACCGGTAAGGCAAAGGCTGTCTGTGCTGGAATTACGTTTAGCGCTGAAAATTACAATTTAGTTTTGAACACTTTAAAAACAAAATACGAAGATAAGCGATTAGTAGCTACCGCATATTTAGATCAATTATTCGATTTGAAAAGTTTTTCCGTTTGTAACGATCATAATTTAGAGAAGTTTTTAAATATTTTCGCATCATCTGTTCGTGCAGTAAAGAACCTAAAGGTCAATGACCTCTGTGACTTTTTGTTTTTGTATATCGGTTTAAAGAAATTAGATCCTGAAACTGTTCGTCTGTTTGAAACGACTCAGCGCGGTAAAGAAATACCTAAGTTCGAAGATTTAGAATCTTTTATTCGCGACCATATTAAGGTGTTGCAGCGCACGTCGGCACGTCATGAAGCCACGAATAGGACAGGTTCCGATCGCCGTATAGACGCGTCATCGAAGTCAGTCAAGACTGCACATACGCTAGTTAATACCGCCTCAACACCTGACTGTTCTCTGTGTAAGGGTAGCCATACACAGCTGTACAAGTGTTCGGAATTTCAGAGATTATCGCCTAGTGATCGTTACAAGTTTGTCCGCACTAATAATTTGTGTTTTAATTGTCTAAGTGACAAACATCTGGTTACGTCATGTAACAGTGGTGTTAGCTGTCGTAAATGTCTAGCTAGACATCATACCTTCTTACATTTTGAGAGTAGTAAGCTGCCATCGCGGCCGCGGCCTGCGCGGACGCGCGACGCTTGTGACGCGCGGCCTGCTGCAAGTGCAAGCGACGTAACATTGTGTTCGCTTTCCGCCGCTGGTACTCAAGTCACTACCGTTTTACTTGCGACCGCGCAAGTTGTCATTGTAGATGCCTTTGGCAAACCGCACACCGTTCGAGCGCTACTAGATGGCGCTTCCCAGAGTAATTTTATTACTCGGGATTGTTGTCAACGCCTTGGTTTTAGTTTTAATAATTGGTCATCCCGCTCAGAAGTGAAAGGTTTTGGAGGTTTAAAGGCAACCATTCACGGTTCTATTAAAATAATATTTAGTTCACGTTTTAATCGTAATATTTCGTTTGAAATGGATTCGCTAGTCGCAGATAAGATTACGGAACGGTTGCCCACGGTACCGGTTGACACGTCCATGCTGACGGAGTTTAAGAACTTGCAGTTAGCCGACGGAAATTACGCTTTCCCTGGAGATATCAATCTATTGATCGGTGCTTCGATTCTCCCGCATCTCCAGTTATCACGTAAAATTCAAGGTCTTCCGATGTACCCCGCTCCGCACGCACTGGAAACAGTTCTCGGGTTTGTTATAGTTGGTTCCGCACCCGCTTGTTCAGTTAGTTACTCGACTGTGTCGCACTGTTGCACCGTCGAGCCGCCGCTTGAGTCTACCATCCGCAAGTTCTGGGAGATTGAAGAGGTCAATGTCCCGCCTATTCTCAGCCCTGAGGATCAGGTCACTGAGGAGATTTATACCCGCACGACTACTCGTGATAAAGATGGTCGTTATGTTGTCGCGCTCCCTTTCAAGGGTGATATTTTTTCGCTCGGTGGCTCCCGTGCCTCCGCAGAAAAACGCTTTCTATGCTTGGAACGTAAGATTCAAGCTGAATTGTCTCCGGAAAATATATTCCATGTCGCTGGAACAGAAAACCCAGCTGATTGTCTCTCACGTGGTTTGCTTCCTGCGCAAATTTTAAATCATCCGCTTTGGTTTTGTGGCCCTCACTGGCTTCATACCACTCCTAACGAGTGGCCAAATGCTCCGTTTAACCCCGCTACTGTTTCAGAGCCACCCGAGGAAAAGAAACATACGCTTGTAGTATCAGTTCCGCGTGAAGAGTCAGTTGTTTTGTTGTTGTCTAATCGAGTCTCGTCTTGGTCGAGACTATTACGCTGTGTAGTTTATGTCCTAAGATTTTTGAGATTATTACCATCGCGTGGTGCTATAATCGCAGCTGATTTGGATAGAGCTGAATCAGTTGTACTTCGAGAGTTGCAGAAATTTTATTTTTCAATAGAATTTCGTAGTTTAGAATCACAAAAACCTTGTAGTCGCGCACTTCAACATTTGAAACCATTTTTGCAAGACGGACTCATTCGTGTCGGTGGCCGTCTGCGAAATGCTAAGTTAGAGTTTGAACAAATGCATCCAGTAGTTCTACCACGCAGGGATCACGTTTTGGATTTGTTGGTGGACTATCACCATAAGGTGAATTGTCACGCTGGTCCCGATTTATTAATGTCCATTCTTCGACAGAAGTACTGGATACTTTCCGCTCGCAATTTGATACGCGCTAGAGTGCACAGATGTGTGCCCTGCTTTAAGCTCCGCCCGCGTTTCAACGCGCCGGAAATGGCCGACCATCGTTCTTGTCGTGTTGTACAGACGGTGAAACCTTTCATACATACTGGAACGGACTATGCTGGACCGTTTAAAGTCACTATTGCCCGTGGTCGTGGTATACGTTCCACAAAGGCATACATTTGCCTATTCGTTTGTATGACAACTCGTGCGGTTCACATAGAGTTAACCAGTGATTTGAGTACGCAGGGTTTTATGTCTGCATTTAAACGATTTTTATCTCGCCGTGGTCCCGTTAAGCGCTTATACTCTGACAACGGCACAAATTATGTTGGAGCGCGACGCAATATTTCGGAATTACATACATTCTTACGCTCCAAGTACTACCAAAGTGAATTCGCCCATGTCTTAGCTGAGAATCGCATTGATTGGTGTTTTAATACGCCAGCAGCTAGTCATTTTGGTGGCAATTGGGAGGCGAATATTAAAAGCCTTAAGTCGCACCTGTTTCGGGTCATAGGCGAACAGATTCTCTCGTACGAGGAGTTGAGCACTGTACTCGCTCAGGTAGAGGCGTTGATGAATACGCGTCCGTTGTGTCGGACTTTGTCTAGTGATCCATCGGAGCCACTAGCGTTGACGCCGGCTCACTTCTTGACGACGACTCCTCTTAAATATTTGCCCGCTTTAGATGTCGAGACTGACAAACTGCAGCTCCAC
Source organism: Leucania comma (assembly GCA_958295575.1). Lineage (NCBI taxonomy): Eukaryota > Metazoa > Arthropoda > Insecta > Lepidoptera > Noctuidae > Leucania > Leucania comma. Next base: position 23,373,910 of record OY282468.1, read on the forward strand.
CCGCGTCACGCTCTGCTAGATAGCTTAGTTCAGTCCTTTTGGAAGCGATGGAGGACAGATTATCTGCATACGCTGCAGTCGCGTCAAAAGTGGAACACTCCTTCAGATCCAGTCACAGTCGGTACTGTGGTGATACTGAAGACTGAGAGTGCGCCTCCTCTGCACTGGCCTCTTGGTGTAGTGGAAGAAGTTTTTCCGGGTTCGAACGGAATAACGCGAGTCGTAAAAGTTAAAACCGCAACTGGATCGTACCTGCGTCCGGTTATTCGCCTCTGCCCTCTGCCTAATCAGTAGTAGTGGCATAGTTAGTTATAAGTTGTTTCGCTACCTAGTATTGATAGTTTAGATTAGTAATAGGGTTTAGTTTCGCTTTTGTTTTTTTTCTTTTCTTTGAAGGTAACCCTTCAAACCCGGGGGGAATGGTTGCGCCAATTTGCTATGTTCCGCGACTTTGTTTTTTGTAATTTATTTTTTTGGCCTAGCAATCCTATCCCTACCGTATCCGCTTCCCGCACGACCTCGAGAGAAAGGATTTGACATTGACGTTTTGGGCATTGTGAATGTGACCGCACCGCTAACACGCCCGCTCGAAATTACAAGAAAATTGACTATTTTCGTGATCCAATCATTCAGAGACTCAACAATAGTACAGTGTAGTGCAATACAGAAACTGGCAGTGCTTGAAAGTACGAAGTTCGGGATTCGCCGGCCGGCGCCATGTGGAACTTTCGAGGTTAAAGGTCAGTCCTTCTAATACATTTATCCCATTAATAAACGCTAGACGCAGTACCTGCATATTGTTAACAAACCTTAGATCGCTTTTTAAATCTACAGTCCACAAAGCAAAATTCGCGCAACCACATTTCATCGACTATTAAGTAAACAGCTGAGGTAATTAATGTTTAAACATTTATTAATTAAACAAATGCTTGTATTAAACATGGTAGGTAAACGTTTATTTTTAATGATGGTGTTATTTCAAGCAGACAGAATGATTCAAAGACGATTATAGAATCAAGATAACGATGTTAAGATAATTTTGATGAGAGATGAAAGCTTGAGATAGTAAACATTTGAAAACCTTGTCCTACATTAAAATGTAGCTAAAGATACACCCAGCCAAGATTATAAACCAGTAAGGTAATTATTTTGATATCTAACTTTGCTAAGGAAAAGCAAACGAACATCACCCAGAATAAGACATGACAAAATTCCACAAAAGAAATTCTAAAGAAGTAACATAATACTCAAGACGAAACCACTGGAACAACAATGCTTCCTCAGACGAAAAAGATTTAACCAGACCCTCACTAGTTACCATTGGTTCCCACACAAAGGATGGGGAGTATCTAGACAGCGAACTCTTACGAAACTTACAATTTCATTAAATTATCTACAACAGAGATTTTAAAACAGGTTCCCGGGTAACCGACTACACCCGGGGCTACAATGGACTTTCCCAATCAAAAATAGTTGAACAAATAAATATTGGTTCAATTAAGTTTAATAAAGTTTTTGTATGGAACATGTTTGGAAGATGAAATTTTGGGCTTTGAAAGTATCTACAACAGATTTGGTAACCTATGAGTTTGTTGAATAAGAAAATTGCCTACTTCCTGTTTAACATTAAAGCCATCAAAGTTATTTTTTAGAGGACTACTCCTTACAGTGGTACTATTCTTGATATTTTTTACTGATCCAGAATGACGCAACATAACAGAATTTATTACAAAAATAAGTGCCATCAGCGATGGACAAACACGCGATGAGAAGCTCTCTCGTTCAGATTTCCACATTCAGACCGTCCATAAATATGTCATTGTTATCATTCGAAACATCACTCATTTTAATTCGACGATCGAGAAAAGCCGGCTCATCAATTTATAAATGCATCATTACACGGTATAAACATAGTTTCGTAATATAAAGTTCCGGTTCGACGCACCGAATTTCTCAATGTGCAGAGCATATTTTTTAATTCGATGGCATGTTGGGAGCGCATCTCTGGATTACTTAATATATCGATGAGCATGGTAAAATAATGGGTGTTGCTTAAGAGCAAAGATGGTAAATGTTTTAGTATGTGTGCGACCAGCAGCCACAGAATACACGGTCTCTACAGCCAGACGTGATAAATGAATGGTGCCCTATTTCACATCAATGGTATGTACCTATTCAAAAGAAATGGAGAAAAAAAACATTTTTCGCCTTTTTGAACTTAGTAGGTTAGTAAAGCTTTCATTTATTACAATTTAGCCACATTTTATTATTCAAAGTAAACGAACATATGATTGCATTCGTTGGCTTACGTCGGATTTCCCGAGAGTACGCCAGAAAAGGATTGGCTTGTTAAAATGTGAGAATCTATTGTTCATTCATTATTTAACAGAGAATGTTATCTTAGCATCAACCGCAGAGGCCTGCTTTGTAGCACGCCGTGGAATCCCTAGGAACTGTGCGACTAATTAGAATATAAAGACAATAATCTTAGAATTTATAGACCTTTTACCAACAAGTTGTTAGCAAAGAAACAATTCAGAAAAAATGCTTATTCATGTAGACTCTCATGTTTTATGGTAATATGGGAATAAAAGAAACAGACATCAAATGTATCTAACTATCCTTAAGTTAGCTTAGTGGTACAAGATAATATCTCTTGTACCACTAACTTGATGGCGCTTGGCTTCTTTCCAGACATGAAGAATTCTCATAAAATCCCACTCAGATAAGAAACACTTGACCTAATAAGAAAATAATCTTACAAGAGCAAAGCCTATCTAAACATAACGTAATCTTTGACAATGCAGCACAGGTGCACGCAATTTGTAAGCTGTCAAAATTGAAAGTGAAGCAAACGCAGATGCAATGCAACGAATCGTAGATCACACACAAACATATTTAATATATGTCTTTAATTTGTAAGATTATTACAAATATAGTAATATTAATAATATAGTATATATTAGTATTATTAGTAATATAGTATTATTTAGTTGATGATGATGATGATGAATTTGTAAGTTCAATTGATCTGTGATGTAAAGGCATGGGAAGAAATTTCTATGGAAATAACAATATGGAGCAAGAATGAAGAAATCAAGAGATTTAGTTTCAGATATAACTAATGCAACGGACAGAAGTGGTACGGATAATTTTCAAAATTAATGACGCTGTCGAAAAGGAACTGTGGAACAATGACTAACCCTCTTTCGGGCATCACCGAGACTGGTTAATTAACTTAAGGGCTAAATTTTGAGCCCTGTTTGCGGAGTATTAATTGGGTTGGTACCTAAGAGCTGTCCCTAACACAAATTAACCCACTTATATTCTAGGTGATCCTTCACAGGCTCCAAAGAACATTTTAGTCTTTGAATACCCGTGAAAAAATGCGTAACATCTCTAACACCGCAATTTTAACACTCGTAACTAAACGGATGAAAGTGACTCAAAACCGAAAACGTAACGTATTATGTAAACGTTATAGCAGGCGTACATTTTACGGGCCTTGAACTTCAATTACATACAACCGTTAAGTTTATTGTTTCCCACTTCCAAACCATTCGGACAGACAGGAAGATCGCAAGTCAATTAAAATAACAGAACACTATAACTGTATGGAGATGAAAGCTTGTAGAGTATTGTAAGACTGATGAATATTAAGATACAGGTAGAAGGTGTCTATGAAATAGATAAATCGACGATGACGACGCTTTTACTGACGTTTTGATGAAGCCAGGAGTGGATAACACACAAGGGCCCATAGAATATGATGATTATATAGACTCCCAAAAGTAATTAGAGATAGAAAATCTATGAGAAACGAAATTAAAAAACAAATGGCAAAAATGAAGTAGGTCCGAAGTACAACATCAAGCTACGATGTCTAAATGAACTATAGAAATGCAAGCATGTAGCCTTACAGCCTGTTAATCCAAGCATTTGAATCACATGGTTGTGGACATGAGTTCAAAAGGGTTCAAGGGGATCGAGTCACCAGTGCATACTTACGACCTATGGAATCCAGTCTGTAAATACCTACACACACTAATGATAATAAAAATATTTAATGAGCTAAAGATAAGTATGTGGTATCTATTTTAATTGATATGCAACACATTTCACAACGATTTCAATACATGTGCATAACAAGTCATTAGGTGTAGTACTTATAGCTATTGTATGTCATGACCTTCTGCAGAGCTGATGATATCTGATAATGAAGGCATATGAAAATATACATTCCTTCTAAAATTATCTATGATATTGCACTTGAATTTTGTTAAACTGTCCTAGAATTTTGTACTATCTGAAATTGAAGGGTTCCTAATTGTAGATATAGAAATACAGCCTGAGATATAGCTGATTTTTCTTTTCAATAATCTCCAGAAAAGAAAGAATACCATAATTATCCCAATATCCGACCTGGACCACTTGTTATTGAACTTATGGAAGCAGAATTACGTCTAGAAGGGAACAGTTTCCGGCTGATCGATGACGTAAAAGATAAAAGAAACATAGTTGAGCCAAATAAGGAAGCCTATATCGGGACCATCTCGGCGCTGTGAAATAAAATAGGTCAAAATAAATTGAAAAATTTGAGACAGCGCAGATTTCAAAGCTTGTTTTCAGTAGTGAGCTGTTATGAGTTAAATTGAATGAAATACATTATACTTATCTTCAAAGACATTACAAAAATAAATATAGTATGCTGGATTAAGATATGCAATTGACCATCAATCACAGAATCACACAGGTAAAAAACCTGACAACTCAAATCACAATAAATCGGGCAAGCATTACATGACTATGACGCATACCAGATAATCTTAGACGTTTATCCAAATCAAAGGTCGCTCGTTATCCACTAGATAATAGCACTTACACAAACATACGGCTATTACTTTAGAAAGTTGATAGATCATCCTCCACAATTGATAATTTGACGGGTGCTGTACTAAAAACGTTACGTGTGGAATAATTGGTGGAGTTACGGAAAAGAACAGAAGCGGTTACTTAAGGCATGCGGAAAGATGTACACCGTTAAATTTTAGTCGTTTTAATCCCGAGGAGGGTCGATTTGGTACATGAAATACTTTCGATTTGTAAAGAAAAAATAAAGTACTTTTTTTCAAAAACTCGAATTAGGTAATATACGCATATACGAAATAATTTCTTTAAGTAAACGAGTCAATGACCTTGTAAGTAGTTGTCGGTCGTTGCGTACTCACTACCTACAGTTCATTGGCCTCGCTCAGCTGACGTTTACTTAAAGAAATTAATTTCGTACATGCGTAAATTAATTCAAGTTTAAAAAAAATACTTACTTTATTTTTTAATTTTCTCTTTACAAATCGATAGTATTTCATGTACCGAATCGACCCTCCGCGGGATAAAAATTACCAAAATTTTGGAATAAGCGTCCAAAGCCGGACATCCACGAGTAACAAGCAACTAAAATTGGATCTCAGCCATTGTCAGTCTTTAAATTATTTAATTAAGTTACAAGTGAACCATTGGATACGGAGACAATTTCAATCTTTCAGTAACATGGCAACCATTTTGTTGATGAAATCATGTAATAAGAAACGAGAAGCATTCGTACGTTAGAATCAGCCCACAAGGGCTGCAAGTTTTTTCGAAAGAGTTACCATGGCCCAAAGGGCAACTGAAAGAATACAAGAAGGTTTTAATCAGTAAAATTCTGACATATCTCGTCGCTATGAATATGGATTGTTCACGGAATACGAGGCATTGCACTGAACAGTGAAGAAATCAACTTCTACAGTCATAAGCCGACTATTTAGGTCGTCGACAATTCGACATCATTAGGAAAACGGTCTTCTTCATTAAACAGAAGTTTATCTACAGTAATACTAATAAAACGCCGATTAAATTAGCTGACAAGAGACTGCAAAGAAACATCTGATCTCCCGACGGTATTTGCCGCCACCGCTGATCAAGGTTTTTCTTAACAAAAAGCTCATCAAGTAGGACGATAATTAATCATCGAGTACAAATAGCTTTCACCGCGCTTATGGTGCCTCTAGGGATGTCTCAGCAAATAAGGAAGGATTCTGATCGATCGCGTAATTGCGTACGACGTGATGGCAACCGGTCCGAGTGCTGGACGCGTGCCGACGGCTTAGGAGCTATGCACATTACTGGGGTTTAATTTATGGAGAAAAGAGAAAAACTTGTCTTTTGATTTGTGGTTATTTTGGTTTTGTGGCGGAAGTTTTATATATTCAGTAGAGATTGCAGAAAAGTACCTAATGTAGGTAATACGTTTGCATCGAAAATAACCAAGTTGTAGAAGCCTTAAAATGTCGAGCACCATATCTCATTTAGGTCATTTTGTTTTAATATCATGCGGAATTGCTCCGCATGTAGAAAAATTTCAATAGGCAAAAAACGCGTCCCGTGTGCACATTGCACACATTACAATAAATAGGTACCTACTTGTTTGAAAAGGACATTTGCGGAGGTTACGCATGCGGAGCAAATCCGTATGCGTGCTGAAATCCGCACGATATTAAAAACACCCTTAGCAGTATCGTTGTGCACCCCCATTTTGGAAGAAAACTCTGCTTGGTTCAAGCCATGCTCCGGAGCGAGGAGGAGTGGCAGGCGGTCGCCTCCTTTTGCGAAGCAGTAATGCTAGCAAAGGAGGAGGCCGACCGCATTAGGCAAAGGCGCACACGCCGCCGCCGCCGCCGGGTTTCTGATCCCGATTTCCGGCCACCGTAGGCGCGGGCTCGCGGACGGTGGGCAATGGGTAGCTCGCTGTCCGTCCGTCCGGTAACAGACCGGTCCGAGCTCAGGTCGTATACGGCGCGCACTGTTCCCGCGCGCCTCAAGGAGTTGTCAGCAAACAGTAGGGGTCCAGCAGGGCCGAAGCCTACTGGGGCCAAAGGTTATGCGAGAGTGTCACCACGGGCCCCGGGACAAAGGCAAGGAACGGAAAGGTAGGTTTTCAGTAAAAGTCTGACACTATTTCCCGCCCCACCCAAGGGCGGGATTTGTCATAGGATGATTTCACCTACCCAAAAAAAAAAAAAAAAAAAGATGAAGATGGGTGTCTATGCCAATTTGCTATAAAGCCCTTAAAGGATATTTAGTCTACGCTTAGGTAGGTATATCAAGCAACATCCATTCAAACAGAACTACTAAGAGAAGAGGAAAATAAAGTGTGTCTTTACCCTTAAAAGTGAGTGTGCGGCTAGTAATCCAATTGACAGGGAATGCGTGAGATCACGCGACGCCTACGCCGCACTAACTATAGTTCGCTAAGTCTATAAGTAGGTAAACCTTCAGACAAATAGAATATGCAGATATTTCATACTTAGGTAGAAACTGTCAAACAAGTTTGTCAAATATTCAAGGATCTTACTGGGGCCTACGATTTTCCTCGACGATTTCGAAACTGCTAAACTTTTGATCTTTGTGGTTCATGGTTTGTTTGAAATTTTACAAGAATGATGAGTCCCATGATAACATTAACAGCCAGTATTTTCTCGCTCAACGATAACAAAAACGTAAAACTTCTACAGCTGTTTATTTATTTATTTTATTATTTGTATCCACACATGAAAATAGTAAAATACTAGCTGTCCTTCGTCCACACATGAAAATAGTAAAATACTAGCTGTACTTCGTACCGCCTAATAGTCAATGAATACTTTTCTTTCTCACCTTTTAAACCACCCCAGGACTATTACTAATATTTCAAGATTAAAATGAACCAAATCCGTTTAGCCGTACTCGAGTTTTAGCAAGACTAACGAAAAGCTATTCTTTTTTTTTATATAAGAATAATTATTTATAATACTACAAAGTTACTGCTTATTCCTAATGAAATATCTTCCAGCCCATTTTCTTGCACTCATAATGCATTTTGTTCCATACATTTACTTCAGCGCCGTAAAACATAAAGTTTGACTCTAATACTGCTTGATTGGCACCTTGCCAAGTAGGCGCCTTCAGCTTCAACTAACAAAACATACTCGTAGTAGGTAGGTAGTTTATTCTTCCACCAAAACACAATTTATTTCAATCTTTTACTACAATACTATTCTCTAAACGTTACTGAAAGGCGTTTATTTGTAGAGTAGTGACGTCACCTGCTAAAATGGCGGCCCGTGACGTCACAAGCTGGCCGCGTATCGATCGACCTTGGCTTAGCAAGGACGTCGACACCCCATCTTATGTACAACTTGCACTTCACTATCACAAAGGAAAGGTTAAGAAACTAGTGAGATAGACGCCTATTATTGATTAAACTCCTGAAGTAATGAAAAGGGGAAGTTGCAGCCAATTTGTTTATATTACCTATAGAATTTTGAATCGACATAATAAGTGAGTACCTATGTATCGGTCATTAATTGCAATCGTTCTGGTAAATCGATCACAGATAAGCAGTAGATGGACTACTAGATGGACTATCTTTGGAATTTTAGATAATTTATGTAAACAAAGAGATGTTAAGAAAAGTAACTGTCAAAATGACACGACCGTTACCCGACACTGTTGCAGCAAATTATGAGATTTTATTCGACTGCGGAAAAACGTTTCTAATGGTTTACGCTGCATGTGTTTATTGTGTGGTTTTATCAAAATAATTTACTTATAAAGCTATTGCTTAGTCCAATAAAATCCTGTTTATTAGAAGAATTGAAAAAAACTACGTCTACTATCTTCAATCCAAAGGTTGTCTAGTAGATATCGCTGTCTATGATAAGACCACCATTGTATAAATTTAAATGTTTGTAGGTCCTATTCTATTCTGTTTTACAAAGCAGTTTAGACTGGGTAATATTTTCTTAACAGTAAACAAAAAATATCTGAAGACAACTCAACAATCTAAAAATCATAATCATACAGGTAAGGAGTGGAATTCCCTGTCGAAGTCTGTGTTTCCTGATAGTTGCAACCTAGAGGTCTCTAAATCAAGAATGAATAGGTTGTTCCTAGGCAAACGTGATCTACCATCGACCAGTGTCGCTAACTATCAGCTGAGATCAATAAAAAAAAAGGAAAATACGGCCGACGGATCTTGGCGCGTCTGAAGTTAGGCTCGGCGAACTTTAGCGCTTGTGCACTCGTAAAAAAATAAATGGTTTGAAAAATAATTTATTTGGCGCACTTACATATTTTGAGCGCTAAAGTTTGCAAAGCCTAACTTCAGACGACAAGATTCGTCGGCCGTACTGTACAGTATACAAGAAACCAAGTAACTAGATTAAGTACCAACCTAATTTATCTAAGAATCGGAAGAAATGTAATAAAATTTATCTTTTCTACGAAATATCTAGGAGTCAGTCGAGGAAAACTAAATTGTTGTTGACAGAATAGATACGGACAATACACTAATATTTTAAAAGCAAATGTTTGTGACTAGACAAATATAAACTATTTGTATGTTTGTTACTTGTCTACGCTCGAACGACTGAACGGATTTCGATAAAACTTGGGATATGGGTAGACTATGTCCTAGAATAGCACAAAGCATGCACTTTTTCCCCGGAAATAATCCCTAAGATTAATTTTCTACTCACCCTGGTAGAAACTAGTTATTAATTTTGTTACTGAAGCCTTCCATTGAACTGTTAATAGTTTCAACGAAATCAAATGAAGTTCGCAAATGAAGTCTTCAGCGAAGTTCAGATGGCAGAACTTATAGTCAAGAAAGACGGATTCTTAATAGTTTCTCGTAGCGGAGAACTCCGGGAAACGATAATGCTAGTTTCTAAATATGGAATATCAAAAATGAATAAAAAATTAATTGTTACCTAACCAATTTATCAATAAATATACAAAAATAGAATATTAACAGTAAAAACCATATAAAAATTTGGAGAAAAAAAAAACGAGATATTATATAACAATTTTTAAAAAATATATATTATCTGTATATCATATAAAAACGCCTTTTTCTAAGCGGCCTAATGGGCGCTGAACTTGGACGTCAAAGACCACGTTGGACCTTTTTCTCTTATTAGCAGCTTTGAAGCTTTATAACTTCATTGTTAAGATATTAAAAAAAAAAGTTTATTAAAGCTAAAATTTATTTTATTAAAAATTATACTTTTTTTTATATATCTGTGTGTACATGAAATGTTAAATAAATAAACAAAAATGCGTACAAAGCGTTTCCGACATGAAAAAATTGTGTCGCGAGTTTTTATCGAAAGCGTAACATAAACATTGTATCCATCGATAATTCAAGTAACATTACCATTTTATTCTCTAATAAAACATCAATTTATGTACGGTAAGCGCTAGCGAATTGTACCATCGTACAAATACAAAAGTACCATCGTACAAATACGTAGTACCATACCAAAGTACCTGTAGGTAAGCTATTATTTGCGTGGAAACAAAAGCTGTTCAAACAATTGATCCTCCAGGCGAACCATTGTTTCATTAACGTACAAACTACATATATTTAAACGTCAGTTAACAAAATAATTTAGCATTTCATAAACATTTATTTTTGTTGTTGATGTGTTTGTAGTTGAAAATTTTGCTGAGTTGTTTCTTTGATTTAATGGCTGTAAATATCATTAAATAAGCAAGTTTAATAATTACTAATTACTAAACAGTTTTTGATATAATCCTAAGATACAACTTTAGTATCAAAGCCTTTGTTTCTACCAAAAAGTACCAAATCTGTACCGATGATTTAAAGAATTTCTTCTTCATCTTCATCAAACTTCAGTAGCGTCACGAGTTCGCGACAACTAAAACTATAGTCAGTACTACTACTTCGAGGACTAAAACAGGTACACCCTATGTCTATTTACTCAAAGGATATGTAATGTGAAAATGATCCCATAAACTACTGTTATAATACTGTTATAAAATAACCCAAAACCGCGAAAAAACACGTCGAAACACTCTTCAGACTTTACAAAAAATAGAAAAAGTTTATTCAATGGAAAAAAAAATTGCCTATCTCCTCACAATAGATGGTGGTGTCATCCTCTCAGTTCGGCTGAGGTCGGGTGCGGTCGGGTCACGAAGTCGTGAGACCACGATCACATTGTCGAGCCAGTGGATACCAGCAAACATGAATTTTATTACAATGGACGGACCCTGTTGACTTTCTAGTATTGATTGAGGGCTTTTTAATGAGGCTTCATTGGAGAAATGAAGAGTGTTTAAGTGGAGCAACATAACTGCACTGTAGCCTAGCCTTGGCCCAATATATTGTGAAAAAGCTAACCTAGGCTAATTTGCGCTGTTACGATCGGTATCAGCAATTCCGCGAATCGCAGTGCAGTTGTTATTGGCCTAGTAAAATTCGATGGTATCTTTATGATAGACTTTTACTACTGATCACAAACGCTTGGGTTTAAGTAAAAAGTGGTAAACGCTATCAAAATGCACAAAAATCCTCGACCCTCTTATTTTTTGTGATTGAGCTTTTTCCCAACTTATTTTAAACTATATAGGTATGTACCCCGCGGATTCACAAGTATCGTTAGTTAATGCTCCGCTCCCGTCACCACGAACAATAAAAAGAGATTTTTTCCAATCCGAATGCTACCAGTCTGATTAAAAAAATTATTAAACAAACAATAAAACTATTATGTTAGTATCTATTGACATTAGAGGACAAAATGTCCCACAACATGACGCGCAACACTAAATTGTACAACAACGTGAATGTATTTCAAAATGTTAGAAGACAAGTTGCGGGGGGCTGGGCAACGTTTTTGCGTCACGTAGATTAAGCGTTGCGCGTCATGTTAGAGGACATTTTGTCCCTTAAAGCATCTGCGGTTCAAAGTCTTATTCTGGAAACAAAACGATGAGTAAATACTAAAGGCCCAAACGATGCATAGCATAATAGGCAAAATTCTCTATAGTTACCCCTTCCCAGAATAAGTATTTGCGGACCCATCAAGCCAAACGTTCGTTCAACAAATATCAACACTTCAATGCTATGTTGACGCATTAATTTTGTGCGCGCAATTTTAGCCGCCACGTTTTGCGCCTACGTAGAATAAGACGCTGAGCCAATGACATACATCACCATCCGAAGCCATCGACATGCCAAGAAGAAGATTATCCAAAGCCGAACGGCATTCAATGTTGAATATAAGCCTCCCTCAAGCGACGTCATATGGACCAGTGCATCTCGCATCCATTCCTGCGACCCGTATCAGATCATCTGGACTAATGACCTAGTGGAAGGCCTTCCAACGCTCCGTCTTTCGGTACACGGTCGTCACTCCGAATCCTTTTGGAAGCTTTTTGATGAGGCCCATTGTGAGCGACCACGTTTTAGAGAGAACCTATACCCCAAGTGTTAAACACAAAATCCTATATCTAATTGTTACACTATTATACGTTAGTAATTGCGAAAAAAATCTTCCGATTTTATAGCTGAACTCAAGATTGTCAACTCTGTTTACGTCGTCGCATAACGCCCCACACGATCTAAGCCATTTCAATTTTTATCCGTGCTTTTTTGCGCGACTATTTGATCAAATTTTTTCATTACTTTTTTGCCAGTCCTTCCATTTGAACCAGTTCGTTGCTTCATTAGGTCATTCATTCGTTTCGGCGATGTCCAATTACATCACGTTACGTGTCGACTTCAATGTCATTCACTCCCTTGAGAGCCGATCACTTACCTACCTGTAGGTTCGTCTATTCCAGGAAATTGGGCAGGTATATAGAAAAAAAACTATTCCCTATTTCAAGGTTTTAAGGTTTACAATGCTAAAGCTTTATTCCATTGTAAGATTTTTTATGTTCGGAAGCCGTTCCTCGGAAGGCAGTTTTGTTTATTGAACTCACAAAAAGAATTCCAATGTTGAATGGAGTTTATAGCGAAGAGTCAAAGAAACCGACATTTTTTTGCCGTGATAGAATCCTGTAATTTATTGGCGACAAGAAATTAATTTTACGAACGGGAAATAAAATGCGAATGGTATTTAATTGTGGCTATCATTGGCTTTTGTGCCTTCTTTTTAATTGATTTAAGGACGAAACCGAAATTTATTGGAAATTCGATTGAGTAGCTACTTCTAACTCGACTAGATAAACAAATAATGAACGAGAACCCACATTACCTACACAATCTTCATGTGAAACACAATATAAATACAATCATGTACCTACATCTAGATATATTTTGGCCACAAGCACTGCCTACTAACCTGAAGCGTTCTAACTTGATAGTATATTTGCAATTACTTTATCGGTATTTATAACCCGAAAATGTCGCTGCAGGCTACAATGACCACTTATCACCGATCAGTCCAAATGAATTAGCATACATACCTACTTATCAAGAAAAAAAAACAAGCGATGCGTTCAATCAGCTTCTTATAAATCAATCAATACTTTTTCTTACTTTTGCTACAGTATTTAACACATTCTATCTTAAATTTGAGGTTAAAATGAGTACCTATTACCGTATACTAATAAATAACAGAAATATCCGGTTTTAAGCAGAAAAATGTAGTCCACAGTACGAACTGCTACTAATAAAATAGAAATCGTTACAATACAGTTATGCGGCCGTAAAATACAATATCCCGGTATTAAACAATAATCCGGTTTATTTTTGGTGTCATAACCGTCATTTGAAGGGTCTTAGTGACCCACTGTAGCCGTTTGAGGGGTTAACTTTTTGTGTGTAAAAGTTTTGAATGAAATTAAAAATAAACATTTTGAAGAAGATAAAGAAAAAAGTATTAAATAACGCAGAAACGTATCGAGAAACATCGACTTCCGAACGAAATTTTTTATAAGAAAGTTTTTGGTAACAATTTAAATCATTTTTAGTTTATATATATTTTCAATACTATACAAGAAAAAAACTTCCAACGTAACTGTTATGGTTCTTAATAGCATGATAATTGATTTCGACGTTTTATTCATGTGGTTAATAACGACCCAAATCGCCTATCAAAATTCACATGACCATTAAACCAGTCCATTGAGACCACATCCGATCAATTGGCAAACACTTGCAGAATTACACACCCCTTTAATTACAGAAGTTCAATAAACCTAACAGCACTAGGAGACGTGCAGTCGAACCAGCTATTTGGTATACAGGCAAAATTATCTCCTTTACAGGTACTGCCAACTGCCTTTTTATTTAAGAGGGCTTTAAGAATATGATGTTAAAGATTTGACTACTCAGCACAGTTACAACATTGTAAGAGCAAAAGTGTTAGACTTTTCCATGCTGTGGTTAGATAATTACTTTCAATCTCACTAGTACATGATGACGTCTGAGACAGTGTACAAATGATAAATGATATATTTATTTTGCAAATAGAGTTATAATAGCACTTTGACACGTATTTTTTTTTCTGTTTAAACTAGATAAGGCCAGTGTTTCCTAACCGACTACCCTGTTAAGAAACACCAAAACAAACTCAAAATTGAGTTTCTCAATTATATAGTTTCAGCGATAGCAGTATATATGGCTATATGTATGGCATTAGCAATTATTTATCAACAAAAATTAAATAAAACGTGTAGTGCTGCTATTTAAGTTGCAAGTTGGCTGCCTGTACACCAACTAGCTTATTCAACTGTACCTATATAATTTCTCTAACGCGCAGTGTAAAAAGCCTCGATAGATCACAGCTCGAGACCTTCCGGGACCAAGACCTCTTTCTCACGCGTGTGGGGTGAAATGTTCTTCTGACAGAACAATACCAACGCATGAATACCGCCGCAAAAACTAGCGAAGTAGCGATACACTGCTCTTGACTGTACGGTGAACTGCGGAGATCAACTGTTAGAAATTGTTGAGATACACTGTTACTTCTATTATCCTTACATACGTGCACCGCGTCTGTCTGTTCACGATAAACTTAAAAACTAATGAACATATGCTCTTTCTTGCCGTTTGCACCAATAGCGAGAGAGTGAGAGTGATTCATGAGGAAAGCTTGTAACACTCGTGCGAAGCGGGAGCGGACTGCGAGTTTTTTAAATAAAACTAGACTATTTTCAATTATCGCTTACCACCAGGGGCATCATCATCATATTTCAACCGAAAGACGCACTGCTGGACATAGGCCACCCCCATCACAATAACGCAATAACGACCGGTCCTGTGCATCTCGCATCCATCGGATCCCCACGATCCTCACCAGGTCAACGGTCAACCTTGTGGGAGGCCTTACAACGCTGCGTCTTTTGGTACGTGGTCGCCAACTCAGAACCTTTTGGCCCCAACGACCATCTGTTCTTCGAGCAATGTGCCTGCCACTTAATCAGCAAGACAGAAATAACGTTTAAAATTAATTCCAATAGTAGTTAATCATAAGAAATAGGTATTCGTTTTGCAAACCAACATTTCCACAAGTCCTTGCGCTCATATTAAATAGATAATCTTCAATTACTCCGAATTTCACGGTAAGCCTTAGCACGCGCACCCAAAATCCATAACATGAAATACTTCAAAAGAAAAGTGGCGTTTATATCGAAACTTCACTGCGACACGAACCCCGCAATGGGGCGTTGCGGACTTGCGGAAAAAGTTTGAGTACCGCTGTCATCTAGTATTGTGTCAATGAAATGCCATGCTACTTAACATAAGATCGCGTGAGCATCACCGATCGCGTTATTGTAATACTTAATTGATTTATTATGAAGATTATATTCCGGAACTATAGATAACCGAGTTTCTTCTTGCACTAGTAAAGTACATAATATATAAGTAGTAGCCAAGAAACATCTTAAGAAAACGCGAGTTTTAAGCCCGCATTAAGAACTATTAAACTTACAGCAGAAGTTTGTTACTTCAAAACATTATTTAAACTTCTTTTCCGCACTTAGGTAGGTACAGCTGTGGAGAACGACATTAAGTTTGAAGAAGTAAGTCGGACTTGCAGATAGATAATAAACAGATTCAAACAAACTGAAACTCAAATAGCAAACCTACCATTGAATGTGTTGTAATTTTTCAACACATTCAAAAATCCGCGTTTACCCCTACCGCTTTTATGCATGCAATATTGTGTATTTCGCACTAGTGGTAAAAAGTGCCAACCCCACCACAATATATTGCTTGTATCAAGTTTTTTCTTTCTCACAAAAGTTTACAATTGTTGTATAACATTTACGCCGTGATACACGTAAGTAATTTTTCTTGCAGTTTCTTGGCTCCAAAGCGAACTCGCCTTCAGCTCAGGAGTGTGTCAGTGCCGCATTAGACGCATTGACAAACTTTAACCACTTTTATCATCATGTAATACTATATTACCCATCTGTCAATCTAACCTATCCACAGACCCTTTTCCAATCTCCAAATCGTTGAACTCAAAGGCCGACATGCAATCAATTTAATTAATGATCCTTTAAATAAATAATTACCATCCACTCGCGTAACGAACCAGGCGATCAATACAAACAATGCTTTTGTTTCAGTAACTAACGTGACGGTGGGCGGTAAAACGTTACTATCAGCTATTTAGCACTTTTAAACCAAATTATATATCGTCTAACCTTGAATGTACGGTTTTTAGACTTTTTGTCCACAGCACAGACTAATCTGTTTAGTGATTGACGAGATTTTTTAGGCTTCACGCAAAATTAGATCGATGACAAAAAATGGAGACTGTTCATTTTCAATCAGCGCAAAATAACAGGTGCGGGCAGTTACCTGTATGAACAATTACTTATGAATAAAAAGTAAATTTCTAGTGTGGAACGACTTGCATAAAAAGAGCGGTTCCCTTCTGAAATTGAGACAAGAAACTGAAAGAATATGAAAATAAAAATATAAAAACAAGTTACGAGTAATAAGAAAAACATTACTTAGCCGTAGTTATGATATAACAGCTGTGGTAGGTACCAACTTATTTTTAAATTGAAAAATGTATTCCTCTTTACTTACTTCGTTCTTTGTCTGTGGTAAGACAACACAAAGTTACATAACATAACAGATGCAAAAGGTTACAGTCTCAAGGGTAACAGAGCCAAACTACAAAACAATAGGTTCCTGTAATTACCAACATTAATATCGTCGACAGTTTTACACCTTACAAATAATTAGGTCGCAACATTCTCGAGAAAACTCACGATAATGCATTAATTGACTCCTTAACCCACAAACCACTTGCAAACAATCTAAATTAATATCGGAAAATCGATTAATTCTATTGTGCAATACTCAATCCAAATACATTAAACAAATTGACTTCTTGAGTACGAAAAACTTATCACTTAAAGAGAACAAAGTCAGGCTTGTTAGAACATTCTACGAATATGGGTCAGCGGTAAATAGCCTAATAGAAACATGCATGCAAAATCGCTTAAATTGCAAGGCAATACAATGTATGAGCGCTGTCAGCAATGATTGGTGTCGGGCATTCGGAGAGTGTCGGGTTTTGTCGAGCCGCTCCAGTGGCTCTCAACCTGCGGCCCGACAACACTGGCACGCTGGCAGCCGAGGGTTATGGCCATTTGCGAGTGATTAATACAGCTTTAATACACCACGAAGCTGTTTTGTTCTGAAAAGGTCGTCCGGAAAATATTGTGCGGCTTTGTAAGTGTTTTCCCATCTCGTTTTCAAGGTTGACTTTGCATAGTTTCTTTTTTTAGTGAGAGACGTTTGTGGTTATTAATAAATCACCCTCTTTTTTCCGTAAATGTCGTAAAAGGTCACTTATGAGATTTTGCCAGGAGAATAAGCAGCAGCATCATTCTTTAAACGGCTTAATAGGTTCACTGCATAAAGGATTCAACATTTTCACTGGCTAGTATGACGAGCTAGGCAATATTCCTAAAGCCTAAAGTGGGCAAGAGTGGTCGTAAAAGGGCGTCATCATCGTCAACAGGCAAGCAGACCACAGCTGAACATAGACACTGCTGGCGTAAGAGTGTGATGATGACGAAGCAGTCACTAGATCCTCAAAAACGCTTAATTGATTTTCACAAAATCTTATGCATTTGAAGAACAATCTTAAACTATATGCGTTTTGATAAAGTGCAGTGCCTATGCGCTATTCGGTCTAGTATTCTAGATACATAGAAAATGGTCATTTGACACTCAGCGATCACTGGAACCAACTATTTGTGCGAAGGCGTTACATGAAATGTTAGCCGGGACATATGAGATGTGGACGGTGGACTCGTTTTCAATCGATTTTGATTAGGCATTTGTTATTTGATATAGCTGTTCAGGAGCATTGAATATGAAGATAGAGTGGCGCTTGAGAAAAAGTATGTTAAAAGCGACGAAGACTCGACGTACACGGTATCTTCCGCGTACGTCGAAGGACTGGAACAATTTGCCTGCTGCGTTCTTCCCATCCGATTATAATTTTGGTGTCTTCAAGGCTAGAGTGCTCTTAATAAACTAGTGTGCCTCACCATCAACGATTGCATCACTGCTTACCATCAGGTGGGATTGCAGTCAAGCACTAGTTTATAACAAATAAAAAGAAAAAAAAAACTTTACTTTTGCACCTCCTGATTTTATAAATAATAAGACTTGACCACTGTCACCTGATGGAAACCGACGATGTGGTCAAAGATGGAGCACGCTTGCCTATAAGTAACCTATCTACTCTTGACTTGTGGGTCTTTAACCCTGATGTTGCAGCAATCAGGAAAAAATAGACCCCGGCAGGGAATTCCACTCCTTAGCTGTACGCACATTGAATGTGTTCTCAAAACGTTTTGGACGTGTAGGTTTTTAATTTGAAATTTTTGACGTATCAGCTTGCTAGGTCTCTAAAGCACAAAAAGTCCGGAACTTCTAATTAGGAATTCAGAAGCGGTGGTTAATATGTTTGAAGTACTGTTTGAAAGTTACCAATTATATTTTAACGCTAAGTTAAACTGCATACACTAACGTTTTGAATGAAACCTGTTAGTAACGCATGGAAACACGACGCATTGCTAATCCTGTTAGCTGTTAGCCAGTCGATTTTACGCCTCAACGGTTCTTCGAATGAACACATGATCTTCCGGTCTAGTGTGCTTTTTATTAAATGGTAAAGGAAATTACTTATTTCATGATATTCGGATACATGTTTCCTGTCTTTCTCCAGCCACGGAGCATTCCTGAAAAGGCAACCAGTAGCCCGAAAACCGAAAGAGATTTTCGAGAAAGAGGTCAACCGTCGAATCCAACTCGGCTGGGTATCATTCGGGAAGCTGCGCGGTATCTTCTCGTCCAACATACCATAGTGTCTCAAGACGAACGTCTATGACCAGTGCGTGTTGCCAGTGAAGACGGAAACCCGAAACGTGGTCGTTCAAAGTTAGCCTCATCAGAAAGCTTAAAGTCACCAAAAAGGGAATTAAAAGAGCTATGCTCGGAGTTTCTTTCGAGTGATCGTATCAGAAATGAAGATATTCGCGAAAGAACCAAGGTTGCCGACATAGCACGAAGAATCGCCAAACTTAAGTGGAAATTAATGGGCAGGGCACATTGCTCGCAGAACAGATGGCCGTTGGGGCCAAAAGGTTCTGGAGTGGCGACCGCGTACCGAAAGACGCAGCGTTGGAAGACCCACAAGATGGACCGATGACCTGGTAAGGGTTGCGGAAGTCCGATGGATGCGAGACTTGTGGGAGGCCTATGTCCAGCAGTGGATAACTTTCGGCTGAAATGATGAAAATGAACCAGGAGCCCTAGTTAAGGGTGGACCTAAAACATTAATTAGAGCAGATCCAGAATTAGCGGGAGAAGTAATTAGGTGATTTTCAGAAAAAGTCCTTGCCCAAGTCATAATGAAGCTCTGTGCCCTATTTCGACAATTATCGGTTCAACAGTTCTCGCTCTTTTGAATACCGTAATTAGAGACACAATAGAAATACAATAGGTGTGCGGACACCGGTATCCGCTTGGGGCTTGAGTAACTACGAAATCACACAGTTTTGGCATTATAATAATATTACGTAATAATACTACATAATAAGCCTAAATAAATAATTGTACTGTCATCGGCATCACAAAAGTTCGCAGACAGTTCCCGAACTAATCAGCATTTTCATGAAGCTATCACTAAAGTTACAACATCGTAAGATAAGATCTGTTCAAGGTAACCAGGTCAAACTTCAGGAGTAGGTAAACAAAAATACCCACGAACATAAAACCGGGCTTAATGCGGGAGGACTTACGTTACTGAAACAATAACGTGAACGCGCGCGTAAACGTGAATCGTGGGGAACGTCCGTAAAGGAACATGTATGTGTAAGTACAGATCGATACGGAGTGGTTTTGTTAAGTTATTCATTCGAGCATTGTACTTATTTCCTACTGAATTTCGTGCCAATGAGAAGTGGAGCAATGACTAACACATTTACAAGTAAAATAATAAGGTTTTTGAACTAAAGCTCTTTTTACAATGTAGGTTTTTTCACCCCCGTGGATTTTCACAATAACCTAAGGAACTGCATAATTCTAGAGGAAGTCTGCAGTTCTAAAATCACCAGGTGAGAACTGTAGTTATGTGTATAGAAGGTCGAGTGCTTTAAAGCAATTAAGAGAAGCCTTTTGTTCAATATCCAGCAGTAAACTACGAAGAGGAGAATAATATTGGTAGAAGCGAGAATGAGAAATTTGGCACGCTTTAAGCACTATGCGATGATGTGGCGGACGTTAGAGCATGCTTGCCTAGAAGTAACCTATTCACTCTTGACTTAAATAGCCTAGGTTGTAGCTATCAGGAAACGCAGACTCGGGCAGGCAGTACGCACAATGAATGTGTTACGAAGGTATACGCAGTTGCCATAAAAGCTAACACTTCACATAATAAACACCGCGGTGGGTCCTGAACTTAGAATTCTAGATATCAAAATTATCTTGCAAAGCAATAACTGGTTGCCAGCTCGTCTAATGCCAACAAACTTCTAACAAGGAAGGTTACACGCTGTATTCCTCCCATTCATAACTAGTAATGAAGATAACACGACTCTTCTGCTCAATGCAATCGCTGTCCGAAGCGAATTCAATCAATAAGTTTCTTCACGTATAGAAATTCCAAGATGTTATAGACACTGTTTATCTTCTTCGTAAAATATAGATGAATGCATTGATACGGACTATGTATGTTCAGATAGCGGCCAGATAGGTTTTTAGCGAGGATTTGCTATCTTACATAGCTGCGCATGATTATTATTAGCATGAATATCAGACGAAGATCTTTCCGCGTAGGGTCGGTCAACCGGTGTCCTACGAAAACAACCCTTACTGGTGATAAAGAAATGCCTACCCTTTCAAGATCTGCGGTTGCCTTTAAGAAGCAGTAGACTGCAACTTCGTGAAGGTAGGTTTAGGGAATTATTTTTAATGTTGAGATAGTAGAATGAAATCAATGCTTTGCCTACACATAAAGTGGACTTTAATACAGTAGGCATCAGTGATAATATAGACTGGTCATTTGATTTTTTTTTATCAGTATGCAAAAAATATAATGGTAATGGCTAAAAATAATGAGTTTTGATCAGCTTTTTTATCAGTAATGAGTTGTGGTAGTGAACTTGATAAGACAATCACAAAACGGACTGATTTAAATAATTACAAGTGCTAATTAGAAACAATAGGTGCTTCATACTGCTGATGCAATTTCACTGATAACACAAGGTCGCTAATTTGCCAAAGATTTTGTATCTATCTCCCTGATAATACCTACTTGATTAGGTGCAAGTGTGGAACTGCGGCTACACAATGATAGCCAATATTTTAATAAATAAATAATCAAGTAGGTTTGTTACTGTTTTTATCACTGTTTAGTTTTGGTGATAAACCTACAATGACGTGTCCGATAAACTTTGTTTTAGGTATCTATCTATAAATTTTGTCATAAAACTATTAGTTTCAAAGTTCGTGAAGGGTCACATAAAACATAGATATAGTACTGACCTCCTGGATGCGTCAGCGTGCTGGGATGTACGTAACCGTCCTTATGCAGTAGCACATGCCTGGGCTCTGTGACTAAGTAACAGGTGGGCCCATCCGTGAGGCACTTCTGGAAGGCGCGCGCCGCCTGGTAGAACAGCGCCCAGGCGTGCTCCTCGCTGATGGTGGAGTTGAAGGCCTGCAGGATCTGCTGCAGGTTGATGCAGTCGGAAGCATCCAGCGAGAACTCTGTCCCGCCGGGCGCGCCGGCGTTCTCCTTGCGCATCATCGCGCCTACCCCGCCGGGCTACCATCCATCCTCGGAACCAACAACACAACCACTGCGACAACTATCGATCGCACAAAATTCACCAGTTGATCGTACCACTGAAAATTTCTCACTAAATCACGTAAATAATTTTTGTAAACTACATAAAACAAGTGCGTGTTATTGTCACCGTGCTCCCCCGAAACGTCACTGTCACTTTTCGTTGGCAAGTGGGTGGCGTGAATTTTTTTTTTTGTAATGTTTTGGTGCGTCGCGATCGCGTTCGCGCGTGCGCGCTGCGCTCTGAGACACGTGACACGTGGTGCGGCAGCGACGGCTCGACGCGGACTGGCGGCGCGGCGCCTGCAGCCTCCGCGATAAGATGCGCCCTACCCCGGAACCACTTCCTAGTTTCCTTTAGTTTTTCTTTCAGAATTTTCTCTACCGAGCACGCACCACTCCGAGATCAGCCCGGTAAGTAGCTAATATCCGACTTCTCAAATCGAAATTCTCGATAAGATATTAGCAAAGCGATTATATCATAATTACAAGATAGGTAAATGAAATATCGGTATCGGTAATAAAACAATAATATCTCAGTCCAATTTATTTTATTTGAGTATGCTATGAAAATCAGAAACTACAAATATTAAATTCATCAATATTCGTTACACGTTATAATATTAATAATACAAAATCAACTTTTATTAAAATGTATGAAATTTCAAATAACTAGAATAAATGTATAATGATCTATATTAATAAACATTTTAGCTGCTTTACAATTACGCACCTAGTCGCACAGACGATGTTCACATTTACCGATCGACGCATACGCATCAATGCTGGAGTCACATTTTAGAACTATTAAATCTAGTAGATAGTAGCCCAAAATGCGTGCGTTAAATATACTGAAAAATATTGTTACAAATTTTATAATTAAAATTAAATTAAACAAGGAATGTAATTATATTAATATCCACCTTATATTCCCTAATCAAATAAGAAGCCCAATGTATACACAGGCTTAGTTCTGGTATCAATTTTACCTCAAGTGTGTTTCCATAATTTTCAGATTTAGCGATAATCATATATAGGGTGACTGGTAATTAGTGTACGATACTTAAACACGTGATTGTAATCATGATAACAAACAACTTTTACTATGGGACCACACTTGAAATGGCGAAAAATATCAGCAAGTTCAGCACATTTTGACCAGTTAGAAATGTACTGACCAGCAGATATTTTTCTCGATTTTAGATTTGGTCCCATAGTAAAAGTTGTTTGGTATCATGACTACAAAATGTGTTTAAGTATCGTACACTAATAACCAGTCACCCTATATACCCACAATTCTTCTCAAATATAAACATCACAACATTCAAAATGTGTTTTACTAATAATAACATTCACTTTTTAATAGTGCAAAAATAATAATACTATAAGATTGATCACTTTTGGCTGTTTACGATTAAATGTCAACACAATCAATTCTTTGAATTAGCAACTATTTAAGTTCAATATTGTGTCCTAATATCATGTTGGCAATACAATAAAATCAATTGATACACATTAGGCAATCTTTCAGGGGTGACAGTATTTACGTACACAAAAAAAAAAGTTAAATAAGAATATACTGCTCAACACATTAGCGTTCGTCCAACTCGATAAAATATAAGTAATTTATGACTTTTTTATCTTTGCGAATTTATTATGAAGGGTAGGTTACCCTGAAGGTAAGGTAAAATTGGCCATATTTATGACTACTTTGACCCCTTTAAAAATGCTTTCATTCTTCTGTACAGGACTAATACTTCTGTATCAGTAGGTATTTAGATAACAGAATTATCAATTCTTTAAAAAAAACAAGAAATCCGGTTACCATGACCAAAAATGTGCATCTAAATGGCGCGACAGATTTTTATCTTGGAAACCAAGCCAACAGTCCGACAAAGAAAAAGTTAGCACCTGGTAACCTTTAAGCATAGCTTGGAAATCTAGGTACTTATTTTACTGTTGTTTTATTTTTGTCTTTTGATTATTATTATTAGGTGTACGGTCAGGGGTCGAAAGTGCAGTTGCACTCGACTAATGCTTAAGTGTATAAAATTTCTTTGTAAAAGAGGGCCACTTGGTCACAACTGGTTTATTTAATTCTTTAGGTTTTATGGTACAAACGAACTGAGTGATGATCCATTAATCCTGTTCTATAAAAAAAATCTAGACACTTTATTATCGGTAGAGTGCAACTGCACTTTTGACCCCTGACTGTACATTTAATAGTTTAGTAATTATTTTTTGTTTTGTAAAAATTCTGATTCTCAAAATCGCATTCCCTATTTTTTTTAAAGGTACGCAAATAAAGTCTTTTGCTTCATTTTTTTGCAGTTTTATATATGATTAACAAAGTGCTGTATACAAAACCCAACCGAATTTAGAAATCTCTCAATTTAGACATATAACAACCTTCCACCTTCAATTTGTGATACTTTTTGTGATAATTGAAATATTCTAATCTCAAACTAAGAGCGAGTTATAAATCTATCTACGTGATAGATAACATAAATAAATTATAAGAATACGCGTATTTAGATGGAATTATTTATTTTATAGTATAAAACTTCTTATATCGATAAACTTTCGATAAAGCTATACTGCAAATGTCTCTAAAATTCGAACATCCCTCATCAAATATTTAAAAAAATATGACACACAAAACATTGAAACAATCATGATTATGTAATTATCACCTAAAACATTTAAATCATGTGTAGGAGGCGAAGAAAATCACAAACATAATTTTATTCAATTTCAGCATGTTCTATCTACATCAGCGATACTCAACCTATTATTTTCTGGAGCCGCAACAATATATATGCCAACTTATCTCCCATCCTCGACTTTATGCTAAGTAATACTCTTTAAACGTGAGATCTGAAAGACATGAAAGTGGGCCGAGGGTTGAATATCGCTGTCGACTGACGTCATCAAACAACACATCATTCACAAACGTCTGAATGAACGGTAAACCTCACTTCTTCTTCAGGCTCCACAGTGGGTCGAGGAAGTTGAGAGGATCCTTCATGTCCCCGCTCTTTAAGCCTGGAGACTGTTTCATTTCCTCGAAGGATTCGCGAGAGAATTTGGTGGGTTTCTGCCCGGCGGTTGCAGGGTTGGTCGGGGTCGGAGTTACTGGGGGGAGAACTGCTGCCCCTGACGGCACGGACACTGCCTCGCCGTTGAACATTGTCGTGCCTTTAGGAAAGAGGAAATAAATTATTAAGATAGAATTGTAACAGTAAAAAAAGAAAACACTGTTTCCCTAATAAGTAGTTGAGAGTTCAAAGGACTAGGCAGAATGGTTTAGATTTCTGTTAGTTTACTAAGCAAGTTGTAGGTTGGAGTGTACACCAAGTGCCCTAAATAGTGCGAGATGGAGAATTCTCGCAAATGCCGCTACCAACCTACCAGGCGATCCATGACCACGACCACCCCGACAGGAGTGCCACGACTGAGAAGAAGAGAAGTTGTAGGTTTTGTTTTGGAGTGTGTAATAGTTTCAGGCGTGAACGTGTAACAAACTCACATTCCCATATTTAATATTTAGTAAGGATCTTCACGCCTGCTGTAGACGAATTCTTTGTGCATGAGCTTTTTCACATAATACAACAATACATGTGTTTCTGTATAATCTGTCAAATAATAAATAATAATCTGTGTTGTGGTGCGTCAATGTGCTTAACAACAGGTATGAGGATCCGATTAGATGAGATAATTTTAGGGTAGGGCACAAATAGGCCAAAACAGAGATTATCTGTTTGTTTATAATAATAAAAAAGTAATTAATTGATTATTTCAGACTGCATTCGGTTTTAACCCAAAATACAATTTTTATGTTGTTATGCCCGACAGGGCCCACAATGCTCCAAAACGAATGTATGTCTTTATGTACCTACCACCTAAGTTCACATTGTGGAATGCAATAAATGTATTGAGTATTGAGTATATACAAGTTAAGCTTTTGATTGATTGAAATGGCTAATAATAGCCATGACAACCAAAGGGGACGGTACCTAATGATTAGTTTTTGCGCTACGCGTCTAGGGTTCGATTTCCGCACAGAACAAAAAATTTTAGGGCTAAAAATATTTGCGGCTGGATGTCTTGTGTATGTGAGTTTACTTGTTTGTGAACGCCTCCACGATACAGGATAAATTTCTATCGTGAAGCATACATTATTTTTTAAATAAAAAAAATCGATGCTTCTAATGTCTCATAAGACTGACGGTGGAGATCGAATTTTGCACATTATCTCCGGAAGTTTATTAGCATTTGAACAACAAAAACGGGCTCTATAACTTCCGACTGAAGATAGACAAAACGGAAAGTATTTATTCAATTGTAAACTTACCGGAACACAAAACTCCTTGGACGTAAAACAGGGAGGTTCTATACGCGTCCGCCAAATATTTAGTGTCCTCCAAAACATTGCTTCTGTGAGTGTACAGGTTGAAACATCCAGCGTCTAGCATATCTGCGGACAATTGCGCCTTGTTAGAGTATGAAACTATGAAGACCAGACTTGTGCAGTGGCGTAACTATATCATCTGACCCCGTGGCAAATTGATTGGATGAGGCCCCAGACAAAACGTCACATAGTGATTTCTTATATATATTTTTAAGAGCTTGCGGCCTCTCAGACTGGGGGCCCCGTCAAACCGATGACCCGTGGCATTTTGCCAGCCTTGCCACCTTATAGTCCCGCTACATGCCTTAAAATGAATATATCTATATCTTAATAATAATATCGTATTTTCTGGACAAAATACTCATCTGTACATGCTCATGGCAATTGGTAATTGCGTGTAAGGAATGTTTCTGCTATCTAACACTGGAACATCATTATTCCAGTTCGTAAATAAGATGGAGACTACTAAAGAATTTTGGCCCCTGGACCAACTCCAATCGCAGAAAATCCAAGATAAATCATTTATTTCAATTATACCGTAATAAAAAAACACTCTGAAAGTGTGTGCATCAGCAACGAAGCGAGTTTGTGCATCAGCAGCTGGTTGTATAACACTTACCACACAACGCCAGTTGCCAGGCTCGTACTTGGAACAGCTCAAGAGTATCACCAAGCCAAGCACAAGTCCATTGAACATTGATCCCACTTACTGTACGTCTGTCTGATGAATATAACACTTACCACACAGCGCCAGCTGCCCGGCTCGCACTTGACACATAAGCATCAGCAACAAGGCGAGCACAGAGCTTCGCCCCGCTCCTGCCGCGCATTGAATCCACGCTCCGCACAGCTGGTTACTCAGTTTGTTGTCGTATGTTTGGCTGAGGATCTTGTCTGCGAGTAGTACCAGGGGGGAGCAGACGATTCTGTGGAGATAAATTATTTTAGTACGTGGTGGTCGACCTGACCGACCACGAAGAAGAGGTCGACCTGCCCCCCTAGCCAAGTTACGATCGTTTCCTTAAGCGTGAACGCTTTGAGTTGGCTACGCCCCCGATCATCTCAACGCTCAGCCATGTCAGAACAAAGGAATTGGGGGCATGGCCAACTCCAAGCGTTCACGCTTAACGAAACGATCGTAACTTGGCTAGGAGGGCTGGTAGTCAAATATGCAACAAGAGATCCAGCAAGCGAGTCTGAGTTCATAGACAAGCCAGAGCCTTGTATGTCTCTGGCGCAGACATACAAGGAGACCCCATCCCGGCTAAAACTGAGTAGAGGGTTGGAAAAAGAAGAGAGGAAGTGGTGGCTAGCCAGGACAAAAAGCGATTGGTCATGGCATTTTTATTAAGCCTAGATTCCTCTTTGATAAGGCCTGTGTAGACGGTACAGAGACAGTACCACGAACTCTTAAAGCGATCCATTTGAGGACATAAACTGAACTGTTAAAGGGATGAAGCTACATCGGGCGTAAACCTCTTACTGACTCGCACGATAAACATTTTAACACGTAAGGCCCCTGGTTTTCAGTTTGAATATTAAGAAGCTGCTGACCTAAGTTATCTATATATGTAATATTTACATAACCCTAACGCTACATGCATTCAATTTCATAAGGATAAACTCCTGTCATAAGCTGATTGATAATGATTGGCAGTATTTCTGAGACGTGATTAGCATAGTGATGTTGTTTATCTAAACAAAAGGTACACATAACGATATACCTAGTAGACATACAGAAGTCTGTGGAACAGGGTGAAACGCCGCATACCTCTGTTGAAAGGGAAGGATCCTCTCACCAAATGGGTGTTGTGTCTAGTCCGGGCGACTGCCCGATACTTGTTTTTGGCTTGATGTTTAATATAATAAATTATGTCCTAATTGCGTGGAAAACTCAAATATCGTGATGTAGGATTTTGTAGAGAACAACATTACAAAGTTTTAGTTCTTATGTGACGGTCGGCATAGATACCACTCCAAACATCACTATCTATACAAGTAATAATAATAATTTATTTTACGCCGTAGGCCTTCCGTTAGAAAATTCTTAGACATTAGCTCTCAATAAACTAGTGCGCCTCACCATCATCGATTGCATCACTGCTTACCATCAGGTGGAATCGCAGTCAAGCACTAGTTTATATCAAATAAAAAAAAAATAGATTATTTAGATAGATTATAATAATGAAGATCATTTTTAACGCCCTGACTCCGAAACTATGTTTTTTTATGGTAGGTGAAATCATCAAATGACAAATCCCGTCCTTGGGTGGGGCGGGAGATAGTGTCAAACTCTTACTGACTAAAAACCTACCCTGTTCCATTCCTTGCTTTCGATCCGGGGCCCCGGGGTTCATTTTCACCTAACCCTTGAGCCCAGTAGGCTTCGGCCCTACTGGGCGCCTCCTAAACTAGGTGTATGTCCCTGTGTCTTAGGAGTCAGTAAGTCACAGGGACACTTCACGTAAGTGAAGATCACATATCTATATCCATCAATATTTTCTTCGTGACAGCAAGACATAACGACTCGTCCTAAATGAAACTGCTAATTTGATAGCACTAACCAACCCATAACAAAAATTAAATTTTAATTCGCAATCAAAATGTCAGATGCAATTTGCAATAACAGTTTTTCAAATGAAATAACTGTCTTAAATGATATTCGTTTTTTTAGAACTTAAATATATGGTTCAATAAACGCATTAGCTAAGTAATTACGGTACTTAAGTGCTGAATCGCCTTTTTAACGGTAAGGTCCTAAACACACGCAATATTTTTATGGCTGAGCCATATTGAGCCGACTGGTCGTTTTCAAGAATTCGATATATTTTATTACATGAGCTAATAAGACTTTATGCAATTGTATTAAGGTTCAATGTCGCACAGATGGTTTTGCATTAAGAGGTCAACTGTGGCCGTTGTCAAATTCACGAATCGTCACTAATCAAATAATTACTGGTTGGTCCTAAAAATTGCCATAAAATGAAACAAGTAATTCCTGAATTAAATTGATTGCTACTTTTTTCGGCTATATTTTCTAGGCTTAATCAAGGTTACTGAAGTATTAAACATAATTAGATATTGTAGATTTACTTTTTTAAGGTGGGATATCATCCAACGTCTTCTCCCACTCTAGGGCGGACAGGGAGGTCGTGTTAGACCTTTATTATCATAATCATCAACATCATCATCAGCCTTTTAATATTCCCACTGCTGGGACACAGGCCTCCTCTCTAAGAGAGGGAACTACTACTAACATAAACCACACCTATATTCCTTAAATGTTGCTTTCACAACAAGGTGTCCCATGCGGAAATCAACCTATGGCCCCAAAAGCTTCGGCCCTACTGGGTAGATATTGTCGATTATGTGGCATTATAAACAACAAGCCTTATAAATGATAAAAAGCCAACAGAATATACAAAAACTACAAGCAAGCGTAATGCGATTTTTAACTTATTAAAATAAGGTTCAATTTCCAATACTACACTTACTTGGCAGGAAACACGTTGATCTGGTAGTGCGTGACATTGAGCACAGTCTTCCCGCTGGTCACAGTCAGTTTCCTCTCAGTCCAGTGCACGGTACATATCACATCGTCCAGGAGGACTTTTAGTCCATCCGACAAATCTAAGGATTGTCCTTTAGCCGTTGGCCAGTACGTTTTGCCTTGCATCTAGTAGAAAAAAAGATATTGTTAAAAAAGGTTGTGATAAAAACATATCATTAGATTTCTTAAATACATTATACTGGTTTATCTGTGTAAATATTCTATGTAACCAAATTTAGGTTTTATCTCCACAAATGTAATGTTATAGTGATTAACTAATAGCAGTTCTCCTTACCTCGATTTCACTTAACAAACAAACAATACAGCTAATTTTATTTTCTAATACTGCTTTCCAGAACACGCTATATTCAGGCTCGCTAGGATTCTTAGATATCACAAGTGGAATGCACCAGGGCGCGAGTTGCTGTAACAAAGAAAATATTACTAATAATAATAATATTCCATAACTTTCATACAACGTTATCTAGACCCAAACTAATCAGAGCTTGGGCTTTTAGTACTAGACAACTGATAAACATACTTATATATGTATTTCAAAATACATATATATTGTAGA
The DNA here is from genome assembly GCA_958295575.1 of Leucania comma. NCBI lineage: Eukaryota > Metazoa > Arthropoda > Insecta > Lepidoptera > Noctuidae > Leucania > Leucania comma. Next base: position 23,404,608 of record OY282468.1, read on the forward strand.
TAAATTACATCCAGACACAGAACAAATGATAGTACTCATCACACAAATATTTGTGTTGGGTGGGAATCGAACCCACGACCTGCGGCATTATAGGCCAGTCAACTAAAAAGCTTATTTATAAATGTTGGATTGAATCCCACAGAACGGAATAACTAATGTAGTGCAATACAATGTTCTCATATAAAAATAATGTTTGTTTTAGGCGGAAAATCACCAATAAACCTCTCTCGCTCTGGGTGGAGGGAGAAGGCTAGACTTTTACTGACTAAAACTCATCTGTGTTTCTTCAGTTGCCCTTTGCGTTACAGGGCTACGGACTAAGGATCAACGTTACGTTAAGCGAGATCACGCGCGGGCGCAGGCGCGTGCGTCTGCTTAACGTAGGGTTGGACCTAACTCTTTGGGACATTTCTTAGCCAAAAAGTGATGGTTATGTACACTTATTTTTGTTATTGTAAAATCTCATTAAAATATCTTTAACAAAACACCACTAACAAATTACTTTAACCAAAAATTTATGGCGAAAAACAAGTTTATGAAATCGATGACTAGGGTCAAAACTTTCAACTTTGTGATGTTACAAATGTTAATATTTTACTAAAGTAATCCTTCTTTTTGAATTAAAACTAAAAAAGACATCAGTACGATTTAACAGTATGATTGAGTATTTATTATTTGATTTGTTTTATCACACAAAGAGCAAATAAATGAACATTTTTGTTAGCCCATGGCTCATCTGACATGCGGCAGACATATCAGGGAGAAAATTTGAAAACCACCCAGTTAAAAAATACGATAGTCTAGGTCTTTAGTGTATCTTACCTTATAATAAGAGGCGTTGATAAACGCGTCGCGATCAGACTTAAGGGTGAGTCTTGAGTCGTCGAAAGGCACTACTTCTGTCACTATGTTGCCGGCTGTGTGCTGCATCGCAATCGTCTTGGACCTGGTCATGTTCTGCTTAGTCTAAAACGTAGAAGTTTATAGTTAGAATGTCGTTTAAAACAGACCCCCATGCTTGTATGTGTATGGATTGCTTTTAGTGTGAGCAAACTTCGGTATTAGAATAGACTTACAAATGGAGCCTTAAAGGGAAAGCTAAAGGCCCCAGGCGCCCCGGTGTGGCAATTTTTTCGCTAGATTGCGTTAAACTCAACAATTTTTAGTTTATTTTGTTTTAAGTCTATGGGAGCATTGTTAAGAGCGTCCAACCCGGCTTCGCCCGCGTGATAGTAGGTTTCTTCTATACAAACTTTGGACCCCCGTTTCATCTCCTTAGGGGTGAATTTTGGAAAAATCCTATCTTAATACTCGCCTACTTCATAAAAAGAAAACTTGTGCAAATTTTGCACACTCGTAGTTCCAGTAATTTCGGCTGTGCGTTGATATGTCAGTCAATTTCTCTTAGATCAGTTTCAGATTCTATTAATAAATGATATTTATTTTTGCAAATAGGTTTTCAAAACACTTTTACACGTCATTTTTTTTTTTTTAAACTAGATAAGGCCGGTTTTTCCTAGCTGACTACCCTGAGAAGAAACACCGAAACAAACTCAGGGGTCACAGTCTCTTTTAAAGTCCATACAGTAAATTTGTAATGGTCAAATCACATGAGAACTATGCAGATTTGTCTGAGATGGTCTTTTGAAGAAAGAACCATACAGATTTGAGTGGGCCTGTCCAGTCAGTGCAAGCATTTGTCAGTATTCGTGAAGCTCAACTCAGGACTACTAAGGAGCTCAACGACTTGACGAACAATACCAAAGACAGGACATTTGGATAGGCCGCAGAAAATACTCAAATTGCCAGACATATTGAAATCATATATCATAAATTTGTGTAAAACTAATCCAGTAACGACCTCTGACAATTTGTTTGCGTGAACTTTAGCCTTCATAATGTATTAATAAATGAAAAAAGCCAAAAAAATATATTTATAGAAACTTTGCACATTTAATCAAAATTTCGAATGACGAAATGTTGTCACAAAATATTTTAAAATAAAAAAGTTTTTTCCGAAACAAGTTTTGTGAAGTAATCGAATGAATGACGGAATTACCGAATGCCAAAAAAGCGTCCAGGTGTTCTCTCCTATTTCGCGTTCTCTTTTTTAAATATTCCGTTAAATTGCGTTGGATGAACCAACAAACTTTTTAACCATGCTCAGGTTGACGCGTCGAGAAGGGCTAATAGAAAGGAATCAAAGTTCTGAAGTACAAATTAAGAATTCCGTAAAAAAACATCAAAGTTCAATATTACGAAATTAAATTTTGTACTCTTCTGAGGTGCAGTTTGGTCAAGAAAATGGTAAAATCGGTCATGGTATACCCGATTTTTTATTGAACTTAGTGAAATTATTGCCTCATAAATCACCTAATTCTGACTGTTCATCTCTTAAAGCACTATAGTGCTTTAAGAGAACTATAATTCAGCGCCATCTAGGGAAAATATGGTCACCATCGGGCCCGTAACTTTCACCATAATGACCGTACTTGGGAATGCCTATTTCCAACAGTGCACATGTTGAAATTATGATGATGACGAAGCCTTTTCGGATGGAAAATGAATGATAATGAAGCTTAGAATACAAAATTATCCCTACAAACTAAACTAGGAGATGAAACACTATAGAAATAAAATAAGTAAATTTGTAAATTCAGTAAATTAATTAGAGTTTAAAAAAAAGTACTTTATTTTTCATTTTTATCTTTACAAATCGATAGGGTTTCATGTACCGAATCGACCCTCCGCGAGATTAAAACGACCAAAATTTTACGGTATATTATCAACACAAAGTAGCTTTTCAACAAATTGATACAAAACAATATTGATTGATGTCATAGCAAAAAAAAAAAACGCTCACTAAAGCTGGTCCTGTGGATTAAAAATGAAACAGCAAACCAAATGAGAGAATAACAAAATAATGTGTAATACTTACCTGAAATTCTTGAAAGGTTTTCCATTTCGAGTCTAAAACCGTCAGCCCACTAGGAGTTTTGTTGGTCAATGAATCGGTCAACTTCTGCAGATTTTTTACTTCTTGAGTGAATTGATTGAGTAAACTGGGATCGGTGAACAGATCCCTTTTGGCAGGTCTTTCAATCACTTCCTCTTTAACTGGCACTTTCTTAACAGGCTCCACTTTAGGCACAACCGGTTTCCGGATAGCACTTTCAGATATTTGCGGCACTTTAATTTCAGGCATTAATGGAGGCATTTCTACTGAAAAGTCGATCTCAGATAGCAAGTCGAAGGCAGTCAACTCGGGCTTGACCTCTTCGGGTTTGACCTCTTCAGACTTATTAACTTCAGTAGGAACTGGTGGTGTCTCGGGCACGTTTTGCTCGACAACTGCCGGAATTTTATTATCTACCTCAGAATTAGTCTCTAATTTTGGCTCAGATACACTCGGTGTTGTCACTGCAATGTCGAATGAAATCCCTTTTTTAGTTCAAAACCGTTTATTGACAAATAATTAAATAATTACAATATATTTTTTACAAGTTACTTACAAGAGGCTGGCTGGCTTACCTTGGTTGTTATTATACGAGACCTGTTCTTGCGGGGTCTGTACATTATGTATGTATCCCTGATTTGTGGGTATCGGTTGGTAGGTGTTGGTAGGCTGAGGGACGGCTGGTACTTCGTTGGTTGGTGACGTCACATTCTGGTATCCATAACTATTGTTGTAGTAAATCTGGGTGTTGATTGGCTGATCTGTGGGCATTTGCGGCACTATCTGCGAATTTTCAACAGGCGACGGCACTGTCTCACAAGTCCCTATCTTCCCCGCATTCGTATAAATTGCTTGCTGATGCCAATTTGGATCTTTGGTATCTGTCGGCTGGTAGTTTACACTTTCTGGCACAGTACCATCATACCCTGTATAGGAGTTTTGTGAACCGAAATTGTAGTCATAAGTCCCTGTGCTCGAGTTAAAGTTATAACCCGGATGGTTTTGATAGGACTGTGCGTAGCTTGTGTTCGTTTGGTCGGCGTAACTATATGTGCCGGTTGGGTTATATGTCTCGGGTTGATTTGAATATCCCGGAACATTATTGGCACTGTAGTTTTGGTAGGAAGGCTGGTACGACACGTTGGATAGCGCTTCGCCTGTGGTATGCGACTTTATCGGCTTATCAAAGGCTTCAAACTGTGCTAAAGCCGGACTGTAGTTCGAGTCAACTTCTGAAGGGTATTGGTAAGGAAGATTATTCGAATTATCGACGGTTGACGTCGTTGACGTCATAGCGTTAGTATACGCGTAACCTTGTGATGTTGACGCATAAGTTGCAGAGTAAGGGTCAGCAGAAGAATATGTCGGTAATTTCTGACTGTACTGCGCGGAATCGCTACTGTATGGGTAATTCAACGAAGTATAATCCAACTGCACTTGAGACGGTGCCAAACTTGTGTTGGAATTCTGAGGTGCACTTGTATATGCAGCTGATCCAGGGGTAGAAACATTCGGATACTGAACACTATAGAACGTCTGCGAATAATCAGCTCCATATTCAGGTTCCTTCTTTTGCGACACTTGCATTTGTGCAAAGTTTGCAATCATGTCTGTTTGGTTGGCAGTATTGTAAGCGGAGGCCGCGGACAAGGAAGCTTCTGGTATTGGGCCCATTGGGTTTATATACGGTTCGTACGACTGATTAGGATTCACATTGATATTTGTAGAAAAGCTCTGTGAGTCTGTAACTACTGTGGCATTGTTCTGCGCGGCATACGAGTTTGAGTAGTATGGATTCGAATATATTTGCTGTTCCGAAGTATTCGCGGAAAACTGCGGAGGCGTATACGTGGAATATCCATAATTCATATCTTCATGTGACGTTTTCTCATAAGGTTTGCTAGTGTTAGGGATCATGTAGTTGGAGGGAATGCCGTAGGGCTCGGCGTCCGGCGCGTATATATACCGGTCGTACTGACTGGACACGGCTTGTAGAGGGGGCATTACCACGCCATCCGGCAACTGCATTTGGTTTACGTCCGTTGCTGCAACAAATATTGTGAATGGATTTGAAGTACTGCTACTTTATTTGCTTGTTATGATGTAAATACGTTTTGATTAAACAGGTATGCTCATATTCTATATAAAAATGCCTAAAATGAACACAGAGGAAATATACGCCAAATCGTACTTCAAGTTGTAGGATTACAATTTTAATAATTTTCAATACACTAGGTAGAACTTAATTTCGGACCCGTTTTTTCTAAACCAGATTCAAGTCCGTAAACAAAAAGCCGAGTCGTCGTTTAGGCAGGTCTAATCTAAGTTAGTGTTCAAAAATGGCTATCGTATGAAGAGGAAAACATCAAAATCCATAAAAATGTCCAATAATACAATAGACTTTATTATTAAAAAAAAATAGTAATTTCTATTTATTTCAAAAAAGTTGTGGAATAGGATGTCTAGTAGTTAATATACTGTAGTAAACTATGTAGTAATGTTGACATACCTTCGGAGCCAACTGGTGTTGGTCGTACAGAAGTAGGGTATATGCTTTCAGGATAGTACGAGTCTAGAGGAATAGGATCCACTGGAGCTGCAATACAAAAAAATAACTTGTGAAACTTGAAGAGTAGTTATGTTTGATAGGGTTATAGGTTTGTAGTAAAGCACGCGTTCCCCACTTCGATTGAGACCCGAAAATCCTCGTCACACAAGTTGAACCATCATGGCGGTCGACCTTGGATGCGCAGTAACGAATTTTCGGATGGCAAATGGTTCAACTTATTTTTCGCAGACTATATAGACTTTTCTTGTCCCCAGCCTTAAATACAATGAATGCGATAAACGAGTTACCTTGTGGCGTTACACTGCGACTGTTCCTAGTTTTCATATAGGGCAGGTAGTCCTTCAGCTTGTGCGGCCCAGCCCCGGCCGCCGGCGCCGAGAAGGCCGCGCTGCCCAGCTTGGCGGCCACGGGCGCGGCTGCCGACGTAGGCGTAGGGGTTGATGCTGTTGACATCAAACATTATTATCATTATAAGCTTCTTTTTTGTTAATATTTTTGGCTTGGATACTAAGTCCTTTAAGCCATATCTTAGTATTTATAGTAAATTCTTTTACCATTAGAATATAAATGTAAGCATTCTAATGTCGCCAACCTTCTAAACTTCGCTAAAGCAGTGTTCACTACACTACAATAAAATAATCAGCTCCATTTTACCGAGATCGCACCTGCTTCAATGATTCCATATTTTATCCAGTTATGCAGACGCTTGAGATACGAAAATATACCAATTTTACTTCACAATATTCACTACGAATCAATTTGCAAACAATTAAAACAGACACTGAACTTTACTCAAAGAAATCACCCCCTGGTGGGATACGGACCTCAGCTTAGAATGTCACCTCAAGGGGGTTAAAACTACAGACTCAGCGGGCTAGGAACATATCAACGAGAACGCGCACTATTAAAATTCACGTAATTTACGTCCTTTATTGATAATGTTGTGACGTCGACATTAATGTTTGTGTAATTAGGTAATGATTTCATTAAATTATGTAAATAAATAGTGTAAAATTCAATTTGTAGATGTTTAACAGTCATTATGTAATATATAAATGATGGTCAAAGATCTACAAATAGTAGCCGACTAATAGCAAAGATTCCAATGTGTTTGATATTTTACATCATTGCTATCTACCTCTATCTACCCAAGATTCGATTCAGATTTCGAAAATTGAGATCTTTCAATTCATTTTGCACCTCCAATTCCGATTTTGGTTCCAATAAATTTTAATCGACTGTACAAACAAACAAGTTGTTGTACAAACTTGTTGCACAGGGAATCCTACCCCCATTCCCTTTTTTATTTATATAAACTAGTGCTTGACTGCGATCCCACCTGATGGTAAGCAGCCACACAATCGTTGATGGTGAGGCGCACTAGTTTATCAAGAATCTATTCACTTTAGCCTTGAAGGCACCTAAATTATAATCGGACGGGAAGACCAGAGCAGGCAAAATGTTCCAGTTTTTCGATGTACGCGGTATAAACGTCGAGACAAAACGCTTAGTCTGAACCGTAACAACGTAAAGGTGGATGGTGGATATTCGCCGAAAGTCGGCTTGTTCAGGGGTTGTAGAACGGAGATGGCGGTCCTGTAAAAAACGGAAAGTCTGGCTACTCTACGCCTGTGCTCAAGGCTTTTATCGATTACTTTCAATTGTGTTGTATTTTTTTTTAGTGTCGTATTGGTTTATGTTTGATCGCTATCTCTTCGAGCGATCACGGGTCAATGAGCGATTTTTGGTCGTCGATGACGAGCGATTTATACTTATACCCAAATTTTTGATTAGTTTTAGCAGGTTCCGGTTCTGATAAACTAAATATAAAAACTCTGGTTCCGAATTTGATTCGGATATAACCACACCCGTTATCTTCTATCTACTATACCTTTGCTGGTGTGTTTGTTCAACAGCTGAGCCCTCTCCTCCTCTTGCACTTGACACGTGGAGCGCAGGCGAGCCAGCAGTTGCGACACGTTGTGTGATAGCTTCTTGTAGAACTCTAGTCCCTTCTGTGATTTACCCAGCAGTTCCTCATATGTGTCGTATGACGTGATGAGAGCTGGGAGAGAAGGAAACGATTATTTTAGTAACAATAATAAGTTTTAAATTAAACTAAAACAAGGAATCAATGGCGTCTAAAATACTATTAATCATCTTCGGGGCTCTGCCGCATTTGAATGAAGTGACAAGACTGTTTGACCGAATCGTTACAAAAAAAGCAAAGCGTGCTCTCAGAACCAATCTACGATTTCATCCTTTAACCCGTCATGTAGTCGTGACCGTGGCGTGCTGGACACATCTTGCTTTGTCATATCAACACCTCTGGGCGATAAGTCGATAATCGCAAAAATTTAGTTTTTCGATTGTCGATTTTATTACCCGGACAATTAATCGGTAACTGAATAACAAATTTTTGGGATTGCCAACTTACTACCCGGAGGCGTCGATATATACACAACTTTAGACGACAAAAGGCTAAATTCTGTTACAGTTTTGGGCTAATCTTAATTTTTTTTCGACCAACATAATCAAAGCGGTAAAGAAAAATAAATACGGGAAAAGAAATATAATTTATAACAATCACTACCAGTGTAAAGAGCATATCCAACACCAAGCATAAATCGTATTGAATTATTAGTTGCCTCATGACTGGATGGAATACCACAAGTGCAGCTTTTTATTATTCAAAGACAATTGAATCTCAACTATATTTATTTTAGAATACGATTTACAGCTTAGCAACTTTCATTCTAAGTCCCTAACTTTAAACGTTAAAAAGCTGTACCATTTATAAGCCCCTCTCGTTTCCTCAACACATCGGACAACAACCGCCTGGAGTCGCCGTACGACGCGTACACGGAAGTCAGCTTATTGATGATGTTCTCTTGAGCCGCAAGGTTGGCTTCAATGATTTGTATCTGAAACAATAATACTTTATAGTGCAAAAATATTAAAGTAAGTACGTACACTGAAATCCATGGCAAAATGACGGAAATCGTGGAAGAAAGATAAACTGTTTTTTAGTGACGAGTTAAGTGGGAAATCATCCAATGACTTTTCAATACACTTACTTAATAACCCGCTCTTATCGCACTGTGTTTAGGCACGCAATGGACTATTTTCCGCAATAGCACGCTAGTTGATCGCATCAGGCGCACCTCGACCCCCACGAGGCGCGGCTCGACCCCCACGAGCCACAAGTGTATTGAAAAACGTCGTTTGACACACGTACACCTTTGTGACTGCAGCCCTCCGCTCACTGGCCTTCGGCTCGTGTGAATTCCGCCTCGGTCGCAATGACAAACTTTCTACACTTGTATTAAAATGTACTATTACCACCCTAGGGCGAAGCGGGAGGGTGTGTCAGACCTATACTGACTGAAACCCACTCTTATGTTCCTTTTTTGCCTTGCCTTCCAGGACCCCGGGGTTCTCAACTATTTGAGACGCGTGTGAAACACTACGCGCCGAAAACGACTCGGGCTTGGTCCTAACGATTACGGTACTTGACGACGAGCTACCCTTTGCTCGTCGACCGCAAGCCTACGCCTACGGTAGCTGGAAATCGGAGTCGGGATCCCGGAGGCTGGGGCGTGAGGAATTCCGATCAATCGCGCCTGCACTGCCTGATGCCTTCGTCGACGATTCTTCACGACCATAGACTATACCATAAAAGACCATATGACTAAAGTCACAGGTTAAAAGCTACATTACAATAGAACGTTCCTAACCTGGGGGTTATGTTTCTTCAGTTCCTGTTTGAATATCTCTTCCTTAGGCTCATTGTTCCTCGCCAGCAGCTGTGCGGTGATGTCGTCGCTGGTGACGGCTTCCCGCAGCTGCTGCACCAGGGAGTCGCGCTGCGTCTGCATCTCGCGCACCTTGCCGACCACACGACGCATTTCTGCCATAGTGTCGAGGTCTAGGCCCACTGTAGAAAAAAGTTAATTATAGTACACGGCAAACAAGATGAATCCGTTGCTATTTGGCCCCCACTTTGATTGAGACCCGAAAATCGGCTACTAAGCATTCAAGGTCGACCACTATATTGGTTCAACTTATATGCTTCGTATTGTAGTAGGTAGGATAATAACCCTTGGTATTCACTCACCAATATTATTGATGCTAGGTATCTTGCACTCCAGCACATCTAAAGGTTGCGCCAATAGCCTCAGGTTGGCGATGTGTAGCGTCATAGCCTTGTGCAGCACTTGGTTGCTCTCGTTGGTCCTAGTGTGTGCCTCTTGATACTTGTGGTACTCCCGAGACAGTTCGGTCTGGACTATAGATGGGGGACGCGGGCCCATCACTTTTTGGTATTCTTTTTCTTTTGCTGTCTCTTCCTAAAAAAAATTAGAAAACTGTCAGAATGTTCGATGATTTTCGATAGCAAGTAACTTGAAGCAAATGCAGCAAGACAATGATTCATGTTACTTTTCATGACTATTGAGAATTTAACCTAACAAAAGTGTAGACCAGGGGTAGACAACTTGATTCGACCCACGATCAATTTAACCACACAAAATCAATTTAATAATAAGAATGAAAGAACGAACAAGCTCAATAATTTTAGCACAATGCTTCAAAGAGTTTCATTATAAATAGTAAAAATAAAACTATGGCGGATTATGCTAAAAAATCAGCTAATCAAAGATGGAAGAACGAGCGAAGCGAGCTCAAAAATTGAGCAACCTGCCTCGAACACGTTCTATTTTTTTTTTTTTATAAACAAGAATTTATGGGGCGACAAGGTAATAGAGTGTTAGTGTAATATTAGTGTAATAAAGGGCCAATAATAGCTAGCTATCTGCCACCTCGCGCTCTCTTGACTTAAAAATACCAAGATCGATCAGTCGATGTAGACGAATTCCGATGCCTTTTTCATGTAAGTATACTATGAATGGCTACTGATTGATAGCCTGCATTGGTTACCAATTAATGAGTAGTATGCTACTTAATAATACTGTGATCATCAATTAATTTGCTGCCAGTATCCCCAGTCTGAGCTAATGAGCAGCGGTGAGCCAGTGGTAATGGTCTCGACTTACGAGTCCATTATTTTGTGTAATTTATTTCATCACCGCTGCTCTCAAAACGGTGAACCATGGATTATGGCCCATTCCCTCTCCTAGAGTGAAGGTCTGAATCCCAGCAGTGGGAAAATTATAAGGCTGATTATGCTATCCCCAGTCTAAAAGACCTTTTCTTTAACACATTGACTGCCGCATGTAAAGGGGTAGTTCAACCCAGGAGACGATTTCTTTTTTATTTTTATTGCCTGTATATAATATAAAAAACGTTCCGTCACCGATGCCAGCGGAGCACTGGTTTATAGAATTCCCGTTGTACGGAGCCCGCCCGAAAGCGGGGTCGGCACTCAGTGTATTAAATTGGTTATAATATGCACAAAATGCGCGTTATTAATAGAATAGGCGTCGTAGGATACAAGATTTTACCTGTATAATTTCCTTGATCTCGGCCAAGGATTCTTCTACGTCGCTGATGATTTCCGCGAGGTTGTTCATAGAGTCGACCAACGTCTGTATGATCTCGGTTTTAGCGCTCATTGCGGCGCATCGGTCTACGATCTCTTGAGGTACTCTGAAAGACATAGAATGTTTGAATAATGGTTGGCGCAGTGGTTCAGCGATTGACTGCTGCGCTGCGGGTCGTGGGATCGTATCCAGCGCGTAACAAATATTTATATGGCCTACAAATATGTGTTCCGGGTCTGGTTGTCTTGTATATGTGAGTTCACGTATTTGTGAACGCGCCCACGATACAAGTGTAACACTAATGTGGGGCAAAGTTTTTAAAGAAAAAGAAATGTAACACATATTAATATATATTATTGTGAGATACAGTTACTGGAGATAGAGATGTAGAATAGAATACATTTCATTGTACACCAAAATAGTAACAGTTACTCACAAACTTAAATCTATGGCTACAATGGCAGTCTTATCGTTAACAGCTATATTTACTTTTGGATGTACTGTAAGAACTTAAAATAAAAGGGCCTTCAGATTAATTTGCTAGCAGCACACCGTGTACTGCTACAGTACACGTGTCGCTGGTATATAATAAAGTTGATTAGTAGAAGGAATGAAATTAAGTAGCACAAGTATAGGAACTAATCTAAAAACTTAGAAGTTTGATTTTTTTTTTCACAGCTTCAAGGGACCGCAATCCTGATTATATGGTTTTAATTTCAACTCGATGCCTCCACACGTTCCCGAGATAAAGGGTCTTGACTTGACAGACAGACAGACAGACAAACAACAAAGTGATTCTATAATGGTTCCGTTTTTTCCTTTTGAAGTGCGGAACCCTAAAATACTGGGTAAACACAGTATCATTACACACTACATCATCATTAACAGCCTGTTTCGCCCACAATTGAAAATTTGGCAACAAATCTCCCATTTCTCTAACATTATCAGTTCCAAAAAAAAAAAACTTTTTTACATAGCCTGGGTAGGATGACACCAGGACGAAAATATGCATCTTTAAGATAAGAGAAAAGAAGGTTTGACATTGTATTAATCCGACAGCTGTCACCCGCACCATCCTATTGTAGTGTAAATTCATTAACTCACTTCTGAACAGAGTCTATAACATCCAGCTGGTCCAGCTGCAGTGAAGACATGAACTCCGTCAGCTCCGTGTTTTTGGCCTCCACCAGCGTCACGATGTTACGCAGCATCTGCGCCTTCTCCTCCGAGTATACCGAGGAAGCTTCGTGCGCGATCATGGGAACCAGGCGAGAGAATACGTCGGTACCTGATACCTGGTGAAATTACATTTTGGTAATTAGTGTAGCGACACCCATGACGTCGCATAGGATCTAAACTACAAAATCCTGTATCGCGCAATTACAGTTCCTCGCGCGATTCGAACGTATACAAAAGCCCGTAAACGTCTCTCGGGCAGTTGCCTAGATTAGGCATAACACCCGTCTGATCGGAGGATTTGAAACACGCGTCATTCTCGTGAACGGCCGCCGTCAGTTGAGACTGGTCATCTCTGCTTCTGCTGCTGCTGCTGCTGCTGCTGCTGCTGCAGCTGCCAGTGGCTTACTTCAATTTTTATTTAGTTTTTTTTTTCATTACTTTTCTACATTGTGCTCACATAATAGTTTGAGTTTTTTGAGTGTTTGGTCCTCCCTTTTCAACGGGGCTATGTGGGACTTTACACTCAGTTCCGCATACCTCCAAAATTAGTATAAGGGATTTAGCCTATGAAATTATATCTGAATCTTAAAATCTCGTAACACTGTGTTGCCCGATTTTTTTATGTTTATATTTGTGTGTATTTGCCATTTTTTTTTAAAGGGACAACTTAGATGCCTTCCTTGTGAACTAGAAGGTAGTGACTCAAAGCCGAGAACACTGGTAGGAGTAGGGGAGGCCTTTACCCAGCAGTGGGACAGTATAGGCTAGATATAATAATAAAAAAATAACTGATTAATTTAATAACAATTCTGATGACGTTTTCAGTATGTGATTTCTTTTTATTATTACTTGTAGTTTAATTTAAAATATCCAACAAAAATGAAGATGGAAAAGTATTCAATCGTTTCAGAATACAGTAGCTCTACTCACCTCTGGATCATTAAAGTTGATAGGCAAAGCCTTCACCAAGCACACAGGCTTCATATCAGACAACAAATCCTTTTCAGGCACCTCCTCGTGGTAAATGAACTCATTTTCATTCTTCGCAGCTTTTCGTTTCCCCTCCACGACGTCGTTGGTGAAGGTGAGAGCTTCTTGTGTTATTTGTGTGGGTTCTATGTATTTGGTCAGCTTTCTTGCCTCGGCTAGCTTTTCAACAGCTTGCTGGTAGAAAGCAACACGCTCACCCATCTTTTGTTGTTCTTCTGCATGCATACCTGTGTGGGAAATGAAAATATTCTATACTATTGCTATTAGCGGCTTAAACCGTTTGATAGTAGAAAATTATCCCAAGCAAACACACTCTCGGGATAAAAAGTATCCTATGTGCTATTCCAGGACATGTTCTAGCTGTATACCAAGTTGCACCAAAATCTATTCAATAGTTTTTGCGTGAAAGAGTAACAAAGATCCAAACAAACATACAAACGATACAAACTTTCGCGTTTCTAATAAATAGTTTGTAGTAAAATCACCAAGCTAATTCACAGTTAATAGCTAGATGTTTCATAAGAGATCAATGATCAAACTACGTCATCATTGTATGCGGGTACAGCAGCATTTAATTTATTTGCCTTTACTCTCAACAATGACAGTCTGAAACGTAAATTTCAAGGTTCAATTAGGTTTAATCTTTTTATATACAGCTACAGTACAAATTCATTTTGACTCATATTTATTGCCACTGGTGTCTGTAAAATGCACGCTTGTCATGATCAGAAATAGATCATATCACCAAAGCTTGCAGGCTTTTAGTGTCTTCTTATGTGTGCTCAGCTCATCGCAATTTAGCAAAAACTGATTCAAGTGAATTTAGAGTGCGAGGAAACCGAGTGAAAACCTTGCAACACGCCTTTAGTTAGATTCTCTTTTTACCATTGAAAATAAAAGATAGAACGCAATGCCCCCACATTTGGGACTTTGCTAAGTAAATAAAAGTAAACATAATATTGAGAAGGCTGATTCTTTGTTGCAAAAATGAACCTTAGCATCTACCAATTTTCTTTCTTCTTTTGATACAAATAGATATACAAATGAGGAGCATCTCGCCTCAGATAGATAAAGTTGAGACAGACAAGAAGTTAGGAGTGGATAGGTTAGAGGCAAATGGTATGTGGTGTTTGACCCTAAAAAATACTGCAATCCTGTAGTGCCCAACATTGGGTATGTAGAACCCTGAGTATCCACAGAGTCAGCATCCCTGCATGTCACAGAGATTCCATTTTGACGCAATTATAGAGATTTGGGTGGTGGTTCCTCACCAGACTCCATTACAAAACGTAATTCATTTCATCATAACTTATATTCACACATATACATACCTTGATACAAACAGACAATGCATCCAATATAAGAGAACTTGAATGAAAGGTATCTGTGCCAGTAGTTGTACAGTTTAGTGCCGATGATCTCATGCACTACGTCAATTCCAGAGGATGGACCCAATAGTGCCAAGGAGTTCTTGTAGTAGTACATCACTTGAGTTGCTACAGCACCTGTGGGAAAAAAGGTATGTTAAATACTATGATTTTACATAAGAATTATTTCAAGTACAGTACTCATAACCGGCGTACATTTATATGGCCATAAATAAAGCAAAAGAACTTTAGTATCATAGTGTAATTTTGACATGCCCTATAGGAAATAAGCATGATGATACATAAGGAATAAGGACGACTGGTAGAAAATGCCTAAGGTATTAAGTCCGAATATGTACATTGTTATGTGCATGAAGTCTTTATAAATAAATAATGATTTACATAAAAATGCTACATGTCCTAAAACAGGTCCTAGTCTAACCATGTTCTAAAGAATGATGCCTATGTTACTATGGAACCAAGTTCCAAATCTTAGTCCTTTCAGAATTATTTGAATGATTCTTTTTACAAATAAAATGTGTATATACATAGTTATAATTAAAATAATGATATGTATTAAGTGACCGTACGAAAAATACAATCATGTGTTATGTGATTTAAATGGCTTCTTTTTAATCGCTTTTTCATGGGGGAGGGAAAGAGACAGAGTGCTGTGCAGCTCTAAAATAACTATCTAACGATATAGCACACATAGGTATTGGAAGATGGACCCAAGATTTGTTTCCTACAACAGCAGAAAAAAAATCAAAACATTCAACAGTTAATGTGTGATTGATTAACAAACATACAGACATTGAAAATTATAATAACAGTAAAGAATTTCTATTTCCTCAACAAAGGATTCTCTATTGACTTGATGACTGCTATGATATTCCACAACTATGACACAGCTATATCTATTCTCAAACTAAGCAGATTGTGCTATGTGTACTACACCACTGATAAACATCTTGTATATTTCTAAATACTACATAATATATATAAATTATATCCAGACACAGCAAATGATTGTTCTCATTACACAAACATTTGTCTTAGGTGAGAATCAAACCCACAACCTCAGATATAGCAGTCAGGGCCAGACTAGACCAACAGGCCAGTTGAAATGCCCTGGTCATGCCTACTTATAAGACTTAAACACTAATAAATCTTATAAGAAAGTATTGTTTACTTATTTGTGTTGGATGAAATTGCCTAGTTGCCTATTAGCACTCACTTTTGCCAGGCTTATTCCACTGTATCTTTGTTTATTACTCATAATTTTGGATACTTTTCTTAATCTGTCCTAGCTCAGAGGACACCGGTGTCCTCTCACATCCACGCCACTATAGGCCTTAATTCCGATGTTTAGAGTCTACTTTTGTATGAACAAGTTGGGTAGTTGTGGATCGAAGTGTTAAATACAAAGTTTTGCTTTGATGTGCAATGTATTTTAAAACAAAAACAAAAAAAAACGCTTTTTGAGATTTCCCACCATTAATTCTAAGCACTCATTATCTAAACATTTTTAGACACTTCTTTGTTAATAAATTACAATCATAACAGTATTATAAACTTACCTACAACACTCGGCTTCCTCGTATCCTGAATACTTTTATCAAGGATACATTCCTGAGCCTGTGCAAAACAAATCTCCTGCATCATCCTCATTATCTCGGGGCACACATCTACTCCAGACGGTTGCGGCAACTGTTCCCGTAAATACTGGAACACCCACGCTGCTTGTTGGAACTGAGTGCATGCTGCCTTAAGGCTGTCTGCTGTGTTTCGTGGCTCAGAAGCCGCAAGCTGAGTGAGAAGTGCTCCTATGTTGTAAAGAATGCTTGCCATTTCAAATCTTATATCTGCTAGAGTTCTGTTCATATTTGCATATAAGTCTTTCCTATAAGAAGATAAATGTCATGTGAATTCATTGGTGGCTTAGGTAGTTGTATTTGGAAGAAATATGAATGTTACTCATTTTATTAGCTGGTTGAATCATCATATTTTAGTTTGTATCTTTTTCCTTAAAATACAAATTGTTTGTTCCCACTTAGGCCATTCATAATTTAGTAAACATAAAATTCAAAGTAGTTTAAAAATATTCACAAAAAAAAGAATGGACTCTTTATCAGTCAATGATTTTATCAACATGTAGACAAAATGTAAACAACTTTGATATTTTTAAACATCATGAACCATACAAACAATAGAAGAAAAATCAATAGAGATTATAGTGGCGTAAATGTTAATTAGATTTACCAGCTGAAAGAACACGCAGCAGGATGACCTTTGGCCATCGGGAATCGGCTTTGCAGCGACCGCAGTTGACAAAAATATCTGATTAGGGCACTCAACCCCGCAGAATCAATAGTAGGTCGCACGGCCGCCGACCGCAAACCTTCCAACTGATGAATCTCATTGCTGTAGCTCTCTGGATCCTCTCTATAAGCTTCCGCAATGTACTAGAAAAAAATACACGACGTAAAGACGTAACAAAGAAATTCTGAAAGTAACTTTATCAGAGATTACAAGACCTACTTACCTGTTTCAATTTTGGTCCAAAATGCGTGTTCTCATGGGTCACCTTCAGCTCAAAACTTATCAAGGGTAATTTTGGAACGGCTTCCATGTTTTTTAAAGCTGTTTTTACCCGTTTCACTATTTTTCACTCGGTAAAACAATTTCATCACAAATTAGCTTATTTGTTCCACTGACATTTTTTTGTGTTTTAATTTAGAGGGCGTTCCTCTTGATTTAGTTACGGTTAAATGAGTACCGGTTTTCCTACGACTGACATTCTCGTCACGCAACTGATAGCCTTTTATTTTTCCTTTACTTTGAAGTTTTTGAAACAATTGTGGTAGACATTTTATAGTTTATACGGCAATCCGCTGATTGAAAATTCATAATAAGTGATTTTTTGTTTCTGGGTGTTCTTTTAACAAAAGTTGAAATCTATTTACCGTAGCTTGCCGAAAACAAGCATTCCATTCTTTATCTGTGTAATATAGGACTTATTCTTTATGTCTATGGTTTTATTACAATCTTGTCTATGGTATTATTGGCATTTCTGTCAATTTTGGCGTTATTGTTTTATCGAAAGTTTTGTTATTTTCAGCCAAATACGATATAAATCAAGGAAATTTTTGCATGCAGGCTGTTACTAAACCTCCATTATGAAGCTAAAAAAACCGAAAACCGATGCTGAGGTAAATTTCCAATAGTAATACATTTGTTTACATGCGACCTAAACCAGGGTCATTACGGCACAACATTCACATCTTCTTATCTCTGTCCCTATTCCTTCTTTAAAGATAAAATTTACCAGAATCATATAAGCAACAATATTTACGAAAATCACAACAATGACAACATTATCTTACTCGTATTTTCTCTACAATTTCAGGAGGTTGCTCCTGTGGTACCCCCTCAAGCAGAGATCATAGAAGCCGATTTGTATAAGCGTTCGTACTTCGGCCCTGACGTGCCAACCCTGGAGCTGGAATGTTGGGAGGAGGAACTCTCAGAAGTTCAGCTCCAAGCCTATAAGAATGCTGACAATGAGTACAAGAGTATTCAGAACAAGCTTGATGATATGGTCAAGGATACTGGTGGAGAGATTGTGTACAATGGAGACCAGTTTACAGCTTATCAGTTGCTTGGAAAGTAAGTTATTTAGTAATATTTCACTGTCTTTTTAGAAAAGTGATTATGGTCACTTGTTGAAGAACTTACTACAAAAATGTTATTAAATAGAACTGAAACTTTTCAAATCTAATTAGGTAGTAAAGGATATTTTAATGTAAATCAGCATTTAATAATAATATCTCTGCTCTTTTATTTCATCTGCATGCATGAAACACAAAGTGAAATCTTTTAATTCAATTAGATTTTTAAAAGGCACTTAAAAAGTTTTGCTTAAAAAATTATAAAAATTAGTCTAGTTGTCCATTTGCAAATTGCATTCTTATGAAGAAGAAAGGACAAAAAACCCTATTCTTTTATTTCCAGACAACCAGTGCTTAAAGATTTAGAACGGCAAAGTGCTGAGATCATTAGATCTAGATCTCGCTCACTGTCTATATCTAAGGAGAAACCAGGAAAGAGAGGTATTTATTTTATAGTTTATTATCTAATTATCTAACTAATATAAAAAATGCGAAAATTTTGAATATAACTCCCTCGCAAACAAATGGGTGAAGGATTTGGATAAGCACATGGGTAGACCTAAATACTTTTTCTCTGGGAGTATTCCATTCAGATGATGAAGCTGGTGGCGGAAGCAAGTGGTGTTTAAATAAAAATAAAAAATTTGGCTTCAACAATAATGCATTAACGTGTTTTTCTATCTCTGATAGAATTACTGTATTGATATTTTTTGGCATATCTTTGCCAAACAGTTCAAACCAACAATTGACTTGTTTGTAATATTTGTTTAGATATTACAATAAGTCTTTATATAATTAGCTTGTGTCAGCGGCTTTGTCTACATGAAAATAATAAATAAACCTATTTTACTTGGTGATAAAGTAGCATTCTATGTTGCAAGAATTTTTAGAATTGATCCAATAGTTCTTGAGTTTATTTATTCACACAAGAAAATACAAATCGATTCTTTAATAATATTAGTATAGATAAAAAATTAAAAAAAAAACAGTAAGGTTTTGCTGCAATGTCTTCTTGTTTGGTTCTTCAGTGCAGGGCTCACAACAAGTATGTAAGCCAACCGCATTTATGTTCGAGCATAGCAGTAGTTCAACACATCCAAGCTGATAATATCTCATGCATACAACTACTCTTGAAGATGGCCAAACCCGACAAGACCTGGCTATGTAGCCACGGTGTACCATCACAAAACGCACCATCTTTACTTAAGTCAATGCATTAACCTGACCACTGTCCCTCCAGGTCGTCCAAAGAAGCTTCGCAGCACTACAGAAGATGACCGTGACTACTCACCGTCTCCTGAAAGGGTTAAGTCTCCTGAACCCAAGAAAAAGAAGAAGAAAGATAAGGAAAAAACTAAAGAAAAAGAGAAGGAACCTAAAGAAAAAGATAAAGAAAACACCAAAACTAAGGACAAAACTCTGGCACCTTCTAGTGAGTATTTTTTTTTTTCATATTATGACTAGCTTGATTGCTATGAACACTTCATTTAGTGATGATGTGGCAGATGATTCTATCTAAATCTCTAACCTATTGACCCTTGATTTAAAAACCCGTATGTGGTATTCTTATTGTCTGTCACTGCAGTTCTTTCCCTCATTGCAGTTTGCATAGTTTCCATAAGCATGTTTCCAGACCTTAGAAAACAAACATTATAAATTCTTTCTTTTCTTTCATTTATTCCACAACTATCACACAACGCCGTCTAGTCTTAAGCTAAGCAGAGCTTGTGTTATGAGTACTAGATAACTGATAAACATACTTATATATTTCTAAATACATACATTTTATATATAAATTACACCCAGACACAAAACAAATGATCATGCTCATCACACAAACATTTGTCCTGGGTTCGTTGACCACCCGTTCCTCCTACTTGTGCAAGTTTGAGTAACCACCATCAGTTTGCAAATAACTGCAAAAAAAATAGTACATTTTGATAAAAGTGGAGAAAGTCATCGTGAAGATTGACGCGTGCCACGTGGCGCTTAGCGTCCCGCTGTAAATGTAATGTATGTATGTAAATAAATTGTGGCGAGGGCGAGCGCGAACTATTTTCCGCACTAATGAGAAAAGCAGCAAATTACGTGACTAAAAGCTTTTCGAATAAGTGTGTTGAAAAAGATTTTTTTTCACTCAATTGCTCAATTAAATCCCAATGCCCTTTATAATATCATTTGACGCCCAATTTAAAAAAATAAATACTTGTAACCAACTCCCACAGATGTGCACAGCGTGGTGACAAACGTGCGTCCGTCCGAAGCCACGGCTATCGGCGGCTTGCTAACCGGTAGTGCCACAAAGACTACTGCCATTGTGGATCTCACGAAAGATGATGGAAACAAGAATGTTGCTGATTCTAGAGAAGTGTCGTTTAATAAATTGCAAGGTAAGTTTTGACGTTTTCTCTGTACATCTTGTTATAGATGCAGGCATTTGTACGACCAACCAAAATAAAAATATCATCAGATATTTTAACAAATGATATAAAGATTTTTATTAAAATGGAGACTGAATTGAACGTAAAGATCCTGGTGATTAGTGCTAATTAATAGTGTCACATTTTATTGTAAATTTACTGTTGACTTTTAAAAGATATGTATAAGATACTTACTTAACTGCCTCAAAAACCTTTGACCTTTTGGGCTTTGGGGATCTTTGTGACCGAGATCCACTACCCAACCTCCGACTATATAAAAAAATGTTTGGTTAGTATTTTGGGACCAAAAGAAAAGAGGGCATTGAAGTACAGTTACCAAAGAAACTGTATTTATTTATTTGTGGTTCAAAAATAATATTCAAACAAAATAAAATATTACTTTTATAGGTAAAATTTGAGACCGCGGTCCTGGTCCAAAGAGGCCCCATACCTGATCTTTTATAGGTTTTGTCCATCAAAATATTATACACAATTTGCTACCTTATCTGAGTTTCCAACACTACTAAACACATAACAATTCTCTACAGGCAAAACATTCCCCTCGTTGGTAGTAGTGGCGCGCCCCTACCTCCGCTCTAAAGACTCGGCCGCGCCTTCGGACCGGTCGACGCTAGACAGCAAGGTGAAGTCAGTGCTGATGCACACGCCCATGAAGTTCACCGAGTGGCTCATACAGCAGGGCCTGGTCCGGTCGGAGCAGTGGTGCGTTATACATGCTGGAAATAAGCTGAAACTTGGTAAGTTAACTTTTATTCTATCATAATAATATATATTAAATAGTACATATCTGTAAATCTGACACCAGCTTTGCCAAAGTGTATTATGGAACAGTTATTGGGTTGTATAGGTTAGATTGGACTGGAAGCAGACCCTAGCTTAATTGAGGCAACATTGAGAGCAAACCAGCATGTCCTAGAACAAATCATTGCAACATCCACCAACTCGCACTGGGTCCGCGTGGTGAATTACGACCCATTGCATATTCTAGAGAAGAGGCCTGCCAGCAGTGCCAGCAGTAGGAAAATTACAAGGTGATGCCTTGTAATGCTCCACATAAGCATAATTATATGCTTATGCTGTCATTGAGACCAATTCCCGATGTGGACTGAATCATTTGCTAGGTATAAAACAAATTTGTCATAATAAACAATTATTATCATTAGCATGTATTGTAAGTATTATATCTCACTGGGCAAAGGCGTCTCTCTATTTCTTCCAACAATCAATAACCAATACTCATATTTTTTACTCCAGGCATGTACTCTGACGTATCAAAGTTCCCTTACTCGGGTGGCTACGTATGGATATCCGAGTGCTGTCCCACGCGCTTCGTCTCCGTATACTCCAGCTCGATCTTCGAAGGGGCCACATTCCCTCCAAGCGTCCTCCTCAAGTTGATATACCACTGGGCTTGCCAGACTAACGTCCAAAACGTTGTGCAATGGGTTAAAGTGGACAATCTCTATGTAAAAGGATTGTTTACCTGGCTAAGAGCTATTTGTACATCAGCCATTCATCAGCATATGGGTCTGCTCGGTGGGTCGGGCAAGAAAGTGGAGGTTGGAGTCATATCTTTAGGGACAACTAGTCATGATGGCACACAAAGACAGGTGAAGGTCGAAGTTCTGGGGGTGCTGGATCCAGTTGAGAAATTGGTGAGTAAGATATTTTATCAGTTATGTACACACAGAGAAACAATAAGAAATTAAATTATAATTGTGTTTACACATAAATAATTATGTGTGGTACTTTGAGAATTGTAATATAGCTCTTTGACCATTAAAAATATTGTTACCTTATTTTGTGTCAGTATATTGTTGTTCATATTATTTCTTTCTTCTTTGACGTTTCTTATATTTTCTAAACAATATTTTTTTTAAACTAACCGATTTGCTAAAACTTCGCATCATTTATTAAGGTCTAAACTATTCAGGAAATATTTAC
Organism: Leucania comma; assembly: GCA_958295575.1. Classification (NCBI taxonomy): domain Eukaryota; kingdom Metazoa; phylum Arthropoda; class Insecta; order Lepidoptera; family Noctuidae; genus Leucania; species Leucania comma. The sequence goes on from OY282468.1 coordinate 23,427,226, forward strand.
ATAAATAGAACTGCAAACATAAGAACGCCTACCTTTTCTTTATAGATCCGTCTTCGCGCCGTAGAACCTTTAGCCGAACACGAAAAGAACTATAAGAAACGTTTCCAAAAGATCCTGGAGCCTCTTTCGGCTTGGGTGCATCCTTCATCTGTCATCCTGACAGATTTGACAGTAGACAAGGGAACCCTGGTAGCTATGGGCTTCAAGAACGTGCATCAAGCGTCTGCCCATTCTGACTCTTCAACTGCAAGGAATAGCAACGCCAACATCATGGAGTATTTGAGAAGAATCGTGCCCAGAATGTTCCAGAATACCCTGTCGTTGCTGTCCAGGCAGATTATACAGCAATTCTTGGATGAACTGGTTTGGAGAGAAAGGTAGGCCCTCGGTTGACTGGCAGAAAATGTCTAAGGCATTAAGTCCGCCTTTGTACGTTTGGTTGCATGAAGACTAAATAAATAAATAAGTAAGATTTTAAGCTTTATTTTAGAGAGAAAAGTTGTCTTTACCTGAGAATGCGTCTACATCTGGGGAATGCACTACTAGCGATCCACTCGAGAGTTGCTCACAAACGGCGCATTCGCCTATATGGACATATCTTTCAATTTATTTATTTATTTACCAGCTTTTGCCCGCGGCTTCGCTCCCGCTCTACCCCTCTCTACCCTACTTTACGTTACTCTACCCTACCCTACCCTACCCTACTCTACTCTACCCTACTCTACCCTACCCTACTCTACCCTACCCTACTCTACCCTACCCTACCCTACTCTACCTTATACCAATAAATGAGCAGGTTTTGGATTATTATCCTACAATATTTTCATTCACTCAACCAGGTATGGCATATCCCCTGGCCAAGCGTTCGACAACATAGTAATTCACATCTCGGAACAAAGTAAGATGGAGTCCAAGGACCCCATCACCGTGCGCCTGAACAAGATCGCCGCTAACCCCTTCAAGAACTGGAAGTATCCTACTGGCAAGGTAAGGCATCAGTTTTGAAAATAAATTCAATGCTTATATATTACAGAGGTCAAATTCTATTGGAACCAAATACTTCTTAGTATCTTCTTACTAATTGTTTTTCTTCATCTAAAATCTGCGGCTACACGTCGGCGGCCTGCGATATTAAAATTTTCTTAAATATTTTGCCCCTTGATCATCAAGCGAAAGTCGGCTTGCACTGCCAATTGATTGTAGACCTTATTATATGTTTTTTTTTTTTTTACCGACTGCTTTAGTATGAAGAAGTTTGATTTTATTTATATTCTTGGAAAAATATCCTACAACTTGAACACATAATATTTTGTAATCTATGCTCTGGTATTTTGTTTTTCAGTTTCACACTGTTTGGGGATCTGGTTAAAGACACTCACTTTTTTGCATTTAAATATTTCGCGGGGACTCTTTTTTATCAAAGTTACTTTTTTTTTGTTATCTGAATAGGCCATTCTCACCACAAATGCCCGAATACACAACGCTATATATATTTTACCACTTATTTCTTATTTCATAATTCTGTCTGGCATTTTCAAACGGTAAACGTATAATGCGATTTATGAAGCAAGTGGGCCTAAGAGTTGTCCTAAAATCTTTTTAAAAATTGTAGAAAAAAGACAAGGTAGAAGAACCTGTTGCTGAGCCAGAGACAGGACGCAGTAGGCGCGGGCGCAAAAAGAAGGAGCCGTCACCCTCCCCGCCGCCCAAGAAGAGGAAGAAGGAGAAGACTACATACATTGAAGAAGAGGATGAGGAGGTCGGTAACCCTCTATGATTATGATTGTACTTATTTCGGTTTATACAGATCTTATTCCGAACTCAGCCAACTGCCATGTGTAAAAGTAAACTGGGATAAAAAAGTAACCTATGTACTATTCCTGGACCGTCCAAATCCGTTCAGCCATTTGAGCGGAAAGGAGTTACAAACATATAGACACAGACACACAAACTTTCACCTTTGTGATTTTAGTGTATAGTACGCGGAAAATAAGTTGAAAAATTTGCTATGGTTTGCCCCCACTTCGATTGAGACCAGAAAATCGGTTACTGCACATTCAAGGTCGACAGTCATGATGTTCAACTTGTGGGATGAGGATTATAACCGATTTTCAAATAAGTTGTATTTGGCCGCATACTATAATGTGATGAAATGATTCCCCAAAACTTCCCATAGTGTTGTAGCATGATCTGGAAGTTTACGAATGTGATCGATATAATTCCTGGGGAAATTAATAAAATATTCTGTGAAGTAAAACTTGATAAATTGGAAAAAGTATCTTTGTACGTGACCAATTTCTATCTAGGAGTTACCCAGATAGAAACTGCGTTTGACGTCAAAGACCATTGGTGCTATTCTCTAAGAAAACGCAGCGTTTCCTCAACGACGAACACCCAAATAGAATAAGTACATTGAATTGTCAACCTAATATACCTGTACATTGGATTGTTAATTCAATGTATCCTATTTGGATGTTCGTCGTTGTGGCAGCGCCGAATTTATTAGAGAATAGCACCACAGTTCGGCCTCCTTTCTTAACTGCAACTTCGTTTTTGTTGATTTTTTTTTCATATTAGTTTTCTAGACCTAAATTTAATTTAGCAAATAAAAAATAACATACATTATGTTCTCTTTTGTAATTTGCTATTTTGCAAAAAGAAGTGTAAAATAAGATATGTTATATATGTATATTTCCAACAGATCCCTCTAGCCCAAAGCCGAAAAACTAAAATAAAAGAAGAAAAAGAGAAAGAAAAAGAGAAACCGAAAGAGAAACCAGTTCCAGACCCGCCTGCAGTAACAGCCCGTAGTCGTCGCACAAACAAAACTAAATCTTATGTGGATGACGACTTGGATGATATTCCTCTGAAGAATATCAAGAAAGAAGCAAAACCTGAAGAAACTGTGTCCATGGAGAGGTATTACTTCGGTCAGATCGGCGGGAATGGCGATTTTGCGAAGACTGCAATAGCTGTTGAGGTTTGTTCAGAGAATTATTTTATTTTGCCTATAGATTCACTATCGTACTTTGGCCTTCTTTGGCGCCGATTCACCCGGAGAAACCCACTGTTTTGGCTGCTGTTGGTCTCTGGCGTGTTGTGGAAGATCCACATTTCATCAGTTACGAAGTAGCGTATGTGAGTTTACATGTTTGTGAACGTACCCACGATACAGGAGTAAGCAATCCCTAGTGTGGGGCAACTTTTTAAAACATGAAATATGAAACTAATATCTCTTTCAGTGTCCAGTCTGTCACGAAGAATTCAACGAGAACATCTCGCTGATGTCGCACCTGTTCGGGCACGCGCTGCCCGCGGGCGCGGCCGGCGCGGCGCAGTGCACGTACTGCCTCGCGCGCTTCCCCGCGCACGACGACCTCGACACGCACCTCAAGCACAACCACCCCGCTGATACTAAGTCGCCGGACCTCTTCACTTATGCTTGTCTTATTTGTGAGGTGAGCTATTGATTTAAGGTGAAAGAGCCAAGTTAGCCTTCGAAATTCAAATTTTATTTAGTATTTTGCAGGTCAGTGTCCGGGATAGGTTCTATGTTCCTAAAATATTTGCGATTGGTCTGACGAATGTTTTTGTGTTCTATTCGCCAGGGTCTTATATTTGCAACTGGGTGCTTCAACTCGTTTAGCTTTTCAATCCCCAAAGGTGACAGAAGAGCCAACGAGATGGAGTATTTGGTCGTGAATGTGCAACACTGGCAAAATAAACGCGAGAGTGATAGTCAGAAATATCCGACTAAAATAAGATGAAATTAACTGCAGCCCCGAGCTTCATAACACACCAACTTTCTATACCTGTATCAAAATGTACTATTTTACTCTATGTCTACAGGTACGCTTCGCCGCTGTGCTGACGTTAGCATCCCACATGCAGAAGACGCACGCGCCTCTAGAACTGCCGTATGCCTGCGACGCGTGCGACTACCGCGTGTCTTCACACCGGGCTATAGCAGATCATTATAGAACAACACATTGCACAGGCGACACTGTATTCTGTCCTTACTGTCTTAAGGTTTGTATTACTTTGACAAAAAATAAGGGTAATGCTTTCTTGAGTTAAATACCGGGACTGACTATTGGGCAGCAGTTTGGCTTACAAAGCCTTAGCCAAATTCATATCCAATTATCGAGATCTTAGTTTATTGTGTTTTCTATTGTCCAATCAAAACTGTTAATACACTGCTACTGCACTGCTACTGTTGTTGTTACTGTTAATTTTGACAACCGTTAAAAAGGCTTTACTATTATTCATCCCTTTTACTTTATATTTGTTGCGGTTGCGTTTTATGGATTCATGAGAAAAAGGAAACAGGAACCCAAGTCTGCTATTTTTATAAATTCGTCATTTCAACACGATTCCATTATCATTTTGCAAAAAGTTTGTAATCTGCAAAATTCATAATGACCGATCATTGGTCGGTCTGTGGTCTTTTTAGCTGTCAAAGTCAAAGTGACATTACTGCTTACTGTTTACCTAGAGCGGCTGCCGGCCGGCGTTTTCAGTGTTTCGTTGTTGTTATTGTATCAGTGTTTGGTTTTTGTTATGATATAAGGCAGACATTCATTTGTCATTAGGTAACTACAAGATTACCGTTCTATGCCATTTCTCTCAATGGGGTGTCGGTGGTTGATCATTGGAGTCGCCATTATATTAGTAGATTACCAAACTTGTCAAAATCAACAATTATGAAAACAATGATAGACCATTCTGACACTAATGTAATAGCAGACTTGAGGCCCAGTGCACATTGTTTATGATGTTCACCATTTAGCAAGCATTTTGTAGCATTGAGTAAATTAAAAGCTATTTTCCCCATTTCGCAGACATACAATAATTATAAATCAAGAACTGTTTCATAAGAAATCCATCTTTCTTCACAGGTCATAAAGGTATACGCAGACGGTCATGAACTGACAGCTAACGTGGTTCTATATCTGGAGCATTTGAAACAGCATCAAGATAAGGAGATGGAATTCCGATGCAACAGATGTGTACTTAAATTCGTGCATCTTGGTGAGTATTGAAGTAGCGCTCTATGTGAATTGGCACGTTGTCCACGAGTTTCTCTTGGAGGCGATTAGTGGCGACTCCCTGATTAAGGCCATGGTTCGCAGCGAGAGGGAAACAAATGCAGTCGCCTCCTCACGCCCTAGCCGCTGACATAGAAGACGGCCGGACGTCGGGATTCACAGGTCTACTACCGGTCATCGCAGGGCTTCTGAACGATGAGCAATGGGTGGCTCGCTATCCGGTAGTCCAGTAAGGACCAAACCTCAGTTGTCGATGTCAGCAAAACCGTAGATGTCCAAAAAGGTTGATGGAATTATACATATTATACTTACGGACTTATTGCGTTAGGCATTTTTATCCCGATCAATCTATGGGAGTTGCAAAGAAATACATTAGAAGGTGAAAGAAAAAAATAGGCAAATATAAAGAAAAGTTTTACAAATAACAAATTACTTACAAAGTGAACCGATGACCTAGTGAGGATCGCAGGAATCCGATGGATGCGAGACGCACAGGACTGGTCGTTATGGCGACACTTTAGGGAGGCATTTGTCCAACGTTGTATATTTGAATTTGTAAAATAATAATTTGTTTATTTATAGGTCAACTGAAGGAGCATCAAGTACGGGACCACATTACTGTCGACGGCGCCACCCCGCTCTGTTCTGAAGAACATTTAATTACTAAACCAAAAGTAAGTTTCATTCAATTTTCTTATTATAAATTCGACAAAAGAAACATCATCGAATGTGAAATCCGTATCTATACTAATATTATAAAGAAATTTATGTTTTTGTTTTTAATGAATAAACTCAAAAACTACTATATTAATTAGCCAGTAAAATCAAGAGGTAAGTAAAGTCAAGAACAAGTAGATTACTTCTAGGCAAGCGTCGACACATCAGCGCTTACTATCAAGTAAGATGTGGTCAAACGCGAACCTCCGAATGATAAAAAAAAAATGCTACTTTATCACTGAGTGACATAGACTATACAACATTATTAAAATAAAATAATTTTGCGAAACCCAAAACACATGTATTAACGTATGTGTTTTATGTAAAGAAACTATGTATAAAATTTAATAATTACATCATAAAAATTGTTGTGTTACCTGTTTGTCCGCACAAATACATGTTATCTAGGTGACCGAGGGGTTTTTTTGCTCCTGCACCCAGCAGCTCTGTCCTAGCACCGAATGCCTCCTACGACCGACCGACCGATCCTCCGGCCGATCTGCCGTAACCTGTGGTGGTATTTAGTGTCGGTGCAGTTGTGGTGTCCAACTTGTGAACTTCTTTTAAATATTTTTGGGGTAAAATATAACATGGTGTAGAAATTATTGGAATCGATTCAGTTCTAGGCAAGCCTGCTCCATCGTCGTCCACATCATCGCTTACCATCAGGTACAGTACATCACGTCATACAGTGGTCAGACGCGAGCCTATCCATAATTAAAAAAAAAAGTTACTATTCTATAAAAATAAGCATTTACAATACTTAAATCCGCTCTTGCCTTTTCTAACATTTATTATTCATTTTTTCTAGAACAAAGCGCGTCCGCCAGTAAAGGACGCAGCCAACCACTCGATCGCGGAAACGTTCGAGGATTTAACGCTGGTGCTGCCCGACGGCATGCTCTGCAGGGAGTGTGACACACCGCTGGAGAGGGACAAACATTTCTTGTGAGTTTATCTTGTCTTTTTGCCATTAAATATCATATCCATATCCACATACCGCGAGGCTGGTCTATTTTAGCTACTTTCATAGTATCATGTCTTACGGTATTTTGCTATGGGGACGGGCTGCAGACATAGAGTCTATTTTTATTCTGCAGAAAAGAGCTATCAGAGCCATATACAATCTTCGCAGGTGCGATTCTCTAAGGGAACTGTTTAAGGATATAAACATCATGACGGTACCTTGTCAATACATTTATGAAAATATTATGTACGTTCGGAAAAATATTCATCTTTTTACTAAGATAAGTGACAGGCACAATTTTAATACTAGGAATAGGCACAAACTAGATCAACCTCGATTCAGATTGGCTAAAGTATATAATTCTTTTATGGGGTGCTGTGTAAAATTTTATAATAAGATACCACTTGAGATTATTCAATTGAATGAATCCAAATTTAAAACATGCATTAAACGCACACTATGTAGACAAGCATATTATAAAGTGGAAGATTATATCCTCGATAAAAATGCTTGGCTAAATGCTGGTCCTGCTCCACTAACACTTTTGCCTACTAATTAGTTTTTTGTTTTTTTATAGTTTTATAAATATTGGAAGAGATGCTATTACCCTTTCCGTATGTTGTTTTTTTCGAAATGGTATGATATTGCTTTAATGAAGCTTATGACCTTTTAATGCTCTTATTTTGTTTATTTTTCTTATTTGGAACCATTAGCATTGTATAATGTAGAAGCACTTTTATCAAATTTTTGTGAATGTGAAGTCCCATGGAGCATTTTTACTAGGTTACAATTGGTTTGACTTAAATGAGCATGGCAGTTGAGAGTTTGTCATTCTCACTCAAATGTCTTGCTGATGGTGGCGCGTGTTATTGAGTCATTCTGTTCCCTTCATAATGGTTGAGCAGAGTGGGGTTGAGGCACGCGTCATGCTCGTGAACGGGCGCCGTCAGTTGAGACTGGTCATCTCTTTGCTGCCAGTGGCTTAATTCAATTTCTATTTTTAGTTAGTTTTTTTTTTTTTTTTTTTTCTTCTCACTGCTTTTCTACATGGTGCTCACATAATTGTAGCGACAAGAAATATGTAACCAAGATTATTGTAACACTTAAAATGATTTTAACACGTCGATCCACAACTACCCAACTTGTTCATACAAAAGTAGACTCTAAACATCGGAATTAAGGCCTATAGTGGCGTGGATGTGAGAGGACACCGGTGTCCTCTGAGCTAGGACAGATTAAAAGAGTGTCCATGGAGTTTCTTGCACGTTCTTCTCCATAGAGATCTACGCTTTGGAATGTGCAATTTAGCTTCACTTTTTTTTTTGACTGACCGACATTTTGACTATTCAAAAGTGCCTGTAAATGGTCTATTTGAAATAAAAGAGTTGATTTTGATTTTGATTTTGATTTTTTATCATTTGGTGGTTTTTGCCATTAAGTATCATACCATTTCTTTTATGTGGCTAGGAAATCATCAAATAATTTCATGTGGTTGGGAAATCATCAAATAATTTTATGTGGTTGGGAAATCAACAAATAATTTTATGTGGTTGAGAAATCATTAAACAATTTTATGTGGCTGGGAAGTTATCAAATAATTTTATGTGGCTGGGAAATCATCAAATAATTTCTCCCACTCTGTGTGGAGTGACAGACTTTTACTGACTTAAACTCTCCTGCGGTCCATCAGTTCGAGGGTCACGGTACCTCTTTCGAAAATACCCTAAAATTACAAATGGGAACTAAGCCCCGTATTCAAATAACATAAACAGCGAACTCTTGATGAGAGAATCCACCACTGAGACCATACCACGAGCTCTTAACGCGATCCATTTGACGACCTAAACTGAACTGTTAAAGGGATGGAGTTATACACCGATAAATTTTAGTCGTTTTAATCCCGCGGAGGGTCGATTCGGTACATGAAATATTTTCGATTTGTAAAGATAAAAATAAAAAACAAAGTACTTTTTTTAAAAACTCGACTTAATTTTCCATGCACGAAATTTATTTCTTTGAATAAAAGTCATCTGATCGAGGCCAATGAACTGTAGGTAGTTAGTACGCGACGACCGACAACTCCCTACAAGGTTATTGACTTGGAAATTAATTTCGTATATGCGTATATTAATTCGAGTTTTAAAAAAAGGTACTTTATTTTTTAATTTTATCTTTCTAAATCGATAGTGTTTTATGTACCGAATCGATCCTCCACGGGATTAAAATGACCAAAATTTAACGGTGTATACAGTGTATTCTGCATAGCTCCACCCCTCTTTCTCGCTAACTCCCCTGGAGTCTAACTCCAATGACGTATTAAGAAAAGTCATACTTATTAAAATCCACGAGGAAATCCCTAGTAGACCGATTTTGGCTGCACCATTTTGCACAAAATAGACGTTACAGGGATGGGGCAAATTCAGATTGCTAGGTCAGCTCTTGGGCACTGGCTGCACATTAACTTGCTTCCAAGCAAATCTGGTGCACAGGTTCTAAAAATAATTACCGATATCTCGTCGGATCACTAGGTGCCTGTTCACGTCAGATTTACACAGTACCCTACGGACGTCTTCTGATTAGACAACACTTTCCATTGCTGGTCTGCTTCTACCAATTTTTCTCAGGTATTCTTCTATAGTGTTATTAATCACTAGCTTGTGCCATCGGTTTCGCCCGCGCGGAGTAGGTTACTCAACACAAACATTAGATGCTCGTTTTTCCCTTTAGGGAGTTCATTTTTAAAAAATCCTCTCTAACGGCCCGTTTTCAACCTTGCCGTTGTGAGCGGCAGTTAAGCGCGAGACGGTGAGCGGTAAAAAAAAAAGTATGAAAATGTTTGATACACGCCACGAGGCTACGAGACGCCGCTCAATGCGTCCCGCGCCCGCGCCACCTCTTACATCATAAAAGGAATTCTTGTGCGGCATTCACACTCCTAGTCCCAGTAAATTCGCCGGTGCGTGGATATGTCAGTCAGTTTCTCCTTTTATATTTATGAGAATTGTTCCATTTCCAGAGGCACCACACGTTGCACGAAGTGCTCGTACGGCACGTCGTGCTACCGCGCCATGCTGCGCCACAACGGCTACTGCGCCGGCCCGCACTCGCTGGAAGACGCGCCGCGCGACGCGCCCTACCGCTCGCACTGCGTGTGCGGGTATAACACTACTGTCGGTACGTACTACGAGTTTAAAATAATAATTAAAGTAGCTAAGGATGACATGTGTCGGGGCAAGGACAGAGACCTGGAAATTTTGCTAATACATTTACCGTAACCCAACTCGGCTGGGCAGCATTCGAGAAGCTGGCGGTCTTCTCTTCCAATATCTATATCTATCGATATCAATATAATATAATATCTCTATCAATAACGTCTATGATCAGTACGTGTTGCCAATGATGACATAAATGGGTCCGAAACGTTGTCACTTATAATGGACTTCATCAAAAGGCTTAAAGTCATCCAAGGAGCAATGGAAAGGGCTATGCTCGGTGTATCTTTGCGTTATCACATCAGAAATAAAGATATCCACAGGAAAGGAAAGGAAAACCATGGTTATCGAAATAGCCTTAAGAATCGCCAAACTTAAGCGCAGTGGGCAGGGCACATTACCGCAGAACCACGTACCGAAAGACGCAGCGTTGGAAGGCCTCCCACAAGGTCGAACGATGATCTGTTGAAGGTCGCGAGAATTCGTTGAATGCGAGACGCTCAGAACCGGTCGTTATCGTGATACTTGGGAGAAGCCTATGTTCAACAGGGGAGGTCTTTTAGCTGAAATGATGATAATGATTTAAGCACGTAAACACTTTTGTTGTATCCTTTTCTCTCCGGTTTTTCGTAATAAAGTCAGACTCAATCTTCCCAAATCTTTAGAACAAATTTTAACCAAAGGAGTTCGCAGTCTTAATCATTTGAAATCCCCAGGAACTGATATGCTGACGCACTTGCTGATGTGCTCGCACAAGTCGGCGTACGCGTCGGAGGCGGAGGCGCGCGCCAACACGCTGGGCGGCGCCGACGACCTCGCGCTCGGCCGCAAGCTGCTGGACGACGCGCCGCCGCCACTTGATACGGTTCGTTTTATGACAAGAATGGGCTATTGTTCCGAAAAAATTTGAACTTCAATGTGTTCAACCTTAAAAAAAAGCTTATTTTTTACACTAATCAATCATAATTAATCATGAATTTTACAGGCCCCTGTTTACGTAAAATGCTGAAAAATGTTTCAATAAAACAAAACAAACATTTTTATATATATTTAATGTTCAATTTATTAATTAACCATACACCACAGACTAACCTCTATTTATTTAAAAAAAAATTCAGTCAGACCATGGTTATCTGGTAGATATCTGTCAGCGATAAGAACACTATTGTACCCATATTATGATTTAGGTTCGTGTAAAAGAGTTGTGTCAGTATTATTATATTCTAACCCCGTAAAAAGGAATGATATCTAAAAAAAAAATATGTGTTTGTCGTAACAGCCGGTAGACAGCACGATGTCGGACTACGCGCCGCCATCGGTGCTTAACACGCAGCTCTCACTCGACGACCTCGCACCGCCCTCTGTGCTGCAGTCTGATCAGGTATGAAAAGCCACTCTTTCATTAGCAAGATTTTTATTGCATTATCAGAAATACCTTAATCTCAAAAAAACTTAGTGGAAATATAAATGAAGACTTCTAAGAGTTGCAGTCTAGACACTTTCCTTTTTTAAAATGATAGTTATTTATTATAATGCTAATATAGCCCATTGACACTACATCATACACTCGTAATGTTCCATATAAATTTAAATGAATATGTATCTATTGCATGTAAGCATGTTGTGTGTACACGAAGTGGCGGCGTCGTGTTTCGCTGTGAAATCGATATTTTTTCATGAAATCGTTGATGATATACGACACCCTTTGACCAAAAAACCGTTTTTTGAGAAAAAAAAAACTCAAAATGATGAGTCGCCATCCGCACTGCAAACGTCTTAATTTAAGTGTTCTCCCACAGTCCAGTTTGTTTTCCGTACTCCACGATCTTAACCTTCGTGGTATGATGTAGTCTCTACACGTACAGCTGCATTGTGATAAACGCTGGACAAAGTAGTACGGTTCTGTCAGCGCGGTACCGCACTGTTGGAGGATTCTTCTCCACCTTTTTGAAACTTTCTTCGTCGCTCTGCTTGCCCCCTCTCGTTCTGTAGCAGTTTGTTTGCAGCACCAATAGCGAAGTAGGCTCGTTTAGGGGTCAACGTACCTACATGCGTCACCACTTCGATCGAGATGAAACAGACGGAGAAAGCAGCGGGTGACGCAATGCAACTCGCCGACTCAAAACTGCCGATAAATTTGTCTACAAATCATGTCTAATGGTTTCTAATGAATATAAAAGAATAAACATACAAACTTATCTTACATCACCATTATCCTACCACTAGATAACCATCAAAATCAGAATACACCAAACTAATGATCCCCTATTCTCTCACCCCCAGCATGATCAAGAACTACTTAAAGACACATACGACCGGCCGCTGGCGACGCCGCGTCATGAGGAACCCCACTACAGCCTCGGAGACTTCGAGCCTCTGCCGCAGGAGCCCCCGCCGCAGCCCGACTTTGAGCAACTTTAGAAATAATTATACTTATTATTTAAGTCAGTGATGTGCTTGGCTTATCACAGAGTAGGAAGAAAATGAATAATTAAAGAACACTATGCTTTACTGTGTCTATGGACCACACACATATATTGTGTGTGGTATTCGTGCAGTAATGTAACGAAATTGAGATTTTTGTGGCAATCATACAGCTTTGACTATTTGAATATTGTTGACTATTATTATATCAAAACTATGTAAGAGAAAATTAGAATTTATAATGGAAACAAGAATATGCACATATAATGTTCTCTTCTATTCATAAATATAAATATATTGTGTATTAAGAGATATAATAATAAAGAATTATGTAACCACAATTCTTACAAGAGTACATATAGTATAAAATATTAGATTACTTGAAAAAAGTATAGATTATGTTTGAGGACCTTAAATTAGAACTTAAATACCTAGTTTAATTTGTGGGTTCTTAGTTATGTAACTCAAAAATATAAATAAATGCTTTTACTAATTATCTAGTCTTTACTTTCTTTTTCTTGAATGACAGGGTTACTTTGTTAGTGACTCCATAATCCTGGATGGGTGCATTATCATCGTCTAAGACAATACTGTCGAAGTTCAGGCTGTACGTCTTCCAGATATATTTCCATGATATCTTAGTAGTGTCTCCGGCTCTCCTTTGGAATAGTTGAAAGTGTCTCTGTATTGCCTTCTTGAGGTTTCTTACTGTTGCGTTTTGGGGGATCTAAAAAAAAAAGAAACTTAAAACCCTCAAAAAAAAAAAGACTCAAATTGGCGTGGCAGGCCTCGTCGACAGCGTTTTAAGTTTAAGGGCTTGTCCAGAAAGGGCGAATCACGCGCGAGTCGAGGGTCTGGCGTTATGAACGCGATTTACGCGCGTATTTTGAATTCGCGCGATGCTTGTGGACGTGATGTATTCGTGCCTAGTATCTCAATAGCGCGCGAAACGTTTCGCGACGAATTCGCTTCTTCTGGACAAGGTCTAAGGGCCAATGCTGCGTAAAGCGGGAGCACACGAGGGCACCGGTCGCGTGTCATGTGCGGCGGTCCCCCTATCGGAAACCGGATTATTACCTGCACAGTGTCGCTAATCCAACTATAACAGTGTGCGCATGTAGTCGTGTCGGCGGAGAACTTTAATGTATTATTACGTAGCAAAAGGGGCGCGGGCCGCGGCTGCCCGAGACGGTTCCTGACTATGCTTTACGCACCGTTGGCTCTAAGTGTACCAGCTTTCCTCTCCTTGCTCCACAGTACTAATACATTAACCAAATTTTATTTTTATCGTCCTCACTGGTTGATGTTGAGTTAACCATCTTTGACTGATGTGTTGAATGTTTAGAACATGGTTTGTATTTGTACAGATGCAAGACAACCTGCCTTCCCACGGATGGTAGGATATGGCGCATTACAGTATTTTAGGTAATAACTTGGTTAACACGTCATCAATGACTGCTGAGCATACGCGTCTGCTGGCTATGAGGAGTAATGGAAGTCGAGTTTGTGGCTTCAGGCAATCCCGTAATCCAACAGGCACTTGATGGATGATGGATCGTTCCGTCACGCAACCTGGATACATCGGTGTCACTACTGTGAAGCTGTTGATAGCTTAAGCACCATGGCCTGGCCTGTTGCAGGAGGGCAGGCCGCATAGCACGGCACGTTAGCATTAACGATATTCGTCGAGCTCTTGTCACCACCGGTGTACCGTACGCATAAGAACCTATTGGCTTAATATGTGACAATAGGAAGAAACCAGAACGGCCCTGACTTACGAGTTGTAGGTCGCGGGTCCAAACCCCGTCAGGCGCATTACTTTGTGTAATTTATTTCATCACAACGGAAGGCTCTCAAAACGGTGAAGGAAAACATCGTGAGGAAACCGGCATGACCTAGAACCAAATATTCGAAGACATATTTTTTTTTTTTTACGGGAAGTAGTGTCAGACTCTTGCTGACTAAAAACCAACCCCGTTCCTTCGTAGCCTATGGTGCCGGGGCCGGGTATTCCTTTCGGAGGTTAACCTATGACCCCAGTAGGCTTCGACCCTGCCTGCCTGCAGCTAGCAGGCTGGCACTTATTGGCGTTTTTTCGAAGACATGTGACATTCACCAACCCGCACTGGGCCCGCGTGGTGGATTACGGCCCATTCCCTTTCTTAGATAGGTTTATCCCCTTAGGGTTGGAGATTCGTTAAATCCGTTCTTAACGGACGTTTACACCCTATAAGGAACCTACCTACCAAATTTTAAGTTTGTAGGCGTTGTAGTTTCTGAGATTTCGTTTTGATATGTATAGATCACAGTTTTGAGCTGTTTTTGAGTGCGCAAGTATAAAATTATTCCAAAGCAACAAACATTTAATAAAAAATGTCCTATTCCAGGACATATCTTCGTGTGTGCCAAATTCCATTTAAATCCTTTCAGCTGTTTAAGTGTAAGAGAGTAACAAAAATATATACAAAATTTTGCTGCCATAATCATAGTATAATTCAATTAATTGTGAATATAAAACAGGAAGGGAGAGCTGATACTCAATATGAGACTAAAGCCAGCTAAATTCAAATGACTTACAATAACTTTTAATGTTGGTTCAGTTTCTCTTGAAATAAAAATGGTGATTGACTGGCCATGTTCGACAGCTGTCTGAAAAAACAATCATAGAATGATTAATAAAATAATATTTGATTAACCTTTTAAATACCATAATTAGAGACATAATTGAAAGACAATAGGTGTGCGGACACCGGTGCCCTCTTGGGGCTTGACATATTTGAAGTATATGAAATAAATTATCTAATTTATATATTGAATGATAGGCAATGCACAACCTAAACTATTGAGCATGAACTTTTACACTAGAGTTCTTATAATAATACATGAGTACTAATGAAGGTTTTTAGTAATATATCTTGCCCTAAAAAGGGTCAACACATTCAAGGGTCACACTGTGTCAAGAACATAAAATAATTCGTTCAGGGGCCCATAACCCGCCCAATAAGTCGTTGTAATTCTGTAACTATAGTACGCGGCAAATAAGTTGACTAAAATGGCCGTCGTTGCTGGATACGCGCCACTCCGCGCTGTGCCACACTCGCCGATCTGAAAATCTGTTACTGTGGATTAAAAGTCGATCGCCATTTTGGTTCAACTTATATATCGCGTTGTACTAGATAGCTGCTGCCTGCGGTTTCGCTCGCGTCATAGTAGAAAACTATCCCAAACGAAAATAGTACCAGAATAAAATGTAACCTATGTGCTATTCCAGGACATGGTCTACACGTATACCAATTTTCATTAAAATCCGTTTGGCATCTTTAGCGTGATATATTTTCAATTAGTTTCTGCGCATCTGCTGACACCATCGTTTTTAGCCCATAAATATAATGTAACACCATGATCATCTTCCTGCCCTGTTGTTTGGGATTGGCGCATACATTTTTTCTTTTCATTCTGTTGTCACACACTACAGAACAGAATGGAAGGAAAAAACGTGCGCGTCATCGTCATCGGTCCATTTTATGGGAGGTTTTCCAATGCTGCATTTTCCTTTTCTTTCTGCCCCATCAACCATCTGTTCTATGAGTAATGTGCCACTGCCCACTGCCACTTAAGTTTGGCGATTCTTCGGGCTATGTCAGCGCCCTTGGTATGTTAATGTACTCTTTTCTCCTTGCACCCCCCTTTACCTCAAGAATCGTTTTCAGTTTCTTTGCGACTCCCATTCGAAATCTCTTAGGTCTTCAAATAGCTTACAACTCAAAATGCCAGTGCATTCCACAACTTTCTTTGATAAATCTTTTACTGTCCAGACTGCTTGTCTGTGGAATGCATTGCCAGATGCTGTAAAATGTGCTCAATCGTTGCTTACATTCAAGAAACTTGTTAAAGATCACTACCTCTGTGATTATGGAAAGTTCCCATTTCTTTTTATTGTATATATTTTTGTATGTATGTATCTATTATATAGCATATGTAACTTTCTATTAATGTATATTTTGTAATAAGTGTTGGTGCTTATTGTGACAGCCCCATATCATGTCCCGAAAATTACTTTCCATTCCTGGTTGCCTGTAAGAAATCGCCGAATGCGATAAGGCCGCCCATTGTATGTGCTTTAATTTAATGGTTTTCCATTGTTTATTTTAATTTGTATGTCCCATAAAGTGTATAATAAATAAATAAATAAATATGTTGTAGGGTTGGTAGTATATCAATGTAAAAGTGCTAACAATAAACACAGCAGCTCACTCAACAGTCTCACTGATGGTAGTGACTGTGTCAGAGTAGACCTTTCAGTTTGTTTTCGAAATGTTTAATAATAATAATAAAAGTTATTTACCTGAGATAAAATTTCTTCAATAATCATATCATTGGGAAGGTTCTTCATTAGGGAATCTTTACTCAGTAAAGTTGCAAGTGACGACTGCGTGACTTCCAGTAGCTCATCGTGTGATAATGAACTAGCTAAGTTTGCTACATATTCCATTGCCTTTAAATTAAAAATTCTTTCAAAACAATGATAAACCTCAAGTTTTGCTGTAATATTGTTTACAAATTGCACATTCATTCAAATTTTTAATGAATTGCGGGAGTCAAAACGTCAAAACAAAACGTGAAATCCACAGATTACAAACCCTTGGCCCATAGCCATGAGGTTTATGAAAATCAAAATGCTTACATTCTCGTTATAATCAATGATAATAAAAACCGAAAAAACTGCAAATTCACGGTGTACAAGAGGTATCTCTAAATCCATGGATAATGACTTTGATTTTTATGATTTGTATCTCGAGCTGCCACTATGTAGGATATTATTCTATTTTCAGGGAAAGTAATCTGAATAATCGCCATTTACAATTTACAATTTCATTTAATGAAAATTGATGACATTTTCAAATGTCAATAAAATTTTCTTATTAACAACTTACTATATACTCGTGATTGCTAATTTATATTTAATTTGCAAGTAGGTTCTAAAAACACTTTATAACCGACTTCAAAAAAAGGAGGTTTCTCCATTCGACCGTACAGAGTACCTACAGCTGACGGATCTTGGCGCGTCTGAAGTTAGGCTCTGCGAACTGCTCTTTCTCGGTATTGTTTGTTTCTTATTTAACACCGACTTCCGAAATTAAAGTTATTTTAATCTTTTTAGTGTTTTTTTTTTTTTTAATGAAGTCAGTTTTTTTTTTTTTTTTGTAAAAAGTTTTTTATACCCGTCAATTTTTTTTTCCATTAGTTTAAACTAGATGCGGCCGGGATCTCGAATTTGCAATATATCATGGTAACGGAAATTATTAACATGGGTTCAAGCCAGAGGCGTAGCTACCGCCGTATCTGCAGTATCAACTGTATCAATGATACGGAGCCCCCACGCTACTGGGGCCCGAAGTATGCGAAAATTCGCAACATGTTATCCACATCGTAGGCATATGCGCTTCGTAAACTGGGCATACATGCCTCAGTTGTTAATGTGCCCCACTTGAATTTTAAATTCGCACGCTACCAGTAGGCATGCAAACATATATATCTTGTTTAGTATATTGATGAGAGGCCGCTATTTAATGAATAATGAAAATATGACAGGTATTCTAACAGTTTATAGCTCGTTCCTCTCGTTCTAGTATTTTTAATAAATACGGGAGTATTCAATTTTCGAGCCGGTTTTACAGAATGGCAAAACCAATTCATTCATCTTTCGTGAACGCACACGTTTTCTAATTAGTATCTTCTTTATAGTCCATCGTGACTTATAGTACCGTACCGTAGTTTTGAGCTGATAGGGCTTGCTTTGTAAAAAAAAACCTTTTTTTTGTACGGAGCCTCCGTGGGTCTATAACAAACTAAAAGTTGGCTTTTGTGACTAACGGAGACTCCTGACTATATTATTATAATAGTCAAAATTATGTTTATTTTTTTTTTCTTATGGTACATCCATTACAATTGTGATAATTAGGGTGCATGTGACTTAATTTTTGTTTTAAGATTCCGTATTTGAAGGTCTTTTTCGGGCAATTTGTGGTATAACATATCTTCGCACAAGTGGCGAGGTTAATGGCAAGCACGTATGTGTACAGAGTGGTGTAATTATATGGTAGCAAGGTTGGCAAAACGCCACTAGCCTCTGGCCTAGTGAGGCTTCCGGTCCAAGAGACTTCGAGCTTAGAAGTAAATATACAAATTCAAGTAAATTATAAAGATTTATTAAACGCATTCACAAGAAAAAGATCTGGGGTATATTGTCAGCCTTATTATCTTATAGATACGCTACTGGGAAGCGCACCTTCAGACGCAAAATGTAAAAGTCCTCGTGTACATATTTCAGAACATGCCGATTAATTAATAATTATGAATATTTTATGTATGTAAGTAGTATATGCTTCAGTGATTTTACCAAATTAAATCACAAAGTTGACAATTTTCCTGGGGCCACACCCAATGATTTTGCCACGGGTCTCAGATGGTATATTTACGCCAGTGCATGTGTAAACAGTACGCTCGTTATTCGTTTCGTGCACTTTCTTTTACAAATGTATCGTCCCCATTGCCCGTTCTTGCTGCTAACACATTTAAATGTGGACTGACAGTTCTTTCATAATAATATAGGTAATCAACGCTTCTTCAGATGATGATGTACCAGCGGGGCTATTGCGTAACACTGTTGACAGCTCAAGTGAAGATCACTTGCTAGAATGTACATCGTATAACTGTCAAAGAGCTAATTTCGTATTGCCTACCTTTACTGACCAACCGATATGACGTCATTATCCACCGGTGCCTTTGATATCCACTGTAACACGTTGTGACACATGTTATTGTATCTATACTTTTAAAATTGTGATTGTGAGCTTTAAGCTGAAGATGCGATATTTAACTTAACTGTATAATAGTCGATAAAAACTAGAGCCGGGACAATAAGCACCGTTAATTTTTGTTAGGCACCACTTATCCTCTGCAGTTTGTTAGGCACTTGATGTCATACTTAATACCAAAGTTATGAAATTGTTACTTGACAACAAAGTTTAGTGTACATCAAATGCCAGCTGTCAACTGTTTTGAAAAAATTAGCTAGAGTCTGTCTAACGAAAGCCCGACCTGAGAAAATGAGGTCAAATCAAAAAATATTGAATATGGTATTACTGTCATACTAGGAGAAAAAATTTTTGATACTTGAGTATTTTTTTGTATTTGCGACAATCGTATAATTCTTTTTGACGAACTATATTCCTAATATGAGGAACACAAAATTTTTAGAAATAAATATACTCAACCAATACGCTTTTAACAGCATCACACACTCAGAAATATTCAATTCCCTTACAAAACAAAAAATAGAATCCACACATACTTCTTCCAGCAAGTTAGAGAGATTAGATCCTATGTTTCAAACAGAAATGAGTCAAACAGGGCGTCCCGTTGTCCCCAAAGTTATTCACCACTTCTTTCAGACATTAGCAGTCGAATGGTAAGAGAAGGGCATTGTCATCAGCGAAGCTAAGTAATTTGCGTTTCTCTGATAATATTGTCCTGTTCTCTCCTACAGCCACAGGACTAGATCAAATGCTGGTTGGTCTACATATAAAAATGTTGAAGACCAAAATCATAACCAGCAGCTCCTAAAGGAACGTACACGTAGGCGGACAGAATATACAATACGTCTTAAAATATATTATTGTCTACTTGGGCCAAGTAGTCTCTTTCTGGGCCAGGTAAGACAATAAAATAACGTGTCGAACAGAAAATACCTGAAAAAGTTACTGGTCCATCAAGGAACTATTTAAGGGCACTTTGCCCATATCACTAAAGCGTAAGCTTATGGACATGTGTAATCTTCTCATTTGACCTATGGTGTATACAGACTTGGTCTTTGACTGACATCCAAAAGTCTAAACTCAAGGTTTGCCAACCCGACCTGGATGTCTTTCTTAAGAAATGGAATGTGAGTAAGGGACTGAGACCATTAGAAAGAGTGGATGGCTTTTGCACAGCAGTAGAACAATACTGGATAGCTATAAATAACCAATACAATACAAAAACGAGTAAAGATTTATTTATTGGTATATTACTATTTTATCAAGAAAGTCACGGGAAAAGGTGAATAACACAAAATGTTGAATTTTATCATCCTCAAAGTATGCTATTTCATCACATAAATTCGACCGCTTTTGAACATATAAAGTGCGGTAGTGAAGATATTTCTTCTTAAAAACATAAGAAAAATTATTATCAAATCGTAAAATATATCTAATAGTCAGTCAACAATGATCAAGATTATAATGTCATACTAACTTAAAAACCCGACCACAAAAAACCACTACTTTCTCTTCTTGTTTTTCTTTAAACTTACTGATCATAGTATTTCACAGCTTTCCTACATAACTTTTTATTGTTTTACCCATGTTAAGCAATTATATTTTTAAAATCAATCTTTGACAAAATACTGACAATTGCAATCATAGACTTTGACGTGCTTTTGACGGCAACATTATGTTGCCAATTTAATTTAAAAAAAAAACTCCAGGTCGCGCTTTCGTTAGACAGACTCTAATAGCCCTGCAGAGTTCACTTTAGACTCGCTTCGTTTCTCTAGGGAACTCTACATCATTAAATTTTGGTTGTTTTAATCCCGCGGAGGGTCGATTCCGTACATTAATTTTCTCTTTACAAATCAATAGTATTTCATGTACCGAATCGACCCTCAGCGAGATTAAAACGACTAAAATTTAACGGTGTATAGAAGCGAAGGCTACGTTTACTACTGAATGGTGGTTTCGTCGTGGAGTAATATTTTTAAGATTTGGCAACATTACTTCATTAAAATTGAGTTTCTTCGCTGGTCTTGTCTCCGCTACATTAGCTGTCACTTAGAGAAATTTAAGGTTATACTGTCATACTATTACAAAATTCTGTAAATTTTATCATCTAATTAAAATCTAAGCTAATTTAAAAATGGATACTTTGTCCACGGGTTCGCTCTCTGGCGCACAAAAAGAAGAATTGATGGATCAGGTGAAACAGCAAATAGCCATCGCGAACGCTCAAGAATTACTGACGAAAATGTCGGAAAAATGTTTCAAAAAGTGCATCAATAAACCTGGCACAGCCTTAGACAATTCAGAACAGAAATGTATAGCGATGTGCATGGACAGGTATATGGATGCGTGGAACCTGGTGTCACGGACATACAGCAGTCGTATTCAGCGAGAGAGGAACAACATGTGAAAGCGACCACCAGGGACTCAGGGCTTTGGACCATCGCGTCACTGTAAATATAGACGACTTAGTAGATACAAAGCATTTGAAATTGTGAGTTATGGCTGCCGGTTATGTTAATGTGTTCAATAAAAGTACTTTAGGTTGTTACATTTGTTTTTATTGAATCTACTGCTGGGGTACAAAGTGTAACGGACAGATCTGCAGCACTCCTATAACTTGTTATTGAAATGTGAAGTTTTATCCGAATATGCCTAATAAAGTGTTAGAATTAATCATAGTTTGTAATAATCCTGATCCTTCTTGCTGCACAACTCGAAGAGAAGCTAAATGGTTATGTCTATCCATTATAAGTATTTCATCTGTTGGTCGTAAGAACAACCATATGACATGGTTAACATCTGCTGATGTCATATCTAACACCCTGATGCAATATGTTGAAAATTCAAAGAAGAATTTGTTGAAGAAGCACTGCAAAAAGTTCAAAATTAATATAAAATGTTCAAATAAAAGACATGTAGGAAGAATACTATTGTATTTTATTTAATGTAATTTGAAATTAACAGTGATGATTGTTTATTTATTCATTCACATTTAAAACCAAATATTTTCTTTCCAAATTCTTTTTCTTTCTTAACTTATAATTCTCCTCTAATCATCTTTTTTCTGTAATGATAGAGCTTTTGTATCCACATCTCCTTTAGCTCTTCTTCATCAGGTATTTCCTGCAAAACCAAAAGAGGCTTTAAAAACATACACACAATACTTATTTCTACTTCTGTTTCTATTAGATACATCATCATCATCAGCCTTTTAATGTTCCCACTGCTGGGATATATCTATCAGATATACAAAGATGCTAATTTGATAATACTGTATTTTAGGACATGTATTTAGGCATATACTGTTAATAAAACAGTTATCAAATTGTGAAATCTGTATCTATCTCTGCATGTACGAAAACAGGTTTACACACACACATCCCTGCTTCATCCCCTTATAGAGTGAATTTAGGATAATCCTTTCTTATTCCATAAACAAATCATAAAAGAAATCTGTGTGAAATTTCATCATTCTGGTTCTAAAAGATTGAGCTACCCATCTCAATTGATAGTGAGTGAGTCAGGACTTTGCCTTTTATGTATACAGTTAAATGACTACTATAAATATTAACAGCCACTTTGGTCAATCTCCAACATGATTGGATAAAAGGCTAGGTAGACTAAGACATGACTATTATAACATCAGTAAACTGATGCATAATATTAGCACTGTCTCTAACAACTAATCATATATTGAAAAAAAAAGCAATTCTGAGCTGAGAAGAGTATTTTGATTTGCAATGGGAGGAAAAAGGGCTTACAAAAAGTTTATCTTACATCAAAATTAATAATAGAATCATCACTCGGGATCTTTATATCCGACTCTGGAACAGTAACAGTCTGAGAATTCAAATCAATCACAATATTTTGAGATTGCTTCTTATTCCTTGAAGATGTGAAGGATTTCTGTACAAATGAGTCACTGTTCAGCTCTGCTAAGAGGTTTCTGTCATGTATTGTAGGCATATCCTCTTTGATTTCAACCTCCTTATACTCATAGGTTGGTATTTTGGTCATAGTCAATCCAGCAGCTGCTGCAGCTTTGATTGCTCTCTCCAACTTGGTTTCTGTGTCATCTAGATTTACCTTCTTTGTCTGTGACAGGCGTTCTGTAATTTGAGAAAGAAGTACAGTATAAAACAGTGAAGTTCAGAGCCAATCAACGCCTCTTAGGAAAATTTACTCACATACTAAATTTTATAAGTAATCATTGTAATTCCATAAAAATATTTGATGAAGGAAAAAAAACATTATATTGTTTATAATGTTTTTTTTGAAGTATATTACTAAGGAAAATACTAAATTGAGCTCACGCTCACCTATATCAAAGGAGCCACTCCGACTACTAGAAGAACGCGACCTCTTGGATTTTTTCTTGCTGTGTTTAGATTTATTCCGAGAACTAGAAAGCGACCGCGATCGATCTCGCTTCGACCGAGTTCTTGAAGAAGATCGCCTTCTAGATTTCGACTCGTATCTGTCCCTAGACAGACTTCTAGTATAACTCCTTCTTTTGTGCTTGGACCGCGAAGTAGACCGTTTCCTTTTGTGGCTTATTGACTCCGATCGATCTCTGGACCTTGATCTACGTTTGTGCTTGCTTTTAGATCTCTTCCTGTCGTAAGACGACTCAGAACTGTATGAAGAACTTCGCCTGTCCCGATACCGACTTTTATCTCGCGGCATCGTCCAAAATAAAGAAAATTACTTCATTTATTTATCATCATAACCTCAAAATAAGTCTATCACAATCTACAACATTACTTGTCAAAGTCAACAATCTTATTTACGTTTAATTATTCCATAAAAATCTTTTTGGTATTGTTTCTTTTGTTATTTTTTATTGATTAAGTTTTTATGATTATTTTAACGCTATTTTTATATCACAAGACAAAAAGTATGTTCTCTCAAATTGATAAAATATAAATTTAGATCAGATTAGGTAATTAAATAACCGCTATCATTGAATTATCATCCATAAAATCATTAAAATCTAATAAATATGACGGGGTATAAAATAAACGAATTAATTAAATGCAGATGTTGAATCAAAATCTTATCAAAACGCAAAGTAGAAGTACCGGTATTTTCAAAATTCAGATGATCAAACGAATACAAAAGAAACCCAATAGATGGCAGAACAAACTCATTTTCAGAAGTTCCATTTTACGAATCTTTCATTGAAGATGTTTTGGTTCTTCGAACTCGCAACACCCGTTACTACAAAATTTAGCAAGTGGAGCTCAATTTTTTTATGAAAAGTTTCTGTCAAAAATGGTTTCAACACTTTTAAATACAATATTTCAATGAAACGCTATTTCACTGACGTTTTAACGTTAGTAGATATGCGTATATTGAAACATTCCGTAGGGCAGCGACCGTCAGTCGGCCTCGATGACGGAATGTGTGAAAATTTTAAGATGGTGATCAACTGTATTTTTCGTATATTAGTAAAAAAAATCAAGTCTGAAGCATTGTGATTATGTTGGAAAGATTAAAATGTGTTTAAAGCAGTGACTGCGCTAAATAATTTAGGATCGAATCTGTGAAACGTACATAGAGTGCAGTACGTGTTAAGTGCAATCGCTGACATTGTTTCGTTAAAAATTATTGAGCCCATCGCGATTGTTATGTTGAGTATTCTATTGTGTGCTTTTATAACGCCTTGTAAATGGTATAAGAGATTCTGATGTTTCCTAAGTCATGGAGAGGCAGGAGAGATCACATGCCAACATGGAGGCCAGTGACTGTGTGGACACAAAACAGGTGAGTGAGTCCTACTCAGATAATTGCCGGTTTTTAATAATTTCACCTTTGGCTTACTCATATTGCCTTGGTGCTTGTGAAATTTGCATTGGAATGTGCCAACTGCATTGTGTTGTGTAGTAAAACATGTACTTTAAAGTTGCATGTTTTGGTGTTGGTACAATATTCTGAAGATATTTTTGCGTGTTTCACTGAGCAAAATGATTCAAATTGTTAATTTCAATTAAACTTCATGGTTCCAATGATGTAAAAACATATCAAGGCAAGAAGTGGGCGCTGGAGGTGGCTGCCCACACTAACTGAATAAATTATTGGCATTAGAACATTGTTATGAGCCTTATTTGTCATATCACACACAACTATATGTGTGTGTGTCTTTGTCTTGCTCCTTATATTATCATGGTCTCACTATCTTTAGAATGTTCTTGAATATTTATAAATTTAGTTAAACTCTGATTGTTTGTAGAAAGTTTACTTAATCACTGAACTGAAAGTAATTTCTTAGAATGAGACGTCTCGTAATGTCATATGTGACAATTATAATGAAGTTAAAGAAAATATGATTTAACCGGTATTATGTTATAAAACATCATTTTATTATTACTTTTATGTTCTACAATAAGAACTGGAAAATACTTTCATAATAGTTATAAATATTTAATTAATTGTTTTTATATTACTCAATAGTCTCATAATATTGTTTTTCGTTTGGCCAATCAAGGATTATTTCATTATAAATTGATTTTTTATAGGTTTAGATACTGCATACCATTAAACAGTTTTTATAAGTATAGTAATCAACCTTCTCTTGTGACTCGACTACTAGCTTGTGACTCATGATACACTGATTCAAGATTGATATTATTTAATTCCAAGTACTGTAATAATATAGGAGATCTTGGGTTCCAATTAGATAGCCATGGTTACCTGATAATCATGTTAGAGCTTTTGGTTGTCAGGCTAAACTTATGCAGTCACATAACCAACACAAATTAAAACATCTGACTTGTACTTTTGGTCTGCCCCATGTTTAAGTAATTTACCTAGTTAATTGGTTACCAGGAACAACATTAAGGCATCCCAAAGAAATTAATATCTTATCTTTCTATTATATGTTGGTTTATATTTATTAGTCTGGAACAACCATCCCTCTCACTGCAGTTGGGCGTTGATGTCTGCACCACATTATTAACTTTTGCAGTCATCATCGTTTATCATTGTTTTTACCTATATTTTGTTTTATTGTTCCTGATAAACGATTATATTACTATTATTATTGTTTTAAATAGTAAATACATGAAGATTTGGTAATAGTTAGAATTTTGTATAATATCAATTCCATTTATCCAAAACAAAACATGATTTACAAGATATTTTTCACTGACCAACTTCTTGACAGTTAAAATCTGCTTGTAAATGGTTCGTCTATACTGATATTATAAAACTGAAGAGTTAGGGTTAAATGCACTAATCTGGTGAATTAATAGATGGTAGATCTTAAGAATACTGTTACACTTATGGATTTCAGTTTAAAATAAACGGCTAATTATTAAAACAGGAAAAGTAGTTTGTTTATAAATGGCCTTTTTTCATTGTACAGAGGGAGTATCATAAAAGTAGCCTGTGACACACAAGTCAGCCATAGTGTAGCTAACTCAATAACGCACAATTTCTCCACAGAAACAATAGTTATTAAACAATAGGCAATAGAAGTGAAGCTTGTTGAAGAAGGTAATCTTTCATAACAAAGCAGGCAGTGGTTCACACTGACTCATGTGACGCAGTGCCAATAAATAAAACATAGCATAATCAGCCTGCTAATGTTCCCACTGATGGAACTCAGGCTTCATCTCTAGGAGAGGTAATAGGGCATTATGCAGGCCCAGTGTCTTTGAATTTTTGTTTCTAGGACATGCTGGTTTTCTCGCGATGTTTTCCTTTATTGTTTTGAAAGCAGTGGAGATGAAATTAATTACTTAGTGACGCATCTGGCAGGGTTTGAACTTACTACCTAAAACTTGTCAAGTGGAGCTGTTACCACTCGACCACCACTACTTGCCAATACATTATATTATATAGTTGTGAAATATTATATTATTATTATATTATATTGTAAAAGAGAAAATACGACATGTCACATTTTGTGTTAAGTTCACAATCATGCAATATCCACTAAGATGCATAATGTGAGAGCTTTTTGCAATCTGTACTTACCTGCACATTATTTGGTTTTATTATGTAAGAAGTTGTTGTTGAAATGGTGTCAAAGTTATTGGTCAAATATAGTGTGTATCTGAGAAGTAGACCTCATCTGTAAATAAGTCTGTACATACTTCTATGAAAACTACCCTTGAATGTCACTTAGGCCAAATGTGAACCTTCATAGCAAATGTAGACCAGAAATGTGTGGTACAAAATGAGAAGAAATCACTGTAATATTAAAAATATGAAAGTTTGTGAGTATGTATATTTGTTACTGCTTCATGCTCAAATGGCTGAACTGATTTCAATGAAACTTTGTACACTGATAGACCATATCCTGGAATAGCACCTAGGGTACATTTTATCTTGTAAGTATATTCCTTTGCAATAATTTTCTACAATGACGAAACTGCTGGCAATAGCTAGTATGTACCAACAAATGTTTTACCAACACTTTTCTATGGCAGACATAAATAAATGACAAGTCACTAAGAATTAAAAAAAATGTTTTGCAAGTTTTATTTTATTTATTTATTTATTCAAATGTTTTGGTAAAATTTTAAGTAATTTTAAACAAATGTACATGGAGATGTTAAAATATTTCATGTTACTTATTTGAGAATATGTAAACAGTCTGTGTCCACATTGGTCAATTTTTAAAAAGTATGTCACATTTGTCAAATTTAGTTTTTGTTTGAGTGCTGATGTGATCCTTTATGAAACTAATTACCAAATGTTCAGCTTAGTTAAAACTTAGTCATACCGCTGCGGCTAAATCCTTTGCTTTGATAAGATATGCAAATCATAAAACCTTGTAAAACTATTCAACCTGGTTGTGTTCATTAGCATATCAGATTAAATAAAAAACTGTTTTACAAGGAACTCTTAGAAACCCCAAAAAGTTTTAGGACGGAAGTGCAAACAAAACTAACGCGCTTATCTAAGTTCGTCCGAAGTCGTCGTGGTAGGGGGCGCGTGCGGTCCGACGAGTTGAGCGCGCAGTTGAAACGCGTCGCGCGCGCAGGTCGCCGTGCGCGCGTTATCCGCGAACTTATCGAACACGCCCGCGAGTGATGTCACTAGGAGAACCAGTGGTTACTGTGCTGTGATTGTGAATTAACTATGGTAGCCATGGTTGCATCAGCGTCAGGATATGGCACGCTCCGCCGCTTCCTCAGCGTGCCCGAGGGCCAGCACTCGGTTGCTGAAGCAGGGGTCGGACCGAGCAACTCCGTTGCCGTCTCGGTAAGCTCCCAGTTGTTAGGAACAGTTAAGCATAACGATGAATGATAACGTTATGCGTTTGGAATGCCGACGTTAATGACATGTTGATGCGTTATACCTACTTTATTGAGGTGTGACTGTAATGTACCAGTCCACAATCCGCGCGATGAATCGAAGCCATTGATAAGTTTGTTTGCGATACGATATGGCTTAGGTATGCATTTCATGTATTACTAGTTAGTTAATCAGTAAGCGATAATGCGTCTTCTTTGATAGTATGATTGACATCAATGCCAAAAGTTTCCACAGCACATCATTGTAAAACTTCTATGCAAGAACCGTTAATGCCTGCCGAACACTTCTCATTGTTAGCGTTGGATTACAATGTGTAGAAAAT
This sequence comes from Leucania comma, assembly GCA_958295575.1. Taxonomy (NCBI): domain Eukaryota; kingdom Metazoa; phylum Arthropoda; class Insecta; order Lepidoptera; family Noctuidae; genus Leucania; species Leucania comma. Next base: position 23,456,004 of record OY282468.1, read on the forward strand.
GTATTTAATAGATTTCAATTTTCGTTGAAAAAATTTAAATGCTATAAAGTTTCGCTCTACAAGTCCCATTAGAATGTATACGTGCAAAAAAATTCCTACTGCTTGTGTCCGTGAGTGGATAACGAAATATGTATTATTACTAGAACATTTCTCATTGACCAGTATCGATTTAGTTCGACGCCGCGCAGTGTTACCAAAATCTTGAAACTGGTTCGGCTGAGTTCGGCACACCGCATTATGGAAGCTAAAAAAAGAATCCGGACAAATCCATCAGTCTGCTGACTGTAGCCGTCCACGGTGGGGTCATCAACCTTACTTTCCTTTTTATTATTCCGCTGTAATTTAGCATCGATCGAAAATCCGGCCTTGGCCTCACACGGACCATTAGAACAATACTTTTCAATGATGATGTCACCCTGAGCTGCTGGGGTATGTACGGGATGGATACGGCCAAGGTTAGGCCAACAGACCGTGGCTGTATCTCTGGCGGATCACGGCTCGTTGCTCACCATCCGCGAAAGGAGCGCATCACTCACTCTGTGGTTACCGACCCAGATCAGACAGCGCTTACCCGCTTTTTACCTTACCCGAATTAAAATGAATCGTGTCCACTCTTAATGTAGCAAATTGGTATGAACGTTCCATTCACTAAACGACTTGGACGACAATTGAAGACTCACAATACTGGAAAAATACCGCCTTCATCGCCGAGTTTCTAAGTTTTCCGTAACTGGTCGGAATCTTGATTGTAGACGTTCAATCCTTTCTTCCTTCTTTACACTTTCTGATATTAGCCCGCATCGGTGCGTAGAGAAAACGCCACAAATCCAATACGATCGCCGTGATAATAATACACTGTCAATAGAAACGGAGAGTACCCAGTAATTCACCGCGATTGTTCGACGGTTTCCTTTCCCACCCGCTAGTTTTTTAAACTCTGATAAAACGAATTTGAATAAGCTATTGATGTTGATGTCAGACTTTCGCGTTACATTTTGAGAGAAACGTAATGTAAAATTGCAATGAAACTGATCCACAAATGATCCGCATCGAGAAATTATGAAAAAGGTTTATTTCACGCTTAAATAATGAGAATGAATCGGTTTATCTGTTGCACATAAACTAGTTGGACCACATCGTGGAAGTAGCTTTTGGAATGGTAATTTTGTCGTAAATGAGGCCGACAAGTTTGCCCTAAGAATCTAATTAAAGTTATCGGGAGATGACGAAATAAATTCTCGCAGTCCGAACGAAAATCTTCGGAAAACAAGTTTGTTGGAACATTAAAATGCCACTTAGTTTTTGATACATTCTACGGTTGAATTCTTTATTTCTATTTGTTCAACCTGGCAGTCACTAGTATTTGGCATATTGGTTCCAGCAGAGGCAGCCGGACACGTTACGACACGGCATAACATTGTGGTGCCACCTCTTGGTGCATGCTTCCGCCCACGACGCTCTTATATGGTGAGGACCTTGTTACGGTTGCCTTACGTAGACACATCCACTCAACTAGATTTTGCAATGTTATAGTTTGTGTCGCCTTGTCCGGAAGGTTGTAATTTGTTAAATTCCTTTAACTGAACAAGCTCACATTCTCATCTTAATTGCTTGATGCATTTTTGATTGATCAGTCCTTGGTAACCTTTTGTTGCTTACTATGTTTATTTCCAAGCAGGAGACACTCGGTTGTTTGATGAAACAAACGCACCAAAAAGTCTTTATAGTTTGTGCAGCTTTCAATTTGAGTAGGCAGCCCAATGAAGTAACTCTGACTATAAATATTACGCAAGTTGGAAGCTCTACAAACAAAACTTATTACCCGCGCCTTAATGAAACTAATACTTTCAAAAATGATCAAAGTGAAATCAATGGACGAAATAAATCTTAGCAGTCACAATCGAAGGCGGACGTCGATCAAAGATTAGAAACGCTCTTAAAACAAGTGTACGGTTCGCTGTGAAGATGCATTCCCAGATTAGTCTGCTTAAGAATTTCTTCATAATTATAGCACGTATGCAGCAACGTCTAACAATCGCGGTGTCAAAGAAAATATTAATTAAACTCGTCACACTCGCTACTTAAGTGTTATATTAGAGGGGAAATTTAGTTGTGAAATCTCTGATTTCTTTTTATCAGGTATGCTTTACTGAATTTTTGACCGAGTGTAACTTCGGCTCTATCCAACACCGTAGCAGTTTTGTTGCGACATCTGTGTTTAAATGTACGGATGAATTGAATGCGTCCTTTTATGTAATGACATTGTGTCAGAAAGGCGTTAATTGTTAGTTGTACTAACAGTACAGGTGGTTATAAATAGGCAATACAAACATTAATCATCGATGCCAAACAAATCGTCAGGGAAACATTATTTTTGTATCGGCCTGGTATCCTTGAGTTACACCATCTGTTGCGACTTGCGTCGTTTGTCCTGTTTCCATATTGGTTATAAATTATACTTCTTTTATATATCCGCTATAGCCCTATTAGTTGTGTGGATTTGAAAGTTGATCGAAAGCATCATCTCATTTATTCATTAAAACTACACAAACTAATGTCTTAGGCATTTTTTACTAGTCTGCCTTAGGGGTCTTATCGTAGGGTCTACTATCTGCACCAAAAAACACAACATGACAAGTTCAGCTTAATGAAAAGACAATCATGGGCTATACCATGATGTGTTAAAATGACAGGATTCCGAACAAGAAACCGGTATCGAGCTATGTGTATATAGGTATTACTGAACTGTTAAAGGGATTGCCTCCCTTTAACAGTTCAGGTTAGGTCGTCAAATGGATCGTGTTAAGAGCTCGTGGTTAGTGCACTTATATTATAAATACATATACATACATACAAGGGCACGCCATAATAATGGCGGTAAGTCCCCTGTTTGAGGAGTGGCTGGAGAGGCGTCATGGCGTCCTCACCCTCCGTATGACGCAGGTCCTCACCGGGCATGTAAGTTCGGTTAGTTCCTGCACCGGATTTAGGCAGAAGAAACGCCTGGGTCATCATTGTGCGAACTGCTTGGTTAACACGGTGTAGCTATAGGGTGAAGTTGTGCCCCACTTGGGCGGAGCACCGTCGCTCGTGTGTTCGTGGAGGCGATCGTCGGCAGCGATCTCTCACAACGGGCCCTGGTTCAGGCCATGCGAGAGCGGGCCCTGCCGCCTTGGCCTTGAATTTCTGAAAAGGAAACTCGAGGTTCTAGACTTCAAGGGACAATTAAAATACGAGTACACAGGTTTTAGTTAGTAATAGTCTGACACCGCTCGCCCACTCCACCCTAGAGTGGGACAAATAATTGTGACACATATAAAAATATACTGTGATGGGGTGATTCTACCAACTTCATGCTCATTGTCTTGATCATTGGACTTTCGGAACTAGATGATGACGAAATACTCCAACAAATCGCTAACGTAATCCTCGTCATTCTAACTTGTCAATTTGTCTTTGGATATACCAAACAAAAAAAAAAAATATGCACAATATGAAATTGATCAACATCTGAATTCGAAGTCCATTACGTATTTAATAATAAAAAGTTATTAGTTATTACTTAACACGGAATGCGGTTACGTGTCAACATCAGTACAGGTATTGAGGCACATTCGCTATGATGGTCAGAGAAAGCTATAGGAGGAATGTTTCGCGCGGTTACTTTCATGTGGCCGAGCTTTATATTACATGCCAGTGAAGAAATTGCCTGTTCAAATCATATCTGTTATGAACTTAATATTACCTACATGTGTTCTGCGATGCGGCTGATCTTCTCAATGCTTCGTTATTGTGGGAATATTGCACGGTAACTGTTCAAGTCTACTTATTTTAACGGATCGCTTAGTTGTCTGTTATATTGTGTTTTGTAAGTCAATTAAAACCTTAAGTTTTAGCAGGAAAAATATCTCTCTTTTTCTTTTTTATTCCAGACTCCGAAATTCACTAATATCGAAGTTTTTTCTTTAGTTAAAAAAAAATCCTTGCTAACCTCGCTTCTATGAGTCACTATAGACTTTAAGAAACAAAATATTGTAACATTGATTGTAACCGAAAGAAAGAACAAACAGTAAAGGCAATTCAATTCTTTGATTATTTCACAACCTGGTGGAGCTCTATTCTTTTAAATTTTCTTTGAAAGAAAATCCTACTATAGATAAAACTGTGATGTTTCGCCAGATACTGCGACTTTTCATGTAATTCTCTTCAATAATAATAAAACATAAATGTAATTACCTGTTCATCTCTCCGTGGAAGGAAATGAATTACTGCGATACGATAGACGATGAGTTAGCAGCCAGTCATTACCTAGCTGTGTATTATGTTAATCATAAAGCCTCCACATTCTTTATTGCTTTTAGTTGGTTATTATCCGTATCTCTTATTTCAGTCTAGCTCAGCCTTTTCAATAAATTTAATCCTAACCGTCTCTTGCCGTAGTTGCGTTTTCAACTTGAACATTATGTCGAAACAATTAATTCCAATTTCCTGATCTTGATAGCGACACTAATTATTCAAAAACTATATATAATTTTGTTACAATTGCTAAGTCGACCGTGTCGATATTGGACAACAATATTGGTAATGGTAACATTCATGATGTCATTGCGAAAAGTGAAATTGACTCCCGGAAGGCAGCGTGTTTGTACAAATCACATGCTAACAATCGACTGTTTGAGAGCGATGTTATACTGAATGGAACCGACGCCATTCACTAACAAAGCTCTTTGAGTACTCAATCGGTTATACAAATTCAAAACATGCTAGTTGCAGCATATTAATCGTTTGATAAAGCTATTCTTATATTTATAAATAATAAACATAATTATGTATCTAAAGGTAACCGATCTATAAAAACATAGCTCAAATTACTGAACAGATTGCGCTGAAATTTAGCCCGCAGCTAGTTGTTATGACGTAAGCATGTGCTAAGAAATAAGAAATGATTTTCCAAAATTCACCTGCCAAGGAGATGAACGGGAGTCTAAAGAAACTTACTTGCACGAACTTAGAAAACTTAGAAGGCACTGGCAGAACTAGTGTACAAATAAATATAATGACTGCTGTCAAAACAGCAGTATTTAGGTGTTTTCCCGTAATTGATAGATTACCAATTGCTTGGAGAAAAGTCGCGTTCAAACGGATGAGCATTGACGAAGATTTATATTGTATCGTAACTCTTTATGAACGCACGGAGAAACTTTGCTAAAGTCAACACTATGTCATTTATTATGTATGTTTGACTTAATTCGAACTTTTATGTCATATAGTTTTCCACGAATTCATTGCAAATGATGCCAAAGTAGCTTTATTTTTTACAATCACGCTACTCAAAATCTGGAAACAAATTCTCCATTTGGCTGAACGTACGTACTCTACATCTACATACACGAAACAAGTCTCAAGACATTAAAATAAACAACATCACTAAGTAAGTAGAAAATCTAGACAAGGAAAAAATTGCTTATATGTAATGGATGCTTCAAGGTTACAACATCACTTTCTCCAAAACTAAGCAGCTCTCATGACGAGACGTGTTATCGTGTTTCACTGTCTCTTTTTATCTTGTTATCGCTAACATCTGACATTTTGCATACGAATTTGCTTGTTATTCCAATTTTATGCACTTGTTATGTACATATTTATTGTGGTTAATTTTATTTGCTCGAAAGTCACATTGAAGATTGAAGAAATGTAAAATTAGGCGTGAAAATTTTCTTCGAGTTACCATTTAAAATTTTGCTCAACTTAAACACTTGCTTATTTCACAATTTATAACATCATTAGTAAAATACTAAAAGTAATTTTCTTACATATGAGATAATATGCTTTTGAGATTGTGAAAACTTTTGCAGTAATTGACGCTCCTTGAACAAAATATAGTTAACTCTTTCCAACACTCACATTTCTTTAGAGATTCGTGACGAGTGTAGCGGTCTTATTTCTATTTTTGGACAATTTGCGAAAGTATTGTGGATACAATTGTCGTTTCTTTTCAAATTATTATGCCAATGCACGATATTTTTTCCTGTCTTTGCTAATGCACATTTTATCACTTCTACAGTTTAAGGAATTTTTTCACGGCTGATTTGGCAAAAAACAAAGATTTAGCATTATATAGATTGAGTAACCGTTTTACCATTTATAACTTGTGCTTGCTGAGTAGGAAATCTTGCGGTCTCAGTAAGATGTACAATGGCGCTCTTTTTTCGCCGATTTCAAGATCAAGGCTTTTAAATGCTTCGTCATGAACGATCTTCGTTTCTGTTTCTGATGTGCTTATAATAGCGGTCAGTGATTTGAAGCAATCATCTCTAGTCGAGCGTAACATATTACCTGCGTTGGATTTATGTCTACCTGATTATTATGACTTAATTTTTCCTCTTAGGAATCGCTTTCCTGACCTAAAATATCTAAATGTTTGACTAGTTGACAGTAACATGAAATGTATTAATGAATATCAAATCGATGCAAAATGAAACATGAGGCACACAAAACAATCAGGAAACAATAAAGCGGTAGTCAAGCCGGCGGGAAATCGTTTAGTGCTTCCAGAGTTCTCAAACCATCACACAGCATGGTCCCAATACTATTCCGAGAAAGTGCATTTCACGCATCTCGGTTGGAGATGCGAGGGATTCTTGAGCAATTCCCTCAGTGGGCCGGATTCCATAGCAAGTGGTAATGTCGTGCAAACTGCCAGTATTGTGCGCCGCAACATCCGTGGGAAATCTCGAAAACGAGCCTTGCATGCATAAGTACCTGTCCTCTGGTGGTTTGGATGCAGTTTCGTCATTACTATGTTGCCGTTATGAAAGTTACAGACAGGATTCTCAGGTTGCTAGCTAACTCGTCTTTACAGTTATTTACTTAACGTATGCTAATACGGTCTAATCATCTATGCTACTTGCTCTTTTAAAAATTTAGAAACAATATATTTTAAAACACTTGAAATACATATTAAACTTCAGTCGTCTGACATTTCGTCGTCCCAAAGTTCCAATGCTCTAAACACATTTTTTTTTTGTCTATAGGAACTCTTGAACTTGGTAAAAAGTTGCCATAAACACGTTGCCATGGTGTTACGTTGAGTACCGAATCGAATTGTGCTTGCTTGAGATCTGTTGTGATGCTATCGAGAATCACGGAATCGACATTAAACTTTCCACTAAGTAATGGATTTCTTAGACAAATATTTCAATTGTTGTTAAAAAGACGCGTATTGTTTTATTGTATAATATACTCTTAGTTGTTTACTTGACTAATGTTTACTTTCCCACTGTGGGATTTCTTTCGTATTGTTTGCCTTTTTTATATAAAAGATTTTTTTTCGAATTCAAAATAAGTATGCTTGTGTTGCACATTTTCCAATAACTCTACCCCGAAGAGTTCCGATTTCCGGCACGATCGTGATCGGGCGAGTTTTCTAGAGATATGCATTTACTGATCCTCGGAAAGAATAACTTGATCCATCACCCATAACATTTGCACCCAACACTAGCTCGATGATCTCCTCAAATACCTCCACGCTTCGTATTCTAATGGAGCCGTCGAAATTTTTATATGGTCTTGAAACCTTGAACATTTAAACGTTTTATTTGTTGTTTCGATTAGCAAAATCTACACGCCTACTTACATTTTTTGCTGAGGTCGGGGTATCAACATGAATCAAATCTTCTAAAGTATTGGTACAATAGATTTTGCTTTATTTAAGTAATAATGTGATACTATGATCAAGGGGTGATCATGAGTTTTATGTAGAACATGCTGTGTTTTACAATGTAACATATATAATATAACGTAGTAGGTACTATTACACACCCGAAAATCGCATGTAAAACAATTTAATTTTAGGTCACACATTTGTGACGTCGCGTGTGGCGAAGTTATGCGGTAAAAAGCTCTCTGGGCCGTTGGGCCAGATGTCGGCAGCTCGGCACAATCGACGCCTACCATTGTTCCCTAGTATCTACTATTTATTTAATATTCGTGTGCTCTACGAACAATGTGATCAAAGACTTCGTGCGTGGAATGCTGATACCACCTACAGGCTTATTTACCTTAACAGACTTGAACCTAAAGCGAAAAATGATCTCTCGCATATTGGAGACATGAACGTCAACTTCTTTCGCAACGTTTCCTGCTAACATTAAACTACTTTCGACACGAGTAATCATTTTATCAATATTTTGGTCGAGCTGTGGCGTAATGGGCTACGTTACGTCTAATAAATATCCTAAAGAGCCGACAGTCATATCGATCGCCCGATGTTTTGTACTCATAATAGTGATGGTTACGAAATGTTTATATTAAACGTCGTTGGTTGCTCCCTTTGCATATAGGCGCCACATTTCCGACTTTCACCGAGATATCTCGCTTCTGCACCTTCCAACTGGGTCATACTACGTTGGGAACTTAGCAGTTTTATAAATCCAAATATCTTCAACGAGTTATTTTAGTTTTTGAGTAATAATTACAAACGAAGAATTTCTCGTCGTTCTCAAGAGAAAGAACATCAGGAGAGTGTGCTGGATTATACCGTGCGATAACTTATCGGACATGATGATTTCCCCTTAAATACAGTATTCTGTTATCGTCAACGACAATGACGATAGACACGCAAATATTTTAACTGGTGATAAGCGCTTCTTTGTCGTTTGTTTCAATCTTTAGAAGAACTTGTATGAAGATTATTTTATTTTGAATCAGTACGTTAACTTCCTCCCACTTCCATAGCATTCACAATGAGCCTTGACAGTGCCACGTTAATATCAGCGTAGGTTCTGAGGCCACTGTAATTTTCATTAACATCGTTCGCGTGTGGCTGATCACACAAATTTTCATCTGGACCAGAGACAGTCATCTGTGTAATTGTCGAATATGATATAATTGTTTGGGTGGCTGTAAAAAATGGCCTTGTCTCTTAACGTCGATATTTTTTCCAGCCATGAGTTAAGTCTTTAGACTCCAGTTTTGGTGTGTTTTTTCTCAAAATGTTTCTTATTCTTCTCGATAACAACAGCCTACAAGTAAATTGCTCTACAATAAACTTTGTGCTTAATCGAGGCTGCGTGGGCTTGATATATTTATAGTTCTTACTAGTTATGACTTCATCGCATCACTGATCTGTTGACATTTCTGAGCTCAGTGGTCATAATGGCAGAGTTCCTCAGTTTAGATTTGATGGTTTCTTAACAAATTCAATCAAAGGTCGGGCGTGTAAAATATAAGATAAGGCCTGTTGTTTGGGTCCTCTGACTTCTCATTTCCCTTAGTTTTGGAAACCTCGGGTCAAGCGCCCTTTTATTTCCGTATTGATCATCCTGCACAGTCGTGTATGTGAGTTCACATATTTGTTAAGGCACCTACGATACATAACAAGAGACAGATATGCGAGTAGTAGTACAGCAACCGTATAAAGCATTATAAATGATTACTTATGTATCAACAGCAGTATCAAGGTTTACATTGTTTTTTTTTTCCAAAACGTTAAATTTAAGCAGAAATAGTGTGAGTAACCATCGCATCGGTCAGGTGGATCGAAATGACTCAGAGCAGGGCAAATCATTTCTTATTTCCTGCACCGCAAAACTAATTGTGTGTTCTATTAGTTCCGCTAGCAACTAAACCTCAGTAATGCTACTATTGCCTCCGCTATGACAGTACCCGTATCTGTGCCATAGACCGTTCACAGTTTCACACACACAAATGAAATTAATTATGTACAAATTCTTAAAGCTTCCTGCTTCCTGCCTCTGGAGGGCTGAGTGAGACATCGTGAATTTTAAAATGGTTGGCTTTTAATGTTTCTGTACAAATATGCTGATCACGTTTCAATTGTCTATTGTGTTCGTTCGATGTTAAAGCTCTTTTATACTTTCATAAGTACCTGGAGCCTCGAGGTTCATCTCATCTCGACATAGACTTCGTGATTCCAGTTATTTGTTTCCTACATACCAATTACGGTAATCTAATCGTGTTTAATAGGAGCCTTGCAAAATTCCGTTCAGGTAGATGTATTAACTCGGCTGTTTGACCATGTTAGTAGCTTCCAATGAATATGTATTGATGCATATATGTTCTTAGGGACAAGAATTCTTTTTCTTAACGCCGCTCGCTGGGGCTGATTTTCCATATTTGGTCACCCATGAATCACATCTCGTCAAACTTGTCGAGTATATTGACTTTGTATAAACGTATTTCTGGTGTATATTCGTGAGGTAGATCTTTGAGCTCGCGATGTTCCTTCCTTGAATTTTCGACTTGTATCGGAGGCCTTACCTTATTTAACTTATCTTTTGTGTCTCAGTTAACAGCTGTACCGAAGAAGTTGGCTTTGGCAGGTGACTATTTAGGTTTAATGTAAAAAGTTGTACAATGTTCATAAAACAAAAAGCTCAAGCTTGGATAGCACACGTTGCCAGCAGATGCAGGCCATAGCAGAAAAAATACAGGCTGATTATTAAAATGTCAAAACAAGCTGATTACAGAATGCAGTGCCTGGTGATGTACATTAACTAACTGATTTGACTAATTAAATACTAGGCAAGTAGGCACGCTATGTGAAATTAATCAATAAAAATCTTTGTGTACATGGTTTTTCTTATCAAGATCAACGTTAGCTTTTCATGATTTTTTTTTTTCGTGTATGTGGTGGTGACAAACCCTAAGTATTATTAAGAGTTCGCTATTTGTAACATTCTATTTTTGTACTACTTTTATTGCCTTATAGTTTTATTTTAATGCGTAATGTTCAATATTATTGTTTTTAAGTTTCCGAAGCCCGAAAGAATAAAAGAAACTCACTCGTGTCTCTCGGTCTATCACAGCCAATTTGTTCTAAATGCTGCTGGACCGTTCAAACATAGACGTGTAACAAAAATATATGAATTTGAAACATGGGAGTCACTTTTAGGATGAAAATCTAAAAATTAAAAAAAAATAAAATGTTATGTCCGAAACTATAGTCTAAAATTCTGAAAAAAAGAAACAAGAAATAGTTATTTCCTTGTAAATCTACAACAGGAAAAAATATTAGAAGTTTGATAAATATATTAAAATTAAATATGTGATTGGTTTGGAATTTTTGCATACGAGTTGGACTCGCACATAACCAATGTATTTACCAATAGGGTATAATGTGTATCAAGTATGAGCTCTGGTTTATTTGTTCGTTAATAATAATTAATCAATCTCTCATTATGTCTTGGTTCCGCTCATCGAGCCACTTTATGTTTGAAACTAATATTAGCAAACAGCAAGTTTCTAATATTAGTTTAAGCTAGTTTGATCAATCATAGAAGTGTCATAGTTTTAATTGTTTTGATATCTCTCTCGCATTCATGGTGGAGAAGAGAGCTGATGGCTTTAGTGCTATAAGTTAAGTACCGGCGAGCTTGTGTGGGGGCTGCGTGGGCGCACGACCTCAGCCGATCGCGTGGGCTGCAGGTGCCAACGCACCTTTCCAGTTTCCACGCATCGGCTGCTGCGGCCCGCGAGCCTCCGATTCGAATCGACGATAATCGACTCGGTTAACTAACTGTTCACGATTGTTTTGCAACGAACCTTCACCCCGTTTTATAGATTCTATCTCGTTATTTACCCATTTTCTTATCAATACTGCCTGGTACTTTGGCAACTTCCTTGAATTTACTAGCTTTTTAATGCATTGCATGTTCGTTGGCAACAGCTCAGTTATTTCCAAAGAAGCATTCAATGGAAAATTGCGTGTGTCTATACGATCATGACTTGTTTGGTTCGAATTGCCATTCACATGTCTTCACTTTATATTAAACAAAAATACACAAAAGGAAAGGATACTATTACAAGTAAGTTCCATTGCCCTTTGTTCCGCGGGTCAAGCGAGTGCAGCACGAGTGCAGTTGGTCCTACTCCGACAAAATAATTTAATCCGTGTGAAGGATAAAGGCATTGAGGGCATGCATTCAAAACAGGTTTTCTTTGAAATCACTATTTGCTACTGCGTGTCTGTACTTTAAACGATCGGGTAATAATTCATGAAGCAAGCAAGACATCTGCTCGTGAAAGCATCGATGATGTGGCGTCGACCCGTCTAGTCTTTGATTTCCGCTTGAGCTGAGCTGCTCGATGCAAATCTGTGATGGTTACAGTTGACAGACACGCAGGAAGTGCATTCTTCCGTTAGCGACGTCGGCCGATGGCGCTAATGAGCCGACGCTGACCACCTCGCCGCCGCCGGCTCCGTTCCTACGACGAACCACCTAAAACTGGAGAGAGTGAAATGTGTGTTCAGCGGCGACTTCGCTAATTGCACACCAATTAACCACCAAGAATTGAGTGTAGAGAGTGGCCTGCCCGCTCCACTTGCTATATGTTATAGCGTGGTGTATGAAAGTATTTAATAGTCGACTCTTTACGAGCGAAACGCTCCTTACGCTTGCAAATTGAATGAGTTCGCTCCGACTGTTTATGTTTTTTAAATGTGTGAACTTTAAGCTTAGAGTTGAATTGAATTCTATTCTTTCTAGCTCTCTAGCCAAGTACTATTCATTTGTTGAATACTGTTCTTTCATCTTCAGTAAATATGCGTTTGTTTTATTAATTCAAGATGAAAAGCAATGTGAGTTTAATGTACCTTGAAGAGATGATGGATATGAACTTATTCGTTTTAAGTACCTTGCACAAGGGATAATGTGAAAGTACCGTACTAAAGACATGCATATATTGCACATGTTTCTTTCTCAATCTTGTTCTTGCTGGCGACGTTTAACAGAAAATATTATATTATACAGTGACGGGATTATTGGCAGATAAGCAATGTTAATTAATTCGCTAGTGAATTATATTAAATACACAATCTTAATGGTCGGTTGATATCTTATTGACATCAAAATATTTACATCCAAACCAGTTTAAAGGTTTCCACTACGTCCGTGTAGGTACTAGCCACCAGCTCTGTATAAGGTACGCCATATTGGCTGGCTTCTGTTTTCTATTGCTGTATTCTTTTCAATTCAAAAATAAATTAAGACATCTATTGGTTGAAAAAATGTTATTTCACTATTGACGAATTCCTTAATGATAAATTGTAAGTTATTTGACATTGATATTTATTGAATTTTGACATTGTAACATTACCTTTAATATAGTTCGGGGGCCAAAGGTTATGTGATAATGTCACCACGGGCCCTGGGACAAAGGCAACGAATGGAAGGGTAGGTTTTTAGTCAGTAAAAATCTGACACTATTTTTTTTTTCCGCCCCACCCAAGGGCCGGGTGTCGCCACTGTGCGGACCGCCCGGTGGACACGGTGGAGCACACAGTCGAGGTGTGCCCCGCTTGGGAAGAGCAGCGCCGTGTCCTCGTGGGGGCGATCGGCGGCGATCTCTCGCGCCGGGGCTTGGTCCAAGCCATGCTCCGGAGCGAGGAGGAGTGGCAGGCGGTCGCCTCCTTCTGCGAAGTAGTAATGCTAGTAAAGGAGGAGGCCGACCGCCTTAGGCAAAGGCGGACACGCCGCCGCCGCCGCCGGGTTTCCGATCCCAATTTCCGGCCACCGTAGGCGCGGGCTCGCGGACGGTGGGCAATGGGTAGCTCGCTGTCCGTCCGTCCGGTAACAGACCGGTCCGAGCTCAGGTCGTCTACGGCGCGCACCGTTCCCGCGCGCCTCAAGGAGTTGTCAGCAAACTGTAGGGGTCCAGCAGGGCCGAAGCCTACTGGGGCCAAAGGTTATGCGAGAGTGTCACCACGGGCCCCGGGACAAAGGCGAGGAATGGAAAGGTAGGTTTTTAGTCAGTAAAAGTCTGACACTGTTTCCCGCCCCACCCAAGGGCGGGATTCGTCATTGGATGATTTTACCTACCACAAAAAAAAAAAAAACCCAAGGGCGGGATTTGTCATTGGATGATTTTACCTACAAAAAAAAAACCTTTAATATAATTATTTGACATTAATATTTCTTAAATTTTGACATTTTAGTATTATGATTATTTGACATTGGTATTAATTGAATTTTGACATTTTATATATTTTTTATTTATATTCATAAACTTATTTTGTGATGTTGAAATTATTTTATTATTTTGATTTTACTTTTTTATAATAGTTGTGTAAAAGAGTGTACACCTCCAAGGTAGATTTTTTATTCAGTTGAATTTATTATTAACTTGAATTCGAAATAACTTGTTGAAGTTATTGAATTACGAAGGCACATACTGATGCAATTAAATGTTCACTTAATAGTATTATGAACAAGAGGTGTGGAGTTGATGCCGGCGGTGCTGTGTAGCAACAACGGTTTGATTTAACGAATACAACAAAAAGCAAAATAAAAAGTACTGATGAGAAAGATTTGCAGTATAAATATAAACTAGATAGATTGTTAGCTCACCGACAGCAAAAACGAACATGATTTATCCTGTTTCTAGATAACGTTTTTTTTTAATTGTTATAAATTAGTGCTTAACTGCGATCCCACCTGGTGGTAAACCAGTAAGCAGTGATGCAATCATTAATTGTGAAGCGCACTAATTTATTAAAAGCGTATCGTACGTCGTAATCGGACGGGAAGAACGCAGCAGGCGAATTGTCCCAGTCCTACGATGTACGCGACAATGCGAAACGTTTAGTCAAAATCGTACAGGTGTTAACAATGTAAGGTTGGACACTCGCCGTGCCTCGGGTTGTCCGATGGTAGAAAGGTGGTGGAGGAATCGGAATCAAGTCATGAATCAACTCAATTTCCGCGCAGGCTCTCCAAAATGCATCCAGTAAAATACCGAACGCCTGCCTGCCATACGCCTGTTCAACACTTAGCCGTGTTTACGGAGACGCGGCGCGTTGCGCGGCGTTTCGTCGTACATTGCTGCTGCGGGCCGCGTCATCGCTCGAGCAAATACAAACATATGGCAATGTAGGACGGACCGACCGACGCGCCGCGTCTCCGTAATCGGGCACTTAGACATTAGAGATATAATACAATACCTACAGCCTATTGCAGCTCCTAAATTGAATTCGTGTAATTAATTTTATGCTAGGACTCCTTGATCTAGCAACTGAATCTAACCTAACCTAAAACTGAAGCCTTTGTTCTGCCCAGCTAAAACATTCACAAGATTTATTTAATATTGCATTGGAACAAGATTAACGACCCAACGACAGTCTCCCGGGATATTATCAGCTACAGGTGTAGGCGGCCATAATGGTTTATTTAAGTCTTGCTAGCGTATTTATTAAATAAAAGACCTGGATTAAAAAAAAACTCAGCTCCTTATAAGGCCTTGGTATTACATTTTTAAGCTTAAATGTTTTAGTAATCAGCTTAGAAAATCTACTGCGTTGCCTAATATTTGTCATTTTGTATCTCCAAAATAAGCAGTGGTACTAATTAGTGCTTTATTAAAGAATTCTTTGTTAAACCAAAGGATAGTTAAATTCTCACGAGCGATTCATCCGATTCTTCAGACATTTTGATTAACTCCAACCAGTTGCTAAGTCCTCGCTTATTCGGAGAAGAAATATTTACACCAACGCAAAATAAGATACATACAATAGTATTCAATGCCAATCAATCATTTATGAACGAAACCTTATTAACTGTTTCTTTCTACTTTTAAGAGATAGTCTGTTGATGTTAATTTGATTTCTTACCAAACTCATTTATCATCAATTTATTCTGATTGACTAATTTATTTTAGATTTTGGTAAATTAATTTATTTTTAACATCTATCAATAGTCTAGTATTGCTCTTATTGACAGCAGCTGTATATTAACTTAATCTATAACTTTCAACTTACACGTATCTCTTGTTGGTCGCTATAGATAAAATTTTAAAAAATATATGTGTTTGTTATACAAATTTTTTGTTTCCTTTTTAATCTTTGATCCAACAGTTGTTTACTGTGACATTCTTGATCGAGCCCGTCCAAGTAGCTTCCTATTTGGGAGTGTCTCCGTGCAATGGACTATTTTTAACCGTGGCCGCATGCGCCGGCACGCGCCCGACCTTTCAGCTTTATGATTTGTCGACGTTCTGATACTGTTATTGATAGCTAAGCTCATCTTGTTCATTTTTTGCTCCGGCTCTCTCTCCAATGTTTCAGACATATCTTCTAATAATGTTTCCGCTTTGAATGTAGCTTTATTTTTGTTTCTGATTCCGGGCTGGTTCGGAAGGGGTTTGGTGCTACTCTTTAATCGCTATAGTCCAATTTAAGTTGCTGACTGAAGTTTCTACGATATCTTACAAAGTCTTCGGCTTATATTTGCAAAGCATGTCTAGCAGTAGCATGGGTACAGTTTCTAATATCTCCATTAAGATACAAATCTCAAATCCTCGAATCGTTTCTTCGTGCCGTGTGGCTTAACCGTACGTGTTATTAAAATTCTGCATCACAACGGATTTCTCAGCATCGTGATGCGTTTGCATGTTTTAACTATTAGTTTACAGTAAATTAATAACAGAGAGTGATGGTTCGCGTGCCGGCTTTCTCACTTGCATGACGAATTTGACGATAACGAGATGCTATGGGGCTATCGACATCTATGCACTTACAAACGTCTTCATTTAATTAAAATATTCATCTATACACATCACCTTGACATTGTACTATAATATTCACATATGGATTATGCTCTTCGCGTTCACATTTATGACATCATTTTTATGTTGTCTCGTGATGTAAGTTTTATTATCAGGAATATGAAGTAATGATACTTTAGTGCTTGAGGCGCGTTTGGCAAGTTCTTTATGCGACGTAAACCGTTGAACGAACTTTGTACTTTATGAAGCTTTGTCGTTATGAATCTAATGTAGCGCATATTAAATGTTGTTGCCAATGAGAGCAACAGAAACTGAAAATCACTATCTCAAATACAGTTAAATATGTCATTTAAGCTAGAGTCAATTAAATTGAACTTGTCCATGATCAATCCATGTACTATCACATTAACAAGTAGTAAGTAATGATAGTGCAGTACTCAAATTAGGACAAGGACCACTTCGGTTCCACTTATTGATCAATGCGATCACAATAAGCGGACGTTGCCATAACGCGACAGTGGTTGACGGTGGACAATAATTGTGGCAATCGACAGCCGACAACTGGCTCAATAGAACTGCTATTTGCAATTATTACCTCGTTAACGTTAGATGACGAGCTAAGATACACGAGTAGTATGTCATCGTTGTACTACTTTTAAGATTTTATATGACGTGCCGAGGTTGAAATGATCAATAGGAATTGGATTTGGGTCAAGCCGCTTCGAGCCTTGGCTTGGTGAAGGAGCTAATGAACTTTATGAGAGCCTAGTTTTAATGACTGTGGTTGAAAACTTCCTATTTAGAAAAATACCACTGCTCGACTTTGAAACTGGACTTCATGAAACTTACAACATTTTTGTTTGTATCTAGATGATTTAATATTGTTTTTTATATTGTTTCAGTCTAAGCAGCGGGCATCAATCAAATGGCTGTTAACGAAGGCGTTCAATAACAGGGTCCCGGATAACCTTCAGGAGCCCTTTTACAGGGATCATGAGGTGAGTTTCACATTTACTTTTCGTATAATTTCTTCATCAACCGTATTTTCATATAAATTGGCAAGCATGTCTGGAAAGAATGTTTAATAATATCATTTTAGGCTTCATTAAATTCTTACATTGTCCTTGACTTCATATAATAGCCTATTGTTTTTGAGTTTTAAAACAATTACATTTTCCCCTTGATTTCTCACGCTCAGATGTCCAAAATGTCAAACTAAACACCTGTTGAACTAATTCGGTTCCGCAGTAGTGTATTGATTTTAGATTAGTTAAAAATTGTTCTAGTATTTTTAAATTTTCTTTCAATTTCTGTATATATTCACAATGTTGTATTTATTCGTGACTGCTTTATTGAACTAATGATACAATGAACTGAGTGATTTGAAAAAAAGTTCTTTTATATGTGTACAAAAGGTTTCCTTTGCGTTTCTGCCAACATTGATTACCTTGAATTTGAGCAGTAATCGTAGGTCCACAAATTACGATATCGTTTCGTGTATCTTTCAGACTTGAGGCATGACGTAACATTACAGTATGGATCGTTTCTACTACGCAAAACCCAAAATGCTTATGCGAAAGAAGTCGGCAGTCTATAATCGTCAATCTCTATTCAGTTAAATCATAGAAAGGTGGATGTCACAGAAAGTAATCAAGCTGTCTTATAATCCCAAAAAAAATAAGCATTTTAATAATATAATTTTGTTCAGCGTCAGATTTTATCTTTTGTAACAGTCTAGACGTAAATTTTTGATTGCCTTCTTTTCTATTTGCCCTACTGCGGTATTGAATTCGAGTTTATTTTCGGATCGTATATTCCGTTTCATATGATATGCGTTGGATTAAAGTTTGACTCATATTTGTCGTCTAAATGTCATGGGTCAGTATTTTTAACCTGGCACAAGGTTCTGTGCCTTCGTGGAAATGATTTGTTATTTCCTACCGAGCTCCGAAGTTATTTACGTTGACGTATTATCCAAAGCCTCGTAAAGCCTTTGCTGAAATGCGGAACCTAGTTTCGGTTCAGCAATACGCTAGTTAGTTACTGCCCATTTCCTTTAGGTCGTAGTTAACATAGAGCGTCGCCTTCTAACCCCGCAATCTTTTGGGCAAACAGGTCATTCTCACCTATATTTACAGCTATTTTGATATTAACACTAACGTCATCTACTACCCCAAACGTACTAGCATTAAGATACTACACTAGAAAGCGTAACGATTTGAACGTATTAAAAAGCCTGCGGTCGATGTTAAAGTGAAACTTTTCTGTTATCTCTTGAAATATATTAACTGCAACCATAACATTAGATCCTTTGGAGCAGATAAAAGAACGTTGCCCCTAAACACGGTCAATGTTCAGACATTTTTCAACTTGAATTTCCACAACATTTAGTTCTCGTATCCATTTGTATACAACTACATACGGTCCTAATAGATACTCCCACTGTTGTAAACAGTTAATATTCCTTTTGATTATATCTTTCTTCGCTCATCATTGACTAAAGATAATAAACATTCGAAGTCTGTATGTTTATACAAATTTATGGTTCGAATATTTATACTGGACGGTACTCACGTCTGCCTTGTATTTGATTAGATCACGGATATTGTCCCAAATGGAGATAGGGTTCATGTTTCAAAGCAGTTAATGCTATTGCAGTGTCTAATTACATTACACAATAATTTATAACTGCCACTTTACTGGTACAAAGTATGAGATCATTTATTTTGGAATACTTTGCTTCATCTAAACATCAAATTGATCTTAATAAAAGTGCATTTGGACTGCAAATAGAAAGTGTTACATAAAGGAGATTACTTTTCCTGCTCGGACTGCTCCGTCGACTAATATAAAAGAAATTGCCTACTGCTGCAAATCTGCACAGACCGCCTACCACAGGATTGACCTTTCATCTCGACCCCTTTTTATTCTTCAATCCGCTACGAGATTTTCTATATAACATTTTCAATTCATTGTTTCTTTTTTTTACTTTTGAATTCAGTTTGTATTGCCTTTCTTCTGTTAAAATCGTGCAGATTGTTTAACGAAGTAAAATGGTTAGATCTACTTTTTGCTAATTTCACAATTTGAGTTCATAAAAAGTTCAATGTCCTTATACGGAACCTTTTATAACGAGAATAAATTGCACTTTTAATATTCAGGTCAAGATATGACTGGTTTTATCTGATTAATCCACCATGTGGTGGTTGTGTAATGTTGATGTTACAACATTTAATATTTGTTTTTATTTTTATGTCTTAATTAAAATTCAACTTGCATGGCAATTACAAATAAACATGAAGATTTCGAGAACAGCTCGTCAAATAAAGTCAAGACCGTCGTTGGTGACCCCGAAATTCTCATAAGAATTGGAAACGGTCGTAAAGAAAGTAGTTCCCCTACGAAATAAAACCAATGTCGAGTTATCCACAAGCCGCGTAATCGATCGGGAGTTTCGATTTTACCCTTCATACGTAGGTAATCCATTTTTATCAGCTGCCAGCTCGAATACTCTGCCCTTGAATTAAAAGTTCAGCATGAACATGGTACAATATTGATCGCAACCATCCCTCCATAGTTGCGTAGGGTTGGTAACTAGTGTCACGCGAGCATTCAGCACTGAACAAAACGTGCTTATAGGAGTGTCCCCGGTAATTACGTCCTTATGAGTTTATTTGGCCCAGTGGTGACTTGTTTTCGTGTAACACAATGGCTGTGATGAGAAAGAAGTGGAGTCATAATAGGAATGTAAGGCGATACGCGGTTCTTTCAGTTCGCAAGTGATTCGTAAACAAAATGTCTTGAGGCTACGGAATGAAATTGTGAATTGGTATTCTATTATTTATAGTTTATCTTGGATCTTTTGTAAGATTGGAAATAATGTCCTTAATCAAAGACAAAAAGAAATACGTTACTGGGTCTTTATAACCTTCGAGAATTAAGGCTGTCTTAGCCAGACCGTAAATTAAGATTATATCTTGGATGTAGTTGTCTTCACCGGTTATCTTGCTTACGCAATCTCTTTGAAATTTAATTTACTAAGCTTGATTACCACCAGTAGGTACACAGTTCTTGTACATCAAATTTACCGAAGATATTTGATCAAGCAATTACATTAGCTTTCCACGTGTTAAAGGAGAGAATCAAATAGCTGTCGAGATCATGATTTGTTTTGTTAGCCTTTCTCCGATGATTTCTAAGAAGCCTGTTCATTTATCATTAGTGTACAGCGGATGTCCATTAACGATTGTTGTTGCGAACGAGTTCAAGGACCACTATGTTTGGATCAGATATATCTGTACTTAAGGCATGAGAATACTGCACTCTAAAGTTCACTTGGGATCGGTGCGCAGATTTCCAATTTGCATTGTAGTAAGGCCTCTTCCAGAGCAGTCGTGGCCCACAGGTGGCGATACCGACTTACAAATTGTGTTTAAACCCAGGCCCATTAATTTATGTAATTTATTTCATCACCATTGCTCTTAAAACGGTGAAGGAAAATATAGCAATGAAACCAGCATATCCTAGAATTAAAATTTCGAAAATAATGTGGCCCGCGTGATGGATTACAGCCCGTTCCCTCTCTTAGAGAGAAGTCCTGAGTCTCGGCAGTGGGAACATTAAAAGGCTGATTATGTTAAGACCCTTCCATAATCCTGCATAGACAAAAAAATAGAGTCTAGACTAGTTAAAACTTTTTAAAAGATAAAGTTTAGGATGATATTGGATCGGCGGTCCTTATTACTTTCAAAGGTGTTCAATCCCTTAAAAAGTCTGTAAAAAACCAGTTCGAGCTCATAGGACAAAGAAAAATACAATCAGATAACAATCTGATCTCAATTCAGTCATGCTTCATTTGATTAATGTGTAATAGCAATAATTTAATTCTATCATCTGAATTAACTATTGTTTGCTAATATCTGTGTTAGATAACTGTTCATTGAATGCGTGGGTGAATCGGGACTGCGTATTCTGCTACGTTGGATGTTCCTTTTGAAATTTTCGTAGATATTGTCGAGTTGGTTGAACCCTAAACAAAGGTTACTTGGATGATATTGCTTTGTTTCAGAGGTCGACAGCCAGACATTGGCAAAAAAGTGGTTACTAATTAATTCCTGAGGCCTAGATTTAGTATCTAAAGTCAATATATATTATAAAGCTGAAGAGTTTGTTTGATTGAACGCTATAATCGCAGAAACTACTGATTGGTATTGAAAAAAAAAAATAGTGTTGGATAAAGCCCATTTATCCAGAAAGGCTATACAACATGACGCTACGAGCCTACAATCCAGTGGGAGCGGAGCAGTAATCAAAGACCAACAAAGATGACGTATAACATTAAATTCTATTTCCCAAAGATATAAAACAGCCAACGCAATAAAATCACTATCCAGTTTTACATGGATTAAACAGTCGCACGGATTATTTTCTTGTTTTGTATTTTGTGCTCTAGACAATACGATTTCAATCCATATAAATAACTGAAATGCCCCTTTGAAATGTTATAAGTCGCGGTGTTCTGGCTCATCTAAATTGTCTCTAACCGATTTCCACGTCGAAAATATTCCCTAATGAACGCACATTGGTATACCAGGATATTTTTACATTTCGGGGCGTAGTCTTCTTAAGAAAATTTTCGGTAGTCAAGGACATAGAGTCGTATTTGGAATGTGCATCTGTTCAAAAAGAGGCAAAAGGTAAAATTGTCGCGTCGCTTTAAAAATAGTCGGAGTCGTTTCCGCCTTTGGGAAACTAGTGATCTTTTGTTCTTGTCGCCGGTGACCGGTGACTCAGCTGGCTTTATTACATGAATGATGTTTTTCCGAATTTATTTTGTTACCAACTACTGCTTGCAACTAGGCGCATTACTTTGTGTAATTTATACTAATTTATATCATCACCACTGCTCTCAAAACGGTGAAGGAAAACATCGTGAGGAAACCGGCATGTCCTAGAACCAAAAATTCGAACACATGTGACATTGACCAAGCCGCACTGGGCCCGCATGGTGGATTACGGCCTATTCCCTCTCCTACAGAGGAGGTCTGAGTCCCAGCAGTGGGAACATTATAACATTACTGCTTGCGGTTTCACCCGCGTGGTAGAAAATTATCCCAACAAGGAAACATACTACCGAGATAAAAGTGCTATTCCAGACCATAGTCAACCCGTGTACAATACACGGCATATAAGTTTAACTAAAATGGCGATCGATCTTCAACGCAGTAACAGTTTTCGGGTTTCAATCGAAATGCAGCGCAGTGAGAGCTGAGCATAAACTTAACAACGACGGCCATTTTAGTTCAACTTATTTAGCGGCTATATCAAGTTTCACTGAAATCCCTTCATCTTTTCGAGTGTGAAGAATAATTGCAGACACAAATATATAAACAGTATACACCCAAGTTTTCTCTTTTATAATATTAATGTGATTAATTTATTACTTAGCTAAAATATCATTGTGACCACAATTTGATTTCCAAGCTCAACATATATTTTCCTTATTATAATAAATAATAATAGAATATTGACTTTCAATAGGAACGTGATTTCGTGTCGGCGACCCCGTACTCGTATTGATTGTATGTGTTTGCTAAACGCTGGACTAGGTTTTGATTTCAAGGTGGCCACACTTCAGTATTTTCTTAGGACGCCCGACATAGTAGAACGGATAGCTTTTGTGTTGCAAAACTTAAGTTGAAAGCAAACCCTTCTGTATTGGTCCTGAATAATTATTTTGTTAGCCCAGTTTCAAAGTTTAACTAAGTTTAAAGTTTGAAATTGGTTATTAAGAAATTAATAACTTCATTATCGGTTATGTAAGAAGCATCATCATCATCCTGCCCATAACCCATATTACTTAGGGTCCCCACAACACGTTTCTTCTTCCATTCTATCTTATCGGCAGTCGCGCTATCTCTAACTCATTTTACTTTCCATCTCCTTCTCCCACCATCCATCCATATGTATATTCATAACTCTCAGTAATATGCATTTTATCCCTCCTCCCCGTCACATGAACATACCAAGAGAAACAATTAATTATTTGAAAATAATCTCAAAACTAATTTATCCTTTCAGTCGACCTAAAGACATTTGTTAGATTGTATAACTATTGCGCATTGTCCCATTTATCTATCAACATTCATCTCTGTCTCTCTAAGTGTCAAAATAATGATAAAAGTAAATATTATGTAATCATTACACCAATACTTAAAGAGACAAGTTTCTGTTGACTAACATTTCCATATACAGCGTGGCGATTAGGTTATCACATTAAATTATGCAGCATGTATTACAAGTGGTTATCAGTCCTTTAAAATAGTAAAATAAATAATTTTACTAAAATTAAGAAAATGCATTTTTCAAACAAAATAAATAGCGTATAAAATTGGTAAAAAATAAATCATCCTTTATAATATTAGTTCACTGACCTGCGCCGGCGAGTACGTACGCGCCGTACCTACGCGAGATATGAATACCTACTTGTGGGTGTAGGCACGCACGCGTGGTGTAAGTGTGCAACATAGGTACTTTATGTTGTTGTTTTAAGAAATCGTCACAAATTAACTTTAAAAATCTCCACTTAAATTTTAAATTTTCACATTTTCAAAATGTCCACCATGCTTCTGTACACACAAACGATATCGTCTTATGATATTGTTTCGAACTTTTCTAAGTAGGTCATCATTCGCGGCTAAATTTTTTTAATTGTCAAAGGCACGAATTATTCGATTTTTTAAATCATCCACAGTCGTCACTTTAGTAGCGTAAACCTCATTCTTTAAATGTCCCCATAAAAAAAAAATCGACTGGTGTTTAAGCGTCTGGTTACGCACAAACTGTCACACACCACTTTCACTAATGTACAACTAATAATACAAACAGTATTATTAAACTATCTAATTCCTATTAAAAAAATAAAGCTAACACAAATCAATATCCACAAAAAAAAAACAATAAGTACGAAGGGCGCGCGCGCAGATAGTAATCTCGTCAACTATCCCTCAAGTATTTTGGCGGCGGACTAGATTCATTCATCGAACGCACCAAACAAATTAGAATTATGCCTATAACCACTCCCGTACCCCGTAGCATTTCGAGTATTAGAAATTTATACCTTAAGTCGTCAACCGTAAGAATATTGTTGCATATTTTTTCATACCTCTCCAAAGACGCCTTCAACTATTAGCTGTAAGGACATTTTTGTCTTGAATTGTTTACGTTTCTAATTACGAGAAACATAAACAATTCAAACGTAAACAGTTTGTAAAATGATAGTCTAGTACTTGTAGGTAATACGAATGGCAACGTTTGAAGTTGTGAACTAGGTATCTTCACCAACCACGGGTCTTTGACCTACTTTTATTGCCCAGCTGATTAAGTTTGTGCAATACATGATGTTGCGAAATATTAAAATGAAAAAACAAATTCCCACGGCTAAAATATTGTTTATTATTAAATTATTTTAACCGTATATGATAAAATACCTAATTTTGAGTACGTGGTTTCAATTAATGTGATAACCTAATCGCCACGCTGTAAAAAATCACACGTTTTTATTCTCCAAAGGCTGGTTAGTTTTCGATGAATGAATGAGTCAAGGCCATTACTGAGCTGTATCAGTTTGATTCAGCATCGTAAGTGCCAGGATTATTGCAGCATATTGGGATTTTATGATTCACTCTCAGCTTTATGTGTAATGATACCATTATGTCTTTACAGACCCAAATAAGATGTTACAGTAATTTAAACTTGTAAAACGGATTAGCTTAAATAATGGTTACTGCCCAGACTTGGTGTCGTTTATTGGTTCTTGCCTTAAGCTATAGTTACGTAAATTTATAACTAGTCATAAATAATAATGCAATATGTTGATGCTCATAAGAATGAAAGCGATTAGGTATTCGTTAGAGTTATCTCTACAACGAGAGGCTTATTGTCTCTGCCTACATCATATTTCCAGACGTAAATATAGTGAGTAAACTGAACATTTGCCAATTACAGATTAAATAGTGGTATTTTGTCGCCGTCTGCACGCCTTTCTCCTTGACCCTCGACTGCAACCAGACGCTGTCGACTTGTCGCGTCTCGATGCGTCTTTTTGTCGAGCCACTCACGCCGCTTAATTATGTGCACGTCAGGTTAGAATCTCATCGGAATTGTTAATCAGGGGTACTCGCATGTTTCGTGTTAATTGAGACGCTGTGAATGGTGCTGCTCTTTGAAAGTGAGTGCTAATAACTGTTCCTGCTAGTTATTTTGCCTGCGGCTGCATCTTCACATTATGAGAGGGCTTGTGAACTGGCCATTATTGCTTTTCTCCCAGTTTATGGTATGGTGTTATTAAGTATTCTTTTTCTCAAACGTGTCATCACCATGCGAGCTTTATGTGGCTTCTAATTGGAGATGCGCTTAAGGTTTAATAATAATAATAATCCACAACTATCACACAATGCCGTCTAGTCCCAAGCTAAGCAGAGCTTGTGTTATGAGTACTAGACAACTGATAAACATACTTATATATGTCTAAATACATACATATTATAAATTATAGATAAATTACACCCAGACAGAAAAAAATATCGTGATCATCACACAAACATCTGTCCTGGGTGAGAATCGAACCCACGACCTCTGGCATAGCAATCAGGGTCACTAACCACTAGACCAACAGGCCAGTCTGTTGATCTCTGTACTCCGTAAAAGTAAAACCATAATGTTGATAAACAAGATTCAATTCCACAATGGTTCAGCTTGAAAGCACGGCGATGTTAAAATCGTGCGATTGTGCCTCAACTTTTAGACTGTCTCGCGAATTGATCGTACAATCTGATACGCCATCCGTGGAAATTACAGCTTCCATTATGTTTCACGCTCTTTTTACGCAAAACTTCTGCCAACAGTTTCCTAGTGGTTACGAAAGAAATTTATGTCAGACTAATACATCATTCTTACGAGACAAATATGAGTTCTCTTTTACTATGATCGGGCGAAACTATAGCTCAGAAACTAACAAAGGCAAAAAGTCGGTGAAGTTTCTTTTGGATGATGGCACGGTGCCCAGCGTGGCGGCGTTGTTCTCACGAGCGTGTGAACGATCTGATCCGAAGATAAGTTAATTAGTTGAGAGCACTTGATTCAAATAGCGTATGGATACCGATATACTGTTGTTCTATGAAATCGTGTAGCGGATTTTTGTGGCTCAAATACGTTTTTATTCTTCTTTTTGGGGAGTAAAAATAATCATCATCTTCCTGACTTTGTCCCGTGTTATTTAGGGGCGAGCAACATGTTTTTTTTTTTTAATTTCGTTCTGTCACCGGTCACAGTATCACCAACACCCTTCAAATTACATGGGTCTACAAGGGCACTTAAAATTAAATCAAATGTCAGAACTGAAGTCACTAACTTCTACGGTTCCAACTGGGCATTCCCTGTGGAAAAGATTTGCTCTTTTAATTTTTTTATTGATTTTAAATATCAATAGGTATGAGCGGACAGTGCAGATTAGTCAACTTTGTACCCAAAAGCATAATAAAAAAGTGGATCAAATTAGAAAATAATCTATGAATCTGTGGCGTCTACAGTGTCCTCACATTATACCATTGATATATATGTACTACGCACTAGATGAGGCGTGCCGTACAGTCACTTTACTTCACTTAATTGACCTGCAGGCCGAACACTTTTACATTGATGGCATTAGTGCAGTTTTGACGTCCATGCAGTGTCAGAGCGACGCTTATAAATACAAATTTAAGTGAACTTGGACATATATAATAATTTTGTAGTCAAGTAAGTAAAACCATTGGTTGTTCCAGCAATGTAATAGCTTCTACTATCGTAATAGTACGTTAGAGAAGATATTATTTTATTTAAACTCTTTCCCATTTTACAATCATAGACTAAAACATGCAGATGTTCCCTCCCACAAAAAGCTGAATTAGGTTTTTACCTACAGCTAGTTTACCAAATACAGACTTCGCACGGTCTTTTATACTGTTTGAAATTTTTAAATATTTTGTTTAATTCTCTTTCTTTTTTTTGTATAATTAATAATAATGTTTTTTTTTTTTAATTAATTACGACGAAATGTCAGCAAATCATGAGGTATCAGTTTTCATCGGTATGTTTTGTTGTTAATCATGCTGTCATTCGTTAGCACTTACGTAATTTAAGTACCATATTACGTGCAGGTTAATATTAAAATTTGAATTAGGTTCAGTTGAACTTGTAGTCTTATTAGTGATTACTGATTTATTTATTTGTTTTACTGTTATTGAGATCTCGTTTTTACATACACTATAATTACATTTTGAAATAGAGTATTATTGTAATGAAGTATTGTAGGCAAGAAACTGTGTCACTTCTGCGGTATAAAAATCTATATAGATGTCATGTCATTGCAATAAGTTGAACGAAACGCGTAAGTACTAGGAAATTCATGGCGCTTTAGACCTTTTGGTCGCGAAAAAGTATCCTCTATAAGCTGTCTTAGCGCTGTAAGTTTTAAAAGTTTTGTTAGACGACATAATAGCAATCTAGCGCTGCAGCGATTTTTTGTTTGAACTTTTCAGTATTTTGACAAATAGTTTATATGAACGTGCTTGTCTATCGCTAGAATATAGGTCGATGCATTATACCAATAAATGAGATGTAATAATAAATAACTAATGAAAATGAGATAAATATGGTCTAATTAATATAAAGGAAACTTGGCAAAAATAATGTCATTACATTTATAATTTTTTTTTGTTCACTAATAGAACAAAAAAAAAAATCAAAGATGGAGCCATTAGGATTGTATTGTTTCTTAAAATTAGAGGTTCACAGTCCTCTTGATCTGAAGCGTAAATAAATAAGGACTATGCTTATGGACTTGAATTGCAATGCAACAAACAGTTCTGGCAAAGCGTGCAAACACTCAGTCATGCTTTTGGTAGTAGATTATGAAAAGCTACCAAAATGAAGCTACTATGAATCATAATGAGGTATTGATTGATGGAAAATGTATCTTGTTGTACAGACTGTTTTATAAATAAATCCCGTATCTAATAAATCACTAAAGCCGCTGAACTAAATGTTGTTCCTCGAATGTCGCCCACTCGAACCTTTAATCAATCTATTTCAATTTATTATTACGTAATAGCCATACTGTACGATACAATCAATACAAGCTACGTTCCATTGGTTTCAGAGTTCTTTGTTTTGAGCTGAAATCAAAGATTCTGATACCTGTCTAACCATATCTATATTTGTATATTGCTTCTGAAAGTTGCGTGTTAATCTGTGACTCATGAATTGTCACTTTTCCTTTGCAATATTTGTTACGGCTATCTACTTCAAATTTTATACTCAAAAATTTCTTAAATGCTTTCTCAAATACTTTTCTAAAAGTGTCTCCTCAAAATTTTCATAGTATGGTCACTGAGTTGGTGTCGCTTTCGTTTGCACCAATGTTACTATTAGGGTAATATATTTACAGTAATTCGATTGAGAACGATGACCTCCCCAACAAAGGCATGAATGACATTCTTTGACAAAATTCTTAATTTAAACTCCGACTGTTTTGCGACGATAGCAATAGAATCCTTTGTGAAGAATTGTTTTCTTTTAGTGGCGATACGTGCAAAGGGTGAATGGTCGTCTGTAATGGGATTTTGCTGTCCGTACAGTTCAATATTTGCGAAATAGCTTCGGGTGTCGCCTGGGGATTGTTAAGAAACTTTATTAGACAGACTTGTATGTAGAACTTTCCTTGTTAACCTTAGTAATTTGAAGTTCAGCTTAAATTACAGGGCTCCTATGACTTGCCTATAAACCTTCAGCTACAACTACTTTGAACTTTACAGTTTTATTCGACTTAGTAATTTGTTGTGTTGGATACATGAACTTTTGAGTTTCGGTCATCAGATGGAGCCGTAAATCAATGTGTTTCTACGGCGTCAATAAATCTTTTTTGAATAAGATGTGCGACTCTCTTTACTTCACACATTCCTCACGTTGGCCCTCAGGTCAAGGATCCCCTAGTCTTATCTGAATAATTTATAGGCTCCGAATTTAGTGTTAGTGGGCGAGCATTTTGTTGAAAGTCTACTGTAGTCTCCTACAATATTTACTTAAAGTGACTTGCTCAAATAAGATATTGTGTTAGGTTACACTCCAAAAATATCTGAAAAGAAATAAAATTTCTCTATTCGACAAACATTTAAACAGACATTTACCAGTCCATTGATGAGTGAAACGTTTTGAAACGGCCATTTCGCGAATTTGCACAATATTGGTAGCCAAACATTCTGTCAAATGTTGTCATAAAAACCAAGAACGTGGTGGTAATTAAGAAACCCATTCACTGCATGTAATAGCAATAAATACGTTTGTATCGGGTACAGGATTATTTAAAATCGAGATTAAAAGTGAGAGCTAACGAGGCCAGTATCGGTCCGCCATATTTCACACATTTCGTTTGTCAGAGCTTCATGGTCAATGAGATGGTAATTTTATGTTGTAATACTTCGATTTTGCAATAAAACCAGTTTTTTCACGTTTGCCTAATCTGCTGGACTAAGCTGTAGTCGCGTTGCCGAATCTAGGATTGTTGACAGTGTTGCTACTTAATATTCTGTTTCTGATGTAATTATTTAGTTTAGTAATCAATGTTTTAATGTCACTGACCTTTTGATTGGATTATTTTTGAGATTGTAGATAATCTATTAACAGGTTTTTAGCCGTTTATTAGAAATAAAAAATATTTTTTCAAAGACTAATTTGCACAGATGGAAAGCCCATGTCTTTTAAAAGCTTCGCTTTCAATACCGGTTTACTAGCAAATGTCAGGCGCGTATTTTACGAAAGTGCCTGTGTGTTAGGGGTGTTATTTACAAATGATGGCATAACGGCATCGTCTAGCCGCACCTGCCCCATCAAGGTTAATGTGTTCACCCCATTTTGTGACGCATGTTTACACACCTTCAATTACTTATTAATAGATTCTTGAATAACTCTGTCCCGGAGGTCTATTATGAAGATTTATTGTAATTTTCTAATCCATAACAGTATTATGAATATACAGAATTATTTAAAACCATGTTTTTATATAAGCGATCTTGACATTGAGATTCTTCATTAAAATATGCGAAGTTAAAGTTTTATTTCGATATGGTATTATTGTTTATAAAAAGATATCTCTAAATGGTACTGTTTTGACCTTGACATTTGAATTCTTATGGCGCAAAAATAACCTGACTGTGTCAATTCACTAAAACTATTGCTTAGGAAAGACTAGCTTTTTCCGGCGATGTCGCCAGCGTCAATGTGGAACGTAGTACTAGTTTATTAGGACTCCATGTTCTAATCCGTGCCACGGTCTACCTTTATTTCAAATTCATCTAAATCCTGTCAGCGGTTGAAGTGTGATTGATGAACGAACATCTAATCATACAGACTTTCACATTTATAATCATAATAAGTTATACGTTAAACCAATAAATCTTTACGCCTCTATAATCTCCATTAATGACACTATCAGGCCAGAAGCATCTATATCAGGAAGATACTTAAAAGCAGTGCTAAATAGCTCGCTACGTTAAAAATAGGACGTGACCTAACATTGATCTAGATTCAGAGCTCATCAGCGCTCCCAACATTGTGTGCATTGCGAACTTTTTTATTAGAATTCATGTCTGTTATTATGACGACCTCTGCAATGCCGAAGAATTTACTTTGGACCGTCCGAAATTACTCGAATTCCTTGGAAATATTTTGAAGTGACCCTTAAGTGGATCGGATCTTCATTTTGTCGGAAAACCTTTTATGTTTCTAGAAGCCTAACAAATACTACCTAATACATGGACAACGAAATCTCGTCTAAGTAACTTAGTCAATAGTCTCTTATCTTCAATAAAGACGACCTTATTGAAGTGGATTATTAGGACCAAAACAGGACTTTTCACCGAAACGAGATGTTTCTTCCGAAACATCCAATTGCATGGGCAATTTTCAACCTCATGCTCTGTCCAGATTGCTGTGTAAATCTAAAAGGCATCTGAATTAAGATTCCTAATTAGTTTAACTTACCAAGTATGGGCACAGATTCCAAAGAATTTAGCAAGTTATAGGCCTACTTCCCGAAGCGGCATATCTTTAGTTCCAGGGAAAGTTTCAAAGTTACGTAGTTATCTATGCGCCAAGCCCTACTTCTCGTTGAGAGAAGTTCAACGACAATATTACTAGACTAAGTTTAGACTGCATATCGTGAAGTGGGTTTAGACTTTAGAGCCTATCTTGCGAACTGCTGACTGTTACGTTTTTAGTGCAAGTAAATTCATTTGTTCATGTTTTTGTTCGGTTGTTCAATTCGGTTGCGTTAATCAATGACTTCTGCCGTATTTCGTATCTTT